>CAWLCW010000001.1:10925000-12175000 GCA_963856015.1 Helicoverpa assulta | reverse complement strand
TTTGTAAGCCTACTGGAGATGGCATGATCATGTTTGATCAAATCTCCTTTTTCATTAATAAAGATTAAAAAAAAAAATACAATTTGTCAATGTCAATTGAAATGTGACATGACATAAATAAGAAATACTGTAAAATTTTAAAAATAAATAAATAGCTTTGAATGTTGTTTCGTCACTTGAAACGCAGTCAAGTTGTTTTATTTAACCGTATACATATTTTACTATGAATAAATAACAATTTTCAATAAAAATAAACATATAATGTGTTTCTAAACGTAAAACGGAATATTTCAATAAAGTATAATGAGGGTACCTACAAAATAATTTAAGTTGTGTCATATCAAGTAGAAGTGGTTATGAGAAATTATCGTTCATTTGTATATGTATCCTATTCTACTGTTACTAATTAACAAAAAAACATTATGGAGCAAGAAATCCATTTCATTAATAATCAAAAAGGACAACTTACACTCATTACTGGTAATCATAGATACAGTAAAAAGCAAACTAATAAAAGTGGTGGTACTTTGTGGAGGTGTATAAATAGACGCGAGTGCAGTGCTTCGTTAACGTTAAATAAAACACGGACAACAATTATAAGGAAAACTCGTCATACATGTGAGCCAGCTGATACAAAATATTTAATTCATGAACACATTTCCAGTCTTAAGAAGATCGTTTGTGAAGATTTCAGACCTATTCAGCAAATTTTTTAAGAATATCAAACAAACCTCCATAGTAGATCTGATTGTTTACCTTCATTTCGATCTATCAAAATACCTTGTATAGAGCGCGTAAATCTTTTTTAAATACAAATAGACTACATCATAGCACTGAAACTGCAAGTGTACCGGAAGTATTGGGAAAAGAATTCTTAATTTGTGAAGATGGAGATACTGAGAAAATTTTAATATTTGCAACATCTCAAAAAAAAGTTATAAAATTACCAGGATCATATTTTGCAGATGGAACTTTTATGTCTGCACCAAAACCATATTATCAAATGTATGTCTTACATTTAGATATGAACTCAAGTACAAAATGTACAAATATTATATATCTATATGTATATTTGACTGCCTCGTTGGTCTAGTGGTCGCAAGCGCGGCTCGATTTCGTCTCGGGTTCGATTCCCGGGTCGGGCCGAAATCGCTTTGTGGGTTTTCTTGAACTTTCACAAAGCAGCCCGTAGTCTGGAAGTTGGTGATTGATTCACCCGTGCATCGGAGAGCACGTAAATGTCGGTCCTGCGCCTGATCTCTTTCCGGTCGTGTCGGATTTCCGTCCCATCGGGTTATGAGAGTGAAGGAATAGGGAGTGCACCTGTGTCTGCGCAAATGCTCGTGCACTATAATATGTCCTGCGCAGCTGGCTGATCTCCTTAAATGAGAACAGCCGCCGTGGCCGAAATCGGCCGTGGACGTCATTTTATTTATAAATATATCACACATAAGTACAAAAGTTGATACAAATATAATATAATTGATTGATATACATTAAGTATGATTACCTTATACTAGCAGGCGTTTTCTTAACGAAAGTAGATTAACGCGTGCTTGCAGGAGTAGAACGCTTTCCCAAGAACTCGGCACTGCGTTCAACATCTGTAGAGTTGCTGCGTTGATCACACTCTGAGTCCGACCTGTAAAATATTAAAAAAATAATCAGATTAATTTAAATTAATATCACTTGAAATAATTATGCTGAAAGAAAACAAAATATTTACGTTAATTATTTGGAACAAACTAATATGTGTACTCGAACTCGTACTTATTTAAGCGATTCTAATTTTCAGTAAGTTAATAAATATTACAAGTAGTTATTTGGCTACATGTGGTCTGTATAGTATTTGTTGAATTAAATTAAACACAGGAAATAACAAAAAAACCGGCCAAGTGCGAGTCGGGCTCGCGCACCGAGGGTTCCGTACAAATCCTGTATAGATAAAAAGTAACTCTCGCGCAAACCGTTCAGGGGCCCGATTCTCCTAATTTTACTTAAGCGACGATCGATCGACGTTCGACTCGATTCGACTGAGATCCAATTCCGACTCGATTACGATTGAATCGTATGTGGCATTCCGCTATTTTTTCTTTGAAATAAACGTTTTTATCCTTTTCTATCATTCAATAATGAATCATTTTGTCTGCAAATGATTTACGATTGCAAAATGATTGTACAGCAAACTACCGTATAGACCAAAATCACCAAAATAGCAGACCAATCGCACACCAATCAAATGTCAATCGAATACGATTGGTCTTTTATTAGTAGCAGAATGCCCGATATGGTTAAAACTGCTATTGCGATCATATTGCGATTCGATTTCTATTCGATTTTGACATTATTAACTTAGGAGAATCGGGCCCCAGTTTAGAACAATCATAGTTATGGTAATTTCGTGAGAGTCAAAATAGTTAATATTTTTTATTTGTAAAAGTTTTTTTATTAAAGTTATTTATTTACAACATTTTATAGTCATCATTCAGAAATCTGATTGAAAAAAACTAATTATGTCTTAAAGGTCATTGGGCATATCTGACCCGCTTTGCAAAAAGTGGCGGACACGAATGAAAGTAGTTTTAAATTATGGGGAATAGTATGACGTTTCATTCAATATAAATATTTTATTAGAATTCCATGGAGAAGAATGTACAGGATCGTTTGAAGAACATAAAATTGAGGTAAAAAAAAATCTTTAAAAACAAGCTTTTATTTAAATGCGCTAAAAAGAAAAAAAAAAACTTACTGTAACTTTACTGTCAACTTATAACGACATTTCAAATTTAACATATTTGACAAAATTTATACGTTTTAAAAGCTTGTCGCGAGATTTAAGTATGTACTCGTATTTACTTTCTTAGTAAAATCGCGACAAGCTTTTAAAACATATAAATTGTGGCAAATATGTTAAATTTGAAATTTCGTTATAAGTTGACAGTAAAGTTACAGTAAAAGTTTTTTTTTTCTTTTTAGCGCATTTAAATAAAAGCTTGTTTTTAAAGATTTTTTTTTTACCTCAATTTATTTTATACTTTTTAGTTTTCACCTGGTACGTTCCTAAGTCTAAATTCTGTAGCGGCGGTCAACTTAGATTTTGATTTGGTAAAGTGCAATTTATTCTACTTGTCAGGCCCTGTCATTGGATACCCATATGGATGGGATTGAAAAAAATAGGTTATTCACCATTTTGTAGCGGCGGCCATCTTGGATTTTTATTTCGTAAAGTGCAATGTGTTCTACTTGTCAATCCCTTTCATTTGATACCCATATTGTATAGATACCTTAAAAATAACTAGTCCGCCATCTTGTATATTTAGCCATGTTGAATTTAGGATGACGTCACATAGCTTAACATGCATTGTCATCCAAACTAAACATGTATGCAAAATTTCAGCTCAATCGAGGTCTACAGAACTCGTATTGAGAGGGTCCAGAGGAAGTTTATGCGATATCTTGATTTTAAGGCGCAGCAGTACTCAGAAGATTACATCAATCGTTGCAAAAGGTATCACTTTCTACCTCTTTACCTGAGACGTGAAATTAATGATATATGTTTTTTACTTAATATTGCAAATGGTTCTATTGACTGTCCTGATTTGCTATCCAAATTAACACTACGTACCAATAAAGTAGAACTCCGTCAACGACCACTATTGGATATACCTTTTGCAATGACTAATTATAGACATAATTCCTTTTTCTTGAGAAGTGCTAATAAGTTTAACAAATTGGCGCGGGAACTTGATATAGACTTATTCTGTACTAAAACAAATACAGTCAGACGACTTATAGCTGACTCATTTTTTGGATAGGTAAAACTCTATAACGAAACATTTTTCTTTTTTCTTTATAATACTTGAATCACTTGGCACGCAACATTGAATAGATACTTATTGTTATCGACATGTGTCTATCCAAAAAATGAGTCAGCTATAAGTCGTCTGACTGTATTTGTTTTAGTACAGAATAAGTCTATATCAAGTTCCCGCGCCAATTTGTTAAACTTATTAGCACTTCTCAAGAAAAAGGAATTATGTCTATAATTAGTCATTGCAAAAGGTATATCCAATAGTGGTCGTTGACGGAGTTCTACTTTATTGGTACGTAGTGTTAATTTGCATAGCAAATCAGGACAGTCAATAGAACCATTTGCAATATTAAGTAAAAAACATATATCATTAATTTCACGTCTCAGGTAAAGAGGTAGAAAGTGATACCTTTTGCAACGATGGATGTAATTTTCTGAGTACTGCTGCGCCTTAAAATCAAGATATCGCATAAACTTCCTCTGGACCCTCTCAATACGAGTTCTGTAGACCTCGCATTGAGGGTTCCAGACTTGTGATGCATACTCTAAATGGCTTCGCACGAACGAACAGTATAAAATTTTTATAGGTTTAAGAGAACGAAAACAGGCTGACTGTCTCATAATGAAACCCAATGCACTGGATGCTTTTTTAACAATATGCTCAATATGTTGGTTAAAAAGAAGCTTACTGTCTAGTATAACACCAAGGTCTCTTATATTATTAACTTTACTAATGTTATGATTATTAAGTGTGTAGGCAGAAGCAATGAAATTTTGTCGACGTGTATAAGTAATGATGAAGCACTTGGATACATTTAATTGTAGTTTATTTTTACAACAATACTCTTCAAATCTATGTAGATCAGCTTGTAATAAAATAGTGTCATCAATAATACGAATAACCTTGTGGATTTTCATGTCGTCGGCATAGAGAAGAATATATGAATGTTTAAAGCAATCTTTTACGTCAGAAATGAACAAGATAAATAAGAGAGGTCCTAAAATAGATCCCTGAGGTACACCCGAAGGCACAGTGCTCCATCTCGATGTGTATCCCTGAAGGACCACAGCCTGAGTCCTATTCTTAATGTAAGAACAAAACCATCTATATAAGTCGCCATGTATACCGGATAACAAAAGCTTCTTTAAAAGCAGTCGATGATCAATACGATCGAAGCATTTACTGTAATTGGTATAAATCACGTCAACCTGTGCATGTTTCTCCATGCCATCTGATATATAGTCATGAGATAGTAATAAATTGGACGAGGTGGAGCGTTTTCGGAGAAAACCGTGTTGTTCGTTACCAAAGGAGCATTTCATAGCCGCATAAACATCACTATAGACCAGTTTTTCAAGAATTTTGGAAAACAAAAAAATTTTAGATATAGGTCGATAATTTGAAATGTCAGCTTTGTTTCCTTTTTTGAAAACTGGAGTTATATAAGCCGATTTCCAAGCGTTTAAATAATATGCATATGGGTTCAACAATACTATCCGCACAATTAACAATAAATATGGGAGGTATTAAGCCTGGTCCACCAGATTTAGAAAGATCTAAGGTCTTGAGTAGTTTTAACACACGGGCATGATCCACCTCCACAGAGCTGATATACGTAACACTTTCAGCAACATGAGATTCATAGGATTCATCAAGTAATTGGTCCGGTTCTTGAAAAGTAGAATAAAAGTAATTGGCGAATAAGTTAGAAATATCTTCACCTGTGCTGACCGACTGGTCACCATAGTGCATTACCTTAGGAAATGAACTAGTGTTTCTTTTACTTTTTATATATGACTAAAAGGATTTTGGATTTTTTATAATTGATGCTTCAATCCTATCCATGTAATTTGTAAAAAATGTTTTTTTTAAATCGGCAGCCCTTTTGCGTAACAACGAAAAAGAAAGATAATCAGAAATGTTACCGTATGTTTTGAATCTACGATGAAATTTATATTTTTCTTTTTGAACTTTTATTAAAGCCGAGCTATACCAAGGAGGGTGCAGAGATTGTCTAATTGATTTAAAAGGAACATGTTTATCCCTTAATTCATATGGTTTAATGTAGAATTTGGAAACAGCATTGTCTAACGACTCGACAGCTAGAAATTGCGCCCAATTTACTTGATCTAGCTCCGATTTAATAGCTGTATAATCACCTTTAGAGAACAAATATTTTTTGGTCATGTTTTCACCAAGTTTGTGAATTTCAACAAAATCTGCCTGAATTATCAATGGCTTATGATGAGCGTCTACAGGCAACGCCAAAGGATCACAACACTCGGTGACATTGACTTGATCATTAGAAAATACCAAATCAAGCAATCTGTCATTTACATTACGTTGATTATTATATTGAGACAAGTTAGAGGAAGTAACACAGTCAAAGAATTCAATTATTTGTTGGTTAGTTAAATTATGGGGAATTAATTCATTGATATTATCAGTATCGTATATCCAACTAACTTCGCTACCCAAGTTAAAGTCACCCAATATTATAAACTTATCCAGTGGGTGAGATAAAATCAGATGATTAAGATTATCTGTGAAATTAAGCAATTGAGTGTTGTAAGAATTACCTAGGTTTTCCTTACATAAGTAAAGTACACAGATATGTAAACTGTAAGTTACTAAGGGGCGAGATTTTTTTAGAATAAGTGAGACCCATATATCTTCCGCGGAACTACGCCAACCCTGTCTCTCAACGACTGTGAGTTCACTCTTTACCGCAATCAAGACACCACCACCTCGTTTTTGCCCGGTGCATGAGTAATCACGGTCTCGTCTCCACACAAGGTACCGACTATCAAAAAGTTCACTACTATGAATTCCATCAGACAGCCAAGTTTCGGTAAATATAATAATATCGTATGAGTTAAGACATACATTACGAAAAAGATTATTTACTTTCGTTCGCAGACCACGTACGTTCTGATAATAAATTCTAAGGGCAGCCATTCCCGAGCATTTCTATAATAATATTTGACAAACATTTATTCCATTCACTCAAATGTTCACAGTTAAAATGAGTTAATACTTTAACATCGATATTCCGCAGGTAGTAGGTTAAAATTTTATTCAGTTTGTTAAGCACAGCAATACTAGACTGTGGCAATACACAGAGGACGACACAAAAACAATATTGAATGCAACACTACTAATGACATTTGAAAGGATACAAAAGGCGATAAGCGATCGTTGAGAATAATAGACCGGGCACACAAGGTAATATAACACAAAATGGCAGGTTGGAAAAAGTAACATAATGCGAAAGCAATAAGGTTGACATTAATTAGCAACGACGCAACCACATACAGATGATCCATTAACGACTTAACTTTGAACACAATGCAAATACACAGTGTTAGTTGAGAAACGCAGTTAGCACGCATCTGTTTATGATTCTTAAACTGCATTCCGTGTTTGTCGTATAATGATTCACCAACAAATGTTAACATAATGAGTAATATTTTTTGTTGCCAAATATAAGACATTACACTATTTTCACCAAATCCTTTTCTAATTTCACGAATATAATAGGAGAGGTATCCATTTTGCGTGCGTGAATTTTGGCATTTTTCACCCAAACATAACGAAAATCCGCCTCTGAAGCTGCCTTCTTGGTCTTCGATAATAGAATCTTGTTTTTTGTAGTTAAATGATCGTTAATGTAAACCTTTTGATTTCCTGTTAGTCCAATTTGGCCAGTCATTAGAGGAGATGTTTTGAATTCAAGTCTGGCGGCCGCAATAAAATTCTCCTTCACATAGCGGTTACAAAAGCTGATGATTACTGGTTTAACACCTTTTTCTCTTGTTGGAACCCTAGTTATAAAATTAATTTGATTTTTAGGCACCGGGAAATAAATTTTTGCACCGATTTTCTCGACGACTTCAAACAAATTTTCATTATTAGTTTGAGTTATCCCCTTCACTTCCACATTATTCATGCGTGACCACTGTTCATTACTGCTCGATTCTTCTTCTAATTTATCAATGCGAGATAGAAGCTGGCCCATCTGGTCTTCAACTTTTTCCAGCTGTGATATGCGTTGCTCCATGTTGCTCATTCTATTGCAGAATTCTTTGGCTATTTCATCAAATTTGGAGTTAAAAGAGGACGTCAGGTCAGCAAAGTCATTCTTCAAGGCTAAGATCTCATCTTTCAGATGCTCCAAAGGAGTCAACTTTCCTGCCAGGACTCGGATTTCGTGCAATACTGCCGATTCCGGCTGGGGTCTTGGAGATTTTGGTGTATCAACGGAGCCGGATGGCTGATTCGTGCCAATCTGTGGCTGATTTGTGCCAATCCGTTTACATTTAAGGCAACGCCACGTGAGTTTCCTATCACCCAACTTCCGAAAGCCGGCCTCCGTAATGCCAGCACAGTGGAAATGTAACTGCTGGTTACATCTAGTGCAACAGACTCCATCAGAGAGTGACTCACTACAAGCACTACATACATTTAACTCCATTATGACTCGAAGCCGCAACAAATAATACTTTGAGAAACACTAATTAGCTTATTGAACCGACCGTGGATTGGGGCTAAACGCGACCGTACGCGACAGGGCACACGGCGAACTGGTATGCTGCAACTACCACGTGTTTAGGCTTATTTTATTCGTATTGACGAGGGCTTTCCACGTGGATAGGTTTGATGGCATTGCGGGATCTATTATAAAGATAAGATATAGTTCAGGGAACTCCTTTACTATTTATATCAATTACCTTGTGTTAGAGCTTATTTTATAGGAGGTGATGTGAATTCCCTTCTAACTCGGGTTATAGCAGCCATTGCGGGAATGAGATCTTTTCTTATTGAGTGGTTTAATCATCTCACAAGCCCTAATTTCAAGTTTTTTTCCACTCGCCAAATCCACCTGACGGCCACTTACATTGACTTGTAACAACGACTGCTACAAAGAAGGATTCTGGGACGCTGGCTTTACGTTCTTAGAGCCTTGCCAAAAGTTGTATTTTGTCCCTTTCACTGTTTCATGAAGTCGGTTTATTTTTCTTTTGTAAATAGTATTTTTTTTATTTCAGTGTTTGGGTCCATCCACACCCAGCATACATAAAAATAACACCACAGTTATACCCAGTAGCAGTCGTATTGAGGTTTAGAGAGAATTGAGGTTTGGGAAGTTGTTTTTTTTTGTTGTTGTAAAAAGTCTTAATTTTTAACTTTCCAGTGAAAATTACTTGTCAATACGAATAATATAAGTCCAAACACGACGTAGCTAAAACATACCGTTGAGGACTTCACTCGACTTTATCTCGTCTCCACCAGCAGGTCAGCTCTAAACCATCACTGTTTGACAGTGTAATCAGACATAAATCTGAGAATCAAACGAGAGTTTTAACCCTATGCGTGCCTACAATTTCAGAAAGTTGCCCTCGATTTCTCAAGGTTTCCATCATCAGATCCTGACCTGATTACAATGGGCATAAACGGCGTATACTCTTTACGTATACTCTTTTAGTATACTCTTTTAGTATACTCTTTTACTATAAAGAAATAGTTACTCGAATCCATCCCATTTGGTCGTTTAAATTCACCATTGAAGTAGGGAAAATGTTTGATGTTTAAACCTGATTTTCTCTAGATTCCCATGGCTCACGTTGATGCGACTAACGCCATAGTAAATCAGAGCCTTATATCATTATACTATGCTATATTTCATTCGTGTCCGCCTTGGGTATGGTTTCCATACTAAGGCGCCCAATGACCTTTGAATGATTTAAAATTTTTCACAGTTTAGAGGCAATTAGATTTAAGAAGTGTTTGATATGAATTTCAACTTTAATATCTCTACGCGTCCATGTGAAAAAGGGTAGGTAGTAAGTTTATAATTATTAAAAAAATATATGTTCTACGTCATGTAAGCAAAGATAATATTTTAATATTTTATGTAACTTCAAATTTATCATTTTCGCAATTTTTCCTATATCTGTACTATATAACGTTGCTTCGTGCCGAATTTAAAGATTCTGAGTTCACGGGAAGTACCTTGTAGGTTTTGATTCCCTAGCGTGTGACGGAAATTCGTCTAGGTGTCGGTATAAACTGCTGTATCTTTTGATCGCGTTAACTTAGAAGTTTTGATTTTTTCACTGCTTAAAGGAACAATGGACCTAGGTATTTGGTATAAATTACAATTTGATACCTTTATTCGTTCGTGAGAAATAAGGTAGTAAGTTTCATTTTATTAAAATATTTTTATTACATCATATAACTAAAAAAATGTGATTTTCGCAATTTTTCCTATATTTGCATTATATGACAATGCTTCATGCCAAATTTCAAGATTCTGAGTTTACGGGAAGTATCCTGTAGGTTTTGATTCCTTTGCGAGTGTCGAAAATTTGTTGAAAATATCGACATAATCGGCTGTATCTTTTGATTGGCTTGGTTTAGAAGTTTGATGTTTTCACAGCTTAAAGGGACAATAGACCTGAGTATTTCATGTGAATTTCAGCTTGATACGTCCACGCGTTCTTGAGATAAAGGGTCTTGACAGACAGACAGACAGACAGACAGACGGACAACAAAGTGATCCTATAAGGGTTCCGTTTTTTCCTTTTGAGGTACGGAACCCTAAAAAAAACAAAAACTTACATTTTAAATGGTGGCCACTTGAAATATAATTAAAACAATATGATAATTGTTTTAAACACTGAACTGCAGACTGCTCGCACTGTAGTATCGTGAGATCAGGCTCGAATTCGATTAATTGAACTTCGAAAACGCTAGCTTATAAGGCAGATTAGTCATGTAAAAATGTTAAATTGAATGTTAGTGTATATTTAATAAAAACAACAAAAAATGAGAACTTTCTTATTTGTGCGGATTATAAGCACATGTAAAAATGAAAACTAACAATTATGTTATCGCTATTTCACGGTAAAGATATGGACAGTATGGAAACTAAGCCTGTTTGCGGACATAACTACCTACGCTCCGTTGAAGCAATAGGGTTGTCACTTTTAATGATATTGGTGTTGTTTTTTTTTTACTTTTTTGTTCTTTAGTGATCAATTATCGAATTTAATTAACTACCTAACTAGCTTACAATACAATTTAAATAGGTAATTTCATGGCTTTGGTTAATCTCAGCAAAAAACGATAGTTTGATTGAACACGAAAAACATATAATATTTACACAACAACTTGTTATTACTAAATTATAGCTTTATATTAGATCTGTAACTTTTATAATTACGGTGGCGTAACCTTTGCAAGTTTTGGCGGGAGTAAGCGAGCCGAGTTTAGACGAAAATGTTTCGGGCGTTAGTTGGAGCGGGCGCGCGGTTGTCGCCGCACCACCTCGCGCGCGATGGCGCGCAGACAAGGCTCAAGGACACAAATACATAATTATCAAACAAATAAACTACTGCTTAAAATAATCTTACAATTGATTAAGTAATTGTTGTTATTGTATTTACACTTATTTTTAGCTGTTATTTATTCATAAACAGAGTTTTTAAAATTAAAAGTCTTTAGATAACTACCTAAAAAGCTGGAGTAGGTATAATAATTAAAAACCCATTACATAAAAAATATCTATAGTTCATTTAGAGGTATATCTACAACATATTTACAGAAAAATATTTTCGTCTGCTACGGCACGTTCGAAATTCTTTGTTTATTTATTATTAAATTTTGACTGCACTATCGTTTTAAGCACCCTCAAAAACCAGGAAAATAATACCCATGATGAAAAAAATTATAACTGTTGCAGCCGCCATCTTGGATTCATGTTTTGATTGCACTATCGTTTTTAGAACCCTCAAATACCATGAAAATGACACCCATGACGAAAAAATGATACCTGTTACAGCCGCCATTTTGTTTTTACGTTTTGACTGCACTATCATTTTAAGCACCCTCAAATACCATGAATATGACACCCCTGACGAAAAAAATGATACCTGTTGCAGCCGCCATCTTGGATTCACGTTTTGACTGCAGTATCGTTTTTAGCACCCTCAAATACCATGAAAATGACACCCATGACGAAAAAAATGATACCTGTTGCAGCCGCCATCTTGGATTCAGGTTTTGACTGCAGTATCGTTTTTAGCACCCTCAAATACCATGAATATGACACCCATGACGAAAAAAATGATGCCTGTCGCATCCGCCATCTTGGATTCACGTTTTGACTGCAGTATCGTTTTTAGCACCCTCAAATACCATGAATATGACACCCATGACGAAAAAAATGATGCCTGTTGCAGCCGCCATCTTGGATTCACGTTTTGACTGCAGTATCGTTTTTAGCACCCTCAAATACCATGACAATGACACCCATGACGAAAAAAATGATACCTGTTGCAGCCGCCATCTTGGATTCAGGTTTTGACTGCACTATCGTTTTTAGCACCCTCAAATACCATGAATATGACACCCATGACGAAAAAAATGATACCTGTTGCAGCCGCCATCTTGGATTCAGGTTTTGACTGCAGGATCGTTTTTAGCACCCTCAAATACCATGAAAATGACACCCATGACGAAAAAAATGATACCTGTTGCAGCCGCCACCTTGGATTCAGGTTTTGACTGCAGTATCGTTTTTAGCACCCTCAAATACCATGAATATGACACCCATGACGAAAAAAATGATGCCTGTTGCAGCCGCTATCTTGGATTCACGTTTTGACTGCAGTATCGTTTTTAGCACCCTCAAATACCATGAAAATTACACCCATGACGAAAAAAATGATACCTGTTACAGCCGCCATCTTGGATTTACGTTTTGACTGCACTATCGTTTTTAGCACCCTCGAATATCTTGAAAATGGGTGATGGGTGTCCTATGACGAAAAAAATTATACGTATTTCGGCCGCCATCTTTGATTTACATTTTCTACAACTATTACACTATCGGCTTTAAATATCCTCATAACCGCCGCATCACAGTTATATAATTATTTCGAACAACCCGCAGCAGTATTACAATAACAATAAATAAATCGTTCGCTCGCGGCATTTTCGGAAAAAAAAAAAAAATTAAACGCGACCACTCGTCTTGACACGCGTTACTGAGAGCACCGCGAGATCCCCCCGGAGCCTCGTCGGTGTGCCATGTTTGTGTGAGTGAGCCGTTTCGAACGTTTGTTCGTAGTTTCCGAACTGCTCTACATATATTTAAACTGTGGCTATTTGCTAACGCTGCGAAAGTACTCAGGGCTGTCAATATAATGTCAATATAATGTCATACATCTTTTCGTTCCTACTTAAAATATTATAAATGCGAAAGTTTGTAAGGATGTATGCAATTATGCATGTATGTTTATAACTCTTTCACGCAAAAACTACTAAACGGATTTCGATAAAACTTTGCAGTAATATAACTTACCTATAGCTACATTGGAATAAATAATAATATAATAATAAATAAATTTATTTCTTTAAAAAGTACAAACAACATAATATAGTACCAATAAGCTATAAATTGTGCGGGTTCGCAAAGTAGTTCCCTCAGTTACATAATATGTAAGAGTTGAATCCATTTTTACAGTAAATGTGACAAAGAGTCATCCCTAACCAAATTCGCTGCGTCAAAATAAAGATTGTAGCACCACCGAACCACAAAATACAACAGAAGTCAGTTTATGCGCATAAAACTAACGTGGTAGTGGTACTCGTATCTAATTATTTGATTTATTGTTGAGAATAAAACAGGAAAAATATAAACCAATAATAATAAAATATTTAATGTGGCATACATGAGGTTAATAAACACTTTCAACGGAAATTCGTTTGAACGAGATACCGAACTTTTTCAGAAACCGCAATTTATAATTTTGTTATTCATACATATATAGGTACTTACTTATTACTCTTGCGAAAAAAATATTTTTGTATGTAATGGGTTGGTACAGTCCCTGATCTAAGCTTGCTTCTACCTACAGAAACCTTGATGTGCGAGTTTTATTTCGTCTACCTTACAACATACTCTCGCCATGATCACAAAAATTATCAACTCCTACTAGTAATAATCTTTGAGGGTAGGTTGGGAGGTTCACCTGGGTCGACACTAGCAAAACTTATATACCTTGTGTGTGACGCGCGTATCTCAAGAAAACGGCAGCCCCGCTCGCACTGTTTTGAATTGTTTTGAGACAGCGCGCCACCTTTATAAGGAGCCACCGAGCCATCGATCGGCACGCCCCTGGCTGGAGGCCTTAAATTCTAGGCATCCACAGGGAAAAGTCCGGTTAAGCAGTACACGGCCTCCTAGGCTGAACTGCGAGATGCCATACCAAAAAAAAAAAAAAAAAATCGATCGGCAGTCTCTGCGCTAGCGCGCCGCTGTATCCACGCATTGGAAGAGCCCGCCTAGCCTGAGCCGCTCCTGCCCGCTCGCCCGTGGTGACGTATCCTGCTTGTTTCGTGACGTCACGACACGAACTGGCCGGGACCGTACCGCGCGTCGATCCGTATAGAGTTAGTGTAGTCATACGAGTATAGTATTAATGTTTACACATTTATAAGCAAATAAATTGCCTTGAAGTTCACCCCAAGTTTCATTGAAGACCTTAACAATCTTACAATCTGGCGCTCAACGTCAAGGCCCGGAAGCTGGCTAGCCCAAAACAAGGAACACGTAGAAGAATAAAAGAAGAACCGCTGAACACCATGAGTTTGTCACCCGAGCAATTTGAAAAGTTTTTGTCAGTAATTGGTAATCAACAGCGACGGGGTTCTTTTACCACCTGTAAAGTTACGTATAATGGTGCTAGGGACACAGAAACTGTGGAATCTTTTCTGGCTGCAGTTTCAGTGTTCAAGTCCGTGGAACAAATCTCTGATGAAGATGCCATTATGAGCGTTCCCTTAATTTTGAGAGAAGAGGCAGCTACCTGGTGGAATGGCGTAAAGGAACAGGTGAAAACCTGGGAAGAATTTATTTCAAGAGTTCGCCACGCCCTTGCCCCCAAGAGACCTTTTTTTTTTTTTTTGTTGTCGCTGGGCTAAAAATGCTATCACGCATCCCCTTCCCGTCGGGGGACGGGAGAGGGGTATGTGGGACTCCCCGGTAACGTTTCCGGTATACCCACTAAAAAGGCCCAGCGGCACTCCGACCTCGCCTTAGTGGAGGGGGTCTGGGAATCTATGGCGTCCAGTCCCCCACCGGCGATTGCCCGCCTTACGGCAGGCCCCTCATACCTCCCCCTAGTGGAGAAGGGTCCTTATAATGGCCGGAGCGCAGGGGTTGATCCTTGTGATGCAGGCGGTGGCGCCCCCGCACCTGTCGCCTGCTGATCGCCCCCCGTGGCGGATGGGGACGGACGTCGTGTTTGTCGTCTTCTGCCCCTTCTTCGTCTGCGGAGCGGCACCGCGAGAGGGTCGTTCTCCCGCATGCGCTCCGCCGCTTCCTTCTGTGACATGATGTCCTCACAGAAGGAGGCTACCGCTTCCCATGCCTCCTCACTTCCCAGCATGGCGGCAATCACGCTGGGAAGAGAGAGGTCGTTCCCGACCACTGCCATCAGGGCGCGGCGGGGTTCAGCCCACGATGAGCACACCTGAAGTGTGTGCTCTGCCGTATCCACCGTAGCTTCGCAGTGGTGACACTGTGGATTCTCCTCCCTCCCAATCCGGTGCAGGTACGATCCAAAGCAGCCATGCCCGGACAGCACTTGCACCAGACGCATCGAAAGGCACCCATGCCGCCGATTGAGCCATCCGTTCAGGACAGGCCCGACGGCATCCAGCGTCCAGCGCCCGTACGTTGCCGAGGCGTTATAGACGCATTGGTCGCCGGGCCTCCCGATGTTTGGGAGGAGCCATGAGAGGGCGCCCGCGGTCCTCATAAGGCGCGTCGACAAGCCGCTGAAGTGTGCTCTGAAGCGCCACTTACTGTCGAGGACTATGCCCAGATATTTCATCTGGGGCTGCACCTCAATGCGGACACCCTCCACATGGATATGGGCGTCGGGCGGTTGGTGCTGCCGAGACCCATGGAAGAACACGGCCTCGGTCTTGTGCAGCGCCACCGTCAGCCCTAGGCGGGAGATTCTGTCCACCACTTGAGAACCGCCCGCCGAGGCCAAGCTGGCCGCCTCTCCAAAATTTCTCCCCCGGGCAGTCAGAAGGGTGTCGTCTGCATAGCAGATGACAGAAGTGCCACGGGGGAGGTTGCCCCTCAAAAGCCAGTCGAATCCGATGTTCCACAGGAGTGGCCCTAGAACAGAACCCTGCGGGACACCGGACTCGACGACGTAACGTCGGAGCTGACCCGACTTGTCCACAAGGATGACTGTACGGTCCCTTAAGTAGTCAGCCAAAAGTCCCCGCAGATACGGGGGCACCCCATAGAAGCGGAGGGCCTCCAGTATGGTGGAGTGAGGAATTGAGTTGAAGGCGTTGGCTATGTCGAATGACACAGCTAGCAGTCCATCTCCCGCATCCATCGCCTCCCTCACCTGGCCCTTGAGTCGGGACAGGGCATCAATTGTCGAACGCTCAGCTCGAAAACCAAACTGAGCGTC
Organism: Helicoverpa assulta; assembly: GCA_963856015.1. Taxonomy (NCBI): domain Eukaryota; kingdom Metazoa; phylum Arthropoda; class Insecta; order Lepidoptera; family Noctuidae; genus Helicoverpa; species Helicoverpa assulta. The sequence goes on along the minus strand of CAWLCW010000001.1, from coordinate 12,158,682 downwards.
CGCTAGATCTGGGCCAGTTGTGCTCAGATGCCTGGTGATACGGGCAGCGAGGATCCTCTCGAACATTTTACCGACCTCATCCAGTAAAACGATGGGTCGGTATGCCGATGGAGAGTCCACCGGCCGCCCTCCCTTCCGAAGAAGGCACAATTGGCCCTCCTTCCATGGCTTTGGGAACCTCTCACACGTCAGGCACGCACTGAAGAGGTCCCCAAACCTTTCTCCCATCTGGGAGGCGGTGATGGCCACCACCTTTGCGGGAACGCCGTCTGGACCTGGGGCCGTCTTTTTCCCCCTGAGGCAGAAAACTGCCTTCTCCACCTCGTCCTCCGTAACCGGCGGGACCTCCTCGGCCGATGGAGCCGCACCCTGCGGGGCGCTCATCACGGGTGGAGTGAAGTTGTCCCTGCGCGGAAACAGGGACTGAACAACCCCATCCAGTAACGACGGCTCGAGGGTCTCGGCAACTGGGGGACCGTACGGGCGCAGTTTGTTGCGTGCCGCCTTGTAGGGCCTCCCAAAGGGATCCATATCCAGACCCTCAAGCATCTCCGCCCTCGCGCGATCCTGGGCTGTGCCCATTTGAGCCGTCAATGTTGACTTGGCCTCTATGTAGGCTGCATAGAGGCGGTCCTCGTTGTCGAGGTCGCGAAGGCGCCGCCGCCGGCTTCTTGTGTAGGCCCGCCTGGCCGCCACACAGGCGGCCCGAAGATCCCCCAACTCCTCCGACCACCAATAGACGGCGCGCCTAGGAGGCGGACGATGAGACAGAGGCATGCTAGAGTTGCACACCTCGGTCAGGGAGACCCTTAAATGGGCCGCTGTCGCGTCCACATCCCGGACTACTACAGGAGGGGACAGCCAGTCCTGGACGAATGCCGCCTCTGTGGCGGCCTCCCGGTCTAGGCGGGAGAGCGCCCACCGTGGGAAATGCGACCGACCCTCCCGAGCCCCCTGAAAGCCCGGGATGGAAACATCAAACCGCACGTATTGGTGGTCTGACAGCGTCTCCACCAGCTCCACCCGCCAGTCCACTATACAGGCCGCCAAAGAAGGGGCGGCAAAGGCGAGGTCCACGATGGAGCCCCCCTGCTGCCGCACGCAGGTGTGAACTGTTCCCCTATTCAGCAGGGACAGACCGGACGACACGGCCCACGCTTCCACCTCTCGTCCTCGGGCATTTGTGGCTGGGTTACCCCATATCAAAGATTTTGCATTGAAGTCGCCCATGACCAACACCCGGTGCTGCACCACTCCACTTGCCACCCTGGCGAGGACCTCTAGAAAGTCCTCGAAGTTCGTGAGAGGGCGGTTTGAAATGAAATGAAATGAAATGAAATGAAATGAAATTAACCCCTATAAGGGCTATGTCACCCCACGAGGCGGCCACGTATCCCGGTCCCCTCTCTAAGAGCGAGAAGGGAGGGGAATCCGTAGAAGACCGCGCCACCAATGCAACCGAGCCGTTGTCGTCTCCCAGCCAGCTGCCAGGGACAGAGTACGGCTCAGCGACAACCGCCACATCCACCAACCACTCTGCAAAGGTTTGGACCAGCAGGCTCTGGGCTGCTCTGCAGTGGTTGATGTTGGCTTGAAGAACACGTCGTCGATGCCCAGCCATCAGTCGGTGTTCATCGCGCATCCCTCGGTGACCGGCACTGGAACTGAAGTTTCAGCGGCGGAGGCAGCGGCAGGCCGCACCGGTGCCTGCGGTTTGCCCTTCTTTCGTGGCGGTCGGCATTCCTTGCCCGCCATCACGTGGTTAGCTGGACGACCACTGGCAGCGCATACTGCGCAATGCGTGTTGGCAGCCTCGCAGGTGGCCAACCTGTGCCCCTCTTTTCCGCAGCGGAAGCATAGTTCCGCACGCTCGGCAGTGGACGGGCAGAGAGGCCGGGTGTGCCCGATGCCGAGGCACTTGAAACAGCGCATCGGCGCATCCTCGAGCACTCGGACCCCACCCGAGCTAAGCCCGACCGGGAGGCGACCCTTAGCCAGAACCGCCTTGGCAACTACGACCGGGCACTCTAATCTCATAGTGCCCCTGCGGCCAGGTCTAATGGCTCGGCCCTTGACGGATGCGACGGGGCAGCCCCCCGCTGCCGCAACCGCTGCCACCACCTCCTCTTGTGTGACCGAGTCGTCGAGGTCGGTCACCTCAAGGGTCACACATTTGACGGCTCTCACGACCTTGGCCGTATCCGAGATAGCCTCTCGGAGCTTCGTCGCGAAGAGGTCCGCCTTGGTGCCGCGTTGGGCCCCCGAGAACTCGAAGATTCGGGCCCCTGTTTGGGTTTTCCGGCACGTGACCCTGCCAGCTCCGAGTTCCGCAGGGTCGACGTTTGTACGAGCCCGCCGCAGCACGGACTCATATGTCTCCCCTCGTTCCGCTGCCTCTGGGGTCAATGTCACTAACACGGCTGCAGTTCTTGGAGGAGGAGCGAGCTTCCTCCTCTTGTCCGCTGAAACTGCAGGCTTGGCTGCAGGGGGCTCAGGAGCGGACTTTTTCGCTTTCCGCTTCCTTGGTACCACCTTAATCCAAGGCTGGTTGGAAGGGGTGGTGGACGGCAGCATTGGGTCTTCCCTCACTGGTTCGGGAGGGACCGTCGGAGCAGTCGGGGCCGGTGACGTCTTCTTGCCCTTTCCTTTGCCCTTGGTGGTCTTTAGCACCTGGGGCATAGCCTGGGCTGGAGCCGTTGAGGGCCCCGGTGCGATGGGCATCCGTCCAGGTGCCTTATCTGCCGCGAGTGGAGGGCGTAGTCGCTTTTCCGGCAGGAGCCGGTCCTCGATGCCGGCGAGACAGGCCCTGGTGAAGGTCCTCTCCTCCATGACTACCTTGCGGATAATATCCTCAAGGTTGGAGGAGGGAGGCATAGGTCCTGGACCTTCCGACATCCCCTCGGGCCGAGACATGGGCTCAGCAACGTGCGCGTGCAGCGCGGACACCTCTTTCTCCAGGCGATCCACCTTCGCCTGCAGTTGCCGCGTCTCCTCGGAGGTGGTGCGCTGCACCAATTCCTTAACAATGCCGAGCAAGCTCGCTGCCCGGCATTTCAGGGCCTTCTGTAAGGTCCCCTTCAAGTTGGAGGCCTTGGAGGCTACCTCGTAGATCTCCATCTGATCTTCCAGAGCCATGCGCTCCATTTCCTCCACTGTGTGGTCCGCGTAGAGGACACTGGAGGCGCCGTGGCTGGCCTTGGCTCTGCATCTTCGCGCCGGCTGTTCCAAGTCGGCTTGTAAAACCGCCCGCTTCGCCGGCTTCTCAGCTGCGTCTGATGAGCCTTCGGAGCCGCGCTTGAAGAAAGCCCTCTTCCTCGTCTGGCGGGTTGTAACGCCGCTCGTTTCACTCATTTGTGACTCCGTGTCGGACAAATCGGTCGACACGATGTCACTATCCCTCAAGACACTGGCCGCGGATGGTGCGCGGCTGCTCTCTGATGCCGAAACATCTCGAGCCATAGTTTGGCCCTGAAAAGGGCCTTTGGGTTGGCCCTGAGAAGGGCCTTTGGGGAGACAGCGCCCGGAGGCGGCCCTCGAATGGCGTGGCATTGCCACCGACAATATCGAAACACAGGACTTTACCGTTTCGACGCACAGCGTTCGTTAGCCGCCGGCCTGCCACTCCGTTACGGTGGTCAGGCGCGGCGTTGCCCAGGGGTCACTACGTGGAAGTCAACGCTGTGGGGGGACCCCCGCCCCCAAGAGACCTGGGTACCAATTATACCAGAACGTGGTGAACATTAAGGCCCCAGTACACGTTGGCCCAAGTGCGGCCAATACACGCCAAATCACCAATGTGTACACGGGGTATTGGTGCAGGTTGGCGGACATTTGTCAAGGTTGGCGCGCATTCGGCGAGTTGTCGGTTTTTTGGGCACACATCAAAGGAATCGTGGCCCAGCTTGGCGTGTGGTGTTTACACATTCGGCCAATGTTTAGTTCGTCACCGGCCGCTGAGGATAGTACACTTTTGTGTTGCGTATAACAATAAATAAAGTAGTAAATATAGTAGTGTAGTATAATATAAATGTAGTAGTGCAGTATAATATAAATATAGTAGTGTAGTATACAAATAAACAGCCGCAGCCGTAACTACCTCGACGTCCATCGTAAGTGGTTTGCCAGGCAACAATGAGCCATGCGCCAATGTGTAAACACCATTTGATCGTGGCCTACATTTGTGCATTGCAAAGCTTGGCCCAACACAGGCCAACGTGTACTGGGGGCTTTAAGCAAGGTGAACATGAACTCACAGAGGTGTTTGTTGCAAAGAAGAGGGCGCTTATCGCACAAATGCCAGAACCACACTCGAAAACTCAACAAATCGATATGATTTACGGGCAGTTACGGTATAAAATCAGGGTAAAAATGCCACGTGACACCGTCAATACCCTTGACGCCCTAGTGAAGGCAGCCAGGGGTATAGAACAGCTCCTGGTTGAGAAGAAGATCCCAGAAGAAGGGACAGAGAAGGAGGAAGAAACAGGGAAGGTGCCATTTAAAAAGAAGCGTTGCACATACTGTCGATTGCCTGGGCATTCAATCGAGACATGTCGGAAGAAGGAAAAGAAGGATCTCGCTTCTGGTACTTCTAATGCTTCTGTCGCGAAACCTGCGCCTAAAAATGTTGCCATGGGTACTCAAGCACCATCGCCCTCCACACCAACGTTTGCATGCTACGGATGTGGTACACCAGGAGTGGTCCGTTCAAAATGCACCACCTGTGCCAACGCTAAGCCGAAGGTGGGAAGAGCTGAAGTAAGTTTCTGCTCAATCAACACGGCAGATGTATGCGCTCGGCCAATTGTGGGTATTGCTATAGGCAAAATAACAGGGAACGCTTACGTGGACACTTGCGCGAAGACAAGCGTTGCCTCATACGCGCTGTACAAATGCCTGCGTAGACTTGGCTTTGCGTTCCAGACACAACAGCTGATGGTGAAACTGGCTGATGGCACCACTACTCAAAGAGACGTATTAACGGTGGAGACCCCCGTTAGTATCTGCTATCGTGTTGTACCGACGACTTTTATCGTCTTCCCAGAAGCTCGTGAGTCTCGCACACTGTTGGGTATTGGGTTTATCGAGGATGCCAAAATAGTACTCAACGTACCTCAGAAGACATGGCATTTTGAGGATCACCCTGGAGATGTCTTCGACCTTCAAGACGAAGATGCTGAGGAGATATCACTGGCCAAGATGGAAGCTACGCCTATTCATTTTAATCCTCACGTCCTATACTAAAGGATTTCGAGATGCCTGAATATATTTCCCCTCTGTCAATAACTCCAAGGTACAATAGCATACGAGAACCGGCGCTGCCACGATCCAGTATATGCACACCAGCAACTGACTACCCATCTAGCGGAGAACCAGCACTACCAGAAACAAGTGCCTGCTCCACACATACAACGACATATCGCGTAGTGCCAATTGCGCTGTCTCCCATTAAAAGGAAGCGAACATTCGATGGGTATTCACCAAGATTCGTCGACTTCATGATCCGTGATGCCCAGATACAACTTCACGGTGCTACGTGTGAACTATCTCCACATTCCAAGGCACTTTTTCCTAGCGACCATAGTCATAGTAGCACTGATGTTGAAATTAGATCTTTGGAAGTGGATGAAGTCTCATCGGATACCCTAGCTAGACGCAACTCAAAAGCAGTTTTAGTGCAGGGGGAGTCCGTTTCTACACAGTGTATCAGTGGTCAGAGGTAGGGCTGATCTAATCCTAGCACGTCATGGTGCTTCATCTTATCTGATTTCAGATCCCACTACTCCAGATAAATCCCTTGGAGTATATCACACGTCCGCCTTGACTCCGTTCCAGTGCCCTGCGGCGAGTCCACTTCCGTCGCCAATACGCCCACTGAAGAAACGCGGGCGTCCGCCTAAGCCCAGGCCTACTGAGGACTCCACTCCGCCCTCTCGCGGACGAGGACGGCCACGGCGACACGCTTCGTCCTGCCCAACATCGTCAGTGCAACATTAATTGTGACTGGCTACTCGTCGGGGCGCCTTCGCATCCAGAGGGGGAGCCTGTAGCACCACCGAACGCACGCCGCGCTCGCGTGCGCACTCACACTGTGTCGGGACGGGACACAGACGCACACTAGCTCGCCGCGCCATGCCACCTTTATAAGGAGCCACCGAGCCATCGATCGGCAGTCTCTGCGCTAGCGCGCCGCTGTATCGACGCATTGGAAGAGCCCGCCTAGTCTGAGCCGCCCCTGCCTGCTCGCCCGTGGTGACGTATCCTGCTTGTTTCGTGACGTCACGACACGAACTGGCCGGGACCGTACCGCGCGTCGATCCGTATAGAGTTAGTGTAGTCATACGAGTGTAGAATTAATGTTTACACATTTGTAAGCAAATAAATTGCCTTGAAGTTTCACCCCAAGTTTTATTGAAGACCTTAACAATCTTACAAGATGACTATTGCTAAATAGCAGTTTTAAATACGTAGTGCAGTAATCTATACATATAATAAATCTGTAAAAAAACTCTGTCTGTACATTGAATATATTAAAAAAATAATAATTGGGTGGGGTTTAGAAACAGTAATGGAGCACAAATCTGTCGGAAGGGGGCGAACATCAAGATGGCACTATCGTCCGACATCAGTTAGGGTAATTAAGCAAAGAGATAACTCAAAAGAACTCTCAACTCAAAAACGTTTATTCAAATTAGTCAGAACAAAAGACAGCCCCCAAAACGCCCGCCCTTCGCCACTTCCTATGTGTTTTGGCTGGGGAGAAGAAGTGGCGGAACAAACTCCCCAGCAACACATGTCTGTCTGTTAGGTTAGAAGAACCATTACAATTCAAAAATCACAAGACTCTTTACAATAACACTAGGTACACTACACGTAACGAAAGGCAGTTTCGAGATGTGTGCCACGCGGCGACTCAACGAAGATTGAGCTCCGCCGATGCCACGCTGACCACCACGACTCTGCCAAGCGCGCCAAAATGTTGTTTCACCGGAAATGCCACCAGATGGCGCGCTTGCGTCTCGTTTAGTCATCATCCTCCGAGCCTTTTTCCCAAGCATGTTGGGGTCGGCTTCCAGTCTAACCGGATTCAGCTGAGTACCAGTGCTTTACAAGAAGCGACTGCCTATCTGACCTCCTCAACCCAGTTACCCAGGCAACCCGATACCCCTTGGTTAGACTGGCGTCAGACTTACTGGCTTCTGACTACCCGTAACGACTGCCAAGGATGTTCAATGACAGCCGGGACCTACAGTTTAACGTGCCATCCGAAGCTTGCGTCTCGTTTAGTGTCCGTACTATTGACCGTCTCTGACAAATCCAAAAAAAAAATTCTGTCTGTTTGTCTGTATGTCTGCATGTCTGTATGTCTGTATGTCTGTATGTCTGTACGTCTGTATGTCTGTACGTCTGTATGTCTGTATGTCTGTATGTCTGTTTGTTTGTACACGCTAATCTTCCGAACTACTGAACGGATTTCAATGATTTTTTCTTTGTTGTATCAGTATTAAGCCTGGTCAACATATAGGCTATAATTTATCTTCGAAACTTGAAGACCTGATGCAGAACTCCAACAGACCAACAAAACTATAAGAGATACAAAAATGGTGCCGTAGCAAAAATTGTTTCATGTGATGAGCATTTTCAGCTGAGATAATAAATTTTAAGATCTGGAACACCTGATGTGGAACCCCAAGAGGGTTCTCTGCCCAGTGCCCAGCTTCTCTGTTCCATATACAGGTATGACGTTTTAGCAAAAGTTGTTCAATCTATTAGGCACTCTCTGTTGACTTATAAAAATTGAAGATGTAAAACACCTGATGTGGAACTCCAGGAGCCCAGCTAGACCATAGCATATGAAGATATGACGTTTTAGCAAAAGTGGTTCAATCTGATAAGCACTCTCTATTGACGTATAAACATCGAAGATCTGGAACGCCTGATGTGGAACTTCAAGAGCAAAATACTACACTTGAAATGTATAGAAATGAATGTTATGAAATAGGTATGGTGAATCAAAAAAAGTAATTAGTCCGTCTTTTAGATAACCCTAAAATAATGGACACGTATTTTTCTTTTCTCTCTCTCACAAACAAATAATAACGAAGATACAACAAGGCTTAAATTTCGTGTTAAGTCACTGCTTAGTACAAATTTTACATACCTAGACGTGGCGTCACGAGCCCCCACTCTCCGACTTTGTTGCGTTATATCTCATTATTATTTTGTATGTCTCTTCCAGACCTCGGGACTACAGAGTTCCGAATTTTTGGGAGGCAAACGTGGGGCCGAAGCCAACACGCTGAAGCCCTTTTGAGACAACTTTAATGAAATGGTGACACAAAACCGACGATTATCCCTTTATACACTATAGAAATGAACCCGGTGGACGTCGTTAAAAAAAAACAATCCCCGGTTCTGTGCTAAACTATTGCTAACTATGGAGGAAAACTACTTGGGCTATTGTGATGGGATGTTAGTGGATGACAATGTATTAGGTACATGTAAAAATGGCAGGTGGAGACTCGCCACCTCACATACTGGGCCCCCGGGAACCAGTCACTAAATAGCAACAAGAGGGCAATAGGGACATGAGCGGCTGAAGGCTGAGGATACCTCGGCGGACTTTAAACGTAGATTACGCGCTCCCTGTGCTTACCATGAGGCACCTACCCTCCGAGCAGGGCTACTAATCCTGCTCTAGCGACTCCACTCTGGACGGCCAAGCCAAGCCAGAGGCGGGAGATCTACCCTCGTCATGGTTCACTCCGACCGGCGGGAGACGGGGGGCAGTATACTCTCCCTGGAGAACTCAGTATATATATATAGCCCCGCGGGGTCGCTACTCCCCGTCATCAGCCTCAGATGTCCTGCGGTGCCTATATCTCATTATTATTGTCGTTATTATCTCAAGAGCCTTTGTCCCAATTATGTTAGGGTCACGATGCAACTGAGTACCAGTGTTTTACAAGGAGCGAGTGCCTATCTGACCTCCACAAGCCGGTTATCCGCTCAACCCAACACCCCTTGGTAAGACTTACTGGCTTCTGACTACCCATAACGACTACCAAGAATGTTCAATGACAGCCGGAACCTACAGTTTAACATCCCCTCCAAATAACGGTCATTGGTATCCAAAATATACGTAGAAAGTACATACGAACTTAGAAAAGTTGCATTGGCAGGCACTAATTGCCTGACCTGGAATCAAAGACGCACGCTCATACTTGAGAGATTGGTTCTCTACCCACTAAACCTCCACGACTTCCACTAAGTCACCACGACTTTGTCATCTATTTAATGTTTTTTTACGTAATAGTACGTGTAATATTTTTGCCAAACACAATTTAAATGCGGACTAATTAGAATCACTACTTTATCCCTATGGTCACGTCTATTGCGGTTCAGTTCTCAGCGTTTTGTTTAGTCTGCTGTGCTTTTGCCGTTAAAGTACAAAAATTTAATACATGGAACGTTTCTATTGGTTATGCGTATTCCGTTGTTTTCAAGTCAACGGGCCCTTAAAATTCAATATCAGACTATTAAGATCTTTGATTTTGCTGACCCCGTAATCGCTGGCATAAGGGACAGGATCCGCGTACGAAGTCGCGGGCAGAAGCTAGTCAGAAATATTTTGTTGTAAATATGATACTTTTATTATCATATACCAAGCAACGTTTTTTATTACGGTTGATCGACAGGATATATTTAAAACGATACAACTTAAAGCTTTGTAATTAAAAATACGAAGATAAAAAAATATTTGTGATCTATGATTAAAAAGTTCTTTTATATAGTGTAATTGTTTATCGAAAAAATATTAAGAATTATACCTACTTAAACAATTTAGCAAATAAATTTATAGACCACTAGCACGTGTAAATAAATAAATCAAGAACAAACTACAATAATTTTTAGGTAAGTAAACTTTGGAATTATTTATTTCGTATTTTATGCTTCCTATTGTAAATTAACACCTCAGAAGAGAGTCTCAGAAATCAAACGAAAGTGTACCAAGAACAATCATTAGATTTATTATCACTTCACAATCTCACGACACTAAACATTCACAAAAATAGGTGGATACAATCAGAACATACCTTGTCACTACGGGAGCTCGTGCAATAATGTGATCGCCGACCGAATTCACTATTCAACGTCAATGTCACAGGTTATGTCAAAATGACAGGAGATATCAACAGTTCATTCATGTAATAGTCGAATAGTATCTATATGTTTGTTACAGTCGGCCATCCTTTAAGAACGAGTCCCTTCGTTCATTTTGTTTTCTTTATTACTATATAGAACACATAATGTATTTCCATTTACTCTACTTCTATATACATATGTATAATAATATACTATCTATTATTTCACTTAACTATAGCTTTGCGACGTGATGCCTACTTCCTTCAACATCATCCGCAATCGCTGCAGCGTTTTGAACCACTCAAGGGCAGCGAGTTCATACGCTATTCATGCCCGGCTCAAAAACACCCTCACTCAATCTCTAATCTATGGTCGTGAGGTGTGAGGTTACTTCCTTCACCGTCACATGCCTCATCGACCTCAATGGCCAAGACACTCCTGGGCGGCGAGTTCGTACGCCATTCATGCCCGCCTTGAACCATCCTCACTCAACTATGCTATAGTCACGATGAATTAAGGTTACTTCCTTCACCGTTACACATCACGACTGCGGTACCTCAAGTCACCCATGAGTAGCAAGTTATTGCCACCTCATGTTCGAGTTGAGGCACCCCTCACTCTCTCACCGTATTCACTTGTCACAAAGTATCATCATTAACATTTCAAGAACAACAAGAGAAGATCACTAGCTCATTAACTTATTTGATTTGCTTCCTTCTATACTCATTTCATCATTACAAAATTGCAATCACCTAAAATACTTAAATAATAATTCATTCAACATAAAAACATAAAATTCAACACTAAATCATCATCATTTACAGTAAATAACATAAATCATTCATCACTATCGCTCTCATTATCACTGGAACTACAAGCAGGGGCACTGAAACTTAGCCAAGGGGATATTTTATCGATAGCTACGACTGTTTCATATCTCGGACCTTTTCTGGTTAGTGGGGTATCCTCTACAAGAAACCGATCATTTGGTAACACCTTCTTAATTCGGTACGGGCCCTGACACTTCGCTTCCAGTTTCTTCGATTGATGCGGTCCTGTCACTCCACCACAAAATATGTGTATACGAATAGATTCTTTAGATTTTTAGGCTCATTTCTGTACAATAAACTAAATAGTGAACTAAGCATTTATAGCCTTAACTACTTTAAATGCAGAAAAAGTGTTCGTAATTATCTGCAAAGCCTGTCTTAGGATAACACGGAAGACCTACTTACAGTGTGTAAATGATGCTGCAGACGCAGACAATAATAAATAAGTATTAGGCATAAGCAAAGTATGTATTTTAATCGATGTTAGCTATTAAATTTTTTGTATATTAGATTGTCAATTTATATTGTCAAATTAGCAAATAAGGTCTCTTTTCGCTTGAGACACAGGTTTAACCTAGTTCAAGCAATTATAATGTTAGCACGTATGTCTAGATTTTAAGAGATAATGTTGTTTAATGTGAACTCTGATAAAAATGAATAAATGATTTGATTTGAAATTATTTGATTTGATTTGTCACTATCGCTCTCACTATCCTAATAAGATCTCCCTCCTTGTAATCAGTGGCCTTCTTCCTACCTTTATCAAATCGATCCTTATTTATATTCTGGTTTGTCTGAATCCTTTCACTTGCCTCGGCCCTAATCTCCTCTAATGTCTTATTATTCTCATTTTCAGTATCGTCAATAATATTATTTAATAAACCCTGGGCTGGATTTGGGACTCTCCTACCAAATAACATCTCGGTTGGTGTTTTTCTAGTTACGCTATGAACCGAAGTGTTAAGCCCTAATTGAATATCAGGAAGGAATTCATCCCATGTTTTACTGTCTTTACCATGAACCATGGACCCAAGTGAGGTCAGAATCGTCCGGTTATACCGTTCGACCTGTCCATTTGCTCTTGGGGTCGCCACGGCGTTAAGGACGTGCTTCACACCAATTGATTTCACATAGGTTTTGAACTGTTTGCTAGTGAAGCTCGTCCCTCTGTCTGTTATGAGTCGAAGGGGAGGTCCGAAGTAACTGAAGAGGGTCTTAAATGCTTTTATCGTTTCTTTCGTTTTTGTGCTTCGAACTGCTGATAAACTAACATATTTTGTAAAGGCGTCAACTATTACAAGAATATATGAACAGCCTCGCTTACTACGGGGAAACGGCCCCAGGTGATCGGCATGGAGGGTATGAAATGGGATGTCAACCTTTTGGATTGGGTGTAGCATCCCCTCCTTAGCACCGGATGGCAACTTATGGTGGGCGCACTCGAGGCATGCTGCCACATACTTTTTTATAAACTTCCTCATTCTTGGGAACCAAAAGTGGGACCTTATCCTATCTAGGGTTTTCTCAAAGCTAAAGTGTCCTACTTCGTCGTGATTTGCCTTTTGGAAGACGGCTGGAGCATTCGCCAGTCCGAACGGAACGCGATTGTACTCATATTGACCGTCGGGAGTGACGAATGCTGTCTTTTCTCGAGATTGCTCAGATATAGGGATCTGATGGTACCCAGAAGCCAGATCGAGCGATGTAAACAAACAGTGACCGGATAACTGATCCAAAAGATCCTCGATCCTTGGCAGTGGGTACTGATCCCTTTTAGTGTGACTGTTTAAAGCCCGGTAGTCAACACAAAGTCGCTTTTCTCCAGACTTTTTATTTACCAGAACTATTGGGCTGGCATAGGGTGAGCTAGATTCCCTTACGATACCATGCTTAATCATATCAGCTATCATATCTTGGACTAATTTACGCTTTGAATGGGAAGACGGTAAGGCCTGTACACAACCGGGGTAGTGTCTTTGAGATGGATTTCCATCTCAGTTACATTTGTATATCCCAATGCATGCATGCCGGTAGAAAAACAACATTTGTATTTCTGCAATAATTCCACACAAGATTGTTTTTGACTCTCCGACAAATGGTCTCCGCACTTAGGTACAGTCAATGTATGATTACCATGAAGGTCATAGGACACGCTCAAGATTTGGGCAAAGTGCTGATTGTCTGCTCCTAAATATTGAGCCCGAGTTAATAATGTGTTCTCCTTGAAGTGAATTGCATTCAAACCAACGCTCTGAACAAGTAAGTTGCATTCGAATTCCCGAATTTGGTATTCCCCTGGCAGAAGGTAGTATTCCCGGCCAGGTCGACCCCTTACTGAGCCACCGACATAAATCCTGCCGTCCCGTGAACAATCCGACTTGACAGGGACAAGCACCATTTTGCCTACAGTGCTACAAGGATCTTTTGGCACGTGGCCGATTTTGGAACTAACGCCGCCATCTTGCAAAGCGTCACTTTTGACAGATAGCTGAAGTTGGTGTTTGTTCGTGCTTTAATTTAGTAAAAACCTTTATAAATTATGCCAAAAGTGATAAGAAGTGGTGTTAGAGAGGTGGTTTTAAAAGTGAAGGACTATTTTATGCAAGAAAAGCAATCTTGTGCCCCGATTATTCCATTTGAAAGGGTAAATGAGCGTGTCGCAGCTGCAACAGGTTAGTGATACCATACACAGTGCCCGATATTACCACGAATACATAACCTAAAATTGTAAGTTTTTTAGATAGATTTTTCCTTCACATCATTTAAATAAAATACGATTTCAGGTATATCTTTACGGACTGTTGCAAGAATTGGAAATGAAGGAAGATTGGCTGAAGCATCATCGAGTAAAATAGTTACTCCCGGAAAAAATAGAAAAACAAGAAAGGATAAAATTTTAATGGACAATTTTGATATTGGTGTTCTTAGACGAAAGATCCATGAATTTTATACTTTCAAAAAAGAAATACCAACAGTGAATAAGTTGCTGCAAGTACTTAGAGAAGAGATTGGATTCACAGGCAGCCGAGAAATTCTCAGACAACATATAAAAATGATTGGTTTTCGATTCAGAAAAACTATAAGCAACAGAAAGGTCCTCATGGAACGTAATGATATAACTGCTTGGCGTGCTCGTTATCTGCAGGTATACATATACTTATAAGTTTGTAGTACATCGTGCAAATTGTCTTTGTGTGAATTTTCCTCCGTTGGTTATGACATTGCAGGCTGAATCACCAGATTGTCTGAAAATTAAGCGATTCCTTGGTTTGGAAGGCATGTTGAGCTGGTGGTCCCGGTTACTATTAGGTACTGCTGATGATTGTAATCGACATTTAAAGGAACCATGACAGTAGCTGAAAGGTGGTTCATGAAACAACATTAACACCAAGATACACTTGGTTGTATTACTAAGTGCCCACACAATATTGCTTATCTAAACCATCAGATACTATTCAAAATTAATGCAATCATTAATAAAACTGTTTAGCAATTTGCAAACTAACCATAAAATTATTTTATTTCAGACTTTAAAACATAATGACGATACAGAAAATCTACCTGTAGTCTACTTAGATGAGACCTATATTCACTCCGGTCATACAGCTGGGAAATGTTGGCAGAATGATGATGAAGGTATTGGCTACTTAATGATCTCCTAATATTATTGAGTAATATATTTTTTACAACTTTTTTTCAGAACTATTACTTATTGAATAATACATCTTTCTATAAGAGTGATTTTTGTTCTGAGTGTTCTGCTTTGTTTCATAGTTATTTTTTAAAATTTCAGATGGAGTATTAGAGCCCATCTCTAAAGGTCAAAGATTTATTATCGTTCATGCCGGAGGTAATCAAGGCTTTGTGGAGAATGCTTGCTTGGTGTTTAAGTCACAAACAAAGAGTGGTGACTACCACGACGACATGAACCATACAAATTTTAAAAAATGGGTTTTAGAAAAGTTGTCCCCCAATTTGAAGGAGCCCAGTCTAATTGTGATGGATAACGCACCATATCACAACACAAGCGTCAACAAACCCCCAAACACAAGCAGTAGGAAAGATGAAATCATCGAGTGGTTAAGAATAAACAACATTGAATATTCAGAAGAATATACAAGACCACAACTCTTAGAACTTGTAAATAGAAACAAACCCGAACCAGTGTATGCTGTGGATGCTATTTTAAAAGGACTGGGTCACAAGGTAACTATTACTTAATTCAGCTATACCTACCCTTTTTTCTCAAAATCTTAATACCAACATTACCAACCCAATGTGAAGATGAATAAGATTCTATTTTTTTTTTCAGATATGTCGTTTGCCACCATATCATTGTGATCTAAATCCCATCGAAATGATTTGGGCATCCATGAAACGAAAAGTAGCCGAGATAAATATTGGGAGGCCACCAAACCAAATGCCTGACATGGTACAAAATGCATTCGATACCATTTCTGTCGAGGAATGGCGCAATCATTGTGGCCACGTTAAGAAACTGGAAGACAAGTACCGAAAAAAAGATGGATATTTGGACGAACCATTTATCATACGGTTATGCTCTGATAGCGAGGAAAGCACTGACGACGATGATTCTCAGGATGAAAATGATGAAGAATTTAATCGCATGCAACCTCTGGACGTAGTTCTTGCAGAACATAATTATAGTAAACGAATTTAATATATGATATTTTTTTATTTATTTCATTGACATAGGTACCTTTAATTTTATTTTCATGTAATAATAGCTTTGGCCTATATCACACGAACATCTCATAAGTAAAAAAGTCACGGAATGGAAATCAAACAATTCCCTATTATTGGGGAGATTTTATTTGCTGGTAACCCTAATTGTACACTAACGCCCTCCTGTCAATGTCATCCAAGTGCCAAAAGATCCTTGTAGCACTGTACATCTATCGTAATGTCACTAATTGTGGTAAGATACAACTTTGAATTTTGTTCGTTTTCGACAACTCTTTCGAATTTTAAATATGTAGGTGTCTTAGTTATTTTTACGGTGGGCCTTTCGGTATAGCTATGTCCTAATAGAATATCAGGATTAATCAAATGGTCGTCTATGATAAAAATCTCTACATCTTGTTCAAAAATCCCTTGAACATCAATATTGACTAATGTACGACCTAACGGCAAGTATGGAACATTCCTTAATCCTCTAAGAAATGGTCCATTGATAGTATTCCAACTCAACCCTAATCTCTTAGCCTCACATTCGCGAACGAGTGTAGCTTCACTACCTAAATCTAGTTGACATATAGCCGGCACCCCATTTACCTTAATTGCAAGTCGGTACTTATCATTATTATTACTATCAGCTAGGGATACCTCAAGTACATTCTTATCCTTAGGTGGGTTTTTATGTTCCTTGGACCTTGGGCAATGGGAAGATAAGTGTCCTAGATAATGGCAATCATCACACTTCACTAGAGGTTTGGGATATCTAAAACTGGGGTGTCCGACACCATTACAGTTAAAACATGTGACAGGTCCCTTGGTGTTATTTTTAAGTGAATTTGTGTCAGAATTTCTTGTAGAGTTACTGTTCCCCATAGCATTAACATTTGAACGTTTATCTCGGTTAAAATCTTTATTTGTATTGTTCAGAATTCGATGGTGTTTAATAGTTTTAAAGAACTCTAGCACATCTTCAGGTCTATCAAATTTAGCTGCCTGAGCCCCAACACGGACTCCTCTATCATCTATTCCATGAAGTAGACAGTCCACTGCCTGTTTTCCAAAGATTTTACATCTATTCAATAAGTTTATTTTCGAAAAGTAATATAACTCAAACGACTCACCAGGACGTACACGTCTACCAAGCATTTCTGTCAACAGTTCTGCGTAGTTCTCAGTCGCAGGAAATGATTCTCTCAGCATTATTTTCCATTCTGACCAGTTGTGCTTGATAGAAGGTAGGCCCTGGTACCACGTTTTTGCTATTCCGGAAAGTTTAGGCAGGGCATAGTGTACCGTTTGTCTATCCGTCCAATTATAGATTTCTGTACACTCTGGAACTCTGTCTCTCTATAAATGACAATAACTTAGAAACACCTTGACATACGCACTGTTCTCCTAATATTCTTACGTTTTAAATTTTTACTACACACTGTATCCTTACTTGCCTAGTCATTTTGTGATGTTAATATTTTTATTTCTCTATTGTAATTACATTCATACGCCTTCTGAGGCAGATTTTGGTGGTACTAATTTTATTAAAACTGTAAACATATTTAATACCCAAAATGTATATGAATAAATAAATTGATTTGATTTGATTTGATTTGACTCATCTACTTTATCGAGCCAAATATTTATAGTCTGTTCTTTAGACAACGGGTCGAATTCTGGAATTACGTTATTCATGGTTGTAAACGATTCACGATCCCCTGCCTTGGATTTAAGTACACTCAAAAATTGGTCAAAGAAATCTAATGTTGATTTAGGTTCTTTGGGTTTCCTAGAATCATCAGTAACGCTGGGGTTGCGACGTTTAGTCGGTGTTGATAAGAAATGATTATGCTGACTATTATAGCTACGGTGTTCTCTGCGATGGGACAGACCAGCCTCAGGAGTATGGTCGTGTTCACGGTCAAGCACTTTGTCAAGCTTTTCACGTACCTCCCTTTCAAGCGCACGTAACCGCTCTCTCTCTCTCATGCCAGCATGTCCTCCCGCTCGCGTAGTGTGCGTAGACTGCTGTTGCTCCGACTTCGGCGGCGACTCGGCTCCGCCTCACACTTTCTCGACGTGGACACGGCTACATCTGCCGGATGCCTCGCTGCTGTGGCGCAGCATTCCGTTGCTTTTCGCTCCTGAGTCGCTCATATTCTGGAACTCGAAATCATATGTTTCAGTTATCGCGTACGTAAATTGAATACTAAAAGGAACGAAAAGAGCGTATTTATTTCCTATAAATCTATAAGCACTATTCAGTATCATTCAAATTAGTCTGCTTTCTAGTTAAAAAGTAATTAAATTGTTCCGTAATTATTTTCAGAAACGGAAAATAATAAGTATCCGTTTGAATCGTGGCGGTAGATGCACAATTTAGTAGTTTGTGGCGCCCATTCTGTAACTCATTCAATGTTCTCCACGAATATAAGTATATTTCTTTTAAACAAAAAAAAAACGGTATTAACTAGCAATTCATATGAAGGAAAAAATAAATCTGCTTGCATCACTCATATGGCCACTATTTACCACGACATATCTCAAAAATTAGTTATGTCAAATATTATTCTAGCTATTTTGACACATATTTAAATAAAATTTCAAATCTACCGACCGTCTGCTGCGAAGTGGTTTTCTAATCACGTACAAATATCCACTTGCATCATCGAAATGACCTTACTTTTTAACAATGTTTCTTAGCAATTCAGTCTACTAATTCATTTTCTATTAGTTTTGAAGTATATTTAGTAATTATCACTAATTAATGACAGTCGAGCATGTGGGGTGGTATTTCAAAACCGTTTGTTTCGAACGATCCCACTTCTGAGATGTAAATTAACACCTCAGAAGAGAGTCTCAGAAATCAAACGAAAGTGTACCAAGAACAATCATTAGATTTATTATCACTTCACAATCTCACGACACTAAACATTCACAAAAATAGGTGGATACAATCAGAACATACCTTGTCACTACGGGAGCTCGTGCAATAATGTGATCGCCGACCGAATTCACTATTCAACGTCAATGTCACAGGTTATGTCAAAATGACAGGAGATATCAACAGTTCATTCATGTAATAGTCGAATAGTATCTATATGTTTGTTACACTATTAATTACCTATTCTTATTCTTTATTGCACACCAAACAGTAAATACATACGGGATACAGACAGTTATGTACAACGGCGAGCTTAACCCAGAATTGGGTTCTCTTACAGCCAACCTTAAAGCGATAGAGATATTCGATAGAGGTAGGGTCAATTATATGTGCACAACAAATATGAAATAACAATAAACTAAACATATGTATGTAGTAGAGCTACACAGTATATATACATAATACATATATAATATAATATATATATATAATATAATATATATATATAATATAATATATACAGTCATGGTCACATAATTAAAGACACCCCCAACTCGAAGTGAAATAAATAGTTATGGTACTGACATGAGCTTAAGCACGGTATAAAATGTAATGTTATTCTTATTAAAACAAACATTACATTGTGTTCTTTAAATTAAGGACAAAAAATATTTACTTTCTTTAATACTTTAGACATAACGCTCTATGGGAACTGAACACTAACTTTTGTAGCTGATACTTGGCTGGTCAACTAATTAAAGACAGTTAAAGCCCAGTTAAGAAAAAAAAACGCAAGATAAAAATAGTTGCCATACTTTTTTTAGAAGTGAGTAAAACACTTATAATAACTCGAATTAGGTAATAATTTAGGTTTCTTTCATTAAAAATTTTCATTTTAGTCCTATCAATAAGACTAGAACAAAAATTCTGGTAAGTAAAATGTTTTGGGCTTTTTTAAATTAAGTTTTGACATGCGGATTTATTCATACCACTTGATCTGTAGTAAGAACATGGTAATAAATTTATTATTAAAGATTCCTTATCAAGGGCACTAAAAAAGGCAAGGTTTGAGAACAACTGAAAACCGACCCCAAGGAAAACTTGTCCGCAAACAGACTTTAAGGCGGTGCTATAGGCAAATAGTGAACCATTTACATGATTCGGTACTAGTTTTTTTGGGAGTCATCTGATGCTAAAAGGACGACAATTGTGTCTGCAGAACTTTTAGACTACAACCGGGTCGGGAAAAGCTGTGAGGCATGGGTATCGGAAGATGTTACTTTTGGAAAAGCACCGCGTGTCCATACTGTAGTTGGTGTTTTCTATCAAAGGTGATAGTTGCTCTGAACAAGTATTGAAAAATCACTTTTTTACCTGATAAAACAAAGGGATTTGATGAATTCTAAAAAACATAATTGATTTTAGTCACCTCCAAAACATGTAATGGAACCAAAGTACACCAAGAAAGTTCTCAAGCATAGCAGGCGAAAAAGTAATAGTGTGGGGCTTCTCTCCACTACTTGGTGTGGTGATCCTTTAGAAAGATATTATTAAAAATAGGCGAATTCAAGTACTATAATATTTTAAAAATAAGCATCTAGTTATATGCTAAGCATAATTTACCGGTCCTTAGCGCTTTCCAAATTAGAAATGTTCTGAAAAACACTGTAAGAGTAGTAAAAAGGACTCTTTGATTGAGCAACTTATGACGGTTTTGGTTTGGCCCATTGCAAATTTAATAGAAAAAAAACTGGTAATCGGCCAGAAAACACAATGGCGATAAGTCATACATGAAACATTGATCAATTTTACAAACATTTTTATGAAGCATGGAAGAAAATTCCCGTATCGAAACTGACCGCTTGCACTTTTAGGGATGCCGTGCTGTCATTGAGGTAAAAGGAAATAAACCAAATATTTGTACTCATTATAGTGTGTTCAGTTATAGTGTAGGGAATGTTGTTATAGAAAAGTACCATCAATAATATTAATAATTTGCATTTCTTCCTCTGAGCAAATTGAGTGTCTTTAATTATATGGCCAGGCCACGTTATGGTTCATACCGCTCGAGATTCGGATAAAGCGAAAAAAAACTTGTCGCGGAGGATCACTGAAGATAGTTTTTAGTTTTAATATTTCACAATGCCCTCTTAAATATTTTAAAATAGAAAAAAAAGTTCCAATAGCAATCAGAAAAAAGAAATACAGATAAAATGCGGCGGCAATTTAAGATTCCAACAGTGTCTTTAATTATGTGACCACGACTGTATATAGGTATGTCGGAGGGAACATCAGGATGGCACTATCGTCCGACATCAGCTAGGGTAATCGAGCAAAGAGATAACTCAAACAAACTCAAAACTTAAACAAACTCAAAACTCAAACGTTTATTCAAATTAGTCAGAACAAAAGACAGCCCCCAAAACGCCCGCCCTTCGCCACTTCCTATGTGTTTTGGCTTGGGGAGAAGAAGTGGCGGAACAAACTCCCCAGCAACACATGTCTGTCTGTTCGGTTAGAAGAACCATTACAATACAAAAATCACAAGTCACTTTACAATAACACTAAGTACACTACACGTAACGAAAGGCAGTAACGCGACGACTCCGCGAAGACTCGACGAAGCCTCAATGAAGACTGAACTAAGACTGCGCTCCGCGGACGCCACGCTGACCGCCACCACTCTGCCAAGCGCGCCAAAATGTTGTTTCACCGGAAACGCCGCCAGAGGGCGCGCTTGCGTGACGTTTAGTGTCCGTACTATTGACCGTCTCCGACACGGCCATCCTGCGTAGACCCACGTCCTCGTGGGTTAATCTGCAACAACACAAACACAGCACAGTATGCACACAACCTCGGCCTCGGCCACTCCTGACCACTATGTAGCACACTGAACACTATGTTTTTTTTTTTTTATTAAGTCACACAGATCCATCAGAACCACAGAACCACATAGGGTCATAATTACGTCACACAGGCTTATTAATATCGCTCACACTTGAATGCCACACAGATTACCAACTGCCACACAGGCTACCAATTGCCACACAGGCTACCAATTGCCACACAGGCTACCAACTGCCACACAGGCTACCAACTGCCACACAGGCTACCAACTGCCACACAGGCTCCTAGCTGCCACACAGGCTCTTAGCTGCCACACAGGCTCCTAGCTGCCACACAGGCTCTAAAGATCAGTAAAGGGTAAAAGCTCTACATGTGACCATTGCTACACTTCGTTTATTTCATGAACCTCACAATAATCTAAGTCATCAATGTTTTAACTGCTAAATCACAACACACACATACCACAACCATGTACCATCGTCATCATAAAGACATAGAATTGAGTACCGGCTCTATATTATTTCTAAAAATCAATCAAATACCAGTTCAGTTCATGTAAAACCCAATTGATCAGGTAACAAAGGCCAGTATCGTAACACAACAAACTTTTAGGTAATCTGTATCTAAGCACACACACCAATTAGACCTATACGGCTCTGCTAGCCCAGCAACTCATGCTTATGCAATCCATCTACCAGGATCACCGAGTCTTCTCATGACTCTACGGTCTACCCTTTAGACCCGACCCCCGCCAGTGTTCACTGCAATACCGCGAGCTCACGGTGTACTACCCAGAGGCTAAGCGTACATACCGATTTCAACGAACTACGGCTACAATGACACTACTGGTGCGGTCAACACATACGGTCACACTTGACCCGGTCTGCGACTGGAGCATCTAGCTTGGAACAGATTACATCGCACAATTTTGACTCATCCTCATTAACTTCATTTGGTACCTGACCACTTGGCATACGTCTGATCAATCTCAACAGTTACAATGCAACGTTTGTTAGGTGAGGCAAGATATATCAGGTCTAATAGTAGATGGCTTTCACCTTATGCGATGACACGCGATGTCCTGGCCTGTCGCAACTCACACGGCCTCCACGACAAATCCGGGGGAGGATGACGGTCCAAACAGCAACTGCAGCGCACCTCGCCCGCCGCTTGCCTAGTAGACCTCGTTCTGTTCTCCAGGCTCGGTTCACCTAAGATGATATCTGTTAAGCCACAAATAGAAAGTGCTTAGGCAACCGATCAAATATTGACAACATATGGGTCAGCAACTGACCTTCTCGTTACGTAAAATAGTAAGACCTACACACATGTTACAGATTTAAAGAATAGCAATCACTACTCAAATGAAGAAACTAGATACATTAAATCCTAAGCACGAAATCAAAGAAAGATCGAATTGTTAGTCAGACTGAACTTGTAAATTACAAAATCATTACAGCTACGGTTGTCATTCACATCAACGCCTTCTATTCGATAGGCTTCACAAAACCGTCGTGTCCCTTAGCCGAGCTCTCAGCCCATCCTGGCCTCTTAGGGACCACAACTACAGTGACATGACACCAACTGTACCACAGATGTATACGGGTCTCTTCCTGGTCACCCCGATGCCGTCACACAGGCCAACGAGTCTCTTCCAGGTCACCCCGATACCCATCTTAGGTACAGCTTAACACAATAAAAACAACAGTACCGCAGACTTTACATAGGTCTCTTCTTGGTCACCCCGATGCCATCACACAGGCCAACGGGTCTTTTCCAAGTCGCCCCGGTATCCATCATTGGTACAACTTAGCGCAACGAAATTACCGAGTAGGTGAACGTAACACCTAACCAAAAATCTATAGTCTGATGCACAATTCAATTAAATGACGCAAAACTGAAATATTCTAATTTGAGGTTTTAATTGATAAACAGAAACCAGGTCATCCCTGTGACCAAACATAAGATACACACTTCAGCCATCCCTGTGACAAGTGTTCAACGGCAGTCATCTGTGTCTTCCAACTTAACAGTCAATCAACCCTGTGATTGAAGCGCAACACACAAGCATACACACATGTCAACCCTGTGAACCTAGCTTTCATCATCTACGATTTCATTAATTAAAAAAAAAAACTACCATCATTAATCACACATCAACATCCCAACACATATCGCGATTCTACACAGTGCCTCCATCAAGCACTATATGGTTTGAGACCAAATATAACCAAACGATCAGCCGAAACCACCTAATACCATCAGCTATATCTATGCTGGCTAAATTGTTTGAAGAGGTTGAGACCGGGCTCTCTGCGGCTCTGAAGGAACGAGACTGCTGCTACAAGGAAAACACCCTAATACCCAATCCTGCCAAAACTCACATCTTGTGCCTACCATCTACGCAACCGCATGGCTAACCACGAGATAGATGTCGCATGGAGAGGCGTACTGTTACATCCCCACAATGTTAGGAGAAATGCTGATGAGAGCTGCTTACTCAGCAACTCTGTACTAGCCCTAAGATCACGTCATTCTTATAGTCAGTTCGGGTCGGATCACCATCCTAATTAGACGTTTACCGAATTTTCCTGTATCTATGTCTATATCTGTGTGTATAAATAAATAGTGTTTTTTTTTAAAAGACTTCCGGAGTTTCCATTATAACATTTGGTGGCAGCGGTGGGATCCGAAAAATCCCCCAAAAACGTCTCGCGGAGTGTATGCAAACATATATGTATATCCGGAGTGCACACAAAGTGGCAGTGAAATCCATTAAGCGAAGTGTAACGTCTTTATGTCCAAACATATATCCAAAATACACACAAAGTGTTAGTGAAATCCATTTAGTGAAGTGTAACGTCTACTGATCCGAATTCAAAGGTCTCAATCTACCCTGACCTCTTCCAAACCATACGTCGTAGTAGAATTGCGTCCCTTGATGTCCAATGTGTTATAAGTGGTAGAGCTGCGGGTCATCGAAGTGACCACGCAACCTCATATCCAGCACCGACCAAGTGACGGCGTTATCCAGGCGTCATCCTGACGCACAGTTCCGGCGTCATACCAGAGTTCTTGTCAACTACTAAGATGAAGTGTAGTGAACTATTCCTGTGAGTCGAAATTATCCTATTTTCTTACTTACATATGTTATCCAAAAAATCATAAAGAAGTGACATTGAATTACCCTGAGAAGCTGAACTTTCATCTGACGTGTAATCATTTTATACGTAAAATCCTTACTGTTTAATCATTTGTGTGTGAACTAAATACTTACCTTATAACTTTTATAACTATTTTTCCTGTGAATTAAATATTTTTAACAACATTGTAATAACTATCTAACTGAATCAAGTTATAACTAAGCCTCTCTTATCTGTCGCAGTTAATATAAACATTATATCCGTTCTGTCTGGCGCCCACGCATTCTAAATATCACACCTTGCGTCCAGTACACTATCTCAATTCTGAATACTATACAAGCTGTTTGCTTCGGGTTTGGTTTTAGAGTTATTTTTAATTGAAATTGCTATCTTTCGTTAATAATGGCGAAACCAGAGCCCAAGAAAGATGTTAAAGAAATAGAATACGAGGAGGAAACCTCTTTAAACGTAATATTAAAATTTATTAAACCTTTTAATGGTGATAGAGATAGGTTAACAGCATTCCTTAGGAATTGCGATAGCGCAATTGGGTTAGCGTCGTCAGAACAAGAAGATATTGTTTTTAGATATATAAGGTGCTTTAATATTACCTGCCAGGACTTGAATGGGGTTTATAGATTACAATAGTAAAGATAAATAATTGATTATTTGTCATATTTTTTTCATACAAAAAAAAAATACGTATAAATTTGACTTAATTTATTAGTTTAAAACCATCCAGTAGAGTTGCGGTTGCGCGTTGCCACTCTTGCAGAACAGATAGAAAGAGGTAGCAGCTGTTTTCATTGACGAAGCGACACTACGCGCGTAATTTGTGAACCACGTTATGCTGAGTAGAGCCAACGTTAATTTAACTTGTTTAATGTCTCAAATTGAATTAACTATTCCGGGGAACGGAATTTCTTCACTATTGTAATCTATAAACGCAATACTACCCCCCATTCAAGTCCTGGCAGGTAATATTAAAGCACCTTATATACTAAGTCAGTTAGAAGGCAAGGCTGAATCCGCTTGCTCAATTAAGGAATTTGATACATGGTCCTCACTTAAAAATTTTCTAAAAAATCAATTTGGTGAACGAAAACATTATTCACACTTACTAAGTGACCTACAAGAATGCAAACAAGGAATCCAAGAGAATGTTAGTCAATTCTCATTAAGTGTAGAAACCTGTCTACAGAAACTTTTAATCGAAGTAACCGTGTCCAATTCTAAAAAGAGCGAACTTGTAGGCAGACTAGCCACTATGGAGGATCTTGCTCTCCATACGTTTACCCTGGGATTACACCCTAGAATCGCTAATTTAGTAAGATGTAGGGATCCTAAGAATTTAAATGACGCTATCAATTACGCCATTTCCGAAGAGAAGATCCAACAATCGCTTTTACGCAATAATTTCAATAAGCCAAAACCTGCTGAGCCAATCCTCAGGAGAAATGATTTTAATAATCGAATGCAACAAAAACCGACTTATTACAATGCGCAAAGATCATTGCCCCTGAAAGATTCACCGTTTTGCAGATATTTCAAAAAATCGGGACACGTGCTTGAACACTGCCAACTGCGTGAATACAATAATAAAAGATTTGCAGATAGGATCCAACCATTCACCCCATCTCAACCCTCACCTTCGACTTCTAAATCACTACCGTATAAGGACAAGTATCGCGTAAATTATGCGGAAACTAAGGAAGAAGAAGAGGGTCAGGATGAAGTCGATGAACCAACCGAAAATTTAAACTAATAAACGTCCCGTTTAGGTATCGTGCGGGGCGGGTCCCTAAAACGAATGATACCAGACGCATAACTATAACTAACGGACAGGGTAGCCAGCCCCAAACTCACGGTCATCCCTTAAAAACTATGACCAACGGACAGGGTAGCCAGCCCCAAACTCACGGTCATCCCTTAAAAACTATGACCAACGGACAGGGTAGCCAGCCCCAAACTCACGGTCATCCCTTAAAAACTATGACCAACGGACAGGGTAGCCAGCCCCAAACTCACGGTCAACCCTTAAAAACTATGACCAACGGACAGGGTAGCCAGCCCCAAACTCACGGTCATCCCTTAAAAACTATGACCAACGGACAGGGTAGCCAGCCCCAAACTCAAGGTCTATCCAATTTTAATAATCCTTGTCATAATGAAAGAAAACTCAATCAGGTATATGAAATTATTACTCAAAAAAGGTATTTACCATACGTAAAACTTCAAACCAGTGTAAATCCAAAACTACTTACCTTCCTAGTAGATTCTGGCGCATATATCTGTGTCCTAAAAAATAGTTGCATAATTAATCTCCCTCAAGAATGAGTTGGCCGAGCTGCACATACAATACATGGATGTGCTTGATCAGCACACTCAACTTCAACAAGAGATGTCCTCGTTCCATCAGTGCAGTGACACCCATGAACTGGCTTTACAGCGCATCACGGAATTAGAACAGGAGTTATGTAATGCCCATAAGGCTATATCTATATTAGAATGTAGTAAGACTAGTGAACAGGTTACTAACACTTGCAACCTTTTTGATGAGTTAGTTGCCTGTAGGTCAGACAAGGTACCATGTAGGTTAGCTGAAACTATTGACTTGACTGGTGATGATACCATTCCAATATGTCCTGTAGTTATGAGTCACAATAAATTAAAAAAATATATTAAAATCAACAAGTTTATTAGACGGTCAAAGAGATATTTGAAAAAACAAAATCTCTTAAAATTAAACATTTTACATTTAAATAAAACTACTTTTACGGATTTTATCGCGGTTATATTAATATTATTTAATCCCGACGTTTCGGATCCTTTACAGCATCCATGGTCACGGGCAGACTAAGGTGTTGGTCGTCTTGATATATTAGTTACAAACAGCTACCCTACATTTTGTTGATTATTATTGACAATCCGATTCACGCAAAACGAGCTCACTGTATCCTTAGGTCGAGCAGTTGTAGGCTTGGATTTTGATTTAATAGTTTCTATGATGGGATTCCAAGCAGGTGGTATGCACCAGCCATCTTCTCTATTGAAATTTGGATGTTTTTTTAATTTCAATAGCCTCGCGAATCATCCTAGGTAGGAATCGGTTTTCTTTTGCAAGGACTTGTGGTTTATCAAATCTGATGTAATGCTGGGCCTTGTCTAGTGTGTGTTCACAAACTGCTGACTGTCTGGAACGGCGGTGTTTGACATCGGCGATGTGTTCTTTTACGCGGGTCCCTATGCTTCTTTTAGTTTCAATAGAGAAGATGGCTGGTGCATACCACCTGCTTGGAATCCCATCATAGAAACTATTAAATCAAAATCCAAGCCTACAACTGCTCGACCTAAGGATACAGTGAGCTCGTTTTGCGTGAATCGGATTGTCAATAATAATCAACAAAATGTAGGGTAGCTGTTTGTAACTAATATATCAAGACGACCAACACCTTAGTCTGCCCGTGACCATGGATGCTGTAAAGGATCCGAAACGTCGGGATTAAATAATATTAATATAACCGCGATAAAATCCGTAAAAGTAGTTTTATTTAAATGTCTAATATTCGCGTAAGTGTCAGAAATCAATATTAAACATTTTACTTAGGAAGGACCGTGTTAGCTTAACAAATACACTAAGTTCCTGTACTGCTGAATTAGAATATTGTAAATCTATGTATGAGATGGAAACCCAGCAGCTTCAACAAGATTTAAAATACAAGGAGTCTTTGCTAAAGGATATTTTTAGTAAATATGAGTCTTCTCAAGACCAACTAAGCAAGCGGTTACTAGAGGCAGTGGAGCTGATGGACCTGGTGAAGTCCAACACGGAGAGGTATGAGTCTCTGACAAATAGCCTTTCATGTGATGTTGCAAGCCAACCATCACCTTCAATACCATTGTCTGAAATACCTATGCCTACACCTGCTATAGAGAATATTCATATACAAAAATTAAATACTTTGCTTTTCACAGATGCATTGGGTGCTGGCTTTGGAAAAATTTTACACAATTACCTTAGCCATCACTTTACCAATCACAGTTACCATGACATAACTTTTAAGCAAATTGTTGAGAAAATTGGCAGTACAACAGTAGATAGTAACTCTATAATAGTTCTCTTGTTAGGCAGTAGTTATGGTACAACAAAAGAGGACATTGTGAAGGGTATTGACACCTTACTTAGTTTGAACATTGGAAAGTTAATGTTATGTGCTTTCCCTTATTCTGATAGTTTCTCAGAATACCAAAATAAGTGTATATTTAATTTAAATAATACATTACACATGTTGACATGTTGTCATAGTGACAAACTTTTATTTTTTGATACTAATAAGTTTATTAGTGATTTTACTTTGATTAAGGGAGCTGTATCTGTTCCTGGTAGTTGTAGACATACTATTGCTATGTTGATAGCATATAATATTGACAATATTATATCTAATATAATGAAATGTAGGTTAGGGGACGAGAGTATGCTGTATAGTTATACTAACAGCACACTGATAGATTGTTGTATGATGACGTCATGTACGAAGGGGGGTCCACAAATACTATCTACCACCACGACCACCACCACTAATATGTTAGAACATTCTAATCATATTGAACACACCGGTGGCATAGATTCTTCTATGCAAGTTATATCATTTGTGGAGAAAACTCCTGATATAAATAATTTAAACTAATTATTAAGACAACAGAAGATATTCCAGTATTTAATAATTTTAAAGATAGAAGCAAGTTATCTTCTGGCGACTTAGTTAATTACAAAAATCACAGGAATGAGCAACATATTTTAAAACTTTTCAATCAAAATATTCAGAGTTGCTCTTCCAAACTTCTTGAAATAGAATTAGTTTTAGAACAAACCAAGTTTGATGTAATATGTATTACAGAACATTGGCTGAAAGATTATCAAGTAGAATCTATAAATTTTGAGAATTATTGTGTAGCTAGTTACTTTAGTCGGAAATCTATGATACATGGTGGCTCCCTAATATTAGTCAAAAATTATATTAAATATAAAGTAAGAAAAGATATAGTTGATATGTCAGTGGAACATAATATTGAATTGTCCTGTGTTGAGCTAGATAAGCATGTGATAGTGTGTGTCTACAGACCACCGCAACACCAGAATCTTTGTGTATTTGACTCTGTCATGGAAGATGTCTTGAAAAAAGTCAGTAGCAGTAGTAAGTCAGTCATCATATGTGGTGATTTCAATATTAATATTTTAGAAAATAATATTATAAGTTCGAGTTTTTTAAATCTTTTTAAATCATTTAATTTGTATAACGTTTTTGAAGAACCTACTAGGGTAACACCAACTACTGCTACTTGTATAGACAATATTTTTTGCAGCTGTGAGTACCTGCATAAGGCCATAGTGAATTACTTGCCATCTGATCACAGTGGACAAGTGATCACTTTCCGCACTTACTCTCCACCAGAGAAAACAATAATTAAATTTAGAGAATATACTTCAAAAAAAATCGATAAACTAAATCAGACTCTAGCTGATAAACTGTGTGAACATAGCTTTAATCTTAAAAATCCAAGTGATATTTATGCCGATTTTTTCTCTGTATTAAACGACCAATTCAACTTAGCTTTTCCAGTCAAAACTAAAATTATTAAATCTAAGTTCTTATTTAGTGACTGGGCAACTCCGGGTATTCGTAAAAGTAGAGAAAAGCTGTTTGAACTTTATGGTTTAAAGCCTTATAACGCCGATCCAAGTTTCCGTGACCACGTCTCAAAATATTCAAAAATATTTAAAATCGTTTGTAAACAGGCAAAATCCATTCATATTAGAAATAAAATAAAATATGCAGATGATAAAATAAAAACTACTTGGACAATAATTAACAACGAAACGGGGAGACGAAAAGTTCGAAAAACTGATTTAAGTCTAGAAACTGATAAAGGTCCCATCAGCGGTAACCTTGAAGTAGCTCAAGAGTTTGAAGCATTCTTCACTAAAATACCTTTCGAGACGACAAAAGCACTAAATTCTTCCACCCCCGTGTCTATCGATCTACTCAAAAAACATGTTAAACCATGCTCTTTAGTATTTAAATTTCAACATACCAGCCCCGAGGCTATTATTAAAGCCTTTAAAGATCTTAAAATAAAATCAACAGAAGATCTTTGGGGTATGTCTGTCAAGGTATGTAGGTCAATTATTGTAACAATTGCACCTTATTTAACTTACATATTTAATGTTAGCGTAGACCAAGGCGTGTTTCCTGACTTAATGAAACACAGCAAAGTAGTTCCTTTATTTAAATCGGGAAATAGTAAGGAAACGAATAACTATAGACCCGTTTCTGTCTTACCGGTTCTCAGCAAGGTATTTGAAAAGTTGATGCTTGAACAGATGTTGCGCCATTTCAATAAAAACTCCATCTTTCACAAAGAACAATACGGTTTCACTAAAGGTCGCTGTACAACCGATGCTGGTGTAACTTTGATCAAGCACATCTTTAAGGCTTGGGAGGAAGCTGAAGACTCTATTGGTATCTTCTGCGATCTCTCAAAAGCGTTTGACTGTGTAAATCACGAAACGCTTTTGCGAAAGCTAGAGCATTACGGAATAAAAGATACTTCTCTCCAGATGTTAAAATCATACCTAAATGGTCGGCAACTTAAAGTTCAAGTCAACGGCGTAAATTCACGAGGTTCAGTGATGGCAATGGGCGTACCACAAGGTTCTATATTAGGTCCGTTCCTCTTTTTAGTTTACATAAATGATTTGCCCTACTTATTTGATAATCAACCGAAAATGGTGTTGTTTGCCGATGACACTTCTATTATTTTTAATATTGATCGACGTAGACGTACCTTAGACGACGTAAACAATTCCATTCTCCAGGTTCAAAATTGGTTCAACGCAAATAACTTGGCTCTTAATGAAAAAAAAACAAAATGCATTCGATTTTCATTGCCAAATGTAAAAAGTATTGAATGTGACATTATACTTAATAGTGAAAAACTAGAATTTATAAATCAAACAGTTTTCCTGGGAATCACTCTTGACAAAAAACTACAGTGGGGACCCCACATTACATCTCTTGCGGGTCGTCTTAGCTCGGCCGCCTATGCTATTAGAAAGGTAAGGCAGCTAGCGGACGTAGAAACAGCTAGACTGGTATATTTTAGTTACTTCCACAGCATCATGTCGTACGGCATTCTGCTGTGGGGACGAGCTGCTGACATTGAATGCATATTTATCTTACAAAAGCGAGCTGTCAGAGCTATGTACAACTTACGTGGTCGTGAATCTCTTAGGGAACTGTTTAAAAAAATTAATATCATGACCGTACCTTGCCAATTTATTTATGAAAATATCATGTATGTTAGGAAAAACCTACATTTCTTTGATAAAATATGTGATAGACATAATTATAACACTAGAAATAAAAATAAAATAGCTATCCCGCAGTTAAGATTATCTAAAGTACATACATCTTTCATGGGATATTGTGTCAAATGTTATAATAAAATACCAGACAACATTCTGGAACTGAATGACATGCGGTTTAAAACTCATATAAAAGCCACACTTTGTAAGCAAGCATATTATAAATTAGAAGATTACATTCAAGATAAAAATGCTTGGAAACATGCTGGTCCTGCTCCATAGGACATACTGACAATATCTATTTAATTAACAAATTAAAATTACACCAGCAAGTAAAATTGTATTGATCTTTTGATTGTTTGTTTGTAACTTTGTACCAAAATATAAACCAATTTGTAAATGTGAACACCATGTAGCATTTTAATTTTAATTGTCATTTTATCCTCATTTGTCTTTGCGATTCTACATGATCTTCGCATGCTGTTACTGTATGTATCAATACATACAAACTGTAATACCATATTATTTTTAAAAAGAGTAACCATGGAGTTTCTTGCCCGTTCTTCTCCATAGGAAGCTACTTTTGGAATGGGCAACTAGAATCAAACTTAGTTATAATTTTGACGTTCATAAGTGCTTGTAAAGGCCTAAATGAAATAAATGATTTGACTTTGACTTTGAATCATACACCCTTACATGAAACTGATGTTAAAATTAAAGGAATAGATTCAAAAGGCGAGCCTTTAAGAAGTTCAGGCAAATTCCAATTACACATACAATTTAATCCACAATTGACGTTATCTCATAATTTTTATGTTTTTGATAATATTGACTTACCTTATGACGGTATTATAGGAAATACCTTCCTTACACATTTTGGGTGTAGTATTAATTACGACTCGGATATCTTAGAAGTGATGAATAACAATATTAAATTATCCTTTGATGAACCTTCATATAAAATTGATCCTCGAACCGAAACAGTTATTGAATGCTCGGTAAAGAACCCTGAAATAAAGGAGGGAATAATATTCGATCAGCATATATCCAACTCGCTCTTGATATCCAATTGCCTAGTAAAGGTAAAACGTAATAATAGAGTAAATCTAACAGTGTTAAACACATCCGATGAACCTGTGGTTATTAACGCCAACCTATTACTTACCAATACATCCAATCGACTATAATCAGCAAAACACCCTAAAAGACAATTCTATAAATAATAGCATCGAAAGAAGCAATCAGTTATTTAATCTTTTACGAATGTCACATTTTAATCCAGAGGAAACAAATTGTTTACAGGATATATGCAGCCAGTACGCCGATATATTTCACTTACCAGGTGACCAACTAACATGCACTGACATAATTCAGCATGAAATAAAAACAACCACTTCACAACCAATTAGCGTAAAATCTTATAGATTCCCGGAAATACATAAAGAGGAAGTAAAAAATCAAATAAATAAAATGTTAGATGAAAATATTATTACACCCTCGAAATCTCCGTGGTCATCCCCTATTTGGATTGTACCCAAAAAACAAGCCTCCTCCGGACAAAGGAAATGGAGAATTGTGATAGATTACCGCAAACTAAATGACATCACAATCGGTGAAACATACCCTATTCCTCAAATAAGTGAAATCTTAGATCAACTAGGTCAAAGTAAATATTTTTCCACTTTGGATTTAGCTTCCGGTTTTCATCAGATCAAAATGAATCCTTCAGACGGAGCGAAGACAGCATTTAGCGTCCCGCAAGGACATTTTGAATTCAATAGGATGCCTTTTGGGCTTAAAAACGCACCTGCAACTTTCCAAAGAACGATGAACTCTGTTCTGTCAGGGCTTCAAGGTACCCACTGTTTTGTTTATTTGGACGATATTGTAATCTATTCCCATAGCCTGAAGGAACATATCGAGAAAATCTCCCTCATCTTCGAAAGATTAAGAACTTTTAACCTAAAGTTACAACCTGAAAAATGTGAATTTCTAAGAAAGGAAGTCGCATACCTGGGTCATGTAATCAGCGATGAAGGTGTTAAACCTAACCCCGAAAAGATAAAGGCAGTTGTAGAATTCCCTACTCCTAAATGCGCTAAGGACATTAAATCCTTTCTCGGACTAGCCTCGTACTACCGACGTTTTATACCGGAATTCTCCAAGTTTGCAAAATCCCTTACAAATCTTCTCGAAAAATATATCCCTTTTATCTGGACTAATCATCAGCAATTAGCTTTTGAACAACTTAAAGAAAAACTAGTAACAGCTCCAGTCCTTATATATCCCGATTTTACAAAATCATTTATCCTGACGTGTGACGCTTCTAGTTATGCAATCTCTGCTATATTATCGCAAGGCGAAGTTGGCAAGGATCGACCGATTGCTTTCGCCTCCAGAACTCTCAATAGTGCTGAGTGTAATTATAGTGTTACCGAGAAAGAATGTCTAGCCATTGTTTATGGTACAAAGGTGTTCCGCCCATATCTATTTGGTCGCCAATTTAAAATAATTACGGACCATAAACCATTGAATTGGCTATTTAATTGTAAAGACCCCGGCTCCAGGTTGGTCCGGTGGCGACTAAAGCTAGAAGAATATGATTACGAGATTCAATATAAGAAAGGGAAAATAAATACAAATGCTGATGCTCTCTCACGCTATCCTGTAAACCCTATATGTCAAGAAAATAACCATACATCTAACAATACTTCACCTGAAAACGTCCCGGTCGAACCAAACCCTGCAATTATCGACAGGATACCCGAAGAAATAGCTGGTCCTTCCCGTTTATCACTTCCGTGGGATCCTGAAACAGAAAATTGTAACTCTAAATCACCAGGAAATAACCCTGAAACTTCAGACTTACCCGAGATACTTGACTTACCTGATGACTTCGTGCTTCCAGAAAACCTAGACTTACCTGAAGACTTTAACATTCCCACTCCGCCATCTATTGAATCAAACAATAATAACGACTCTTATTCTGTCTGAAAAGCTTAAATAATAAATCGATTACTTACGATACTCAAATCCAGGAACATAATGAAAACCTGCTAAAAAGTAAATCCAAATATATAATTGTACCAACGTCCATCGATTTCGATGAATCAAACCACTACGTCACAGAAATAATTAGTAATCTCTCAGAATCATCAGAGTTTCTTTCTAAGGAAAGAACCTTGCACTCATTCATTCACGTAGGTAAGGATAATACCACTTACTATTTCCTCTTCACTAAGGTCTTTTATTATGACCAAAATAGTTATGACGACATTTTCAAAAGTCTTAATAACTTAAAAACCGAATTAACATCTAAAAATATTAGCGAAATTAGTATTACAGATTTTTGCAACCCTTTTGATTCTCATGCTTTTATGAAAATATACAACATAATCATGTACTTGTTTCACGGCACTCACATAACTATACATGTTTACAAGAACACTATTTTCTATCCTTCTATGACCGAAATCGTTAAAATCCTAAAAGAAAACCACGACATCCCGATTGCAGGCCACTTGGGTGCTAATAGAATGTTGAGTAGAATCCAGGAAAGGTACTACTGGCGTAGTATGCGCAGTGATATAGAAAATTATGTCCGCAAATGTGAATTGTGCCAAAGAAATAAAGCCTTAAGGCAAATCAATCGTGCTCCAATGCAAATAACAACGACATCAACACAACCGTTTCAACGTGTGTCTCTAGATATTGTAGGTCCATTACCTGAAGCCACTAACGCCAATCTGAAATATATACTAACCTTACAAGACGACCTCACGAAATATTCGGCAGCCTATCCGATTTCAAACGCGACGGCGGAAGAAACCTCGGAATGCTTAATTCATTTTATTAGTCAATTTGTTATCCCGAAAATGATCTTAACCGACCAAGGAACAAATTTTACTGCCGAACTATTTAAACAAACGTGTGTTTTCCTAAAGATAAAACAATTATGGTCCACTCCATATCACCCGCAAACTCAGGGTGCTCTCGAAAGAAGTCACTCCACACTGAAAGAATACCTGAAGTCATTTATTAATGAAAACCAAACCAATTGGCCAAGATTTGTTTACACCGCCATGCTCACGTATAACACAACTATTCATTGTACCACGAATTTCACTCCCTACGAATTAGTCTTTGGTCACAAGGCCTTTATCCCATCCTCTATTTACGATGCTTCTTTAGAACCTACTTATAATAGTTATGTTAAAATCTTACAACAAAGATTACGGCTTTCTCGGCAAAAAGCAATAGAAAATATGTCACGATCTAAAACTACATCTAAAACATATTACGATAAGCATTCTAAACCAATCCAATATAAATCTGGGGATATGGTTTATGTTAAAAATCATCTGAGACTACGAAAAGCATTATCACCAATCTGGAAGGGTCCATTTAAAGTTGTCCGAATAAATGGCAATAACACCCTGACCTTACTGATAAACCGCAGACACGTCAAACATCATTACGACGAGGTCAAATTGGCAAAATAGTACATTATATCATTTATTGACTTGCTGTAATTAAGGATTCTTATTATTTGTTTACATCTTTCTTTTGTATTTTATATTTAGCTAGGTAATAAGTTCTAATATCATATCTCGAATTAAGTTAGTTATATAGAGTACATGTCACATTTCAGAATCGCTGTAACAAGCATCTACGTTATCGCGGAGAATGAAATAGAACAAATAAATAAAAGCCCCGGCATCCATTTTGAACCAACAGGCACCGTCAAAAGTTCTGATCAATACCTACATGTTCTAGTACCTATCGACATTGGCTATATCAAACCACATATTGATAATATTAAAATAGTTCTAGGAACCACTAGATTCTTTTGCCAACAAAATGAAATTAATATTCCGAAATGTCGAAACATTTTACAACCCTTAGTGCCGCGTCTTGATAGTGTTCAGAATGATTAAAATGCTATATCACACCTCATTACTGATAAGGAGAAAAGATCGGCATGGTTTGCTGGAATTGGATCTATGTTTAAACAAATTATCGGTACAATGGATGAAAATGATGCAATCAAATACAATAACGCAATTTTAACGCTAGATAATGATAATAAAAAAAATTAACATCTTTACTTAAAGATAATATATTAAGAACATCCTTGATAAAAATCCAGTCTTGGCCGTTGATCTTTCGATTACACCTAGATTTAGAAGAGTCGATATCTCTTTTAACATTAGTTTTGAGGGCCTTGTCGAAAAATCTGACATCATCTTTGGACTTAACGGGACAGAAGGGGGTTTTCTTGCAAAGGGCAGAGCATAGTTGGTTATTATCTTTAAGACGGATGCTGGGGCTCCCAGTAAACGCCCATGCTGTTCGTAGTTCTTTAGCTGCCCCCCTCTGAAGTTCCCGTCAATATTTACGACGTTGTTGTCGCTTTTCCGTCTTATCGCCTCTCTTCGTCTTACTAACGGATTGCCTCCGTTTTTGGCTTGTTGTTTGAGATGGCCGATTATGCCATGTGGGGTTTTTGGCCTTCTGCGTACGACTCGGGACTGGTTGGCGGCTTTTTCGTGGCTGCTGAAAAGGCTGCTTCGGTTTCTCTGGAAATTTCCCAAAACGGGAAGGGAAAATGCGAGACGTACCGCCATTATCTCTTATAAACAGAGAGAGCTTATCTTCTTGAAACAAGTGTGTTTCTGATGGTGGTATCTGCTGCAGCATAGATGAAAGAGGTGATGCTCTTTCATCTATGCTTATTTGTTTTGAAGGATCTACGTCTCAAATCGATCGTTTCCGCCCGATGTGCAGAAACAAACTGCAAAAGATCGTCTGACGTTGCCTTAAACTCAGAACCCTCTGAAAATAACGTTTTTAAATCTGCCGAAGCCGCTGGGAATTTTGCCGCAAGTTTCTTGAGCTCTTCGGCTAACGCCTTTCTCTGGCAGAGGAGGCCATGGACAATCGTGCCCAGAACTCCATCCTGTTTGGTGAGGAGCCCTTTTTTTTTTTTTTTTTTTTTTAACGACGTCAAAAATCATCAAATGACCCCTTCCGCTGTGGGTTAGCAGCGGAGAGGGAGTGTCAGACTCTTACTGACTAAAAACCGTTGTGTTCCGTCACAGGCCTTTTATGTACCAGGGCCGCGGTATCTCTTTCGAACAACCCGCAGCCCCGGCAGGCCTTGGCCCTGCTGGGCCCCGCTGGGGTTGCTGACATCTCTTTGAGGAGCGCGTGGAACAACGCGCGCCGTCGACACGGGTCTGTCGTCTAGAAAGACAGAGGGTCGATGAGCCACCCGAACTCACCGCCCACAGACCCACGCCTACGGTGGCCGGGAGTCATCTCGCGACACCCGGCGCCCATGGTGTCTACCTGGTCCAGCGCGGCGGCCGGGATGAGAGGTGCGAACTCTCTGGCGTTCCGCCTCCTCCTTCTCGAGCATGACCGCTTCGTAGAAGGAGGCGACGGCATCCCATTCCCTCTCGCCCCGGACCATGGCCTGAACCAGGGCCGGACGCGAGAGGTCGCCGCCGCCCAAAGCCTCGACGAGGACCCGGCGGTGCCCCTCCCATGCGGGGCACACCTGGACTGTGTGGTCCGCCGTGTCCTCGGGGCTGTCCGCACAATGGTGACACCCGGGCGCCTCCTCACGACCGATTCGGTGCAGGTACCTCCCGAAACAACCGTGTCCGGTGAGGACCTGCGTCATGCGGTACGTGAGGGCGCCATGACTCCTCCCGAGCCACTCCTCAAAGAGGGGACTTACCGCCACGATGGTGGCGTGCCCTGCACTGGGTTGCGATAGTCGCTCCCTCCAGGCCACCATGAGATCGCGCCGGAGCTCCGCCCGCTGCGCGACAACTTGCCGCGGTAGCGGAGTTTCCCCCCGGCGCTGAGCCTCCTCGCGCCAGTCGTACAGGCGCAAGAAGACCCTCGCCTCCAGATCCCACGGTGGCAGTCCAGCAAGTAGGCCAGCTGCTTCGCGGGAGATCGTGCGGTACCCCCGGATTAGCCTAATGGCTATCACCCTTTGGGGCACGTTCAGGTAGTGTACAGCCCGCGGCCGTACCGAACGTGCCCATACCGGGGCCCCGTAAAGGGCCATGGACCGCATGACCCCCGCGTAGAGTTTACGGCAGGGGGCGTTTGGGCCTCCCAGGTTGGGCAGGAGCCGCTTGAATGCAGCACCTGCCTTCTTCAGTTTGGGGCCCAAACTTCATCGCCCTCTCGACGCCGATGGTAACCCCCCCCACCGTGACTTGGGAGCCTGAAGGTGGCGCGTTCCGAAGCCCATGAAAGCACATGGCCTCGGATTTGTGCAAGGCCACCTCCAGTCCCAGCAGCTGGATCCTCTCGATGACTATCGCAACCCCGCGCGTCATCATGTCGGCCGCCTCCTGGTGCGACCTCCCTTGTGCCAGAACCAGCGTGTCGTCAGCGTAGCAGACCACGCTGACGCCGCTAGGGAGGTCGGCGCGCAGCACCCAGTCGTAGCCGATGTTCCACAAGAGCGGCCCCAGTACCGACCCCTGCGGAACACCGCACGACATCTCTCGCCGATTCCATTCCCCCTTGTGACCAGGGTAAATGATGGACCTATCCGACAGATAGGCCTCGACCACGCGACGAAGGTAGGTCGGCACCCGGTGATACCGGAGTGCCTCCCTGATGCAACTCCAGGGAAGGGTGTTGAAGGCGTTGGCGATGTCAAGAGACACCGCCAAGACGACCCCCCCCCGGGACACAGCATCCCCCGTCGTTAGAGCTCTCACGCGCATGATGGCGTCCACCGTTGAGCGCCCCTTGCGGAAACCGAACTAGTGGTCCGCAAGGTCCGGCCCTATCCCCCCAAGGTGCGCGACGAGGCGGTGTGCGACAACTCGCTCAAAGAGCTTGCCCACCTCGTCGAGCAACACGATGGGCCGGTATGCGGACGGAGAGTCCGCAGGGCGCCCCGGCTTCCGAATGAGGACCAGTTTCCCTGTCTTCCAACGAAGTGGGAACTGGCCCCTCTCCAAACATGCGCTGAGAAGCCCCCTAAGTCGAGGCCCGAGAGCCTCAAGGGCCAGGACCCAGGCCTTGCCAGGCAGGCCGTCAGGCCCTGGGGCGGTGTTTTTGGCTTTCAGCCTAGCCACCGCCACTCTCAGGTCCACCCCAGTCACCTCGGGGACATCGTCGTCGTCGAAAGTGTGGTCCGTATTTGACACCGCGGGTTGCAGAGCCATGGGCGGGGGAGAATGTTCCCCGCGCGAAGGGAACAGAGCGCTCACCACCTCCTCCACCAGCTGAGGCCGGAGACTCTGGGTCAGCGGGGGGGCCCATGGGCGGAGCTTGCCCCGCACCATTTTGTACGGGCGCCCCCACGGGTCCCTGTCCAGAGACCCCAGCAGCTCCGCATTGGCCACCTCCTTGGCCTGGATGATGGCCAATTGGAGAGCGGTCTTCGCAGCTCTGTAACCCTCGTACAGCTCCGCTTCCCTGGCTTCTGCATCCGGAGGGCGGATGCGCAGCCTGCGGTGTCTGGTGTACAGGTGCCTCGCAGCGACGCACGCCTCTCGAAGGGCCGCGATCTCGCAAGACCACCAGTACACCTGGCGTCGGGCGCGTCCTGGCGGGACTCGGGGCATGGCCACGTCACAAATCTCGGACATGGTCTCCCGGAACCACTCCGCCTCGTCGTTGATGTCGGCGGGCCTGTCCGGTGATGACACCCAGGCCTGCACGACTGAGGCTTCCAGGAGAAGCTCCCGGTCAAGATGTTTCAGCGCCCAACGTGGACCACTCGGGGTCTGCAGGACCGGCGCGCTAGGGTTCTGGGCGGAGACGTCAAACCGGATGTACCGGTGATCGGAGTAGGTCTCCACCCTCTCCTCCACGCGCCAGTCAAAGACACGCGGCAGCAGAGCGGGGCTGGCGAACGAGATATCCACCACTGACTCGCCCCGCATCCGTACACACGTGGGGGCAGAACCCCGATTGAGGACGACCAGGCCTGCTTCCAGCGCCCAGTCCTCCACCATCCTACCCCGTGCATCTGTGCGTCGGGAACCCCAGGCTAAATTCTTGGCGTTGAAGTCCCCTAACACTAGCACAGGGAGGGAATAACTTCCGACGACGACGGACAACTCCAGGAGGGAGTTGTGGAACTCGGCGAGAGTTCGGCTCGGGGAGAAGTACACCCCCACGACGACTATCTCCCCGAACCGTGCTGCGACGCAACCCCTTCCACTCTTCACCCCTTCGAGGGAAGGAGTACCAGCGGCGGCCGACGATATGATGGTCACTGAGCCGCTAAGGTCCTTAACCCAGTCATCCCTGGGAAGGACAAAGTACGGCTCAGCGACCACGGCGATGTTGATCGACCACTGCGCCATGCTTTGGAGCAACAGATCCTGGGCACGGGCGCAGTGGTTGATGTTCGCCTGGAGGAAGCGTAGTGGAGCCAGGCTAGCACTCCATCACGTCTTCCTCCTCCTCAGACGCGGGCGCTGCGGCAGCAGCAGTGGCGACGGCGTCGACAGCGGCGGCAGCGTTGGGGGCGGCGGCGGCCGCAGGAGCTGCGGTGGTGGCCACTGCGGAGGTGGCGGCGGTGGCAACGACGGACGGCCGACCCTTGCCCTTACTCGGCTTGGCGGGTGGGGCACAGGTCTTGCTCCCCGCCCGGTGTTCGGCCGGCTTGCCAGCAGCCGCACATGCAGAGCAGTGCGGCGTGGCGCTGCATTCCACGGCCTTGTGACCGGGCTGACCGCAGCGGAAACAGAGGGCGCTGCGGTCGACCTCCGAGGTGCAACGGACACCCACATGATGCCCGACGTGGCATCGGAAGCACCTCAGCGGTCTAGGGTCAAGCAGCTTAACCTGCGCCGACACCCAGCCAACCAGCAATCTTCGGCCGTCAACAATGTTCTTGGCCGCCGTCACGGGGCAGCTCACCGTGATGGTGCACGTGCCCCTGAAGTCGGGACGTATGGTGCCCGCCTTGACTTCGTCGGCGGAGCACCCTCCCGTCCTAGCGACGGCGGCCACTACCTCCTCCGCAGTAGCTGAGTCGTCCAGGCCCATGATGCGCAGATCCGCGCACTTGTGGGGCCTGGAGACTCGGGCGTCGTCCGCACTTATGGACGCCCTAAGCCTCTCGGCTAGAGCGTCTGCGGCGGGCCCACTGGCCGCTCCTGGGACCTCCAGCATTCGGGCGCCCGTTGCGGTCACCCTGAGCCGGAGGCCCTCGGTGATACCCAGCTCCTGCAGGTTCACCGCCTCCTTTGCTTGGGCGAGCACGTCGCGGTACGACACACTATGGGAAAATCGCGTATGTTTCGTCTCAAAACTCCGTATCTCAGTTATTTCAAAACTAAATGATCTATAATTTTGCACACATATACTTGAAAGTACAAGGTTTAATAAAAAAAATAATAATTTAAAAAATTATGTTTATTAATTTATTTAAAAAAATAAACTTAAAAACTTAAAAAAATACATGCATTTATAAGAAAAATTTTTTTTTTTGTAATTTACATAAAATAGAATTAAATATAATGGTATAAACAGTGTCTAACGAGAAAACAATAATGTACAAAATTCAACAAGCTTCTACAGATTTTCGTTGTCAGCAAGAAGGGACTTGGCTTCATCGAAAAGTTCTTTCCATATTATTTCTGAGGTATTACTCAAACTTGATATATATGGATCAGAAGTGTACAATAAGGTATGGAAAACGTCTGTATTGGTAGCCGCTCTTGAACACTTTCTAGAATGATGAAGTCTAAAGTTTTTGTAATACTTGTTGCGGGATTCTTGAGCGTCTTCGGACAATTGTCCGACAGGTAAAATAGCATAGTACTCAATGATTTTTTCTCCGTGAATAAGTATTTAATGTACAGAGGAAGGCATAGAATACCAATTATAAATATTTACGTACAGTTGGGCGGTACTATATGCGTATTCACCGAACTTTTTTGAATCAATAGCCATTCCAGATGACATAGTTTGTAGTATAATGTAGATTCGTTTTATAAGTTCTACGTCTACACCTGTAATGTCTGCAGAGTAAGAGTAATTCTGAAAAAAATCTCAGAGCTGTGTTTCCATCATTACTATTTCCAGTGCTTTGTCGAGGTTTATCGATATGCAGTCCCATTTCCCCCCTAAACCGCTTTTGTAACAGTTTTTTCTTTTCGTCTTTGTTTTTTTATTTTCTGGTGTAGTGGCTGACCACTTTTGGAAAGACCAGTTATAGGAAATGTGTAAAATCGTCTCTCGACAGTCCATATTGAAATGAACTTTCATTCACATCTCGTGTCCTAACTGCCTCTAAGTTATTCATTTGCCGAGGAGTAGCACCGCAAATTGTACAAGAAGCGCTCGAAGGAGTTTCAGTTAAAACTTGTGCTACTTTACCATCAATCATGGTTAAAAATAGGTCATGAGTAATTTCAATTACTTCACCATTCTTATTTATCATGGAAGGGGGACAGGTTTTTGATTTGATTTTTGATATCAGCCACAACAGACGCGGTTTTTTCAGGAGTTTCTCGCGATATGTTTTGGCACCGTGTCAGAAAAGGCGCAAGTATGCGCAACTTTTTTTTTTCTCCTTGTGTAAACTAATGTATAAAGATCGTAATACAACAAATATCTCGACATCGGGAAACAGCGGCAAACGGGTAAGTCTCATAAAAAAAAAGTAACCCGAAAATTATACCATCTTAAA
The DNA here is from genome assembly GCA_963856015.1 of Helicoverpa assulta. Taxonomy (NCBI): domain Eukaryota; kingdom Metazoa; phylum Arthropoda; class Insecta; order Lepidoptera; family Noctuidae; genus Helicoverpa; species Helicoverpa assulta. Next base: position 12,115,088 of record CAWLCW010000001.1, on the reverse strand, counting down.
CTACATTGGTTAATTTTTATTTATTTATTTATTATACATAATATTATTTAAGAAACGTTATGAGGAGATTATAAGCATTTCAAAAATGTATAATACTTATACATTTATATCAAAAACTTCCGAGTAATGTGGCGTTGAATTGTAGTAATGTATTGTGCCAAAATCACATCATTGAACATGGGTTAGCTTTGATGCCTTTTTTTATACATTATGGTGAGCAAAAAATAATTTAAAAAATATAGAAAAGAAAGCTTATTTATAAGACTAAATTAATTGATTAGTTTTACTCCATAACAATGACTTTCAGGTGAAACGGTTTTGAGACGGCCTTGTATGGGGCTTTCCCATAGTGCGACACGCCCCTTTTGACCGCGTCCGGCTGTAGTGTGACTACTACAGCCGCGGTTTTGGGGGCGCGGAGTTTCGCCGCGGCGGCTCGCTCCCTGCGCCGCCGTTTCTGGGCCTTCTTTTTGGCCGCTTTGGCCGCCCTCCGTCTCTTTTTCTTTTCCCCCACCACCTGCCACTCAGACTCAGTGGCAGAAGAGGTAGGGGCCGCAGACGGTGTCGGCTTTGGAGGGCGTTTCGCCACTGGTGCCGACGACGGAGCCGGTGCTGACGTTGGCACCGGGGGCCTCTGCGCCTGGACCGCCCTTGCGGTCTTGGGCTTTGGCTGAGCGGGCGCCCTCCTGGTCGGTCCGTTCGGCGCCGCGACAGGGGGCTTGCTCGGCGGTCCCTTTCTGGGTGGGGGTGCCGCTGCAACCGCAGCCGCATAGGAGGCCCTTTGGGCCGCTGGGGGCTTCGCCGCCGCGAGAGGGGGGCGCAGAACCCTGCCCTCCAGGACGGAGAAGCGAGCCTGGAAGGCCGCCATCTCCTGCCGGACCAGTGCCAGGATCTGGTTGTCCGCCGGTGCAGTCTGCGCCTGTTGCCTGGCGGCCCCGCTGCGCTCAGCGTCCTGCTCGCGCATCTTATTTAGGTCCGCCCGGAGACTTCTGTTCTCCGCCAGGAGAGACTCCAGGGCGGCCGTCAGACGAGCCACCTCCTGCTGCAGTTTGGCCAGCTCGCTCATGGGAGCCCGGCCAAAGTTGCTCACCGCTGCGGCGGTGATGGAGGCGGTGGCGGCCTCAATGGCGTCGTCCTTGCTGGCCTTTTTCCTTTTTAAGGCCACCTGCCTGATGGCGGACTCCACCGTCCTCTCGAAGTCCGCCCTCCGCTCCCGGTCGGAGCCGATGGCCGACTCCTCCTCGGAGGAGGAGCTCAGATGAGCCGCTCCTCCGCTACCCCCAGAAGCCCCAGCGGACCTTTCACTGACGGGCCTCCTGGCGACCTTTTTGGCCGAGGCCCCGCGACTACTAGAGGAGGACCCGGGGTCTTCCTTCTTCCTCTTGAGGAAGGCGTCGGCCCGGTGGTCCTTCTTGTTGCGGGGGAGCTTAAAACCCCCCGCATCCCCCTCGCTGGACACGGACTCGGATTCCGAGTCCTCATCCCACTCCTTTTCGTCTTTTTTTTTATTGTTGTTGGTTGTTTTTTTAAAGTTTTGCGAATCCATACAGTTCCCACGACTATGAGAGCAACTAAACGTCGACCCCGGCAGTGGCCTCATACCGGGGCAAGCCTACATACTGTTGGGGGCGGCTGGCCCCAACAGGGGGGAGCGCTAACGACCGTGTCCCCCACGGCCATTCATCCCCTCGCCGCGCTCCCGAAACTTGGGATTGGGTGGTTTTTTATCAAGAGGTGTCCTTCCTCTGGGCCGGGCGATTAAGCCAAGCCCTCGGCGGCGGCATTATACATGCCTCCGTCTGCTGTCCAGCCAGCCCGGCTCAGCAAACCCGCCGAAAGGTTTGCTCTTCGTTGTACGAAGAGCAAACGACCACCGCTTTAGTGCGCCTGCACCTCCGCGGGTATGGCCGCATCCTTGCCATGTCCACTAGCGTCGACTGGTCAGGAGCGGCCCCTCCCTGGGTCCCTCTTTGTCTGGTGTGTGGGGTGTGGAGGAGCCCTGAGGTTTGTATTCCGAGGTCACTCAACTCGGCATTAATCTTCAAAGTGCTAAAGACCGGTGATGCGTGTAATCTCTTAGCTACCTCTTTATACCGTATGCGATTCCATGCATCTGTCCCAAACCTTTGACAAGCGATACCCTCTGCTTTAATATGTTCCGACGGTGCTGGAATCGCGGGTTCTGTCTCCTTTACCGCAGGAAGAAACTCCAATTCTGGCCAGCTAAGTTGAACAGAATCTAACCCTAAATTAGAGTCTAACGGTGGTGCGTGCCAATCGTTAGGTGACTCAGATCTTGATGGAGCAGGGTGGTCATCTCCTTCGTTATATGAAGCGCAATCTTCAGAGGAGCTTTCATGCCTCGAGTCCCTTACTGGAGTCAGCGATTCAATTTTCTCCATGAGGGTTGAGAACATATCATTCATTCGTTGTTCTAGGCTATCTATTCGCGAACGTTTTGACCTAGTTGCCCATGCATCACTTGATTCTGGATCTGAGGATATTCGTCTTTTCCTTGTATTTGTTGCCTCCTCATCTACCTCCAGTGATAAGGCTCGATCAGCTTCCTTCCTTGACATACGCCTAGGTTTAACTGCCTCGTTGAATAATTCAGTTGCGGCGGCTGAACCCCTAATCTTATTACAGATCGCAGGTGGGCTGGTTATCAACGCTCTAGTGAATGCCCAATCGAGCATCTTCAGCTTGAGGTCACGAAACCCTTTTTCAGACAAACGAGTCGCTTCCGGAACAAACGCTCTAGCTAGTTGGTCGGTTGGTATGGCAAATCTCAATTTGTTCAATACCTGGGGATCAACGGTCTCTCCGAACACTTCTTCCTTCGTTGATCGAGTAACCATCCAAGCCGTCCAGCCATTGGGCAACAGCTCTTGTGCTAAAAGTTTCAGTCGCTCTAGGATGTCATTGTCGTTGTCAGTTTCGCCCGTCTCCTCCAACAGCTCCCCCAACGAGACGAAAGATGCCTCTTGAACCATCTAAAGCAAGCAAAAATATTGCCATAAGACTCAGATATAAATTTCATTCTAAAGCATGCGGATGCATCAAATGTCTACGCCAATTAAGTCAAGAAAAGATTTCGACTAGGACTTTAGCATGGCATCCGAGCCGTACGGCTGCGGCTCACGAGCCGTACGGCTGCTGCTCACGAGTCGTATGGCTGCGGCTCACGAGCCGTACGGCTGCGGCTCACGAGCCGTACGGCTGCGGCTCACGAGCCGTACGGCTGCGGCTCACGAGCCGTACGGCTGCAGCTCACGAGTCCTACGGCTGCGGCTCGCGAGCCGTAGGACTTTGGCCCTTGAGTCTTACGACTACCGATGGCGAGCTGAATGGCTACGGCCAAAAAGGGTGGGCAGTGTGAGCTATAATATGCCTGCAACTAGTGAGCTGCTTGGCTGCGACTAGTAAAGACACACATGCGGTTTTTCACAAACATTGCTATACAGTTATTATTAAATAAAACATTCTTATCCAAGATAATTGACTAAATAACACCATTATGTTGGCGGAGTATGTAAAGTACGAATACCCCTTCACTATTTAGGTTTACGTAAATGAATACGTCCATGCCACTCGTAATTCTCATAGACAAAACTAAAAAATAAATAAACTTACCCTGTTCAGCGATATGATGCACTTATCACTCAGGTAATAACACAAACTTTTACGAACGTTACAACAACGTTAGGTAGGTTCTTAAGAAAATCGTGCGCACTGTATGGTGAATAACAGCGTACTAAGGAACACGCGGGAAGAGCGCTGTGCGGCGGCGACTCGTCGCCGCCGCGCCCCGCGCTCGCGCCCCGCGACGCTCCGGCTCCACACTTGTAGACAAAACTACGTAGGTAAGTGAATTTTGTGTGCTGTAGGGATGATAGCTAATCTCCGAAAGGTCAAGCCGAAGGCACAGAACTGAAATATTAACTATTTTGACTCTCACGAAATTACCATAACTATGATTGTTCTAAACTGAACGGTTTGGGCGAGAGTCACTTTTTATCTATACAGGATTTGTACGGAACCCTCGGTGGCGCGAGGCCGACTCGCACTTGGCCGGTTTTTTATTTTTGTAAAAGTTTTTTTATTAAAGTTATTTATTTACAACATTTTATAGTCATCATTCAGAAATCTGATTGAAAATAACCAATTATGTCTTAAAGGTCATTGGGCATATCTGACCCGCTTTGCAAAAAGTGGCGGACACGAATGAAAGTAGTTTTAAATTATGGGGAATAGTATGACGTTTCAGTCAATATAAATATTTTATTAAAATTCCATGGAAAAGAATGTACAGGATCGTTTGAAGAACATAAAAAAACAAGCAGTTTTTTGGAGGTATTCCACGAAGCACACCCAAACGAAGCACACCTAGACGAAGCACACCTAAAGTATTCCACTTAGCACACCCGTAGGTGGGCTTCAAATAAAAAAATAAATTAATTAAATTCCTATTCCACGAAGCACACCTAAGAATATCACTCGCATAGTGCGGGGACTAAGGAATAAAAATGTCGGTAGAAGAACATATTTATTATTTAAAAGACTAACTTAAATTTCTAACACCATTCAGTTACATTATAATAATGTAATACAATACTTGTAATTTTCATAATGTTCAAATATAAATCCCATAGATAAGACGTATACATGATGCGCTAATAGTAAACGCGTGCGCCAGCCACTAGATTCCCGAGCCAACCCGAATTTAGCCGAGCATTTTAAATGAAAAACTTCGATGTAGGTAAAGGTTTTAATAGCTCTCATATAAATATAATAAATTAATAAAATTTACATTAAAAAACACAGGTGAAGACAACATGGGCATTTTATAAACCCGAAAATGTGACTCGATACTTTTTGTACCGGTTACAAAAGTACCAGGAGCCCATAACTAGCAAAGAGATTGTATATATATAAAAATATTCACAAACAAGAAAATAAATATAAAATTTAATTAACAAAAATAATTTGAATATAGTTAGCAGTTGTGTTACACTTCCAGGGCACTCAACAACCAACTAATAATGCATTTACACCACATGTTTTTTTGCTAATACCGATAATAGTAAATAGTTACACAAAACAATAGAAACCGGACCATACTTTGCCCCTTCTTCTATATTTTGTCTCTTTCTAGAAAACAAAAGGCTTCTGTTTTATTACCTGATTTTATATATAAAATAAGTTATACCGGGATTTTCAAAAAATTGGTTGACATATAAATAAAATACAATTCATCGACGTGGTGTAAATTGGTATGTTTATCTACAATAAGTATATAGAGGTATAAAACATACAATCCTGACACTCTTGACTGCTATACTTCTGTAAGTTATGCGGTCCTAGTACACGGTGGGCAGTTCCATGGACACGTTGATTGGTATATTACTCATCTGATTTATGCGATCCTGGTATTTTGGTTTTGGCCGTGCGTTGTGTGACGCCCCGTTGAAATCGCGATTTTATTAATAGCGTCTTGCCATATTCGGAAAAAAACATAACCAACATAAATAAAAAAAAACATAATTACAATATTGTAAAACTTTTCTTGTTGACAGTACTTTTTACAAAATAAAGTACGGATGACGAATTGAAACTAAGCAAAATAAAATATTTTATCGAATGACAAACTGAGACACGTTTTTATGGATGCCAAATCACTAAAATGACGAATTGGGCATAACTCTTCCCAACTATGTTGGGGTTGGCTTCCAGTCTAACCGGATTCAGCTAATAATTATGAAACAATCTGTGATTTTAAATAGTAAGATTACAAAAATGACAAATATTGTGTTACATTATTATAATGAAACTAAATGGTGTTAGAAATTTATGTTAGTCTTTTAAATAATAAATATGTTCTTCTATCGACATTTTTATTCCTTAGTCCCCGCACTATGCGAGTGATATTCTTAGGTGTGCTTCGTGGAATAGGAAATTAATTAATTAATTTTTTTATTTGAAGCCCACCTACGGGTGTGCTAAGTGGAATACTTTAGGTGTGCTTCGTCTGGGTGTGCTTCGTTTGGGTGCGCTTCGTGGAATACCTCGTTTTTTGGATTGTACAGGTCACAATGACAGTTTTTATTGTTAAAATACTTTTCAAAAAGAAGGAAGATCTCAATTCGGATTACCAGGACCTCATGAGGATCTGGAAACCTCGAGAAATCGAGGGCAACTCTCGGAATATTGTAGGCACGCATCAAGTCAAAACCAGACATGCGGGTGTATTTTTGAGGGAATTGCGAAACAGTGAAGTTTTGGAGCTGATTTGATTATGGAGACCAAAGAGAATCGAGGGAACTCCTGAACAGTATGCTGCAACTACCACGTGTTTAGGCTTATTTTATTCAAAGTCAAAGTCAAAAACGTTTATTGAAAATAGGCTAGTTTTTAGCACTTTTTCACGTCAAATAATACAAAAGGACAGCACCCCCAAAACGCCCCCCTTTCACCACTTCCTAGTGTTATGGCTGGGAAGAAGAAGTGGTGAAGAACAAACTTCCCAGCAACACAGCTGTCTATTACAATTTAATTATAATTAAATTACAATTATACAATTCAATATTGTTTCAAATTATAGTCACAAAATATATATATATAAAAAACTCTTGTTGTCCACTTCAGAGCTGCCATCTGCGTGTATCTGTGAAATAATCATTAATGTTATAATAAGCCTTTTTAATCAGAATATCTTTAATTTTGATTTTAAAAGAACTGTCCGTTAGTTCTAGCAAATGAACTGGGATTCTATTATAAATGCGTATACAAAGGCCCACAAACGAACCGTGCACTTTATGCAATCGATAGTTGGATGAGGTTAATTTATGTTTATTTCTAGTGTTGAAATTGTGCACGTCACTCTTTTTACTAAATAACTCTATGTTTTGCCTTACATATAATTGACGATGGCTTTCCACGTGGATAGGTTTGATTGGCATTGCGGGATCTATTAGAAAGATAAGATATAGTTCAGGGAACTCCTTTACTATTTATATCAATTACCTTGTGTTAGAGCTTATTTTATAGGAGGTGATGCGAATTCCGTTCTAACTTGGGTTATAGCAGCCATTGCGGGAATGAGATCTTTTATTAAAGTTATTTATTTACAACATTTTAAAGTCATCATTCAGAGATCTGATTGAAAATAACTAATAATGTCTTAAAGGTCATTGGGCATATCTGACCCGCTTTGCAAAAAGTGGCGGACACGAATGAAAGTAGTTTTAAATTATGGGGAATAGTATGACGTTTCATTCAATACAAATATTTTATTAAAATTCCATGGAAAAGAATGTACAGGATCGTTTGAAGAACATAAAAAAACAAGCAGTTTTTTGGATTGTGCAGGTCACAATGACAGTTTTTATTGTTAAAATACTTTTCAAAAAGAAGGAAGATCTCAATTCGGATTACCAGGACCTCACTGTGCACGTTAATCTTTTTACTAAATAACTCTATGTTTTGCCTTACATATAATTGACGAGGGCTTTCCACGTGGATAGGTTTGATTGGCATTGCGGGATCTATAATAAAGATAAGATATAGTTCAGGAAACTCCTTTACTATTTATATCAATTACCTTGTGTTAGAGCTTATTTTATAGGAGGTGATGCGAATTCCCTTCTAACTTGGGTTATAGCAGGCATTGCGGGAATGAGATCTTTTCTTATTGAGTGGTTTAATCATCTCACAAGCCCTAATTTCAAGTTTTTTTCCACTCGCCAAATCCACCTGACGGCCACTTACATTGACTTGTAACAACGACTGCTACAAAGAAGGATTCGGGGACGCTGGCTTTACGTTCTTAGAGCCTTGCCAAAAGTTGTATTTTGTCCCTTTCACTGTTTCATGAAGTCGGTTTATTACGGCGAGTATACCCTTTACTATAAAGAAATAGTTACTCGAATCCATCCCATTTGGTCGTTAAAATTCACCATTGAAGTAGGGAAAATTTTTGATGTTTAAACCTGATTTTCTAGATTCCCATGGCTCACGTTGATGCGACTAACGCCATAGTAAATCAGAGCCTTATATCATTATACTATGCTATATTTCGTTCGTGTCCGCCGTGGGTATGGTTTCCATGCTAAGGTGTCCAATGACCTTTGAATGATTTAAAATTTTTCACAGTTTAGAGGCAATTAGATTTAAGAAGTGTTTGATATGAATTTCAACTTTAATATCTATACGCGTTCATGTGAAAAAGGGTAGGTAGTAAGTTTATAATTATTAAAAAAATATTTTATGTCATGTAAGCAAAAATAATATTTTAATATTTTATGTAACTTCAAATTTATCATTTTCGCAATTTTTCCTTAATCTGTACTATAAGGTTGCTTCGTGCCGAATTTCAAGATTCTGAGTTCACGGGAAGTACCTTGTAGGTTTTGATTCCCTAGCGTATGACGGAAATTCGTCTAGGTGTCGGTATAAACTGCTGTATCTTTGGTCGCGTTAACTTAGAAGTTTGATTTTTTCACTGCTTAAAGGAACAGTAGACCTAGGTATTTGGTATAAATGGTAAAATAAATTTCAATTTGATACCTTTATTCGTTCGTGAGAAATAAGGTAGTAAGTTTCATTTTATTAAAATATTTTTATTATATCATACAACAAAAAAAATGTGATTTTCGCAATTTTTCCTATATTTGCATTATATGACAATGCTTCATGCCAAATTTCAAGATTCTGAGTTTACGGGAAGTATCCCGTAGGTTTTGATTCCTTTGCGAGTGTCGAAAATTTGTTGAAAATATCGACATAATCGGCTGTATCTTTTGATTGGCTTGGCATAGAAGTTAGATATTTTGGCATTGATTTCACAGCTTAAAGGGACAATAGACCTGAGTATTTCATGTAAATTTCAGCTTGATACGTCCACGCGTTCTTGAGATAAAGGGTCTCGACAGACAGACAGACAGACAGACGGACAACAAAGTGATCCTATAAGGGTTCCGTTTTTTCCTTTTGAGGTACGGAACCCTAAAAACTTCACTTATCACTAAAAAAAAACCGGCCAAGTGCGAGTCGGACTCGCGCACCGAGGGTTCCGTACAAATCCTGTATAGATAAAAAGTGACTCTCGCGCAAACTGTTCAGTTTAGAACAATCATAGTTATGGTAATTTCGTGAGAGTCAAAATAGTTAATATTTTTTATTTTATAATATAACTAAAATAGTAGGCCAGTACCTTGTAAAAGTTCTTTTATTAAAGTTATTTATTTACAACATTTTATAGTCATCATTCAGAAATCTGATTAAAAATAACTAATTATGCCTTAAAGGTCATTGGGCATATCTGACCCGCTTTGCAAAAAGTGGCGAACATGAATCAAAGTAGTTACTAGTTTTTATTGTTAAAGACTTTTCATAAAGAAGGAAGATGCCAATTCGGATGACCAGGATCTGATGAGGATCTGGAAACCCTGATAAATCGAGGGCAACTCTTGAATATTGTAATAGCGTAGCGTGTCCACGGCCGATTTCGGCCACGGCAGCTGTTCTCATTTAAGAAGATCAGCCAGCTGCGCAGGACATATTATAGTGCACGAGCATTTGCGCAGACACAGGTGCACTCCCTATTCCTTCACTCTCATAGCCCGATGGGACGGCAATCCGATACGACCGGAAAGAGATTTTTTATTTATTTACCAACAATTGTATATACTGATACATTATACATAACAAGAATTCTTATAGCTATGGTTAGTATTACAATTTCTTATAGGTTAGCACCTCATGCCCCAATGACAATAATACGCGTTACATAAACATTGAATTTAAAAAACAGGATTAAAATAATTAAAAACCAAGGAACAATGAACACAATTACAACCGAAATTAGGTAAATACATAAAAACAAAACAAAACAAAAAAAAAATAAAATAAAAGTCAAAACATTGGAGGTTAAGTTACATCAAGAAAACTTACACAAAAACAAAATTAAACCAATAAACAAAGGAAATAGCAATAAATTACACATTATCAAATGTTATTCTGCGGAACTTGCCAAACGAGTCGAAATGCACATCTATGAGATCGCTGTAACCATTTAGCAGCTTACAGAGCCGTGGAACAACAGAGCTCGTGCCAAGAACTGTTCTACGGGAAGGAGGATACAAAGGAGTAATGGGAGTACGAGGGAGTCTAGCAGGAGCACGAAATCGGAACTTGCTTAATAATTGGGGACAGTCAATTTTATTCCGAAGAATTTTATAAAGGAAAATGGAATCCGCAACACTCCTGCGCTTCTCCAGTGACACCATCTTAAAATGTCTGAGTCTGGCTTCGTACGAGCATTTTATTTTGGCGATGCCGCTAGCATAGGCTAGATGCCACAAAAACCTTTTTTGTATCCGCTCTAATCGCAGGTTGTGCGTTGCGTAATGAGGTCTCCAAATGGTGCTGCAGTATTCCAAGATACTTCGTACAACACTGTTATACAGCAGAATCTTGGTACAACTGCGCTTGAAACCGGCAACGTTCCTAACAACGAATCCCAGCATTCTTGAGGACTTCTTGATGACACTCTCTACATGAGGTACAAATGTCAGTGCATTATCAAAAATAACACCCAAGTCCTTTACTTGATTAACCTCTTGAATAACGTTATAGCCTACGCGGTAAACACTATTTATTAGGTTCTTCTTTCGGGTGTACTTCACGTGGCAACATTTGTCAATATTTAGAACCATTTCATTATCATTACACCATTGATGTAGCGAGTTGACATCGCTCTGAAGAAGTTCAGTATCGTCACTAGACTCAATCACTCTTGAAAATTTAAGATCGTCCGCGTACATAAAACATTCTGAATATCTGAGGCAGTGTGGGATATCGTTCACGAACACATTAAAAACTATCGGACCAATATGCGAACCTTGAGGTACCCCTGAGGTAGTCCTGTAGGTTGCAGACTGGAATCCATTGACTGCGACATAGAAAAAACGGTTTTCGAGGTATGACTTTAGCCAGATGTAAAGAGTGCCAGTAATTCCGTACGCAGATAGCTTTGACAGCAGTATATGGTGGGGGACTCGGTCAAAAGCTTTACTGAAGTCAGTGTAAATGACGTCAACCTGCTTGCCGCAGTCGATAGCATCCGTTAGCATCTCAGAAAAACTCGCAAGGTTCGTGTTAGTTGACCTGGAAGTCACAAAACCGTGCTGGGAATCGCTTAGATAGCGTTTAAAGTGCGAATGGATGTACGGACAAATTATGGACTCGAAAACCTTAGCGAAAGTTGACAAGATTGAGATAGGTCGATAATTATGAATATTGTTTTTCACATCACTCTTAAAAATCGGCACAACTTTCGCTCTTTTCCAGGAGTCAGGAAATACACCTGAGCTGAGCGACGTATTAAAAATATCAACCAAAGGTTGCACCAGGAACTTGGCACACTTAACAATAAAAATCGGCGGTATACCATCCGGCCCAGCTCCTTTACGTATGTCAAGACTCTTGAGTTTATTAAAAACGCTCTCATGTTCAATGAAATGAGATGAGATCAGGCGCAGGACCGACATTTACGTGCTCTCCGATGCACGGGTGAATCAATCACCAACTTCCAGACTACGGGCTGCTTTGTGAAAGTTTAAGAAAACCCACAAAGCGATTTCGGCCCGACCCGGGAATCGAACCCGAGACCTCGGGTACAGCGGCCGCGCTTGCGACCACTAGACCAACGAGGCAGACAAATATTATGAATATTGTAGGCACACATTAAGTCAAAACCAGACATGTGAGTGTATTTTTGGGGGTACTGGTAAACAGTGAAGGTTTGGAGCTGATTTGATTATGAAGAGCACATAGAGTCGAGGGAACTCCTGAACGGTATGTTGCAACTACCACGTGTTTGGGCTTATTTAATTCGTATTGGCGAAGACTTTCCACATAGATAGGTTTGACTGCCATTGCGGGATCGATAGCAAAGATCAGATATAGTTATGGGAACTCCTTTACAATTTATAGCAGTAACCTTGTGTCCAACACAAGCTTATTTTATTTTAGGTGATGAAAATTCACTACTAACTTGGGTTAAAGCAGCCATTGCAGGAATTTTTTCGAAACCGCCTGACGACTTGTAACTGTCGTATTGTAACAACGACTGCTAGAGAGTAGTAGGATTCGGGGCTGCTGGCTTTATGTTTCTAGAGCTTTGACAAAAGTTTAATTCTGTCCCTTTTTTTGTTTTATAAAGTCGGCTTTATTTCATTTTGTAAATAGTTCTCATTTAGTTTATATATCACAATACCCACATTCCCAGTCGTAACTTGTACTGGTGGGTCATAATGGTCATAATGGTCGTTATCAAAATGAATTCAAAAAGCATTTTACAAACAAATCCAACTTCAAACGTATAAAAAAGCAACAAGAAAACAAAAACAAGAAAGAAAGGAAGAAGATGTTAGGTGCATCGTTCTAGAAGTCGGTGTCTAGAGGATGCATTTATATTTATTTAACCACCGAGATCTAGACCGATGCATATAAACAGTTTTCTTGTTGTTTTTAGAAGTTTTTTTTTTTGTTTTTTTTTTTTGTAAAAGAAAAAAAAAAGTCTTTATTTTTAACTTTTGTGAAAAGTTCTCGTCAATACGAATAATATAAGCCCAAACACGACGTAACTAAAACATACCGTTGAGGAGTTCTCTCGACTTTCTTACGTCTCCATTATCAGGTAAGCTCTAAATCTTCACTGTTTGATAGTATCATCAGACATACATCTGAGAATCAAGTTTTAACCCTATGCATGCCTACAATTTCTGATAGTTGCCCTCGATTTCTCAGGATTTCCATCATCAGATCCTGACCTAATGACAATGAAAATAAACGGCGAGTATACTCTTTCACTACAAAGAAATGATTTCTCAAATCCGTCAAACTTGGTCGTTTAAATTCCCCATTGAAATGAGGAAAATATTTGATGTTTAAACCTGATTTTATCTAGATTCCCATGGTTCACATTGATGCGACTAATGCCATAGTAAATCAGAGCCTTATACTGTGCTATATTTCGTTCGTGTCCGCCGTGGGTATGGTTTCCATACTAAGGTGCCCAATGACCTTTGAATGATTTAGAATTTTTCATAGTTTAGAGGCAATCAGATTTAAGAAGTGTTTGATATGAATTTCAAGTTTAACATCTCTACGCGTTTATGTGAAAAAGCGTAGGTAGTAAGTTTATAATATTTAAAAAAATATTTTATGTCATGTAAGCAAAAATAATATTTAAATATTTTATGGAACTTAAAATTTGTCATTTTCGCAATTTTCCCTTTATCTGTACTATACAAAGTTGCTTCGTGCCGAATTTCAAGATTCTGAGTTCAGGGGAAGTACATTGTAGGTTTTGATTCCCTAGCGTGTGACGGAAATTCGTTAAGGTGTCGGTATAAACTGCTGTATCTTTTGATCGCGTTAACTTAGATGTTTGATTTTTTCACTGCTTAAAGGGACAATAGACCTAGGTATTTGGTATAAATTTTAATTTGATACTTTTATTCGTTCGTGAGAAATAAGGTAGTAAGTTTCATTTTATTAAAATATTTTTATTATATTATATAACTAAAAAAATGTGATTTTCGCAATTTTTCCTATATTTGCATTATATGACAATGCTTCATGCCAAATTTCAAGATTCTGAGTTTACGGGAAGTATCCTGTAGGTTTTGATTCCTTTGCGAGTGTCGAAAATTTGTTGAAAATATCGACATAATCAGCTGTATCTTTTGATTGGCTTGGCTTAGAAGTTTGATATTTTCACAGCTTAAAGAGGCAATAGATTTGAGCATTTCATGTGAATTTCAGCTTGATACGTCCACGCGTTCTTGAGATAAAGGGTCTTGACAGACAGACAGACAGACAGACAGACAGACAGACAGACGGACAACAAAGTGATCCTATAAGGATTCCGTTTTTTCCTTTTGAGGTACGGAACCCTAACAAGAGTCCAATGCTCACTTAAACTAACATAAGTCGCGCTCGATTTTGCGAAGCAGCTGTTTGTTTTTCTCCACATCATTAAATAAAAATAATTGTGTTAAAAGTGACTAGAAGTGCTATAAAGTGGTCAAACATAAACACTAACATTGCTACTGTGATTGAGACTAAAATAAGGTGTATTTGAGTGTCTAATTTGATAAATTCTATCGAAATATTATCGATAAAAAAATAGTTTCACCGTCAACTATTAACAAAAAGTGCGTCGTGGTTGAACGCGTAAGCGCCGCGAATCGCCTGGCGCTTACTACGTTTTTCTCGCAAGCTTGCGTCGACTGGCGTTGAACTGAGCACCCGAGGGCCTTTTTAGTGTGCGCCTTTTGGTACAAGAATAGTAAACAAACGCGAAGATCTTTATTAGTGTGCTGAATTACAAACCAACGAGCAACAAATAAAAACTGTAAAATAATAGTTATTTGTTATACTAGAGTGCAAAGTTGCTTTTTAACCGCGGGCTCAATTTTGATGACCGAGCAAGCGAAGGATTCTAAAATTGAAACACGAGCGTAGCGAGTGTTTCAATAATTAGAATCCTGAGCGATAGCGAGGGAATCAAAAGAGCACAAGGTGAAAAATCTTTGCACTCGAGTGCAACACGTAACTTTTTATTCCACCTCATCGAGGAAATTTCTAAACTCAAAAAAAGAAAATGGCACGCACGTCACACATGGCAAATTAAAAAGATGCACCTATTAAAATGTATTTATGCAAAAACTCAGTTTCAAAATGTAATGAGATTTAAAATCGACCTCAAAACAATAAAAAATAATAATTTCATCCCACTTCATCGAGGAAATTACTATATAAATGCAAAAAAACAAAATGGCGCGCACATATGAGTATCAAATTAAAAAGAAGTACCTTTTAAAGTTCATTTATTTGAAAACTCAGTTTAAAAATGAAACGAGGTTAAAAATCTATTTAAAAACAATAATAAAAATTACTTAATTAATTTAATAATTATTTTAAGCAGTATTTTATTTGTTTAATATGTATTTGTGTGAAAAGTCTTATCAAGATTGTCACAAATGGAGTATTGCACACGATGTTCTAAATTCAAATCACTTTGCCGCTCTAGAGGATAAAAACGGCTTTTGCGCTCAGATATCAAAGGGTAAAACTACTCTTTCCGAGATGGTGGGATGAAAAAAACATTTCTATTTTCTTTACTACAACATTAAATTAAACATAATAATGTCTGCTACGTGGAGCTGTTGTAATGAAGATAAAGAGGAAGATTGTGCCACTTGCTGCCAATGTAAACATCTATTTCACCTCACTTGTCTGAAATCAACACATAAGCGAGCAGATCCTTCTGATTTCTTGGCACCGAATTGGCGTTGTTTCTTGTGTATGTCTGCAGCGATGAAAGAGAATATCTCAAGTACTAAAACCCCTGCGTAATGTGCTGTTTCTGCAAACAATAAAACGTCTCGTTCCAAGAAACGGCTGGCCCTTTCCTCACCACCGTCTGCTAATTCAGATCCAGCAACCACGGAAGATATACGCACTATTGTCAGTGAAATTATCGAAGCCGAAACAGTCAAAATGCTTGCTGAATTAAAAAACACTATAAACTCCATGGTAACTTCGGAATTGAAGACAATCAAAGATGAAATACAAAGCATGAAGGAGTCTATGGCTTTCATTGGTAACGACTACGATGATATCAAGAAAGAACTTACGACATACTCAGCCTTAGTAAAGAATTTAGAAGCACAGAACGAGGATATGAAGAATACTATCTCCAATTTAACAGGTCGCCTGAACTCAATTGAACAGCATGCCAGGAGCAGCAATATTGAAATACAGTGCGTCCCAGAGTTTAATTCGGAAAATTTGGTGTCTGTAACTAAACAGCTGGGTTCCGTTATTGGTCATAATGTAGAAGAAAATCAGATACTACACTGTACCAGAGTTGCAAAGTTAAACCGAGATTCTGACCGTCCGAGATCTATTGTGGTTCAATTTTGTTCTCCCAGAGCTCGAGACGGTTACTTAGCGGCTGCAATTAACTATAATAAGAAGAGCGGAAAGGAAAAGTTAAATTCATCTCACTTGGGAATAGCGGGTGAGAAAAAAACAATCTTTATCACAGAACACCTATCACCGTCTAACAAGGCTCTTCATGCCGCTGCAAGAGTGAAAGCTAAAGCCCTCGGATATATGTTCGTTTGGGTGAGAGGCGGCCGTATTTTAATGCGTAAGGACAGCACTTCCGAGTATAAGGTTATCAAGGATAAGACTTGCCTTGAAAAACTCGTGTGAATGTTATTTGGCCTGTGCAACTTTCATGTTTTTTAGTTTAAGTCTTTAACAATGCTGAATATATTTTATCAGAATGTTAGGGGGTTACGTAGTAAAACACATAATTTTCTGACCTCTGTGAGCACAGCGAATTATGACTTAATAATATTGACGGAGACTTGGCTGAATAGCAATGTGTATACTAGTGAATTGTTTGATGATAGGTATATTGTGTACAGGAGAGATAGAGAGACTGCAACTTTTAGTCGCAAAAAAGACGGTGGGGGAGTATTGATTGCCGTATTAAAAAAATGTAATTCTCAAAGATTATCGTGCAGAGAGAGCAATTGTGAAGATATTTGGATATCTATCGACCTAAACACTAATATACCGCACCGGATAGAATTATGTGCAGTTTATCTTCCTCCACCGGTCACAAAATCAGTACTTGATTACTTCGTGGCAAATTGTAATAACTTTTTAGACAAATCAGATGCTTATGCTTGTGTCATTGGAGATTTCAACATTGCTAATATTGATTGGGTCGCAGTTAATAATTCTCTTGCAGTAAGCAACAAATCTGCTCTTGGCGATGTGTTGACCGATTTTGTCGCTGTTAATAACTTCCAGCAATGTAACCATGTCACCAATGACAATGGCAGAATCCTAGATATCGTACTAACCAATATCCCATCTTGCAGTGTACAAAAAGCTATACCATTAAGTTCGATTGATCGTCATCACCCTGCTTTAGAAATACAGTTAACAAACATCAGAACAGTTAAACTAGAAGCTAACAAAAATAATGAACAGAGGGATTTCCATAAAACTGACTACGCACTTGTTAATGATCACTTAAATAGTAGGTATAAATTGGGACAAACAGTTTGGAAACTGTAAGACTGTAGACGATATGGTTAAGATATTTTACAACGAATTGGAAACAACCATCAAGTCTTACGTGCCACTAATTCGTAAAAAAATAATAAGTACCCGACTTGGTTCAGTGTAAAATTAATAAAAATGCTAAAGGAAAAAAATAAAGTTAGGACACGTTTTAAAAAGTATCATAACCCGCTAGACGCTTTATCATTCAAATTATTAGCTAAACGTTGTGATCTACTTTCTAAAGAATGTTATAAATGTTACATAGATAAAGTGGAAAATTCCATAAAGTTAAATCCAAAGTATTTTTGGACGTTTATAAAAAATAAACGTGCTCGTGAGAGTAATTACCCAGCTACCATTACTAACGGATTTACTGAATCGTCAGATGGCACCGAAATTTGCAATTTATTTGCAACCGCATATGCAGAGGTTTATAACAGCAACCCCAAACCCCTAGACACCGTTAATCAAGCACATACTCAATGTGTTATTACTCATGACAATTTTTCAAACATAAAGGTGGGTAACGAAGCGATATTAAAAAAACTAAGTCAGTTGGATACATCCAAAGGTGCGGGTCCTGACGGGATACCTCCAAATTTTATAGTAAAATGTGCACGAAGTCTTGTGGTTCCGCTGACGGCAATATTTAATAGATCTTTTAGCTCAGGACAATTTCCAAAAGCATGGAAGCTCGCTAAAGTGGTGCCCGTAATTAAAAGTGGTGATATTCATTTAGTTCAAAACTATAGACCGATTTCGATACTGTCCATCTTTGGTAAAGTCTTAGAATCCTTGCTCTGCCCTTATGTGCAGCGTTACTTTGAAAGATTCCTTAGTGAGGACCAACACGGGTTTGTTAAAGCTCGTTCGACATGTACAAATCTTGTTTCATATATAGAATTATTATCTGAAGCGGTGGACACTGGTATTCAGGTAGACGCTGTGTATACGGACTTGGTCTTGGTCAAGACCTGGTCCAGCGCGGCGGCCGGGATGAGAGGTGCGAACTCTCTGGCGTTCCGCCTCCTCCTTCTCGAGCATGACCGCTTCGCAGAAGGAGGCGACGGCATCCCATTCCCTCTCGCCCCGGACCATGGCCTGAACCAGGGCCGGACGCGAGAGGTCGCCGCCGCCCAAAGCCTCGACGAGGACCCGGCGGTGCCCTTCCCATGCGGGGCACACCTGGACTGTGTGGTCCACCGTGTCCTCGGGGCTGTCCGCACAGTGGTGACACCCGGGCGCCTCCTCACGACCGATGCGGTGCAGGTACCTCCCGAAACAACCGTGTCCGGTGAGGACCTGCGTCATGCGGTACGTGAGGGCGCCGTGACTCCTCCCGAGCCACTCCTCAAAGAGGGGACTTACCGCCACGATGGTGGCGTGCCCTGCACTGGGTTGCGATAGTCGCTCCCTCCAGGCCACCATGAGATCGCGCCGGAGCTCCGCCCGCTGCGCGACAACTTGCCGCGGTAGCGGAGTTTCCCCCCGGCGCTGAGCCTCCTCGCGCCAGTCGTACAGGCGCAAGAAGACCCTCGCCTCCAGATCCCACGGTGGCAGTCCAGCAAGTAGGCCAGCTGCTTCGCGGGAGATCGTGCGGTACCCCCGGATTAGCCTGATGGCTATCACCCTTTGGGGCACGTTCAGGTAGCGTACAGCCCGCGGCCGTACCGAACGTGCCCATACCGGGGCCCCGTAAAGGGCCATGGACCGCATGACCCCCGCGTAGAGTCTGCGGCAGGGGGCGTTTGGGCCGCCCAGGTTGGGCAGGAGCCGCTTGAATGCAGCACCTGCCTTCTCCAGTTTGGGGCCCAAACGTCGGAAATGCTCGACGAAGTTCCACCGGCCGTCGAGGACGAGTCCCAGGTACTTCATCGCCCTCTCGACGCCGATGGTAACCCCCCCCACCGTGACTTGGGAGCCTGAAGGTGGCGCGTTCCGAAGCCCATTGTAGTATGTAGATACCATATTATAGTACGTAATACCATGTTTATCCAGAATACAGCAGTGTAACTCAAACTGTGTTTCATTCCACACGTCCCGCGTCTTCACCACGATACATGGCGACCCTGCCTGCGGTCTGCCTCGGGTTACATTCCATGACCATATCGGAAGGTCCCTAATAGAGATACTTACATTTAAGTGATCAAAAAGAAAAGAGTAAGGATGAATTACTACGATATCGGACTTAGTGCAATCGTCTTGTGTGCGAGTAAATACCCCTCCAAGTATTCTTCTTCAAAATGGGTGGTTCTCAAACAAAAACAGAGGAAGTGATTTTGGCGCAAACCGCCGCTGGTGGCGCAGACAACATTGCGCATTTGGAAACGTTGAAAAACCATGTTGGAGCCATCAACTACACTCTGCTGGTGATCTGTATTATTCTGACGTTGGGAGCCGTATATATCACTTGGCGAATATACAAGAGGTGTCATGAAAGGCTGGTTGACCGTCGAGTAAACGAGTTCGCATTGCAAAGATATGCGAGTTTGTTTCGTCGAGAGCGGCGTCAAGTGGAAAAAAGTGAATCAGTGTTGTGATGTGAGTGATTTCGGTGAATTCCAATAGTGAGAACAATTTAAACGTGAAATGCTATCGCAACGGGCTCTTCTCTTATTTTAACCGTATATTTAGCAAGTAATGTGCTCAATGTATTAGAGCCAAAGTTAATTTAGTAGATAGGTATGCTCGCAGAGGCACCATTATATAATGTACGTATACTTGTCTTATTTTTGTGTATGGGATGGCTGATGTTTTAGAAAGCTTATATAAAGATTTGAAAGAAATTAGAAGCTACTTAATTAAAATAGGCCCTAATCGCCGACAGGGAGGCATAAGTGTATTAAAATTAGCAGAAGCAAATACTTTATATAGTCAATATAGTTGTTTAATTACTAATTTAAAAGGCGATATCAAGAAGCATCTTATTGATGAAAAATCTCTAGAGTTAATTAATAAATATAGTTCTGAGTTTCTGGGTTTATATAACGAGATCGTTGAGTTGTGTTCTAAAAATAAGGGTAAAGAAAAGGTTAGCACTATGGATAAACAAACTTGTTTTGATTTGAAAACTGCTCTGAATCTCTTACCAGTTATGAATGACGATGAGGATGTTACTAAAAGATTAATCGAAAATATTGAATATAGCTTTTGCCCGCGACTTCGTTCGCGTGGAATAGTGATTTTTGGTTTGACCAATAGATGGCGCTATATGTCCGAAATAAATTTTATTTTTATTTTTATATTTTTTTGTAATAAAAACTATCCTATGTCCTTTCTCAAGTTCCAAACTATGTCTGTACCAAATTTCACACAAATCGGTTCAGTAGTATAGGCGTGAAGAAAAGACAGACAGACAGACAGAAAGACAGACAGACAGACAGAAAGACAGACAGACAGAGTTACTTTCACATTTATAATATTAGTTAGGATTAGGATAGTTAGGATTACGACTCAATTATTGACGCGCCAGAATGTAAGAAAAAATTAATCATGTTCGTTTTAAAAAGCAGGCTTTCTCAAAGTGCCAAACTAAAATTATCTTCTAATTATAGTTCTACGGAGGTTCTGATAAAGGATATGCGTCAGCTACTGCTTGCAAAAAAATCACCCACAGCGCTCCAGACTAAGTTGCAGAGGGCATCACAGAAGAATAAATCGGTAGCTGATTTTGGTAAGGAAATAACCGAATTATTTGTGGAGCTCACCATTTCTCAGGCAGATGGCGATTCAACGAAATACAATGTTTTGAAACCAATCAATGAAAAATACGCTATAAAACGATTCGCGGACGGTCTGGGGAATGGGCGGCTAAGCACAATTATCGCAGCGCGCAACTTTTCATCGCTCACGGACGCGATACAAGCAGCCCAGGATGAAGAAGTGTCAACATCAGCTGATTCAACGGAGGTATTAGGTATGTATCAAGCGCAGTCGAGTACTGCAGAAGGCCCTTGGAATAAGGCTTTTACAGGTCGAAGCCGTAATGGTCGGCAGCGTGGATTTTACTCAAGGAACTTTTCACGGGAACCCTCGCAATATAACTCAGGTGGCCGCTCGAGACCAAACCGGCGAGGTAATTATTATCGTGGTCGTACTTTCAACAATAGGGGTAGAAGATTCCCAGATACCGGAAACGCCAACGCTATTGAAGCTGAAGCAGACAATGAACCGACGACATCTGAAGAACAGGTAGTTACGGAATCTCTTCATCATTTTTTTCGACCCTAATGTAATATATAGTTTCAATTCTTTAAATAAAATTTCGTTCGATATCGGTTGTCATCATGACCATAAGTGGTTGATAGATACGGGCGCATCAATTTCTGTCATCAACGATGACCTAATGGCTTGTTTAAAAATACCTTTCCATGTAGAGAAACTTAGAATTAAAGGAATAGGTGGTGATGTTGCAAACTGTTGACACGTACATAAACTTACTCTCTGTTTAATTTGTCAGTAATTCAACAAATATTACTTATTAAGTTATTAACATCAGTGCTAATTACAAAGTTATACATAGTGCAGTGAATCATTAATAAAAACCTTCGAAAAGTGATCAAGTTAAAGGTTTTTAGTGCAAAATATTATAACGAACAAAATATTTGCCAGCTACCTAGCTAGTGAATGACAATCAGTTTTTTCGCACGGTACAAGTAATTCACGCGGTTACGTGGAGCGCATAAGGGCGCGTACTGCGTGCGCCTACAATATATGACTCAACCGGGCGCTCGCAGCGGTGATTAAGGCGAAAGCATAGCCCAACGACCTTGAGCAATTGAACAAAACAAGCGGCCAGCGCTGCCCACCCCGCGCGCCCGCGCCAGCAGCCCCGCGCGCCCGCGTATTCCCCCGCCCGTCAATGAGTATCGCCGCACGCAGATGCGTTCGAAGCATTTCTATCGCTAGGTACCTATTTAGCTTTTATCTTCATAAATCGATTGAATGAATAATAGCAATGCTTGTTTTAAAAAGTATAGTTTTTGAAAAAAGTATTCTTTAATGAGTATGATAGGTATTGTACCTCTAGTTAGTGTTACAGTAAAAAACTAAAATATCAGTTTTGATTTAAAGAAATTTATTCTGATAAGAACAATACATAATAGGTTCACTTACAATGAGATACAAAGTAGGTATTTTACATTTTGCCTCCGATGCGTGTTGGTGAAGTTATACAAAAGAAATATGTATATAGGTACCTATATAAGTTTGTAATTGCTAACATTTCCATCAAACATAGCTAAGAACACTCAACAAAGAAAAAAAAACGCATTACAATCGGATCATCCGTTCGGGAGCTACGATGCCACATACACATTTACACACACACACAACACACACGCACACCCACACCCACAGACACAGCCACGTCAAACTTATAACTCCCCGTCGTTTTTGCATCGGGGATTAAAAAATGACAATAACCAATTCACGGCACGGTAAGAGCAGTGGCTAAGCGATTGGACCGCTCATAAAGCAGATATAGTATCCGAAAGACGGTGTAACGGTCACGGAAGAACCACTATATGTCAACATACTGATAGTCGTTTGATGATCACACAAGATGCTAACCTTTTTAGGGTTCCGTGCCCAAATATCTGAAGGCTTCCCAGCCTTCAGATATTCCTATAGACTTAACCAGTACATTATGCTCCAAAATTTTTCTGATAGTGTCATATATGTCACATGCTCCAGCCACGGCCACAGGGTTCCGAAAAAGTATGAGAGAAGCTTTCGGTTCTGCAGTGTGATTATATAAGACTTCACTCTAAACTTCGCATCTGAATCCGCCGTGAGTTACTACACTAGCGCTACTCTTGCGAGCGTGTTTGCGAGTTGAACTAAATTAAACTCGAGATTTTGACAGATAAAGTATGAGATGACTTTTAGAACGTTTTGAACCGAATGTGAAGTGAGAGTGAATAGCGAAGTGAAATGCGAGTTGTTGTCTGAATTTTATAGAATCTACGTACTGGGCGTTTGTGTTTGTGAGATTCTGACGACACTGGAGATTCCAAAGGATGGAGCAACGATTAAAAAAATTAAAACTCGCTAAATTGCATTTCCCTAACAAACGTAGATTGTAAATCCATAGTTTCATCTATGTTGTTTTCATTGTAAATTGGCTTTAATATAATATCTTGATTTCTTTTTAGGGCTTTTTCTGTACTGCTATCATTTGAGTTTAATTTACGTGTATTTTGTTTTTCCTCTGTATTGCATTCATTATAGCTTGCCTTCACTTCTTCATTTTCTTTTTCAATCGTTTTTTGTTTTTTTCTCGGCTGACTAGATTTATCTTCAATATTCATAAATTTTCGCTTTTCTTTAGTAGCGTTTCCTTCGATCGCGTCTTGAATGAACTGGGGATCTCGGATTTTCTGGTTTCGTGAAAACCTCGGGTCAACTAGTTCAGGAAGCAGGCATTCTTTGTAAAATATACACAATTTTTCCTCCATTTTGTTTGCCCAGAAATCATCATCTTTGGGAATCCATTCTGTCCATAGAGGTCGATCCTCTCCAGTCCAAATTCCAAACAAACATTTCGATCTTTTGGTTATATGCAATTGCCCCTGTATTTGGTAATACCAATCGTGTGATTTGTTTATAACCAAATCTCCTTTATTAATTTTATAAAACTTTAATTTTTTATTTTCTACAACTTCTTTTACATTTTTTTGGAACGCTGTAATAGGGCATTTGATTTCGACTATAGTGTCGGTTCCAATCAAGCCGTCCGGTGTCGCTCCAAGATAATGTATCTCTTGATCAATAAAAAGCCCACATGGCTGAATTTGGACATTTAGTTGTTTTGCTAACTGATCCAAAGCTCTTTTTTCGTTTTCTCTGCCATGCTTTATTGAATTAATATTTGATATAGGTTTTTTGTAAAGCATGTCTTTTATCAGATTTGAACAACTAATATTTTTCCGTCTTTTTACGACCCTACCAAAATTTGATGCAGTTAACAGACTTCGCCTAAGCTCTAACCAATCTGAACAAGAACTTTGCAGAACAGTATCTCGTTCAATTTTTTGCCGTTCTCGGTCAGTTTTTTTTAAATTTTGCAAGAAGGTCTCTTTTTCTTTTTCAAAAATTTCAGTATCCATGTCGGGTTTTTCACAATTTTCCCCATAATTGTTATCCCCAGTTTTTGAAAAAAGAAGTCTATTCTTTCTTCGGCAGTATTTTCTTAACGCTTTCATGCGTTTTATTCTTCTCTCTTCTAACTTTTTTACATTCCCTCGTGGACTACGCCCTGCGATAGATTTATACACAGTCGTCAGCACTTTGTGTGTGTTAAAAGAAACTACAGCAGCATGGCATCTAGCTTGGTAAGAGCCACGCCTGCTGTAGTTAACCCTTTTACCACCGACGAACTTAGCTACAATACTGTTATAGCGCTCCACATTGTTACTGTCAATGTCGTGTATCAAGCTCGGAGCATGTGCTGCCACATATGACATTATTAGACCAATTTTGGACCATAATGTGCTGGTAAAAAAGTCTTTAGGAATATCTGAAGGCTGTTCACCACCTACGAAATTACAAAAAAAAGGTTTGCACCTTGTGTGATCATCAAACGCGTGATTATGAGCTAGCAGTATGTTGGCATATAATGGTTCTATGTTGCACCGTCTTTCGGATTCTGTATCAGCTTTATGAGCGTATATGATTTTTCGAATACACCTTCTAATAATCATTATCCGTTTAGTTGTTATACATTTTCTAAATCTACATAGGTATTTGGTATCCGTTTGTAAGGCCATAAGTTTGTTACATAAGTTTCGCAGAATGTGGTTGCGACATTCTATTTTTTCTATTGTTATGTGAGGATATGGTCGACTTTTTAATAATTTTGCATAAGTACTTGAATCCCCATCGGAAACCATTCTGGCGTAAATCAGGTTATGCATATCAATGGAACACTTAAAACCTTCGACCAGAATTTCGGATTCCATGGCCGTAGATGGTCCACTATAGTTTTTATAACATTTATGTATTTTAGGCTCTTCTTTCCTGTTTTCTGCTTGAGCACAAATTGCACAGTATTTGTTCTTTACACCTAAGAAAAGTACCTCACCTGTTTTTCTTCCAATAATCGCAGCTGCACCAGATAAGGCCGAGTAATTTTTTTTATAGGTTCGCTTAGACCAGCATCCATCAACAACGACGTCTATGATTGGTATGCCGTTTTTGTCAACGCGATTTTCAGTAAGAGCTAGTTCTCTTTCCTTTGTAGCTGCTTGATTCATACTCTCAACAGAAACTTTTTCCCAGTGCGTTTGAAGCTTGCAATGACAGGCCTTATAAGTTTTTGAAGTCATAATTGGCAGATTCAGAGATGCTGAAAACTCTTGTAGTTGAGAGTGTCCATTGCCAGTTGCAATTGTTCCAGCAACAGCGCAATGGTTAATAGTAAGTTGCTCTCCAGGAGGGTCATTTTCTACGTAAAATTTATCATTGCACATTAGGCACTTGAGTGTAAACAACGAATGAAATCCTGTTCTTTTTTCACCTATAAATTCCACGCAACCCAAACCGCAGTTTAAGCTTCCATGATTTGCTATCTCTTGCAGCTTTTTAAAAAAATAGCGAACGTCAATGATTCTTCGGCCCCCAACTGCCGCATAGTCTTTTGAAGCTGGTGTTACCTCTGTCTGTAACATAAAGTTAAGTTAAAAGGTTAGTTATTATTTAGTTTGGTATATAAATTATAATTAGCATAATTGTAACCAGAATTTTGTAAAAAAAAAAACTATTTACAGGAAAACAAAACTGACTTCCAAAAAGACTAAAAAGCCAAAAAAATACAAATTTTGCCACCGACTTCTAGGCCGATGATGCACCTAAAAGTCGTTTTTTTTGGCTTTTTAGTGTTTTTAGTAGTCGGTTTTATTTTCCTGTTAATAGTTTTTTTTCAGCATAACTGAAAAGTTCTCATCAATACGAATAATATAAGCCCAAACACGAGGTAGTTCATATATTCAGTTTTCGAGTTCTCTCGACTTTCTATGGTCTCCATCATTAGGTCAGCTCCAAACCTTCACGGTTGAATAGTGCTCTCAGGTCCTGAGGGTCAAGTTTTTACCCTATGTATGCCTGCAACTTTCGAAAATTGCCCTCGATTTCTCAGGGTTACCATCATTAGATCCTGACCTGATGACAGTGGGACCACTTAGGAAGGTGAATGTATGTGTAGCTAACAAAAAAATATCATCAAAACCGATTATTAATTGGCGGAGTAATCGCATACAAAAAAAAACGGTTGAGAACCTCCTCCTTTTTGGGAAGTCGGTTAAAAATGTCAGACATTACCTGGACTTCAGCATTTTGGTCAATAGTTGTTGTATCAGCAGGGCTGTCAGAAACAGAAGGCGAAGTATTTATATTGCAGCCATCATCAGCTGATGTTTCGGGCAAATCAAACAAGTGGTCATTTTGCTCTACATCCTCAAGAGTTTTATTTTCTCTGTAACAAAAATAAATAATTTAAACGCTCTTAAAGGAAGATAATATGTTTTGTTTACAAATGTTGCATTTCATTTGTTTAAATTTTAAATTTATATTAACAGCCCTTTCATTTGATACCCATATTGCTCATAAATAGACAGATGTCTTACCTGGTTTCATCTTGTTGTTGTTGTTGCTCAGCTAACGCATCATGTAACGGTATATTTTTTATTTTCCTGAAAAAATAAGTAAGTGTGTACATCTAAAAAAATGGGAACTAAAGTAAAGCTATCACAAAAAAGTTTAAAGTTAAAATATTTTTTGACATGAAAACGTCTTTAAAATCGTTTTAGTCGGGTGACATGTTCAGAAACTTGTGTCACACCAAAACCTCACGAGCGCGATCGCAGGTATAACGAGAGAGAGACGGACCAATCTCCCGTCTCATCTCGAGCGCTGCCAGTCATTCCGTGAAACTTTTCACGCGGAATCCTCACGAGCGGAGGCTGGCATAGCGTTCGAGTGAGTGAACCGATCTTCCGTCTCTCTCACTCTAGCGGCATACAAACGAATGGAGATTTTCTCGTGCGGATAAATGTATAAAAGTATGTTTGTATGAATGTATGTATGAAGAAAAATGTATATCATAGTCGAATAAGTAAACTTGTCATTTTACACCCGAAATTTAACATCAAAAGTGTGAATAAAACGATAGATGTAATTTAAAATTTGAAAAAAATGTTATCTTCATTAATTCCTTACTTCCCAAAAACTTATATCACCAATAAGATGTTATCACGTAAACATCTCGATCGTAAACCTACTTTACAAACAACCAATTTTTTTTTGTTTTACCTATTGCAAATTTTCTACAACTATTTACGAAAATTATTTTATACTTACCGCACTTTGTTCATATGCGCCGCTCTATTTAAGAAATTCGCAAATTTCTTCGTTCTGCGTGGCATCTTATTATAAACTTAATTTAATAATTATCAAAATAGAAAAATATTAATATTCTTCGTTCACTTACAAACTAAATTTACTACCTATTAAATTGTTTGTACACTAATAAAACACTAAAACTAATTATTCACATAGTATTTGTACATAAATACAAAATATTTACATAAACGTCCAAGCGCTAACGAAATGTTCGATTTTTAAATAGTTAAACTTCACTATTGTACCAAACGTAATATCTGCACTGTATACTCTTTGACGCAAATATTATCGAGCGAGAGCAGAGCGGAGCGCGCTAACATGCGACACAGCCTTCCCGTGCAAACGCTTGGGAGCGACTGGCCTCCGCGTCCGAGCGAGCGCGAACGCCGGCGCGAATGTAAAAATATGGTTTTATTGATTTAATGGCACGAAAGTAATATATGTGAAAAAAAATTTAACTTAAACTTAATAAAGTAATAAATTTACTAATTTATTGTGAAAAAAATATTTAAATCGCTTCAGTAGTTTGAAAGCAGTAACCAAATTATTGGAAAAATAAAGAGGATATATTAGATTTTTTTCCGACTAAAGTATAAATGATAATAAAAAAAAATATCTTAAAATTGAAAATCAAATATGTTATGCGTATCAGGTATTTTTTTTATATTATTTGGTCAATTCGTCTAGTAGTAGTAGTGTTTCAAAGAGAGGTCCATTTTGTAGTTTGGCGTATCCTTTCGCCTTAAGCAACACAGACGCGCCAACGTATTTTACCTACATAATTTTTCTCTTGGAGGACTATACATCTACTTGCCTTTAAGTGGCACATTATTGTCACAATTAATATGTCTTCAAAAGAGGCGAAATGGGGGTGTTGTAATACTTTAAATGTTCCTGACGAGAAATCTATAGCGTGCAATGCTTGTGGAAAACTTTACCACTACGAATGCGTATCACTCACGGAATCTCCTAGCAAGTCCGCAATCCCTTGGAAATGTCCCGCTTGCTTAATTTGTTCCTCTAAATCCGGAAAGAAGGACTCAACTCCGATACGAAACATTTCTACGACCAGAGGCAATAAAAGAGTGGCCGTGGGCCCTCCATCGCCGTCACTGAAATCACCGTCGCCGGTCCCAGCACTAAGACAGCAAGGCAACGAGGAGCTTCAATGCATGATCCAAGAAATAATGGAAAAAGAATTAAATAAAGTACTAATTAAATTTAATAAAACGACCGAAAGTACAATCAGCAAGGAATTACAGAATATCAAAAAAGACATGCAAGAAATTGTAGAATCGATATCATTCATGAATGATAGATTTGAAAAATTTGAAAGTAACTTGCTGTCAACCACAGCACTTGTTGGGAGACTCGAATCAGAAAATACGGCACTCAGAAATACCGTCAGCGACCTCACTATGCGTCTCACGAACTTAGAACAACAGTCAAGGTCAAATAACTTAGAAATTCAATGCGTTCCTGAAAAGAAGACCGAAAATATCTATGAAATTATTACCAAAATCGGACAAGTTGTGAACTGTAAAATAGAAGAAAAAGACATCCTACATTGTACCCGTGTGGCTAAAGCTAATCCATCTAACACCCGTCCTCGGTCGATTGTTGTACAACTATCTTCGCCAAGGTTACGTGATCAAATCTTAGCCTCAACGATAAAATACAATAGGAACTCCAAAGAAAAGCTAAACGCTGAAAACCTGGGATGCATCGGCCACAAAACACCTGTGTACATAGCTGAACATTTATGTCCAACCTACAAAGCTCTTCACGCAGCATGCAGGATTAAGGCAAGGGAAAAGGGCTACAAGTACGTATGGATCAGAAATGGTAAAATTTTCGTAAGGAAAACAGACGAAGCTGAATTCATACTAATTAAGAGTAATAATAGTCTTTGCAAAATTGTTTGATAATATTCTATTCATTTTCTTTAAAACAGTGCATGCTTAAAGATTTACATAATATAAAATTCAATAGTTTAAATCTATTCTACCAGAATTGCAGAGGTCTTCGAACAAAAACACATACCTTTCATTGTAATATCTCTTGTTCAAATTACGATATAATTATCTTAACAGAAACGTGGTTAAATTGTAGTGTGTCCGACGGCGAGCTATTTGACGACAGATACATAGTATATAGGCGAGATAGGGAAACGTCTGGTTTTGACAACAATAAAAATGGAGGTGGTGTATTGATAGCCGTCTCTAAGAAAATTAGTTCGAGGCGTATTGAATCATTCCAAAGTAACTGTGAAGACCTCTGGGTAACAATAGATGTATCAAGTAACAATGTATCATGTCAAGTTGCCCTCTGTGCTGTATACCTCCCGCCACCTGTATCTATTACAAGACTAGACCATTTTATTGAACATTGTAACAAAGTCTTTGACACTACAACCATGCCTGTTTGTATAGTGGGAGATTTTAATTTGGCCAAAATAGACTGGCAGTCGGATCCAGGTACCTATATTTTTACCTGCTACATGTCTACGACTGCTTGACTTTTTGAATGTAAATAAACTTACACAATACAATAGTATAAAGAACTGCTCAGGGCGTATATTGGATCTGGTTTTGACCAACACGTCATCCTGTTTAGTATCGGAATCCATCTGTCCTTTAACCATCATCGATATATTGCATCCTCCCCTTGACATAACTTTATCATTTCCGAAACAGAATAGCTTGTCATATAACAGCCAGTCCACGAGACCTAACTTTTATAAAGCGGATTACGAGCAAATTAACAATTATTTAAATGAGCAAAATTGGCATCAGCTCTTTGCCGAAGCCGTCAATGTTAACGAAATGCTTAACATTTTTTACGATATCCTAAAGGATGCCATTCAGAAATTTGTGCCCAATTGTAAGCCATTAAATAATCGGTATCCCACATGGTTTACCAAAAATCTTATTAGGGTACTTAAAGAGAAATATAAATTAAGGTTACGATACAAGAAATATAAAAATCCACTAGACAAATTAGAATTAAAACTCATTGCACAGCGATGCCAGAAATTGGCCAAAACTCTGTACTCAAATTACACAAAAACTTTAGAGGATGAAATAAAAACAAATCCAAAAATATTTTGGAAATATATAAAAGAAAAACGCGGTGGTTCTAGCCCTTATCCCTTAACTATGTCTAACGGGCACGTAACGACATCCGATCCCTCAACCATCTGCGACCTCTTCGCCGATCATTTCTCATCAGTGTACGCCACTGATGATGAAGATATGATCATCAATTTAGACTCCTCTCTACTACATTCATTACAAATTAATGGCCAATGTTTGACAATTCCAACTATTGATCACGATAGTTTGTGTAAAAAACTGAAATATTTGAACATAAACAAGGGAGCGGGTCCAGACGGTATTCCCCCCATTTTCATATCTGCTTGTGCATCAGCTCTTACAACTCCACTATACTATATTTATAATAAGTCATTAGAATCAGGCCAGTTCCCGCGCGAATGGAAGAAGGCAAAAATTGTACCAATACATAAATCAAAAAATAATGAACTTATTGCTAATTATAGGCCAATTTCTATTCTTTCTTCCTTTGCCAAAGTCTTTGAGTCTCTGATTTGCCCTTATATACAACAACACACAGGGTTATATCTTAGCAACCGACAACATGGCTTTGTGGCACGTAGATCTACATCTACGAATTTGACATCGTTCATGGAGTCAATAGTGCAAGCATTGGATGTAAATATGCAGTATGACGTCATTTACACAGACTTTAGTAAAGCCTTTGATAAGATTTCACACAAAATCCTAATATATAAACTAGCAGCATATGGTATCACGGGTCCCCTTTTAGAATGGTTGAAATCATACCTAACAGAGAGAGAATTTTTCGTTGTAATTAATGGTTTTCGTTCAACAAATCGAGGTATAAATTCGGGTGCCCCCCAAGGTTCTCACCTCGCTCCTATCTTATTTAACGTTTTTATAAACGATCTGCCGGAATGTCTCCACTTTTCCGAATGCTTTCTATATGCCGATGATCTGAAATTCGCTAGAAGAATAGAGTTCCCAAAAGATAGCGAACTATTGCAAGAAGACATGAACCGGGTCATAGAATGGTGCAGTAACAATAAAATGCAGCTTAACACTGAAAAATGCTACCATTTAAAATTTACCAGGAAAGCTAACTTTATCAGTTCAGATTACTTCATAGAAAATAACAAGATCCAAGAAGTAACAACCATCAAGGACTTAGGAGTCACCTTCGATAGCAAACTAACCCTCCTGCCCCATACAGAGAACATAATTAAAAGAGCCAGTAGAATGTTAGGTTTTGTTATAAGAAACTCCAGAGAATTTAAGAGTGGCACCAAGATCCTATTATATAACAGTCTTGTACGAAGTATTCTGGACTACTGTAGTGTTGTGTGGAGACCTCACTACGCGGACCACATACTGCGTATTGAGCGGGTACAAAAAAGGTTCTTGTGGCACCTTGCCTACTCAACGGGTAAAGCTAAGCTTCTTCAATCCTACATCAGCCGACTCCAATACTTCAGGATGCACTCACTATCATCTCGTAGAGAAGCATATGATGCACTATTTTTGTTTAAATTAATTAGGAACCAAGTAGATTGTCCCGATTTGCTCAGTGTCCTAAGGTTTCGCGCTCCCTCGAGATATCCCCGCCAACCAATAACGCCACTGTGCCCACCACTGAGAAGGACAGTGTTGGGTGCAAACCATGTTATTCCCAGACTGTGCAGAACTATGAACAGCTATAGTGATGTGATTGATGTGCACAGTGACAGTGTTGGTCAATTCCGTAAAGCAATTTTTACAAAAATGCACTGTAATAGATAACTTTAACTTTAATTTAATTTAATTTTTTTTTAGTTTATTTAATTTTGTAACTCACTCTTTTGTATTTCTGTCGATTATCTTTCATAAAGTATCATTTTATAATATTTTATAAATAATGTATTGTTAACTGTTACTATTATGCATGCTGTGTTAGCCTTTAAGTGATTATTATACTCGCTCATGTGTTTTATCTTTTAGTTATAGTGATGAAAAAGTGTAATAATTGTTGGTTAACCTATTTAAATAAATAAATAAATAAATGTCATGTCAGCGGGCTATGTATGTATCAATTTGCGTCGCAATAACGTGACATTTAAACACAAATTTTATGTATTGAAAACCTTACCATCCAAAGTTAACGGTATTTTAGGACAAGATTTTTTTCAAACTTATAAAGCTATTTTGAATTTTGAATTGAAAACTTTACAGTTGACTTCATTTCCAGGAAAAACGATGACATTACCGTTTGATAAGGTCGATAGTATGAATAGCCCCTTAAAGATATCCGCTCGAAGTGAGTCGGTGCATTATATTGAAGTCAATTCGTCAGACGAATCGGTGATTGAATGTCAGGAACTATGTGAAGGCGTATTTGTTGCTAGCTTGATCGTGAAGCCTATAAATGGTAAAGTTCCTGTTAGAATATTAAATACTAGAGAAGAAAATGTTTATTTACACAATCTTACGTTGCATACATCAAAGTTAAGCGACTATAAAATTTGTCAGTTTAATAAACCGGTTACGAATTCTGATAGAGTAAAAAGATTATTCTCTTTATTAAATCTAGATGGGTTGAATGAGGAAGAGACTAAATCTATTGAGAATATATGTGCTAAATTCCCGGACGTTTTTCACCTACCAGGTGATAAGTTATCCACTACTCATTTATATCAGCAAACTATTGAATTGAAACCTCATACGACCCCAGTGTATACTAAAGCTTATCGCTTACCTCATTCGCAAAAAGCGGAGATTGATAAGCAAATACAAAAAATGTTAGACGACGGAATAATAGAAGAAAGTAGAAGCCCATGGTCAAGTCCTTTATTACTCGTACCAAAAAAACAAGACGCAAAAGGGTTGAAGAAATGGCGGGTTGTTATAGATTATAGAAAATTAAATAACCATATTCAGGACGATAAATTTCCGTTACCAAACATTTGTGACATATTAGATTCGTTATCCGGGTCTATGTATTTCTCGCATTTAGATCTTTATCAAGGATTTTATCAGGCTAGCCTGCACCCCCACAGTAGACCCTACACGGCATTCACAACTAACAAAAACCAATACCAGATGACTAGGTTACCTATGGGATTAAAAACTAGTCCAAATGCTTTTTCCCGCATGATGACTTTGGCAATGTCTGGACTTAATTACGAAAAGTGCTTAGTGTATCAGGATGACTTAGCCGTTTTTGGAAGGAATTTGAATAATCATTATTAAAATTTGATGGATGTACTTGGCCGACTCCGTAAAGTAAATTTGAAACTTAATCCGGAGAAGTGCAAATTCCTACAAAAGGAAATATTATATCTGGGACACGTTGTGTCGGAAAGTGGTATTTTACCAGACCCTCAGAAAACTAAGGTGATTGATAATTATCCCAGACCCCAAAATGCACAAGAAGTAAAACGCTTTGTTGCTTTCGTAAACTACTTTCGGAAATTCATCCCAAACTTCGCGGAATACGCTAACTCACTGAATAAACTATGCTGTAAAAATGTTTCATTTGTTTGGACGGATAGTTGCGAAAAATCATTTCAATACCTCAAAAAGAGTTTAGTAACCCCACCAGTCCTTCAATACCCAAATTTTTCAAAAGATAATAAATTTATCTTGCAAACAGATGCATCCGGGACGGCCATAGGATCGGTTCTTTGCAATGGAGATGGGAGGCCAGTTGCATACGCTAGTCGCGGCCTAAACGAAGCCGAAAGAAGATACCCAACTATTGAAAAGGAGCTTTTAGCAATAGTTTGGAGCGTAAAATACTTTCGGCCCTATTTGTATGGGAGGCAGTTTAAAATACAAACCGATCATCGACCCTTAATATATCTATTCGGAATACGGGATCCGTCTAGCCGTTTACTTAAATTCCGTTTACAGCTTGAGGAATATAATTTCACAATTGAATATTTAAAAGGCAGCAAAAATGCAGCGGCCGACGCTTTATCACGCATAACGTTGACTTCTGATGATTTAAAAAATATTAGTACACTCAATGTTATAACTAGAGCTCAAAGCAAACAAATTGCGCATCATAAACATACAGACGTAGCAAAAATGTCGGCGGCTGACAATATTTCATCCAGCTCGGGATTGGAACAAACTAAAGTTGTGGAAATTATAAAAAAGCCGAGTAATTTTATCGAATTATCTTTAACTACGAGTAAAGAAATAAATAAATTAAAAAGTCAGACTTTGTTAGAATATTCTGACTATTTCATATACATACCAAGTAAATCTATTATTTATTTAAATCCAAATAATGCTCGATCATCGTTTGCGCGAGACGGAATGATGAGAGATTTGCGATTATTGTGTAAAAGAATAAATGCTCGCGAGCTATGCATTATTAAAAACGATACGAATAAGCATTTTATCGCTGGTTTAATAGAGAGCATTAAAAATGATGATAAGTGGTCCGGTCCATGCATCTGCATATTAAAAGGAATACAGAAAATAAATAACACGGATGATAGACGGGTAATCCTAAATGATTTTCATCTATTACCCACGAGTGGTCATGCAGGTATCAGGCGGATGTTTAATAATATTAAAAAATACTACTTTTGGCCCAGTATGGAGAAAGATATAAGAGATTTCGTATCAAAGTGTGAGCATTGTCAGAAGCAGAAATATTCAGTAAATATGAAACAACCTATGGCAATAACGAGTACAGCACATTCCTCATTTGAAAAGATATACCTTGATTTGGTCGGTCCATTGCCAAGAGACGATGACAATTATACCTATATTCTCACATTACAATGTGAGCTTACCAAATTCGTCGAAGCATATCCTTTACGCAATAAAGATACGGTAAGTGTTGCAAAATCATTCGTCAACAATTTCATCTTGAGGTACGGTATTCCGCGGGCAATCGGCACGGACAGAGGAACGGAGTTTGTATCTTCAACGATGAAAGAGGTATGTCAGCTCTTACATATAGACCATCTGACATCAACAGCTTACCATCATGAAAGTTTAGGAGCATTGGAGAACAATCATAAACATCTAGGGGCTTATCTACGCATCAATTGTGGAAGTCACCCTGCATCATGGAGCGAGTGGTTACCGTATTGGTGTTTTTCGTACAACAACACGGTACATTCGGAAACTCAATATACTCCCCATGAGCTGGTCTTTGGTAAGTTATGTAATATTCCGAGTAACCTTAGTAGTGGTGTAGATCCTTTATACAACCTCCATAGTTACCCCCTAGAGTTGAAATATAGGCTTCAGGTCGCACAAAGTGATGCTAGAAACAATTTGGTTAAAAGTAAACTGCAGAGAAAAAGTCAATATGATAAAGATATAACCCAGTAAATTATAAAAAAGGTAGTTACATCCTCTTAAAAAACCCGAGTGGGGGTAAATTGGATAGTATTTATCTGAGACCTTTTAAAGTACTAGAAGATTTAAATTGTAACGTGAAAATAATGAGAAATAATAGAGAAGATATAGTTCATAAGAATCGTACCAAACTTTTTAAAACTTAACATATCTGGCCTTTTGTCTTGTTACCTTTTATAGCCAGTAGCTTATCATAACAACTGAGTGTTATAATCGTGTTGCATTGTTACTAAGCGATTAGTACAACGATATTCATATAAACAAACTTAGAGTTGTAAGTGGATCTTAATGTAAACACAAGCTGTCCGCAATAACTTGGTAACTTTTAGAAGTTGTTTTAAAAATAATTGATAATTGTATTTGTATAAGGTCTAGACTTAGCAAAAATATATGTATATTATAATAATAGCTTGTTTTTAGCCAATATAAAATGTATGCAAACTTAATTAGCGCAAGTGTGAAAAAAAAAAAAAAAACTTTGTACCTAATTATATGTTTTTTTTTTTATTTTGCGATGGGAGGTGTAGTATGTAGATACCATATTATAGTACGTAATACCATGTTTATCCAGAATACAGCAGTGTAACTCAAACTGTGTTTCATTCCACACGTCCCGCGTCTTCACCACGATACATGAAAGCACATGGCCTCGGATTTGTGCAAGGCCACCTCCAGTCCCAGCAGCTGGATCCTCTCGATGACTATCGCAACCCCGCGCGTCATTAAGTCGGCCGCCTCCTGGTGCGACCTCCCTTGTGCCAGAACCAGCGTGTCGTCAGCGTAGCAGACCACGCTGACGCCGCTAGGGAGGTCGGCGCGCAGCACCCAGTCGTAGCTGATGTTCCACAAGAGCGGCCCCAGTACCGACCCCTGCGGAACACCGCACGACATCTCTCGCCGGTTCCATTCCCCGTTGTGACCAGGGTAAATGATGGACCTATCCGACAGATAGGCCTCGACCACGCGACGAAGGTAGGTCGGCACCCGGTGATACCGGAGTGCCTCCCTGATGCAACTCCAGGGAAGGGTGTTGAAGGCGTTGGCGATGTCAAGAGACACCGCCAAGACGACCCCCCCCCGGGACACAGCATCCCCCGTCGTGAGAGCTCTCACGCGCATGATGGCGTCCACCGTTGAGCGCCCCTTGCGGAAGCCGAACTGGTGGTCCGCAAGGTCCGGCCCTATCCCCCCAAGGTGCGCGACGAGGCGGTGTGCGACAACTCGCTCAAAGAGCTTGCCCACCTCGTCGAGCAACACGATGGGCCGGTATGCGGACGGAGAGTCCGCAGGGCGCCCCGGCTTCCGAATGAGGACCAGTTTCCCCGTCTTCCAACGAAGTGGGAACTGGCCCCTCTCCAAACATGCGCTGAGAAGCCCCCTAAGTCGAGGCCCGAGAGCCTCAAGGCCTTGCCAGGCAGGCTGTCAGGCCCTGGGGCGGTGTTTTTGGCTTTAAGCCTAGCCACCGCCACTCTCAGGTCCACCCCAGTCACCTCGGGGACATCGTCGTCGTCGGAAGTGTGGTCCGTCGTTGACACCGCGGGTTGCAGAGCCATGGGCGGGGGAGAGTGTTCCCCGCGCGAAGGGAACAGAGCGCTCACCACCTCCTCCACCAGCTGAGGCCGGAGACTCTGGGTCAGCGGGGGGGCCCATGGGCGGAGCTTGCCCCGCACCATTTTGTACGGGCGCCCCCACGGGTCCCTGTC
This sequence comes from Helicoverpa assulta, assembly GCA_963856015.1. Lineage (NCBI taxonomy): Eukaryota > Metazoa > Arthropoda > Insecta > Lepidoptera > Noctuidae > Helicoverpa > Helicoverpa assulta. The sequence goes on along the minus strand of CAWLCW010000001.1, from coordinate 12,077,395 downwards.
CAGAGACCCCAGCAGCTCCGCATTGGCCACCTCCTTGGCCTGGATGATGGCCAATTGGAGGGCGGTCTTCGCAGCTCTGTATCCCTCGTACAGCTCCGCTTCCCTGGCTTCTGCATCCGGAGGGCGGATGCGTAGCCTGCGGTGTCTGGTGTACAGGTGCCTCGCAGCGACGCACGCCTCTCGAAGGGCCGCGATTTCGCAAGACCACCAGTACACCTGGCGTCGGGCGCGTCCTGGCGGGACTCGGGGCATGGCCACGTCGCAAATTTCGGACATGGTCTCCCGGAACCACTCCGCCTCGTCGTTGATGTCGGCGGGCCTGTCCGGTGATGACACCCAGGCCTGCACGACTGAGGCTTCCAGGAGAAGCTCCCGGTCCAGATGTTTCAGCGCCCAACGTGGACCACTCGGGGTCTGCAGGACCGGCGCGCTAGGGTTCTGGGCGGAGACGTCAAACCGGATGTACCGGTGATCGGAGGAGGTCTCCACCCTCTCCTCCACGCGCCAGTCAAAGACACGCGGCAGCAGAGCGGGGCTGGCGAACGAGATGTCCACTACTGACTCGCCCCGCATCCGTACACACGTGGGGACAGAACCCCGATTGAGGACGACCAGGCCTGCTTCCAGCGCCCAGTCCTCCACCATCCTACCCCGTGCATCTGTGCGTCGGGAACCCCAGGCCAAGTTCTTGGCGTTGAAGTCCCCTAACACTATCACGGGGAGGGAATAACTTCCGACGACGACGGACAACTCCAGGAGGGAGTTGTGGAACTCGGCGAGAGTTCGGCTCGGGGAGAAGTACACCCCCACGACGACTATCTCCCCGAACCGTGCTGCGACGCAACCCCTTCCACTCTTCACCCCTTCGAGGGAAGGAGTACCAGCGGCGGCCGACGATATGATGGTCACTGAGCCGCTAAGGTCCTTAACCCAGTCATCCCTGGGAAGGACAAAGTACGGCGGCGGCAGCGTTGGAGGCGGCGGCGGCCGCAGGAGCTGCGGTGGTGGCCACTGCGGAGGTGGTGGCGGCGGCGGCGACGGACGGCCGGCCCTTGCCCTTACCCTTGGTCTTGGCGGGTGGGGCACAGGACTTGCTCCCTGCCCGGTGTTCGGCCGGCTTGCCAGCAGCCGCGCATGCAGTGCAGTGCGGCGCGGCGCTACAAGCCACGGCCTTGTGTCCGGGCTGACCGCAGCGGAAGCAGAGGGCGCTGCGGTCGACCTCCGAGGTGCAACGAACACCCACATGATGCCCGACGTGGCATCGGAAGCACCTCAGGGGTCTAGGGTCCAGCAACTTGACCTGTGCCGACACCCAACCAACGAGCAACCTACGGCCGTCCACTATGGTCTTGGCCGCCACCACGGGGCAGCTCACCGTGACGGTGCACGTGCCCCTAAGGTCGGGACGTATGGTGCCCGCCTTAACTTCGTCGGCGGAGCACCCACCCGTCCTAGCGACGGCGGCCACCACCTCCTCGGCAGTAACTGAGTCGTCCAGGCCCATGATGCGCAGATCCGCGCACTTGTGGGGCCTGGAGACTCGGGCGTCGTCCGCACTTATGGACGCCCTAAGCCTCTCGGCTAGAGCGTCTGCGGCGGGCCCACTGGCCGCTCCTGGGACCTCCAGCATTCGGGCGCCCGTTGCGGTCACCCTGAGCCGGAGGCCAGAGGTGATACCTAGCTCCTGCAGGTTCACCGCCTCCTTTGCTTGGGCGAGCACGTCGCGGTACGACACGCCCCTTTTGGCCGCGTCCGGCTGTAGTGTGACTACTACAGCCGCGGTCTTGGGGGCGCGGAGTTGCGCCGCGGCGGCTCGCTGTCTGCGCCGCTGTTTTTGGGCCTTCTTTTTGGCCGCTTTGGCCGCCCTCCGTCTCTTTCTCCTTTCCCCCACCACCTGCCACTCAGACTCAGCGGCAGAAGAGGTGGGGGCCGCAGACGGTGTCGGCTTCGGAGGGCTCTTCGCCACTGGTGCCGACGACGGAACCGGTGCTGATGTTGGCACCGGGGCCCTCTGCGCCTGGACCGCTGTTGCGGCCTTGGGCTTTGGCTGGGCGGCCGCCTTCCTGGGCGGCCCGCTCGGCGCCGCCACAGGTGGCTTGTTCGGCGGTCCCCTTCTGGGCGGGGGTGCCGCTGCAGCCGCAGCCGCATAAGAGGCCGCTGGGGGCTTCGGCGCCGCGAGGGGAGGCCGTAGGACCCTGCCCTCCAGGACGGAGAAGCGGGCCTGGAAGGCCGCCATCTCCTGCCGAACCAGGGCTAGGACCTGGCTCTCCACCGGGGAGGACTGCGGCCGCTGTGAAGTGGTCCCGCTGCGTTCGGCCTCCTGCTCTCTCATCTTTCTAAGGTCCGCCCGTAGACTCCTGTTCTCCTCCAGGAGCGAGTTCAGGGCGGCCGTGAGACGAGCCACTTCCTCTCGCAGCTTGGCCAGATCGCTCTTTGGAGCCTGACCGAAGCTTGCTTCGGCTGCCGCAATGATTGTGGCCGAGGCCGAGTCAATCGCCTTCTGTTTGTTGGCCTTAAGACGCTTTTGGGACACGCCCTTGAACGCGGCCGCCACCGTCTTGGCGAAGTTGGCCCTCCGCTCCTGGTCAGAACCGACGGCCGCCGAGTCCTCCTCGGAGGAGCTCTGTTGAGCTGCTCCGCCCTTATCCTTGGGCGCCTCAGCGACCCTCCCCTTCTCCGGCCTCCGGTCGGCCTTTTTGGCCGGTGCCCTGCGGCCACCGGAGGAAGACCCCAAGTCGTCCTTCTTCCTCTTTAGGAAGGCATCGACTCGGTGGTCCTTCTTGCTTTGGGGGACCCTGAGATCTCCCGCCGCTCCATCGCTGGATGCGGACTCGGAGTCCGAGTCCTCATCCCACTCCCTTACTTCGTCTATGTTTGCCTGGCGTCCTCACTTTGCTGTTCATTCCCTTAGAATAGAGCGAGTACAAAAAAGATTTTTAAATTACCTCGGATTTTCAAAGGGAAAAAACATTAAAAGGAAGTCATATAACTATAAGTTAGAATTTTTCAAAATGAAGTCCCTCGAAAAACGGAGAGATACCCTAGATCTAAGGTTTACCTTCAAACTATTAAGGAATAAAATTGACTGCCCTAAACTCCTAAGTAAATTCTCCCTTCGAGTCCCACGTAGACTACCTAGGAAGCCGATTACTCCTTTAGTTCCCCCTTTCCGACGAACTAAGTTTGGTACTAACTCCCCTATTCCACGGATGTGTAAATTAGTTAATGCATATAGCGACCTCAATGATATCCACACAGAAACACTGGTAACATTTATCCGTAAAACTAACACAGTATAGGTTATATAATATAGTTTACTTTAGGTCTTTTTGAATTGTAAAATTAGTGTGCTTTGCAAAATAAAATGTGCATGTTGTGTTTATCTGTAATTGGATGTGCAGTAGAACTAAGATCCATTGTGTATTATTTTATGTTTGTATTGCTGTAACATCTGTTGATAAACCAAATAAATAAATAAATAAACTAAATAAGAGTCAATTTGTTCACGTAACACTAAAAAAACCGGCCAAGTGCGAGTCGGACTCGCACACCGAGGGTTCCGTACAAATCCTGTATAGATAAAAAGTGACTCTCGCGCAAACCGTTCAGTTTAGAACAATCATAGTTATGGTAATTTCGTGAGAGTCAAAATAGTTAATATTTTTTATTTTATAATATAACTAAAATAGTAGGCCAGTACCTTGTAAAAGTTCTTTTATTAAAGTTATTTATTTACAACATTTTATAGTCATCATTCAGAAATCTGATTAAAAATAACTAATTATGCCTTAAAGGTCAGTCATTGGGCATATCTGACCCGCTTTGCAAAAAGTGGCGAACATGAATCAAAGTAGTTTAAAATTGTGGAGAATAGTATGACGTTCCTTTGAATATAAATATTTTATTAAAATTCCATGGAGACGAATGTCCAGGATAGTTTAAAAAATATAAAAGACAAGCAGTTTCAGAGGATTGTACAGGTTGCAATGCTAGTTTTTATTGTTAAAGACTTTTCATAAAGAAGGAAGATGCCAATTCGGATGACCAGGATCTGATGAGGATCTGGAAACCCTGATAAATCGAGGGCAACTCTTGAATATTGTAGGCACACATCAAGTCAAAACCAGACATGTGAGTGTATTTTTGAGGGTACTGGTAAACAGTGAAGGTTTGGAGCTGATTTGATTATGGAGACCACATAGAGTCGAGGGAACTCCTGAACGGTATTTATTTATTTATTTATTTATTTATTAAAAATAAGCACACCAACAATACAATCACCCAATGTTATACAAAACCTCAATAATCAAACAATTGAAAGCACAAGCAATTGTACAAATTACAGGAGTGCATGACATTAAACATGAAACTCATTTGAGACTTACACAAAAAGAACTAAGCTAATAAAACTAAGATACACATTAAAGTAATAACGAATGGGCACTATTCACACTGTTTAAGTAGGGAGCGTTTGTATGATGCGAACTTCATACAGAATATATCGATGGGATAATCTGTCACAATGGTCCTCTCATTATATAATCTTGCCATACGTGTTAGAGGGCTATTAAATGTGGTATTCAAAGTAGATATAGAAATTTCAAAAACTCGATGATGTCGCTTACTTCGTCGGTCAAATCGGAACTTTAAACCTTCTATCAACTGGGCATCAAGAAGGCCATTTACAATTTTGTAAAGAGTTAGTAAATCGGAATGAATTCGCCTTTCTTTTAAGCTTAACAACCCAAAGTGTCTTATTCTGTCACCATAATCAGGAATAGATCTTCGAATGCCTTTCTTTGAACACAAGTACCTAACAAAACGAGCCTGAATAGATTCAACCTTGTCAGCATAAGTAGAGTAATATGGAGACCAGATTGTGGAACAGTATTCCAGTGAGCTTCTTACTAGTGCATTAAAAAGTAAAATAATACTGGTGCTTTTACGAAATATAAATATTTAATTTAAAATATTTTATAGCAAAGATCAGATATAGTTATGGGAACTCCTTTACAATTTATAGCAGTAACCTTGTGTCCAACACAAGCTTATTTTATTTTAGGTGATGAGAATTCACTACTAACTTGGGTTAAAGCAGCCATTGCAGGAATTTTTTCGAAACCGCCTGACGACTTGTAACTGTCGTATTGTAACAACGACTGCTAGAGAGTAGGATTCGGGGCTGCTGGCTTTATGTTTCTAGAGCTTTGACAAAAGTTTAATTCTGTCCCTTTCTTTGTTTTATAAAGTCGGCTTTATTTCATTTTGTAAATAGTTCTCATTTAGTTTATATATCTCAATACCCACATTCCCAGTCGTAACTTGTACTGGTGGGTCGTAATGGTCATAATGGTCTTTATCAAAATGAATTCAAAAAGCATTTTACAAACAAATCCAACTTCAAACGTATAAAAAAGCAACAAGAAAACAAAACCAAGAAAGAAAGGAAGAAGATGTTAGGTGCATCGTTCTAGAAGTCGGTGTCTAGAGGATGCATTTATATTTATTTAACCACCGAGATCTAGACCGATGCATATAAACAGTTTTCTTGTTGTTTTTAGAAGTTTTTTTTTTGTTTTTTTTTTTTTTTGTAAAAGAAAAAAAAAAAGTCTTTATTTTTAACTTTTGTGAAAAGTTCTCGTCAATACGAATAATATAAGCCCAAACACGACGTAACTAAAACATACCGTTGAGGAGTTCTCTCGACTTTCTCACGTCTCCATTATCAGGTAAGCTCTAAATCTTCACTGTTTGATAGTATCATCAGACATACATCTGAGAATCAAGTTTTAACCCTATGCATGCCTACAATTTCTGATAGTTGCCCTCGATTTCTCAGGATTTCCATCATCAGATCCTGACCTAATGACAATGAAAATAAACGGCGAGTATACTGTTTCACTACAAAGAAAGATTTCTCAAATCCGTCAAACTTGGTCGTTTAAATTCCCCATTGAAATGAGGATAATATTTGATGTTTAAACCTGATTTTATCTAGATTCCCATGGTTCACATTGATGCGACTAATGCCATAGTAAATCAGAGCCTTATATCATTACTAGCTTTTGCCCGCGACTTCGTTCGCATGGAATAGTGACTTCCGGCAGATTTTTGGTTTAACCAATAGATGGCGCTATATGTCCGAAATAAATATTATTTTTTATTTTTATATATATTTTTTTTGTAATAAAAACTATCCTATGTCCTTTCTCAAGTTCCAAACTATATCTGTACCAAATTTCACACAAATCGGTTCAGTAGATTAGGCGTGAAGAAAAGACAGACAGACAGACAGACAGACAGACAGACAGACAGACAGACAGACAGACAGACAGACAGACAGAGTTACTTTCACATTTATAATATTAGTTAGTAAGTTAGTATATTAGTTAGTAAATTCGTTAAGGTGTCGGTATAAACTGCTGTATCTTTTGATCGCGTTAACTTAGATGTTTGATTTTTTTACTGCTTAAAGGGACAATAGACCTAGGTATTTGGTATAAATTTTAATTTGATACCTTTATTCGTTCGTGAGAAATAAGGTAGTAAGTTTCATTTTATTAAAATATTTTTATTATATCATATAACCAAAAAAATGTGATTTTCGCAATTTTTCCTATATTTGCATTATATGACAATGCTTCATGCCAAATTTCAAGATTCTGAGTTTACGGGAAGTATCCTGTAGGTTTTGATTCCTTTGCGAGTGTCGAAAATTTGTTGAAAATATCGACATAATCGGCTGTATCTTTTGATTGGCTTGGCTTAGAAGTTTGATATTTTCACAGTTTAAAGAGGCAATAGATTTGAGCATTTCAGCTTGATACGTCCACGCGTTCTTGAGATAAAGGGTCTTGACAGACAGACAGACAGACAGACAGACAGACAGACGGACAACAAAGTGATCCTATAAGGGTTCCGTTTTTTCCTTTTGAGGTACGGAACCCTAAAAAACGATGACGACCACGATAACCAATCGAAATTTCAATATGACGAAATTGAGCCAGATCCAACTCGCTTATTGAATGTGCAGGTGTTCCGAGACTCAACCAGGCTCACCTAGATCCTGCCGAGGACGTCAGGGTGTCAGGAGAGGCCGTGTTAGCTGCCAGTAGTTACATAGAGGGCAGCAGAAACGAGCGACCATAGACACCTCGCCATTCAGCCGTGCATCTATGCTTGGAGGATTCTTTTTTCGAACGTCATTGTGTCAAGACATGTTATAGTTTGACAGGATAAGATTTTGCCGCGTTTCTGATTAATCTTAGTTGATTTTCATGTTAAAACTATTTCTTGTAAATTCCTCGCTAAACAAACCTGCTTCTGGTTTTTAAGACTTTTTAAACAAGATGAAATTAATTTGAAATATATTTATGAAGAACATGTCAACACTGATATGTCATGGAGCGAATTTCGTGAAATGTGTTCAAAAATATGGAGTGAACCTTTCAATTATGTAGTCATTAATAAGGATTGTTCCAAAAGTAAAGGATGTTACAGAAATAAATTTGACACTTTTGTAATCTTTGATTAAGATCATTAATATTTAAGTATCTTACTACAGAAATATTATTATTCGTTAAACAACGCTTAACCTATCAAGATATAAAAATGGAAAAAAACATTAAAAAGACAAATTGTTGATGCTGCAGAAGCTGTTAAGAAAAAAATACGAAAGATGAAAGACATTGAGATTGATAATAATCAGACACTGGAGTCAATGTTCAAGCCTGTAACAGAACCTCTCAACCTAATTGCAAATGCAAGCATGCAACCTCCTCGTTTATATGCTACGGGAAATGAAGAAGCAGATATTTCATTTATTGATTCAGCTTCTCAGAAAGGAAACCTGAGTAAAGTCGACGGTGACTATGAATCTGACAAGGACAGTAATTGTTCGTTTCAATCATTGGTTGAAAATAAACAAGGTGATACATCATCTTGGTCAATAACCTCAGAAGCACTTGCCGGGGTCCCATATTGTGTCAGAGTGGTGGATGGGAACTTGATGCTAGGTTCAGCTCGCATAACAATCAGCGATGAATATATTATCGTGTCTGGACACAAATATCAAAATACACCTGGTTTAAAACAGTTGTTGCTAAAGAAAGATGTAGATTTAAGTTTGGTAACCGACAGGGATATGCAACATTATAAGTCAATGCTACTCGATACAAATGCTCATCGACGAGACTATGATTCCGGTAAACCAATAAAAAGTAATAAGGGGCAGAAATATTTACAAGTTATTAAGCCACTTTTTAAACTACGAAGTACCATCCAAGACAGTATTCCGAAGGGAAAAGGACTGTCATTGACAAAAATGTGGAAAAAGAACACAGATTTTGTATATTGGGATGATCCAAATGAACTAGTGGATAGGTAAAGAAAGAAGAAAGAAAGAAAGAAAATCAGTTTAATTGCGCAAAATATAAGACGCATAAATGCCCCTAACAAAATGAGCATAACATGGATAAAAAGATAAGAAGAACATTACACAAATTTAAGGGAAAATATGCGTCCTAAAGCGCGCAATACGGCCCTCGCTCAGCATAATTCTGCGACCCGAAACGAGACAGAGTCCCAGCGCTGGTTTTCAGCGATAGCCGGTGCTACCGCGATGACGTCAACCGGTGGAACTAATGTATAAAATAAATAAATAAAAAATACCTACTTAACTTTGCATGAATATTGTGATTTGTGTTGTGATATGAACATATGTGAACTTGTGTAGTGGGTGGATGCATAGTGTGTTTTCGGAAGAGGAGATTGACAGTGTATATTTGACCACAGATAATGCATATAATACGGGTTTGACCATAGTAATATAGATTTTGACAATGACAGATGACAGTAAGTGAAAAAGTCAACAAGAAGAAAAAAAAAACAATTAAATAGTATACAATGAACAACATTTGGAAATTAATATAAATTATATTCGTATAAGTGGGTTGGAAGTATTATTTAATAATTATAACCTGGAGAAATTTTCATAATTTGAGAAGGTGAGAAGCAGAGGAAGAACATCAAGCCCAGACACAGCAGCTTCACTCTAATAGAAGATTGGATTTCAAAGTAGCCCACACTGAAGGAGATTCCTGAACCAGAGCAAGTATGCCATGACCCATGAAGTATGAAATAATTTTCATGTGCTATGATTGATTTGTTCTAATAATAGTGTTTTTTTTTAGTTGATATTTAAATGAGCCTTTTGTTTTCAGGCATCGCAATGGTGGAGGGAGGTCATTCCAACAGTGTGTGGCTTCTCGAGATGCTGGTAACACTGGAGTTAACAATGAAATTATATCTATTATTGAAGAATTGCGTGAAAATAAAATGATAAATAAATCATTTAAATAAATGTATTCATTTTATTGTTAACCTTTCATCAATACACACCTAAATATGAACGTAGACAAATTTGGACATCACGTTCATAAAAGATTACGTTTAACAGAGTTACTTAACTTTAATGAGAACGCCCTGTGCAAGTCAGAAACGGGAGACTATGATTTAATAAATTGAGGTAAAAAAATATTTAAAACCAAGCTTTTATTTAAATGCGCTAAAAAGAAAAAAATAAACTTTTACTGTAACTTTACTGTCAACTTATAACGACATTTCAAATTTAACATATTTGACACAATTTATACGTTTTAAAAGCTTGTCGCGAGATATAAGTACCAACTCGTATTTACTTTCTTAGTAAAATCGCGACAAGCTTTTAAAACATATAAATTGTGTCAAATATGTTAAATTTGAAATGTCGTTATAAGTTGACGGTAAAGTTACAGTAAAAGTTTATTTTTTTCTTTTTAGCGCATTTAAATAAAAGCTTGGTTTTAAATATTTTTTTACCTCAATTTATTTTATACTTTTTAGTTTTCACCTGGTAAGTTCCTAAGTCTAAATTCTGTAGTGGCGGTCATCTAAGATTTCGATTTGGTAAAGTGCACTTAATTCTACTTGTCAAGCCCTGTCATTGGATACCCATATGGATGGGATTGAAAAAAATAGGTTATTCACCATTTTGTAGCGGCGGCCATCTTGGATTTTTATTTCGTAAAGTGCAATGTGTTCTACTTGTCAATCCCTTTCATTTGATACCCATATTGTAGAGGTACCTTAAAAATAACTAGTCCGCCATCTTGTATATTTAGCCATATTGGATTTTGGATGACGTCATATAGCTTAACATGCATTGTCATCCAAATTAAACACGTATGCAAAATTTCCGCTCAATCGGTTGAGAGCAAGTGCCTTAAAATTGAGTTGTAAAATTCCACCCGAACACACATAGTTACATATATATGTTACAGCCAAAGTAATAAGTCCGCATATTATACATATTATCTAGCTATTATTTATAATATCTACTCAATTTGGATAAAGTGATAATAGACACAGAATTAGTCACATTAACTAGCAATTTTATATAATATCTCCATAGACTTAGATAATGTAATAAAACAAGTAGGTAAAGATTATTATTTCATGTTAACTAACTAAAGTGCCTGGTAGCTGACCTTAATATAATTCGAAAAAGACTAGTTAGCACAGTGCACCCCATAATAGTAGCGAAAAGTCCCCTCTTTGAAGTGTGGCTCGGGCCACTGTACCGACGGCCCGGAGTGTGCCCTGCCCGGGAAGGGCACCGCCGTTTCCTCGTCGAGGCAGTCGGCAGCGGCGACCTCTCGCACCCGGCCCTGGTTCAAGCCAAGGTCCGGGGCGAGAGGTATTGGGATGCCATCGTCTCCCTCTGTGTGGTCGAGAGACGACTCCCAGCCACCGTAGACGTGAGCCTGTGTGATGAGTTCGGGTGCCTTATCGGCCTTCCGTCTCCTGGGAGACACGGACCCGTCTCGGCGGTGCGCGTTGTTCAACGCGTGGGTTTAAGCCACTAACAGGCTGACCTCACGCTGCAGGCTCACGCTCACACTCTCTGAGTCCCTCACGCTGCTCTCCCACAGTGGGAGGAATCATTTGATGATTTATCATAAAAAGAGTAGATAATAACTTGAGCCGTTTCTAAGAATTAGTAAGTAGCCAGACGATTATACCATATTTATTACTTTGACTAACTTTGACCAGCTATTATGAATTAGATGCAGATAAAGTGATTAATCTATCACACTGTCTAGTCAATTTGGGTATTATATACAATGACCAGTCATTATGTATAATATATATTTAATCACTTTGGCTGTAACATATACATACATACATACATACATACATTGCAAGTTAAATAAAAGCTTGTAATAAAAACAACTAGATTGAAAGGAATAAAATCTCCCGGAGATGAAGTTGTGAACAAGGTACAATTATGTAGATCGAATGAATGCTCAGACAGTACAAGAATTCAATAGACTGATTTCTTCATTACGTTCTCAAATTATATTAGATGTGCAAAATGCAGTTAAGTCTTATTTAAAAACAAAGTCATCAGACGTTTTGACTCATTTCGAAGACAAGTTTTATACTAATGGCAAAACAGCAAATAGTTAATGAAATACATAAAGCCGCACGAAGAAATTTCCTGAGGCTTTCAGTTATTTTAAAAGGAATCGATGATTTGTGGCAAGCCGATCTGATGGACATGCAAAACTTGAAAAAGTATAATATTTATTTATTTACTGGATTCGTGCCGAAACGGCGTCTGGATTGTATAGTCCCGAGGCAAGTCATGTGGTGGGTCAGCGCTGAAAACCAGCGCTGTTGTCTCGTGCCTGCGTGTGCGAGACACAGCAATAAGCTGAGCGCTGCCCCTTTTCACGCATAAGTGACGCAGGTGCAGCGCTTTTCTTTTTTGTTCCACTGTTTGTTTTGTCCATAGATTTATTTGTTTGTATTTGTGTGTGTTTGTTTTCTGCGTCATTTGTGTGTTAAATAAATGTTTTTTTTCTCTCTTTCTTTCTTTCAATAAAAGTTACAATTATGTGCTAGTGGTTATTGATTGCTTCTCAAAGTAAGCTTGGGCGGAACCATTGAAATAAAAAAATAAACAAGATGTTACTCATGCATTTGAAAGGATATTGATTGATAGTAATCGCTGAAAGACTAATAAGAACTATTAAAAATAAGTTATATAAATCTTTTAGCTATAACGGAAACTACAAATGGTTAGGACAACCGTTAGAAGTAATATTGAAGACATATAATAATACAAAGCATCAGACTATTAAATATAAACCAGCTGAAGTAAATAAATATAATTAACACGATATAAAAGAAAATATTAACAGAACATTAAAGAAAATATCTTCTCTCCATACAAAGAAACCTAAGTTTAAAGTAGGCGATTATGTACGCATCAGTAAATACAAACACAATTTCGAGAAAGGTTACACCAAATTGGTCAACTGAACTATTTACTATTAAAAAGATTAATAAAACCTGTTCTGTGGGTAGTTGGACAATAAACAGCCAAATAAAGTTGCTCCACAAATAAAATTTAAATAAAATATATTTACTGAAGACACAGTGTAAATTAATGTACAGAACAACAGCTTAAATCGAGCTACCTGCTGGCAAGTGTTTTCTCCTTTCTTTTTCTTCATTCTCACTATTTACAACGCAAAATTAATTTCTTCACATAACTGTCATCTATCCATATATTACACCACAAATGGATCCCATCACCAACACTGTCACTGGTCTCATGGACATCTTTAATGAGAGGATGGCAGAGTTTGAAGCACAGTTGCAGAAAGCACCAGCAGAACCATCCAACTCAAACCTGGCTGCCGAGTTTTCAACCTTCAGACTCTTCATAACCCAGGCTGTCACTAGCTTGCAGCAACAGGTGGAATTGCTTGCAAAAAGCATTGACTCCATGGAGATGCGCGGTCGGCGAGGTATCTTGTTGCTGCATGGTGTTCCGGAGGTGAAGGATGAAGACGTGGCACAGGTGGTGGTAGATGTAGTCAAGGACCACTTGAAGATGACTGACTTCACACTGGCTGACATTAAGAGGAGCCACCGGATGGGACGGTCAACTACTGCCTCAAGATCACGGCCTATCTTATTTAAGCTCCGGGATGTTGCTGTCCGCAACAATATTTGGTTTAACAAAACCCAATTAAAAGGTGCCGGTATCACCATTTCGGAGTTCCTGACTAAGTCGAGGCATGACCTTTTCATGACTGCACGAAAGAGGCTTGGGGTGACTAAGTGCTGGACAAGAGACGGGTGCGTTTATGTACTTGCACCCGATGGGTCGCGGCATCGCATTACAACTGCGTCGGAATTGAGTGCATTACTGCCGCGAGATACCACAGAGTCCCCGAAAGAACCTGCGACTATCGACGCTCAAAAGAAGCCCGTTATCACAAGCAGGCCCAAACGTGTGGCTGCCAACAAGAAGTGAATTGGTCGTCACTTCACTTCTATATCGAGTCCGGGTAGTTACTACTTTTATTTCATTATTTTTTCCACATTTGCACACCCACTTTTCATATTGCTTATTAGGTTCCGTTCTTTCCAATTCTGTCAGGTATTTTAATCTCTTTCTTTATGTCTTCCTCAATCAAAAATGTAAATAAACAAGTGGGTAGTGTTAGCCATAACTGTCGGATTGACAGCGAACAGCAGCTGTCAGACTTCACTACGCGACAGGTATTCTCGTCATAGTAACTGACTAACGTAACACTTGTCAATTTGTACACGTGCATCAAATTGTTATTCTCGGTTGCATATTTCCGCGATATAATGCCCGGACCAATAATGTGTATTTTATTATTAGTTTTATTGTTAGTTTTAAGTTTTGTGTGTGTATTTATGCGATTATGCCTACCTAGCACAGCCGGCAGGTGGACTGTTTATCTGTCCCCTTGTTAGTTGTAATTTATTTTATTATATATATATATATTTCAATTTTATACATTATTTTTTTTTTTAACATTTTATGTCTTCTCATGACAATAGCAGCGAATTGGACACTTTCTTTTCAGCCAATAGTAGCGATGACAGTTTTGCCAGCTTACCATCACTTTCAGACACGCTAATTGCGCGGTTTTCTGATGTTCCTAGGAATTTTAATGTAGTACACATAAACGCTCAGAGCATTCCGGCACATTTCCCTGATATGCTGGCAAGTTTTGACTGTAAGAATGTTCATGCAATTCTTGTCTCCGAGTCGTGGCTCAAGTCTTGTCTCCCGACAGCGGCTTATACACTACCAGGTTTCCAATTGGTGAGAAATGACCGCACGGTTGGGGGCGGTGGTGGTGTTGCCATATATCTCCGCTCATATATTTCTTTTAAAATCGTAGATATGTCAGCGCAGCCACCTCCTCCAAATGCCGGGAGCATCTTTTTTTGGAACTTACGATGTGCCACACTAAAGTCCTACTTGGAGTCTACTACTGTCCCTCACTTCGCATTAACTTCTTTTCCTCTTTTGAACAAATTTTAGAAAATTTGATAACTTCTTACAGTCATGTCATTATCATGGGTGATTTCAACACCTGTCTTCTTAAAAATGATTCTCGATCTGCATCTCTTAATTCTATCATTAATTCTAGCAATCTATCAATACTTCCTCTTAATGCAACACACCATTTCCCTCATTCTACCCCCTCTCTTCTTGATTTAATCTTTGTATCTTCTTCTGATTACGTCGCTAAGCATGGCCAGTGTTCAGCTGACGCATTCTCTTACCATGATCTTATCTATATTTCTTACTAGCTTTTGCCCGCGACTTCGTTCGCGTGGAATAGTGATTTTTGGTTTGACCAATAGATGGCGCTATATGTCCGAAATAAATTTTATTTTTATTTTTATATTTTTTTGTAATAAAAACTATCCTATGTCCTTTCTCAAGTTCCAAACTATGTCTGTACCAAATTTCACACAAATCGGTTCAGTAGTATAGGCGTGAAGAAAAGACAGACAGACAGACAGAAAGACAGACAGACAGACAGACAGAAAGACAGACAGACAGACAGACAGAGTTACTTTCACATTTATAATATTAGTTAGGATTTTTTTGTAATAAAAACTATCCTATGTCCTTTCTCAAGTTCCAAACTATGTCTGTACCAAATTTCACACAAATCGGTTCAGTAGTATAGGCGTGAAGAAAAGACAGACAGACAGACAGAAAGACAGACAGACAGACAGAAAGACAGACAGACAGACAGACAGAGTTACTTTCACATTTATAATATTAGTTAGGATAAAATTCGTCCTCCCAAAGCAAAGGCAAGAATTCTTCTGCAACGCAATTTTAATGGCATGGATCTTGAAAACCTTCGTGAGGACGCAGCAAACATGGACTGGACGTCTGTCTTTAGTGCTGAGTCAGTCGACGAAAAAGTCGAAATACACTCTTTTGCAAAAAAAGCGGGCACCTATGTGAAATTTTGGTTTTAAGGACTTTACATGCATTTGAAAGGGTTTTAATAACTGTAGGATGTTACTAGCATCAAAAGAGTTATCCAGGCATGCGTGAGAGTGTATTCTAAATTTGAATTTTGGAGAAATGCTAAGAAACTGGTTAAACCTTGCTTAGGACTAATTCCTGGTAGAAAGTTCGTCGGCGTTTTGAAAAGTTTTTGACGTGATTTTCAGAAAACTGATAATGCAGTTTTAATTTATGATTAAAGGACCTTTCTTTTACATCAAAACATTTTTTAAGAACTATACGTCTTTGATAAAATTTTCACCTGCTCTAAATGGCCTATAATGATGGTTGATGGCAATGTTAAGGGTTTCGGTATTTTTGTGTAAAGCGTTCTATTGTTTAGATATTGTTCTCAAGCGGTTAAAAATATCCCTTTCTCATAAATAAGCACTATTTAGAGGCGTATCATTACTTTGGGCTGCAACAAAACCAATTTGAAGTCAGCAATGCCGTTCACAACACGTCTCCTATCAGACTTTGACATTTAAAAATACCGAATTTTGTGATAAATGTTAAATTAACCATATTAAAAATGTTGAGGAGGGTTAAAGCTATCCAAACAGTAAAATTATTGCCGCGTTGAAGCTCTCGATAACTCCATAGATGTCGGGTTACTAAACGATGATGTAGCTGAAAGGGTATCGTGAATTCAAAATTATTGGCCGAAGGTATGTTTCTTAAGAAATGAGCAGGTAGCCAATTATTGTTAATGATTTAAGCAGGAAAGTTCTGTAGATACACGAAAACCTCGGCGCAGGCAAGTTTATTTAACAAAATGTCCGTTTGATGAAAACACGTTATTTGAATGCTCAGACTCATAGATCTTCAGAGGTCTACGGGGTTTCCCCAGAGGCGAGGTTGTTTAAAAATCAGTGATTACGAGACCTTAAAAACTCATGCTTACAGTCTATCCGTTATTTTCTGTATTTTGTAGAATTTCAAGATTTTTCAAAATGTTAAAGTCTGATAGGAGACGAGTTGTGATCGGCACTGCTAACTTTAAATTGGTTTTGTCGCAGCCCAAAGTACTGAGACTCCTCTAAATTATGTTTATTTATGAGAAAAGGATATTTTAAACCGGGTGATTACAATATCTAAACAATAGAACACTTTACAAAAAAATACCGAAAACCTTAACATTGCCATCAACCATCATTATAGGCCATTTAGAGCAGGTGAAAATTTTATCAAAGACGTATAGTTCTTAAAAAATGTTTTGTTTTAAAAGAAAGGTCCATTAATCATAAATTAAAACTGCATTATCAGTTTTCTGAAAATCACGTCAAAAACTTTTCAAAACGAACTTTCTACCAGGAATTAGTCCTAAGCAAGGTTTAACCAGTTTCTTAGCATTTCTCCAAAATTCAAATTTAGAATACACTCTCACGCATGCCTGGATAACTCTTTTGATGCTAGTAACATCCTACAGTTATTAAAACCCTTTCAAATGCATGTAAAGTCCTTAAAGCCAAAATTTCGCATAGGTGCCCGCTTTTTTTGCAAAAGAGTTTATTTACATCGCGTCTTGTAGCACTCTACGACGTTCATGCTCCCATTCGCGCAGTTAAGGTGAGACACCTACCATCGCCATGGCTTACTGGAGAAATAAAGCAGATAATGGCTAGGAAGGTGTCAGCTAAGTCGAGGTATAAGGCTCGTTCTACATCGACAAATTGGGAGAAATTTGTAGAAGCGCGAAATCGCTGCAACAAGGTGTGTAGAATTGCACAACGCCATCACTTTCATACTTCAGTTAAAAACGAGGATCCAGCTAAGGTCTGGAGATTTCTACGGTCAATGGGGATTGGAAAATCACGTACTGATAAAATTTCCCAAGACGTAAACATAAATTCATTGAATCAACATTTCTCATCTTCGTCCAACTTTGATAGGACAACAAAAGTAAACACTTTAAGCTATCTGTCTAGTCTTCCAACCCCCGATTATCCTTCTTTTGTCTTTAATCAATTTGCCGCTTGTGATGTTAAGAAGAGCATTGCATCCATCACTTCTGATGCTGTTGGAAGTGACTGTGTCAGCCGTAAAATGATCCTCCCTATCCTGGACGAAATCCTTCCCGTCGTCTGTCACATCCTTAATTATTCCATATTTAGTGGTGTCTTTCCAGATGCTTGGAAAGAGGCCCAAATTACCCCCTTACCAAAGAAACCCAATCCTACATCCTTTTCCGAGTATCGCCCTATATCCATATTACCATTCCTATCCAAAGTCCTGGAACGTCTTATTCATAACCAGTTAAGTTCATTCCTATCCAAGAATAGACTTCTTAATCCTTTCCAATCCGGTTTTCGTCCTGGTCATAGTACTGTAACAGCCTTGGTCAATATTACGGATGATATCAGACTTGGCATGGAAAATGGGAAATTAACGGTACTGGCGCTGCTGAACTTCAGTAATGCCTTTAATACCGTTGATTTCGATATTTTGCTCGGTATACTTAGCTCTCTTAACATATCTCCAACGGCCGTTGATTGGTTTCATAGTTACCTGTACGGGCGCCGGCAACGTATTCGCATTGAAGATTAATACTCTTCGTGGTGTGAAACGAGTGCTGGTGTGCCGCAGGGTGGCGTTTTATCTCCATTACTCTTCTCTATTTTTATTAATTCCATCTCAAATAAACTGCTTTCTTCCTACCACTTGTATGCAGGTGATCTTCAAATTTATTCGCAAGCCCAGTTGGGGGAACTATCCGAAGCTATCGAAAAAATTAATAAAGACCTTTCCCAAATAGCTGAGTGGAGCAGGTGCTACGGGCTTCAAATCAACCCGTTAAAAACTCAGCTGATTGTCATCGGTAGCTCTCGGATGGTTTCTAAAATTGATTGGTTTGAACTCCCTCAAGTCATGTATGACGGTGTCCAAATTCCCATTAGCACTAAGGTTAAGAACTTGGGTGTATACTTTGATAGCCGAATGTCTTGGGAGCCGCAGATTCAGGAAACCAGTCGAGGGTTATTTGCATCTGCAGGATCCTTAAGACGGCTGCGAAATTTCTTACCCATTGCCACAAAAATTGCGCTTGCACAGTCTCTTCTTCTTCCTATTCTTGACTATGCTGACGCCAGCTATCTTGATCTCAGAGAGGACCAGCTAAATAAACTTGAGCGCCTTCAGAATGTTTGTATAAGATTCATATTTGGTTTACGCAAATATGATCATGTGTCAGAATTTCGTGTTAAGCTCAAGTGGCTTCCAATAAGACTTCGCCGGAACGCTCACATACTCTCCTTGCTATATAGTATTCTTTTTCACCCCACGTCCCCTTCTTATCTCAAGAGTCGTTTTGAGTTTGTTTGTGATACGCATTCAAGATCACTCAGGTCATCAGAAAACCTAAAACTTAAGATGCCAGTGCATTCCACGTCATTTTATGACAAATCGTTTGTTGTACAAGCCACTCGTCTGTGGAATGCACTGCCAGTGGCAATAAGACGAGCGCAATCGATTGCAGTATTTAAAAAAATGGTCAAGGATCACTACTTGGCTCATTGACTACTATCGCTGTATTGTTATTCTTTTATCTTTATTCTTCTATCTTTACTTTCCGTTCATTGACTATTATTTATTTATTTTTTTATATCTTTGGTATTTATCAATTATATATAATCTATATGTATGTACACCCCAAACTGCCCCTTTCTCACTGTGTTCTACAGATAAACTCCATCCAAAGGTTGTCTGGAAGAAATCGCTATTTAGCGATAAGACCGCCGATTGTACTGTTTTTTGTATGTTGTGATGTCCTGTGTTGTTAATTTTCTTGGTGTACAATAAAGAATAATCTATCTATCTATCAAAACCATACCAGTAACATACCACATAGAAGATCAGCGAAAAAAAATAATATTGGGGGCATTTTATGAGCAAGAACTTCAGAAATCTAATTATTCTGATGTTTATTTGATAGAAAAAGTTTTAAAAAAAGAAGAGGACGTAAACTGTTCGTGAAGTGGTTAGGTCTGAATGATGAAGAAAACAGTTGGATTGATAAAGCTGCAATAATGAGTTAAAATATATAAATAATACATATGTAATATTTGTATCAGTACACTTAGAGTAATGCAAGGTGGTGGACTAGTAAATAACATAATTAATAATCTACCGTTCGAAGTTCATTTGCCCGGATACAATTATTGCGGACCAGGAACTAAACTTCAAAAACGATGTAAATAAAACTACTTTTACGGATTTTATCGCGGTTATATCCCGTGACCATGGATGCTGTAAAGGATCCGAAACGTCGGGATTAAATAATATTAATATAACCGCGATAAAATCCGTAAAAGTAGTTTTATTTAAATGTCTAATATTCGCGTAAGTGTCAAAAATCAATATATTCAAAAACGATTGTTGCGAGGTGATCGAGGCGTGAATAAGCTAGACGAAGCTTGTATGCACCACAACATTGCTTACGCAAATCATACAGATCTATCCCATCGTCACAAAGCTGACTTACAATTACTCAACATGGCTAAACAAAGACTTAAATCAAAAGATGCGGGAAAAGGTGAAAAGTTAAGCTCATGGCTAGTGAGCAAGGTTATGAAAGCAAAACTAAAGTCTGGTTCCGGTGTAAAAACATTTAGAAGCTTGGTTTCAAAAATAAGATCAAAAATTAAAAAAATGAAACCCAAGAATAGTAAAACTTTGATTAAAGTTGCTTATTTAGCAGCAAAAAAAATGTTTCCAGGAATTAATCGAATTCGAGTACCGCGAGTAATATCTTTGCCAAAGACTGGAGGGGTTCTGCCTCTAATCCCTATTTTCGCTGGTTTATCAGCTTTAGGAACTTTAGCTGGTGGTGCCGCTGGTATTGCAAAAACTGTGAATATATATGACAAAGCAGCTCAGCAAAATTTACGAGAAACAGAACGACACAATAAGGTTATGGAAGGTTTAGTGGTGGGCAAGGGTTTATACATTAAGCCGTACAAAAATGGCAAAGGTTTGTTTATAAAACCATCAAAAACCTAAAAAGTAAAAAGTATGCTACCCAATCGTCCTCTAACTAATGTAGATATTCAAAAGTATGCAAAAGACATCCCATATTTCCGGGGGATCTACATGAAGGATCAGTTACCAAGGAAGCCGAAGAAAATTGAATGCGCTATCGTAAACTTAGACGATTCTAAGAACGAAGGAACTCATTGGGTAGCTTATGTTAAATTATACTGTAAGAACTCCACTCCAAGGTATAGGACTCCTCTCCAAGAAAACGTCAACACTTTCAACAGACTATCACTCTTTATTCCTTTTCAACACAATCTCGCTTACACGTCCGCACGGTAAGGTGCCCCGCTCAGAATGCCGCCATTTGCCAAGTGTTGCTAGCTGTTACCTCCAACCGGAAATGTCATTTTTAAATTATTTCGTTTGGTGAATCAATTGAACAAATTACTTTACTATTAAGAATTATAAAATATGAAATTAGATATCTAAAATATATCCAAACCTTACACTCGTCCATCCTGACATCGTGTATGTCCCCATACACGTACTAGGTGGACTAACCTTACACTTGGCCAATAGCGATATTTTACAAAATTCATAAAAAATGAGAATGAAACAAAATGAATCTGATGAAAATAAATCTAAATACATCAGAGTGATTACAAAAACTAGTTATCATAATAGATCAATGAATAAAAAGAAATAATTCTAAAGGAAGTAAGTCTAAATATATTCAAATTAATTACAAAAGTGAGTTCATCATCATAAGTAGATAAAAAAAAATATTGACTGTATCAAACTACCGTTAAAGATATTATATTAGGAACCAATCTATTCTCAAGGACTACCTATTCCTCCACCAATCAACTCTCAAGGTTTCAACAAGACTTACTTCTTCAATCATTAATTTCTGAAGGAGAAACTCTGATGCCTTGAACCAATCAATTCTCAAGGGAATTCTCAATCAATTATCATAAACTCATCATGTGACTCAAACAAATCAATTCTGGAGGACTTCCTATCCCTCAACCAATCATTTCTGAGGGTTTCAACTAGACAAGATCAAAGTTAAAGACGTTTACTGAAACTAGGCTAGTTTTTAGCACTTTTTCACGTCAAATAATACAAAAGGACAGCACCCCCAAAACGCCCCCCTTTCACCACTTCCTAGTGTTATGGCTGGGAAGAAGAAGTGGTGAAGAACAAACTTCCCAGCAACACAGCTGTCTATTACAATTTAATAATAATTAAATTACAACTTATACAATTCAACATCGTTTCAATTATATTCACAATTAATAATTAATAATTAATAATCTATACTTATAATAAATCTGTAGAGAGGTCAATTCTGTACATTGAATATATTTCCAAAATAACTATTAGGGGGTGATTAGTGATCGATACTGATGCCAAAAATGCAATCAGTAAAATTTTTGTCTGTCTGTCTGTCTGTCTGTCTGTCTGTCTGTCTGTCTGTCTGTCTGTCTGTATGTTCGTTATGGAAACGAAAACTACTTGACGGATTTCAATGAAACTTGGTACAATGATTCTTCGTACTCCTGGGCAGGTTATAGGATACTTTCCATTACTCTACGGTCAATAGGAGCAGAGCAGTGAAGGTAAATGTTGGGAAAACGGGAGAAGTTACTCCATTTTTTATGCTTCCGTCGCGTGTGCAGCCTTAATGGTTAAAGCTACACAGAAACAATGTATGACGGAAATTTTCTCCTTAAAATTATGTAAAAAATATACCTTGACAGTATATGTCTATCTTTTATGGTTGGCTCACAATAACACGTTTAACTCTCTTTGCGCAAAGTCCAAATCTAACGCGGACGAAGTCGCTGGCAGAAGCTAGTTAATAATAAAAAAAATAATACCCAAAAAAAACACCTTTATTCAATTCAGAGTTGTCATCTGCGCGTATTCCTTCAACCATTCATTTCTGAAGGAATTACAACATAAACTCATCATGTGCCTCGAACCATTCAATTCTCGAGGACTTCCTATCCCTCAACCATTCATTTCTGAGGGTTTCAACTAGACGAACTCCTTCAACCATTCATTTCTGAAGGAGAAACTAGAATGTCTTCAACCATTCATTTCTGAAGGACTTACACCATAAACTCATCTGCATGTGCCTCGAACCAATCAATTCTCGAGGACTCTTGACTAATTTCTCTCTCGAATCTTTAAACCAATCACTTCTTAGAGTTGAGGAGCGATATCTGTAACAATACTAAATTCATACAATGAACAAGTATCCGGTAAAATCGATTAAATCAAAATAATCTGTGAATGTATTATATGAAAATAACTAATTTAATCTAATATACATCTGTTTCGCAATAAATAATCACATAACATTATGTTTTTTACAACGCTTATCTACATTTCATCACCGCTACCATCATTTCTCGATTCATTCACGCAATCAATGCCGTCATCGTTCACCACCAGTGACTCCGCATGAATCAAAAGACGCATACGATCCACAGCCACGGCAGTGTTGCGCCTACTCTTCATCAAACCCTCAAATACCAGGACAGGTACCAGTCTCTACCCGTCGTTGCCTAAGACCTTCGTAACTCTAAAAGATTTGAACTTTTACCGTCACTCTGCAAATTCACTTTAGTAACTTGACCAAATCTCCTTTACAATAAATTCCAGCCTGCTTTCCACTCTTATCATAATACTCTTTTTGATATTCTTGCTGCTTATTTATTCTAGTTTTTACTTCTTCGCGAACCAATTCAATATCATGATTAACATCATTAGCCTGGGCTACTTCGTTTAGTATGGGATTCATTTCATCATTTACACACCAGACACAACCTCCGGTGTCCCACCTATAGTTTCGTGCAAGCTATCATTCAGACCCCACTGGATTTTCCCCATCTTACTATCCCATTCTCTTTCGTCACTGCCCACGTTCTGCGCCTTTAATGCTTCCAATTTGGCGCGACTATATCGCTCCACTCGTCCGTTTGAGCGCGAACAGGCCACCGCGTTCAAACGTGTTTCACGCCCCTATCCCAACAAAACCTTTTAAACGCATGTGAAGTAAAACAACTACAGCGATCGCTTATTAAACTGATGGGCATCCTAAAAGTATCAAATATATCATTTAAGACCTTGATAACATTCTGTGTATTAATGTTCCTAACAGCTCAAATAAATACGGATTTTGTAAAACCATCAGCTACCACCAGTATGTGAGTATATCCCAATGTTGACTTCACAAAAGGCCCCAAGTGGTCTAAATGGAGTGCGTGAAACGGTGACTCTACTTTGGCTATGGGATGCAAAAATCCCTCTTTAGAACAGTCTCTCCCCGAATACGCACAGTCTATAAATGCTTCTACATATTCTACGAATTTTATATTTTACGAATCGAGATATCTTGGAAAACCAGTAGTTCTTCCCAATCTTATCCAGTGTTTTCCCCAATCCCAAGCGCCCCGTCTCATCGTGACTAAGCCCACACAATTGCCATCGAGCACCCCTGGGCACTACCCATCGGATGCTCCCCCCATCACTGTCGACACACCCATACAGCCTATTATTGCTGATGATATAATTCTCCTTTATGTAAGTTAATTTCTTAGAATCCAAATTACCACTGAGAATGTCCCTGATGCGAGCCAACTCTGGATCTCCCAGTAAGCAACCAATCATCGCTACCTATTGACATCACAGTCGCAATTGGTTCGTCATTTAAATCTGTTTGAGCAGCTGGATTTCTAGACAAGGCATCTATTTGCGCCATTTTAGTTCCTGCCCGATATTCAACCGAACAAGCGAACTCCTGCAATGTCAACCATCAACGCGCAATACTGGGAATAAGGTCTCTTTTCACAAATGTCTAACGTAGCGCACTGCAGTCTGTAACGACTCGAAATTGTCTCCCTAATAAATAAATACAAAACTTTAACTTAAATTATTTCCAAAAATGTGTCTGAAACAGATCAATCAACCTGTCCCTATCATCTTCTGAGACCAACTCACCCACTTTAATCAAAACAGTTATCGTTATCATTTACTATATCTATAGACTCCGAGTACATATCCGAGATCCTATTTGCAACATCAATTCGTTCACCTCGAGAAACTATGGCATTATCATAAATGACACAAGGAATTGAAAAGGGAGTAACGATCGCCATTAACTTCGTAGACTCCACCACCACAATGTACCTGTCACTAGGCTTCCCTATGGTCTTGGTTTCTAACAACATCGAACTTGAAAAATCAAAAACAGTTGCAGCCCTAATGCTTGCTGTTCAGTAGAGTGTAGCATGTCCAGAGTTACTGACTCTAACAGTTTTATCATTATTGCTATCATCCGAACAATGTGGCATTTGGGTGTTAAGGTTTGAGAATTTAAGCTCATTAAAATCTTTCTAAATAACTAAATGTGGCTGCTCGGTAAACGTCTGCCCGATAAGAATTGGTGTGTCTAATAAATTATCGTTAACGACCTTGCAAGAAACAACCGCGTTTACCTCATCTAATGTTAAACCTAGATCAACGGAACCCAGCGATCCCACCATACCATTTCTATATCTAATCTACGATTCACTACGATTAACTTTCACGTTAACTATCTGTGGAAATTGATAACGAGAGCCCTTGTAACCATACCACAAGTTAAATCTTACTTTGGGTACCAGTGTTCAACAAAATTATTGTACATGTGAAAATTGTAATCACTAATGTGCGTTTTCCCTTGTGTGTATCTTTTTTTGAGACAATAAACTATTTATCTATTATTCCCGTTTTAGTTGACCTTTTATCATGTGGAATTATTAAATTCGATAAGGAAAACTCTTTAGTGAGAGTAACATCGCCAACAAGTCAATAAATGCATCCCTTTGCACTACATTGATTTGTACAGGCTTGATAAATCTCGAGTTACCTACTATTAGCTGTGGTTGGTAATGCACACAGTGTTCTGGATGGAATCAACTTTGTCGTTAGATCCATCCTGTTTACTGAAACAGTTGTCAGTGTGACCTACTTTTCCATTTATCGCATCGGATAAAAGGCTTAGGACATTGAAGGTAAGGATGTCCTTCTTCTGCTAACAATTAAAACAGAACACTGTGCTGGCTCCTAGTCTTCTCCTATTCCCTGATTACCTACATCCCAATTATATATATTTTTTTTTCTTTTGCGGGAAAATTGCGTAGAATTCTTTATTGCTAATCGAGGACTGAAGTAACTGGTCAGGCATCTCGCAAAACAAGTGCATTAGATTTCATAGTCCGATTACTGATTCTGTGGGTAATGCTAATGCAATCTACAGCTCGTTTTCCCGTGAAATCGCACTGATTCAGCAAGTTTTCCATAATAATAAATCATAAATAATAAACAAGTGTTAGCTGCCAGTAGTTACATAGAGGGCAGTAGAAACGAGCGACCATAGACACCTCGCCATTCAGCCGTGCATCTATGCTTGGAGGATTCTTTTTTCGAACGTCATTGTGTCAAGACATGATATAGTTTGACAGGATAGGATTTTGCCGCGTTCTTGACTAATCTTAGTTGATTTTCATGTTAAAACTATTTCTTGTTATTTCCTCGTTAAACAAACCTGCTTCTGGTTTTTAAGATCAGAAGTGGGATAGTCTCACTCCCACTATAAAGTTTTTGATTTCAGTTTAGAGTTATTGGCACTTTTATTAAGTACGACGCGGTGTAAGGATATCCGCCATTATCGAAGTTTTTGCCGTTCTATTTTAATTTTGTAATGGATTGCAGTGCGTTGCAATCTACGCATCGGTATATTCAAGATGCTATGCAGGCAGCTCGAGAATTGCTCGAGCTTAGTACGCTGATGCTGCTCTCGTGTGTTTTGGGTGGAATGAGTTTCTGCCTATGTATTGCTGTGGTGTCCGTGAACAACATGCCTTGCTCCTACTATGCTCGAGATGTTACGGGAAGAATCCTGTAATGTACCTACCTGTATGTAAATGGTGAGATCAATCCGATTTTATTTAGCCTTTATGTAATACATGTCTTGTAATCCATCTTGGTGGTTTATTGGTTAAAGACATACTGAAAGTGTATGAGAGGTGCCATCGCTAATGACCAACGGGTTGTTTTTTTTTATACAAAAGGTTAGATAAATGTTTTAAAGCTTGAACAAGGTGTTATACAAGCTGGAACAATAACGTGCATCTTTTGGTTGCATTTGAAATTTTTTTGTCCCATGAAATTGGATAACTAACAGGCTTACTATGTATATGCGCTCAATAATATTTATTTCTAATGTTTCTGCTCATGAGAGTTTCAACAAGTACCCACACAGAAATATAAGTTTACTGCTTTTGTGATATAAATGCACACTGATTTGATTTTGACTTACTCAATTTGTTTTCATTGAAATGGAATAGTTAAAATTGTGCATCAGGCTCTAGACTTTTGGTGCCATTTTACAATTTACAAATTGAAAGTCTGTTTTCAGACCTTAGTTTTTATTTTCTTTTACTGATTATGTAATTTGGGTGCATTAATTTTTGATGTTAACTAATGTTCAAATCTGTAACATGACAATGCTTGAGAGTCTCAATTGAACGTTTGGTTACCTTAGCCAGATGCTTGCTTGCTTGTCTTTTGACTACAGGTATTGAGGATAAGCCTAAGCCGTGTGAGGTGATGGTGTAAACGCTCCAGGTGCTGTGTCATTTGACATAGTAAGAGTGGTGTGACACTTCATGCTCCTCGGATGCTGTGCTGCTGCACAAGCTTTGCATGCTGTACGGAGTGCTGACGGCCAGTATCTCGTTTGGCATACTCCGGTAGTGAAAGCCAGTGGATAGCAGACCTGGCATATCATGCTTTGAGGTCAGGTGATCTGTTCTATTGTTTTGATTACACATCGGAAGTAATTATGCTCTTAGCTGTATTAAGTGGAAAATTGTGTAATAATGTACCAACCATTGGTATTGAGTATTCTGTGTAGCAAAAGCTGAAGTGAAGTTAACTACACGTAACTTATTAAACCGTAATGGTAGTTGTGTTTTCAGCGTTGCTGACACATGATTAGTAATAATGATATTTCTGAGACATAGTTTCAAAGTCATGCCTTGAATTTATTTCTTTGAGAGCGAAAAGCTTTCCAGATTTGGATGGTCAGAAGTGGCCGAACGAAATGTATGTCGTAAGTGCTTGTTCGCAGAATTATACAGAATGTGTAACGGCCATGTCGTGGCCCAAGCGCTTCTATGCTGGTGCTGCTGATTGCGGCACGAGCGCTGCTCTGCCGGTGCTCCTGGTCGCGGCACAAGCGTTGCTGTGCCGGTGCTGCCGATTGCGGCACGAGCGCTGCTGTGCTAGTGCTCCTGCTGGTTCTGTTGGCTTATGCCTTCCGAATAGTCTGAGCCTCTGGCTTACGGCTTCTGTATGGTCTGAGCCCATGGCTTATGACTTCCGTATAGTCTGAGCCCCTTGGCTTATGACTTCCGTATGGTCTGAGCCCCTGGCGTATGACTTCCGTATGGTCTGAGCCCCTGGCTTATGACTTCCGTATGGTCTGAGCCCCTGGCTTATGACTTCCGTATGGTCTGGGCCCCTGGCTTATGACTTCTGTATGGTCTGAGCCCCTGGCTTATGACTTCCGTATGGTCTGAGCCCCTGGCTTATGGCTTCTGTATAGACTGAGCCCCTGGCTTATGACTTCCGTATGGTCTGAGCCCCTGGCTTATGACTTCCGTATGGTCTGAGCCCCTGGCTTATGACTTCCGTATAGTCTGAGCCCCTGGCTTATGGCTTTTGTATAGACTGAGCCCTATTGACTTTGACTTGACTTGACTATGACTTCCGTATAGTTCAAGTATTTGTTCTTGATAACATCTTTCTTGATTGATAACACATTTCTTGCGCTTGAGTGCACGCTTGCGCTCACGGTATAACTAATTAGTAAAAGTAATTGTGTTTCTTCTTACATGATTTATGTTTCAGGCTTACACTCGGAACCAGGTTAAGATTTTTCATGATTTCTTTGTATGTTGTGTGTGTATATGTGTACAACTAATATGTTTCAGCCTTACACTCGAAACCAGGTTAATAATTTACATGATTTCTTTGTATCTTGTGTGTGTATATGTGTACAACTAATATGTTTCAGCCTTACACTCGACACACTTACACTGGGTGGTATAACAGTGTTCTGTTATTAATTTTGTACCTGATATTTGATTTAAAGTTGATGTTATTTATTTTCGAGTCGCTGGGTGGTATACCAGTGTTCTGTTATTAATTTTGTACCTGATATTTGATTTAAAGTTGATGTTATTTATTTTCCAGTCGCTGGGTGGTATACCAGTGTTCTGTTATTTATTTTGTACCTGATATTTGATTTAGAGTTGATGTTATTTATTTTCCAGTCGCTGGGTGGCATACCAGTGTTCTGTTATTAATTTTGTACCTGATATTTGATTTAAAGTTGATGTTATTTATTTTCCAGTCGCTGGGTGGTATACCAGTGTTCTGTTATTAATTTTGTACCTGTTATTTGATTTAAAGTTGATGTTATTTATTTTTCTTTGTTTAAATGGATCAGTACTTTGTTTGAGGTTTGTGAAACCTCCAATAATTTTTATTCTGAAAGTGTCATGTGTTCAGAAAAACAATGACGACCACGATAACCAATCGAGATATCAATATGACGAAATTGAGCCAGATCCAACTCGCTTATTGAATGTGCAGGTGTTCCGAGACTCAACCAGGCTCACCTAGATCCTGCCGAGGACGTCAGGGTGTCAGGAGAGGCCGTGTTAGCTGCCAGTAGTTACATAGAGGGCAGTAGAAACGAGCGACCATAGACACCTCGCCATTCAGCCGTGCATCTATGCTTGGAGGATTCTTTTTTCGAACGTCATTGTGTCAAGACATGATATAGTTTGACAGGATAGGATTTTGCCGCGTTCTTGACTAATCTTAGTTGATTTTCATGTTAAAACTATTTCTTGTTATTTCCTCGTTAAACAAACCTGCTTCTGGTTTTTAAGACAAGTTTTTCATAACAATGAACCTTGATAGGTTCGTAGCATCTACTTCTACGTTTAGTCACTTCACTGTCCACGAAGCAGACACAATAGTAAGACAATCGGTGTGTATCACATATGACTCATCGGACAGGGAGTTATTAAGCATGTCCTCCAGGGATTGACCATAATTTGTTCACAAGGAATGCACTAAGTAATTTCTCCTGACACTCGCTCCACGTAAATAGAATAGAGTTTAAACTCTCATATCAAGTTTGGCCAATCCCTGCAGCTCCTGCATAGCAAAAGTATGGTCATGAGACGGCGACGCGACGGTACACGTTTAACGGAATTTAGTAGCTTTAAAAGATCGTTAGTAGTAAAAACTGGACTACATAACCTTCGTGATGGTTGCTGTTCCTGGTTGACATCCTGGTGCCCATCGTGGCAGAGCAGCGCTGATCTTTGCTGGCTCGCGCTCCTCTCTTGCTCTCCCAGACGTCGACTGCGACTTCTGCTTCGACTGCCAGTGTGGTTGCTTCGCGGCGACTCTCTTTCTCTCCATCTCCAGCCTGTGCTGAGTCCAGATGCCGGTGGCATCCATGGTCTGGTCTGGCAACTCACATAAAAATAACTCACGTTAGATCTATTCACAATAGCAAAATAATAGGATACTTAGATGAATAGACAAAATCGTAAATATCTTGGAAACGGTATCTCTGATCGTAAAAATAACTGAAAAATCACACCCTTTTATAGACCCTGTTGTGCCAAATTAGCTATCTGTTGAGATATATATATATTTTTTGGGTGGTTTTATAAAAACGAGGATTAAAATTATTTGAGGGTACTTAAGTAAAAACGTGGTTTAACCAAAAAATTCATCTTAGAGAACGGCATGGCATCTGTATTTTAACCACCAAATAAATAATAACTTAGACACAAAAATATTGAAATTAAATTAATTCTATGCCGACCTATTGGCTTAAGGGCTAGGCTTTTTTGGCAACCGACCACGCTATTCTCTGTGAGCGTTGTGCACACCTGTAACTGACTTATTTACACAGGACTAACAATTGTAAACATATATGTATATGCGTAAGCAATTGTAAATAAGTTGTTGGTGTGCCTTGAAATAAATAAACCTTTTCATGTGAATTTGCCCACCAAATTGGTATAAAAATAATAATTTATTTAAAATATCCAATGCGTCAATTCCAAATTCAAATGGCTAACGTATAATCTAAACAAAAATAGAAGACGTGTACTTACGCAGTACTTGCGCTGTATCCAACTTCTGAAATGTAAGAACTCCACTCCAAGGTATAGGACTCCTCTCCAAGAAAACGTCAACACTTTCAACAGACTATCACTCTTTATTCCTTTTAAACACAATCTCGCTTACACGTCCGCACGGTAAGGTGCCCCGCTCAGAATGCCGCCATTTGCCAAGTGTTGCTAGCTGTTACCTCCAACCGGAAATGTCATTTTTAAATTATTTCGTTTGGTGAATCAATTGAACAAATTACTATTAAGAATTATAAAATATGAAATTAGATATCTAAAATATATCCAAACCTTACAATACAAGCATTGTGAATATTTTGATAGCTATGGAGATTTAAAACCTCCATCAGAATTAATGCGATATTTTAAGAATTGTAATGTTTATTATAACTACACAAGATATCAAAGATTCAATGCAGTAAATGTGGTCACTTATGTTTAGAGTATTTGATGACTTTTTGGAATAAAAAAATATAAAATGTATGTTTTTCTTTAATTTTAATCATTTCCACAATGTCACTCACTTCGTCAATAACTGGAAATTCGTCAAATTTATCTACATACTATCCAAATACGTTGCAACTAGACGGAGCTTATAAGTGCGCCTTATTGCATTTTTCAACATTTAATTCTATTCCCAACATTGACAAAACGAATAACAAGTTCTACTATGGTTCCGACGAAGTTATTGAAATACCGGAAGGTACACACAGCAAATTAGTTAGCTGGGCAGGCAAGTGGCTCCACCCGGCGCGGTGCGGTGGTATTGAGAAAAACATACATGTTAGTGTGCGTAAAGCAAAACGTGTTTTACTTCGCCTATTCATCAGTCGCCGCGCCAGTGGCTCCACCCGGCGCGGCGTCTTGATATTGAGTATGTGACTCAATAGTTTTGCTTCACAATAACACGGTGTCCCCACTCAAACATTTACAATATCTTATGCCTCTAATGATGCAGGGAATATGACGCATAAATTTCGTCGTTCGTTAATCGTTTCTATAGCGCGTTGGTCGAGCGGACAGAAATTAAAACTCTACGTCGCTGGGGCCGTAGGATCGAATCTCGCTTACGGCTCAGCGGTTTTTGTATGTTTAAAAAAAATATTTTACATTTGTTTGTTGAATTCATTGCTTTAAGTAATAGTAAGTCTGCGTTGTATTTTGGATGGAATATATTTACTGTCTACCCTCTAAAAATAACAAACCATATCTAAGCTAATTATTAGTTTAAGTTCACCGTCATAAATTCATAATGCTATTGACTATCGGGCTTTCGATACGTTTTTAGACATTATACCAACCATTGTAATAATCTGTGATTATACTTTGCGTTTATTGAGAGAGGAGTGCTTTTGTTTGTCAAATCAACATGAATCATTTGACTACAGTTTTAAGAGCAGAAATCATTGTTTTGCATGAGCAAAACGTTTCAATTAGTGAAATTGCGAGACGTTTAAAGTTATCGGTGAGTAATTTTATTTTATTATTATACTAATATGTAATTTAATAATATTAAATGTCATATTAACATAATATATTTATATATACTGTGATTATTGTTATGTGATTATAATATGAAGTTTAATATTATTAACTTACATATTATATATATGTAATACATATATATATATATATGTCGGCGTCAGGATCCGACATCGTTAAATAAAACAAAGAGGTCTTCACACAGTCACTTGGTTTATTCCAATTAACACAATATTAGTCACTACAATTAATATTAACGAAATAAATTATCACGTGGGAGGTGTGCACTCCGCAACGGTCGGTGAACGAATGACCCGAGTCGCGCGCCGCTTTATATAAGGTCCACCGTTGACAGATCGACGGTTGACACATCGACGGTGGCGCCGTCACGGCCATGCTGACATACGCTCGTCCTCGAGCGTCTTCTGAAAACAAGACAGCAAACTGCTCGATCATCCTGACATACTCAGTCACATCAAATCAAGTCAAATCAGTCAGTCAAATCTTTAAGTTGCGAGGTCAATCACAACAGATTTAAATATGCTGGTCCGGCAAGCCCTTTTATACAACCAGAGACTGTTAAACCATTCTTATCGGTATTATAACCGGAGACTGTTAAACCATTCTCATCAGTTTCAAAACCGGAGACTGGATGAATCCCTCTCATCAGTTTTAAAACCGGAGACTGTTAAATTATTTTTTTTTTCTCTCATCTTTTTTTCTTTTTTTTAGCTTACTTTTTTTCCTTCTTTTTTTTCACAAAATCTCACACAGTCTACACAAAATTGTCAGTTAGTCACCAGAACCAACGACCCGTTAAGGCCAGCTCTTAACAAGACTCATTTAGTCACACGTCGTGGAACAATGACCCAGAGAGCCAGTTCCTAAAATCAGTCACACCAGTCACGTGTCAGGGCAGTCCCCAAGATTTGTCACACTTGTCACATGTCATGGAATATCGGCCCTCCGAGCCAGCTCCTACAGTACCCATAATGATTAACGTTAAGTTAGCCACCAATCATCAATCATCAACATCATGATCATTTCTGAAGTCGTGTCATACAAGTACGGGTCATAGAACATAAATTGAAATTCGTCACTGTCACTGTCATTATTAGATGACACCTTATACCTTCCATGATCGTGAGCCGCCGTCTCGGCCTCCTCAGTCCTTAGTTGGAATACAAGCCACTTCAAGTAAGCCTACACGGGCACTAGGTATGTTACTACAGCACTTTTCGAGTGCTCTTACTAGTACTCGAATTCAATATAGAGGTAAGATGGTTTCAAATGAACCTTAGCGATTTCCTATAAAATTTCACGACACTAGTTGCACGGGACCATACAGTTGTTTACATGGAGAATAATCGGCAAGAAACCCCATAGAAGATACCTATCATATTGTTCGTACTCATCATTATCTACGTCTATTACAATTAAAGCAAAAGCCCTAGAAATTCCTATGCAATTGAGTTTCGGTTTCTTCCGCTCAAATTAGACGAACAAAATCATCTTCAAGAGGAATCTCACTGCTGTCACTCCAAGATTAAAACGCTCTGTTTTGTCGAAGCTATTTTCCTCCTAAATCATTCCGTTTGCTGTATCTCGAATTTCTACCTACGACTAAGCAGAGTGATCCTCGCTAGATCTGAAGACATCGTTCTCGTAGAAATAAAATATAAGCTCGATTGGTATACGGTACGTTGCACTGAACCTGGTACTATTTGCTACTCAATCAACATGAACAACAACGATCTGAAGAGAGTGACAGGTAGTGGATAGACGCGGGCTGCCCAAGACCTGGATGGATGACGTTCACTGGAAGAGACCTACGTTCAACAGGGGACGGCCATAGACCGGTATGATGATGATTATAATGAACTTCTATGAGCTCGTCGCGCAACGTTCGAATCATTCTCTACAATCGCAAATAGACCTACTCCCCTGACACATCCTTACTACGCAATCACGAGCTACACTACCACTAGTTACGGATTTCATGAACAGCAACACTTTTCAAACGAAGAAACCGGTCACATCAGCTGCCAAGCATGAAATAAAAGAAAGATCCAACAGTTAGTCCGACTTTCAAATTGTAAATTACAATTACGATTGTCACTCACACGAACGCCTTCTACTCGACAGGCTTTACATGACCTTTGTGTCCCTTAGCCGACATATCAGCCCATCCTGGTTTTCTAGGAACCACAGTAACACGACACTAACTGTACTCACACAGATTTACACGAGTCTCTTCCTGATCACCACGCTGCTATCGCACAGGCCAACGGGTCTTTTTCAAATCACCCCGATACCCATCATAGGTACAGCATAACACAAAAAAATCACTAAGCAGGCGTAAGAAGTAACAACACCTTGCCAACAAATCTATAGTCTGACGTATAATTGAATTATTCTATGTAACTGAAAGATATTAATCAGAAACCTAGTTCTCAGCGTCGGTGATTCCACTAGTTAACTACTACTGACAATAATGGTGTGCCAGCTGATTGTTGACCACGGCGGTCGTATAATTAGCCCTTATTACGAGATTAGCCAGCCGCGCACATATTATAGTGCGCAGGCATCCGCACAGACACAGATGTACCCCATTCCCTCAATTTCATAGCGACAGCCCAACCCAACCAGAGAAAAACCACAAGGAGGACCGACATCAATGTGCTCTCCAATGAAGGGTGCGTCAATCAGCATCTTCCAGGCTCCGGGCTGCCTTGTGAAAATTTCCAAAACCAGCAAAGCGAATTCGTCCCGACCCGAGACCCCGCGCACAACAGTCGCACTACGTGACAACTAAACCAACGACGCAGTTCATATCTACCAATACCACTAGTCAACGAGGCAGTTCCACGTTTAATAACCTCGTGTGAAAAATAACCTCAACATAAAACGATGGATTGAACAATGGATTGGTATCACCGGGTTTTCCACTCAACGTGCGTGACGATCGCACATCGCTATGGCGCGCAGTACAGCAAAGCTTTAGCGGACGTGAAGCCACGGAGATGCACGAGCACCAACACTCCGACCTCACGATGACACGCCGGGCTCCTGGCAGGCAGCTGGGATGCTCCATTCAACGTCGTAATTTTCTCGTCATATTGCACAATAATCACCGTCATTGTTGAAACATGAAAAAAAAAGACAAATTCGGTTCATTTTCTAGCATACCTTCAATAACTAGCTTGACATGTAACAATGGAAACCGATACCATTACCATAACCGTGGTTACCATACTTGTACCTTCGCTGAAATTCTTAATAAATCTTCTTCTAAAAACTCCATTTTAAATTATAATCGACGTTCTATTTTTTTTTTCTTTCTTTTTAGTGGGTAAGAAATTCATCTTAACGTGGTGAATTCTCCCGAAACCATTCTAGCCATTGGTCCTTCTTGTTCTTCATAGACATCTCCATGAACATCATGTTGCAGTACGTGATGTGTCCACCCTGGATTCTTCCTTGTGCTTGCCTGGCTCGATTCAATGCGATAGCAGTATCGTATCAGACATCATGTTTTCGCCACTAGCGTTTTCACTTTTTTGAACACGTGGGCGATGCAGGGCAATCCTTAACAGATGTGAGCATTCGGATTGCATCCCACTTCTGATGTCGGCGTCAGAATCCGACATCGTTAAATAAAACAAAGAGGTCTTCACACAGTCACTTGGTTTATTCCAATTAACACAATATTAGTCACTACAATTAATATTAACGAAATAAATTATCACGTGGGAGGTGTGCACTCCGCAACGGTCGGTGAACGAATGACCCGAGTCGCACTCGCACTCGAGTTGTCGCTGCGCCCCCGCCAGGGGGCGCGGCTGGCGGGCCACGGGGCTACGCCCCTTTCCCGCGGGGTCCAATCGCTGCCCGTTACTACGGGCAGGTCGTTGGATTGCCGATATAGGCGCGGCAGATTAGGACAGCGTTTGTGCGACGCTGTCCTATGTGTTAATATGTCGTGTGTTTGTTTGCAGGTGCGCTGGCGGCAGCACATTGCCGCTTCTTCACGGCATCTCGGCGGTCAGTCCTCGCCAGGTGAGACCCCCGGTTACCCGGGGGAGGCCCGGCGGGTGACGACCAGCGACAGAGATGCCGGCTCTGCGCCCCTGCACAACGGGTATGCTAGACCCGCGACTGTAACGCTTCCAGAGCTAGCCGGTCACGCTTCAGCCGACGGGCCGATTATGTATATATGAGCGGCTTGTATGTGTGTGTACCGCCGCTCAGTGTGTGCGCCACCGTGTGCGCGCTTGCGCGACACGGTATTGCGTGAGTACAGTGTTGTGGAGTCGTGATTGTATGGCGGGTTGCGTCGTGCCTATATTTACCTAGCACACGACGCTCACCGAATGTATATTTTGTATGTGGAGTGTTTATTGTGTGAGCTAGCTGCGTGTAGGTGGGTGCAACCAGCTCGGGTGTCGTCAGTCCGGTGGTGTTGGCGGCACGTCCGGCAGGAGGTCGCGCGGTAAGGCCTTAGCGTCAGGCGGGCGCGCGTGCAAGGGCGCCAGGTGCTTGACGTGAAGCCAAGCAGATGCGTCTGCACGCGCGAACATGCCCTCGCTGAGCCGGCGCACGAACTCGTCCAGGCTCTCCATCTTAAGGTCCCGCTGGAGGACGTCGTTCCTCACGTAGCGGGGAGCTTGCGCGATGAGCCGCAGGCATGCGCTCTGTTGTGAGCGCAGCTTCTTGCGGCTGCTCTCGCTAGTGAGGGCGAACCATGCTGGGGCGGCGTACGTCAGTACCGGCCGGATGTACGTCTTGTACACCGCCAGTTTGGTACGCAGCGGGAGGCGAGATGAGAGCACTGGTTTGAGCAAGGCGCGGGCTACCCTGCCCTTACCGGCGACCTGCCGGACGTGTGCAGCCATGGTGAGGCGCCGGTCGATGGTGACGCCCAGGTACTTGACCCGGGGCGACCACTCGATCTCGGCGCCTTGTAGTGCCAGTTTGGGTGGTCGTGCGGGGCCGCCTCCGATGAGAATCGCCTGCGTCTTACCCACGTTCACCGACAGCCGCCATTTGGACAGCCACTCGGGGAGGAGGTCGAGGACACGCTGCATTTTGACGATCGCGTGCTTCGCGCTCATCGACGTCGTGATGTACGCGGCGTCGTCAGCATACAGCGCAAGTGTCGAGTCCTCCGCCGAGGGGATGTCGTCGGTGTACCGTGAGTAGCAGACGGGCGAGAGGCAGCTTCCCTGCGGCACTCCTGCTCTCACCGGGCGCGCGCTTGATAGCGCGCCGTCGACCACCACACGTATTGTGCGACCTGTAAGGAAACTGGAGATCACCTGTGTTATGCGGCGGGGCGTATCCGACGTGGAGATCTTGTATATGAGGCCGGGGTGCCAGACCCGGTCAAAAGCCTTCTCCATGTCGAGGAATACTGCAACCGCGTGTTCACGCCTGTTCGCCGTGTTGGCGAAGTGGTGCAGTACCCTCGTCAGCTGGAGCGTCGTGCTGTGTTCCGCCCGAAACCCGTACTGTTCTGGGCGCGGCGTCAGGTGCGGGGTGAGGTGTCGCAGCAGGAGCAGCTCGAACACCTTGGAGATGGTGGGCAGGAGAGTGATGGGCCGATAGCTCTCTGGCTTCAGCACGTTCTTCTGCGCCTTGGGCAGCATGATAACGCGCCCCTCCTTCCATATGCGGGGGAAGGTCCCCGTGCGCAGTATCCCCGTATACAGGCGCGCCAGGGCCGCGACCATACGGTACGGCAGGTGGCGCAGCGCTGTGTTGGTGATACCGTCAGCACCGGGGGCCTTCTTCAGCTTGGTCCGGAGGATGGCGCGTCTGACTGCGCCAGGCGCGAAGAAAATAGGGTCTTCCTCAGAGGCTATCGGCGATGCGAAGTAGTCCCCAAGGTGTTTCTCGACTGCTGCGACGTGTTCTGCGTCTTGAGTGTCGTTCGGGCGGAATTGACGCTCCAGGTGCTCGGCAAAGATCTCCGCGCGGTCTGGTGCGGTGTATCTGAGTGCCCCGCCGCTATCCAGCAGCGGCCGCACTGGAGCTGGGGTGTTCGACAGCTGTCGGCACAGTCTGTGTATAGACGGCCAGTCGCCGTCGACAGCGTCGATGCGGGCCTCCCAGCTCTCGCTGCGGTGCGCGTTGAGCTCGGCCTTGATTCTCTCCGCGAGACGATTTACGACGGCCTTCTCCGTCGGGCATCTGGTTGTTTGCCACCGTTTGCGTAAGCGCCTCTTCTGGGCGATCAGCTGCGGACTCGTCGTTGTCGCCTCATCTAAGGCGCTCCGGATGCAAACGGTGACCTCTTCAGCCAGGCCGTCCACGTCCGCGGGGGAGACGATAGGCCGAGTCGGCGTGGTGATCTCCAGCTTGTTGGTGAAGGCGTCCCAGTTGATTTTCCGACGTGGCGCTCCTGGGCGCTGTCTTGTCGGCATTCCTGACAGGACGACGAGTACAGGATGATGGTCGGACTGCATCTCGTCGTCCAAGACTTGCTGTGTGATCTGGCATGTGAGCCCACTGTGGACCACAATGTCCAGCACGTCCGGGGCTATGTGGGCTCTGTCCGGGTAGTGGGTGGGCACTTCTGGGCCGGACACCGTG
The DNA here is from genome assembly GCA_963856015.1 of Helicoverpa assulta. NCBI lineage: Eukaryota > Metazoa > Arthropoda > Insecta > Lepidoptera > Noctuidae > Helicoverpa > Helicoverpa assulta. The sequence continues at coordinate 12,038,659 of CAWLCW010000001.1, read as the reverse complement.
TACCCGTGGGCTTCTGAATCCGCGAAGAGTCGTCGTCCCTCTGGGTTCGTCTGAACGCTATTCCACGCTGGGTGCTTGCAGTTCAGGTCGCCGGCAATGAGCGCCGGCCTTGGTGCGTGCGGCGGCAGGTGGGCCCGCAACTCCGCGTGTTCTAGGCGGGTCGCGGGCGGCTTGTAGCACGCGTAGAGGTCGACGTCCTCGCCGGCCACGTGCACTTGGACTCCCAGCGTGTAGAGGGTAGCATGCTGTATAGGGGCTATCTGCTGATGGACGACTCTTCTCTTCACCAGTACTGCCAGACCACGGTACCGATGCAGGAATGCCGATTCTTCATCTTGACGGTAGACAATGTACCCCGGGAACCGCGTCCGATCCGCTGGTCCCAGGTGTGTCTCGCTGATGAGCGCCACGTCGATGTCTTGCTGTTGCAGGAGATGGCGAAGTGGTGCGACCTTCTTCCGGAGGCCGCGGGCGTTCCAGTGTAGGATCCTCAACGGCCTAGCCATTGTAAAGGGCAAGCACTGCCGTCAGGCCGTCGAGGACCGCTTCTTCGGGGCTAGCTCCCTCTCGGAGTGCCCTGATTACGCCGAGAAGGATGTGTATCGCCCGGGCCGTCCGGCTTTGGCCGCTGGAGTCGCTGGTGTCGGCCGGCGGTGGCGGCGGCCGCCGGCGGGGGCGCGCGGCGTCGCGCTGCTGCAGCGGTTGCGGGCATGTGAGCGCGAGCGGCGCCGGGGGCAGCTCCTGTGCCTCCACTGCCTCAGCGCACCGCGTTGACCGGCGTCTGCGTGCTGCCATCTCCTGCTCTGGGACGGCTTCTGGTGGCTGCGTCTGTGTCCGGGACTGGGGTGGGGGCGCGGCGGTTTCTTGAGGCTTCCTCCCTCTCCTGCCGCCGCGCTTCCTGCGTCGTCGTGGCCCAGTTTGGTTGTTCGCCGCCGCCATCAAGGTGGTGGTGGCGTCCGCCTCTTGCGGCCGCTCCGCGTTCAAGTGTCGCGGTGCGTCCGGCCGGCGCAGAGGGGCGGTGATGGCGACGGTACCCGCCCGCCTCACCTGAGCTTCCTCTCTGTAGACGGGGCATCTGTTGCTGCACGCTGGGTGCTCCCCGCCACAGTTGGCGCACGTTGCGGGTTCCTCCCGGGGCCGGGGGCAGTCGCGTGCGTGATGGCCCTCGCCGCAACGTACGCAGGCGAGTGGGCGGTGGCAGTTATGTGAGCTATGCCGGAACTGCTGGCATCGGTGGCATTGGGCTGGTCCGCGCTTGCCACGCCACGCCTCTATTTTGACACCGCGCATGTTAAGCAACACGGCGGTGTCGTAGATTGCCCTTATGTTCGGCGTCTTTTTTATTATTGCGTGGAATACGCAGCCGGGTCTTCCGCGTCGCGCCTTGATGTGGCGGACGTACTCCGGCTGGTATCCCAACTCGCGCAGCTCCTCCTCGATGTCGGCGGGATCCGTTTCGGCAGGCAGCCCCCTGATGGCCACCTTTAGGCTGCGCTCCGCTGGCAGCGAATAGGCGAACCATAAAAGGCCGCTCTCTCCTTCGAGGGTGGTCAGGTACCGCTGGACCACCCTATATTCCTCCTCCGTTTCCGGGCTGAAGCGCACCCCGGCTTGGTAGGGGCGCGCGTGGGGAGGGAAGCCCAGCCTGTCCCTGAGCACCCGGAAATGGGCGGCCCAGTCAGGCATCTTCTCGACTACCAGCGGCGGGTATCGAGGCTTCTTCTTTGGGGGGGCTGCTGCAGTGGCAGTGGTGGCGGTGTCGTTGGCAGTGGCGGTGGCGGTGGTGGTTTCCCTCGGGGGCGTGGTGCGACGTGCCATCTCCGCGAAGGATGGCTGCGGGGCTTGCACACAATATCTTTTAGGGTACTCACCCTCCGCGGCGGCATCGTCGTCGTCGTCCGGGCTGCGCTGGCGGCGCTGTGCCCTCTCGGGCTGGGTCCCCGGCTCGACGTCTTCTTCGTCGTCGTCCTCTTGGTCCGAAGCGTCCTCGAGGTGCGGCGGAGACTGATCCCTTATTGGGGAGTACTCCCCCGATGCCACCGACATCTCTGACCCGCTGCGCGAGAAATTACCCGGCATAGCCGCCGGTGAGTCCCGCGCAGAGGTCCGCGGCGGTGGGGGGGAGAAATTCGTGGAGAACCACAGCCGCTGCGGCGTCACCGTCCGCTTGTAACACAGCGTCGGGTGCGCCGGGGTGGCGGCGGCAGGTGCGGAGGGGCCCGCGGAGTGCGGGGAAGGCGTGTCCTGGTGAGTCTCGGGCCCGTCTGGGCGCGCAGGTTGCGCGGTGGGGAGCGCGTCAAGACGTGCAGCGAGCGCGGCAGCGCGTGCATGCAGCGCAGCGGAGCGCGCAGGCGGTGCGGCAGGGCGCGCGACAGCACGGGCGGGCGGTGCGTCGGGGCGCGCGGGGCGTGCGGCGGGGCGCGCGGGGGGCGCGGCAGATCGCGCGGGTGGTGCGGCGGGTGCGGCTGAGCACGCAGCTTGCGCACCAGTTCGCGCACTGGTTTCACTCGCGACGGGGCGCGCGGCGGAGCGCGCGGGCGGCGCGTCGGAACGCGGCGGCACTGCGTCCGAGGGCGCGGGGTTCGCGGCGGAGCGCGCGGGGGGTGCGACTGAGCACGCAGCTTGCGCACCAGTTCGCGCACTGGTTTCACTCGCGATGGGGCGCGCGGCGGAGCGCGCGGGCAGCGCATCGGAACGCGGCGGCACTGCGTCCGAGGGCGCGGGGTTCGCGGCGGAGCGCGCGGGGGGTGCGGCTGAGCACGCAGCTTGCGCACCAGTTCGCGCACTGGTTCCACTCGCGACGGGGCGCGCTGCGGAGCGCGCGGACGGCGCGTCGGAACGCGGCGGCACTGCGTCCGAGGGCGCGGGGTGCGCGGCGGGGCGCGCGGGGGACGCGACGGCACTCGCGGGCTGCGTGTCCGGACGCGCTTGTTTGTTCGCGGCGGAGGGGCGGGGTTGCGGTGGGGGGACGCGCATTTGCTGCGCTCGTCCCACCGTTGCTGGTCCCGGGGGCTGCGATGGCACCGGGCGGAAGTTGGTGGGGCGTATGGGGACGCTGTGCCTCGCGGCGGTTTTCGCTCCGCTGCTGGTACTGCCACTGCCAGCAGGGTGAGCGATGTCGCCGCGGGTGCTTGGTCCTCTTCTTCTCACCTCAGCGGGCCGCTGTGGCGCGTCGTGCGACTCGCCGCCGAGGCTCGGCAGCGATGTCGTTCGGTGCGCCAGCGGTCGCGCGGGGGGGGAGGGGGAGCGCGGGGAGTCGCGACCCAGTGAGCCGCGAACTCCCGGCTTCGGCATGATGGCTGCTTGCTGGGGCGTTCGCCTCCGCGACCATCAGTGCTCCAAAAGAGCGCTGGACGGCGATGGTGGCGCCTCCCGGCCCGTCGGCACCTGAAAAAAAACAAATGCCAAATGAGTCCGGGTGGCTCCGAGCTTTGGTGGGTCCGTGCGGCTTCCTCAGCGATTGCGAGTACACTACTTGGCGAACGGGCCAATCCAATGACCCGAGTCGTGCGCGCGCGCCGCTTTATATAAGGTCCACCGTTGACAGATCGACGGTTGACACATCGACGGTGGCGCCGTCATATATATAATTATAATATTATATATACTTGATTTACATTTGTATGTAATGTAATCGATTGCTGTTATTTATATAAATATTTAATTATTGTTCACAGAGAAGTTCTGTGCAATTGTGGGTTCATCGATATGCCGATACGGGAAACATTGATCCTCGCCGACCGGAACCGAAGGCTGGATTTGCATACACAGAAGCCAATGCGCGGCACCGTGATATAGTTTCTGCGCATATGGCTGAGTCTTTCCTCAGCACTCGTTCCACGGCGACTAAACATGATGTGACACTACAAACTATAAGGAACCACTTGCATGCAGCTGGCGTGAAATGTCGTAGGCCAGCTAAGAAAATTTTACTATCCGACATTCACAAACAAAACCGGGTACGCTTCGCAAAAGAATATTTGGATTTTGATTGGTGCAATAATATAGTCATATTTAGCGATGAAAAGTGTTTTAAGTCGGACAAGGATGGTCGCAAAATACTTTGGCGAAAGGATGGTGAGCGCTATAACTCAAAAAATGTTCTTCCATGCAGGTCTAGTGGCCGCATTAGTTTGGGTTATTGGGGATGGATGTCGTCAATGCGTCCCGGTGAATTGGTGCAGGTAAGGGGTCGCAATACCAGTCAAGGTTACTTGGACGTTTTGCAAAACGTGATGCTACCGACTGTGCGTGTTGCATACCCGCAAGAACACATTTACTTCGTGCATGATAATTGCGCTGTGCATCGCGCGCGACTTGTGCAAAGTTGGTTAAACGTGCAAGATAATCTTACTGTAATTGAATGGCCATCAAAAAGTCCTGACCTGAACCCCATTGAAAACCTATGGGGTCATATGGTGCTAAACTGGGATTCATCTGAAGTCAGATCGAACAAAAATTTAGATGATGTCGTTACCTCGACGTGGGAATCATTTCGTGGGACTGACTTGTGTTGGAACATGGTTGCTAGCATGAGGACACGATTGCAACAAGTAATAGACAGTGAAGGCGCACCAATTGGCTATTAATTAAAATATCAGGGGGTAATGAAATTTGTTTTATGTGAGTGATGTTATTGTTAGTAAGATTACAATTTAGGATACTTGAATCTTAATAATTATCTAACTTACTAACATGTTTATTAATATCACTAATAAATAAATAATTACCCACTGAATATGAAAAATAACGTTAATTCTTGTCCGACTTAGAATAGTTTTGTCATACACAAAACTTTTTAATTTGTGATTATAATATAAAACCTAGTCAATAAATATTGTTGCTTTCTTATTACAAATTGTTTAATTTATACTTCCTTATTAAAATCTATATTAATATTCTTATTGTAATTACAATAATAAAAAAAATACATAATGAAAATAAAAAACCGGCCAAGTGCGAGTCGGACTCGCGCACCGAGGGTCCCGTACAAATCCTGTATAGATAAAAAGTGACTCTCGCGCAAACCGTTCAGTTTAGAACAATCATAGTTATGGTAATTTCGTGAGAGTCAAAATAGTTAATATTTTTTATTTTATAATATAACTAAAATAGTAGGCCAGTACCTTGTAAAAGTTCTTTTATTAAAGTTATTTATTTACAACATTTTATAGTCATCATTCAGAAATCTGATTAAAACTAACTAATTATGCCTTAAAGGTCATTGGGCATATCGGACCCGCTTTGCAAAAAGTGGCGAACATGAATCAAAGTAGTTTAAAATTGTGGAGAATAGTATGACGTTCCTTTGAATATAAATATTTTATTAAAATTCCATGGAGACGAATGTCCAGGATCGTTTAAAAAATATAAAAGACAAGCAGTTTCAGAGGATTGTACAGGTTGCAATGCTAGTTTTTATTGTTAAAGACTTTTCATAAAGAAGGAAGATGCCAATTCGGATGACCAGGATCTGATGAGGATCTGGAAACCCTGATAAATCGAGGGCAACTCTTGAATATTGTAGGCACACATCAAGTCAAAACCAGACATGTGAGTGTATTTTTGAGGGTACTGGTAAACAGTGAAGGTTTGGAGCTGATTTGATTATGGAGACCACATAGAGTCGAGGGGACTCTTAAACGGTATGTTGCAACTACCACGTGTTTGGGCTTATTTAATTCGTATTGGCGAAGACTTTCCACATAGATAGGTTTGACTGCCATTGCGGGATCGATAGCAAAGATCAGATATAGTTATGGGAACTCCTTTACAATTTATAGCAGTAACCTTGTGTCCAACACAAGCTTATTTTATTTTAGGTGATGAGAATTCACTACTAACTTGGGTTAAAGCAGCCATTGCAGGATTTTTTTCGAAACCGCCTGACGACTTGTAACTGTCGTATTGTAACAACGACTGCTAGAGAGTAGTAGGATTCGGGGCTGCTGGCTTTATGTTTCTAGAGCTTTGACAAAAGTTTAATTCTGTCCCTTTTTTTGTTTTATAAAGTCGGCTTTATTTCATTTTGTAAATAGTTCTCATTTAGTTTATATATATCTCAATACCCACATTCCCAGTCGTAACTTGTACTGGTGGGTCGTAATGGTCATAATGGTCGTTATCAAAATGAATTCAAAAAGCATTTTACAAACAAATCCAACTTCAAACGTATAAAAAAGCAACAAGAAAACAAAAACAAGAAAGAAAGGAAGAAGATGTTAGGTGCATCGTTCTAGAAGTCGGTGTCTAGAGGATGCATTTATATTTATTTAACCACCGAGATCTAGACCGATGCATATAAACAGTTTTCTTGTTGTTTTTAGAAGTTTTTTTTTTGTTTTTTTTTTTTTTTGTAAAAGAAAAAAAAAAGTCTTTCTTTTTAACTTTTGTGAAAAGTTCTCGTCAATACGAATAATATAAGCCCAAACACGACGTAACTAAAACATACCGTTGAGGAGTTCTCTCGACTTTCTTACGTCTCCATTATCAGGTAAGCTCTAAATCTTCACTGTTTGATAGTATCATCAGACATACATCTGAGAATCAAGTTTTAACCCTATGCATGCCTACAATTTCTGATAGTTGCCCTCGATTTCTCAGGATTTCCATCATCAGATCCTGACCTAATGACAATGAAAATAAACGGCGAGTATACTCTTTCACTACAAAGAAATGATTTCTCAAATCCGTCAAACTTAAATCAGAGCCTTATACTGTGCTATATTTCGTTCGTGTCCGCCGTGGGTATGGTTTCCATAATAAGGTGCCCAATGACCTTTGAATGATTTAGAATTTTTCATAGTTTAGAGGCAATCAGATTTAAGAAGTGTTTGATATGAATTTCAAGTTTAACATCTCTACGCGTTTATGTGAAAAAGCGTAGGTAGTAAGTTTATAATATTTAAAAAAATATTTTATGTCATGTAAGCAAAAATAATATTTAAATATTTTATGGAACTTCAAATTTGTCATTTTCGCAATTTTCCCTTTATCTGTACTGTATAAAGTTGCTTCGTGCCGAATTTCAAGATTCTGAGTTCACGGGAAGTACCTTGTAGGTTTTGATTCCCTAGCGTGTGACGGAAATTCGTCTAGGTGTCGGTATAAACTGCTGTATCTTTTGATCGCGTTAACTTAGATGTTTGATTTTTTCACTGCTTAAAGGGACAATAGACTTAGGTATTTGGTATAAATTTTAATTTGATACCTTTATTCGTTCGTGAGAAATAAGGTCGTAAGTTTCATTTTATTAAAATATTTTTATTATATTATATAACTAAAAAAATGTGATTTTCGCAATTTTTCCTATATTTGCATTATATGACAATGATTCATGCCAAATTTCAAGATTCTGAGTTTACGGGAAGTATCCTGTAGGTTTTGATTCCTTTGCGAGTGTCGAAAATTTGTTGAAAATATCGACATAATCGGCTCTATCTTTTGATTGGCTTGGCTTAGAAATTTCAGCTTGATACGTCCACGCGTTCTTGAGATAAAGGGTCTTGACAGACAGACAGACAGACAGACAGACAGACGGACAACAAAGTGATCCTATAAGGGTTCCGTTTTTTCCTTTTGAGGTACGGAACCCTAAAAATGATTATAGTTATGCAAAAGGTGCATGCAGATGTGAGACTCGAACTTAAAACTTCCGAATCGGTAGACGAACGCTTCTACGCCTCGGCTACGAGCCTACATAGACATAACACTAAATTTTAACTTCATATTCTCATCAGCATTATAGTGAAAAAAAATTGCAAGTGTGTGCGTGCACAACGGGTTATTGAGGTTTGTATCCAGTAACCCGTTGTGTACGCACATTAATAAACAGGCGAATTAATACACGCGTGAACTTTTCGCACACTAATTTACTTAACGCACACTAACATGTATGTTTCTCTTAATATCACCGCGCCGTGCCGGGTGGAGCCACTTGCCTGCCCAGCTAATTATTTTGCTGTGTGTACATATGAATTGCAAGATATCAGTGATTATTTAAAATCAACAATAAAACTACTGTGCAATAATAATACGTTAAAAACTACTATTTTTTGTACAAAAGACATTGATTTTAGCAAAGAAGGCTCTTTCAGAAGACTGTTAGGATTTGATTGAGTTTGGCGTCCAGCCGGGGACGCCTTGATTTAGGTATTTTGCTAGAAACAGGCTGTGAGATGTAATGAATGAATGATCATGTACTTACAGGATGCCAGGAACACGGGGATCACAACACCAGAGCACTTTTAGTCGTATTCACAGGTTTTACTTGAGTTTTTACACCGCGCAGTTATCGATGCCGGCCGGCCATTGCTGAGTTTGAAACTAGTGTTTTTTCCATAAGTTCAATAGGTGGCGCTCGATGCGCAGTTATGGTTGCGTTCGGTGCTTTGTGATGATATAGAATAGGGAGGGAAAAGGATGGGAAAGGAAGTATCCCAAAGCCTGTTCATATCCCCCCACTTGAAATCACCCAGGGATTTCATAAGATACAGTTTGATAATTTAAGATTTAAGATCGAGGGCCTATGCAGATTCATATGTCATCGTTATAAGATTTTTGATTAATATATTAATAATAAGATAATAGATAAGTATAAGTTTTAAGATAGGTGAGTAATAATAAAAATGTAATAATATAATTAAGATAATGTAATAATAATAAAAATGTGTGTAGTTAAATTAATTGTTTTGTTCAATTGGAAGAGGACAAATTTTGACCGCAGGTCTTGTAAGTAAGCCTTTTGATGTTTTGACTGTTACCACACGAGTAATGTTATCTTTACCCGGATGGAGCTGTACGACACGACCCAACCTCCATTCGTTAGCAGGTAAGTTGGGTTCGTAAATGGTTACAATATCATTCAACTTTGGCTCATGGTTGCCATGTTTAAACCATTTTAGTCGCTGTTGCAAAGTATGTAAATAGTCCCTTTGCCAAGTGCGCCAAAAACTCTGAGATAGGCGCTGTAAGAGCTGCCAACGAGTACGTAAAGTTTCGTTTTCCGAATGTACCGGTTCGGGCAGAGATATTAAAGGTCGACCGATGAGGAAGTGACCAGCTGTAAGAGCGTCAACCTCGTCGGGATCGGAAGATAATTCCACTAAAGGTCTAGAGTTTAACATGGCTTCTACTTTTGTTAAGATCGTATAAAATTCTTCAAAGGTAAGAACTTGCGATCCGATTATACGTTTGAGATGGTATTTGGTAGATTTTATACCGCTCTCGAATATGCCTCCGAAGTGAGGGCCCGAAGGAGGATTGAGCTTCCACGTAATTCCTCGAGAAGCGAGCTGATTGGAAATACTGTTGCTATCGCGGTTGAGCATTTCGTTGACTTCCGATAAATAACGTCTGGCACCCACGAAGTTAGTACCACCATCTGTGACTATAGAGTGACAAAGTCCTCTGCGTGATACAAAACGATCCAAGGCCGCTATAAACGCTTCAGATGTGAGCTCGGTGACGAGCTCGAGATGAACTGCCTTGGTAGCGTGGCATACTATGAGGCAAAGATATGCTTTGTAAGTTTTTGCGTTACGACGTCTACTTTCTGTTATGATAAACGGACCTCCGAAGTCGATGCCGATTGTTTGAAAACAATGACCCGGTTGTAGTCGGGAAGGTGGAAGATCACCTTGAAAAGGTTGAAGTGGAATTGGTTTGATTTTGAAACAAATCACGCATTTTGATAAACGCGATCTGATGAGATTCCTGACGCCGAGTATCCAATATCGACGCATAATTAAAGATTGGAGTAGACGAGGCCCACAACGAAGGTAAGTTGTATGAAAGTGGTCGATAAGAAGAGTACTCAGTCGGGAAGTTTTAGGTAACAGATATGGATGTTTGACGCGACAAGGTAACGACGCGTGCTTAAGACGTCCCCCCACTCGCAAGATTCCGCGAGTGTCCACAAAAGGAGATAGTTTAGATAAATGTTTAGGTAAGGGTCTATTAGATGCAATCAAAGATATGACATCATTAAAACTTTGATGTTGAACATATTTTGTTAGATGGTCCAGAGACTGACTTAGTTCAGCGGCTGTGAGGTAAGGTAGTAAGTTACGGTCAGAACGTTTTGCTTTCGCGTTTTTGATGAAACGGTAGATCCATGCAACCAATCTTTCCACGTGGGAAAGAGAGGAGTGGCGTTCCATGATGGAATCGAGTAAGTCAGCTTCACGCGTCGCAGTCGTGTGACACGCGCGTGATGAGGGCTTAAGTTCTGGCACGTTATCTGACACTTCAACTGCTGATACAGGCCAGTTAAAGGGTTCGTGCTGCAACCACTGAGGACCAGACCACCAAATTTGAGCTGAAGATAGAGATAGGCAAGATAAGCCACGACTACAGACGTCGGCTGGGTTGTCATGGGTGGACACATGTCGCCACTCAGTTGGCACAGGACTGTCTTTAATAAGGACGACTCTGTGAGCAACGAAGGTCTTAAGTTTGTGTGGCTCAGTATTCAACCACGACAATACAGTCGAGCTGTCTGTAAACAAGATAGATTTATTTAAGATGATTTTAGAACTAAGCAAGGAGTGAATGCGATTTACTACTTTGACCAGCAATACAGCACTGCACAACTCTAAACGGTTGACAGTCAACACTTTCAGAGGTGCAACCTTGGACTTAGCAATTAAAAGATAAACTTGAACACCGTGAGAGGTGACGACACGAAGATAAACACAACAGCCATATGCTTTCGTGGATCCATCACAAAATCCGATGAGTTGAAATGCTTTAGATTCAGAAGGTATAATCCTACGAGGGATTTGTATTAGATTTAAGTTATGGAGATCAGCTATGAAGGTTTGCCATTCTACAGCTACATCTCTAGGCACAGGTTCGTCCCATGAAAGATTAAGACGCCACAAATCTTGAAGGAGCAATTTGGCTTTTAGGATACAAGGTGTAGGCCACCCTAGAGGATCGAAAATACGCGCGATGCTAGATAAGATTGAACGCTTGGTACATTCACCGTCCTCGATAGGGGAGTGTGAATAACTGAAGTTGTCACTCACAGGGTCATATTGGACTCCTAAGATTTTAAAGGTTGATTTATCGCTTTCATCAGAAAAAAGTTTAGGTTTTTGACAATGATCTACTGGCAAAGTATTAAGAACAGATTGCGAATTACTACTCCATTTTCGGAGCTCAAGTTGAGCACAACCTAGCAAAGCGATAAGTTGATCTTTTAGTTCTATAGCTTCACGTACAGAGGGCGCGCCACTAGTTATATCGTCGACATATGTCTCATGAAGAAGAGCTTCAGCTGCGCGTGGATACGCGGCGCCATGATCGACAGCTAATTGTTGAAGGGTGCGGATGGCCAGATAAGGTGAACTACTAACTCCGTAGGTGACAGTCGCGAGTTCGTACTCTTTTACTGGATCACTGGGAGATTCTCGCCATAGTATGTGTTGATAATTCCGATCCTCCGGTCTTATTAAGATCCCTCTATACATCTTGGATATGTCACACGTTAAAACTACAGTGTGTACTCTGAAGCCAGTTATGATGTCTACAATATCTACTTGAAGTTTTGGGCCAGTATAAACAATGTCATTTGAAGAAAGACCGTTAGTAGTTTTAGAGCTAGCATCGAATACTACTCTCAATTTAGTGGTCGTGCTCTCTGGGCGAACGACGCAACTGTGAGGGATGAGATAACGATTGAGAGTAGGTATTGCAGGGTCAGGTGCAGGATACATATGATTTAAATTCTCGTACTCGCGCATAAAGTTTACATAATCGGATTTAAGTTCAGTCTGACGATTAAGTTTCTTTTCAAGGTTAGTAAAACGCGAGAGTGTATTATTGTAAGATTCACCCAATGTCCGATCGCCTTCCTTTAAGAGGATAGGTACGACATATCGGCCGTTAGGTTCGCGATAGGTTAGATCTGTGTACATACGTTCGCAGGTATCATTCTCGGGTACGGTGATAATAGCGCGTGGTGGTTCCTCCACTTCCCAAAATTTTTGAATTTGTTCCTCTAATTTAAATGTGGTGGCTACTAAAGAGCACGCTGTGTTCAAGGGTACAGAATAAGAATTGACTGCCCCTGTCAAAATCCACCCGAAAACGCTATGCAGAGCGGTAGGTAAACCGGGCCCCAGATTGATACGTTGACCGTCATAAATATCGTGGAATAGCTCCGCCCCTATTAATAAATCAATTTTGGCGGGAACATCATAGTCGCGATCAGCTAACACGAGATGTTTGGAGCGTTCTCGAACGACTGATGGAACTTTAACGCTAGGTATTAGAGCTGTGATGTTATCTAATACGACTGGTTTGATATTAAAGTGCGGAGCATCACCATGTACAGGTAGTATAGTGCAGTCTGTCACCCCCTTTACGTGTGTAACTGAGTTTTGTCCTAGTCCGGCTATGGTAAGATTTTACCGGCGGAGTTTCAAGTGTTTTTGCGCATGCAGAAGTAATAAAACAATCCTGCGCCCCACTGTCAACGAGTGCGCGCACGGTACATTGCGTGCCGGCGGCGGTGTTGAACGCGCGCACCTGACAGGTTCCTAGTAAAACCATATCGCGAATGGGAACTGCAGCGTGAGAATGAGCTGTAACGTTCGCTTCAGCGCTGATGGATGGCGCTGGGTCTATATGCAACAGGGTATGATGACGTAAACCACACACCGTACAAGTCATTTTTGATAAGCATTTTTCTATGACGTGATTTGTACGTAAACAGTTTGTACACATATTATTTTTAGTTTTTATTAATGCGAGTCTAGCACGAGAGTCTAAAGATTGAAAGGTATGGCACTGATAAATTGAGTGCGCATTATTGCAATGAGCACAAGCCACATTTGCAAGTGAGTTAGATTTATGAGCGAGATAAGATGAGCGTTTTTGTCCGCTGCTATTTGGCCCGCGCGGTGCGGGTGCGATCGGAAATTTTGTATACGCGAGTTTACGCGGGGAACTAAAATTATTATTAGATTTAGAAGATAGCTGATTAGTTTCTAAGATTTTAACATAATCTTGAAGAAACTTTAACAATTCACAAAAGGTAGGTATTTGCGAAATGTTTGTTTGAGTTTCGAATCGAATGCGCGTGTCCGGATCGAGCGAACGCGATGTTAAATAAAACAAAACAAAATCACCCAAGTTTTCGATGGCTTATGTTTAACTGACCACCAGATATAGTAACAAATAGCGGACAAAAATAGTAAATGATCACCAAAATGAAACTCGGATTTTAATGCAAAATGATAACCAAAGTTTTAACACTTTGCTATCCTATTTAAGTAAAATTACTCCAAGTAAATCATGTGTAAGCCAAAAATAGTAAATGATCACCAAAATTAAACCAACATTTTAAAGTAAAATTATAACCAAAGTTTCAACACTTTGCTATCCTATTTAAGTAAAATTACTCCAAGTAAATCATAAGTAAGCCAAAAATAGTAAATGATCACCAAAATTAAATTCTGCTATCCTATTTTAGCAAAATGAGTCCAAATAAATCATTTTTATCCAAACTTGATATACATATATGTTAGCAGCATGCAGCATGGAAGCAAACATGCAACATGCAGCAAGCATGGCTTCTGTCACGGCTCCGGCGCTGCGGGGCTCCGGCGGTCCCATGCGAGCTTATCGTCGCAGATGGTTTTCACGCTCACCACCGCAGCTTCGGCTTGCTGGCCGGCCTCAGCCGCGGCGGCGAGCCTTAAAACTACCTGCGCCTCAGCTCGCAGGCCGCCTCGCCCCTCCGCGCCTACGCGGTTTTGAATTGCACTCTAGCGGTAGGGCAAACAAGACTACCTACGTGGAGTCTATATACACATAACTCAATATGGCATCATAATACTTTATTTAATAATAAGCCTACATTTTATGGCAGTCACAGTGATTAATTTAGGAAAAATAATACATTATTTTGGTCGTCAAGATTTGGTGACCATTTACTAAATTTGGTGGTCGAATACAAATTAAAGTGGAGTCGTGACTAAAATAGCTGGTACTATTATATTTTTAGACTTTATTTGGTTTTCTGGTGTTCAGTAGATATTTTTGGTTACAAAACTAAGGGTATTAAACTAAGGGTACTAAGGGCATTTTATGGTGGTCAAAATATTTATTCCCGTTTTCGATTTTCATTGATTGGAGAGCATGGTAAGCCTCATAAGCCTCGGCTGTTAACTTTTGCAGATCTTGGAAGTTGCCTGATTTTACAGCTGGCAAGTTGAAGAATTTATCAAGATAGGATAAAGCTATAAGACGCTTGTTTTGATAACGCTCGATTAAACTATTGTTAGCTGCCAGTAGTTACAAAGAGGGCAGCAGAGACGAGCGACCATAGACACCTCGCCATTCAGCCGTGCATCTATGCTTGGAAGATTCTTTTTTCGAACGTGATTGTGTCAAGACATGTTATAGTTTGACAGAATAGGATTTTGCCGCGTTCTTGACTAATCTTAGTTGATTTTCATGTCAAAACTATTTCTTGTAAATTCCTCGCTAAACAAACCTGCTTCTGGTTTTTAAGATCAGAAGTGGGATAGTCTCACTCCCACTATAAAGTTTTTGATTTCAGTTTAGATTCATTGGCACTTTTATTAAGTACGACGCGGTGTAAGGATATCCGCCATTACCGAAGTTTTTGCCATTCTATTTTAATTTTGTAATGGATTGCAGTGCGTTGCAATCTACGCAACGGTATATTCAAGATGCTATGCAGGCAGCTCGAGAATTGCTCGAGCTTAGTACGCTGATGCTGCTCTCGTGTGTTTTGGGTGGAATGAGTTTCTGCCTATGTATTGCTGTGGTGTCCGTGAACAACATGCCTTGCTCCTACTATGCTCGAGATGTTACGGGAAGAATCCTGTAATGTACCTACCTGTATGTAAATGGTGAGATCAATCCGATTTTATTTAGCCTTTATGTAATACATGTCTTGTAATCCATCTTGGTGATTTATTGGTTAAAGACATACTGAAAGTTTATGAAAACTTGAGTTAGATTCTCAGGTGCCATCGCTAATGACCAATGGGTTGTTTTCTTATATACAAAAGGTTAGATAAATGTTTTAAAGCTTGAACAAGGTGTTATACAAGCTGGAACAATAATGTGCATCTTTTGGTTGCATTTGAAATCTTTTTGTCCCATGAAATCGGATAAGTAACAGGCTTACTATGTAAATGAGCCCAATAATATTTATTTCTAATGTTTCTGCTCATGAGAGTTTCAACAAGTACCCACACAAAAATATAAGTTTACTGCTTTTGTGATATAAATGCACACTGATTTGATTTTGACTTACTCAATTTGTTTTCATTGAAATGGAATAGTTAAAATTGTGCATCAGGCTCTAGATTTTTGGTGCCATTAAATGGCATAAAATTTTTACAATTTACAAATTGAAAGTCTGTTTTCAGACCTTAGTTTTTACTGATTATGTAATTTGGGTGCATTAATTTTTGATGTTAATTTATGTTCAAATCTGTAACATGACAATGCTTGAGAGTCTGTCAATTGAACGTTTGGTTACCTTAGCCAGATGCTTGCTTTCTTGTCTTTTGACTACAGGTATTGAGGATAAGCCTAAGCCGTGTGAGGTGATGGTGTAAGCGCTCCAGGTGCTATGTCGTTTGACATAGTAAGAGTGCTATGACACTTCATGCTTCTCGGGTGCTGTGCTGCTGCACTTGCTGTATCTTTGCATGCTGTACGGAGTGCCAACGGCCAGTATCTCGTTTGGCATACTCCGCTAATGATAGCCAGTGGATAGTAGACCTGGCATATCATGCTTTGAGGTCAGGTGATCTGTTTTGTTGTTTTGATTACACATCGGAAGTAATTATGCTCTTAGCTATATTAAGTGGAAAAATGTGTAATAATGTACCAACCATTGGTATTGTCACCTATGAGTATTCTGTGTAGCAAAAGCTGAAGTGAAGTAAACTACACGTAACTTATCAAACCGTAATGGTAGTTGTGTTTTCAGCGTTGCTGACACATGATTAGTAATAATGATATTTCTGAGACATAGTTTCAAACTTATCCCTTGAATTTATTTCTTTGAGAGCGTAAAGCTTTCCAGATTTTAATGAAAGATTTTGATGGTCAGAAGTGGCCGAACGAAATGTATGTCGTAAGTGCTTGTTCGCAGACTTGTACACGAGAATGTGTAACGGCCGTGTCGTGGCCCAAGCGCTTCTGTGCTGGTGCTCCTGGTCGCGGCACAAGCGTTGCTGTGCCGGTGCTGCTGATTGCGGCACGAGCGCTGCTTTGCCGGTGCTCTTGATCCTGGCACGAGCGCTGCTGTGCCGGTGCTCCTGATCCTGTCACGAGCGCTGCTGTGCGGGTGCTGCTCGTCGCGGCACGAGCGCTGCTGTGCTGGTGCTCCTGCTAGTTCTGTTGGCTTATGCCTTCCGAATAATCTGAGCCTTATGGCTTCTATATGGTCTGAGCCCATGACTTATGGCTTCCGAATAGTCTGAGCCTCTGGCTTATGGCTTCTGAATAGTCTGATCCTCTAGCTTATGGCTTCCGTATAGTCTGAGCCCCTGGCTTATGACTTCCGTACAGTCTGAGCCTCTGGCTTATGACTTCCGTATGGTCTGAGCCCCTGGCCTATGACTTCCGTATAGTCTGAGCCTCTGGCTTATGGCTTCCGTACAGTCGGAGCCCCTGGCTTATGGCTTCCGTATAGTCTGAGCCCCTGGTTTGACTATGACTTGACTTGACTTCCGTATATTTTGAGCCCCTGGCTTGACTATGACTTCCGTATAGTTCGAGTATTTGTTCTTGATAACATGTTTCTTGATTGATAACATATTTCTTGCGCTTGAATGCACGCTTGCGCCCACGGTATAACTAATAAGTAAAAGTAATCGTATTTCTTCTTACATGATATATGTTTCAGCCTTTCACTCGAAACCAGGTTAATAATTTACATGATTTCTTTGTATGTTGTGTGTGTATATGTGTACAACTAATATGTTTCAGCCTTACACTCGACACACTTACACTGGGTGGTATACCAGTGTTCTGTTATTAATTTTGTACCTGATATTTGATTTAAAGTTGATGTTATTTATTTTCCAGTCGCTGGGTGGTATACCAGTGTTCTGTTATTAATTTTGTACCTGTTATTTGATTTAAAGTTGATGTTATTTATTTTCGAGTCGCTGGGTGGTATACCAGTGTTCTGTTATTAATTTTGTACCTGATATTTGATTTAAAGTTGATGTTATTTATTTTCCAGTCGCTGGGTGGTATACCAGTGTTCTGTTATTAATTTTGTACCTGATATTTGATTTAAAGTTGATGTTATTTATTTTCCAGTCGCTGGGTGGTATACCAGTGTTCTGTTATTAATTTTGTACCTGATATTTGATTTAAAGTTGATGTTATTTATTTTCCAGTCGCTGGGTGGTATACCAGTGTTCTGTTATTAATTTTGTACCTGATATTTGATTTAAAGTTGACGTTGTTTATTTTCCAGTCGCTGGGTGGTTTGTAAAAAATTATTGGAGGGTTGTAAAACCTCCAATAATTTTTATTCTGAAAGTGTCATGTGCTCAGAAAACCGATGATGACCACGATTACCAATCGAGATTTAAATATGACGAAATTGAGCCAGATCCAACTCGCTTATTGAATGTGCAGGTGTTCCGAGACTCAACCAGGTTCACCCAGATCCTGCCGAGGACGTCAGGGTGTCAGGAGAGGCCATGTTAGCTGCCAGTAGTTACAAAGAGGGCAGCAGAGACGAGCGACCATAGACACCTCGCCATTCAGCCGTGCATCTATGCTTGGAAGATTCTTTTTTCGAACGTGATTGTGTCAAGACATGTTATAGTTTGACAGAATAGGATTTTGCCGCGTTCTTGACTAATCTTAGTTGATTTTCATGTTAAAACTATTTCTTGTAAATTCCTCGCTAAACAAACCTGCTTCTGGTTTTTAAGACTATTAAAAACGACTTCGTAATTATCGGCGGTCATCGGAACTCCTTTGACAATAGACAAAGCGGGGCCTTGTAAACAAGACGCTAAATAATGAAATTTTTCTATTTCCGAAATCGACTTATTATCGTGAATCAAACTTTTGTAAATATCATAAAATGTTTGCCAGTATTCTATTTTGCTATCGAATTTAGGCAACTCAAGTTTAGGTAGCCGCGCATTACGTACCGAGTTTGATTTTACTTCCGCTCGCTCTAGAAGCGACGACGTATGCGAGGACGTTCCGTCGACGTTGCCGCTCTTCTCGGTAGTAGTTTGCCCTCCTCCATTTTGTTATTGTTTCGTAAAGTATGTAGGTATTAAGAAATCACGTATGAAATGCGAACCTAAGTTGAGATTGTATTAGGTGTAAATCAATACGTTTAGGTGAAATAGTTTTAATTGTGAATAGTTATATTCATATAATAAGATAGTAAACAATTTACTTTGTAAATAGTTACGAGAATTATTGTAATATAACCCGACTAAATGAAGATGACCTGTGAATCCGCATAGGTTACTCACGGCGAGTATGACTAACATTATTTAGTAGGATAATACTTTTAAAATTGAAAAATCTAGATAATGTCAGAGTTTTCGATAGAAATTGAACCTGAGAATGCTTGAATAAACTGTAATCTACAGGTATCCGCGCTCGAAATGGACCACAAATATGATTGAGTTTGGCGTCCAGCCGGGGACGCCTTGATTTAGGTATTTTGCTAGAAACAGGCTGTGAGATGTAATGAATGAATGATCATGTACTTACAGGATGCCAGGAACACGGGGATCACAACCCCAGAGCACTTTTAGTCGTATTCACAGGTTTTACTTGAGTTTTTACACCGCGCGCGCAGTTATCGATGCCGGCCGGCCATTGCTGAGTTTGAAACTAGTGTTCTTTCCATAAGTTCAATAGGTGGCGCGCGATGCGCAGTTATGGTTGCGTTCGGTGCTTTGTGATGATATAGAATAGGGAGGGAAAAGGATGGGAAAGGAAGTATCCCAAAGCCTGTTCAGGATTTAATAAGCAGATTTTAAAAGGTAATAAATGGCATGTATCACAGTTTCCAGTCAACATTTTACCTACGACTGTGATCAGGGTTGAATGTGATATTGTAAGCGGCTCGTTTATAAACGGTGAACCAAGTCACATTATTCACGAATTTGCACTCAACGTGCCACCTGGATATAGGATCATAGAAATACCGAAGAACGCAATACCTAAGGCCCTTTCCGATAAATTAAAATAATATAAGCTGTATTCATATTAGGCTATTAGACATAAGGAATCGCTTAATAAAACGTGGTGAAGAAGTGCAGCTGTATTTGCATCTTAAACGAAAAAATGATTGACTACAATAAATATGTACATACCTAAACAAGTTAAAAATATCAGTTCTACTCGAGCTACTCACCATACAAGACCACGCTCTAAGAAGAAAATAAAATTAACTAAAGATAATAAGGCTGTTAGCGACGTGTTCAATTAGTAATATTAGTATTAGTTTGTTTTTAAAATAAGTAATAATATAAGTCTTGTATTCGCGGCGGCCGGGGTGGGCGCGCGATGCTTGTCGCTCGCGCCCTCACCGCCCGCGCCGTCGCCCGCCAGTCTGCAACCGCCAGTCAGTCGGTGCGCATCGCGCATTTTTTGTGAATTTTGTTTTGCTATTTTTCCCAACAAAGTCTTGCCGTATTACTTATTGTGGATCACAAGGATGAACCCCACCCTCAACAAAGCTGGTCACTTCAAGCCGCATCTAGAATGATCCACACGCCAGGCGTAAAAACGCAGGGAGCGTTTAGGCCTCCCAGATTGGGCAGAAGCCGTTTGAAGGCAGCACCTGCCTTCTCCAGTTTGGGGCCCAAACGTCGGAAATGCTCGACGAAGTTCCACCGGCTGTCGAGGACGAGTCCCAGGTATTTCATCGCCCTCTCAACGCCGATGGGAACCCCCCCCACCGTGACTTGGGAGCCATAAGGTGGCGCGTTCCGAAGTCCATGAAAGCACATGGCCTCGGATTTGTGCAAGGCCACCTCCAGACCCAGCAGCTGGATCCTCTCGATGACTGTCGCAACCCCGCGCGTCATTATGTCGGCCGCCTCCTGATGCGACCTCCCTTGTGCCAGAACCAGCGTGTCGTCAGCGTAGCAGACCACGCTGACGCCGCTAGGGAAGTCGGCGCGCAGCACCCAGTCGTAGCCGATGTTCCACAAGAGCGGCCCCAGAACCGACCCCTGCGGAACACCGCACGACATCTCTCGCCGGTTCCATTTCCCGTTGTGACCAGGATAGATGATGGACCTATCCGACAGATAGGCCTCGACCACGCGACGAAGGTAGGTCGGCACCCGGTGGTACCGGAGTGCCTCCCTAATGCAACTCCAGGGAAGTTGCATTAGGGAGTTGTTGAAGGCGTTGGCGCTGTCAAGAGACACCGCCAAGACGACCCCCCCCCCCCCCGGGACACAGCATCCCCCGTCGTGAGAGCTCTCACGCGCATGATGGCGTCCACCGTTGAGCGCCCCCTGCGGAAACCAAATTGGTGGTCCTCAAGGTCCGGCCCAGTCCCCCCCCAGGTGCGCGACGAGGCGGTTTGTTTATTTGTTTATTTATTTGAGGTTAACCAACAACTGTTTACACCTTAACATTAACATTAACAGCACAAGATGTATGTTATCCTGTGGTGTGGTCTATGATCACGTAGTGATTAGTTAGTGTTGATAATGTTAAGATAAGTAGACGATAGGAATGCCTCGTACAGAATAAGATATTTAATAAGATAGTAATTAGTTAAGATAAGCACGTAGCTTTTCCTATGTATAAATAGCGTAGTATACTCAATAAAGGTGTGCACTTCTTAGTAGGTATTGGTTGCCTTGACTATACCTAGATATGTAGTTCTGTTGTTTTATTAACACGTCTACCCTCATCAACACCTAAGGACCCTGCCTGTCGGAAGGTTGGCAAGCCCAACATCACATGGCGACCCTGCCATTCGAACGGACCCTGCCATTCGAACGGACCCTGCCTGTCGGAAGGTTGGCAAGCCCAACATCACAATCCTACACTTGTGTAACAATTAATTATAGGTTAACACCGCTTGTACAAATATTGTGGTAAATATAATATGTACAATATTAAAAACTGATTACATGATAATTAGAATGGATTAAAAAAATACAATAATAATAATTAGAATTGCAAGTTACAAAAGATTACAAAAGATACATTAATAAATTAACTGGTATTTCGGCGCGAGCCGAAATCAGTTGCAAAATGGGTGATTCTTATGCCTTGGACATGAAAGCAAAATACATCATTATAACAAAAGTTCATAAAAGTTTATTCACTTCACAACCAAATAAATTATAAATGAAATAAGGATTGGCTAAAACACAAACCAGTGAATTGATTGAACACAAATTGTAATTGTTACTAACAAGAAATGGATTGTTTATGGAAACAAAATTAAGCAGCGTAAATCAGATGAACAATTAACGTTAAATTCATTAAGTAAAATTAAATAATCAACGTCTAATTCATTGCCAATATCAATAAATATAATTTAAATTCAATCAAAACAACACAATAAAAACACAATGTATTAATTTAACTACAGAGTTAAATATTAATCAATAAGGTGACTCAGGTGTGATCAACGTCACAATTAAGAGGTGTTGACAGAGCAGAGGTCGAACACCAAGTCCGCCCCGCCGTTTTTTTTTTTTTTTTTTTTGGTATGGCATTTCGCAGTTCAGCCTAGGAGGCCGTGTACTGCTTAACCGGACTTTCCCTGTGGATGCCTAGAATTTAAGGCCTCCAGCCAGGGGCGTAAACAACTTATAAACTAAGCGACTGCGCTAAGGGTACCCCCTATGGGGTCGAACCTCGGCTTAGGGCGTCGCTGGGGAGGCAGCAAGAGGACAGGCTGGATCATATGATCATTATTATTAAATGAGGAATTTAAAGCTACTGGCTCAGCTCGCGGGCTGGCTCGATGAGCAAGGGTCGGGAGGACAGAGAACGGGACGTCGCGGCGGACCTCGGCGGCGAGGTTTGTACGAACGCGGTTTGTGTTTGTGTAGGGTGCTAGTGAGTTTACTACTCTCTTGGAGGACAGTTATCTCATCGTCAGGTTCTAGAAGGGCATGCCTAGGGCGGCGAATCCTACTGATGCGGGAGGGAGTATAATTACTGGCTGACACGATAAGTGAGTTATCGTGTTTCTCAGCGCGTTCGAAGTACCGTATGGCGGCACGCTTCATATACTGGCGGATGGTAGGGATTTTTAAGTCGAGATGAAGAATCTCATTTCGAACATAATAGGGAGCTCCTGTGATTTTCCGTAAAGCACGGTTTTGAAGGGCCTGCATTCTGTGAAGGCGGCGATGGCTTGCCTGTGCGAACACAGGGCAAGCATACATCATGATGGGGCGTATGCACGATACGTAGAGGCGTAACTTGCATTTAAGAGATAATTTGCTCTTTGAATTGAGCAAGAAGTGTAATCTACCGTACACAAAGGCTGCTCTAGAGCGCACCTTATTTATGTGCTCGGCGAATGAGAGGCGCTGGTCTAAGATTACACCTAGATATTTGGCATGCTCCTTCCAAGGAATCGGCCTACCAAACATGGTGACTGACGGGGGCGCGGGAGGAAGCCTACGGCGAGGGCTCGAAAAGAGTATGGCCTGGCTTTTGTCGGGGTGGAGTTCGATTCTCCATAGCCTAGTCCAGACACCTAGGGTGTTGCAATAGGCTTGGAGATGTCTCACTATGGCGGCTGGGCTGCGGCCTGAGCAGTAGATTGCCGTGTCGTCGGCGAATAGGGCTAATTGAACTTGCTTGTTCTTAGGAATATCGCTAGTGTATAGCGTGAAGAGGATGGGGGAGAGTACCGAGCCTTGTGAGACGCCAGCTTTTATAGGGTGGGCCGAAGAAAGAGTGCCGTCTATGCGATAGCGAAAGGTGCGGTTCGACAAAAAGTCTCGTAAGATGACGACGAGACGATCTGGGACACCGAGTTGGTAAAGCTTGTAAATCAAGCCTTTGTGCAAGACTTTGTCGAATGCCTTTGCTATATCGAAGAGAATCGTACCGGTGAGTTGGCCACGTTGGAATCCGTGGCTCACACCTTCCACGATGCGGTGGACTTGTTGGACACAAGAGTGATGGGTTCGAAAACCAAACTGTTCTAATGGAATAAGACTCTTTGCTTCGACGTAATCTTTGAGACGCTTATAGATAAGTATCTCGTAGATCTTGCCGAACACATTGAGTAAACTGATAGGGCGATAGCTGGACGGGTCTGATTTTGGTTTACCGGGTTTGGGAATACCGATTACGGTTGCCTCTTTCCATGCCTGTGGGAACAGGTTATGGGTCATGGCGCAATTGAAGATCGCGGTCATGAGCATTACGAGGGAAGCGGGTAGGATTTTGAAAACTTTATTGGTTATTCTATCTGGGCCCGGAGCTTTACGGGGTTTGAGACGTTTGATGATCTCTGCCACTTCGTCTGGAGTGACGGGAGGCAAGGGATCGTCGGGGTCTTCTTGCGGTGGTAGGGAGGATCTGCGCTCGACCTCGGCGTCGACCTTTAGTAGGTGAGCCGGGTCGACCGGTTGGGTACTAGGCGAGCATTGAGCCTCGAGGCTGTCGGCCAGACATTCCGCTTTTTCATCGTCCTCGAAGGCGAGGGAATTGTCGGGGCGTTTGATCGGCGGAGTGGAAGCTACTTCATCGGATTTGAGTTTCCTTTGAAGCTGCCAGAAGGCTTGATAAGTCGGCTCGAGTTCGCTCAGCGTCTTGTCCCAGCGCGTTTGACGCATCTCAGCAAGGCGTTCCTTTACAGCACGCTGTAAGTTACGCATGTGAGACTTGTTAGCGTCGCAGGGAAAAGTACTGTAGGCACGGACAGCCGCGTTCTTCTCGGTCACCAGAGCACGCACGTCATCCGGGAGCTTGAAGCGATGAAAGCTCGTCGCTTCAACTCTACGTGAACACTTGTCCACGGTGGATTGTACGTGCTCGGTGAACGAGCCGATCGCGCCCGTCATGTCAGCGACTGAGTTGATTTCATCGGGAATTGATTCTAACTAGGCGGAGGAGGATTTCAAGCTTTCGCTTAGCATTCTCCGGTCCGTGACAATCTGGGTGGGAGGAGGGCGATCCGGGTCGAGTGGGCCTGAGCGCGAGGCTAGTTCCACAAGAACCGGTCTGTGGTCGGAGGTGAGCTCGTGTAGTACCTCGATCGAATGTAAACGTAAGTTTACGTTCTTCAGGAGCGCTACATCGAGAACGTCGGGACGGTGGTCGACTATATTAGGAAAGTGAGTGGGATGCATCGGAGCGATGTCCGCCCCGCCGCAGCGGGCGTAGCATTATATACACGTCGACCGGTCCGTCCCCACCTCGCCTGACTCACAGAGTGGTGCGATTACGTCACTTCCAACGTGCGGCGCACGTGTTTTCGTAACCTTATTCATCCACGCCGACACGACCATTCTGCACAATGGTCGCCCTCGACCTGTATGGGAAGAATCTGATATTAAGTTAGTAAGGAGGCCCCTGTCCTCAACTTACGGACAAACACAAATGTAAGGAGGCCCCTGTCCTCAACTTACGGACAAACACAAATGTAAGGAGGTCCCTGTCCTCAACTTACGAACACACATGTAAGGAGGCCCCTGTCCTCAACTTACGAACACACATGTAAGGAGGCCCCTGTCCTCAACTTACGAACACACATGTAAGGAGGCCCCTGTCCTCAACTTACGGACAAACACAAATGTAAGGAGGCCCCTGTCCTCAACTTACGGACAAACACAAATGTAAGGAGGCCCCTGTCCTCAACTTACGGACAAACACAAACACAAATGTAAATAAATAAGTAGTAAATATGTACTTCATTTCGTGATCGCCAAGTAAAACACCAACCTCCCATGCACGAGGCTGCGGGTTCAATTTCAGGTCAGGCAGTTACCAAGTACCAGTACCTGTTTCTTTCTTACTTTTATTCAAAAAGGTATTGCAAAGTTTTTGGATTCAATAATACAATATAGACGGGTGGAATTCTCCTAGATAGGCTAGATATAGGGCTGTGAGACAGTACTAGTCCCCTGATCAATAGAAAGGATTATTGGGGTGTTGTCCTTCATGATATCTATTTGTGCTCTGATTTCTTGTAGTTGTTTATCGGAATGTGTTGTACTGTCTGAACTGAACGGATGTGGGAATTGATACGTTAATTATATGGTTTATTGGGGCTATTCTTGGAGCCTCAATCTCAGAGCTGATCATGATTTTGCTTGTCCCTGATCTGTGTGCGAATACAAGAAAATCCTCTGATTTAATAATGCAACCTGCATTTACTGTTAATAAACCACTGCCAGTCAGCTGGACGGCTGTAATTTGATCTACGCATAATAGCTTCATATGACACTGTTCACAACAGAAATAAAAATATTCATTTAATTTGTTTATTTCTCTCCATATATTAGCACAGGAGCTTGTGGTCGATTTGCAGATCCTTGTTCCGGCTAATCTCTCACATAGATTCTGGTCATCCTTGATATGATAAATAGGTTTCCTTAAATAACATAAACATAAGTTTATATTTTGACGCGTACATTGTTTGAGATCACTCTCTGATGTTGATATTAGCGCATCTTTCTTGAGATTGATTGCAGCATATTCTGATATAGGTACGACAGTTGTCGTTTGATTACCTTACATTGAGGTAGGGTATGGGAATTAATCTGTATATCTCATACATATCCCTTCCAATCAGAGGGATCTTTATTTCAATGATGAGGTATTTCGGCGACATACTAGTTCGTATTTGCAACAAATTATATACTTCTGCTAAATTGAAGCTGTCGATAGGAGATGATAAATCCCTCGGCAATTGGCCTGAAGGCCTGAGTAATTCGTAATTGTGTATAGTAGAATCACTTGTATATTTCTTAGGCTAAATAGTATGTTATTTGCAATCATAGATGTTTCTATGAAATCTGTAGACAAAGAAAGGTTTTGCATTCCCTCTTTAATTTGATTCAAAGAAGTTTCAATACGATTTAATTTTTGATGGATCAATTTATGATGATGTTCCATGGTATCTTCTGTTCTTTTCAACCGACTTCAAAAAAAGGAGGAGGTTCTCAATTCGACTGTATTTTTTTTTTTATGTTTGTTACTCGATTTCTCAAAGACGCCTGGACCGATTTCAAAAATTCTTTTTTCATTTGAAAGGGTATGCTTGTCATTTGGTCCCATCGTCATCAGATCAGAATCTGATGGTGGAAACCCTGAGAAATCGAGGGCATCTCTTGAAAATTGTAGGCGAGCATGGGGTAAAAACTTTATGTTATTATTATTTGTATTGACAAGACCTTTGCAACAGTGAAGGTTTGGAGCTGACCTGATGATGGAGACCAGAGAAGGTCGAGGGAACTCGACAACTGAATATGTAAAATACCTCGTATTTGGGCTAATATTCTTTGTATTGATGAAAACTTTCCTCTTATATGGATAGTGACAACTATTCGTATCACTGAAAAGCTGTAAATAAAAAACTTTTTACAAAAAAATTAAACCGACTTCCAAAAACACTAAAAAGCAAAAAAAAAAACAAATTTTAGTTGCATCGGCCTAGAAGTCGGTGGCAAAATTAACTTAATAACATCCATTAGACACCGACTTCTAGGCCGACGTCGGTTTAATTTTTTTCAACGGAAGTCGGTTTAATTTTTTTCAACAAGTTAAATTCCGCTTCAACTACTGATGTCTGATTTTTTCAAAGCTCTGCTAGATGATTTTCATTGACACTGATAGTATCAATATCCTTTTCATATTTTTGAGCGAATTGATCATCCAAGACCCCAAATAGACTATTCGCTACGTAGCCAACGCCATTTATGAGCCCACGGCGGTGACGTCGCCCGCTGTAGGCATTTGTCTGATAATTCATAAGAATCTTGTCATTATGTTGCAATTTTCTGAACCCGTGCCATAATTGTAATATGATAGCCTTGCAGTGTGATTCCATTTTTATTAATGGACATATTTTTCTAAATAGTCGATGTACTTTTGTAGCGTCGTATTTCCTTCTTGATAAGGAGTCGTATCGTAGTAGACAACAAGGCGCCAATGGTCTCGTATTAAATGCATATTCGTAATGGAATCAAAATAAATACTGTTATTGTTTTGCAGTGATGTAATATTGTATACGGTTTGTGACGAAGGTGCAATGACCATGAGAAATAATAATAAAGACGTGGCTACTTTTGTAAAACTGCTCGGTTTGGTTTTAGACTGTGGAATCTTTTGTTGAAAGTCTCTTTCTTGATTTTCATCCTTTTTATCATTTTCTTGACTTGATGTAAGAATAGAAAGCTTGATAGTAGGTCGCTTGATTAAACAATTTTTTGTTTTGAGAGTAACGACTCTCACATAGTGGTCGCTACCCGGATGGAGTTGTACAACCTTCCCCAGCGCCCAATGGCCAGGCGGAAGGTTATCGTCTTGGATAACTACTACATCGCCAATTTTAATATTCTCTTTCGACTGTCGCCACTTGCTTCTCATTGATAGTTGTGTGAGATATTCGCGCCGCCAACGCTCCCACACATCGCTTACGATTTTCTGAACTAACTGCCATCTGGTTTTCAGATTCCTTTCAGTTTCATAGATTGTCAATAACGGTCCAGTGCCCAAAAAATGAGATGGTGTGAGAACGTCAAGTTCTTCAGGGTCATCGGATAATGGACAAAGCGGTCTTGAATTGAGACATCCTTCTATTTGCGCTATCAAAGTACTGAATTCTTCATAAGTAAGTCGTTGCTCGCCTATAATGCGTTTTAGGTGATATTTTAAACTCTTGACAGCCGCCTCCCACAAACCGCCTGCAGATGGCCACGATGGGGCATTAAAATGCCAGTTGATGCCCATCTTTGCTATCTCTGATTTACATTCTTGTTGGTCGACGGATTTCTGAATTTCTGCATATTCTTGTTGTAATATTTTATTTGCTCCAATAAAGTTTGTACCTTGATCACTGTACAAGTGACCGGGGACGCCGCGTCTAGCGGCTAGTCTCCGGAGGGCAGCAATAAAAGTCGATGATGTCATGTCTGACACCAATTCTAGATGTACAGCTTTGGTAGCCATACATATAAATACTGCCACGTATCCCTTAGTGGTCTTGATGCCACGACCCTTGTTGGCCTTTATATAAACATGTCCTGTGTAATCGACACCTGTATGAAAAAAGGGACGTGACGGGTTCACCCTTGATGATGGTAAATCACCCATGATCTGTACTGTACGTCGATTCTATAAAATTCGAACAACAACTCGCATTTCACTTCACATTTCACTTCACTATTCACACTCACTTCACATTCGGTTCAAAACGTTCAAAAAGTCATCTCATACTTTATCTGTCAAAATCTCGAGTTTAATTTAGTTCAACTCGAAAACACGCTCGCAAGAGTAGCGCTAGTGTAGTAACTCACGGCGGATTCAGATGCGAAGTTTAGAGTGAAGTCTTATAGAATAGCACTACTGTTCTTTTTGGGTTCTGTCTTTTGCATATCACACATATGATAGGCGTAATCTCTTTTTTACAGCCCTGTTTCCACCCAACAACCAATATTTTTGTCTTATAAAAGAGGTTGTAATTTTAGCCCCACCATGAAAGGTAGTTTCATGAGCTTGATCAATGATAAGTTCTGCTAATCGGTTGCTGGGAATGATGAGTGGGTGCTTCATTTCGGGGTCCATGTTGGCATGTCTTAATCTGCCACCCACTCTCAATAAGTCTTCTTTATCTAAAAAGGGGTTCAAGCTTAAGATATGGCTCTTTTTGTTTAAGGGTTGCCCTTTACGGAGACAATTAATTTCATCGTGAAACGCACTTGCTTGGTTTACTTTGACGATTATGTTTCTTGATTGGGTTCGTTTGTGACATCATGAATGCGCTTGATACCATTGGCGGATTGTTGTTGTAAATTGGGGACGTTTAGAAGAGTATTAGCATGTGCAGTAAAAATTAATCTTGTATTGTCATATCTATTAGTAAGAATAGCCCAACTCAGCGAATAATTACTCGAACTAATCTGTAAATGTTGAATCAACCTATCAGGCTCTCCCCTAAGTTTACCTTTAAGGAATTGTAATTTTTGAGCGTTAGAAAGTGACGGATTGCGGTGGATGGTCTCAATAAAAAGATCCTTAAATGGAATCCACTGACTATAACTGCCAGTGAAAATAGGTATATCCATTTTTGGTATAGTTTTTAGGGTTCCGTACCTCAAAAGGAAAAAACGGAACCCTTATAGGATCACTTTGTTGTCCGCCTGTCTGTCTGTCTGTCTATCTGTCTGTCTGTCTGTCTGTCTGTCAAGACCCTTTATCTCAAGAACCCGTGGACGTATCAAGCTGAAATTCACATGAAATACTCAGGTCTATTGTCCCTTTAAGCTGTGAAAATATCAAACTTCTAAGCCAAGCCAATCAAAAGATACAGCCGATTATGTCGATATTTTCAACAAATTTTCGACACTCGCAAAGGAATCAAAACCTACAGGATACTTCCCGTAATCTCAGAATCTTGAAATTTGGCATGAAGCATTGTCATATAATGCAAATATAGGAAAAATTGCGAAAATCACATTTTTTTAGATATATGATGTAATAAAAATATTTCAATAAAATGAAACTTACTACCTTGTTTCTCAGGAACGAATAAAGGTATCAAATTGTAATTTATACCAAATACCTAGGTCTATTGTTCCTTTAAGCAGTGAAAAAATCAAAACTTCTAAGTTAACGCGATCAAAAGATACAGCAGTTTATACCGACACCTAGACGAATTTCCGTCACACGCTAGGGAATCAAAACCTACAAGGTACTTCCCGTGAACTCAGAATCTTTAAATTCGGCACGAAGCAACGTTATATAGTACAGATAAAGGAGAAATTGCGAAAATGATAAATTTGAAGCTACATAAAATATTATTTTAGCTTACATGACATAAAATATTTTTTAATAATTATAAACTTACTACGTACCCTTTTTCACATGAACGCGTATAGATATTAAAGTTGAAATTCATATCAAACACTTCTTAAATCTAATTGCCTCTAAACTGTGAAAATTTTTAAATCATTCAAAGGTCATTGGGCGCCTTAGTATGGAAACCATACCCAAGGCGGACACGAACGAAATATAGCATAGTATAATGATATAAGGCTCTGATTTACTATGGCGTTAGTCGCATCAACGTGAGCCATGGGAATCAGGTTTAAACATCAACATTTTCCCTACTTCAATGGCGAATTTAAACGACCAAATGGGATGGATTCGAGTAACTATTTCTTTATAGTAAAGGGTATACTCGCCGTTTATGCCCATTGTAATCAGGTCAGGATCTGATGATGGAAACCTTGAGAAATCGAGGGCAACTTTCTGAAATTGTAGGCACGCATAGGGTTAAAACTCTCGTTTGATTCTCAGATTTATGTCTGATTACACTGTCAAACAGTGATGGTTTAGAGCTGACCTGCTGGTGGAGACGAGATAAAGTCGAGGGAACTCCTCAACGGTATGTTTTAGCTACGTCGTGTTTGGACTTATATTATTCGTATTGACAAGTAATTTCACTGGAAAGTTAAAAATAAAGACTTTTTACAACAAAAAAAAAACAACTTCCCAAACCTTAATTCTCTCTTAACCTCAATACGACTGCTACTGCGGGTATAACTGTGGTGTTATTTTTATGTATGCTGGGTGTGGATGGACCCAAACACTGAAATAAAAATATACTATTTACAAAAGAAAAATAAACCGATTTCATGAAACAGTGAAAGGGACAAAATACAACTTTTGGCAAGGCTCTAAGAACGTAAAGCCAGCGTCCCAGAATCCTTCTTTGTAGCAGTCGTTGTTACAAGTCAATGTAAGTGGCCGTCAGGTGGATTTGGCGACTGGAAAAAAACTTGAAATTAGGGCTTGTGAGATGATTAAACCACTCAATAAGAAAAGATCTCATTCCCGCAATGGCTGCTATAACCCAAGTTAGAAGGGAATTCGCATCACCTCCTATAAAATAAGCTCTAACACAAGGTAATTGATATAAATAGTAAAGGAGTTCCCTGAACTATATCTTATCTTTATAATAGAGGTAGATCCCGCAATGCCATCAAACCTATCCACGTGGAAAGCCCTCGTCAATACGAATAAAATAAGCCTAAACACGTGGTAGTTGCAGCATACTGTTCAGGAGTTCCCTCGATTCTCTTTGGTCTCCATAATCAAATCAGCTCACTTCACTGTTTCGCAATTCCCTCAAAAATACACCCGCATGTCTGGTTTTGACTTGATGCGTGCCTACAATATTCGAGAGTCGCCCTCGATTTCTCGAGGTTTCCAGATCCTCATGAGGTCCTGGTAATCCGAATTGAGATCTTCCTTCTTTTTAAAAATTTTAACAATAAAAACTGTCATTGTGATCTGTACAATCCAAAAAACTGCTTGTTTTTTTACAAGCTTTTATTTAACTTGCAATGTATGTTTGTATATATGTATGTATGTATGTATGTAACTATGTGTGTTCGGGTGGAATTTTACAACTCAATTTTAAGGCACTTGCCCTCAACCGATTCAGCTGAAATTTTGCATACATGTTTAGTTTGGATGACAATGCATGTTAAGCTGTGTGACGTCATCCTAAATCCAACATGGCTAAATATACAAGATGGCGGACTAGTTATTTTTAAGGTATCTATACAATATGGGTATCAAATGAAAGGGATTGACAAGTAGAACACATTGCACTTTACGAAATAAAAATCCAAGATGGCCGCCGCTACAAAATGGTGAATAACCTATTTTTTTCAATCCCATCCATATGGGTATCCAATGACAGGGCCTGACAAGTAGAATAAATTGCACTTTACCAAATCAAAATCTAAGTTGACCGCCGCTACAGAATTTAGACTTAGGAACGTACCAGGTGAAAACTAAAAAGTATAAAATAAATTGAGGTAAAAAAAAATCTTTAAAAACAAGCTTTTATTTAAATGCGCTAAAAAGAAAAAAAAAACTTTTACTGTAACTTTACTGTCAACTTATAACGAAATTTCAAATTTAACATACATATTTGCCACAATTTATATGTTTTAAAAGCTTGCCGCGATTTTACTAAGAAAGTAAATACGAGTACATACTTAAATCTCGCGACAAGCTTTTAAAACGTATAAATTTTGTCAAATATGTTAAATTTGAAATGTCGTTATAAGTTGACAGTAAAGTTACAGTAAAAGTGTTTTGGTCAGTGGATACGAAACGGGACACTATGAAAAAAAGACTTAGAAAAATTTCACCAAAATCTATCGCCTAATCAAGCCTTCGGGACCCGGTGGGATGTGGGAGTAGAAGGGTGGGGAAACACCATGGTGCACCTCAAGGTCATTCAAGGTCAGTGACCTTGACCTCAAGGTCGGTGACCTTGACCTCAAGGTCAATTTTTTATGTAAAATACCCGATTCTAGTTAGGTCACTGACCTTGTCCTTATGGTCCTTGACCTTGAGGTCAAGGTCAATGACTTGAGGTCAAGGTCATTTTTTTATGTATAATCCGCTATTCTAGTAAGGTAACTGACCTTGTCCTCATGGTCTTGAGGTCAAGGTCAAAATTTTTAAGTAAAATCCGCGATTCTATTAAGGTCACTGACCTTGTCTTCATAGTCCTTGATCTTGAGGTCAAGATCAATGACCTTGAAGTCAAGGTCAAAAATTTTTAAGTAACATCCGCGATTCTAATTATGTCACTGACCTTGTCCTCATAGTCATTGACCTTGAGACAAGGTTGAAATTCCGAAAAGCAAGATCCGTGATTTCCTTGAATAGACAAGGAAGCGTGTGTGTGTGTGTGTGTGTGTGTGTGTCTTCCCCTGTGAAAGCCATACATACGTAAGCGTAGTCGAGGGTTAAAAAAATTGTATATGTCAAAAAAGGGACATGCAATCCAAAGGTTTTCTGTGACGGCTCCGGCGCTGCGGTGCTCCGGCGGTCCCACGCGAGCTTGTCGTCGCAGATGGTTACTACGCTTACCGCCGCAGCTTTGGCTTGCTGGCCGGCTCCACCGGCCAGCCTCAGCTGCGGCGACAAGCGTAATAACCACCTGCTCCTCAGCTCGCGGGCCGCCTCGCCCCTACGCGCCTACGCGCTTTTGAATTGCTCTCTAGGGTTGGGACAAACTAGACCACGTGGGGTCGGATTTGCAGCGATTCGTTTCTATTTATCCCTTCTAACCTAACCTATCTGAGTCGGGGTGCCCCATGCTCCGAGCTCGCTTCGTTCGCTCTTGTATCCTAAATTTGGGTCAATATTAATGGTTAGTGACCTTGAGGTGACGGTCGTGATTCTGGAGGTCAAGGTCGAATGACCTTGAAAGTCATAGTCAAGCCTACATTGGGAGTTTCTGGAATTCCATTGCATGACACTATCGACTCCCTAACTTGAAGTGCAAAAACAGTATTCCTTTTTCCTTCTAAAGCTGATATCTCGAAAACGGTGTGTTCTATCGCAAAAATAATGAAAATTTTACCCCCTGTGTCACGCCAGCCGCATAATGTTGTACATATAGGTAATATTGTTTTTTTTTTTTTTTTAATAATTAATAAAAAAAAAATT
Organism: Helicoverpa assulta; assembly: GCA_963856015.1. Lineage (NCBI taxonomy): Eukaryota > Metazoa > Arthropoda > Insecta > Lepidoptera > Noctuidae > Helicoverpa > Helicoverpa assulta. The sequence goes on along the minus strand of CAWLCW010000001.1, from coordinate 12,004,966 downwards.
TCATAAAATTAGTAATTCGGCTAATTCAAAGCTTCCATGTGGCTCTCGATACGGTAAAGTTCTGGTTATAGACCCCGAAGCATAATTCAATGAGATAATTCTGAAATATTCTGAATATTAACGAATTTTCGCTATTTTGGGGTTTTCTATCATTGCTAATAATCGTTATTTCTTGAGTTTTTAAGTTTGTTAGTTTAGTGGTTAGTTAGTAAGTATTTGTTAGTTAGAATTTATTAGTTAGTTTAATAGTTAGTTAGTAAGTTTTTTAGTTAGTTAGTTTTTTAGTTAGTAAGTTTTTTAGTTAGTAAAATATGGATGCCCTCCAATTAATTCTAGCGCGTGATTTCAATATTTGGAATTACGCTGCTGTTATCAGCAACGAAGAAAGAGCAGTTGAAGCTGCTCGTTCTTGGTTGTTGCTACCTAATAGGGTTGCTCGCTGTCCGAACTGCAGGCAAATGATGAATGTAGAACAGCGCTCCGATTACAAAATCAATTTTAGATGGAGATGTCGCCGGCAGGGCTGCAACAAAACAGTGTCGCCAAGTAACACTTTTTTTGATAAGTCTAAAGTGTCAGTGCTCAGTACACTGAGACTAATTTTACATTTCTTTAGAACCTTGTCGCACTTCCTCATCTCTCCTTCTTCGTGTCCCTTCTCACACTACGAGCCGCTATGATGGATCGTTCACTGTTCGTGCTGTGAGACTGTGGAATTCCCTTCCACACTCAATACGCGAAAGCCCATCGTTGGGTGCATTCAAGAGACGAGTAAAGGATTACTATTTATCATCATGAATGACATTTATATTTGTATGTATATATATATTTTTTTTATGTGTATTATGTTTATGTATTGTGTAGTTTTACTACATATATATGTTTAGTATATTGTTATTTTATATATGTATATATATATATATATATATTCTCTTTAGTTATTAATGCTTGTTTGTTGTGCACTTTTTTGAATCTACCCTACCACTATCGAATCTCTCTATGGCTTTAAGGTTGGCTGTAAGAGAACCCAATTCTGGGTTAAGCTCGCCATTGTACATAAACTGTCTGTATTATTTTTATATATTTGTTGTTAAGTGTGCAATAAAGAATGAATAATAAATGATAAGGTTTCGCAGGCGGCTAGGGAATTGGGTGTATCTCGCAAAACTGCTGTACAAGTATACCACTACTTGCGAGAAGTGTGTAAGGTGGCGGAGGCTCATGACCGTCAAATGTTAGGCGGTTCTAATGACGTTGTAGAAGTCGATGAGACCCATTTATATTCAAATAAGTACCACAGAGGTCGACTTTTACAACGTCAAACATGGGCGTTTGGATGCATCAGCCGCCTAACAAAAAAAAATCACGTCGAGCTAATTCCCGACAAAACTCGCCACACACTTGATCCCATAGTGGTAGCAAATGTACGACCAGGGACATTCATTATGTCGGATATGCACAGGGCTTATCGAGGAATCGACTTACGGCTCAATATGGGTGGCCATTATGTGGTTAACCACAGCACAAATTTTGTTGCCGGCACTGTTGACATTCCAGTTCATCCTAGTTTAGGGGAACCAGTCGCTACTGGCGCTCCTAATGTGAACGTAAAAATTCACACGAACACAATAGAGCGCCAGTGGCTAGAACTGAAACGCCATTGCCGCACCTGCAGGAGCCAACGGCGTTTAAAATGGTACATGGGCGAGTTTATGTACCGCAAAAATATTTTGCGAAATCTTAATTCGGATGCCGCCCGGTTTCGTCGATTTATACGGGATATTCACCGCGTCTATCCTGGACCCGGTAAACGCGGTATAAGAATTATAAACTGTAGGTTTCGATCCTGTCGCTAGCAAGTTCCCAAGCCCTGAGCTCCTTCGCTCGCTCTTGCAAAGCCCCTAAAATCTCCTGTACATATTGCATTTTGTAACATTCATCCATTCCATCCATTCGCACCTTCGACATCGTTTTTACGACAAACGGTTGGTCGGAGACAAAAATCACCCAGATGCTTTTCGCCATCGTTTTTACGACAAACGGTTGGTCGGAGACAAAAATCACCCAGATGCTTTTCGCCTTATTTTTAGGTGTTCTATACTATAGAATCGAGAAAACAACGATTTGAGAGAAATAAAAAAAAAATGTTTTTTATTTTCGAAGTCACTGGTGCCTTTATAATGGAATCCCTTCGACATCGTTTTTACGACAAACGGTTGGTCGGAGACAAAAATTACCCAGATGCTTTTCGCCTTATTTTTTGGTGTTCTATACGATAGAATCGAGAAAATAAACAAAATACAAAAAAATAAATTTTTGCAAAAATTTTCTGTCTTTTTTCCTGTGTCCCGTTACGTACACTCCAACCGTGTCCGCTACTTTTTGCAAAGCGGGTCAGATATGCCCAATGACCTTTAAGACATAATTAGTTTTTTTCAATCAGATTTCTGAATGATGACTATAAAATGTTGTAAATAAATAACTTTAATAAAAAAACTTTTACAAATAAAAAATATTAACTATTTTGACTCTCACGAAATTACCATAACTATGATTGTTCTTAACTGGGGCCCGATTCTCCTAAGTTAATAATGTCAAAATCGAATCGCAATATGATCGCAATAGCAGTTTTAACCATATCGGGCATTCTGCTACTAATAAAAGACCAATCGTATTCGATTGACATTTGATTGGTGTGCGATTGGTCTGCTATTTTGGTGATTTTGGTCTATACGGTAGTTTGCTGTACAATCATTTTGCAATCGTAAATCATTTGCAGACAAAATGATTCATTATTGAATGATAGAAAAGGATAAAAACGTTTATTTCAAAGAAAAAATAGCGGAATGCCACATACGCTTCAATCGTAATCGAGTCGGAATTGAATCTCAGTCGAATCGAGTCGAACGTCGATCGATCGTCGCTTAAGTAAAATTAGGAGAATTGGGCCCCTGAACGGTTTGCGCGAGAGTTACTTTTTATCTATACAGGATTTGTACGGAACCCTCGGTGCGCGAGCCCGACTCGCACTTGGCCGGTTTTTTCAATGTGTGCAACCGACCACATTTTCTTATTAATAGATTTCTTGATATTGTTATAATGTGCCTCATATTTTGAAAATTCTTGTTCATATTCACTGTTCGAACCACTTAATTCAGAATCCAACTCCCAGTGTAGTTTGTCAATAACTGTCCAGCGAGACTGCAGATTTCGCAACAGATCTTCAAATTCCCACTTTTCTGAGACAAGCTCTACATTGATACTTGAAACAGTTTTCATGTACGCCTTAAAATTGCTTAACTGTTTTTTCAACATATCTTCGGTCTTGCTAGTAGATGCTCTATCTTGCTCTTGAGCACTTGGCAACACAAATGTTGGTGCTTTGAGTATAGGCGTCTGAGGCCTTTCCTCTGACCCGGTGCTCTTTGGCAGTAAATAATTCTTGATAGTTTCTCTAATGGTTTGATATTAAGACTGGATTACCCCATACCTTTCGCTTGAAAAATAGTGAAGCGATGCATCGCCAACGTTCACTAACGTGATATGATTATTATTGAATTGCGACCAGTATTGATCTAAAGAGTCTAAACGTCGTTGGATATAATCCGGAGTTTTCCTTTCTCTTCCATCTTTTTTAAAGTTGGTAAAAAGCGTTTCGATCGCAACAGCGATCTTTTCCTGTTCCAAGAGGAGTTCTTCCACCAGCGACATGGCGAAAACCGGTTAAAAAATTAATAAAAGGAAAGATACGAAAGGGTCACCTTACTCCTTGCTGCTATGCAATGCTGGCTGCAGTCGTAGCCTTGACAGGGTAGCTCTCGTGCGTCTTGATATCACGAAAGCTTGGTTCTTCATACAGAACTGATCGCACTGGACACGTGGCTAAAGTCAGAACCGGAACACGAACACGTGCACTATATTCGCGTTAAGGTCCCGCTTTACCGGAAGCTCGAAGGACCATGTAGGTTTATCGTCTCTTGATATCCTAGCACTTGATATTAAAAGTCTTGATATAGTTTGAAATGACTGTATTCTCCAACTTGATTACAATGACTTGATATTGATGAGAGATGTATGAAGGGTGAGAACGCGCGGTGTACTTGATGACCGAAAACGAACTGAACGCAATTAATTACTTATTTTTTATATGGTAACAAATTATAGAAATGATGACGCGTGCGTTTCACGCGGTTTCGTAATTATGTCGAGTGTAACTCGTACAGTATGTAATTATTGAATATTCACCTGTGGGGTCAAACAAGGTTGTGTGCTTGCACCAACACTGTTTGCTCTCTACTTTTCTGTCGTTGTCAGTGAAGCACTCAAACAAACTTCTGCTGGAATCAAAATACGTTTCAGGACTGATGGGGGACTTTTCAACCTGGCCAGATTAAAAGCATATACTAAAGTATCTCATGCTCTTATAACGGAGATCATGTACGCTGATGATCTGTGTTTTGTTACCAACTCTTTACAAGAGCTCCAGAACCTGATGACTAACCTTCAGGAAGTCTGTTGTCGTTTCGGTCTAAAAATCAGTGTTAAGAAAACTGAGGTAATGGCAAGCGACTCTCAAGGAGCTACAGAACCTATCAAGGTAAACATTGGCGATACTGAGCTGAAGCAAGTGAATACCTTCAAATATCTGGGCAGCACAATTACATCCAAGTGTGACCTTGATACCGAAATAAACCATCGCATTGGCGCTGCATCAGCTGTTTTCGGTAAATTACGAGCCTCTTACACACACATGATTTGAAGCTTTCGACAAAAATCTCCGTTTACAAGGCCATAGTCCTCCCAAATCTTTTATACTCTGCTGAAACATGGGTCCTCTATCGGAAACATATACGGGCGCTGGACCGATTTCATCTAAAGTGCATAAGAGACATTCTGAAAATCAAATGGTCGGATCGGATTAGAAATACCGAAGTGCTACGACACGCGAATGTCTGCGGCATAGAAGCGTACCTGATGCGGCGACAGCTCAGATGGTGCGGTCATGTTTTACGCATGGATGATGATAGGGTGGCCAAACGCATCTTCTTTTCTGAACTCCAGAACGGCAGACGGAAACAAGGTGGCCAGTTCTTACGCTTCAAGGATGTTCAGAAAAGACACATGAAAAGGTGCAACATTGATCCTCAGAACTGGGAGACAAAAGCCATTTGCCGCCCTGAATAGAGAGGCCTACTTAAAAATGCGATCAAAGATTTCGAAGAGCAAAGGAAATCCACACTGGATGCGAAGCGTGATGCTCTTAAGGCTAAAACACCAGTAGCCATTCATTATAACTACGTGGACGGTATCCTAACGTGCAGCCAATGCTCGCGCACGTTTACACATAAAATAGGGTACTGCAGCCATCAAAGGGCGCATAGAAGAGCTGATCATCCTAGTTCTTCTCTCAATGATAACTGAAAGCAGTCACCATAGCCGAAATCGGCAGGGAGTAATTATTGAATATTCAGAATCCCTATTTTCAACCGACTTAAAAAAAAGGAGGAGGTTCTCAATTCGGCTGTATTTTTTTTTTTTTTTTTTTTTATGTTTGTTACTCGATTTCTCAAAGACGCCTGGACCTCTTTCAAAATTTTTTTTTTTATTTGAAAGGGTATGCTTGTCATTTAGTCCCATCGTCATCAGATCAGGATCTGATGGTGGAAACCCTGAGAAATCGAGGGCATCTCTTGAAAATTGTAGGCGGGCATGGGGTAAAAACTTGACACTCAGGTGTATGCCTCAAAGCACTATTCAATAGTGAAGGTTTGAAGCTGACCTGATGATGGAGACCAGAGAGGGTCGAGGGAACTCAACAACTGAATATGTAAACTACCTCGTGTTTGGGCTTATATTATTGGTATTGACGAGACCTTTGCAACAGTGAAGGTTTGGAGCTGACCTGATGATGAAGATCAGAGAAGGTCGAGGAAACTCAACAACTGAATATTTACATATTATATTATATAATACCTCGTATTTGGGCTTAAATTATTTGTATTGATGAGAACTTTCCACTGATACGGATCGTGACAGCTATTCGTATCACTGAAAAGCTGTAAATAAAAAACTTTTTTACAAAAAAAAAATATAAAAATATTTATCTGAAACGTGTGCAAAATTGTGGTAGAAAGAACTAATTATCATCGTGTGGTTATGCGGTTTTTGATATGTATAATTGATAATAATTTATTATGTATGAACTAAAAATGATGGGAAACACTTTATACGTTATCTTAACGTACACCGCAATCAATAAAATATCACAAATAAGACCATATAATAAGCAAAAAGTCAAATCGCATCACCTACGAATTTGTAGGACTTTTTAATGTTTTTGCTATAATTGATTTACATATGTTGTGCAATGAAATCGCAAATTTTTTCTTCTTATTTTATTATAATACTAGCTTCTGCCCGCGACTTCGTACGCGGATCCTGTCCCTTATGCCAGCGACTACGGGGTCAGCAAAATCAAAGATCTGAATAGTCTGATATTGAATTTTAAGGGCCCGTTGACTTGAAAACAACGGAATACGCATAACCAATAGAAACGTTCCATATATTAAATTTTTGTACTTTAACGGCAAAAGCACAGCAGACTAAACAAAATGCTGAGAACTGAACCGCAATAGACGTGACCATAGGGATAAAGTAGTGATTCTAATTAGTCCGCATTTAAATTGTGTTTGGCAAAAATATTACACGTACTATTACGTAAAAAAACATTAAATAGATGACAAAGTCGTGGTGACTTAGTGGAAGTCGTGGAGGTTTAGTGGTTAGAAAACCAATCTCTCAAGTATGAGCGTGCGTCTTTGATTCCAGGTCAGGCAATTAGTGCCTGCCAATGCAAGTTCGTATGTACTTTCTACGTATATTTTGGATACCAATGACCGTTATTTGGAGGGGATGTTAAACTGTAGGTTTCGGCTGTCATTGAACATTCTTGGTAGTCGTTATGGGTAGTCAGAAGCCAGTAAGTCTTACCAAGGGGTGTTGGGTTGAGCGGATAACCGGCTTGTGGAGGTCAGATAGGCACTCGCTCCTTGTAAAACACTGGTACTCAGTTGCATCGTGACCCTAACATAATTGGGACAAAGGCTCTTGAGATAATAACGACAATAATAATGAGAATAGGCACCGCAGGACATCTGAGGCTGATGATGGGGAGTAGCGACCCCGCGGGGCTATTATATATACTGAGTTCTCCAGGGAGAGTATACTGTCCCCCGTCTCCCGCCGGTCGGAGTGAACCATGACGGGGGTAGGTCTCACGCCTCTGGCTTGGCTTGGCCGTCCAGAGTGGAGTCGCTAGAGCAGGATTAGTAGCCCTGCTCGTGAAGGATGTGGAAGAAAAGGCAAGAGTCAACCACCCGGCGTTTATTTCCAAACTGACCACAGATATGTTTTACACAGGAATGACATTAATAATAACAATGACAGTGACATATAGTACCTGACATCACACCTCCACCGCTATTCTAGAATTAGGATCACAATATGAAAAACTTATAACTAATTAAACCTTACGATTTTTAACACTACTTAACACTGATATTTTTTTTTTTTTTTTTTTTGTATGGCATCTCGCAGTTCAGCCTAGGAGGCCGTGTACTGCTTAACCGGACTTTTCCCTGTGGATGCCTAGAATTTAAGGCCTCCAGCCAGGGGCGTAAACAACTTATAAACTAAGCGACTGCGCTAAGGGTACCCCCTATGGGGTCGAACCTCGGCTTAGGGCGTCGCTGGGGAGGCAGCAAGAGGACAGGCTGGATCATATGATCATTATTATTAAATGGGGAATTTAAAGCTACTGGCTCAGCTCGCGGGCTGGCTCGATGAGCAAGGGTCGGGAGGACAGAGAACGGGACGTCGCGGCGGACCTCGGCGGCGAGGTTTGTACGAACGCGGTTTGTGTTTGTGTAGGGTGCTAGTGAGTTTACTACTCTCTTGGAGGACAGTTATCTCATCGTCAGGTTCTAGAAGGGCATGCCTAGGGCGGCGAATCCTACTGATGCGGGAGGGAGTATAATTACTGGCTGACACGATAAGTGAGTTAACGTGTTTCTCAGCGCGTTCGAAGTACCGTATGGCGGCACGCTTCATATACTGGCGGATGGTAGGGATTTTTAAGTCGAGATGAAGAATCTCATTTCGAACATAATAGGGAGCTCCTGTGATTTTCCGTAAAGCACGGTTTTGAAGGGCCTGCATTCTGTGAAGGCGGCGATGGCTTGCCTGTGCGAACACAGGGCAAGCATACATCATGATGGGGCGTATGCACGATACGTAGAGGCGTAACTTGCATTTAAGAGATAATTTGCTCTTTGAATTGAGCAAGAAGTGCAATCTACCGTACACAAAGGCTGCTCTAGAGCGCACCTTATTTATGTGCTCGGCGAATGAGAGGCGCTGGTCTAAGATTACACCTAGATATTTGGCATGCTCCTTCCAAGGAATCGGCCTACCAAACATGGTGACTGACGGGGGCGCGGGAGGAAGCCTGCGGCGAGGGCTCGAAAAGAGTATGGCCTGGCTTTTGTCGGGGTGGAGTTCGATTCTCCATAGCCTAGTCCAGACACCTAGGGTGTTGCAATAGGCTTGAAGATGTCTCACTATGGCGGCTGGGCTGCGGCCTGAGCAGTAGATTGCCGTGTCGTCGGCGAATAGGGCTAATTGAACATGCTTGTTCTTAGGAATATCGCTAGTGTATAGCGTGAAGAGGATGGGGGAGAGTACCGAGCCTTGTGGGACGCCAGCTTTTATAGGGTGGGCCGAAGAAAGAGTGCCGTCTATGCGATAGCGAAAGGTGCGATTCGACAAAAAGTCTCGTAAGATGACGACGAGACGGTCTGGGACACCGAGTTGGTAAAGCTTATAAATCAAGCCATTGTGCCAGACTTTGTCGAAAGCCTTTGCTATATCGAAGAGAATCGTACCGGTGAGTTGGCCACGTTGGAATCCGTGGCTCACACCTTCCACGATGCGGTGGACTTGTTGGACACAAGAGTGATGGGTTCGAAAACCAAACTGTTCTAATGGAATAAGACTCTTTGCTTCGACGTAATCTTTGAGACGCTTATAGATAAGTATCTCGTAGATCTTGCCGAACACATTGAGTAAACTGATAGGGCGATAGCTGGACGGGTCTGATTTTGGTTTACCGGGTTTGGGAATACCGATTACGGTTGCCTCTTTCCATGCCTGTGGGAACAGGTTATGGGTCATGGCGCAATTGAAGATCGCGGTCATGAGCATTACGAGGGAAGCGGGTAGGATTTTGAAAACTTTATTGGTTATTCTATCTGGGCCCGGAGCTTTACGGGGTTTGAGACGTTTGATGATCTCTGCCACTTCGTCTGGAGTGACGGGAGGCAAGGGATCGTCGGGGTCTTCTTGCGGTGGTAGGGAGGATCTGCGCTCGACCTCGGCTTCGACCTTTAGTAGGTGAGCCGGGTCGACCGGTTGGGTACTAGGCGAGCATTGAGCCTCGAGGCTGTCGGCCAGACATTCCGCTTTTTCATCGTCCTCGAAGGCGAGGGAATTGTCGGGGCGTTTAATCGGCGGGGTGGAAGCTACTTCATCGGATTTGAGTTTCCTTTGATGCTGCCAGAAGGCTTGATGAGTCGGCTCGAGTTCGCTCAGCGTCTTGTCCCAGCGCGTTTGACGCATCTCAGCAAGGCGTTCCTTTACAGCACGCTGTAAGTTACGCATGTGAGACTTGTTAGCGTCGCAGGGAAAAGTACTGTAGGCACGGACAGCCGCGTTCTTCTCGGTCACCAGAGCACGCACGTCATCCGGGAGCTTGAAGCGATGAAAGCTCGTCGCTTCAACTCTACGTGAACACTTGTCCACGGTGGATTGTACGTGCTCGGTGAACGAGCCGATCGCGCCCGTCATGTCAGCGACTGAGTTGATTTCATCGGGAATTGATTCTAACTGGGCGGAGGAGGATTTCAAGCTTTCGCTTAGCATTCTCCAGTCCGTGACAATCTGGGTGGGAGGAGGGCGATCCGGGTCGAGTGGGCCTGAGCGCGAGGCTAGTTCCACTAGAACCGGTCTGTGGTCGGAGGTGAGCTCGTGTAGTACCTCGATCGAATGTAAACGTAGGTTTACGTTCTTGAGGAGCGCTACATCGAGAACGTCGGGAAGGTGGTCGACTATATTAGGAAAGTGAGTGGGATGCATCGGAGCGATGACATCGAAGTTGAGGGATTCACACTGATTGAATAGCAACCTGCCTCTTGGAGAAGTAGTGTTGCTATTCCAGGCGGGATGTTTGGCGTTTAGATCACCTGCTATTATTACAGAGTCGCTCAGGCCTAGTAAGGCTCTGAGATCGTTCGTGAAAAGGATCGGGTCGTAGGACTGAAAGGATGAGGACGTGGGAGGGCAGTAGGCCGATACGAGAGTGATCGACTGGTGATGGGACATGGCTAGTCGACAGATCGAGGCTTCAATGCAGCTTAAGTCGGGGGGAGTGATCTCTACACAATGTAGCGATCTTTTATAATAGATAAGCGTGCCGCCTTTGTGGCGTGTGATCCTGTCATTTCTAATTAACTTCATCATCATCAGCCTATCGCAGTCCACTGCTGGACATAGGCCTCTCCAAGTGCACGCCACTGAGATCGATTTTCGGCTTCTCGCATCCAGCTCCTGCCAGCCGTCTTGCGCAAGTCATCACTCCACCGTGCCTGAGGACGTCCTACACTACGCTTGCCGAGGCGCGGTCTCCACTCTAGAACTCGTTTACCCCAACGGTTATCGGTTCTTCGGCTAATATGGCCAGCCCACTGCCACTTCAGCTTGCTGATTCGGTGGGCTATGTCGATGACCTTGGTTCTCTGACGGATTACCTCATTTCTGATGCGATCCCTCAGAGAAATGCCGAGCATAGCCCTTTCCATATCCCGCTGAGCGACTTTAAACTTGTGAACCAGCCGTACCGACAGTGTCCACGTTTCGGCTCCGTAAGTCATGACAGGTAGGACGCACTGATTGAAGACTTTTGTCTTTAGGCACTGTGGGATCGACGATGTTAGGACTCGACGTAGCTTCCCAAATGCAGCCCAACCCAACTGAATTCTCCTATTCACCTCGTCCTCAAAGTTGTTTCTACCTAACTGCAATGTCTGCCCGAGGTATACATATTTCCGAACAACTTCGAGAACGGCGCCGTGTATCGCAATCGGTTCCGGTAGAACATGTTCATTGAACATGACCTTGGTTTTGTCCAAGTTCATCCGTAGGCCGATGCGTAGAGAAGATTCAGCCAGGTCGTTCAGCATCTGTTGTAGGTCCTGCAGCGTTTCCGCCATGATGACGATATCGTCAGCAAATCGCAAGTGAGAGATGTGTTCGCCATTGATGTTGATGCCTTGCCCTTTCCAGTTCAGCGTCTTGAACATATCCTCCATTGCATTAGTGAACAGTTTCGGGGAAATAACATCCCCTTGTCTCACTCCTCGATGCAACGGTATGGGCCTTGTTTGCTGATTCTGTACTTGGACGGACATTGTAGCGGCTTCGTAGAGACATCTCATCACTTGGATGTATCGCCAATCTACTTGACAACGCTGCAGGGACTCCAGAACAGACCAGATTTCAACCGAGTCAAAGGCCTTCTCATAGTCCACAAATGCTAGACACAGGGGCTGATTATACTCTTCGGTCTTCTGTATAATCTGCCGCACTGTGTGGATGTGGTCTATGGTGCCGTATCCGCTCCGAAACCCGGCCTGCTCCGGTGGTTGGAATTCGTCGAGTCTTCGCGCAAGTCGGTTCGTGATCACTCTTGAGAACAGCTTATAGACGTGGCTTAGGAGGGAAATGGGTCGATAGTTCTTCAGCTGGGTTTTGTCTCCCTTCTTGAAGAACAGGACGACAACACTCCTACTCCACGCCTCTGGAGTTCTCCCTTCAAACAGGACGGCATTAAAAAGCTTCTGGAGCTCCCCCAGTACGGGCTTTCCTCCTGCTTTTAAAAGCTCTGTTGTAATGCCATCCTCGCCAGGGGCTTTTCCATTTTTGAGCTGTCTCAGAGCGATCTCGATTTCGTCACTGCTGACTTCTGGCAGGTCTTCGGTGAAATGGCGTGTTAATGTGGCTCTAGAATCCTCATTTCCGGGATCAGGTCGAGATGCATGCGATGCGTATAGCCGGCCATAGAAATTTTCCACTTCCGAAAGGACTGCCGGCACCGAAGAAACGACTTCTCCACTTGTTGTGGTCAACTTCGTCAAGTGGCTTCTTCCAAGAGATTGTACGAACACCTTTGACCCCCGATTTAGCTCAATTGCTCTTTCAATGTCAAGAGTATTGGAGCACCGGAGGTCGCGTCGTACGTGCTTGTTGATCTCTTGGTTTAGAGCCCGCTTAGCTGACGAAGTGACAGGCGGGTTTTCACGTCGTTTCTTCATAAGCCCTAATGTCTCTTCCGAAAGCTTTGATTTCTTGCCCTTACGCTGCATGTTACAGAATCTCGAACCTTCCTCCCTGAGGATCCGAACCACATATTCGTGGTTCTGGTTAACGTCTGTTGTGGTTTCCACGGCGGCAAATCGGTTCTCCAAATTTGATTGGAACGTTTCAGATCCTGTCATGGTTTGGAGCAGTGTTGGTCGGAGCCTGGCCTTCATCAGACGGAAACGTTCGGCCTTGAAGTTGATATTCAGAGAGCCTCGGACAAGTCGGTGATCGCTACCGGTATTAAACCTATTGATTAACTTATAGTTAGCTATATTAGGGCCGCGTACGCGCGGCTTTAGGAAGGTCTCTTGTACGAGAAGAATGTCTATCTTATGGGATTGTAGGAAGGCGGAAATCTCGTCGCGTTGGCCGAGAATACCGTTGGCATTATAATAGCCAAGCCTAAGGGAATGGGGTTTAATTTTGGATGTATTATCCATTTCTATTTCCTAAAGTGAGGCAGGTTTTGAACTGCCTGGGCGACGTCTGAATACTCCTGCATAACGGAGTAGAGTTTGATAAGGTCGCCATTGCTGGCGACTATCTCCCTCGAAAGTTGTTGAGCTCTGTCGCTCGTGAATACACTGAACGTGCTCAGTATAACGTTCATAGAACTGAGCCCTGATACTGGGCTAGAAGAGGGCGCGATCGCTTGCGCTTGCGCGGGCTTGGCGGCTATAGGAGCCGCGGAGGGCGCGGAGGGCGCGGAGGGAAGGACGGGAGGGACGCGAGGTAAGCTCGCGGGAGCCGCGGTGGAGTTATTCACCGGGGCGGGAGTTGGATGGGGCTGAGTTGGCCTCAGGGTTGGAAAGGCTCTCTGATGGTTGAGAGGGTTCCATGGGGAGGGCCGTTGTGGGCTGAGACGCTCGGGAAGTTGAGCGGTAGGTAGCCTTGCTGATGGGCTTTCCCTTAGCTGGCGGGCGTTTGCACGCTTGGCCAGCTTGGGAGACGTTTTTGGGGCCTTTGGGCAGCCGCGGTAGTTGGCGGGATGGCCTGAGGCGCCGCAGAGTACACAGCTCGGAGGCTCGGTGCACAGAGTGCGGTCCTTGGGTCGCGGGCAGTCGGAGGTACCATGTTGGCCTAGGCATTTCACGCACCTAGGCTGGGCGAAACAGTTGCGCTGTGAGTGACCCCACAGTTGGCAACGGTGGCATTGTGATACAATGCCAGATCTATTTGGCTTCTCGATTGAGATGCCGGTTAAATTGCACACCGATTTGATGTTAAAAATCGGGTGGATTTTAGAAGGGGATGGCTCGCATACTACGAGCACCATGTCGAAGGCGTGGCCGCTGCGGGCGCGGTGCATCCTATGGACTTGCGTCGCCGGGATGTTTTGTGACTTAAGGTCACTTAAAATGTCATCCGAAGGGATTTCCTTCGGAATACGGGTAATGACGACCCGGAGAGGTTTTTCCTCAGGGAGGGAGTATGTATGGAACGAAATGTTCCTCGCTCTTAGCGCTTTAGTTATTTCCCTATAGTCGTCTGACGTAGGGAGGACGATTTTTATACCGTTGCCGGTATTGGAGGCCGATCTGTAGTTGATCTTACGATCAACACACAGCTTGGACACTTCGGTCCATTTCGCCTTGTCCTGTAAGTATACAGGCGGCGGAGGTTTGCTTTTAGGTGCGCTTTTGGGCTTAGCGGCACCTTGGGAGGAAGCGACCTGCGAGGTCGAGGGTGACGGGGCGGGGGATGCTGTAGACACAGCGGGCGGGCTAGGGAGAGGGGATGCGGCAAGGGCGATGGTCTTGCGTGCCTTGTCATTGTTTTTATTCTTTTTCCTCTTACCTCCCTGTACGACGGTGAAGTCGTCTTCGGAGGAAGAGGAGTCAGAGGGCTCGGAGGATTGAGCATCCTCTGGGACGGGTGAGGCAGAGCGGGAGGACGAGGTGTCCATGCATTCGGCGTCGACGTTGGACGCAGGTGCACTCGCCTGAGTTATTTCCATTGTCTGTGAGACAAAGGAATTAGGAACAATGGTCGAGTGCAGCTGGGCATCGACCATTGTTTTGGGGATTACCGATTCCGCTAATGCGGCGGTTTTCCCCGAAGCGATAATTATAGGCTCAACAATGGGGCGCGACACAGCTGCGCCGGCCTCTTTTGTTGAGCCGTTATCGGTAATAAGATAGCGCGCTAGGCGCGGGTCCTTGATATCAAGGTTGCTAATCATATCGCCATATTTGGCGACAATATCTTGGTCCTTGAGGAGGACCTCGAAGAGGAATTTAACAACTTCGGCAGTCATTTTCCCGTGAGGGAAGAGGGCTACCGAGCTAAGAGAGGTGGGGGCCTAATTATAAACCCTAAAACCTATCTCCTATCTCCCCGGGTGGATGGGCCCGGGGATGTGTAACCCTCCCTGCCGGGTATAGGCAGGGAGGTGAGTACCTATTGGTGATCCCTAAGCTTGTAAACCGTTCGCCAGTCTTATTGTGCGAACGGGCCCTAGCCAGTCTAGTGCGAAGGGTATAGAGATACCCAACCGACACCAGGTGTGTAGCTGTGAAAGCAAACCAGATGCAAGGCACGACTAGGAGATCCCCCAAGGCCGAAATCCGAGCTCCCGTCCAATTGACTGCCTTGCCCTGAAGGGGTTCGGCGGGTGTGATTGGGTCAACACCCTCTCGGCTTCGTTGGCACCGTAAGGTTTCAACCGAGAACCACGAAACTGTGGCTTTTACCCAGAAGGGGTCAAGTGAATTTACTTGACACAAACGTTTTAGAAACAGGATAATCGTCCGCCGCTTTGAAAAAAGCAGCTTTCGATTGATATATTTGTAGTCGGCAGAGCGACTACGGTGAGCGTTACGTCGGGCGTAACAAAGACAAAAGTCGTAAACGGGCGAGCGCAGAGCGACACGTCCGTACACGACGAGAGTCAGAAGTGGAGTCGACCTTAACACTGATATTCTTATGAACTAGCTTATATATCATATCTTTTAACCGGTTTTCGATTCCGTCTGGGATAACGATTCACCGGTGACTCAGATGGCAATGGAACCTTAGGTGAGGACTGTTCAGCTTGTTCGCTCTGATCAATATTATTTTTAGCCTCTGTTTCTGGCAGAGATAGTCCTTCTGAACCCCCGCTTAACGGCTCGACAACATTCTCCTCACTTTGCTGACTCTCATCATACCCTTCCGGACCGGTAACATCCGAAAAATGGGACCTACGCCGCATTTGATTTATGTGTCTTTAACATAATTGACCGCTATCCGCCACTACTGAATATCTACGTAAACTGTCCACCTCTTGTATTGTGCCTTTCACCCATTTATCCCCTGAGCCATACCCTCGCGCCCAAATTAAGTCTCCCTCTGTAAATTTACGCGGCGTTCCACCAGCGTATTCTACCTGACGCGTCTGTGCTTCTCGTACTCTGTGCTCTACGACACGATCAGCACGCAACAGATCTAGCCTCGACCGTAACGTCCGTCTTTGTAGAAGCATGGCTGGCGTTTCCCCGGTGGTACCGTGTACCGTATTGCGATAAGCTAAAAGGAAGGTTTGTAAAGCGGTATCAATATCTAACTGGTCCCTATACGCCTTCTTGATGGCTCGTTTACATAACTTAACTGCATTCTCTGCTGCTCCGTTTGACGATGGGTGGTAAGCAGGTGAAAAATTCTGTTGTATACCATTATTTTTAAGGAAATTTTTAAATTCAGCACTGGTAAATGGTGGGCCTTGATCTGATACTAACTCTTCTGGTAGACCAAATCTCGCAAAGGTGGATCTTAATACCCTAATAACATTGGCAGCGTTAGTATGTTTCATCTCAAAAACTTCAATCCACTTAGAAGTAGAATCGATTAATACAAAAAATGTTAAACCTTTATATGGACCCAGGAAATCTACATGCAACCTGGTCCACGGGCGCGTGTGGTACGGCCACGGTTGTATCGGAACCCGACAAGGGGCATCCGCCTCCGCCGCGCAAGTCTCGCACTGCTTGCACATATCGTCTACCGCCGCATCTATGTTAGGCCACCACACGTAACTACGAGCTAGGCTCTTTGTCTTCACTATTCCCATATGACTACTGTGAAGTTGTTTTAAAACTATATTTTGTAATGAAACTGGTACGACCATACGGTAACCCCACATCAAGCACCCTACTTCTGTGTATAGCTCATTACGTCTTCTAAAATAAGGCTGAATTAAATCGTCCGAACAAGTTAGAGGCCAACCGGATTGGGTGTACGTTACAATTCTACTTAGGATCTTATCACTTGCTGTTGCTTGTTTAATATCTTTACTGGTAATAGGCAAAAAATCTTCTACAAAATTAACGTAAGTACTCTCGTTGTGCACTCCTGATTTATTGATTTCTGTATATGGTAATCGTGACAACGCATCCGCACAGTTTTTACTTGACGAAACGTACTCAATATCATAGGAGTAACCTGTCAATAACACTGCCCAGCGTTGTAGTCTGGATGCAGCCATTACTGGAATCCCTGCCTTATCACCAAAAATGTAAGTTAAAGGCTTATGATCCGTTCTCAATATAAACTTGCGCCCGTATAGGTACTGATGAAATTTACGAATTCCAAAAATAATAGCGAGTGCTTCTCTATCTATTTGCGAGTAACCGCGCTCAGCTTGTGTCAGCGAGCGCGACGCGTACGCCACCGGGCGCTCGCCACGCGCACTAGTGTGCGATATCACCGCGCCTAGACCCACGCTGCTCGCGTCTGTAGTCAAAATTATGGGTAACTCCGGTGTATAGTGCATCAAAACGTCACTACTTCCTAACAAGCATTTAACCTTGGTGAATGCCTCTTGACACTCTTTACTCCAACTGAACTGAACACCTGCTCTAAGCAAGTTATAGAGTGGTGCTAGAACTGTACTAACATTCTTTACAAACTTGCCATAGTACATGACCATACCGATGAATGCTCTCAATTCGCTGACATTCGTAGGAGGGGCTATCTTATTTATGGCCTTAACCTTATCTGGACAAGTATGAATGCCGTCTTTACTAATGGTATGCCCTAAATAATTTATCGACTTCGCAAAGAATACACACTTTTCTCTCTTTACTCTCAGACCGTACTTATTTAAACGATCAAATACCTGGCATAAATTCCGCATGTGGTCTTCCCTAGTAAATCCTGTGATTATAATATCATCCAAGAAAACACCAACTTGAGGTATATCATTAAAAAGTTGCTCTAATCGTCTTTGAAAAATTCCCGGACTCGATGATAGTCCATAAACTAATCGGTTGTACATAAATAAACCCTTATGGGTATTAATCACAGTATATTTCCTAGTGTCATCTAGTTCAAATTGAGCGTAGGCCTGTGACAAATCAATTTTACTAAAATGTTCACCACCCTTCAACTTAAACAACAGTTCTTCTACCCTAGGCAGCGGATATCGGTCAACTTCTATAACTTTATTGAGTGTCAGTTTGTAATCAGCACAAATTCGAATGTTACCGTCCTTTTTGACGACTGGTACAATCGGTGTCGCCCAGTCTGAGCGCTCCACCGGTGAGAGAATGCCGTCGAGCTGCAGCTGGGCCAGCGCGCGCTCGACCGGCTCCCGCAGTGCGTAAGCCAGCGGGCGCGCGCGCATGAACACGGGCCGCGCTCCCTCGTGCACGTGCACGCTCACCCTGCCACCGGTGAACCGACCCAGACCATCCGCGAACACCTCACAGTATTTGGAACTGAAAGCATGCAAGTCAAAAACTTCATTCTTGAACATAGTCATATTATTACACTCATAATTCACAATAGGTAACTGTATTTTTAATTCGGCCATCCATTGCCGTCCTAAAAGAATGGTTTTCCCATTCTCTACAACAAATAATTCCAACCTCTTGCACGTATCTTTGTACTCAACCATTGGTAATATTACTCCTAGGGGTTTGACTGTCTCCCCCGTATAATATTTGTGCGGGACGGACGTAGCTCAGAAGCAGGAACTATGGGTGGCTTCGAGACGTTGACGCCCCGTCGGTCGCTGGTTCGTGGACGGCTGGGCGAGTGGACTGTATTTTCGATGTGGCGAGAAACAGGAATATAAGAAACAGGAGTATGAGAAACAAGAATACGTTTAGACGGGTTTTAGTACTCTCTGGTTTTAATACGTTTAGACTGGTTTTAGTACTCTCTGCTACTGTGGGTTCAGGAATGCCGGCGAAATAATAAGTCTTCATATATTTTTCAGGAGTCTTGAAGGGACGAGCTTCGACGCACTACTGTTTACTATTTCACTATTTACTTTTTCACTATTTACTATTTTGCACTATTAAAATTCTATACCGATGACTACGATTGTACGGCGGAGCTTGCGCACCGAATGTGTTCGAAACTTTACCTTAACGAGCGCCTCGATTCCTCGTCCCTCCCACCAACCTCAGTTTATTTGACATTTCAATTTTACAGCGATATTACAGGTCTATGGTACATGAGAGCGTTATGGGACGCACGGTGCCAGACCCCCCATGAAGTGCGCTACCGAACTATACTATACTCACCCTGAATATCTTCAGGACTGAAACACTATAACCGAATAAACTATAAAAACTATGTGAAATCAGCCCTTGTATGAACATTATCTCGAGATAAAAAACAAACTATGGGGGCTATCTCGATACGGAAAGCAGTGTGTGTTAGGGCATTTCATGGGCTATCTGGCGATAGTAATCCTATCGATGT
The DNA here is from genome assembly GCA_963856015.1 of Helicoverpa assulta. Lineage (NCBI taxonomy): Eukaryota > Metazoa > Arthropoda > Insecta > Lepidoptera > Noctuidae > Helicoverpa > Helicoverpa assulta. The sequence goes on along the minus strand of CAWLCW010000001.1, from coordinate 11,985,802 downwards.
GACCTAAGCCCTAGTATTGACAATTTGCATGTAAAATGAAAGACAAAACACAGACATTATTTATTGTTCTGTAACTTAAACTATTGACAATATTCCTATAAAGTAAGTTGTTTTCTATATACTGCGACCTAGGCTTTCAGTTAAACACTATTTCACTAATGAAAGTTTAGGATTTTTTCTATCGAGAAATGTTTACATAGGCAAATCAGGCCGTAAACGGCAGAACTATATGTTTATTATACACAACTATGTAGGTTTTAGGCTACCACTATAAAACTATTACAATTTACTATTGAAAAACACTATAATTTACAAATCAAAACACTATCAAAACTGAATACAATTCTATACTTATTTAGAAGGAGGGTGCACGTGAAAACACACATCGGCGCGGCTCACGGCACTTTTTTCTCGTTACCCGCATCACAAATTGTTAGAGTATAAATAGTAACGCGCATACACGAACACTTAGGCATTATGATCTTGCACTCGCGGCGCACGGATGCGTCTGTCGCGAACAATATTTTAGCACTAAATTACAAGGCTCAAGGCATAAATCGGTAAATAATCTCCTGTAACCCTCCTGGCTTATGCATGAGATAGCACTACCAGTGTCACATTCCATTTTAAGGTTTTTACCATTAACTTGTAACTCTATATATACCGGTTTGCATTTTGTAACGTCCAATTTACAAACATCAATAACAATTACCTCGTCACTTTCTGCACTTGTACTTCCATTGTCTTCCCTTGAGTGCTCGATGTCCACGTTGCAGTGTTCCACTACATTCGGGCACATGCGTTGCAGATGTCCCGGTCGGTTGCACACCCTACAAACGTAACGCACAAACTTGCACGTGGCTGTGTCGTGATTTGCACCACACACTTGGCACCGCTGCTGCGCACGCTCACCCAGCCGGGCGGGCGCTGGCGCTGCCGGTGCGCGCACGCCTCGCCTCCGCCCGGTCCGCGTAGTGGTCTCCCGCGCCACTCCGCTGACGCCACGTGCGTCACTCCGCTTTGCCGGCCTCGCTGCTGACATTGCTTGGCACGGCACCGACGCCGCCGCCGCCGTTTCACTGCCCGTGGCTGATCCTCCATGTCCAACCACTTCTGCCGCGTCTTTTTCTGCCGCCTCCAAACTAACTGCCAGTTGATACGCCCGGCCGAAACCCAAACTTGCTTTCGGCGAATAATCGCTGTCGTATCATTTCGTTGGTTATGCCACAAACTAGTTGGTCTCTCAAACTTTCTTCAAGCCAGGAACCGAATTCGCATGTCTTGGACATTTTCTTCAAAACCGCCGTATATTCCGATATAGACTCGCCATCTTTCTGCTTCCTGTGCCTAAATTTATATCTTTCGGCTAATTCGCTTGGTTTGGGTTGTAAATGCCTCCCCATAATGTCTGAAATTTGTGCAAATGTTTTGGTCGTCGGCTTTTCCGGTGTGCACAAATTGACCAAAAGTCCATATGCATCCGCTCCCATCACGGTTATCAGCGTTGGTACTTGCAACTCAACCGCTATTTTGTTTACCAAGAAATATTGTTCTAAGCGTTCCACATATAATTTCCAATCGTCACTATGCACCTTAAATTCGGCAATCTTCCCGATCGATATTTTGTTGCTTGATTTTGTTTGTCCTTGTCGCCATTGAAGGATGCGGAAGAAAAGGCAAGAGTCAACCACACGGCGTTTATTTCCAAACTGAGCACAGATACGTTTTACACAGGAATTACATTAATAATAACAATGACAGTGACATATAGTACCTGACATCACAGCTCGGAGGGTAGGTGCCTCATGGTAAGTACAGGGAGCGCGTAATCTACGTTTAAAGTCCGCCGAGGTATCCTCACCCTTCAGCCGCTCATGTCCCTATTGCCCTCTTGTTGCTATTTAGTGACTGGTTCCCGGGGGCCCAGTATGTGAGGTGGCGAGTCTCCACCTGCCATTTTTACATGTACCTAATACATTGTCATCCACTAACATCCCATCACAATAGCCCAAGTAGTTTTCCTCCATAGTTAGCAATAGTTTAGCACAGAACCGGGGTGTACGGTAGGTGTAAAGAAGCGAAATGAAACGGTTGACTGCTCAGAATATACTGCGTTTATTAATGAAATATAATTAATTTATACACTATTAGGATAACAAAGATTATGATATAGAGGGGACACTACACCTCCCTCCTGAAAAAAAAAGAAAATGCTTATTACATTAGCATTTTTCTTGCATACATCTAAATATAATTACTTAACTAGGGTGATACAATTTTGTTCGATTTTTATGTATTACATCGGGCTTATTATTTCGCATAATCTCAACATTCGGTGACATATCTTTTATGACAACATATGGTTCAGAATAAACACAATTTAATTTGTTTCCAACTTCATTTTTAGGGTTCCGTACCTCAAAAGGAAAAAACGGAACCCTTATAGGATCACTTTGTTGTCCGTCTGTCTGTCTGTCTGTCTGTCTGTCAAGACCCTTTATCTCAAGAACGCGTGGACGTATCAAGCTGAAATTCACATGAAATACTCAGGTCTATTGTCCCTTTAAGCTGTGAAAATATCAAACTTCTAAGCCAAGCCAATCAAAAGATACAGCCGATTATGTCGATATTTTCAACAAATTTTCGACACTCGCAAAGGAATCAAAACCTACAGGATACTTCCCGTAAACTCAGAATCTTGAAATTTGGCATGAAGCATTGTCATATAATGCAAATATAGGAAAAATTGCGAAAATCACATTTTTTTTGTTATATGATGTAATAAAAATATTTTAATAAAATGAAACTTACTACCTTATTTCTCAAGAACGAATAAAGGTATCAAATTGTAATTTATACCAAATACCTAGGTCCATTGTTCCTTTAAGCAGTGAAAAAATCAAAACTTCTAAGTTAACCCCATCAAAAGATACAGCAGTTTATACCGACACCTAGACGAATTTCCGTCACACGCTAGGGAATCAAAACCTACAAGGTACTTCCCGTGAACTCAGAATCTTGAAATTCGGCACGAAGCAACTTTATATAGTACAGATAAAGGGAAAATTGCGAAAATGACAAATTTGAAGTTCCATAAAATATTTAAATATTATTTTTGCTTACATGACATAAAATATTTTTTTAAATATTATAAACTTACTACGTACCCTTTTTCACATGAACGCGTATAGATATTAAAGTTGAAATTCATATCAAATACTTAAATCTAATTGCCTCTAAACTGTGAAAAATTTTAAATCATTCAAAGGTCATTGGGCGCCTTAGTATGGAAACCATACCCAAGGCGGACACGAACGAAATATAGCATAGTATAATGATATAAGGCTCTGATTTACTATGGCGTTAGTCGCATCAACGTGAGCCATGGGCATCTAGAGAAAATCAGGTTTAAACATCAAACATTTTCTCTACTTCAATGGTGAATTTAAACGACCAAATGGGATGGATTCGAGTGACTATTTCTTTATAGTAAAAGAGTATACTCGCCGTTTATGCCCATTGTAATCAGGTCAGGATCTGATGATGGAAACCTTGAGAAATCGAGGGCAACTTTCTGAAATTGTAGGCACGCATAGGGTTAAAACTCTCGTTTGATTCTCAGATTTATGTCTGATTACACTGTCAAACAGTGATGGTTTAGAGCTGACCTGCTAGTGGAGACGAGATAAAGTCGAGGGAACTCCTCAACGGTATGTTTTAGCTACGTCGTGTTTGGACTTATATTATTCGTATTGACAAGTAATTTTCACTGGAAAGTTAAAAATTAAGACTTTTTACAACAAAAAAAAAAAACAACTTCCCAAACCTCAATTCTCTCTAAACCTCAATACGACTGCTACTGCGGGTATAACTGTGGTGTTATTTTTATGTATGCTGGGTGTGGATGGACCCAAACACTGAAATAAAAAAATACTATTTACAAAAGAAAAATAAACCGATTTCATGAAACAGTGAAAGGGACAAAATACAACTTTTGGCAAGGCTCTAAGAACGTAAAGCCAGCGTCCCAGAATCCTTCTTTGTAGCAGTCGTTGTTACAAGTCAATGTAAGTGGCCGTCAGGTGGATTTGGCGACTGGAAAAAAACTTGAAATTAGGGCTTGTGAGATGATTAAACCACTCAATAAGAAAAGATCTCATTCCCGCAATGGCTGCTATAACCCAAGTTAGAAGGGAATTCGCATCACCTCTTATAAAATAAGCTCTAACACAAGGTAATTGATATAAATAGTAAAGGAGTTCCCTGAACTATATCTCATCTTTATAATAGATCCCGCAATGCCATCAAACCTATCCACGTGGAAAGCCCTCGTCAATACGAATAAAATAAGCCTAAACACGTGGTAGTTGCAACATACTGTTCAGGAGTTCCCTCGATTCTCTTTGGTCTCCATAATCAAATCAGCTCACTTCACTGTTTCGCAATTCCCTCAAAAATACACCCGCATGTCTGGTTTTGACTTGATGCGTGCCTACAATATTCGAGAGTCGCCCTCGATTTCTCGAGGTTTCCAGATCCTCATGAGGTCCTGGTAATCAGGGCACGCCACCATCGTGGCGGTAAGTCCCCTCTTTGAGGAGTGGCTCGGGAGGAGTCACGGCGCCCTCACGTACCGCATGACGCAGGTCCTCACCGGACACGGTTGTTTCGGGAGGTACCTGCACCGCATCGGTCGTGAGGAGGCGCCCGGGTGTCACCATTGTGCGGACAGCCCCGAGGACACGGTGGACCACACAGTCCAGGTGTGCCCCGCATGGGAGGGGCACCGCCGGGTCCTCGTCGAGGCTTTGGGCGGCGGCGACCTCTCGCGTCCGGCCTTGGTTCAGGCCATGGTCCGGGGCGAGAGGGAATGGGATGCCGTCGCCTCCTTCTGCGAAGCGGTCATGCTCGAGAAGGAGGAGGCGGAACGCCAGAGAGTTCGCACCTCTCATCCCGGCCGCCGCGCTGGACCAGGTAGACACCATGGGCGCCGGGTGTCGCGAGATGACTCCCGGCCACCGTAGGCGTGGGTCTGTGGGCGGTGAGTTCGGGTGGCTCATCGTCCCTCTGTCTTTCTAGACGACAGACCCGTGTCGACGGCGCGCGTTGTTCCACGCGCTCCTCAAAGAGATGTCAGCAACCCCAGCGGGGCCCAGCAGGGCCAAGGCCTGCCGGGGCTGCGGGTTGTTCGAAAGAGATACCGCGGCCCTGGTACATAAAAGGCCTACGACGGAACACGACGATTTTAGTCAGTAAGAGTCTGACACTCCCTCACCGCTGCTAACCCACAGCGGGAGGGGTCATTTGATGATTTTACGTCGCTAAAAAAAAAAAAAAAAAAAGGTCCTGGTAATCCGAATTGAGATCTTCCTTCTTTTTAAAAATGTTAACAATAAAAACTGTCATTGTGACCTGTACAATCCAAAAAACTGCTTGTTTTTTTACAAGCTTTTATTTAACTTGCAATGTATGTTTGTATATATGTATGTATGTATGTATGTAACTATGTGTGTTCGGGTGGAATTTTACAACTCAATTTTAAGGCACTTGCCCTCAACCGATTGAGCTGAAATTTTGCATACATGTTTAGTTTGGATGACAATGTATGTTAAGCTATGTGACGTCATTCTAAATCCAACATGGCTAAATATACAAGATGGCGGACTAGTTATTTTTAAGGTATCTATACAATATGGGTATCAAATGAAAGGGATTGACAAGTAGAACACATTGCACTTTACGAAATAAAAATCCAAGATGGCCGCCGCTACAAAATGGTGAATAACCTATTTTTTTCAATCCCATCCATATGGGTATCCAATGACAGGGCCTGACAAGTAGAATAAATTGCACTTTACCAAATCAAAATCTAAGTTGACTGCCGCTACAGAATTTAGACTTAGGAACGTACCAGGTGAAAACTAAAAAGTATAAAATAAATTGAGGTAAAAAAAAAATCCTTAAAAACAAGCTTTTATTTAAATGCGCTAAAAAGAAAAAAAAACTTTTACTGTAACTTTACTGTCAACTTATAACGAAATTTCAAATTTAACATATTTGCCACAATTTATATGTTTTAAAAGCTAGTCGCGATTTAACTAAGAAAGTAAATACGAGTACATACTTAAATCTCGCGACAAGCTTTTAAAACGTATAAATTTTGTCAAATATGTTAAATTTGAAATGTCGTTATAAGTTGACAGTAAAGTTACAGTAAAAGTTTTTTTTAGGGTTCCGTACCTCAAAAGGAAAAAACGGAACCCTTATAGGATCACTTTGTTGTCCGTCTGTCTGTCTGTCTGTCTGTCTGTCTGTCTGTCTGTCTGTCTGTCTGTCTGTCAAGACCCTTTATCTCAAGAACGCGTGGACGTATCACGCTGAAATTCACATGAAATGCTCAAATCTATTGCCTCTTTAAGCTGTGAAAATATCAAACTTCTAAGCCAAGCCAATCAAAAGATACAGCCGATTATGTCGATATTTTCAACAAATTTTCGACACTCGCAAAGGAATCAAAACCTACAGGATACTTCCCGTAAACTCAGAATCTTGAAATTTAGCATGAATCATTGTCATATAATACAAATATAGGAAAAATTGCGAAAATCACATTTTTTTAGTTATATAATACAGGAATGAATTTTATCCAGTGCGCAAACTTTGTCAACTTATAGTTAAATAAGTTTTATAGATACGTATATTTTTATTTTGTAGTGTTTTAGTACAAAAAAGAAAAGTTATTGATATCGAAAGATGTTTATTTTGTAACCGATAGTACGGTCACAGTCGTCATAGTATGCACGGCGGCAACGCGAAACCGGTTTACTGACGGAGCTCCGCTCGGCGCGCGTAAGAATACTTGGTATCCAAATTTTGCTGATTTTAGGGCGGACAAAAGAATGAAAAAATTTTCTTTACTGATGATGCAGATATGTTCTGTTAACGATTCTGGACCACCAGTTATTTTTTGCGCACTGCTTAAAATTCATTCCTGTATAATAAAAATATTTTAATAAAATGAAACTTACGACCTTATTTCTCACGAACGAATAAAGGTATCAAATTAAAATTTATACCAAATACCTAAGTCTATTGTCCCTTTAAGCAGTGAAAAAATCAAACATCTAAGTTAACGCGATCAAAAGATACAGCAGTTTATACCGACACCTAGACGAATTTCCGTCACACGCTAGGGTATCAAAACCTACAAGGTACTTCCCGTGAACTCAGAATCTTGAAATTCGGCACGAAGCAACTTTATATAGTACAGATAAAGGGAAAATTGCGAAAATGACAAATTTGAAGTTCCATAAAATATTTAAATATTATTTTTGTTTACATGACATAAAATATTTTTTTAAATATTATAAACTTACTACCTACGCTTTTTCACATAAACGCGTAGAGATGTTAAACTTGAAATTCATATCAAACACTTCTTAAATCTGATTGCCTCTAAACTATGAAAAATTCTAAATCATTCAAAGGTCATTGGGCACCTTAGTATGGAAACCATACCCACGGCGGACACGAACGAAATATAGCACAGTATAATGATATAAGGCTCTGATTTACTATGGCATTAGTCGCATCAATGTGAACCATGGGAATCTAGATAAAATCAGGTTTAAACATCAAATATTTTCCTCATTTCAATAGGGAATTTAAACGACCGAGTTTGACGGATTTGAGAAATCATTTCTTTGTAGTGAAAGATTATACTCGCCGTTTATTTTCATTGTCATTAGGTCAGGATCTGATGATGGAAATCCTGAGAAATCGAGGGCAACTATCAGAAATTGTAGGCATGCATAGGGTTAAAACTTGATTCTCAGATGTATGTCTGATGATACTATCAAACAGTGAAGATTTAGAGCTTACCTGATAATGGAGACGTGAGAAAGTCGAGAGAACTCCTTGTTCACACTTATAAATGTTCTTACTTATAAACGTGAATTAAATAATAAGTAATACTTAAGGGCTGTTTAAGAAAATTCTTACTTATAAACGTTGCTTAAGCATGTCTTTACTAACATTTAATCACTACTTAAGACTTTAAGTAGTGATTAGTTAAAATGTTGCTTAGAAGGTGATTAGAGATTTTTATAAGGGGGAAAGACTTTTTTTTTCTTTTACAAAAAAAAAAAAAAACAAAAAAAAACTTCTAAAAACAACAAGAAAACTGTTTATATGCATCGGTCTAGATCTCGGTGGTTAAATAAATATAAATGCATCCTCTAGACACCGACTTCTAGAACGATGCACCTAACATCTTCTTCCGTTCTTTCTTGGTTTTGTTTTCTTGTTGCTTTTTTATACGTTTGAAGTTGGATTTGTTTGTAAAATGCTTTTTGAATTCATTTTGATAAAGACCATTATGACCATTACGACCCACCAGTACAAGTTACGACTGGGAATGTGGGTATTGAGATATATAAACTAAATGAGAACTATTTACAAAATGAAATAAAGCCGACTTTATAAAACAAAGAAAGGGACAGAATTAAACTTTTGTCAAAGCTCTAGAAACATAAAGCCAGCAGCTCCGAATCCTACTCTCTAGCAGTCGTTCTTACAATACGACAGTTACAAGTCGTCAGGCGGTTTCGAAAAAAATCCTGCAATGGCTGCTTTAACCCAAGTTAGTAGTGAATTCTCATCACCTAAAATAAAATAAGCTTGTGTTGGACACAAGGTTACTGCTATAAATTGTAAAGGAGTTCCCATAACTATATCTGATCTTTGCTATCGATCCCGCAATGGCAGTCAAACCTATCTATGTGGAAAGTCTTCGCCAATACGAATTAAATAAGCCCAAACACGTGGTAGTTGCAACATACCGTTCAGGAGTTCCCTCGACTCTATGTGGTCTCCATAATCAAATCAGCTCCAAACCTTCACTGTTTACCAGTACCCTCAAAAATACACTCACATGTCTGGTTTTGACTTGATGTGTGCCTACAATATTCAAGAGTTGCCCTCGATTTATCAGGGTTTCCAGATCCTCATCAGATCCTGGTCATCCGAATTGGCATATTCCTTCTTTATGAAAAGTCTTTAACAATAAAAACTAGCATTGCAACCTGTACAATCCTCTGAAACTGCTTGTCTTTTATATTTTTTAAACGATCCTGGACATTCGTCTCCATGGAATTTTAATAAAATATTTATATTCAAAGGAACGTCATACTATTCTCCACAATTTTAAACTACTTTGATTCATGTTCGCCACTTTTTGCAAAGCGGGTCAGATATGCCCAATGACCTTTAAGACATAATTAGTTTTTTTCAATCAGATTTCTGAATGATGACTATAAAATGTTGTAAATAAATAACTTTAATAAAAAAACTTTTACAAATAAAAAATATTAACTATTTTGACTCTCACGAAATTACCATAACTATGATTGTTCTAAACTGGGGCCCGATTCTCCTAAGTTAATAATGTCAAAATCGAATAGAAATCGAATCGCAATATGATCGCAATAGCAGTTTTAACCATATCGGGCATTCTGCTACTAATAAAAGACCAATCGTATTCGATTGACATTTGATTGGTGTGCGATTGGTCTGCTATTTTGGTGATTTTGGTCTATACGGTAGTTTGCTGTACAATCATTTTGCAATCGTAAATCATTTGCAGACAAAATGATTCATTATTGAATGATAGAAAAGGATAAAAACGTTTATTTCAAAGAAAAAATAGCGGAATGCCACATACGATTCAATCGTAATCGAGTCGGAATTGGATCTCAGTCGAATCGAGTCGAACGTCGATCGATCGTCGCTTAAGTAAAATTAGGAGAATCGGGCCCCTGAACGGTTTGCGCGAGAGTTACTTTTTATCTATACAGGATTTGTACGGAACCCTCGGTGCGCGAGCCCGACTCGCACTTGGCCGGTTTTTGCCTCCGAACAACTTAGCCACCACGCTATGAAATCTTTCCATTACGTTACTGTCAACGTCATATAAGAGACTGCGAGCATGCCCTGCAAAATTTTGAACAATAAAACATATTCTTTGCCATAAAGTGCTTATAACAAAATCATTTGGCAGGTCTGTTTTGCCAACACTATCACACATGTTTGATCGGCACTTAGTATGATCCCCGAAGCCATGGAGGTGGCTAATTAATGAGTCATCAAACAAAAGTTTAACATCAGAATTAGTTTTATGTTTTTTAATTAATTTGAAAATTGTAGATCTTGTTTGTAGCACAGCTTTTTTGTTATACATTTTCGGTGTTTTATACTGTATTTGGTGTCTGTGATGATGATGAGGGCTTGTAATTTGTTGCACAAATTCCTTAAAATGTGGTTTCGACATTCAATTTTTCAACAGTTAGATCCGAATATGGGCGAGCCTGTAATATTTTAGAGTAGGTGCTAGCATCACCGTCAGATATAAGTTTACCGTAAATTAAATTGTACATTTTTATAGATTCTTTAAATCCCTCTACAATTATTTCACTCTCCATGTTTGTAGATTGTATATACTGATACTGATACTGTAATTTTTAAAACATTTGTGTTCCGATGGATCAACCTTTTGTTTTTCTGCACGGGCACAGATGAAACAGTACTTATTTTTAACGCCTAAAAAAAGAATTTCTCCTGTATGTTTGCCAATGATGGCAGCTGCACCTGAAAGAGCGTTATAATTCTTTTTATAACTTCGTTTGGACCAGCAACCATCAGCAATAACATCAATTATGGGAATGCCGTCTTTGTTCACCCTGCCTTTAGAAATTGCGAATTGTTTTTCTTTTTCTGCAGCCTGATTCATGGATTCTAATAAAACCTCTTCCCATTTCCTGCTGATTAGCTCACGGTTCTCTGAATACGTCTTTTCACATAACAAAGGCAGGTTGATTGTTGACAAGAGTTCGTTCAGCTGTGAATGCCCCCCACCTATAGCAATAGTACCAGCGATAGCGCATGTGTTAACATTTAGGTAGTTGTCCCTACAATTGTCTCCATTTATGATACACGTAAATTTTGACTGTAGACCAATTCGGGTTTCAGCAATGAGGTCAAGTTCTGTGAAAGTGCATCCAAGTGATCCATGGTTTAAAATGCGTTTTAATTCGGAAAGGAAGTGGCTGACATCAATAATTCTTCTATTTATATATTTTCCTAAAGTTTTTGCTTCCTCTTCATGCGAAATTTGAAACTGAAAAAAAACTTTATGTTACATATCCAAAAAATTCAAATTAGAATAATTCACGGTCTGATTATTTTGACCTGAAGCTGCTAATAATTTTCAATGACACCTTTTTCAACTTTCATCCAAGTTCTAAATACACGCGGAACGTATCAAAAACTTACCTCTTCAATGTTTTTATTGGTTTCTTCAGTATTTTCTGACTCTGCCAAGTCTAGTACAAAGTCGTCTCCTGCACTAAAAGCTGTAAATAAAAAACTTTTTACAAAAAAATTAAACCGACTTCCAAAAACACTAAAAATAAAAAAAAAAACAAATTTTAGGTGCATCGGCCTAGAAGTCGGTGGCAAAATTAACTTAATAACATCCATTAGACACCGACTTCTAGGCCGATGCAACTAAAATTTGTCTTTTTTTTTTTATTTTTAGTGTTTTTGGAAGTCGGTTTAATTTTTTTGTAAAAAGTTTTTTATTTACAGCTTTTCAGTGATACGAATAGTTGTCACTATCCATATAAGTGGAAAGTTTTCATCAATACAAAGAATATTAGCCCAAATACGAGGTATTTTACATATTCAGTTGTCGAGTTCCCTCGACCTTCTCTGGTCTCCATCATCAGGTCAGCTCCAAACCTTCACTGTTGCAAAGGTCTTGTCAATACAAATAATATAAGACCAAACACGAGGTAGTTTACATATTCAGTTGTCGAGTTCCCTCGACCCTCTCTGGTCGCCATCATCAGGTCAGCTCCAAACCTTCACTGTTGCAAAGGTCTCGTCAATACAAATAATATAAGCTCAAATACGAGGTAGTTTACATATGCAGTTGTCGAGTTCCCTTGACCCTCTCTGGTCTCCATCATCAGGTCAACTCCAAACCTTCACTGTTGCAAAGGTATCGTCAATACAAATAATGTAAGCACAAACACGAGGTAGTTAAGATGTGCCGTTTAGGAGTTCCCTCGATCCTCTGTCGTCTCCATCATCAGATCTGCCCTAAACCTCCATAGTATTGTAGTCTCATCAGATATACACATAAATATAAAGTTTTTACCCCATGCTCGCCTACAATTTTCAAGAGATGCCCTCGATTTCTCAGGGTTTCCACCATCAGATCCTGATCTGATGATGATGGGACCAAATAACAAGCACACCCTTTCAAATAAAAAAAGAATTTTTGAAATCGGTCCAGGCGTCTTTGAGAAATCGAGTAACAAACATAAAAAAAAAAAAAAAAATACAGCCGAATTGAGAACCTCCTCCTTTTTTGAAGTCGGTTGAAAATAGCGGAATGCCACATACGCTTCAATCGTAATCGAGTCGGAATTGGATCTCAGTCGAATCGAGTCGAACGTCGATCGATCGTCGCTTAAGTAAAATTAGGAGAATCGGGCCCCTGAACGGTTTGCGCGAGAGTTACTTTTTATCTATACAGGATTTGTACGGAACCCTCGGTGCGCGAGCCCGACTCGCACTTGGCCGGTTTTTTTTTTGTTGTAAAAAGTCTTAATTTTTAACTTTCCAGTGAAAATTACTTGTCAATTCGAATAATATAAGTCCAAACACGACGTAGCTAAAACATACCGTTGAGGAGTTCCCTCGACTTTATCTCGTCTCCACCAGCAGGTCAGCTCTAAACCATCACTGTTTGACAGTGTAATCAGACATAAATCTGAGAATCAAACGAGAGTTTTAACCCTATGCGTGCCTACAATTTCAGAAAGTTGCCCTCGATTTCTCAAGGTTTCCATCATCAGATCCTGACCTGATTACAATGGGCATAAACGGCGAGTATACCCTTTACTATAAAGAAATAGTTACTCGAATCCATCCCATTTGGTCGTTTAAATTCACCATTGAAGTAGGGAAAATGTTTGATGTTTAAACCTGATTTTCTCTAGATTCCAATGGCTCACGTTGATGCGACTAACGCCATAGTAAATCAGAGCCTTATATCATTATACTATGCTATATTTCGTTCGTGTCCGCCTTGGGTATGGTTTCCATACTAAGGCGCCCAATGACCTTTGAATGATTTAAAATTTAACAGTTTGGAGGCAATTAGATTTAAGAAGTGTTTGATATGAATTTCAACTTTAATATCTATACACGTTCACGTGAAAAAGGGTACGTAGTAAGTTTATAATTATTAAAAAAATATTTTATGTCATGTAAGCTAAAATAATATTTTAATATTTTATGTAGCTTCAAATTTATCATTTTCGCAATTTTTCCTTTATCTGTACTATATAAAGTTGCTTCGTGCCGAATTTCAAGATTCTGAGTTCACGGGAAGTACCTTGTAGGTTTTGATTCCCTAGCGTGTGACGGAAATTCGTCTAGGTGTCGGTATAAACTGCTGTATCTTTTGATTGCGTTAACTTAGAAGTTTTGATTTTTTCACTGCTTAAAGGAAGAAGGAAAGGAGTCGTGGTGGCCTGGTGGGTAAAGGACCAACCTCTCAAGTATGAGGGCGCGGGTTCGATCCCAGGTCAGGCAAGTACCAATGCAACTTTTCTAAGTTTGTATGTACTTTCTAAGTATATCTTAGACACCAATGACTGTGTTTCGGATGGCACGTTAAACTGTAGGTCCCGGCTGTCATTGAACATCCTTGGCAGTCGTTACGGGTGGTCAGAAGCCAGTAAGTCTGACACCAGTCTAACCAAGGGGTATTGGGTTGCCCGGGTAACTGGGTTGAGGAGGTCAGATAGGCAGTCGCTCCTTGTAAAGCACTGGTACTCAGCTGAATCCGGTTAGACTGGAAGCCGACCCCAACATAGTTGGGAAAAGGCTCGGAGGATGATGATGACTGCTTAAAGGAACAATAGACCTAGGTATTTGGTATAAATTACAATTTGATACCTTTATTCGTTCGTGAGAAATAAGGTAGTAAGTTTCATTTTATTAAAATATTTTTATTACATCATATAACTAAAAAAATGTGATTTTCGCAATTTTTCCTATATTTGCATTATATGACAATGCTTCATGCCAAATTTCAAGATTCTGAGTTTACGGGAAGTATCCTGTAGGTTTTGATTCCTTTGCGAGTGTCGAAAATTTGTTGAAAATATCGACATAATCGGCTGTATCTTTTGATTGGCTTGGCTTAGAAGTTTGATATTTTTACAGCTTAAAGGGACAATAGACCTGAGTATTTCATGTGAATTTCAGCTTGATACGTCCACGCGTTCTTGAGATAAAGGGTCTTGACAGACAGACAGACAGACAGACAGACAGACGGACAACAAAGTGATCCTATAAGGGTTCCGTTTTTTCCTTTTGAGGTACGGAACCCTAAAAAGTAAATTTTTCATTAAAGAACAATATCAAACTAGATGTCATGCCGCTGCTGTAGCTTTTAATGAAAAGAAAACTATTTCTCGGCTATATAAGTCGATTAATAAAGACGACAAGCCCTCAAGGCAAAATAAAACGTCTAGAAAGCAAAAGAATTAATAAAAATCTAAAAAACAAGCAGAATAAGAAACCAAAAAACCGAGAGTTGCACCTGCAAAAATCAAAACCGGACCACAATTATGGTCAAGCAAGATTGTACTAAACCAGACATGCCAATAGATGTTTTTAATAACCTTAAAGAAAATATTATTGCGAAAAAAAACTGATGAACAACGAAATACAATCGAAAGAACAACCATTGTGTGTGAACCAGTGAGTTGCGTAGGTCATTATTAACCGCTTCGAACTTCGGAAAAGTTGTCACGCGACGAAATGACACAAGTTGTCATAATTTAGTTCGAGACTTGTTGTACAAAACCAACATTGACAATATATCGTCAACTAGCCGTTTTCTCGCGGTTTTACCCGCGTCCCGTGGTAACTACTGCCCATACCGGGATAAAATATAGCCTATGTTACTCGTGGATAATGTAGCTTTCGAATGGTGAAAGAATTTTTAAAAACGGTCCAGTAGTTTTTGAGCCTATTCATTACAACCATGGCAAGGATAATGAAAAAACTGCCATCAGGCAATTGGAAATGCAAGAATATTTATTTATTTATCTACATACATTTACCATTACAGGTTACCCCAATGCGATAAATGCGCTTTAATTACATATAAATTATTAATACTAAAAACTAAAGTCTTTATCTACTATCTATAACTAATAATAAACAATGCATTCCTTGTAAATTCACTCGGAGAACAATAAAATAGGTCCGTTTCACTAGCTATGAGGTTGAGCATGCGGAGTGCACGCGTCAGTGGCGCCTCCCTTAAGGCCTCTGCTTCGAATTTTGCGGGCAGCGGGGCGGCAGCGGCGGCGGCGCGGGAGCGGCAGGATCTTACGCGTATAATCAAATGGACCGGCCCTCGAATACAGCGGCGCGGGAGCGGGCAACGAACAGTGCACTCGGTGACCGCCCGCGCCGCCGCCGCTGCCGCCCCGCTGCCCGCAAAATTCGAGGCCGAGGCTAACAGGTTAGTCCGAGCGCGCGGCACCACTAGCAGTGGCGGCCGCCGCCGGCGCCACACGTACCTGTCCGGCACACACAGACCCAACTGGCCGAGAACGACTGCATTATGGACCTTGCCTCTCAATAATTGAAATATATATGAGGTTAGTGCCAGATCTCTTCTCACCCTTAACTCGTTGTATCCCACCATACCCAGAATAAATAGGGTGGGATACATCAACGGGTAAAAGGGATATACTCCATAGTACCGCATATATAATATAAATATCTAATAAATTTATTTTGAACCTTCTCCAGCATGAGACTATATTTAGCTTCATGTGGGGCCCAGATGACTGCATTACACTCTAACTGGCTCCTCACCAATGCATTATATGTATAGTGCTATAATGGCTTTCATATTTGTGAATCCTCGGACCGTACGAAGTACAAACCCTAAATTTCTATAAGCCCTTCTACAGCTACGCATGATGTGGTCACGAAAAGTCAGACTGGTGTTAAATTCTACTCCTAAATCCTTGACTACTGCGACCCGTTCCAAAGGCAGCCCGTCAATGTAGTAGGTATGTAAGATGGGCTTGTGTGCGCGGGAAAAAGTGATGGTCACACACTTTGAGCTATTGAACTGTAGTAGGTTTTCCTTGCTCCAGCTCACCACCCTATCAATGTCATCCTGTAGCCTGACACAGTCATCCTTGCTTTTTACCGTGAGGGACAATTTGAGGTCGTCAGCGAACAACAGACAATACGCGTCTTGAACTACTTCTGGCAGGTCGTTTACCACCATAAGGAAGCATAAAGGGGCAAGATTACTCCAGACCTCGTGAAATATGGATCTGACACGTGACCCGAATATTCTACATATTGTTGCCTATCCCTTAAATAACTGGCAAAAAAAGTGGAGAGTGTGTGGGGTAAAACCAACACCTACTAATTTTCTAAGCAACATGTCTTTGTCGACTGAATCAAATGCTTTTCGAAAGTCAAAGTACGCAGAATCAGTTTATTCCCCACTATCCACCGTCGGCACCAGATGGGCCATATGGCAGAGCAGATTACTGGTGGTGCTTCTTCCCGGTCGAAACCCATGCTCAGCATCTGATAGATGTGCTCTAACCTGAAGGTAAATGCTCTTATGTATAGCCGTATATGTATAGGAGGGGCAACACCGGTGACAGCCGTGACAGGTCGTGAAAAAACGGCTCCGTATTTTAAGAATTTATTTAAATAGTTATCTAGTGATTATCCTGTTTAAAATACCTTTATTATCGTAAAATACTGTAAAAAAGTGCTAAACAAAGTGTTGTTGTTATGTTTTTATCGTCAAACTTGTACTAACGGAATAAAATATATCGTTCGGTGAATCAGCTGTCAGGCCTCTGCCTCGAATTTTGCGGGCAGCGGGGCGGCAGCGGCGGCGGCGCGGGAGCGGCAGGATCTTACGCGTATAATCAAATGGACCGGCCCTCGAATACAGCGGCGCGGGAGCGGGCAACGAGCGGTGAGCTCCAGTCAAAACGGTGACCGCCCGCGCCGCCGCCGCTGCCGCCCCGCTGCCCGCAAAATTCGAGGCAGAGGCCTCAAACGGACGGATTTAAATTCAACAAAACAGGGGAGTATTTTACTGTACCACTCTCTAATAACTATTCTTATAACTAATATCTTGTAACATTTGTCAACCTAATAAAATTCAATATTTCTGTTTATTTCAGTCCTGTTCATAGTCAATTCATCTCTTTTAAGTACCTATTGTTTAAACTTATGTTAAAACTTATTTAGCTTAGCTTAAAAATAAAACCACCCTCTTTATTTGATTTTTATTAGTATATTTTCTTTGGTTAATTTGTATTCTTGTTTAATTTTATTTTCCCTTGATACTTACCTGTAACTTTGCTATATTATTTTATTGTTTAGTAATATCATCACCCCCCTAAGTGAGTCCTGTGAACCGTATTTGTCAGCCACTTAGCTGTGTATTTTTACATTTCAGACATCTGAACGGTAAAACACTCAAAATGCAGACCCGCAGAGCTACAGCTGTAAAAGACTTGGAGGACAAGCTGAGAGCTACCCTAAAAGAGCTGGAGACCTCAAAGAACCTCTGTGCCCAGCTGCTGCAAGAGAGAGAAGACAGCGAAGTGGAAGTCAAGAATGTTGTTGACAAGAACACAGTCTTGAAAAATGACCTGGCTGAGCTGCATATTCAGCACATGGATCTCCTCGACCAACACAACCACCTGCAACAAGTGCTGTCATCCTTTTATGAGTGTAGTGATACTCATGAACTAACCCTGAGGCGCATACAAGAGCTTGAATTGGAGTTGAAGGAGGCCCACAACACCATTTCTCAATTGGAGGTCACAACACACACCCGTGTGAACACGCATTAGCGCAGTACGTGTTAAAGTGTTGCGCTCAAATAAATAGATCGTCAACCTTTTTTCGTTTCCGTAATTTAACTAAGCTAACAAAGATGAAAACTTGTGCGGTGTGCAATGACCAGTTTAACGATGGGGTTCAGTGTGCGAGTTGCAGGCAACATCTGGATTTCTCTTGTGCTAACGTTTCCGAAGTTGGATGGAGGAGATTGGGTGTGGATCGCAGAGCTCAATGGAAATGTCCTGGCTGCAGAGCACCGTCCCCGGCGTTACTTTTGCCACAACCGCCTGCTTCACTGGACACAATTCTTAGTGAAGTACGCGATATGAAGCGGCAGTTACTGGATCTGCCGTCATTAATCCATGACCTTAGGTCAATCAAGGAAGAATTGTCTGAGCTTAAGAAAAGCTATGACTTCTCTAGCAGCCGGCTGGATGACTTCGACAGTCGGATTGGTGCTCTCGAGGCAAAAGCCTCTCAGCTGGGGAAGCTTCAGGATACTGTGTCTTCGCTGCAAGCTGAAGTTGCCTCAACTAAGCTGGAACTTTCATCGCACGACCAACGATCCCGGCTTAACAACGTGGAGGTTAAGGGGATTCCTCTTAAGAAGGACGAAAATTTATTCTTGGTGGTGGACTCTATCTGTCGCAAAATTAAGTACAGTTGTGACAAAACCCTGATCAACTATATCTCTAGAGTGCCTATTCGGAAATCTAAGGACAAATTGCTGGTAGTGAGTTTCCTGAACCGGTATTTAAAAGAGGACTTTGTTGCAGCAGCGCGTGCCGTTAAGGATTTGTCCACTGCAGATCTGGGTTTCCAGGGAGCACCTCAACGAATTTATGTAAATGACCATTTAAGTGTCGAATCAAAAATGCTATTGAATAAAACTAAATCTACTGCTAAGGACAAATGTTACGAATTCGTATGTGTCAAACATGGTAAAATACATGTGCGCAAGGATATCAATTGTAAACCCTTTATTGTTCGCAGAGAAACGGATTTAAACAAAATTATTTAGTCCGCTGTAATAAACTAATATATAAAACTTATTGTATGCATGTTAGATTAATTAGCCTTAATAATTATCTTAAATTCATTTATTTTAGTTTTATAATACGTTTAAGTTCGTGTACTAAAGTTCTCTTTGTTAATGTTAAAAGGTTGAACGCCTCTGTGTCGCTAATGAGCTTACATTGTTTTCTTTATTGGCCTGTTTGTCTTCGGGGTCCAACGCATGCTAATGCATTCATCTCTCTTGCGCTTGCGCGTGTCATTTATTGGTGCTTGCTCGCTCACTCAGTTGTTTACTGCTTTGAGTCGTTCGATTTGTACTTTGTTGCTGTTTTAACATATTTTTACCCACTTTTCAAATATTTATTGCTGTTATGCGTTATTAATTATTTTCTTACTTTTAAATGTGTGCTGGTATTATATTACAATGAAGCTTATACTGTCATAATGTTTTACGTTGTAAATGGCACCTATTAGTGGTAGGCAATTGACTATTTACTGCCAAAACGTACGCGGATTGCGTACAAAGACGGACTCGTTTTATCGTCAGGTCTTATTAAAATCGTATGATGTTGTGGAGGTATGAGAGCAGAGAGTAAAGCTCATCATACCTCGCACTAAAGGGAGGATCCTCCGACCGGACAGGTGTTTTTGTCCGGTGGGCTACTGCCCGACAGTTGTTGTCGGGGTGACATATCTGTATACAATGTGCGCGCGAACACTGCATGTGCGATGCAGGATAGTCGATGATAGTTGCGTCTCCGAATGTGTAGATGGCGGTGTTGACAGTTGTATTACCGCTACATCACTCCCCTCCAGAGACCGGAGGTCGATGGTACAAGTTCTTGAAGTTGTTTCAAGCCAGTCTTGTTGCCAATATGTTGCCGCGAGGTTCTCGGTGAGTCGGAACTGGCTGCTACGGCGTTGCTGCGAATCCCAGTGAGTCGGGACCGGCGCTGCGAGAGTTGCAGAGCGCCGCGATAGTGGCTAGCGACTGCTTCGGCGAGGGAGATACTCGTCCGGCCGAAGTGCAGTGAGCTGGAGCCAAGGTCGCTGGATGTGGCTGAGGGTGCTGACCAGGTATGTGCGTCCGCAACATGCTGGTGGTCAGGGATACCCATTTGAAGCTGGCTGGCTGAAGAACTCGTCGCTCGAAAGCTTGAGGAAGGTCTTGTTGATGACGTCACGTAGCTCGAAAGTTGCGTGTTCATATCACGTCGGGATCACCACTGTGGAGGTATGAGAGCAGAGAGTAAAGCTCATCATACCTCGCACTAAAGGGAGGATCCTCCGACCGGACAGGTGTTTTTGTCCGGTGGGCTACTGCCCGACAGTTGTTGTCGGGGTGACATATCTGTATCAAAGACTATAAAACCACTTGACTGCGCATACAGTGCCCCGACGCTCGCCAAACGTTAGTGATTTTGCGCGTACTATAAGGCTACGATCAGTACGATCCTTTAGTAGCGACCAAGTCTATGACCTGCGAACACGCTAAATTATTGAGCATTTTATTTAGTAAAAAATAAAAAAAATGCTTACATGCGCGATGAAATGGTGCGGGAAACAACCCAGGACATTAAGTTACAAAAAGGATGGCATCGGCAAGTATCAATACCAAAATTTGGCTTTGATTTAATTATATTACGAAATACCACAGGGGTCTATTTAAATTGGTGGTTGGTGAACCGCGCTCACGCTCGTTGATGTCTTTTGGGAAAGTCCCTTTCTTTCATTAAGAAATTCTGATACGTCCATCTCTTTCTTGCCCTTTGTATTCCTATCGATGAAATTTGGGCTGTTACCTTTAAGGATGAAGTGGATATCGATAATAGCACATTTATGTTAATTAAAAAATATGTTTTATTTTGGCTAATGGGATAATTAACTGACCATAGCGACGTTAGAGGCAGCTGTTCCTGGTGCTTCCACAAATTAATTTTAATGTAATCGAAAAAAAATCATTTTAGATTTTTGAAAATTCCAGAAATAAAAGACAAGTGGATATATGTATACTATCAATAGGGAAAATTGGTCCCCAACAAAATACAACGTTGTTTGCTCGAGGTACTTCACTCCCGATTGTTTTGAATATTTAAAACAATGCCGACGTTTATTTAGTTCAGCGATTAAAACAATGTTTTTGCCTATCTTAGTAAGTTTTTATAAACCTCATAATTTTGGAAAATTACATCGTTTACCTATGTATTTGAAATATATCAAGAAATATGTAGACGCTCGATTCGATCGGTTTTTACCAAAAACAATCAGGACCCTAAAACATTAACTTGAAAAACTTATACTAAATTAATACATTTTAAGAATCAATAATTTTCTTGTACGGAGTTCTTTTTTGTAATAGACTGACTTTTATTAAATATTCTTATACGATTTTTATTGAGTATATAATTACTACGATGAAATACATTTTATCGATATTTTTTTAATTGAAAGAGAGCAATCCCTTGCTGAGCGTACTCGTGCAACTCGACCTTGAACTGACCAATAGTAGCCGCGAATTATGCCGCGTCCCCCGACCCGCAGTGGTGAGTCGTGTTCTTAGAAGAAATTGGCGAGTGCGCTTTCTAGTGGTTATTTACTTTATGATCTGTATACAATGTGTGCGCGAACACTGCATGTGCGATGCAGGATAGTCGATGACAGTTGCGTCTCCGAATGTGTAGATGGCGGTGTTGACAGTTGTAGTACCGCTAAAATGTTATTGTTTTAACGGAGACGTGGCTAATCGATGGTGTGTCAGACAGAGAGTTTGATGACCGATATATGGTGTGGCGCCGTGATCGTAACTACTCCGTTACTGGACAAACTCGTGGTGGTGGTGTTGTTATTGCGACACGCAGAGAGTTATGCGTCACCCCGCAACCGTTTCTACATTCCTCTGCGGAGGATCTCTGGATTACCTTACGACTTAACAAACTAAACTCACGAGATCATGTAAACTTATATATTTGCGCAGTGTACTTATGTAAACAAAATAAAGGCTTCTCATTTTCGAATCAACTTAATAATTTCCTTACTAAATTGAACCACACGACTTTGAATAATACTTCCGAGGTGTTCTTGGTTTTGGGTGATTTTAACATGAGTGGGATCTCGTGGGCTCTTTCCAATAATAACTCGTTTGTCCCACTAGTGACGAATGTTTGTTATCTGATGAGTTATCTATGCTGGATCTTGGACAATATAACGGTGTGGTCAACAGGTATGGGAAATTGTTGGATTTGGTCCTCTCAAATAAGCTGTCATTTGTTAGTGAGTGTACCGACCCTCTAGTGACTATTGATCCCTATCATCCCGCTTTGTTTATTACCACTGATATCTTCGAACTACCTCCACTTGACCAGGCACCTAGGTCACGGTTTATTTACAATAAGGGCGATTTTAATTCATTTAATAATGAGATTGATGCCATTAATTGGGAACATCAGTTTTCTTCGCGGTCTTTGGATGATTCAGTGGAATACTTTATGGAAACCATCAAAGATTTTCAGAATAGGCATATACCACAAAAGCTTGTACGTAGAAAATTATACCCAATTTGGTATAGTGCGTCACTCATAAGAACCATTAAATAAAAATATAAATATCTTAAGAAATTCAAAACTTATGGTAATCTTTCCGATGAACTAACTTTTAAATACTTGCGCGATAAAGACAATGGAAGCCTCGTGTTATAACTGTTATCTCAATGAAACGGAGAAATCTATAAAAAATAACCCGAAAAGCTTCTGGACCATTGAAATATAACGATGAGTTATTACTTACTGGTGACCGTATTTGTGAGGCCTTCTCATCTTACTTTTTAACAACTTTTCTTGACTCCGCCCGCCCAAACTCTCCCAATTCAGCTTTGGTTCCTTCCTCTGACACTGTTACGACAACATCTGATATCTGTCGTATAGAAATTGAGATAGGCACTGTTACAGATTTACTTCGCAAGTTGGACCCGTCAAAAGGCACTGGCCCTGACAATATACCATCTAAACTTCTTATTGAATGTGCATCTTCCATTGCCCAACCTATTTCAATTTTGTTTTCCAAATCTCTTTCTTCGGGCGTTGTCCCCAGAGTTTGGAAATCCGCATTTATTACACCCGTTCATAAAAAGGGGTCTAAATCAGAACTTACCAATTATAGACCCACGTCTAAATTGTGCATTATTGCTAAAATATTTGAGCAAATTATTTACAATCAGTTATATCCCGCCCTTTCTTACTCATTTAGCACATTCCAGCATGGTTTTTTGAGAGGACGATCTACCACTTCAAATCTCATTTTATTTAATGACTTCATCACCGATGCCATGGACGAAGGTAAGCAGGTCGATGTCGTTTACACGGATTATAGTAAAGCGTTTGATCGAATTGATCACGAAACCCTTATTAAGAAGCTTAACTATATGGGAATTCGAGGAGACCTCCTGAGGTGGTTTTCATCTTATATTGACAACAGGTCGCAAGTGGTAGTGCTCAATAATTATATGTCCAGCTGGGTATCTGTGCCTAGCGGAGTGCCTCAAGGCTCTTTGCTCGGTCCATTATTATTCGTTATCTATGTAAACGACATTGACCTGTGCCTGACATCATCAAAATTATTATGTTTTGCTGACGATATGAAGGTGTTTGCCAAGATATCTTCGGTTGAAGATGGGATAGCGCTGCAGGCTGACCTATATCGTCTTAAACACTACTGTCGGACTAATAAACTTGACTTGAATCCATCAAAGTGTTCAGTAATTACTTACACTAGGAAACGAGCAGTAATAGCCACAACTTACACCTTGTCGGGCCAACCTCTGCCAAGGTGTGATTCTATCCGAGACCTGGGCGTTCACCATGATAATAAACTCATTTTTGAAGCTCATATTGACGACCAATCTCTCGAGTATGAGGGCGCGGGTTCGATTCCAGGTCAGGCAAGTACCAATGCAACTTTTCTAAGTTTGTATGTACATACTTTCTAGGTAAATCTTAGACACCAATGGCTGATAAAAAGGTGAAGGAAAACATCTTGAGGAAACCTGGACTATAAAGTCTGAAATCACCAACCCGCATTGAGCAAGCGTGGTGATTAACGCTTAATCCTTCTCCGTGTGAGAGGAGGCCTGTGCCCAGCAATGGGACGATAAAAAGGCTGTAACAGTACCATCAAGCGGCGTTTTGCTCATCGCGCGGGTGTCGACGTAAGTACTTTTCTCCTCGTGACTTATTTTTTGTTTTCATCATATTGTTGGTTTTACTGCTACTTTTATGTAATATTATGGTTTAAATTAGAAAGTCGTGGTGGCCTAGTGGGTAAAGGACCAACCTCTCAAGTATGAGGGCGCGGGTTCGATCCCAGGTCAGGCAAGTACCAATGCAACTTTTCTAAGTTTGTATGTACTTTCTAAGTAGGTATATCTTAGACACCATTGACTGTGTTTCGGATGGCACGTTAAACTGTAGGTCCCGGCTGTCATTGAACATCCTTGACAGTCGTTACGGGTAGTCAGAAGCCAGTAAGTCTGATACCAGTCTAACCAAGGGGTATCGGGTTGCCCGGGGAACTGGGTTGAGGAGGTCAGATAGGCAGTCGCTTCTTGTAAAGCACTGGTACTCAGCTGAATCCGGTTAGACTGGAAGCCGACCCCAACATGATTGGGAAAAAGGCTCGGAGGATGATTATGGTTTAAAATTACTGTCATAAAACACTTTTATGTATTTTTATTATAGATCGATAGAAGAGATGAAAGAATTTTGAATTGGTTCATGGAAGAAGACTTGGAGAAAGACATTGACGATCCGTCTTTTAGGGCCGATGATATTGAAAGCCATCGAGCCAGTGAACACAGTCATCATTTCACGAACACCGAACAATCTTTATCAGAAGTAGAAGGTGAGGTTTCTTCAATTTCATGGGGAATCAGCTGTGTTACGTAGGCAAAGATGGGAGTACAAAGTGTATAAAAAAAAAGGGTCATCTGTAACCCGGCACGGGGTTTTTACTCCCCCCGTGCTACAGTAAAAATTAAATGGTATAGGAAACCAATGAAAGAACAATTATATTTCACTTCCATGTATTTTACAGACAAGAGTTACGTTATTATAATATAATGCTGTAATAGACACACAATAATAATTGCACACACAGTACAGGGTTGACCGCCCCAGACCACTATGTCTCGGGTTCCACAGTGGTCTGAAGTGGCAACCTCTGTCAAAATCCTATACCTTTGAACATGAGTATATTGACTCTAAACAAGGCCTCAGGGCCGCTTTGCAAGTTCGAGAGGTGAACACTGGTGACTGGTAGCTCAATCTTTAAATGAAGTAATCACTATGCTGCACACACGCAGCCAGATAATAAAATTAATACAAAGCTCTTGTTAGACAAGGCTCACAAAGTACTCTCTCTCTGCATACAACTCCCTAGTCTGAAAGTCTCTCCCTCAGTCTCTCAAATAGCTCCCCTTGGCATCGGTGATATACGGGTTCCGTCTATCTCCACACGGAAATCGTGTCCTCCGGGGTATGTCGTACAGGACAGATAATCACACAGCACTCACGCACAACACAAGGTACCTGACGTCTTCATGTAACGAGGAGCGTGGAGGCGGTAGCCGCCCCTGCGGGTTAGCCACGCTGTCACAGCTCACCCGTCGGACCGTACCTGGCCGACGAACAGTCGCAAGACCACGGCGACACCAATCACCCACGCGGTGACCACGTGCACAAGAGTAGCCTGAGATTAAGGCCCTCCTAAAAAACCAGACCTGTAGACAACAACCCCGTATGAAACGCATGAATCTACACGAATTCCGAGAGGAACAGAAACACGTACAATATACTCACAGGAAACTTCAAAATATGCTCCGAAGAAATAATGGCCGACAAGCATCAGAAACAGTCGGGAACAAAGTCTGCTTCCATTGCAGACGGATCCGGGATAAGGCTGAGCAGGAAAGGATGCCTGACAAATATATGGCTCGACGGCACTCGTGGCATCAGGGCTCCAAAACCCTGGCCCCTCCAGACACCAAGCTCAGACCCAAAATGGCTCCTCACGTCCAAACCCAAAAATCCTTTTCCATTGCAATGACAACGCACTCTCTCGAATCTTCGACCACAAAGCAAAATCCTTCCTGTCATAGACAATTTCCTGTCAAACTCGACTAATCGATCCTTACGTACGAATGCATCAGACCGAAGAAATTAATCAAATGATTTCCAAACACCACACATAACATAGCTAAATAATTGCTACTAATTATTTAATATAAACAATTAATTAAAACCTTTAATCTGTTTACGATTAAGACCAAGAACACACAACGCCATCTAGTTGGATCTCCAATCCAACACAAATCGATTGTTAATCTTAATTCGAAAACAGATGGCGTTTGCAACGTCACACATCACTAACTATAATCAAACAAAAGGAGGTGTTGATGTTGTGGATCGACTAGTGGGTAAAGGACCAGCCTCTCAAGTATGAGGGCGCGGGTTCGATCCCAGGTCAGGCAAGTACCAATGCAACTTTTCTAAGTTTGTATGTACTTTCTAAGTATATCTTAGACACCATTGACTGTGTTTCGGATGGCACGTTAAACTGTAGGTCCCGGCTGTCATTGAACATCCTTGGCAGTCGTTACGGGTAGTCAGAAGCCAGTAAGTCTGACACCAGTCTAACCAAGGGGTATCGGGTTGCCCGGGTAACTGGGTTGAGGAGGTCAGATAGGCAGTCGCTTCTTGTAAAGCACTGGTACTCAGCTGAATCCGGTTAGACTGGAAGCCGACCCCAACATAGTTGGGAAAAAGGCTCGGAGGATGATGTTGTGGATCGACTAAAAGAAGAATATTCTGTCGCAAGAGTAGCATGTAGGTGGCCGCTGAGATTATTTTTCGCGATTCTAAACATCCGGAAGCAACAGTCAAATCATTTACAAGGAAAACACGAATATAATCATAACGCGCAGAGATTACTTGAAACAACTAGCTCTTCAACTAATACAGCCACATATCCAAAGAAGCGAAATGGCGGCCCACGCGGTGTCACGTTTTGTTTATTTCTCTGATTAAATTAATAGAAAAAGTGGTAAAAAGTGACGTGAATCTATAGTGTTGTATATCATTGCAAAGCTAATGAACTATTCTACACAGTGGTGGTTTCAGTTTTACGGAAGTCTAACATATGTGCGAATTATAAGCAAATAATTTTGAAAAAACTTACGCATAGACTACTGTCCCTGACCTAGGGCAACCCGCGCCGCGCTCGCTTCGTTACGCACACATACAAGGAGCCACTCGCGTACCTACTTACCAAATATTGTTCGCGAGCTCATATTGTACTCATCGTACCTATTCATCAATGGAGTGCCAAAAGTGTAAAAAGGTATTATCCAAAAAAGGAGCCCACTTCATGTGCCAAGGTTCCTGTCAAGGAACATTCCATAGAAGCTGCGTTAAAGGCCTTGCGGCAGACATGAAGGCGGGGAAAAATAGGATCTACTGTAACAACTGTGAAGATGAGGGCTCTGATGAAGAAGAAGTGGAGGAAGAGGTACAAGTTCTTGAGAAAATATTGAAAGACATTCAAAAAAAGGTCAGTGCCATACCCGGACTTAAAAAGCATTTAGACACAATACAGCAAAGCATTAGCGTATTGTCAGATAAATATGATACACTATTATTTGAGCACGAAGAATCTAAAGGGCAGTGCCGCGCGGACGATTGAGACGTACGGACGTCTTGTTTATACTGTCGTGACACTTATTTTTTAAATCACCTACCTTCATGTTGTGTTATAATTTAGAGAATGGATAGATTTGGAAGATCTTTGAGTTTGGAGTCGTGTACACAAGAAGAAAATACTATAAATGAAGAGTTGATTGCGTATACTAGGGAAGAAATAATTACTGAAGTTACGATGAATGAAGAAGTGGAGAATCAGAGAATTGTTGAGAAAAGAGTGAGAGAAGATAGTGACGAAATTATCGAGGAGGATGATGGTTTTACCACCGTGACCAGAAAGCCGAAAAGATTACTACGAAGTAATTCAAATAATAACAATAATATGGAGAATGAGGGTACTTGTGAAAATAACTTACGAGAATCAAATTTTTTTTGAGGTTTGTCTTACATCCAAGACGATGCTGCCAAAAATGGTTGGAATGGCCAAATTATTGAAGTCTCAAAATATAAATAACATTCTTAAAATCAAATATAAAAGTCCCTACAGAATGTTTATTACATTAAAATACATTGAAGAAACAAACAAATTACTTAATTGCAAAAAATTTCAAGAATTAGATTTTAGGTGTCAAAGAACAGACCAATTAAGTATGATTTATGGCATTGTCAGGAATATTGACTTGGATATAGAGGAGAAGGAATTTGCGGAAATATTTAAAAGTGAAGTAGACATTTATTCGTTCAAAAGATTGAAAAGGTTAACTGAAGATGGGCAGTGGATCGATAGTGAGGCTATTAGAATTGCTTTTAAAGGAGCAACGTTACCTTCATATATATATGGATATGGATGTCGTTTTAAGGTTGAATCATATATTTTCCCGGTTACCCAGTGTTCAGGATGTTGGAAATATGGCCATATGAAACGGTTCTGTCCTACCCAGAAAATTATTTGCCCCAAATGTGGCAAAGGACATGACAATTGCGAAACTGAGAATTTATCATGTATCAATTGTAAAGGCCCTCATATGGCATTAAATAAAAAATGTCCAGTATATCTGAAAGAGAGAATGATTCGGGACATAATGAGTAAAGATAAATGTTCCTACAAGATAGCGCTGGAGTTATACTTAAAAGAACTGAAAAAAACTAATGAAACCCCTCGTGTGAGCATTGAAGGTGGGGAACTACTTTATTCCTCTACTTCTTCTTCACAGAAGAAAACATACAAGGATGCTCTGATACCCGTAGAACCTACAATTAATCTAATAAATACGTGCATGGATTCGAGTGTTTCTATAGAAAGTGAAGGTGAAGAAGTTTACGAAAACAGAACTACACCCAAATCGAATAAGAAGAAGAAAAATAAAAAACAGAATGAGAATAAAAAAGAACAATCTAAGGGCTGCACGGAACGACATGAACAACCAGGCCAACAAGGAAGGAAGAATGAAAAAACAATTGAAGAAACTCCCAATAAAGATGAAAACAAATCTACACTGAGAAAGCTTTATAACAAGGTTAAAGACATCGTTTTGGACGATTGTTCTTTGGAACAGAAGATGAAGAAGGTCATAAAATTATTACTAGAAGAAATTGTGGTATATGTTTTTGCGTATTTTAAGGATCTTGACACTGTAAGTAGACTTTTTAAATCTATAATTGATGGATAGTGTCCAAACTATTACCACTAGTATCAACATTTATCAGTGGAATGCACAGAGCCTGAAGCCGAAATTAATTGATTTAGAGTTATTACTAAACAGAGGAAACATCCATGTCGCTATTTTAAGCGAAACTTGGCTGGATGCAGATAGCCGCATAAATATAAGTGAATATAATGTTTATAGAAAAGACAGGCATGACTCATATGGAGGAGTGTCGGTTATTACACATAAATCTTTGAAGACGTTGATTGTCCCCATGAGTGTGAGTAACTCAGGTATAGAATTATTACACACTAGCTTTTGCCCGCGACTTCGTTCGCGTGGAATAGTGACTTCCGGCAGATTTTTGGTTTTACCCACATAGTTCCCGATCTCGCGGGATTTTTGAGACGTTCCCGCTCCCGCAGGATTTTTGGGATAAAAACTATCCTATGTCCTTTCTCGAGTTCCAAACTATGTCTGTACCAAATCGACAAATACAACGGAACCAAATTAGAATTTACGAAACAGGACCAATCCACATAAACGACCATACAACCGACAATACAATTTTTCCACGACGGTACCGAAGCGCTCGGCCGATACCCAACCAAATGCGTGTAACGAAACCATAGCGCGATCTATTTCGATCCCAACGCCATCTATCGAGCATAGTGACAACTCGGATTATTTATCTATACTCCGTTCGGGCATTTTCTTTGTACTAAAAGTAGTATTATATTGTTATTATTTTTTTCATGCCTTTTTACTATTTATTTACTTTTTTCCGATGAATTAAAACAACATGAACCGAACTCGTGTAACGATCGACACAATTGCGCGTAGTACTAATAGAATTATCTATACTCCGTTAGAGCATTTTCTTTGTAGTAAAACTTTTATTATATTAATATTAATTTTTTTACACCTTTTTACTGTTTATTTACATTTTTCTGATGGATTTTCCGATGAATTAAAACAATAACATGAACCGAACACGTGTAATGACACCATTGCGCGATTAACGCCATCTATCTACGGAGCATAGGAACAGCATTTCGACATTTGACCAATAGATGGCACTGTATGTCCGTAATAAATTTTATTTTTATTTTTTGTAATAAAAACTATCCTATGTCCTTTCTCAAGTTTCAAACTATGTCTGTACCAAATTTCACACAAATCGGTTCAGTAGTTTGGGCGTGAAGAAAAGACAGACAGACAGACAGAAAGACAGACAGACAGACAGACAGAGTTACTTTCGCATTTATAATATTAGTTTGGATTAAAATTCTTAACTGTAAATTAGTTCATAACATAATTTCAGTCTATTGTCCATCTTCTGTCAGAACCTCCCAATTAGATTGGGAACATTTTTTTTCTATGTTTTCCAATAAAACTATTATTGCCGGTGACTTTAATGGCCATCACACCTGTTGGTCGAACAAAAACGATTCTAGAGGTAAACAATTGTTCGAAGCTGCAATGGAAAATAATTTTATCTCATTAAATAATGGCGATCCCACTAGAATGAAGCTCGTAAGTGGTTTTTTACAAAAAACTTCCCCCGATGTTTCTTTCTGTACCACAGACATAGCTGTCAATAGTTCTTGGAGCGTTAGTAACGAAAGCCTTGGTAGTGACCACCTCATTATAATAATGAGTTTCAAATATCCTGACGTAATTAATATAACTTTAAGGCGAAATTTTAAAAAAGCTGATTGGGCTAGCTATCGTCAAATTATCTCCGAAAATATTGTGGAATTTCCGCCTCCATCAGAAAACGTTCAAAATATGTATAGCTATTTTAATAATTTAGTTAATAAAGCTGCTGATAAAACTATTCCATTTATAAAAATATGCAATAATCCAGGCCGTAAATTTAAACCAAAAATATACTGGAATCAACAAATTTCCAAAGTCGTAGCCGAACGTCGTTTAGCCTTAACTAACTTTAGAAAAAACCCCATACCTCAAAATCTGGATATACTTAATGTTAAAATCTCTGAAAGTCAAAAGATCATAAGACAAGCTAGGTCTAAATCCTTTCATAATTTCTGTGACAGTATTGATGAAAGTACAACGTCATCAACCATGTGGAGGAAAATGCGCTGGATGAAGGGATACAGGCAGACGAGATCTTATTCATCGGACGGAAAAAAGGAAGAACTACTGAATTCATTGGCCCCAGACTTTGTAATGGCCCCAAAACCTTCATTTGATAATGGGGAGTCCCCGCTAAATTGTGAATTCTCTAAACAAGAATTAGAATCATGCTTGAAAGCTAAAGATACATCTCCAGGTTCAGATAATATTACATATTCCATGATTTTTAATTTGCCTATTGTTGCTAAAAAATATTTACTAGACGTATATAATTTAATTTTTAAAACATCATCAATCCCGTCTCAATGGCGAGATATTTATATAATACCGATTCCGAAAACTGGCAGTGCTTCCAGTAGTAAGCTCCGTCCAATCGCTTTAATGTCTTGTCTGTGCAAAATATTTCATTCCATGATCCTGAAGCGACTGGAATGGTTTACAGAATATAATAAAATTCTATCTCCTAGTACAACTGGTTTCAGACGAAATCACTCATGTCATGATAGTCTTGCAAGACTGGTAACTAAAATACAAATTGGATTTACCAAAAATATCCCAACTGTAGCTGCTTTTTTGGATATTGAAGGGGCTTATAATAACGTTCTTATTGACAGAGTTGTACACATTCTGAATGATTTGAAAGTGGGGAAATATATTTGTTCTTATATTTGGGAATTTTTAAAAGAAAGACATCTGACTATTAAAGCTGATGAAAGCGACAGGCTATATATAAGATGGACTGGTAAAGGAATTGCTCAGGGTGATCCTCTATCCCCCCTTCTCTTTAATATAATTACGGCTAATATCTGTCAAGGAATCAATAACGTGTGCGTCAGTCAATACGCTGACGACTTTGTGTTATACTGTAATAACAATAAATTAGATGACAGCGTTGATAATATGCAACAAGCGTTAGATTTCTTTGTATCAGCAATAGACGTGGCGTATTTACATTCTGTACATAGCCAAAACGCATCCATAGGAAACTGCTCGCTGATATTTTGTAATGCTGTTTTTTAATTTGTGATTTCAAAGTATACACGAATTTTGCGTACTGCTCGAGTATAGTTCGTAGCTTAGACATGCACATGCATCTTTCCAAATTATACACGGTCAAATTTAACTATACAAAATTAATATTAGGTAAAGTATTAAATAAAAATGGCTTTTGAATCTGAGTTTGTTTATTAAAAATGCTAATTAAACAGGCTTTTTAATATCATTATTCGCCCCCAAAAATGTATGTTGCCTTCTAAATTACTAAGTCAGCCACAATTAACGAGCATCTAAATAATACTATCTTAGCCACTAGTTATCTTCGAAGTAAACCACTCTAAATACAACTCAGCATGATGGTTATTTTTTAGCATCTAAATTTGTAGCAGGCATTCTAACAGTAAACTTCTAAAATACCATTTAATGACATCATAAAATATATTTAAGTAATTAGCTTCTATTTTTTTAACTCAGTACGTTTAAAATGTAAGCAAGCAACATGCAGCAAGCATCGCTTCTGTCACGGCTCCGGTGCTGCGGGGCTCCGGCGGTCCCATGCGAGCTTATCGTCGCAGATGGTTTTCACGCTCACCACCGCAGCTTCGGCTTGCTGGCCGGCTCAGCCGGCCAGCCTCAGCCGCGTCGGCGGGCATTAAAACTACCTGCGCCTCAGCTCGCAGGCCGCCTCGCCCCTCCGCGCCTACGCGGTTTTGAATTGCACTCTAGGGGTAGGGCAGACAAGACTACGTGGAGTCGGTTTTGCAGCCATTCGTTTTCGTCACTAACTTCAATTTTTAATACAATGTTTTTTAATTGGACAAGCATTATTAATATTTAAATTAACATTAAATGCTTGGTCGTGTTTTAATCAAAATGGCGAGCATGCAACTCCTCGCGAATAGTTTGGAATCGTAAAGTTTTTCGCGCCTATTCCAAAGTATACACGATTAGTTTGCATGCGGACTAGCACTGTATATTATGGAACAAAGCAAGTTACTTTGGCCACTACAAAATATATGCGAGTATTTGCGTACTGCTGCTGTATACATCGGAAGACTTTGTATAAAAAGTGAATTCCAATCTATTCGCGACTAGTTTCACACGCTTGCGTACTAGCCATGTATATTCTGTAAATACGCATAGACGTGCTAGGATTGGAATTATCAAGCAATAAGTCAAAATTATGCATATTTACCAGAGGACGTAAAAGGCTTTCAGTCGATATTAAAGTAAACAATAATACGTTAGAAATAGTCGATTGCATCAAATATTTAGGAATGTGGTTGGACAAATGTTTAAGATGGGGGAAGCATGTTAACGAGTTGTACGAGAGTTCTCAAAAGAAAATACAGCTGCTTAAAGTTCTGGCGGGATCGTCATGGGGTATTCATCCTATCCATATGCGTAGACTTTATATGGCTCTTATTAGAAGTAGAATTGATTACGGATGTTTTTTGTACGATAATTCTGCAATTAGTCACACATTCAAATTGGATAAACTACAAAATCTAGGATTAAGAATAATCGGTGGTTTTATTAAGTCTACTCCGGTACACGTAATGGAGAGTGAGTTGAGCATACCTCCTCTTCAACATAGAAGACAATTCCTCTCTTATAAATTTTGTTTAAAGCTACAGTCTAGGTCAAACGATATTTCTATAAGATTGATTACAGAACTTAATAGTATGATGGAATATAGTTACTGGAATGGAAAGAGGAAACCTTTACTGGTTACTTCACATAATATGACAAAAACTGAAGAGATTTCGTCTTCCTATCCAGGTTTTATGTTTACTGTGAAGACATGGGTGTCCAATATAGATGTTAACGATTCTATAAAATGTAATCTAGCTAGTGTAACTGGTCCAAAATCACATTATGATAATAACTCTTTAAAATATAATACCCTTAATGAATTACGGGAGGGATACACTGGCTGGAATGTCATTTACACAGATGGGTCAAAAACACCAGATGGAGTAGGTGCAGCTTTTTGTGATTTACTAAATAAGTGTCATGGAACTTATAGTATGAATAAACACATCTCCATCATGACAGCTGAACTATTTGCCATTTCTGAGGCTCTGAAATATGTCCTTGAGTTAAGTTTGATGAAGGTGGTGATATGTTCCGATAGCAGGAGCGCCCTTCAACATATTGCTAAATGTGTACGCAATGGATGTAAGGGCTTAGCGATTGTGTATACAATTCTGGAACAGATACAATACTTTCAACAAACAGGTAGAAAAGTAATTTTGCAGTGGGTACCATCTCATGTTGGCCTTGTGGGTAATGAGGAGGCTGACAAATTAGCCAAAGATGCCATTCTGTCAGGCAAACAAACACCTAACATTTTACCTAGTTACTCGGAAATATTAAGTAAATATAAAAAAATAAACTATTTGTCTTGGAAGGAACATTTTAATGAAAGATCGAAATTGAAAGGAATCTGGTATAGAAGTATACAATGTGAGCCTCCTCATATACCTTGGTTCGCCGAGGCGCACCTAAATCGTAGACAAGTTGTCGTGGCACATCGAATGCGATCAGGACATGTTCCACTAAACAATTTTGCTTACTTGATGCGAAAATCAAACTCTCCTAACTGTGAGGTTTGTGGCAAGAAAGAGGACATACAGCATGTGTTGGTGGAATGTGTCCGATATGCGGATAAAAGAAATGCACTTCTCAAATAGATGAAGTTGTCTGCAATGGATGTTGGAGTGTTCCATGGCATTTTGGCTAATCCTGCATCAAAAGCAGCAAAATTGCTGTATACTTTTTTACTATAGTAATTTAGTTAACAAATATTTGGAGCTAAAATTTTGTGTTATTTAGGTTTCTTATTAGTTTAGGAAGTAAGTCCATATGTTTATAGCAGTACGATGGGATTGACATCGTCGCTTATTGTGTACAAAAATCCCTTAAATAAAGAAGATTAAAAAAAAAAAAAAAAAGAATCTAAAGGGAAAATCTCGAAGCTTGAAAAAACTGTGGCCAATATCAACAACAGGTGCGTATATTTAGAGAAATGCAATATCGCACTTGAGCAGAAACTACAGGATGCAGAGCAACAATCGCTTAAACAAAACCTAGAAATTGTCGGCGTTGAATACATACCTGGTGAAAAACTAAGAGAAATTGTGATCAAAATTGGAGATGAGATAGGCGTAAAGAGCAATGACATAGAATGGGTAAAACGGAACAAACAGTCCAAAAAGGAAAACAAACCATCTTCAATAATGGTAGGTTTTAAGCCGTCTGGCATCGAATCAAGGGAAGAATGGTTAGTTAATCGGCGCAAACTGATTGAGTTAAATAGCAGTGTCTTTACCGGCGGATCAGCTACAAACAAAGTATATATCAATGAAGACTTAACTAAAGCTACGAAGACGCTGCTGTGGAATGCAAAAAGACAACTAAAAGGTATTTATAAATATATATGGGTGACTAATGGAAAAATTCTGGCAAAAAAGAAGGATGGCGACAACACAATATGGATTAGAAGCGAAATTGAACTCGGCCAGTTATCAAAGTAAAATAATAATCTTAAATGCATTTAACCGTGAGTAATTATAGTTTACAAAATTCGCAGATTTTAATGATTTTAATTTGATAACGGATGATATTGTAAACTACACCTGTACTAGTGACCTAAGTAATTGGATATGTTCAATTGTACACAGTAAAGGACTATGTATTTTACATGTTAACATTCGTTCCCTAAAAAAACACTTCAGTGAACTACTTTTAACTATAAATTACTGTTTAGATAAACTAGATGTTATAGTTCTAACTGAACCTAATATTAGTCACGACTTAGTGTCATTATTCTTGTAACAATTATGATGTCATTATCTTAACCGAGACATGGCTTAATGATTCGGTACTGAGCGGCGAATTGTTTGATGATAGATATGTAGTTTATAGGAGGGATAGAAATACATCTACTTCACAAGCTAAAGATGGTGGCGGAGTTTTAATTGCGGTAAAGAATAGTATTAAATCTAAACGCATCAAAGAATGGGAAAGCGGTTGCGAAGACCTATGGGTAGCTTTAGACATATCAGGAATGCACACAGCGCGTCAATTGATTTTCTGCGCGGTATACCTACCTCCGCCTGTTCGCCGTCCCTCTTTAGAACTATATATCGATCATTGCAATGCAGTCTTTGAAAAAATCACAGACACTGAAGTTTGTATTATAGGTGACTTCAATTTAAGTAATATTGATTGGAAATTAATAAAAAATGTAACATGTCACAAAAAAACGTCATGCTCTGCTATATGTGATACTCTGCTAGATTTTACGTATGCAAATGGACTCGATCAGTTCAACTTTGTACCAAACTCTGCTGACCGAATATTGGATCTTGTATTTTCCACTCTGTCAACGTGCAGTGTTAATGAATGTTTAAACCCCATAAGCAATGTAGATCAACATCACCCACCCTTAGATATTGTTATCACTATTCCAAAAACAACCAATTTACCTTATAATATTGCAAATGTAAGACCAAATTTTCACAAAGGAGATTATGTATCAATTTGTAAATTCTTAAAAGAACAGGACTGGGACCAATTGTTTGAGGGACTTAGTGGTGTGAACGAAATGTTAGAGGTCTTCTATGAGGTTGTTAATTCTGCTATAAAAAAATTCATTCCATATCGCGTACCAAAAGGTAATAAATACCCTCCGTGGTTTAATAGCAGACTAATTAAAAAATTAAATGAAAAAAATAAGTTCAGAAAGCGTTTTAAAAAATATAATAACCCCTTAGACGCCATAGAATTAAAATATATAGGTAAAGATTGTGATCGTCTAGCCACTGAGTGTTACAATAGATATATTAACCTTCTGGAAGAGGAACTTGGCAAAAATCCTAAACTATTTTGGACGTATGTGAAAGCTAAAAGAGGAAGTTCAAGCACATACCCTAGGTCAATGACGAATGGGACAACTACTTCAACTGACGGTACAGAAATATGTGAGTTGTTCGCCAGTCAGTTTGTCTCCGCTTATAGCCTAAATCAAAATTTTGATAATAATTTTAACTCAGAATACTTACAATCTCTAGAAAGAAATAGCTTAAGCCTAAATAGTCCAATCATAGATCAAAATGTAGTATTAAAAAAATTAAAGAGTATAGACACCAGAAAGGGAGCCGGACCAGACGGAATACCACCCATCTTTATTTCGGCTTGTTCTTCTGGGTTGGCACGCCCTATTACGATCATTTACAATAAGTCTCTGTCTACTGGTGGATTTCCCACGCGATGGAAAGTGGCAAAAGTCGTTCCAATTCACAAATCAAATAACAACGAAAATGTTTCTAATTATAGGCCTATCTCGATATTGTCATCACTTGCCAAAATTTTCGAAGCAATAATCTGTCCTTACATTCAAAACCACCTGAGACTTTATTTAAGTGACCACCAGCATGGATTTGTTGGACTTAGATCTACAAGTACAAATCTAGTTCCCTTTACTGAATTATTGATAAAAACAATAGACTCAGGTCATCAAGCTGACGTCATATACACGGACTTCAGTAAAGCCTTTGACAAAGTGCCCCACAACATCTTAATTGCCAAATTACGAGCTTATGGTATTACTGGTTCTTTCCTCAACTGGTTGTCGTCGTACTTAAAAGATAGAAACTTTTTTGTTGTCTTAAATGGGTATCAGTCATCTTTGTATCATATTTATTCCGGCGTACCGCAAGGCTCACATCTAGGCCCCATCTTATTCAATTTCTTTATAAATGACATCCAGGACTGTTTTCAGTTCTCGGAAGTCTTTATATATGCAGATGATTTAAAATTCGTAAGAAAAATAGAATCAAAAAGTGATGCTATACTTCTACAGGAAGATCTTAACAGGCTTATCCTTTGGTGCAAAAACAATAAAATGTGTCTAAACTGTAATAAATGTTATTATATAAAATTTACGCGTAAATTTAATTGTATTAACTCTAATTACTATATAGAGAAAAACAAAATTAATGAAGTTGATACTATTAGGGACCTAGGAGTCTTATTTGATAAAAAATTGACGTTTGAACCTCATTTGGACAGCATAAGTAAAAAAGCCTCTAAAATGTTAGGCTTTGTTTTAAGAAATTGTAAAACTTTTCGTCACACCAAAACCAAAATTTTACTTTTCAATAGTTTAATTCGCAGCATATTAGAATATTGTAGCGTGGTATGGCGGCCGCATTATGCAGTTCACTCACTGCGCCTTGAGCGAATACAAAAACGATTCCTGTGGCATCTCGCATTTTCTAAAGGAATATCACGCACTATTCGCTCCTACGAAGGTAGATTAAAACATTTTGGCATAAAATCACTGGCAAATCGTAGATGTTTGAATGATGCGATGTTTGCATATAAAATTCTAGAACATAAGATTGACTGTCCTCGGTTGCTCTCCCTTTTTAGGTTTCGCGTTCCTGCGAGACTTCCTCGTAGCTCAGTCACACCACTTTATCCACCTCTAAGAAGGACAGTACTGGGTGCCAATTCTCCCTATGCACGAATGAGTAAGGTAGTAAATAGCTTCAGTGATTTAATTGATTTACATTTTGATACAATCCCCAAAAAAAAGGCCCTATTAATCAGTTTACCGAATCTTGAGATGCACTGATAGGATAGTTGACTGATTTTCTATTTGTTTATTCAAAATTTTACAAAAAAATATAACCATCATTGAAAAATTTAAAAATATCAAGCAACCTTCAAGGTAATAATATTTACATATACATTTTTAATAGCAGTCAACTACCCTATTCCATACGTAAATAGAACGTGTTTAATTTAATAAATAAAAGTGTTTAGTTAAGGTCGTAGTTAAACCCTGTTACTTAACATAAGCGGTGTTTACCTTTAAGTAATTGCTACATTGTTATTACTAATTATTTTCAGCATGTATTAATTATAAGTATTGATGTAAGCAATTGTAGGTGAACCTAAATATATAAAATAAAAAAATAAAATAAAAATTATTTTCAATAAAAGGCTATAATGTAAATACGTTTACGCGACTGGGTCGAAGAGGTGGAGGTGTATTGGTGTACACGCGAGAATGTTTGAGTGCGCGTGTGTGTGACTTGTCACAGTACACAGGCATGCGTTCGGCGGAGTGCGTCTCCATTACACTCCAGTACAATAATGAAACAATATATTTATTAGCAATATACAGACCACCCCGAATTAATAAACAGACTAAATTTAACCAATTTATAGATGAATTTCGAAGCCTTATTGAAAAGATACCTAAAGATTCTAAAGTAATTTTCTGCGGGGACATAAACATAAATTTGTTAAACTGCCATGATAAATTTGTAATATCTTACGAAAATCTCTTATCTGAACACGGATTCATAAAATGCATAAATGATATTACTAGAAAGGAAATTGTTTCAGGAAAGCCAGTTCAGTCTTGTCTTGATCATATTTATATTCGAGCAAATAACGCCGTCATGCATTCAGCTGTAATAAAACAAAAAATAGCAGATCATTATTTCGTTTCTGCTAATGTGCAGTGGAGACGCGCACCACCGAGCGGCGACGCTCAATCGTCACTGCCACGACGCGTGACCTCTAAGCGCGTTCTCGACAATAACAAAGTTCGAGAAAAATTTGTAGTGTATGTCGATGTATATTCTATCTGTTAGACTAAGTGTGTAATCAATAATATATAATCAATGTAGCATTCAATAAAGATCAGTATTATTTGGGCATCCGTGACTATCATTTCTCTCTGCAAATACCATCGTCCTTACATGGCGACCCTGCCAGCGCGCATCGCTGTGCGATCGCGTTACCGCGTCGCCGGGCGCTAGTCATAACATCCCGGCGTTACCGCGAATGCTGCATCAGCGTAGGCCGCCCATGGCGGGTACGGCTAACAAGATGGATTATTATAATTATTCAATAACTTTGACTACGTTCGCGGTGGCAACAAGTCAAATCCAGTGCGGTGTTTACAATATAATATCGAAAATCGTGTTTATTAAAAATGGGAGGTACGCAAACTAAAGAAGAGACTGTTGTAGTACAAAACGCAGCCGGAGGGACCAATAACACGCACCTAGAGGAGGTGAGATTTCACATTTCTACCATCACCATACTGATGAGTATTATAGCACTGGTTCTGGGGCTCGGCGCGCTATATTTTCTTCTTCGCATGTATCGGCGTTGTCATGTCCGTTGGATTAATCAGGAAATATACAGGAGTGCGTTATCTAGAAGATCTGGAGCGAGGCAATCAGGACATTCCCCAGAGAAAGGACGTTCGAGGGGCGACATAGTATGACAACAACAGAGATGGGCAGTATACAAAATATTCAAGGTGAAAGTGGCAAAAAGTGATATTGATAAAAGTTAAAGTGATAAATTTGGTAAATTCAGCGCGGAAATAAAATATAAACTGGTATGCTATAATACGGGAATCTTATATTTACGAAGACACCGGCATCGTTAAATGAACTTTGAACTTTATTTGTTAAGTGCGTAATCATAGTTAATAATGTGTTATTTGTAATCGTAGTGTTACCCTTAAATTGGCAGTGTACTCCACCAAAGACATTAACTTTTTTTAAATCGATTGTAGTACTAATCTAAAAAAAAAAACATTTTTTTTATTCTTTTTGGCTTGCAATAATTGTTTATTTTGGTAGAAAAAATATTTGAATGTGGTTCCATTGAAAAATAGCTGTCAAATTCAAAATGTCTTCATTCGTTGCATAGGAACATTATAAATGATATCAATCATTCCTAATTTTGTGTGTAAATAATGTAATCGCAATTTTATAAGTTCATAACTGTGAATGTACTCCCTGAATACCGTTGCTAAGTAGGTAGTGAAGTCCACAACATAAACTTTGGTATACACGGAGTACATTGCTTATTACTTAGAAATGCAAGCTAGCCTTTTTTTGTTGGTTTTTATGTAAAATGACTTCAGTTGTGTCGTGAATTGTATGTCATACAGCATGTTCTTTTTCATTTTCAGCAGTGCTTGAACCTGAAACGACCTGATTTAGCAGATATGCTTATATCTTTGTACCGAGTTTTGTACAAGAGCCGACGTCTTGAAAGGGGTCCGGTACATGGTGGTATTTGGGTAGGTGAAGGAGAAAATAATTCAGAAACCTACAGCTGAACGGCCGGTGGACAGTATCAGAAAATGCTGTCGGACATTTTCCAGAAATAGCAGATAAGCAATCACGCTGTAGGTTTTGCAAAGATAGGAGAACTAAAGTTTTTTGCGTGAAATGCAATGTGCTCCTGTATTTTATGGTAGGAGAAAGTAACAAAAGAAATTGCTTCCGCTAATCTCACACGCAATAAATGCATATTATGTAGTTTGATAAGAATAATGATTAATAAAGTGAAGATTTTACTAAAATGTGTTTTATTCATATTTTGGCAACGTACTCCACGTAGTACGAACAGAAGAACTACTATAGTTGGCAATGTACTTCCTGGAGTACATAGATTTTCGCGAAAACTGTAATAGGTAGATTTTTTTACAATTTTTTTCAGTCATCTGTCATCGTAATAAACCAGGAAATAACAAAAAATAATTAAATTTTTATAGTAAATTGATTTGCCAATTTAAGGGTTAAAAAAAAAATAATTAATAATAATAACTAATGATGGTAAGTGATGGCAGATGTCTTAGAACTTTGTTATAAAGAATTAAAATGTATTAAAACATATTTAATTAAAGTAGGTTCAAAACGTAGGAAAGGAAATGTTTTAGAGAGAAAGTTGTGTGAAGCAAAGGAAATTTATGACAAATATACTGATATAATTAAGATTATTGCTGATGATATAAAGAAAGGAAATATAGGACAAAGTGAAAAGATATTAACAGATAAAATTTGTATCGATTTTGAGTCATTGTATAAACAAATTTTAGATTTATGTGCTATCAAATCAAATCAAATCAAATCATCTTTATTATCAGGCATCAAAGGCCCATAGATAAATACCTTAAAGACTAACATACATATTATATTATACAAACATTGTTAGTATATAAAAAACTTAAATCTATGTTAGTAACACTTCACTACGCACTATGTCACTCCGTGCGGTTCTGTGGCACTTGTCCGCGGAAGCGACGGAACACCACGCCCTGTGGCCAGAAGTTCTCGTCCAACACGAGGTGCAGGAAACACGTCGGCACTCGCACCACGAACGCCTTGAAGTTGGCGTTATGGCGCGACTCCAGCAGCTGCACTCTCGGGGCGTACCTCAGCTTCTGGCGCACGTACTCCGCGATGTCCTCCGCCTTAGTGGTGTAGTGCAGGCGGGAGATGTACACCGGGGTGTTCGGCTTAGCAGCACAGATTATTGTGTTTGGCTCCACAGGAGCCTTGCCACAGCGGTTCTTGTTGGCTCGCTGACGGCGCTTCCTCCTTTGCACCGTAACGAACCCCTCATCGTCAGCCCGATTCGGTCCCTTTACGGGCACGGGCTTCTTCGTAGCATCAATGTTGCTACCGGTGACGCTAGCGTAGTCTCGACGTACATTTTGATGTTTCGTCGACGCTGCAGAAACAAGCAGCTGATCGAGCGGTCGAGCGGCGGCGAGCGGAGGTGCCGCAGGGACGGGAGCGGGGCAGCGGGTCGCACGAGGCGCGCACTGTGCCGACTCAGCACTCGGCGGTGACAGCGGCGATGGCGACAAAACTGCTGACGCGAAACTTGCACCCGATACATCGAGGCACGCTCCGCGCCGCATGTTTACGTTGGATGCACCCACAGGTGACCCAGTTACAGTCACCGA
This sequence comes from Helicoverpa assulta, assembly GCA_963856015.1. NCBI lineage: Eukaryota > Metazoa > Arthropoda > Insecta > Lepidoptera > Noctuidae > Helicoverpa > Helicoverpa assulta. The sequence continues at coordinate 11,942,567 of CAWLCW010000001.1, read as the reverse complement.
TTTACGCAACTCGTTAAGTTCGCTGCGCAAATCGGCGACTGTAACTTGGGATGCATCTAACTTCTTCTGTACATCCGCAAGACTTGCCTTTAGAAAGACGATGTCTTTCAGCAGGCTCGTAACGTCGACGTGGTCGAAGGTGACGGGCGGAAGCTTATACAGATCCTTGGCCACAAACGTCGGCACGTCGTCTGGATCGGTCTCCTTTAGCAGCGTGATGGCATCTTGAATGCTCTTCTTTGTCCCGTCACGCCGTCGGGACACCATCTGGTCGCTCTTGTTGAGCAACCGGTACAGCAGCTGCTTTGCAGCAGCGACGTCATCCTCGCTGAAGTTCGTCGCGCAGATCTGGATAGCGGACACCTCGTCCATCACGAGTCATTCGCCACGAGTTGTTCACTCATAGCGATTAAAAAAAAAAAAACGACTAGCAACGGCTTGCGCCGCGCTAAATTCTAATTTGTAATATAAGTCGTGGTGGCCTAGTGGGCAAAGAACCAACCTCTCGAGTATGAGGGCGCGGGTTCGATTCCAGGTCAGGCAAGTACCAATGCAACTTTTCTAAGTTTGTATGTACTTTCTAAGTATATCTTAGACACCAATGACTGTGTTTCGGATGGCACGTTAAACTGTAAGTCCCGGCTGTCATTGAACATCCTTGGCAGTCGTTACGGGTAGTCAGAAGCCAGTAAGTCTGACACCAGTCTAACTAAGGGGTATCGGGTTGCCCGGGTAACTGGGTTGAGGAGGTCAGATAGGCAGTCGCTTCTTGTAAAGCACTGGTACTCAGCTGAATCCGGTTAGACTGGAAGCCGACCCCAACATAGTTTGGGAAAAAGGCTCGGAGGATGAGGATGAATAAACAAATATACGCGTCAGCAGCACGACTGCATCGATTCGCAGCTAGTACGAGACTCTGACTATGTCAGATACAAGTAGCAGTGAGGATACTAAGATGGAGTTAGCTCTTAGTTTATTACCTTTGATGACAAATGATAATGAATGTTCGCTTAAGCAATTAATTGATAACATAGAGTACTACAGCTCGCTATTGGCTAGTGATGAGTGTAAAAAGAAGTTAGTACAGTTTGTTTTAAAGAGTAGGTTGTCTCAGCATGCTAAACTGCAGTTGCAGACAGATTATGCCAGTGTACACGATTTGGTATTTGATATGCGTAAAGTGTTACTGCCTCAAAAGTCACCATTTGCAATTCAAAACAAAATAAATCAATTAAAACAAAATGATCTATCTGTTCAGGACTATGGTAACCAACTTTCGGAACTTTTTGTGGATTTGACGGTATCGCAAGCCGAAGGTAATTTAGATACATACAAAATGATTAAACCCTTGAATGAAAAGCTGATTATCAAAAGATTTGCCGATGGCTTGCGAAACCGCCGTCTTTCGACTATTATTGCAGCTAGGAACTACGGATCGATGAAGGACGCTATACAAGGTGCGAAGGATGAAGAAACATCCATAACTGGCTCTTATTCGGGGTCCGGCGAGATATTAGGTATGTATTCGTCTAGAGGACGACAACAACACAACCGTGGACGTTATGTGAACAATAATTATAACCGAACATATTATAATAGGGGTCGTAACAATGATTTCAGTGTTCGTCGAGGCTACTACAATCCTCGAGGGGGGCAGCAGACGTATCAGCAGAGCCGCGGGGCAGCACAACGAGGCCGAGGATCACCATGGCGCGGTAGAGGTAACTCATATTACAGAAACCGTAGTAACCAAGGGATAAGCCAACCCCCCGTAAATGCGAATAGACACGCGGTTAATGTTCTAGTAAAACCCGAAAATCAGGTAGTCGAAAATGAGTTTTTTCGTGACTAGCAAAGTTATTTTCGCAACTGATACAAACTATTATATTAAATTATCTTGTACAAACAAAACATATTCTTGGTTAGTTGATACCGGTGCTACAATTTCAGCCCTAAAATATGAATATGTTCTGGAACAAAACTTTCCAATCCAAAAAGAGGACATTGTCATAAATGGCATTGGTGGCAAAGTCCATGCAATAGGATCTGTTTGTTTAACGTTATCTGCGGGTGGTCATCACCTGAAATCTAATAAGTTTTATGTTTTCGATACGTTGCCATGTCGGGCTAATGGCATCATCGGGCAAGACTTTATTAATAAACATAGCTCCATATTAGATTTTAGTAATCATACCTTAACATTGCTGACTCAGAGTAATCTGAAAATAGTTTTACCTTTACTGATTCATAATGATGCAATTGAAATTTTTCCAAGATGTGAATCCATTCATTATTTGAAGACTGATTTTACAGAAGAATGTGTAGTACATTCTAAAGAAATTAGTGATGGAATATTTTTGGCAGGTTGTATAGCAACACCAGTTAATGGACGAATACCGATAAAGATATTAAATACAACAGATAGGTCATGTACATTGACAGACATTAATCCGTGTATAGAAAAAATATCTTTATACAACGTTTGTAATTTTGATAAACCAGAGCGTGATGTAAGTAGAGTAAAACAATTATTTTCAGTATTGAACCTTAAACATCTAAATAAGGAAGAGCAAACAGCTATTGAAAAATTATGCGCAAAGTACTCAGACATTTTTTTATTTACCCGGAGATAGATTAACTACAACCAGTATTTATAAACATTCTATTACGCTTAAACCAAATGTGACTTCTGTATTTACAAAACCGTATCGTTTACCACACGCACAGAAGGGAGAAATTAAGCAACAAATTGATAAAATGTTGAATGAGGGTATCATCGAACCTTGTCGTAGCGAGTGGTCAAGTCCAGTACTGCTAGTTCCTAAAAAGTCAGATGGTACAAGTCCGAAAAAGTGGCGGCTAGTTATTGACTACCGTAAGCTCAATAATTGTATTGAAGACGACCGATTCCCACTTCCTAATATTACCGAAGTACTTGATTCGCTATCTGGCTCAGTTTATTTTTCACATTTAGACATGTATCAAGGTTATTATAATATTGAACTGGAACAGGAAAGCAGAAAGTACACAGCATTCTGTTCAGGTCAATACCAAATGACCCGTATGCCAATGGGTTTAAAGACAAGTCCAGGATCTTTTTCCAGAATGATGACCATGGCTATGTCTGGCCTAACATATGAAAAATGTTTAGTTTACTTGGACGATTTGGTAGTTTTTGGCAGAAACTTAGATAGTCACAATAAAAATCTGCAAGACGTTTTTGAAAGGTTGAGAAAAATTAATTTAAAATTAAACCCACAGAAATGTAACTTCTTAAAAAAGGAACTGCTATATTTAGGCCATGTGGTATCTAATAACGGTGTATTACCTGACCCGGATAAAATTAAAATTGTACAAAATTATCCATGTCCAACTAATGTAGACGAAACGAGGAGGTTTGTTGCGTTTGTTAATTTCTACAGAAAATTCATTCCCAACTTTGCTGAGCTTGCTTATCCACTTAACAAATTGTGTTGTAAAAATGCTTCCTTTATTTGGGATGAAAAATGTCAGTCATCATTTGATAAGTTAAAAGAAAAAATCATATCTCCACCGGTTTTGCAATACCCGGATTTTTCAGAACAAAATGAGTTTAATCTTCAGACGGATGCTTCCAAGTACGCAATTGGTGCAGTTTTGTCAAACAAAGATGGCAAGCCTGTATCTTTTGCCAGTAGAACACTTAACAAATCGGAAATAAACTATCCGACAATCGACAATCGACATTGCTGGCTATAGTGTGGGCCGTCAAACATTTTCGCCCATACTTGTACGGAAAACATTTCAAAATTTTTACCGATCATAGACCTTTAGTCTCATTGTTTAACATGAAAGATCCGTCAAGTAGATTATTTAAATTTAGGCTATTACTAGAAGAATATGACTTTACGATAGAATATGTTAAGGGTTCGGAAAATGCGGCTGCAGACGCATTGTCTCGAATTTCCATAACATGTAATGATTTAAAACAGATGCACGAGTCGTGTGTTTCGGTTATGACTAGGGCTCAAAAGAGAAACCTGATTGACAATACTTCCAGGATAGGAATGAGTGACACGCCTACAGCTTGGTCTGATCAGCCAAACACTGTAAGCAGTCATAATACTACCTTAAACGAATCAGTAGAGTTACGTTTTGTTGATGCATGCAAATTAGAGACATTTAAGAAAAGTGGAGTTATAGGGAAAGAGAGTAAAACATTTATATAGATCCCTAATGAAAAAACTGTTTTTGTTAAATATGTATCTTCTCCATCGCAAATATCGCCAGCCGAATTTGTGAGAGAGTTACATGATTTCTGTAAAAGCCTATGTATTACAGAAGTGTATATAATAAAAACAAATAAAAATAATGTGTTTATAGAAAAGCTATTAAATGAAGTGAATAATTTAAATAAATGGACCGGTCCACATTTACACATAGTAAAGGATGTACAGCGAATAGAAAATAAAAATGATAGACGAGTGATACTGAATGATTTTCATCTCTTACCCACCAGTGGCCACGCGGGTATGAGACGGATGTTCAACAATATAAAAAAGTATTACTATTGGGTAGGTTTAGAAAATGATATCCAAGAGTTTATAAAGAGGTGCGACAAATGTCAGAAACAAAAGTATTCATCGCACAATATAAAACAACCAATGGAAATTACAACAACAGCACATAGTGTCTTTGAAAAAATATATATTGACTTGGTAGGGCCTCTTGATAAAGATGATTATAATTATAGTTACATTCTCACGTTGCAGTGCGAACTCACAAAATACATTGAGGCGTATCCCTTAGTTACAAAAAGAACGGAAGAAGTAGCAAAAGCGTTGGTTCATAATTTTATATTAAGGTATGGAGTACCGAAGGTGATAGCGACGGATCGAGGTACTGAGTTCCTGTCATCAATATTCAAAGAGGTATGTAATCTGTTACATATTAAACAATTAAACTCAACAGCATATCATCACCAAAGTATTGGTGCTTTGGAAAACACACATAAACATTTGAATTCATTTCTTCGCATTCAAACAGATAACCATCCAGGGACATGGAGTACATGGCTCCCATTTTGGTCATTCTGCTATAATACATCAGTTCATTCAGCAACTAAATATTCCCCATACGAGTTAGTTTTCGGGAAAAAGTGCTCTTTACCAAGTAATTTGACTAATAGAGTAGACCCACTCTATAACTTTGATTATTACCCATTTGAATTGAAGTTTAGACTGCAAAAGTCACAAAAAGATGCACGAGACAACCTACTCAAAAGTAAACTAGTACAAAAGGAACGATATGACAGAAATATAAATCCAATTGTTTACCATCCTGACGATTTAATTTTAGTTAAAAACAATATGTGTAATAAATTGGATAGTGTTTACTCAGGACCATATAAAGTTGTATCTGATGAGTCACCTAATGTAAAAATAATAAAGAATGGCAAAATAGATGTCATTCACAAGAACAGAATTTGTACCATCATAGTCAGTAAGGTATTAGTATATAGTACCTAGTTATAAGTTTTTTTATTTTATGAAAATAAAACAAAATTGAAATTTTATTTTATTTTACGTCGCCATGGGAGGTGTAGTGTATGTCGATGTATATTCTATCTGTTAGATTAAGTGTGTAATCAATAATATATAATCAATGTAGCATTCAATAAAGATCAGTATTATTTGGGCATCCGTGACTATCATTTCTCTCTGCAAATACCATCGTCCTTACAAATTGTTAAGCACTGATTTTGACCGCCTTATGGCATTAGAATGTCCTATTGCATTGTATAAAGCATTTAAACAAATATTCGTGGATATTTATAATGACTGCTATGTAAATAAACGTGTTTCAAACAGTGACAGGAATAACAAAAAATGGATTGATAACAAATTAAAGTTTATGATAAAAGAAAAAGATAGGTTGTTTGAGTTATGGAGCAATGAACCAAAGAATATGTTAAAGAGACTTAATTATACTAAATTTAGGAACAAATGCCAAAAAGCTATTATAATAATAATAATAATAATGAGCCCCGCAGGGCATCTGAGGCGGATGACGGGGAGTAGCGACCCCGCGGGGCTATATATCCGAGTGCTCCAGGGAGAGTATACTGTCCCCCACCTCCGGCTTGCCGGAGTGAAGCATGACGGGGGATAGGTCTCCCGCCTCTTGGCTTGCCTTCATCGGCCGGTCAGAGTGGAGTCGCTAGAGCAAGGTTAGTCCTGCTCGGAGGGTAGGTGCCTCGTGGTAAGTGGCGAGTGGGCCGGTGATGCTGGACCCACAGGGAGCGCGTGATCTGCGTTTAAAGTCCGCCGAGGTATCCTCACCCTTCTCAGCCGCTCATGTCCCTGTTGCCCTCTTGTTGCTTTTCAGTGACTGATTCCCGGGGGCCCAGTAAGTGAGTTGGCGAGTCTCCACCTGCCATTTTAACATGTATTTAATACATTGTCATCGGCAGGTGCCATAGTTCCCGTAGTTTCCCCATTCCTAGTCCATTAGCATCCCATCACAATAGCCCAAGTAGTTTTCATCCATAGTTAGCAATAGTTTAGCACAGAACCGGGGATTGTCCTTGGGTACATTTCTATAGTGTATACAGGGATAATCGTCGGTTTTGTGTCACCATGTCATTAAAGTTGTCTCAAAAGGGCTTCAGCGTGTTGGCTTCGGCCCCACGTTCGCCTCCCAAAAATCCGGGACTCTGTAGTCCCGTGGTCGGTTAGAGACATACAAGATAATAATGATAATAAGCCCCGCAGGGCATCTGAGGCGGATGACGGGGAGTAGCGACCCCGCGGGGCTATATATCCGAGTGCTCCAGGGAGAGTATACTGTCCCCCATCTCCGGCTTGCCGGAGTGAAGCATGACGGGGGATAGGTCTCCCGCCTCTTGGCTTGCCTTCATCGGCCGGTCAGAGTGGAGTCGCTAGAGCAGGGTTAGCAGCCCACTCGGAGGGTAGGTGCCTCGTGGTAAGTGGCGAGTGGGCCGGTGATGCTGGACCCACAGGGAGCGCGTGATCTGCGTTTAAAGTCCGCCGAGGTATCCTCACCCTTCAGCCCCTCATGTACCTGTTGCCCCCTTGTTGCGATTTAGCGACTGATTCCCGGGGGCCCAGTAAGTGAGGTGGCGAGTCTCCACCTGCCATTTTTACATGTATTTAATACATTGTCATCGGCAGGTGCCATAGTTCCCGTAGTTTCCCCATTCCTAGTCCACTAACATCCCATCACAATAGCCCAAGTAGTTTTCATCCATAGTTAGCAATAGTTTAGCACAGAACCGGGGATTGTCCTTGGGTACATTTCTATAGTGTATACAGGGATAATCGTCAGTTTTGTGTCACCATTTCATTGAAGTTGTCTCAAAAGGGCTTCAGCGTGTTGGCTTCGGCCCCACGTTCGCCTCCCAAAAATCCGGGACTCTATAGTCCCGAGGTCTGGAAGAGACATACATTTATGATAATAATAATGTCAGGACACCTTTACACACACGGTCGGTTAGCCCCATGGTAAGTTATTAATTAACTTGTGTTATGGGTGCTAACACAACTGATAAACTACATATAGCTACATATATACATAATACATATTTATAAATACATATTGTAACACCCAGACCACGGCCAACAAGCATGCTCATCACACAAATGTCGACCGAACCGGGGATCGAACCCGGGACCTCAGGTTCGGCAATCCGGCGTAGTGACCATTGTGCCATCGAGGTCGTATAAAAAGTAAAAAGTAAAAATATATATGATAAAAATAGTATATTAGAGTGTAATAAAAACATTAAAAAAATATGGGAAAGGATAAATACGATGTTAGGAAACAATAAGCAATCTGTTGATGATTTGATTATATCAAACATGAACGGACAAGACAGTATTATTGACATAAGTAATAATTTTGCGTGTACCTTCGATAGAGAAATAGAAGAAATAAAACATAAGTGTCATGACATTTGGTTGGATAGGCAGACTTATGTAAAAACCTCGGACATGTCCATGAGATGGCAACCAGTGAGCCCGAAATACGTCAAAAACATAATTAACAACATGAATGTAAATAAGTCACCGGGAAGCGACCTTGTGCGAATGTCCGACCTTAAAATAATTATTGATAAAGTAAGCCCCGTTTTAGCCAAACTTATAAACCTAACTGTAAAAAAATACAAATTTCCTAATAAGCTTAAAGAGGCAATAGTCCGCCCAATTCATAAAAAAGGTGATCGCAAAAATGTCTCAAACTACAAGCTGTTGATTTGCATCCGTGCCATAGTCAAGGACGTAATTATACTAATGATTCTCAACCCAAATCAACAAAAAAATTGGTACAAAATTTTTGATTTTAATTTTTTTTCGGAAATCCGTCAATGTCATCTAGCCGTATTTAAACTTGGCGCGTGTGTTACTGGCCTTAAAACCGTGCTGCGCCCTCACACAAACGCAAACACAAAGCATACGCAACGATTATTCATAAATTTCATTCATAAAACTGGATTACTTCTGAAATACTATGACATTACAATGACAAAAAAAGCAGTGCATATTAGCTATTTCCCGTCAACTGTAATTCCAATCGATTATTTACGTATTATATGTCCTCCTCCTGAAGTATGGCACAAATGCAAATCAACACCTTGTATAGACCTATTTCCATTTTATCTAGCATAGATAAAATCATTGAAAAGTGCATAGTTAATCAACTAAGTAACTACCTACAAACAAATAATATTATTAACGAGTGTCAACACGGTTTTTTAAAAGGGAAAAGTACAAATACATTGCTTGCAAAATTCACTGACGAAATAAACAGTTACTTAGAAAACAAAAAATTTGTTATTACAATATTTTTTGACTACAAAAAAGCATTCGACACTTAGCAGTTTGATACCATCCTAAATGCAATGGAGGAGTGTGGGGTGAGAGAACCACTTAATCCATGGTTTCGTGATTACCTCACCGCGCGCTCCTACCGTGTGAAGGTGGAGGATACTCTTAGCGACAGAGTCGAGGTGCGGAGCGGGGTGGCTCAGGGCTCTGGATGTGGACCGATTTGTTACCTTATGCACGTGAACAGCCTGTGCCGAGTGCTGCAGCATTGTTCTGCATATATGTTCGCAGATGACCTGTGCATACTTCGCTCTGGAGCTAACATAGACGATATCTGTCAGTTAGTTCAACAAGATATAGACGCTGTTGTTAAATGGTCGCATGACAATGGCATTATATTAAATGCCAGTAAAACTAAACTAATGTTAATTCATTCACCATATTTGCAATCTAATAGTGTGACTCCACCCTTATTTACCCATGATTATACATGTCACCATAATAACTTACTGGACTGTAAATGTAAACCTATTGAACCTATTGTTTTACTTACCTGGGCGTGAGAATATATGATAAATTTTCCTGGTCACAACATGTAGACTACATTTCTAATAAGCTAAGAATATTATTGAGTAAAATGTACCACCTAAGCTTTAAAGTGCCTATTAATATTTTAAGATGTATTTATATGTCATTAGTCGATTCCATTATGAGCTATGCTCTTGACAGCTATGGTTTAACATTCAAAACTAACTTAGATAAATTGGAAGCCCTTCAAATTAGATTTTTAAAACTACTTGTTACTAAAAAAACTAAAAGCAGCTGTAAAGGAGACTATAGAAAATTATTTAAAATATGCAAAATTTTACCGATTACTCTTAAACATAGATATCTTTTATTAGTTAACCACCACTGTATCCAAGAGCATAACTTAACTTATGTAAAGAACTACCATAATACACGATCTATGGCTGCTGGTAGATTTAATGTACCCAGAGTCACCAACTACTTTGGTGACAGAACATTAAAAAAGAGAATACCTTATCTATTAAATAGTCTGCCGGCAGACATAAGGAGTGAAACTAATACAACAAGATTCAAGCGTAAATTAAAATTATATTATTTAGAAATTATTTAAGATTTATATGTATATGTAATTGCAAGTTAAATTATCTATATAGTATTTAGTTATAATTAAAAATTGTTATTAAGGATACTCACTGACCCCACAGTCAAACCATTACAATGGTTTTGTGGGGCTTAGCACATAAGATAAGGCTACATTTGTGATATATAATAAATGAAAAAAAAAAGAAGCACCTTCCAGAACATTGCATATCCTCTACAGCAAGTGATTAAACGTTTTGTACCAGATTCTGAGATACCAGGTCAAGAAAAACCAAATGGAATCTGCGCGGTTTGCCCAAGACGCAAAAATCGCAAGACCAAAAAATGCTGCATTTACTGCCAAAAAATTTTATGTAAAGAGCATAGTCATACATTATGTGATATATGAAAAGCTCGCATATATGATGAAGATTAATTATTCCTATACATGTAAGCTATTGTTTGAAAAGTTTTTTATTTGTTTATTTTTTTCCGTACGACTGCCTTAGAAGAATGGCAAATTAGTTGGTATGATTGTTAATTAAAATAAAAAATAATAATATTAAAAAAAAATTAAATATATGTTTTTTTGATTAAACAAAATGTATTTTATTTAATAAAATAAAAAAATAATATCACCTGGTAAAACCTGCATTTAATAACATTCATAAACGTGAGCAAAATGCTCTACGCGCGAGAGCCCGTGTAATTTCTAAAGGCGCGGGTGCTGGCGGGTTAATATACTGGAAAATACTCCTATTGTTAATAATTTTATAACTCTATTTAAATCATACAACTTGTACAGTACATTTCTCGAGCCAACTAGAATAACTAGCACTAGTGCTACATGTATAGATAACATTTTTACAAATTTAAAACCATTAAATAAACTAATTTTAAATGTGTTGGATTCTGATCACTCTGGTCAATTAGTTACCTTTCCTATGAAAACTATCAGAGCTCTGAGAAAAAATGTAAGTTTTATTCCTATAAACAAACATCGGTCGGAACTTGTGTGAAAAACTGCCTGAATTGCCCTATCATGATGATCCTGATCAAGCTTATAGCCTTTTATTCAACTTAATTAACTGAGAATTCAAAAAAGTTTTTACCACTAAGTCCATATCCGTTTGTGATCAGGCATCATTTAGTGATTGGGCAACGCCGGGTATTTACAAAAGTAGACAGAAGTTGTTTGAATTATACTATGAAAGATCATTCAATCAAGATGAAACATTTAAACAGTATGTTAAAAACTATTCAAAAATATTTAAAAGAGCATGTACCTCCGCAAAATCAATACACATCATCCTCATCCTCCGAGCCTTTTCCCAACTATGTTGGGGTCGGCTTCCAGTCTAACCGGATTCAGCTGAGTACCAGTGCTTTACAAGAAGCGACTGCCTATCTGACCTCCTCAACCCAGTTACCCGGGCAACCCGATACCCCTTGGTTAGACTGGTGTCAGACTTACTGGCTTCTGACAACCCGTAACGACTGCCAAGGATGTTCAATGACAGCCGGGACCTACAGTTTAACGTGCCATCCGAAACACAGTCATTGGTGTGTAAGATTTACTTAGAAAGTACATACAAACTTAGAAAAGTTGCATTGGTACTTGCCTGACCTGGGATCGAACCCGCGCCCTCATACTCGAGAGGTTGGTTCTTTGCCCACTAGGCCACCACGACTTTTATACTTTTATACGACTTTATTTAATACACATAAAACAGAAAATAAAAGCTTCTGGAAATAAAATAAAAACCACCTGGAATATAATTAATTCAGAAATAGGCCGATCCACTGTACGAAATCGAGACTTCCACTTAAAAATAAACAATGTAAACGTTAAGTCAGATTCGGAGGTAGCATCTGAGTTTGAAAAATTTATCACCACCCAACTAGCAAAATTCTCCTATAGCAATTGACTAATAAGATTACACGCCTTATAGAAATCTAGTAGACGCATTAACTTAGGCCACTGATCCTGCAAAAGCATCTTATAAGATGATTTGCACTACAAGTACTTTCGACCCTATAGTTTAGTTTTATAAATGTCAATAGGATTATTTTACACGACTCTTACTAGAGCAGTCAGTCAGGATCAGTCTTATAAATGCAAGTTATAAAAGTTATTAGCAAAGTGTGACTTTTAATCCGATAATCGCATTTAGTAAGATTGTTTTATCTTGTTAACGTCTTCTTTCATTCTTCTATAAGACATGCACTTCCTATAAATGCCACAGATAAAGCTGCTAGAGGTAAAGATATTATAGAACAATTTTATCTTAGTCGTGACCCTTAACGGATTTTTAGCAGCAAGCTAGCATAGCCTCTGATTCTTATAAGTAAGGAACCTTGAAACTTAAATATGGTGGCGTATGTATGTCATGTAAGCGTCTTAACTTAGATTAAAAAGTCATATAAAGGTTCTGATAAATGCAATGTAATGGCAGCCTATGTCGGACAGGTATTTATTAATTTATTACTGAATTAACAAATAATGAAAATGTTAAATTTTGAAGGCGTATGAAGATATGTTTATTATCGTCTAACATTTCATCAATAAAATTATTTTCGCAAGTTGTGTAGGCACTCTTTACGAAACAGGTACATGGCAAATGTTACATAATGACAAACCTTATTATAATGTGACTTTACTTATCTTTTGAAAATAAAAGAGGATTCAATGTCATGCACAAGCACAGTACAATGAATTAACGAACAAAGTAAACTAATGATATTACGCTGATCACTGTAGGACCAATTACTCTAGTAGCGGCACGCGCCAGATCATAAAAGGACCAATCGCTCTTTTTGGATGCATTTACCGGATTTTTATAGGACAAATATATGTCGGAGAATGTCAATAGTACGGACACTAAACGTCACGCAAGCGCGCCCTCTGGTGGCGTTTTCGGTGAAACAACATTTTGGCGCGCTTAGCAGAGTCGTGGCGGTCAGCGTGGCGTCCGCGGAGCTCAGTCTTGGTCGAGTCGTCGTGCTGCGCACATCTCGAAACTGCCTTTCGTTACGTGTAGTGTACCTAGTGTTATTGTAAAGTCTTGTGATTTTTGAATTGTAATGGTTCTTCTAACCTAACAGACAGACATGTGTTGCTGGGGAGTTTGTTCCGCCACTTCTTCTCCCCAAGCCAAAACACATAGGAAGTGGCGAAGGGCGGGCATTTTGGGGGCTGTCTTTTGTTCTGACTAATTTGAATAAACGTTTGAGTTTTTAGTTTGTTTGAGTTTTGAGTTTCTTTGAGTTATCTCTTTGCTTGATTACCCTAACTGATGTCGGACGATAGTACCATCCTGATGTTCGCCCCTCCGACATCAGAAGTGGGATGCAATCCGAATGCCCACAGTGTCACGTGTTCAAAATGTGAACGTGTTCAAAGATTGTAGTGGTGAAAATTGGTCCGCCTGATACGATACTGCTATCACATTGAATCGATCTAGGTAAGCACTAGGAAGAATCCTGGGTGGTTATTCGGTGGAATGGTTATTTGGGTGTGCCTGTCAGACTCCGGATAGAGGATGTCTTGAGTCGCAGATGTCGCACGCTGAGAACGAAAGTGACCGATTTCAAAATTTTGCTAAAATGAGTTAAGTATACAGAATGACTCAAAAAAGTATCCTCTATCATACATAACTTAGAAAACTGACCAATAAAGGTAAGAAAAGGATAGAGGTATATCTCGGTCTCTTTGTCCTTCAACCGTATTTTATATGGGAAAATCATTTTTTTATTTGCAAAAACTATATAATGTATCTAAAGCTATTAAGTCAAACAATATATTTCAAAAGAAATTCATAACTTTTGTTACCACGTTTTAGCGTTATTGTAAATGAACAGAAAATGCTTAATATGACGGACACATTTTGGCCTATTCCCAAAAATTGGCAATTTTGAGTTGAGTCACTTTCGTTCTCAGCGTGCGATGTCAGACACCGGATAAAGGTTGTCTTGGAACGGTGATTATCAGATTCCGGGTAGAGGATGTCTTGAGTCATCGCTATCAGACGCCGGAGGGAGGTTATCTTGACGGAAATTGTTGAATTGAGCTTAGTTTTTGACTTTTGTTAGTAAGGCTTTCTATGTGATTTTTGTTAGAGTGTATTTAACTATGTAACTGGACTTTAAATGGAGTTAGTTAGTTTGTTAAAATGGAGTTTTTAGAAGATTTATTAAGAATTTCAGCGAAGGTACAAGTATGGTAACCACGGTTATGGTAATGGTATCGGTTTCCATTGTTACATGTCAAGCTAGTTATTGAGGGTATGCTAGAAAATTAACCGAATTTGTCTTTTTTTTTCATGTTTCAACAATGACGGTGATTATTGTGCAATATGACGAGAAAATTACGACGTTGAATGGAGCATCCCAGCTGCCTGCCAGGAGCCTAACGTGTCATCGTGAGGTCGGAGTGTTGGTGCTCGTGCATCTACGTGGCTTCACGTCCTCGAAAGCCTTGCTGTACTGCGCGCTATAGCGATGTGCGCATCGTCACGCACGTTGAGTGTAAACCCGGTGAGACCGATCCATTTTTGCTTTATGTTGACGTTATTTGTTTTACGACATTTTTAAACTTGAGAGGCAGTCTCAGTCTCGTTGATTAGTGTTGGTTATGAACTGCCTGGGTTCAGGGAGCATTCATTGCCACAAGCTTCCTTATAAAGCTGCTGTTAGATTTGTTTTGATCCGAATGTGTCCAGGAGCTAACATAATGTTGACGTGACCTTCATGAATTGCATTGTTGGGAAAATCGTCAGTCAGTGAAATTAGATTTATGCCATGATAGTAATATTGTCATAGTTGTTATGAAAATGTTGTGATAAAATTAATCGATTTCCGATTTCTTTTGCATGTGATAATCCCGTGAGCCTCTCCTGCTTCGAGTGAAAGGAGTCTAGTCTGCTAGTTCGTCGCTGTGGTATCCGCGTGCGCGACGCCTGGATTCTACTGCGCGCCGGATTTCAGCCTGAACATAACACGAGACGCTATGCACAAAGATGTTAAGAGACGAATAAGGGTCAATTCCCACTGAAAGAGCAGCGGCCGGCAGCGGCCGGCAGCGGCCGTAAATGCAAGTGATTGAGCGCGAGCGCGGCGGGCCGCCTGGCGCCGCGCGGCGCCGCGCCACGCCGCGCTCTTACATTGTCCACTGCTCTTACGGCCGCTGCCGGCCGCTGCTCTTTCAGTGGGAATTGACCCTTAATGATAAACCTGGTGAGATCAATCCAATTTTATTGTAGCTTGTCATTGTACATTGTACTGTTTGACTGACTCGTTGGCCTAGTGGTCGCAAGCGTGACTGCTATACAAGAGGTCTTGGGTTCGATTCCCGGGTCGGGACGAAATCGCTTTGAGTTTTAGAAACTTTCACAAAGCAGCCCTTAGTATGGATGTTGGTGATTGATTCACTCGTGCATCGGAGAGCACGTAAATGTGTGTATGCTTGTGTGTTGCGCTTCAATCGCAGGGTTGATTGACTGTTAAGTTGGTAGTCGCAGAGATGACTGCCGTTGAACACTTGTCACAGGGATGGCTGTAGTGTGTATCTTATGTTTGGTCACAGGGATGACCTGGTTTCTGTTTAACAATTAAACCTCAAATTAGAATATTTCAGTTTTGCGTCATTTGATTGAATTGTGCATCAGACTATAGATTTTTGGTTAGGTGTTACATTCACCTACTCGGTAATTTCGTTGCGTTAAGTTGTACCAATGATGGATACCGGGGTGACTTGGAAAAGACCCGTTGGCCTGTGTGATGGCATCGGGGTGACCAAGAAGAGACCTGTGTAAAGTCTGCGGTACTGTTGTTTTTATTGTGTTAAGCTGTACCTATGATGGGTATCGGGGTGACCTGGAAGAGACTCGTTGGCCTGTGTGACGGCATCGGAGTGACCAGGAAGAGACCCGTATACATCTGTGGTACTGTTGGTGTCATGTCACTGTGGTTGTGGTCCCTAGGAGGCCAGGATGGGCTGTGAGCTCGGCTAAGGGACACGACGGTTATGTGAAGCCTATCGAGTAGAAGGCGTTGATGTGAATAATAACCGTAGCTGTAATGATTTTGTAATTTACACGTTGAGTCTGACTAGCAATTCGCTCTTTCTTTGATTTCGTATTTAGCATTTAATGTAACTACATAGTTTATTCATTTAAATGGTGATTGCTATTCTTAAAACCCATAACATGTGTTTAGGTCTTACCATCGTGAAGGTTTGTTGCTGACCCATATGTTGTCAATATTTGATCGGTTGCCTAAGCACTTTCCATTTCTGACTTAACAGATAACATCTAAGGTGAACCGAGCCTGGAGAACAGGACGAAGTTTACTAGTCGAGCGGTGGGCGAGGTGCGCTGCAGTTGCTGTTTGGAGCGTCGTCCTCCCCCGGATTTGTTGTGGAGGCCGTATTAGTTGTGACAGGCCAGGACATCGCATGTCATCGCACAAGGTGAAAGCATTCTATTGCATTGAACATGTTTAGATTGATCGGATAAACTTGACGATAACTAAGAAAAAATTGTTTTAATTCGAACTTTGAATTTTTAAGTTGGTCCGAATGTTGATGAGGATGTTAGACCTTAAATTGAGAGATTAAAGATGCAAACGTAGTATGCGAGTGGCTCAGATCGCTGCTGTTCGTGGTTATTGGCCTGAGTTTTACCTAGCCAACGTCCAGCATGGTGATGTAGGTGATCGCCAAAGGAAGAAGGTAGATTGGGTACCGGATGGAGGTCCCATAGTTGCCGGACAGAGGCAATGTGATATGTTGTGGTGTGTTGAATTCGGGTACCGGATGGAGGTCCCGCTGGTTTTGCAGGATTGAGGCAATGAGTTGTTAGACGAGGTGGAGTTACGAACAGAGTACTGCATACTAAATTTGATCAAACGATTATTTTCTTTCTTTTCATTGATCATTTTCCAATTAAATGTAGAGTTTGTTTTGTTGCTTGTGAGAGTTTAGTACTCGGATGCTCTGGGTATAGCTTTTGAGAACTAGTTGTCACCAAGATTGTTTGTTAAAGATCTAATTGAGGCCATTTGAAGTTTAATTTCCTTGTGAGAAGTAAGAGAGTAAAACAAAGATCGAAAGTTACTGTTGTGGTCAGGAGTGGCCGAGGCTGTACTGTGCATACTGTGCTGTGTTTGTGTTGTTGCAGATTAAACGACCACGAGGACGTGGTCGACGCAGGATGGCCGTGTCGGAGAATGTCAATAGTACGGACACTAAACGTCACGCAAGCGCGCCCTCTGGTGGCGTTTTCGGTGAAACAACATTTTGGCGCGCTTAGCAGAGTCGTGGCGGTCAGCGTGGCGTCCGCGGAGCTCAGTCTTGGTCGAGTCGTCGTGCTGCGCACATCTCGAAACTGCCTTTCGTTACGTGTAGTGTACCTAGTGTTATTGTAAAGTCTTGTGATTTTTGAATTGTAATGGTTCTTCTAACCTAACAGACAGACATGTGTTGCTGGGGAGTTTGTTCCGCCACTTCTTCTCCCCAAGCCAAAACACATAGGAAGTGGCGAAGGGCGGGCATTTTGGGGGCTGTCTTTTGTTCTGACTAATTTGAATAAACGTTTGAGTTTTTAGTTTGTTTGAGTTTTGAGTTTCTTTGAGTTATCTCTTTGCTTGATTACCCTAACTGATGTCGGACGATAGTGCCATCCTGATGTTCGCCCCTCCGACATATATTTTGTTAAAGCACTTGATAAGGTAATTATAAAATCAAATAGCACTTTACCGGATTATAACAAAGCGACTATAGGGCGAAATAGTCCAATAAACTGCGCCCAAATGCGGCTATATTATCGTTAACAGGATTTCTATAGGATAAAAAAATACGTGCTCCTAGGATAATTACAGGGCTACATTTTGCTACTTGGGCAATATCCCTATTTTAACAACCAGAACTCTGATGTCTTCTTCCAGTTCGGCTTTTACAATATTAAAAAATTGTGTTGCGGAATGTGACAAAAGTTTTGAATTCGCAGTTGTTAGTTCTAAGGATATTATTCTAGCATATAAAGATTTCGATGTGAAAAAGACTGCTGACCTTTGGGGATTGTCAGTTCAGATAATCTCATCGATAATTGAAATAATTTAACCTTATTTAGCAACTGTGTTCAACTCTTGTATTGCGTCTGGTGTTTTTCCTGACTTGATGAAACTTAGTAAAGTAATCCCATTGTTTAAATCTGGTAGTACAACCAATCCATCAAATTTTCGGCCAATTTCAATTTTACCCAGTTTGAGTAAAATTTTTGAGAAGTTAATATTACGTCAATTGTTGAGCCATTTTAATAAAAACAACTTGTTGCACACAAAACAATTTGGATTTACCAAGGGTCGTTCTACTACGGATGCGGGCGTGGAATTGCTTAAAAATATATTCGAGGCCTGGGAGGATTTGCAGGATGCGCTCGGTATTTTCTGTGACTTGTCCAAGGCTTTTGATTGCGTGCACCATGATATACTCATCAGGAAACTTCACCACTATGGTAACAAAAATAAGGCTCTTGAACTTCTGATTTCTTATTTGCATAATAGAATTCAGAGGGTAGATGTCAACGGTAAGAGGTCTTCTGGATCTACGGTCACCATGGGGGTTCCACAGGGTTCAATTCTAGGCCCTTTTTTGTTCCTTATTTATATTAATGACCTCCCTTATATCCCACATAAGGGATAATCACAAGATTGTGTTGTTTGCCGATGATACTTCACTCGTTTTTAAAATCAAGCGCCAACTCGACAATTTTGACGAAGTTAACAATGCACTCTCTAAGGTTGTTCATTGGTTTAATGTCAATAATCTTCTTTTAAATGAATCTAAAACGAAGTTAATTAAATTCTCAACGCGAAAACGTAAGGCAGTTACCAACCAATGTCAACGGTATTTCTTGGTTTGACCGTTGATTCCAAACTCCAATGGGGCCCATATATTGTTAAACTGTCAGGAAGGCTTAGTTCAGCCGCCTATGCTATTAAGAGCGCTATTACAAAATCGAATTGCTCAGTTGTAGGTAAATTAGACGATAGCCGGCAGCACTTGCGCATGTGTGCGTCTAGTGAAATACGCAACGCACACCTGCGGACCGCCACGCGGCACAAACAAACTTGAGACTTTGCTACTTTTTTCCGAAATAATTTATTGTTTTTATAGTTTATGAAATATTATTTGTACCGATGAATTTTATAACCTAGAATAGCTCGATTGAGTTACAATAAACAAATAATCGTTTACAATTTTTAAATTATTTAATCGACAACCAAACTTTTCACCATGTTTATCAATTATAAGTAATTGATTTATAAAAAAACTAAAATCTATAATTCGTCTTCCATGTATTGTATCTTCATTTTCCTGCAACAATGAAAACTAGGAATGTAGATAGTTTATTAAAACAAATATGTCACGTATACCTTTTGCGGGTGACAAAAAATACTTACCATATTATTTGTACTGGTATTCAATTGAGTCTGATAGTCTGAATTAAATATGCTTTCATTATCCTGCAAGAATCAAAGAAGTCCAATTACATTATTATGCAACAGCGAAACTAACGACGATGACATTTACGTACATATTTCTTTATAACCAACATCAAAAAAAGAGAAGCCTATCTGTAACATTTTCGCATTAGAATATCATGGGCTAATACCACAGATTATATAATAGTTACTACGTAACAGATAAATCACTCCATACAAAAAAGTCCATACCTACTGTTATAAGCACCTACAAGTTCCCCAACTACCTACAAATTCCTAACTGCGTTATAAAATGAACCTTAAAAGCTCGAGCGCTTGATTGTTATTCCAATGCGATAGCGCACAGTTCAGTGACCGCAACCGTGCCGTGGCCGTGCTTAGGGTTGCTTCTTACAATTTATTAATATTTAAGTAGGAAAACAAGATAGCCTTTTTTAAAACTGAGTTTTTAAATAAAAAGTAATATCAAGAATATTTTTCTTTAGTTAACTATTGTATTGCCTACTGAAATAGAGTATGGGTACATATTACTAAATATTACCTAATACGTAAGCATAGGTAAGTACTTAAGTAAAGCTTTCGTCAAAATCAAAGGCGGTTTCCAACTATTTTTCGAGCACAAGTGCCATACCCCATATGGTACAACTCCGTCGAGACCGACATACCTACCTCCGACATACCTAAAATTGGTTTCTGCGTAGCGACACGCGTAATGTTCCGAGTCGTCATTAAGTTGGACCAGAACTATACCTACTTACACTCGAGATGTGTTTTGAGCTACAAAACTCACAATACAGTTCATATAACTAAGTAGGTATCTAAAGTAAAATAAGTACCTAATGATCTCTGTTGTTAAAATCATAAAGTAGATAAGTATTCATTTATAAAAAAAAAATAGAATTACTAGATAAGTTCATAAATATAAAATGTTTCTAAATCTTACAATAGTCGCATATAAATCAACACAACTCAAAAATAATCCATCAGTTTGTTAGGTAGCTTAAAATAACTAATAAAAACCAACAGCATAACATGCCACGAAATAAAAATAATAATATTGGAACGCGCGCGGCGCTTGTGACTATTGAAAGCCCTGAGCCGCGTGGGGTTACCGGTAACCCAGCGAGCGGTAGGCATTTATCGCGCGCAAGTACGTCGAGTGACAGAGGCCTGCTAATACTTATGTATATTACATTTCAATCAGATCATTATAACTAATAAATAAAATAAAAACTCACTAGTATCAAAACGTGTTAGTTGCGCTATATTTTTCGACCTCCGGCGAGTTTACGCGGCGCAACAGCGAGCGATACGTCCTTCCTCGGTAAGCGCTTGGCGCTGACTAAAGTTGAACACCGCGCGTCACAAGATTTATATTGATTTTTGCATTGAAAACAAAAATTATTTTAAAATATTGTTTTACTTTTAAATAGACCAATTTTTTTTTTCAAGCTTTATAACAATACCACCTTAATTATTAAATGTTTTTTATTTGAATTTGGATTATACTTTCATAGATAAAAAATATAGTTTCGTACGGAAAATTGTCAGTAACTCTCAGTTTTATAGAATTATTTTTGGTGTAATACTGTATGAATTGTAATAAATTGATTTAAGCACTTTAAAGTACAAGATATAGTTGTATCTTGAACATTTTTATAAATGGTTAAATTGCTATATCCTCGGAGTACCAAAGCATCAAAAGATACCCAAAAGCAACATTTTATGAAACATCCTTTGCAGAGACAAAGATTTTACTGATGTGCGTGGACAAATTAAAATATTTATTTAAAACACCTTCAAGATAAATGATCAAACTTTCTTAATCTTATTTTTGTTTTTTTATTGTGACTATATCCAAAGCATCACAACTCGAATAAAACGTTTAAATTCGCGAAAATTTGTGATAGCCCTCTTAAAAAGATCCGACTAATCGCCGATGTGGACACAGCCAGAATAGTTTATTTTAGTTACTTTCATAGTTCAATGACGTATAGGATCCGCCTTTGGGGAAACTGTTCGGATGTTGAGACTATATTTATTTTACAGAAAAGAGCTGTTCGAGCCATTTATAATCTGGGTCCAAAAGTTTCTCTCAGAGAGAAATTCAAAGAAATAAATATTCTGACTGTTGCCTCTCAATATATTTTTGAAAATTTAATGTACGTTCGCAAAAACATTTCTAACTTTGTTCAAATGTCTGATGTTCATAGCATAAATACTAGGAATAAACATAATCTTGCTGTACATGCTACTCGCCTCCACAGAGTAAGCAACTCGTTCATGGGTCAATGTATACGCTTTTACAATAAACTTCCCAAAGCGGTTCGTGATTTACCTGTCAAGAAATTTAAAAATCATATAAAATCCAAACTTTTGAAAAAAGGATATTACAAAATATCTGATTATTTAAATGATAAAGAAGCTTGGGAATGAGCTGCTCGCTTAGTGAGTGATATCTTTTCAAATGCCTGTGTTTTGTTCTTTTGACATTTAAATATTTTTATTATCAGATAACATTTTATTAATGACATTTTTTTTAAATTAACATTTATATATTATAATTGTATTTTTTTATTATTATTATTATTATTGTGAATGTGACTATCGTGTATGCGAGCAACATTATATACATATTCTTATAACATAAATACTGTCTGGCGGGTTTGAGTATTTTTGAATGGCCTACGCAAATGTTCTGCAGATCTGGTATCGTCGTGTGACAGGTCGTTGAGCTCCGTAAGATATGGTTGAGCTACACGACGACTGATACATGCGTGCCGTTTGTTGGGACTGGTCAGCTCCAGCCTGATGTGGCTCTTTCCTCAAAAGGCCATTCCAGACCGCGTACATGGTGACACTCACACATAATATTATTTGATTTATTTATAACATGTTTGGACTTTAAAAGAGACTATGACCCTTGAGTTTGTTTCGGCATTTCTTCTCAGGGATCAGTCATTAGGAAATGCCGACCTCAGCGTTCTTAAAAATGACGTGTAAAAGTGATTTAATGTCCAACTTGCAAAATAAACGATTTCATTTCATTTCATTTCAAAATTTCTCTGCTTTCGTCAAAACCTTACATATCATTCAGTCGATTATCTCTGTAAGAAACACCATCTATTACCAGTCAAAGACCGACGTGATATTGCCGATTGTCTGTTTCTGTTAAAGATATTGCATAATGATATTGACAGCCCGGAGTTGTTATCTAAATTTAAATTCTCGATTGCCGAGTAGAGTATTACGTTTTAATCCTCCCATATATGTACCCCACTCATACACGAATTATAGGCAAAACAGTTATGTTGTGCGTGCGGGCAGGCACTTCAATATGATTTGCAAGCAGCATGATTTGGATCCTTTCTCAACAAGTGTGGCGGCAGCCAGAAGGTCGTTGAGCCTTAAGTTCTTCAAGTAGTTTAGTATCCCAGATTTAGTTTATTATTTTGAAATTTAGATCTACCTTTCTTTCTTTCTCTTTGTGTTTAAAAATGCTATTGTTTTTTTTATATTATTATCTCTAAAAACGTTGCACTGATGTGTGATCACGTTATTGCTAGGCTGTTATTATAAGCGAGGACTTTTAATTGGCTCTCTGTCGACTATGACTTCTTTTTTTTTTTGTTTTGTTTTTGTTTAGCTGTAAGTTCTCCATAGTGTACTAAATAAATAAATAAATAAAACACAGTGAACAGGCCGTTGAAACCCAATCTCTCTATACTAAGTTGGTCGGTAGTACTCATGCAGTGTGCAGCCCGGCTGAAACCATAGACTTGACTGGTGATGATACCATTACACAGTGTCCTCTAATTCTTAGTAAGAATAAGATTACGAAATATGACAAACTAAATAAAATCATTAGAAAATCTAGACTAGCCCTTAAAAAACAAATTAAATTAAAAAATTGTATTAAACTTAGGAAGGACCGTTAACTTAGTACAACAATTACATAGTTGTTCTCTTGAGCTAGACCATTGTAGACACATGCATGACCTAGACACCCAATATTTAAATAACAAATTACAGGCTAAAGAGTTATTATTGACTGAAATCTCTGACAAATATGAAGAGTCACAAAACCAGCTTAGTGAACGCTTGCTTCAGGCCGGTGGGCTGGCAGATATAATCAAGTGCAATGTTGAGATGTTTGAGTCATTGCTTACTACCAGGAACCTCTCCAGTACCAGTGCAGACTCTCCTCCATCTTGTAACGTTTAGATTAGTGGTAGGTAGACTAGTAGGTGAGAAAATAAAAAGAGGAATTTAGAAAATTTGTATAGTCTATATTTTACAGAAAGATCGGCAGAGCCGGGAGTGAGTTCAGAATATCGAGCACGCGTTAAGTTCTGGCCCGCTATAGAAAACCACTATCCTGTATAGTCAGGCAGCTCGGCAGCGGTCAGGCGGGGTAGGTGGGCAGCGCGCTAGTAGATGCCGGACGCGCAGGTAGATGCAGGGCACGCAGATAGGCGTGGCACGTAGGTAGGCACAGGCACGTAGGTAGGCACAGACACGTAGGTAGGCGCACTTTAGGTAGGTGCACTACGGTAGGTGCACTGGAGGTAGTCTGGTACTTGAACCCTGGAATGTCCGTTATGTTCCGTCTTAGTTACGGTCCGGTTATATTCCAGCCACGACTGCAACATCCCGATTTCCACTTACTCACTACCTAACTAAATGGAAAGCAGTGATCTAGCACTAAATAGCATCGAGATGAGGCAGCCTAGGCAGCGTGACAAATTATAATTCAGCTAACAAAATGTAATCTGAATGCAAGTGATAAGGATGAAAATATGTGAATGATTTAGAAAGCAAAGCACTAGTTTAAATGAAGTTAATTAAATTAATAAATAGGTAGACACTATAAGAAATTATTTAAAAGGAAGAATATGGAAAAATAATTGTAGGGCGTGGCCCTCATGACACGGTCTAAGTGCACCGGTCATGTAAGGTCAAATACCACATGATGATTTTCTAAAAGCATTATGGCGATAAGTACATAGGCTATAATATTCCACAAGAACAGCAACAAAGGCGTGGTCGTAGCATGAAATAAGAGAATGAACGCACAATGAAATTAGCAAGTCATTCTACGACACGTTACGTATAACTGCTTCTAAATGCACACAATAAGCAATATTTTGCAACACTCACCCGATCTGGGGTATACACTGACTCTAAAGGTATTTTAAAAGCACAATAGTTTATTAGGATTAAATTAAATGCGATATACTAGCGAGTTAAAAACCAACATAGACCAGTACTGTATCGGCTCGCGGTGTCGTGCTAGTGACCGTCTGGCGATTGTCCGCCGGCTCTGCTCGCGTCGCCTCATAGGAGGGATAGTTCGCCGAACCGGTTTCCGTCACCCGTCAACGGCGCACGGCTCGCGACGCGCGGCTCAGATATAGCAATCTAGTATTCAGTATTTTTTTAATATTCAAAATATAACGTACAACGTTACAATCTCCTGATTCTCCTCCTCTATCTGTCCCCTCACCTGACATCCCTCACGCTGCCCAGAGCGTTGATCAAGTGTCTCAGCAAAGGACTGTATTATTCACAGATAAGTTTGGGAAAGGTCTAGGTTCTTACTTACAACACTACCTCTCGACAACAAGTAGTGTTAGTAGTTATTGTTACCCAAACTTGCATTTAAATTTTGTAATTAATAATATTGTCAACAAACAATTTGATGATAACACGTCACTGATACTGTTAAAAGGTAATAGCTTTGATTTAATTAAGAGTGACATAGCAATAGTTATTTGTTATACAAGAGTGCAAAGTTGCTTTTTAACCGCGGGCTCAATTTTGATGACCGAGCAAGCGAAGGATTCAAAATTGAAACACGAGCGTAGCGAGTGTTTCAATAATTAGAATCCTGAGCGATAGCGAGGGCATCAAAAGAGCACAAGGTGAAAAATCTTTGCACTCGAGTGCAACACGTAACTTTTCATCCCACCTCATCGAGGAAATTACTAAATGCAAAAAACAAAATGGCGCGCACATATGAGTATCAAATTAAAAAGAAGTACCCATTAAAGTTCATTTATTTGAAAACTCAGTTTAAAAATGAAACGAGGTTAAAAATTGATGTAAAAACAATAATAAAAATTACTTAATTAATTGAATAATTATTTTAAGCAGTATTTTATTTGTTTAATATGTGTATTATTATAATTTCTTTGAAAAGTCTTATCAAGATTGTCACAAATGGAGTATTGCACACGATGTTCTAAATTCAAATCACTTTGCCGCTCTAGAGGATAAAAAACCGGCCAAGTGCGAGTCGGGCTCGCGCACAAAGGGTTCCGTAATAACTTAACCAAAATTACAGTTAAATCAACCTATCTCAAAAACTATAAGAGATACTTTGATCAAACCAAAAATCGTTGAAAGAGTTAATTAGCATGCATCACCTCTATTTTTTTTAGAATTTTATACCCCGTAGTTATAAAAATAGAGGGGGGGGACATACTTTTTACGACTTTGAGAGCTGATATCTCAAAAACCGTTCACTTTAAGAAAAATGTTTTTTAGAAAACTTTATATCATTTTAAAAGACCTTTCCATTGATACCCCACACGGGTATGTACATCGAAAAAAAAAATTTCATCCCTCAGTTACATGTATGGGGGGCCCCACCCCCAATTCTTTTTTTTACTATTTAGTGTCATATTTTTGTAGCGGTTCATACAACACATATTCCCATCAAATTTCATCACTGTAGTACTTATAGTTTCCGAGTAAATCGGCTGTGACAGACGGACAGACGGACATGACGAAACTATAAGGGTTCCGTTTTTGCCATTTTGGCTACGGAACCCTAAAAACGGCTTTTGCGCTCAGATATCAAAGCGTAAAACTACTCTTTCCGAGATGGTGGGATGAAAATGGTATTAACACCTTATTAAAACTTAATTTTAAAAATGTTATGATAGGTACACTCCCGTACTCAGATTCTTACACGACAGAACAATAGTTATTTGTTATACAAGAGTGCAAAGTTGCTTTTTAACCGCGGGCTCAATTTTGATGACCGAGCAAGCGAAGGATTCTAAAATTGAAACACGAGCGTAGCGAGTGTTTCAATAATTAGAATCCTGAGCGATAGCGAGGGAATCAAAAGAGCACAAGGTGAAAAATCTTTGCACTCGAGTGCAACACGTAACTTTTCATCCCACCTCATCGAGGAAATTTCTAAACTCAAAAAAAGAAAATGGCACGCACGTCACACATGGCAAATTAAAGAGATGTACCTATGAAAATTTATTTATGCAAAAACCCAGTTTAAAAATGTAATGAGGTTTAAAATCGACCTCAAAACAATAAAAAATAATAATTTTATCCCACTTCATCGAGGAAATTACTAAATGCAAAAAAACAAAATGGCGCGCACATATGAGTATCAAATTAAAAAGAAGTACCTATTAAAGTTCATTTATTTGAAAACTCAGTTTAAAAATGAAACGAGGTTAAAAATCTATGTAAAAACAATAATAAAAATAACTTAATTGATTGAATAATTATTTTAAGCAGTATTTTATTTGTTTAATATGTATTTGTTTGAAAAGTCTTAACAAGATTGTCACTAATGGAGTATTGCACACGATGTTCTAAATTCAAATCACTTTGCCGCTCTAGAGGATAAAAACGGCTTTTGCGCTCAGATATCAAAGGGTAAAACTACTCTTTCCGAGATGGTGGGATGAAAAATAACTATTGTTAGCTGCCAGTAGTTACATAGAGGGCAGTAGAAACGAGCGACCATAGACACCTCGCCATTCAGCCGTGCATCTATGCTTGGAGGATTTGGAGGATATAGTTTGACAGGATGCGATTTTGCCGCGTTCTTGACTGATCTTAGTTGATTTTCATGTTAAAACTATTTCTTGTAATTTCCTCGTTAAACAAACCTGCTTCTGGTTTTTAAGATCAGAAGTGGGATAGTCTCACTCCCACTATAAAGTTTTTGATTTCAGTTTAGATTCATTGGCACTTTTATTAAGTACGACGCGGTGTAAGGATATCCGCCATTATCGAAGTTTTTGCCGTTCTATTTTAATTTTGTAATGGATTGCAGTGCGTTGCAATCTACGCAACGGTATATTCAAGATGCTATGCAGGCAGCTCGAGAATTGCTCGAGCTTAGTACGCTGATGCTGCTCTCGTGTGTTTTGGGTGGAATGAGTTTCTGCCTATGTATTGCTGTGGTGTCCGTGAACAACATGTCTTGCTCCTACTATGCTCCAGATGTTATGGAAAGAATCTTGTAATGTTCCTACCTGTATGTAAATGGTGATTATTGATTTATTTAGCCTTTATGTAATACATGTCTTGTAATCCGTCTTGGTGGTTTATTGGTTAAAGACATACTGAAAGTGTATGAGAACTTGAGTTAGATTCTTAAGTGCCATCGCTCATGACCAACAGGTTCTTTTTATACAAAAGGTTAGATAAATGTTTTAAAGCTTGAACAAGGTGTTATACAAGCTGGAACAATAATGTGCATCTTTTGATTGCATTTGAAATCTTTTTGTCCCATGAAATCGGATAAGTAACAGGCTTACTATGTAAATGAGCCCAATAATATTTATTTCTAATGTTTCTGCTCATGAGAGTTTCAACAAGTACCCACACAGAAATATAAGTTTACTGCTTTTGTGATATAAATGCACACTGATTTGATTTTGACTTACTCAATTTGTTTTCATTGAAATGGAATAGTTAAAATTGTGCATCAGGCTCTAGATTTTTGGTGCCATTTTACAATTTACAAATTGAAAGTCTGTTTTTAGACTTTAGTTTTTATTTTCTTTTACTGATTATGTAATTTGGGTGCATTAATTTTTGATGTTAACTAATGTTCAAATCTGTAACATGACAATGCTTGAGAGTCTGTCAATTGAACGTTTGGTTACCTTAGCCAGATGCTTGCTTGCTTGTCTTTTGACTACAGGTATTGAGGATAAGCCTAAGCCGTGTGAGGTGATGGTGTAAGCGCTCCAGGTGCTGTGTCATTTGACATAGTAAGAGTGGTGTGACACTTCATGCTCCTCGGATGCCGTGCTGCTGCACAAGCTTTGCATGCTGTACGGAGTGCTGACGGCCAGTATCTCGTTTGGCATACTCCGGTAATGATAGCCAGTGGATAGTAGACCTGGCATATCATGCTTTGAGGTCAGGTGATCTGTTCTATTGTTTTGATTACACATCGGAAGTAATTATGCTCTTAGCTGTATTAAGTGGAAAAATGTGTAATATTGTACCAACCATTGGTATTGTCACCTATAAGTATTCTGTGTAGCAAAAGCTGAAGCGAAGTTAACTACACGTAACTTATCAAACCGTAATGGTAGTTGTGTTTTCAGCGTTGCTGATACATGATTAGTAATAATGATATTTCTGAGACATAGTTTCAAACTTATCCCTTGAATTTATTTCTTTGAGAGCGAAAAGCTTTCCAGATTTTGATAAAAGATTTTGATGGTCAGAAGTGGCCGAACGAAATGTATGTCGTAAGTGCTTGTTCGCAGACTTATACACGAGAATGTGTAACGGCCATGTCGTGGCCCAAGCGCTTCTAAGCTGGTGCTGCTGATTGCGGCACGAGCGCTGCTCTGCCGGTGCTCCTGGTCGCGGCACAAGCGTTGCTGTGCCGGTGCTGCTGATTGCGGCACGAGCGCTGCTGTGCTGGTGCTCCTGCTGGTTCTGTTGGCTTATGACTTCCGTATAGTCTGAGCCCCTGGCTTATGACTTCTGTATGGTCTGAGCCCCTGGCTTATGACTTCCGTATGGTCTGAGCCCCTGGTTTATGACTTCCGTATAATCTGAGCCCCTGGCTTAGGACTTCCGTATAGTCTGAGCCTCTGGCTTTTGACTTCCGTATGGTCTGAGCCCCTGGCTTATGACTTCCGTATGGTCTGAGCCTCTGGCTTATGGCTTCCGTATAGTCTGAGCCTCTGGCTTATGGCTTCCGTATAGACTGAGCCCCTGGCTTGACTATGACTTGACTTGACTATGACTTCCGTATAGTTCGAATATTTGTTCTTGATAACATCTTCTTCCATGATTTCTTCTTACAACTAATATGTTTCAGCCTTACACTCGAAACCAGGTTAATAATTTACATGATTTCTCTGTATGTTGTGTGTGTATATGTGTACAACTAATATGTTTCAGCCTTACACTCGACATACTTATACTGGGTGGTATACCAGTGTTCTGTTATTAATTTTGTACCTGATATTTGATTTAAAGTTGATGTTATTTATTTTCCAGTCGCTGGGTGGTATACCAGTGTTCTGTTATTAATTTTGTACCTGTTATTTGATTTAAAGTTGATGTTATTTATTTTTCTTTGTTTAAATGGATCAGTACTTTGTTTGAGGTTTGTGAAACCTCCAATAATTTTTATTCTGAAAGTGTCATGTGTTCAGAAAAACAATGACGACCACGATAACCAATCGAGATTTCAATATGATGAAATTGAGCCAGATCCAACTCGCTTATTGAATGTGCAGGTGTTCCGAGACTCAACCAGGCTCACCTAGATCCTGCCGAGGACGTCAGGGTGTCAGGAGAGGCCGTGTTAGCTGCCAGTAGTTACATAGAGGGCAGTAGAAACGAGCGACCATAACCACCTCGCCATTCAGCCGTGCATCTATGCTTGGAGGATTCTTTTTTCGAACGTCATTGTGTCAAGACATGATATAGTTTGACAGGATGCGATTTTGCCGCGTTCTTGACTGATCTTAGTTGATTTTCATGTTAAAACTATTTCTTGTAATTTCCTCGTTAAACAAACCTGCTTCTGGTTTTTAAGACTATGTTCATAGCTTGAACAGCTTAATTTACACCCTGACATGTTGTCATAGTGACAAATTATTGCTTTTTGATACTAACAATTTTGTTAGAGAATTTTATTTAACGCGGGAAACTATGTTTTATCCCAATAAATATAAAGATAAAATAGCTAATCTATTAGCATTTAATATTAACATGGTCATACAGAATGATATGACAAAGCTTAGGGAAACTAATGATACAGTATTGTCTAGCTTTTGCAACAATACTGTGGTAGATTTAAACTAAGTGCACCGACAATAGAGAAAAACTTTACCAACTCTGAATTTCAGAGTTCTTCACTAATAACTGGAGTAAGGTCAGACCATTTAGGACAGCTTATTAATTATAAAATAAACGAAAAACCTGTATTAAATAAAATAATTACTTGTAGACCATTGACAAATTCAACTTTGAATAAATTCAAAAATAATGTGGAAAATAAATTGCCTAATATTAGTTTAAATTCCTCCAACCTAAATACAAATTTTAATAACATGTTCCATAATTTATGTCAAGAATTCAATAAATCATGTCCTAAAAAAAAGTTACAATTTCACAAAAACTTAAATTTTTCGATTGGTCCACCAAAGGAATAAGAATAAGTAGAGATGTCCTATACAACTTATACCACGAAAAATCAATGACTTCTGATCCTTCTTTCCACAACTATGTAAGGAACTACTCAAAAATATTCAAAAAAGTATGTACCCTTGCTAAATCCAAATCACTTAGTAGAAAAATTGCGAAATCTGACAATAAAATAAAAACTGTCTGGAGCATTATAAACTCGGAAACAGGTAAAACTAAATCACGTGACAATGATCCCCGATTAATTATTAATAATGTCATGGTCTTAGATAAAGCAGAAGTTGCCAACGCGTTTGATTCATATTTCTCAAACATCCCGGTAGAGGTAACAAAATCACTTAACTCGTCCTCTCACACGGCTGAATCACTGCTAAAAAATAATTTTCCTAAACATCTACCCGACTTTAAATTTAATCGTACTACGGCGCACACTATTTTAAAAACATTTAAGAGCTTAAACTCAAAAAGTACCGAAGATCTATGGAGAATTTCTGTGAAAGCCCTTAATTCCATTATAGTCTCCATCGCCCCCGTATTAAGTGACATTTTTAACCTTTGCATTGACAGTGGTATCTTCCTTGACCTCATGAAGCACAGTAAAATTATTCCTATCTTCAAGTCAGGTTGCAAGAAAAATCCTTCTAATTATAGACCGATCTCTGTTCTTCCCGCGCTAAGTAAAATTTTTGAACGGATCATGCTAGATCAGATGTCCAGACACTTCAACCTCAATCATATATTCCATGACCACCAGTTTGGTTTCTCAAAGGGTAGATGTACTACTGACGCAGGTGTCAGGCTAGTGACTCAAATTCTGGAAGCCTGGGAGAACTCACAGAACGCTTTAGGTGTATTCTGTGATCTTTCCAAGGCGTTTGATTGCGTTGATCACAACACTCTTATTTGTAAACTAAACCATTACGGAATTCGTGGTAAAGCTCTCGAACTTGTCTTATCCTATTTGTCAGACAGACAGCAAAAAGTAGACATAAACGGAACAATCAGTGAAAAAACCAAATCAGTGTGTTTACTATTACGCAAGAAAACAATAATAAATCAAGTGTTTAAAAGTGATCGTTAAAATTGTCTTTGTGGTGTGGTGAATGACCTTTGCACACTTGCTAAGGACACACGTCTACGTCACGTCACGTCGTGTTGGTAACACATCACTTAATTCGCACTCTAAACACAAAGCTTCGATAGCCCAGTGGTGTGAGCGTTCCACTCTCCGCCGTAAGCTAGCTGAGTCGGGAGTTCGAACCTCACAAACCGCAATACTTTTTGAGACTCCTAGGAGGATATTAAAACGAAACTTGTAAATAATGATCCGCCATTCACCTCCTTCAACACCGACAACGGTTGAACAAAATCCAATAGAGGCTGCCAGCCCATCAAAAAATGAAGTGGAATCGCAGGTAAAAGCTACCACACTTCAAAAACCAAAAAGTTACCAAAGTGGGTCGAGACCAAACTTAGCTACTGATACGATACGTAAGCGAAAACACGACGACGAAAATGAGCGGATTATAAATAATATGCAAAAATTGATCGATTCTCATTGCAAGAATTATGAATCACATAGTACCAAAACAGATGCTTCTTTAAACGCTCTGCACCATATGATGGCCGAGTTATTAAAACAAAACTCCGAAATTAAAGAATCTATAGCCTTTGTATCAAACCAGTATGAGGATATGAGGAGCCGACTAGACTCTTTAGAATCGGAGAAGAAAACGGATCGTGAGTATATTTACCAACTTGAGGGAAGAATTGAAAACTTGGAACGTATGCTGTACAGTAGAAAGTTGGAAATTAAAAATATTCCCCCTATCCTCAAATAAGAGTGAAGAAGAGCTCAGTTCTATTGTGTTGAGCATAGCAAAAGCTGTCGGCGCTCCACTTCAACGATCGGAAATCAAAGAAGTCTATAGTACAATCAAAGAGAATAAACCTTCAAAGATTACTGTGGATTTAGCCAGCACTCTTACTAGGAATGACATTGTCAAGAAGGCGAGACAGGTCAACTCAAATAACAAACAGAATAAGCTCAACTCTAAACACCTAAATATGGACGGACCGGCGACAGCCATCTACGTATCTGACTTCCTGTCTCCTCAAACCCAACATCTCTTCTTTATTGCTAGAAAATTCTCAAAGGAGCATAATTATTCATACTGCTGGACATCAGCTGGTCGAGTTTTCCTGCGCAAAAGTGAAACAGAAAAACCGATACTAATCAAACGTGAAGCCGATCTCGTAAAACTATCACCAAAACTTTGACTATGTAATACTTATGGAAATTGTAATACATTAATGAGGGATTTGCACGCCCCGCTTGTTTCTTATATAAATTTTCTATGTACTCACACACATTTCCATTCGAATACACACATTTATATAACTACAACTATAGGTATCTTAAAACTCATAACTTGCTATCAACATATAACAAACAACAACTACTCTGTCTTCCACACTGACGATTGCAAATCACAATCGGTCAACATTCACCGCTATCGCAGCTCATTTACATTTACACTTATACATCATACACACTTAACACTATGTGCCAAACTCGTTCGTTTAAGCTTTCTTAAATATAAATGGCTACTATAAATAATATTAGAGATATAGACAAAATTGAGATTGCTAAAGTAATTGAATGTGATAGCTCTGAGCTCAAGAAACATGTTCATGTAAACAAAAATGACTTAACCATTATTTCACAAAACATAAGAAGTATATATCGTAATTTTGATGACTTCTTGCTAACATTATCTACAATTAAATTTGAAGCAGATATCATTATTTTGACTGAGTGTAGGTTAAATGCAAATAAACCTATTCCACAATTAATTAACTACCAGTCGTTCATGACTACACGGCAGCTGAACCAAAATGATGGTGTAGTAGTCTATGTTAAAAGTACACTAAAAACCCGAGTTAAGGAAATATCATTGTCACAAGCTTCTTGCCTACAGCTGGACGTATTAAATAACACTATCTTATGTATCTATCGATCGCCATCAAACACAAATACTGACAGTTTCATAGACTCACTCAGTACTACTCTTGATTCTATAACATCACACAAAACTATTATTATCACGGGTGACATAAACATTAATATTATAAAGAAGCCGGCCGAACAATCTCATGAACAAAAAAATAGAACAAACTACCTCAATATGCTAGCTCTTCATGGTATCCTACCTGGGCACTTGTTACCGACTAGAGATAAAACGTGTCTGGATCACTTCATTTTAAAAATAAACAAAATTAAGTTTTCTGCTACCATTGCTATCTTACATACTACCATCACAGATCACTTCACGACACTTTTAGTTTTGAGTAAGCAAAAACATAAACAAGTAATAGCTAAAACTACTACTTCACTTAATTATGAACAAGCTCTAAAACATTTACAAGAGAAGAACTTAGGCGATTTGCTATTTTGCCATGATGCGGATTATTTGTGTAAACTCTTGCTTGATTCTCTTACCGATACTATTAACTCCAACACTATCATAATAAATATTCCAAGCAGCAAACGCATCATCAAACCATGGATCACTAAAGGAATCTTGCGCTGTATACAAAACCGCAATAAACTTCAAAAGAAGCTTCGCCTTGACCCAGAAAATTTAATTCTAAAAATAACTTATACGCGATATAGGAATTATTGTAAAAAAATACTAAAAAAGCTAAAAAGAAAGTACGAAAAAGGACTTCTATCAAATTCATTAAAAAATTCTAAGCTGCTTTGGAAAAATATCAAATCTATAACATACACTAATAAAATAAACAATCAAAATACAGAGCTGTTACATTTGAAGTCATCACCTTCTGAATCTACAACCTTCATCAATAATTATTTTGCTAATATAGGCTATGAGCTAGCTCAGCAAATTGATAGAACTAACAATAAAAATACTCCTTTAAGCGACGCACCCACACAAGCTAATACTTTCGTGCTTCTTGAAACAGACTGTGATGAGGTATACAGAACTCTAATGAACCTTAAGTCTGGCAGTGCTGCGGGTTGCGATAACATCCCCACTAAGTTCTTAAAATATACCAACTCAGTAATGGTCCCCATCATCACACACCTTGCAAATCTTTGCTTTATGAAAGGGATCTTCCCGGCCCCGCTAAAAGAAGCCATAATCACCCCAGTTCACAAGGGTGGAGATAGAGGCGATATCAGCAATTACAGACCAATATCAGTCTTAACTGCATTATCAAAAATTATTGAAAAATTAATAAACACTAGACTACTAAATTATTTGAATAAATTTAATATATTATCTGATTCGCAGTACGGCTTTAGAAGAAATATATCTACTGAGGATGCTGTTAGTGATTTATCCTCTCTGATAGCAAAACATTTAGATAATGGAGAAAAAAGCCTGGCGGTCTTCTTAGACCTAAAAAAAGCATTTGATACCGTCTCTACCTCTATTCTCGTCAACAAACTGGAAAAGGTTGGAATTCGGGGTATAGCTCTTGAACTTCTAAAGGATTACCTTTCAAACAGAAAGCAAAGAGTGAAGATTGGGCAGTATGTCAGTGACGCCGCGGCTGTATTATACGGTGTTCCCCAGGGAAGTGTACTGGGCCCTACCCTCTTTTTGATATACATTAATGACCTTTGCAGCATGAAAATACCTAATGCTAAGGTTTTCTCCTACGCCGATGATACAGCCCTACTCTTCTATGGCAGCTCTTGGCACGATGTCAAACATCTTGCTGAGACTGGTCTTTCTCGTGGCGTATTTACATTCTGTACATAGCCAAAACGCATCCATAGGAAACTGCTCGCTGATATTTTGTAATGCTGTTTTTTAATTTGTGATTTCAAAGTATACACGAATTTTGCGTACTGCTCGAGTATAGTTCGTAGCTTAGACATGCACATGCATCTTTCCAAATTATACACGGTCAAATTTAACTATACAAAATTAACATTAGGTAAAGTATTAAATAAAAATGGCTTTTGAATCTGAGTTTGTTTATTAAAAATGCTAATTAAACAGGCTTTTTAATATCATTATTCGCCCCCAAAAATGTATGTTGCCTTCTAAATTACTAAGTCAGCCACAATTAACGAGCATCTAAATAATACTATCTTAGCCACTAGTTATCTTCTAAGTAAACCACTCTAAATACAACTCAGCATGATGGTTATTTTTTAGCATCTAAATTTGTAGCAGGTATTCTAACAGTAAACTTCTAAAATACCATTTAATGACATCATAAAATATATTTAATTAGCTTCTATTTTTTTAACTCAGTACGTTTAAAATGTAAGCAAGCAACATGCAGCAAGCATCGCTTCTGTCACGGCTCCGGTGCTGCGGGGCTCCGGCGGTCCCATGCGAGCTTATCGTCGCAGATGGTTTTCACGCTCACCACCGCAGCTTTGGCTTGCTGGCCGGCTCAGCCGGCCAGCCTCAGCCGCGTCGGCGGGCATTAAAACTACCTGCGCCTCAGCTCGCAGGCCACCTCGCCCCTCCGCGCCTACGCGGTTTTGAATTGCACTCTAGGGGTAGGGCAGACAAGACTACGTGGAGTCGGTTTTGCAGCCATTCGTTTTCGTCACTAACTTCAATTTTTTAATACAATGTTTTTTAATTGGACAAGCATTATTAATATTTAAATTAACATTAAATGCTTGGTCGTGTTTTAATCAAAATGGCGAGCATGCAACTCCTCGCGAATAGTTTGGAATCGTAAAGTTTTTCGCGCCTATTCCAAAGTATACACGATTAGTTTGCATGCGGACTAGCACTGTATATTATGGAACAAAGCAAGTTACTTTGGCCACTACAAAATATATGCGAGTATTTGCGTACTGCTGCTGTATACATCGGAAGACTTTGTATAAAAAGTGAATTCCAATCTATTCGCGACTAGTTTCACACGCTTGCGTACTAGCCATGTATATTCTGTAAATACGCTTTCTCGTGTTGCTGATTGGCTGCAATCCAATCTCCTAACATTAAACACATCTAAAACCAATTTCATATGTTTTAGTATCTCCAAACGCAGTGAACCGATTGATGAGTTTAAAATAATCATACATACGTGTAATAATGAATACGGCAATAATTGTAACTGCCCGAGCGTTCGCAAAGTGACGGAATACAAGTATTTGGGTGTAATAGTTGACAATAGACTATCTTGGTACCCCACGTAGAGCAAGTCACCGCCAGAATTAGGAAGTTAAGCTGGATATTCAAAACCCTTAGGCATGTAGCACCTATCGTAAAAGCTAACAACAAAGGCCCATCTAGAAATTTACTCATACAAATTTACCTTGCCCTGGTACAATCTGTACTCGTATACTGTATTCCGGTTTGGGGAGGTACAGCAAAGACCAAATTGATAAATTTAGAACGAGCACAACGCGCTCTCTTAAAGTTAATACTTTTTAAAAACTTAAGATTTCCTACTGCGGACCTTTATCGTATCAGTGATGTACTCTCTGTCAGAAAACTGTACATTATACAAACCATCTTAAAGAGGCACAAGTCTCTGCCTCCTACTGTGGGAAATACATCGAAAAGAAGGAACTTCAGCATAGCCCATATACCTTCAACTAAAACCAAATTTGGATGTAAACAGTACAATAAACGATCAGCTCAGCTATATAATAAAATAAATAAAAAGATTCGTATACACACTAAAAATAATCATGACCTTAAAGATGTACTAGTTAAGTGGATAAAAACGCTTACATATGAAGACACTGAAGCATTGTTATTATAACACTGAATGACTTACATAGACATTCAGGTTCAAACACACACATACACGCACGCACGCAAACACTCACACACACAAACACTCTCACACACACAAACACACCCACACACACACACACACACACACCGACACACGCATACACACACACACAGAATTATGTTCTCTTTTTAATTTTTTGAAATTGTTCCTTAGTTTTTTATTTTTTGTATTTTTATTATTTTCTTAGTTTATTGTGTTAATTATCAAACTATGCAAATAGGGAGGGGCAGAGTCTTCTACTACAGGCATATTGTTTTTGTCTAAAAGAGGATTCTGTACACACTACTGTAAACAAATTATTGTCACAATAAATTATTCTTATTCTTATTCTTATTCTTATTCTTATTCTTATTCTTATTCTTATTCTTATTCTTATTCTTATTCTTATTCTTATTCTTATTCTTATTCTTATTCTTATTCTTATTCTTATTCTTATTCTTATTCTTATTCTTATTCTTATTCTTATTCTTATTCTTATTCTTATTCTTATTCTTATTCTTATTCTTATTCTTATTCTTATTCTTATTCTTATTCTTATTCTTATTCTTATTCTTATTCTTATTCTTATTCTTATTCTTATTCTTATTCTTATTCTTATTCTTATTCTTATTCTTATTCTTATTCTTATTCTTATTCTTATTCTTATTCTTATTCTTATTCTTATTCTTATTCTTATTCTTATTCTTATTCTTATTCTTATTCTTATTCTTATTCTTATTCTTATTCTTATTCTTATTCTTATTCTTATTCTTATTCTTATTCTTATTCTTATTCTTATTCTTATTCTTATTCTTATTCTTATTCTTATTCTTATTCTTATTCTTATTCTTATTCTTATTCTTATTCTTATTCTTATTCTTATTCTTATTCTTATTCTTATTCTTATTCTTATTCTTATTCTTATTCTTATTCTTATTCTTATTCTTATTCTTATTCTTATTATAAACGGATCAACATCTTCAGGGTCATTAGTTAAAATGGGCGTGCCTCAAGGTTCAATACTGGGCCCCTTTTTATTTCTCGCATATATTAATGATCTCCCGTACATGATGTCTGACATGGCAGATGTAATTCTATTTGCAGATGACACTTCCCTTATTTTTAAAATCAATAGAAAAGAATCCAGCCATGTGCATGTAGATGATTGCCTGGCTACTCTTTCAAAATGGTTTGCCGCTAATAATCTATTACTAAACAGCACAAAAACAAAATGTATAAAATTCGCGTTACCCAATGTAGCCCAAGCTGATCTTAACATCACGCTTGAGGGCAATAAACTAGATTTCATTAAAGAAACCGTTTTCTTGGGCTTAACCTTAGATTCAACATTACAATGGGGTGCCCACATTACCGCCTTGTCGGCTAAACTTAGTTCTGCAGCTTTTGCAGTAAGAAAAATAAGGCAACTTACAGATGTAGCAACGGCTAGGCTAGTATATTTCGCCTACTTTCACAGTCTAATGTCTTATGGCACTTTGCTGTGGGGGGCAGCGGCTGACGTAGAATCTGTTTTCATACTTCAGAAACGGGCAATTCGAGTTATATACAATATGGGACCTCGCGAATCACTGAGAGAGTTTTTTAAAGAAATCAATATTCTTACGTTGCCTTCTCTCTATATTCTTGAAAACATCATGTTTGTTCGAAAAAACTTGCACCGGTACGCGGTAAAAAGTGATATTCACAATATTAATACTAGAAATAAGCATAAAATAGTCGTCCCAAAATTTAGATTAAGCAAAACAAACAAATCGTTTCTAGGGAATAGTGTTCGGTTTTACAATAAGCTACCTAAATGTGTAACAGACCTTACTGATAAAAAATTCAAGAACGTCGTCAAGTCTACTCTTATTAAGAGAGCATACTATAAAATTAAAGACTATATTGACGACAAGGATGTATGGCGTTAGTCCTACATTGCAC
This sequence comes from Helicoverpa assulta, assembly GCA_963856015.1. Classification (NCBI taxonomy): domain Eukaryota; kingdom Metazoa; phylum Arthropoda; class Insecta; order Lepidoptera; family Noctuidae; genus Helicoverpa; species Helicoverpa assulta. The sequence continues at coordinate 11,902,956 of CAWLCW010000001.1, read as the reverse complement.
GAGTGGCTTCCCTGGCGACTGGCAAGCTGTCTAGGAATATCTCTGTTCTCATTAATGTTCTTGCTCTTATCATGTTGTTATTATTATTATTTCTTTTGCTTTATATAACATGGTTTGTTTAATTTATTAATTTCTTAAAATAGTTTGTATAACAATTTTCTCTTATAACTTCCTAGTTCAACTTGCATTGTATAACTTTCTCAGAGTCAACCCAAAAAATATTGTAAGCATTTATTTTTCACGTTATTATCGTATGTATCAATACATACAAATTGTAACTTATGTTTTTAAAAAGAGTAACCATGGAGTTTCTTGCCCGTTCTTCTCCATAGGAAGCTGCTTTTGGAATGGGCAACTAGAATCAAACTTATTTATAATTTTGACGTTCATAAGTGCTTGTAAAGGCCTACATGAAATAAATGATTTGATTTGATTTGAGCCGTTTCCAATACCTTTGCCGGCGTTGATAATACTGCCACTGGTCTGTACCCATCTACTGACCCTGCTAACCCCGCCTTCGGAACTGGGACAACGCGGGTCACTCTCCACCTCTCCGGAAAGACTGCAGCTTTAATACATCTATACATATAATAAATCTGTAAAAAAACTGTGTCTGTACATTGAATATATTAAAAAAATAATAATTGGGTGGGGTTTAGAAACAGTAATGGAACACAAATCCAAAAAAAAAATTATGTCTGTATGTCTGTTTGTTTGTACACGCTAATCTTCCGAACTACTGAACGGATTTCAATGATTTTTTCTTTGTTGTATTGGTATTAAGTCGGGTCAACATATAGGCTATAATTTATCTTTGAAACTTGAAGACCTGATGCAGAACTCCAACAGACCAACAAAACTATAAGAGATACAAAAATGGTGCCATGGCAAAAACTGTTTCATGTGATGAGTATTTTCTGCTGAGATAATAAATTTGAAGATCTGGAACACCTTATGTGGAACCCCAAGAGCCCAGCTACTCTGTACCATATACAGTTGATCAATCTGATAAGCAATTTCTACTCATAAAAATTGAAGATCTAAAACACCTTATGTGGAACTCCAGGAGCCCAGCTAGACTATAGCATACAAGGTGTTGATTTGCATTTGTGCCATATTTCAGGAGGAGGACATGTAATACGTAAATAATCGATTGGAATTACAGTAGACGGGAAATAGCTAATATGCACTGCTTTTTTTGTCATTGTAATGTCGTAGTATTTCAGAAGTAATCCAATTTTATGAATGAAATTTATGAATGATCGTTGCGTATGCTTTGATTTTGCGTTTGTGTGAAGGCGCAGCACGGTTTTAAGGCCAGCAACACACGCGCCAAGTTTTAAATACGGCTAGATGACATTAACGGAATTCCGAAAAAAAATTAAAAAAAAAATTACGTACCAATTTTTTTGTTGATTTGAGTCGAGAATCATTAGCATAATTACGTCCTTGAATATGGCACGGATGCAAATCAACAGCTTGTATAAAGGTATGACGTTTTAGTAAAAGTTGTTCAATCTGATAAGCACTTTCTATTGACTTATAAAAATTGAAGATCTAAAACACCTGATGTGGAATTCCAGGAGCCCAGCTAGACTATAGCATATAAAGTTATGACATTTTAGCAAAAGTTGTTCAATCTGATAAGCACTCTCTATTGACGTATAAAAATCGAAGATCTGGAACACCTGATGTGGAACTTCAAGAGCCCTACTACTTTAAATGTATAGAAATGTATGTTACAAAGTAGGTATGGTGAATCAAAAAAAGTAATTAGTCCTCCTTTTACATAGATAACCCTAAAATAATGAACACGTATTTTTTCTTTTCTTTCTCTCACAAACAAATAATAACGTAGATACAATACGCTTGAATCTTGTGTTAAGTCACTTATTAGTACAAATTTTACATCTCATTTTTATTTTGTATGTATGTCTCTTGACATGGTGACACAAAACTGACGATTATCCCTTTATAGACTATAGAAATGAACCCAAAGACAATCCCCGGTAGACGTCGTTAAAAAAAGACAATCCCCGGTTCTGTGATAAACTATTGCTGACTATGGAGGAAAACTACTTGGGCTATTGTGATGGGATGTTAGTGAATTAGGACATAGGAAACTATGGGAACTATGGCACCTCCCGATGACAATGTATTATTATACATGTAAAAATGGCAGGTGGAGACTCGCCACCTCACTTACTGGGCCCCCGGGAATCAGTCACTGAATAGAAACCAGAGGGCAACAAGGACATGAGCGACTGAAGGGTGAGGATACCTCGGTGGGCTTTAAACGCAGATCACCGGCCCACTCGCCACTTACCTCGAGGCACCTACCCTCCGAGGCTACTAACCCTGCTCTAGCGACTCCACTCTGGACGGCCAATGAAAGCAAGCCAGAGGCGTGAGACCTAACCCCGTCATAGTTTACTCCGGCCGGCCGGAGATGGGGGACAGTATACTTTCCCTGGAGCACTCGGTATATATAGCTCCGCGGGGTTGCTACTCCCCGTCATCAGCCTCAGATGTCCTACGGGGCTTATATCTCATTATTATTGTCGTTATTAAGAGCCTTTGCCCCAATTATGTTAGAATCGGCTTCCAGTCACAATGCAACTGAGTACCAGTGTTTTACAACCGGTTACCCGCTCAACCCAACACCCCTTGAGTGACCAGATGGTGTCCCGCCGGCGTGACGGGACAAAGAAGAGCATTCAGGACATCATCACGCTGCTAAAGGAGACCGATCCAGACGACGTGCCGACGTTTGTGGCGAAGGATCTGAATAAGCTTCCGCCCGTCACCTTCGATCACGTCGACGTTACGAGCCTGCTGAAAGACATCCTCTTTTTAAAGGCAAGTCTTGCGGATGTACAGAAGAAGTTTGATGCATCCCAAATTATTGTCGCCGATTTGCGCAGCGAACTTAACGAGTTGCGTAAATCGGTGACTGTAACTGGGTCACCTGTGGGTGCATCGAACGTAAACATGCAGCGCGGAGCGTGCCTCGATATATCGGGTGTAGGTTTCGCGTCAGCAGTTTTGTCGCCGTCACCGCTGTCACCGCCGAATGCTGAGTCGGCACAGTGCGCGCCTCGTGCGCCCCGCTGCCCCGCTCCCGTCCCTGCGGCTCCTCCGCTCGCCGCCGCTCGACCGCTCGATCAGCTGCTTGTTTCTGCAGCATCGACGAAACATCAAGATGTACGTCGAGACTACGCTAGCGTCACCGGTAGCAAAATTGATGCTACGAAGAAGCCCGTGCCCGTAAAGGGACCGAATCGGGCTGACGATGAGGGGTTCGTTACGGTGCAAAGGAGAAAGCACCGTCAGCGAACCAACAAGAATCGCTGCGGCACGGCCCCTATTGAACCTAACATCAAAATCCGTGCCGCCAAGCCGAACACCCCGGTGTACATCTCCCGCCTACACTACACCACTAAGGCGGAGGACATCGTGGAGTACGTGCGTCAGAAGCTGAAGTACGCCCCGAGAGTGCAGCTGCTGGAGTCGCGCCATAACGCCAACTTCAAGGCGTTCGTGGTGCGAGTGCCGACATGTTTTCTGCACCTCGTGTTGGACGAGAACTTCTGGCCACAGGACGTGGTGTTCCGTCGCTTCCGCGGACAAGTGCCACAGGACCGCACGGTGACATAGTGCATAGTGAAGTGATACTAAAATAGTTTTAAGTTTTTTATATACTAACAATTTTGTATAATATAATATGTATGTTAGTCATTAAGGTATATATCTATGGGCCAATGCAGCCTGAAAATAAAGGTATTTGATTTGATTTGATTTGAAAACTGGTCAGACTTACTGGCTTCTGACTACCTATAAAGACTGCCAAGAATGTTCAATGACAGCCGGAACCTACAGTTTAACGTCCCCTATTGGTATCCAAAATATACATAGAAAGCACATACGAACTTAGAAAAGTTGCATTGGCAGGTACTTGCCAGTGCAACCAGTTGTTTCGAGAGGTACCTGCACCGCATCGGTCGTGAGGAGGCGCCCGGGTGTCACCATTGTGCGGACAGCCCCGAGGACACGGTGGACCACACAGTCCAGGTGTGCCCCGCATGGGAAGGGCACCGCCGGGTCCTCGTCGAGGCTTTGGGCGGCGGCGACCACTCGCGTCCGGCCCTGGTTCAGGCCATGGTCCGGGGCGAGAGGGAATGGGATGCCGTCGCCTCCTTCTGCGAAGCGGTCATGCTCGAGAAGGAGGAGGCGGAACGCCAGAGAGTTCGCACCTCTCATCCCGGCCGCCGCGCTGGACCAGGTAGACACCATGGGCGCCGGGTGTCGCGAGATGACTCCCGGCCACCGTAGGCGTGGGTCTGTGGGCGGTGAGTTCGGGTGGCTCATCGTCCCTCTGTCTACTTAGACGACAGACCCGTGTCGACGGCGCGCGTTGTTCCACGCGCTCCTCAAAGAGATGTCAGCAACCCCAGCGGGGCCCAGCAGGGCCAAGGCCTGCCGGGGCTGCGGGTTGTTCGAAAGAGATACCGCGGCCCTGGTACATAAAAGGCTTATGACGGAACACGACGGTTTTTAGTCAGTAAGAGTCTGACACTCCCTCACCGCTGCTAACCCACAGCGGGAGGGGTCATTTGATGATTTTTAACGTCGGAAAAAAAAAAAAAAGGTACTTGCCAGACCTGGAATCAAAGTCATACTTGAGAGATTGGTTCTCTACCCGCTAAACCAAAACGACTTCCACTAGGTCACCACTACTTTGTTATCTTAGTAATATTAAATGTTTTTTTTACATAATAATACGTGCAATATTTGCCACACACAACTTAGACTAATTAGAATCACTACTTTTATCCCTAGGGTCATGTCTATTGCGCTTCAGTTCTTAGCGTTTTGTCTGCTGTGTGTAACGTTTTGGTTAATGGTAGGTAGACTAGTAGGTAGAAAAATAAAAGAAATTTAGTAAAAGATATACAAGTCTATATTCTATGAAAGGATCGGCAGAGCCGGGAGTGGGTTTAGAATATCGAGCACGCGTTAAGTTCTGGCCCGCTATAGAAAACCACTATCCTGTATAGTCAGGCAGCTCGGCAGCGGTCAGGCGGGGTAGGTGTGCAGCGCCCTAGTAGATGCCGGACGCGCAGGTAGATGCAGGACACGTAGATAGGCGCGGCACGTAGGTAGACACAGGCACGTAGGTAGACACAGGCTCGTAGGTAGGCGCACTTAGGGTAGGTGCACTACGGTAGGTGCACTGGAGGTAGTCAGGTACTTGAACCCTGGAATGTCCGTTATGTTCCGTCTTAGTTACGGTCCGGTTATATTCCAGCCACGACTGCAACATCCCGATTTCCACTTACTCACTACCTAACTAGATGGAAAGCAGTGATCAAGCACTAGATAGCATCGAGATGAGGCAGCCTAGGCAGCGTGACAAATCATAATTACAGCTAACAAAATGTAATCTGAATGCAAGTGATGAGGGTGAAAGTATTTGCATGATTTAAAAAGCAAAGCACTAGTTTCAATGAAAAAGTTAATGAAGAATTAATAAGTAGGTAGACACTATAAAAATTTATTTAAAAAGGAAAGAATGTGGAAAAAAAAATTGTAGGGCGTGGCCCTCATGACACGGTCTAAGTGCACCGGTCATGTAAGGTCAAATACCCATGATAATTTTTAAAAGCGTTATGGCGATAAGTACATAGGCTATAATATTCCACAAGAACAGCAACAAAGGCGTGATCGTAGCATGAAATAAAAGAATGAGCGCACAATGAAATCAGCAAGTCATCCTACGACACGTCACGTATAACTGTTTCTAGATGCACACAATAAGCAATATTTTGCAACACTCACCCGATCTGGGGTATACACTGATTCTAAAAGTAATTTTTAAAAGCGCAATAGTTGATTTAGGATAAAATTAAATGCAATATAATCGCGAGTTAAAATGTACATAGACCAGTCTATATCGGCTCGCGGCGTCGTGCTAGTGACCGTCTGGCGATTGTCCGCCGGCTCTGCTCGCGTCACCTCATAGGGGGGATAGTTCGCCGAACCGGTTTCCGTCACCCGTCAACGGCGCACGGCTCGCGGCGCGCGGCTGAGATATAGTGTAAATCTAGTACTATTTAATATAAAAAGTAGTAAAATATAACGTACAACGTTACAAATAACAAACTTATAATTTTAATCGTAACTATTCCAAACACTATAATCTCTACTAAACCTAAAATTACTCATAATAGAACCCTACAAGAAAGTCACAATTTATACTTAATGAAATGGTACATAAATTATTTTAATCTATTAAATTAATTAACTATAAAGAATAACTTAAACTAATTTTAACAGAATGTTACTACGGCTAGGTAAAGTAAATTAGATATGTAAAGTATTTACAATTTTTATACTTAAACTTCGTTGATTATAGCTAAATATATTTAATTTTATACAAAGTTAAAACCAAAACTAAATGCACTAAATGTAACTAAAACAAATACATAATATAAACTAAACTAAATAATTTAAACTAAAAAACTAAACTAAATAATGTAAACTATACCCGCTTACTACTACTACCCATAACTATTCCTTTTCTATTTTTCACTTATTGGTCTACCCCAATAGTTTATATGATGATGGTCTACCCCATACATCGTATTCCTACCATATTAAATATATTATGACTATCGGCCCTACACCGATGGTTATAAACGAAACTTGATCGTGGTTCTACCCCATAGATCCCTTCCTACTGCTAAAGGCCCTACACCTTTGGTATTCTTCGGAGCGGTGCAACTCCTTAAATAAGCCTTTGCAAGAGCGGTTGATTACTCTATAAGTAAGCCTTAATCACAAATATAACTTATGTATTTATCTTTTCTAATATTCAATCTATCAATTAATAGTTATGTGTAGTTAGTAATCGCTCGATTTCAGCCTTATCCTCTTCCAGCCATGACTGAACTGGGTGAGTGTTTTGTGCACTATAGGCAGAATACTCAGGTCGAAAGGACGCTCACGCACAGATGTCTAGTGTGATGTCGGCTATTTAATGTAAGGAAGAATGAAAGGTGAGGGATGATTACATTATGAATGAAGACGAATGAAAGAGAAACTCAGATCAGTTGTTAGCAAGAGCGAAAGCAGCGGATTTTTCCTAGGAAAAATCCTACGCTAAAAAGGGGGGTACTGTAACGTTGTACGTTATATTTTAATACTTTTTATATTAAATAATACTAGTTTTGCTATATCTGAGCCGCGCGCCGCGAGCCGTGCGCCGTTGACGGGTGACGGAAACCGGTTCGGCGAACTATCCCTCCTATGAGGCGACGCGAGCAGAGCCGGCGGACAATCGCCAGACGGTCACTAGCACGACACCGCGAGCCGATACAGACTGGTCTATGTTGGTTTTTAACTCGCTGGTATATCGCATTTAATTTTGTCCTAAATTAACTATTGTGCTTTTAAAATTACTATTAGAATCAGTGTATACCCCAGATCGGGTGAGTGTTGCAAAATATTGCTTATGATGTGCATCTAGAAAAGTTATACGTGAGTACGTGACGTGTCGTAGAATGACTTGCTAATTTCATTGTGCGCTCATTCTTTTATTTCATGCTACGATCACGCCTTTGTTGCTGTTCTTGTGGAATATTACAGCCTGTGTATTGCCATAACGCTTTTAAAAAATATCATGTGGTATTTGACCTTACATGACCGGTGCACTTAGACCGTGTCATAGTGAATAATTGTAGGGCCACGCCCTACAATTATTTTTCCATATTCTTCCTTATAAATCATTTCTTATAGTGTCTACCTATTTATTAATTCTTCATTTAAACTAGTGCTTTGCTTTTTTAAATCATTCACATACTTTCACCCTCATCACTTGTATTCAGATTACATTTTGTTAGCTGTATTATAATTTGTCACGCTGCCTAGGCTGCCTCATCTCGATGCTATCTAGTGCTTGATCACTGCTTTCCATTTAGTTAGGTAGTGAGTAAGTGGAAATCGGGATGTTGCAGTCGTGGCTGGAATATAACCGGACCGTAACTAAGACGGAACATAACGGACATTCCAGGGTTCAAGTACCAGACTACCTCCAGTGCACCTACCGTAGTGCACCTACCCTAAGTGCGCCTACCTACGCGCCTGTGTCTACCTACGTGCCTGTGCCTACCTACGTGCCGCGCCTATCCACGTGTCCAGCATCTACCTACGCGTCCGGGATCTACTAGCGCGCTGCACACCTACCCCGCCTGACCGCTGCCGAGCTGCCTGACTACACAGGATAGTGGTTTTCTATAGCGGGCCAGAACTTAACGCGTGCTCGATATTCTGAACTCACTCCCGGCTCTGCCGATCTTTCTGTAAAATATAGACTATACAAATTTTCTAAATTCCTCTTTTTATTTTCTCACCTAGTAGACTACCTACCACTAATCTAAACGCGACAGTGGCTAATCACTACTTTTATCCCTAGGGTCATGTCTATTGCGCTTCAGTTCTTAGCGTTTTGTCTGCTGTGCTTTTGCCGTTGACGTACAAAAAATTAAATATATGGAACGTTTCTAATGGTTATGCGTATTCCGTTGTTTTCAAGTCAACGGGCCCTTAAAATTCAATATGAGACGATTCAGACCATTGATTTTGCTGACCCCGTAGTCCCTGGCATAAGGGACAGGATCCGCGTACGAAGTCGCGGGCAGAAGCTAGTTGGTTAAATATGTGGAGCAGTGGCTCAGATAACGCTACTCGACAGTCCTTAAATATGTAAGGTGGAATGCCGTCAGGCCCTGCGGACCGTTTCGGTTTAAGAACTTTTAGTGCCCGACACACGTCTACCAATTGTAATTGGTCCAAGTGCACTCGCGCCGCTCCATTTCGACTACCTGCGCTAGCTATGGCTGAGTCTACATCCAACTCCGGTCGCTCCGCCCTATACACCGAATAAAAATACTTCGCAAACTACATCGCAAACATATAAAAATTGAACCTTGTGGTTTATTTATTGACGAAGAGTTTCCATTTTTAGGAGCCACTCCGGATGGTTTATGTAGCGACGACACAATCATTGAAATTTTCCTGATTTGATGAAACACAGTAAGGTCATTCCAATATTTAAGTCAGGTTGTAAGAAAAATCCGTCAAACTACAGACCCATTTCTATTCTCCCGGCTCTAAGTAAAATATTCGAAAGGATCATGCTTGATCAGATGTTAAACCACTTCAACTTAAATGATATACTGCACGACCTTCAATTCGGCTTTACTAAGGGTAGGTCCACTACGGACGCCAGTGCGCGGTTAGTCACTCAAATTTTGGAAGCCTGGGAGAGTTCGCAGGATGCCGTCGGTATATTCTGTGATCTCTCCAAGGCGTTTGATTGTGTGGACCACGATACACTCATTTCTAAGCTGAGACACTACGGAATTCGTGGAAAATCTCTTGAACTTGTCCGGTCTTATTTATCTAACAGACAGCAAAAAGTGGATGTCTGCGGCTCAACATCTTCGGGGACAGTTGTAAAAATGGGCGTGCCTCAAGGCTCTATACTGGGCCCATTTCTGTTCCTAGCTGAATGCTAAATGACCTTCCATATGTGTTGTCTGATATTTCGGATGTTATTTTGTTTGCAGACGACACTTCCCTTGTTTTTAAAGTTAAGCGTAAGAACCCCAATGTTGGTCACATTAATGAAAGCCTAGAAATTCTCTCCAAATGGTTCGCAGCCAACAATTTATTATTAAACGCTTCCAAGACTAAATGTTTTAAGTTCTGTTTACCAAACGTCACTGCGGTTGAAACTAATATAATGCTCGATAAGAGCAAATTAGAGTTAATTAACAGTACAGTATTTCTGGGCATTACCATTGACAGTAAATTGCAATGGGGTCCCCATATATCCTCCCTATCAGGGCGACTTGGTTCTGCTGCCTTTGCAGTCAGAAAAATAAGACAACTGACCGATATAGCTACGGCCAGGCTTGTATACTTCGCCTATTTCCATTGCGTGATGTCATATGGCATATTGCTATGGGGGGCAGCGGCTGATGTCCAATCAATTTTTGTTTTGCAAAAAAGGGCGATCCGAGCGATCTATGGCATGGGCCCTCGCGAATCTCTTAGAGAATTCTTTAAGGAAATTAATATACTTACATTACCTTCCTTGTATATTTTTGAAAATATTATGTTTGTTCGCAAAAACATCCATAAATTCACAGTTAAAAGTGACATTCACCAGATAAATACACGTAACAAACATAAATTAGTGGTTCCCAAGTTTAGGCTAACAAAAACAAATAAGTCGTTCTTAGGGAATTGTGTACATTTTTATAACAAGTTACCTAAATGTATCCTTGATCTCACTGATAAAAAGTTTAAAAATGTAGTTAAAAACATTTTGATTAAAAAGGCGTATTGTAAAATTCAGGATTACAATAATGACTGTGATGCCTGGCGTTAAATTAATATTGTTTTTCTTTTTCTCTGCACATGTGGCTTCCCCGGCGACCACGGGCACGGGAGTGCCTCCGCCCAGACCAGCCAAGTCCAAGCCAGCAAGACCCCAAGTTGCATTATACATATAAGAACTTACTCTATAGTTACCCAATATATTTTTTCTTTGAATTGTATAAATTATTTTTCCAGTAACGATTGCACTACAATTATTTTGTATACTAGTCAAAACAAAATAAGGGCCACCATGTTTTTTTAGTATTCTTATTAAGTTATTAAGTTTGGGGGTGGGAAAATTATTGAATTTAATTAATTGATTAATTTTTAATGTAATTAACTTAAAATTAATGTTTGGAATAAAAAACAAACGTCAATGTTAATTTTTTTAATAAAATAATCATTTTTTCTTAAAATTATGCATGACAAAAAAGGGTTTTCTTAAAAAAGTAAGTTTTTTTTTAGTTTTTTTTTTACTTTTATCAATACCGTGTATGGCCTCCCCTCTTCTGAACACATTCTTGAAGTCTGGATGGCATACTCTCAACCAGGTGTCGCACCGTTTCTTCTGGAATTTGTTCCCAGCTGGTTTTGAGCACATTAATGAGTTGTGCTTCGTTGTGCACAGGCTGATTTGTGTTCCGAACGCTTCTTTTCAACAAGTCCCACATGTGCTCAATTGGGTTAAGGTCCGGACTGTTGGCGGGCCACGGTAACACCTGTATACCAGCTTCGTCTAGAGCTTCCCTTGTGGCTCTAGCTGTATGAGCGCGGGCATTATCGTGCATTAATTTGAATTCCGCACCAATTCTTTGTGCGAATGGCACCACATAGGGTCTTATGACCTGCTCAATGTATCGCTGAGCCGTTACTGTGCCTTCATTGAGAATTACAAGCTCTGTTCTACCAGAAAGTGAAATTCCCCCCCACACCATTACATTAGGACCCCCAAATCTGTCACTTTCATGGATGCAAGCATCTGAAAATCGCTCACCTTCTCGTCTCCAAACCCTAATACGACGATCATCACTGAAAAATTTCACTTTGGACTCGTCTGTGAATAATACAGTGCTCCAATCACTCATGTCCCATTGCTGGTACTGCCTTGCGAATGATAATCGGTTTGCACGATGCGCACTTGTCAATGGAATGCGTACTACGCGCCTCCTAGAGAATTGTTGATCTTCATGCAACCGATTTCTGATCGTTTGGTCACTAACGCGGGTACCCGTCGCCTGCCGCAAGCGGTTTTGTAAGGAGCGAGCGGTAACGAATCGCTCTCTGCGGGCAGTCAGGCGTATATAACGATCTTCCTGTGATGTGGTTGCTCGAATCCTGCCTGATCCTCGTCTCCTGGTGACACTCCCAGTCTCTTGAAATCGATTCCAAGCATTCTGGATCGCACGTCGTGAAAAACCTAGCTGCAGAGCTACAGAACGCTGAGAATGGCCCTCCTAAATCAATGTGATGGCTCTAGTTGTGGTCTGCAGGTCCATATGTCTTCGAATCCTCGGCATTGTTCTCTCAAAATGTTAATTCACGCTTAAACTTAGCAAAGTTTGTCTAATCACGAAGCAATCCAAAGTTGAACTGACTCAAAAGTTAAAAAATAAAGTCTTAAAATAGGGTAAATTCAAGTGGTTAAACAAAACTAACACATTCTACCCACTTAAAAAAAAGATGCAAGTGGTATTGTCGCATTAGTGTTTGTTAACACTTTAGTGAACACCACAAAAAAGAATTAGCCACTTAGGATCGCTTTAAAATTATAAAATTGAGTGAGACTTCAAAATAATCAAGTGGCCCTTATTTTGTTTTGACTAGTATATAATTTATTAATACATTTTTAGCTCAATTTGGATTGTATAACATTCTCAGGACTAGATAGAAAACTGTATGTTTGTAATTATTTTTATTTTCTTTTAAAAAGAGTGTCCATGGAGTTTCTTGCCGGTTCTTCTCTATGAGACCAACTCTTTGGAACCGTGCACCTAACTTTGACGTTTCGAAAGAGCTTTCATAGGCCTATTTGAAATAAAAAAAATTGAGTTTGAATTTGAAATTAAATGCCCAATAACGGCATTCAAATTGGGGTTAGAAGAAGCCATAAAAAAAGGAAAGTAACGTTTTTGAAAGTAACAAAAAAAGGGCTGGAAATCAATAAAAACTACTATTGGTACTATCAAGTGCAAGGGCAACTACACGTTACTAAAAGATCAAAGTGCTTATTTGCAGTTTAGTCAAATGAAGACTCTCCGCTAAAAACGGAATACATCGATAGAGATGATACATTTTGGAAGGAGAAAATGAAAGTAAAACTTTAACATGAAAGTTACATTTTATATAGACTGTTTGTTGCCAGAATTAGTAGACCCCCGCTATCCTCGAGGTATGGTTATAAGAAATCCTTCACACCTTGAAGAGGCACACAGGAATATGCAAAAAAAAGTAAAGAAAATGTACAACCTAAATTAAATGAAGAGATTGTGTTATCGACCGACATAGAAAAAACCGGCCAAGTGCGAGTCGGGCTCACGCACCGACGGTTCCGTACAAATCCTGTAGGTATAGATAAAAAGTGACTCTCGCGCAAACCATTCAGTTTAAAACAATCATAGTTATGGTAATTTCGTGACAGTGAAAATAGTTAATATTTTTTATTTTATAATATAACTAAAATAGTAGGCCAGTACCTTGTAAAGTTCTTTTATTAAAGTTATTTATTTACAACATTTTATAGTCATCATTCAGAAATCTGATTGAAAATAACTAATTATGTCTTGGTCATTGGGCATATCTGACCCGCTTTGCAAAAAGTGGCGGACACGAATGAAAGTAGTTTTAAATTATGGGGAATAGTATGACGTTTCTTTCAATGTAAATATTTTATTAAAATTCCATGGAGAAGAATGTACAGGATCGTTTGAAAACATAAAAAAACAAGCAGTTTTTTGGATTGTACAGGTCACAATGACAGTTTTTATTGTTAATATACTTTTCAAAAAGAAGGAAGATCTCAATTCGGATGACCAGGACCTCATGAGGATCTGGAAACCTCGAGAAATCGAGGTCAACTCTCGAATATTGTCGCACGCATCAAGTCAAAACCAGACATGCAGGTGTATTTTTGAGGGAATTGCGAGACTGAAGTTTTGGAGCTGATTTGATTATGGAGACCAAAGAGGATCGAGGGAACTCCTGAACAGTATGCTGCAACAACCACGTGTTTGGGCTTATTTTATTCGTATTGACGAGGACTTTCCACATGGATAAGTTTGATTGCCATTGCGGGATCTATTATAAAAATAAGATATAGTTCAGGAAACTCTTTTACTATTTATATCAAATTATCAATTACCTTGTGTTAGAGCTTATTTTACAGGTGGTGATGCGAATTCCCTTCTAACTTGGGTTATCAGCCATTGCGGGAATGAGATCTTTTCTTATTGAGTGGTTTAATCATCTCACAAGCCCCAATTTCAGGTTTTTTTCCTCTCGCCAAATCCACCTGACGGCCACTTACATTGACTTGTAACAACGACTGCTACAAAGAGGGATTCGGGGACGCTGGCTTTACGTTCTTAGAGCCTTGCCAAAAGTTGTATTTTGTCCCTTTCACTGTTTCATGAAGTCGGTTTTTTTTTTTTGTAAATTTTTTATTTTATTCTGTTCAGTGTTTGGGTCCATCCACACCTAGTATACATAAAAATAACACCACAGTTATACCCGCATTAGCAGTCGTATTGAGGTTTGGGAGGTCTTAATTTTTAACTTTCCAATGAAAATTACTTGTCAATACGAATAGTATAAGCCAGGCCCGCCGCTAGCTGTTTGTTCGCCCGCGTGCAAAACTGATTATGCCGCCCTACGACTACATATTATTGGGTTTTGCAAAGAAAGAAAAAATCGTTAAGATTATAAAATATGTATTTTAATTAGGTACAATACCTATATATGTTTTGTACTGAAGTGTAAAACTAAGCCTACATGGCTTAGTTTTACACTTCAGTACAAAACACATCATTACAAAAAGTTAACTCTTCTTGCCTTTATATTTGCGAAATCTATCAACTTTTTTGTATCCAAGCTGTCATAAATTTCATGTTCAATTGAAACAATGGACATATATAAGGGGACCATCAGTGCCGTGCGCAATTTGTTTGAGTTTTTGGGACACAAAAATACGACACATGAAATCAGCGTATAGCGGAAAAGCCGCGAGCGCAGCGAGCGCGAAATTTTTTGACTTATGAGACACAAAAGTACTCAAAGCAAATAAGAAAGTACTGTAAAGAGGAAAAGCCGCGAGCGCAGCGAGCGCGATTTTCCTGAGGTCACAAAAGTACCTGGACCGCTGATAAAAAACCACCTCAAAGATTTTTTTTCATTGTTGGTTTCAGGACCCTCAAATTAAACTCAGTATTAAGCACAAATAAAAAGAAACCGTGACTGAAGCGAGCACCAGTGATTTTTGTCACTTCGGTTCCTCAACCTTTTGTTAGATTTTTCTAACTTTAAGGAATCAGTCAATTTATTGTGACTGGCGCGAGCGGGCGTGCGACAAGGATGCGGGTGGAAAAGAGAGGGTCAACAGTCGGACTATGTCACCTCTCTCAGTCCCGTGGCGATGCATGTCTCGGGCCTGCACTGCGACTGGTAGTGAACCTAGGCTTTGCAGATTACAAAAGTACACGGGGAAAATTGCGAAAATGATAAATTTGAAGTTACATAAAATATTAAAATATTATTTTTGCTTACATAACATAAAATATTTTTCTAATAATTATAAACTTACTACCTACCCTTTTTACATGAACGCGTAGAGATAAGTATTAAATATGAAATTCATATCAATATTAAAATATTATTTTTGCTTACATAACATAAAATATTTTTTTAATAATTATAAACTTACTACCTACCCTGTCTCACATTAACGCGTAGAGATAAGTATTAAAGTTGAAATTCATATCAAACTCTTCTTAAATCTAATTGCCTCTAAACTGTGAAAAATTCTAAATCAACGCAAAAATTCAAAACGCTGAGGTAGGTACCTACCTAAGTTCAAATTGTATTTCATAATGTGCAATCATTGCGCAAACATTTTTCAGATGTCATAGTAGATCCTATTATTCATTCCTCACATGCATTGTTTGTTGAAACCTGGGGATGTCGTAGAGACACTTTTGAACTTGATGGTTTAAATGAGGTGTGTAAATTAGATGGTCCAGCCATGTCTAATGCAAATCCAGGTTGGGGATCTATCGCGTATGTACGTCGCAATCTTAAGGATGCCGTTAGAGACGGATCTTGTGAAAGATATTATTTAAATAACCTAGACGCTGCAAACGGCCATTGTGGATGCTTGCATTTTGAAATCTTTAATGTCAGAGTGATAACTGTATATAGGTTACTATAATGTCAAATTAATGTTGCAATAGAGTGCATAAATACAGTAATATACGGCAGCAACTTCAATAGGTATAATTCATGTTCCCGTCTGATTGTTGTGGGAGACATCAATATCGATTTTAGAATGAATCCCCAGAATTTATTTTTCACATATTTTTCATCCATAAACTTGTTTCCGTTAATAAACACTAGCACTACACGAAGTAATATAATTAAAGATAACGTTTTTTCGAACTTTAATGTTCAATGTGATACAATTCACACCTTTTTCAGTCACCATTTACAGATTTGGTTCAAATTTAAGACATAATTAGTTATTTTCAATCAGATTTCTGAATGATGACTATAAAATGTTGTAAATAAATAACTTTAAAAGAACTTTTAAAGTTACCCTACTATTTTAGTTATATTATAAAATAAAAAATATTAACTATTTTGACTGTCACGAAATTACCATAACTATGATTGTTCTAAACTGAACGGTTTTCGCGAGAGTCACTTTTTATTTATACGGGATTTGTACGGAACCCTCGGTGTGCGAGCCCGACTCGCACTTGGCCGGTTTTTTTTAATAATGATAAACTTACTACCTACCCTTTTTCACATGGACGCGTAGAGATATTAAAGTTGAAATTCATATCAAACACTTCTTAAATCTAATTGCCTCTAAACTGTGAAAAATTCTAAATCATTCAAAGGTCATTGGGCACCTTAGTATGGAAACCATACCCACGGCGGACACGAACGAAATATAGCATAGTATAATGATATAAGGCTCTGATTTACTATGGCGTTAGTCGCATCAACGTGAGCCATGGGAATCTAGAGATAATCAAGTTTAAATATCAAATATTTTCCCCACTTCAATGGTGAATTTAAACAACCAAATGGGATGGATTCGAGTAATTATTTCTTTATAGTAAAAGAGTATACTCGCCGTTTACGCCCATTGTCATCAGGTCAGAATCTGATGATGGAAACTTTGAGAAATCGAGGGCAACTTTCTGAAATTGTAGGCACGCATAGGGTTAAAACTTGATTCTCAGATTTATGTCTGATTACACTGTCAAACAGTGATGGTTTAGAGCTGACCTGCTGGTGGAGACGAGATAAAGTCGAGGGAACTCCTCAACGGTATGTTTTAGCTACGTCGTGTTTGGGCTTATAGATACTATTCGTATTGACAAGTAATTTTCATTGGAAAGTTAAAAATTAAGACCTCCCAAACCTCAATTCTCTCTAAACCTCAATACGACTGCTAATGCGGGTATAACTGTGGTGTTATTTTTATGTATACTAGGTGTGGATGGACCCAAACACTGAACAAAATAAAATAAAAAATTTACAAAAAAAAAAAACCGACTTCATGAAACAGTGAAAGGGACAAAATACAACTTTTGGCAAGGCTCTAAGAACGTAAAGCCAGCGTCCCCGAATCCCTCTTTGTAGCAGTCGTTGTTACAAGTCAATGTAAGTGGCCGTCAGGTGGATTTGGCGAGAGGAAAAAAACCTGAAATTGGGGCTTGTGAGATGATTAAACCACTCAATAAGAAAAGATCTCATTCCCGCAATGGCTGATAACCCAAGTTAGAAGGGAATTCGCATCACCGCCTATAAAATAAGCTCTAACACAAGGTAATTGATAATTTGATATAAATAGTAAAAGAGTTTCCTGAACTATATCTTATTTTTAAAAATAGATCCCGCAATGGCAATCAAACCTATCCATGTGGAAAGTCCTCGTCAATACGAATAAAATAAGCCCAAACACGTGGTTGTTGCAGCATACTGTTCAGGAGTTCCCTCGATCCTCTTTGGTCTCCATAATCAAATCAGCTCCAAAACTTCAGTCTCGCAATTCCCTCAAAAATACACCTGCATATCTGGTTTTGACTTGATGCGTGCCTACAATATTCGAGAGTTGACCTCGATTTCTCGAGGTTTCCAGATCCTCATGAGGTCCTGGTCATCCGAATTGAGATCTTCCTTCTTTTTGAAAAGTATATTAACAATAAAAACTGTCATTGTGACCTGTACAATCCAAAAAACTGCTTGTTTTTTTATGTTTTCAAACGATCCTGTACATTCCTCTCCATGGAATTTTAATAAAATATTTATATTAAATGAAACGTCATACTATTCCCCATAATTTAAAACTACTTTCATTCGTGTCCGCCACTTTTTGCAAAGCGGGTCAGACATGCCCAATGACCAAGACATAATTAGTTATTTTCAATCAGATTTCTGAATGATGACTATAAAATGTTGTAAATAAATAGCTTTAATAAAAGAACTTTACAAGGTACTGGCCTAATATTTTAGTTATATTAAAAAATAAAAAAAATATTAACTATTTTGACTGTCACGAAATTACCATAACTATGATTGTTTTAAACTGAATGGTTTGCGCGAGAGTCACTTTTTATCTATACCTACAGGATTTGTACGGAACCCTCGGTGCGCGAGCTCGACTCGCACTTGGCCGGTTTTTTTTAATGTTACGTTATAAGTCGCTTGATTTGCCGCCCCCTAGGACGTGCCGCCCGCGTGCGGTGCACGCCTTGCACGCCTGCTTGCGGCGGGCCTGGTATAAGCCCAAACACGACGTAGCTAAAACATACCGTTGAGGAGTTCCCTCGACTTTATCTCGTCTCCACCAGTAGGTCAGCTCTAAACCATCACTGTTTGACAGTGTAATCAGACATAAATCTGAGAATCAAGTTTTAACCCTATGCGTGCCTACAATTTCAGAAAGTTGCCCTCGATTTCTCAAGGTTTCCATCATCAGATTCTGATCTGATGACAATGGGCATAAACGGCGAGTATACTCTTTTACTATCAAGAAATAATTACTCGAATCCATCCCATTTGGTTGTTTAAATTCACCATTGAAGTGGGGAAAATATTTGATATTTAAACCTGATTTTCTCTAGATTCCCATGGCTCACGTTGATGCGACTAACGCCATAGTAAATCAGAGCCTTATATCATTATACTATGCTATATTTCGTTCGTGTCCACCGTGGGTATGGTTTCCATACTAAGGTGCCCAATGACCTTTGAATGATTTAGAATTTTTCACAGTTTAGAGGCAATTAAATTTAAGAAGTGTTTGATATGAATTTCAACTTTAATATCTCTACGCGTCCATGTGAAAAAGGGTAGGTAGTAAGTTTATAATTATTAAAAAAATATATTTCCCTTCTAACTTGGGTTATCAGCAGTGGTCGGAATAGGTAGAGCTATTTGGGGTGAATGACCGCAAACATTGATATTAACATGGACATGCCTCTGAAATCCCGGGATTTTGAAATTGTCGATTGATTTAAGTGAGTTAATATGGGTAAGTGGGCAGTTATGAGCAGGTAGTAGGTGAGCACCCAAACAGTATATACTTACTTATAAACACACACAGGGATCCTGGAACGTTGTTAGAGGTAGCTTCGTGAAATATGAATTAATTAAGTAAAACTGTTAGAAACGATACTAAATATACTTTACTGCACAAGGAAATATTAAATGCCTACACAATACAGAATAGAAAAAGATAATATCGCTGCCACCGGCTGGAGGTACGCGACGGCTGAGGGGGAGCGCGAGGGGAGTGCTAGCGCCGGGTTTACGCGGGCAGCGGGAGGGGCGCGGGATCGGCGGGCACGAGCGCTCGCCTGCGCCGCTGCGAGCGAGACGGCGCTTCTCATTTTACCACGGCGGTGACGCCGCATTTTGTTATTTCGTATTTATTGTAATTAATGTAATACACAATTGTCAAATCAGTCTACGAGTTTTCCTGACCAGCTCCTGCTACACTAAGTTATCGATACATCAAGAACAAACCAATTTATCTCTCTTTTATTATTATATGTTTATGCTCCATGTTGCCAACCCGTCGTAAGCGCTGTTTTCGTCGCTTATTTTTTGTCTCTTTCTATCTTAAAACGTCTAAAGTATTAGCTGTCTCACTTATACAAATACAGGTACAGCGGGCTTCACTCACTCTTTTGTTTCGGCTTGTAGAGTGCGCACGTGTGATTTATTGTGTTCCTTATTTTATTTGACGTTGGCTTGTTAACTGGTTTCTGGAATCTTACTAACACGAATACTTTGGCTTGGATTTACGAATTTTGATTTGTTTTTTGCGGACTGGATACATTTGAAACTGTTTATTTGATTTACCTACCACATTTGGGTAAGTGTTTTTTATTTTTATAATATCTACAAAGGACATTTAGTGAAAAAGTAAAGTAATTGGATTATCCATTTAAATATAATGTTCTAATTAAGCACTGACAAAAGAAAGTACTTAGTTGTTTTTTTTTTAATTTCGATAATTCCCGGAATTTTTGGAAATATTTGGCATATCTATGTTATGTCCGCATGTAGCAAATAACAAAAATACTTCTACTTATTCCTATAAAAACTACTTGAACAATGTTTTTTTAATTCCAAGAATTCCCGGGATTCCGGGAAATATTTGGCATATCCATGTTATGTCCTCATGTCGCAAGTAGCCAAAATAGCTCTACCTATTCCGACCACTGGTTATCAGCCATTGCGGGAATGAGATCTTTTCTTATTGAGTGGTTTAATCATCTCACAAGCCCCAATTTCAGGTTTTTTTCCTCTCGCCAAATCCACCTGACGGCCACTTACATTGACTTGTAACAACGACTGCTACAAAGAGGGATTCGGGGACGCTGGCTTTACGTTCTTAGAGCCTTGCCAAAAGTTGTATTTTGTCCCTTTCACTGTTTCATGAAGTCGGTTTTTTTTTTTTGTAAATTTTTTATTTTATTTTGTTCAGTGTTTGGGTCCATCCACACCTAGTATACATAAAAATAACACCACAGTTATACCCGCATTAGCAGTCGTATTGAGGTTTAGAGAGAATTGAGGTTTGGGAGGTCTTAATTTTTAACTTTCCAATGAAAATTACTTGTCAATACGAATAGTATCTATAAGCCCAAACACGACGTAGCTAAAACATACCGTTGAGGAGTTCCCTCGACTTTATCTCGTCTCCACCAGTAGGTCAGCTCTAAACCATCACTGTTTGACAGTGTAATCAGACATAAATCTGAGAATCAAGTTTTAACCCTATGCGTGCCTACAATTTCAGAAAGTTGCCCTCGATTTCTCAAGGTTTCCATCATCAGATTCTGATCTGATGACAATGGGCATAAACGGCGAGTATACTCTTTTACTATCAAGAAATAATTACTCGAATCCATCCCATTTGGTTGTTTAAATTCACCATTGAAGTGGGGAAAATATTTGATATTTAAACCTGATTTTCTCTAGATTCCCATGGCTCACGTTGATGCGACTAACGCCATAGTAAATCAGAGCCTTATATCATTATACTATGCTATATTTCGTTCGTGTCCACCGTGGGTATGGTTTCCATACTAAGGTGCCCAATGACCTTTGAATGATTTAGAATTTTTCACAGTTTAGAGGCAATTAAATTTAAGAAGTGTTTGATATGAATTTCAACTTTAATATCTCTACGCGTCCATGTGAAAAAGGGTAGGTAGTAAGTTTATAATTATTAAAAATATATGTTTTACGTCATGTAAGCAAAGATAATATTTTAATATTTTATGTAACTTCAAATTTATCATTTTCGCAATTTTTCCTATATCTGTACTATATAACGTTGCTTCGTGCCGAATTTCAAGATTCTGAGTTCACGGGAAGTACGTTGTAGGTTTTGATTCCCTAGCTTGTGACGGAAATCCGTCTAAGGTGTCGGTACAAACTGCTGTATCTTTTGATCGCGTTAACTTAGAAGTTTGATTTTTTCACTGCTTAAAGGGACAATAGACCTAGGTATTCGGTATAAATGTCAATTTGATACCTTTATTCGTTCGTGAGAAATAAGGTAGTAAGTTTCATTTTATTAAAATATTTTTATTATATTATATAACTAAAAAAATGTGATTTTCGCAATTTTTCCTATATTTGCATAACATGGCAATGCTTCATGCCAAATTTCAAGAATCTGAGTTTACGGGAAGTATCCTGTAGGTTGTAGGTAGGTAGGGGGATGTAGCAAGCCTTCTCGTAGAGCGCCACCTATGCTCGGGCCCTCCCCGTGAGTAGCGGCATACTCGTATGCCGTGAAACCGATTGCTACACCACGATGACAAGTCAGAGAATTCGCAGCTTTGGCAGTCCACTCTCAAAGTCATCTCGATCAATATAGAAGGTTTCTCACAGGAGAAGGCGGATATACTCTCCGACCTATGCCGAAACACGCAGTGTGACATCTTATGCGTGCAAGAAACCCATCGAGATGCCAACCAGAGCCGACCACACATACTCGGACTGTCGCTTATCGCCGAGATCTGTCACCCGAAGCACGGTAACGCAGTGTTTGCTGCTCCCGGCGTAAGCATTACATCAGCTCAGTGCGTCTCAACCGATAGCGGTGTTGAAATCATCACAGTGGTTACTGGAGTTTGCTCAGTCACCTCCGTTTACAAGCCGCCAGGCTCACCTTTCCTTTTCGAGGCTCCCGCTAATTTCACCTGTCAGCAAATTAAAGTGGTCGTTGGAGATTTCAACAGCCACAGTATAAACTGGGGCTATCGAAGTACCAATGCGGACGGTCAGGCGGTCGAGGACTGGGTAGAACTGAACGACTTGACTCTGATCCATAGCCCAAAAGACCCACCTTCATTTAACAGTGGACGTTGGAAAAGAGGCTACAATCCGGACCTAATCTACGTCAGTTCCAACATCAGTTCTCAGTGCAAGAAACTCTTCTGCCAACCCATTCCTCGCACCCAACATAGACCCATAATGTGCACTATCGAGCCTATTGTTCGTCCCATTATAGTACCTTTTAAGCGCCGCTTTAACTACGGGAAAGCTAACTGGGAACAATACTCGGAGTCCATCGATAGTGCACTTTTAAATCTTCCGCCAATGCCACAAAATTACGACCGATTTGTGGACATTGTAACGACCACAGCGAGAAAATACATCCCTAGAGGCTGCCGCACATCTTACATCCCTGGGCTGTCAAAAGGAGTCCACAGAGCTCTTAAAGCTATACGAGCAATCGTTCGACAGAGACCCTTTCTCTGAAGACACTCTGGAACTGGGTGAGAATCTCCTTTTGGAGATCAGCGAAGCCCGGCATGATAAGTGGATGGAAACCGTTACCAACATCAACATGACACACAACACCAAAAAAGCGTGGACTACTATCCGGAAGCTCACCAATGAAGCTCCACCAGCTGTGTCTCCGAGTAAGGTAACGGCCAACCAAGTTGCTCATCAGCTTATCGTGAACGGCAAGCCAGAATATCGGCTTCGCAGAGTCCCAAAAGTGAGATATCCAGAGAACACTAGTGACTCAACCATCTGTCAGCCTTTTAATCTTGCTGACATCACTAGTGGAATAAGGGAGCTTAAGCGCGGCAAAGCCTCTGGAATGGACAACATTTCAGTGGAGCAAATCCAACACCTAGGCCCTGTTGCGGTGTCGTGGCTACTGGAGCTTTTCAACAGCTGCATGACATCCGTAGGGATCCCCCGCCTCTGGAGGAAAGCCAAAATCATTGCGATTCTGAAACCGGGGAAACCTACTGATGATGCTAGAAGCTTCAGGCCAATTTCTCTTCTGTGCCACACCTTCAAACTATTTGAAAGGTTAATTTTAAACCGCCTTGCTAGCCTGGTCGATCCTAAACTGATCCCGGAACAGGCTGGATTCCGACCTGGAAAATCATGCTGTTGTCAGACCCTCAACCTTACCCAGCACATAGAGGACGGCTTTAAAATGAAAAAATGAAAAAAAAATGAAAAATCGTTTATTGCAAGTAATTCATACAATGTAGGTTACGCTCTAGATCCTACACTAGGATTCCCTGTGTTGTAGGACCTAGGCTCCGCGATCCGTTCACAAAAACTTAATACTAGAACTTAAAACCTAAACTAGAACAATCTACATCATTGGAGTGTGTGTGTGTGTGTGTGGGGTGAATGATTGGTGTAGTGTGTGTACTGTTGAGTGAGTATCTGGGTATGTGGGGTGAATGATTGGTGTAGTGTGTGTACTGTTGAGTGAGTGTCTGGGTGTGTGTGTTTGTATGCGTGTAGTATAGAATCTATTAAAATCCCTGAGCAGGTGATGCATCACCTACTCAAGGACCCTAACAAATTCTTCAGTTTGGTTATAATTCAGCGTAAGGAGCCAGAGAGAAACTAATTTTTTGCATTTGTTTTTTGTTGTTTTAAGGATTTTGTGTTGGTTGTTTATTTTCCCATATATGTATGGTCCCATAAAACCAAAAGATTTTCTACCGAAAGATTTAAAACATCTAATTCGGTCCCATCTTACTTTACGATGAGAGTGACTCTGAGCACAGTGGTTCAGCGAGGTTTTATGGAACCGTAAAGTAATACTAAGTATGTATAGCTGTCTTACTCTTAGCACGGATATATCAGAGTAAAGTTGATCAGTGGGGTATCGAAATGGTCGCCTGTACGCCACTTTTAACAAAGCACGTTGCGCCCTTTCCACATTCATAAGGTGAGTTTTCCCAGATATGCCCCAGCATGGAATACAATATTGGACCACAGACTGACACAGGGAGAAGTACACCATTTTAACAGTTGACTGATCAGCAGTCTTGCCAAGTCACTTAAAGATGAATAACAGCTTCCTTATTCTACTGCTCAGGTAATTCAAATGCATCAGCCAGTTCAGTCTGTTGTCCAGATGAACTCCGAGGTATTTGAGGCAATCTGTCTGCTCTAGATGTGGACAGGTGCAACAGCTGTTTTTACTATTGCAAGAATGTAGCCGGAAGTGAATGTTAACTCTTGGGGCAGAGCGTATCGACACAGCAAAGTTAATTACCTTAGTTTTTTTTACATTTAGTGCTAGTAAATTGTGTTGGAGCCAGTTTGCCACCACCTGAAGCCCAGTTTCTGCGCAGGTTTGTACTTCTTCCCAAGTTTTACCACTGAAGACTATGGCGGTGTCATCGGCATATGTGAATATTTTAGCCTGGGGGAGTGTAGTTGAACATAGCCCGTTTATGTAGATAATGAACAAAGTGGGCCCCAACACACTTCCTTGGGGCACGCCAAAATTTACGATAGTCCGATTGCTGTATTGGCCATCCAAGACCACTCTTTGCGTTCTATCACTGAGGTAAGAACTGAACCATTCCAGAGCAGTGCCACGGATTCCCATGTACGAAAGTTTCCTTAATAAAATTTTCCTCGATATTGTATCGAACGCTTTTGCAAGGTCCAAGAAGACCCCAGTACATGCGCGGCCCTGGTCTAGATTATGCGTAATATAATCTACTAAATTTGTAACTGCATCTTCCGTGGACCTGCCACAACGAAAGCCATACTGATTGTCCGACAGCAAGTTGTTTTTTTCAAGGTAAGTTAAAAGTCTTTTATTAACAATTTTTTCAAGAATTTTGGAGAGTCCTGTCAATAGCGATATTGGGCGATAATTGGCTGGATCTTTAGCATCCCCAGCTTTATGTATAGGGCAGATATTAGCAATCTTCAGGCATTCAGGTACAGTGCCACTGGACAAACTTAGGTTACACAGGTAGGTAATTGGTGCGACTAGTGCATGTGAACATAGTTTTATGATTTTATTATTTAGACCATCATAACCGGGCGCTGAGTCAGTTTTGAGGTGTGTAATTATATTATTAACTTCTTTCTCGTCAGTTGGAGCAAAAAAGAATGAGTCAGGGCTATTGTGTACGATACTATATTGCTCGTTGTTTAAGGCTAGTTCAGTTTCAGTTCGACCGAGCTTGTCAAGTGTTTGCATTGCCAGTTTTTCCCCAACCGTAGAGAAATAATTGTTTACTTTATTTAATATCTCGTTTGAGTTTTCACTATTTGTTATAAGGTCCGATTTACTATCAGATTTCTTACATTTAATGTTACATATTTTTTTAATCGCATGCCATAGTTTTTTAGAATTACCGTTGGATTTTTTCAATAGTTCCCGGTCATAGGCTACTTTCAAATTAGTTAGTAAATTGTTGCAATAATTGCGATATTGTTTATATCCTTGTTGTATTAAAAGATTATCACGATTCTCCTGTTTTCTTGCATGGACATGCATATGGTCGCGACGCCTTATACATTTCAATAAACTTTTAGTTACCCAGGGCTTTAGAATGGCATCTGAGTTACGCGAAGTATATCTGTTGGTGTGTATATTTACTTTATGAGAAAGCACTTCTACAAATTGTTCGTATGCATTTGTAACATTTGTGCATTCATAAAGCCAAACCCAGGATTCCATCTCAATGTCTTTGATTAGATTTGGGTAATCAATGCGAGTGCGTGATTGCTCAGAAAAGGTCTTTGATTGATGTCTGTGAATGCCGCAGACAATTGTTTCATGATCCGTTATGCCAGTTTTGCAAACTATTACTGTAGCAGATTTCCTAGTATTAAGCATAACGTGATCTAGACAGTTGTCACCACGTGTGGGTAATGTATGTCCTGGAAAATAGCCATAATGGCTAATTATATCTAAATAAACCGGAGCCCGTCTGTCAGTGTGACCAGTTGTAATATCTATGTTAATGTCGCCAACAATAGCACATGTGTCAGCCTTACAAGAGGACAAAATGGTCGACAGGGAAGCGCAGAAATTATCTATATTGTGATGCGATGGAGACCTGTATAAAGCAATAAGAGACAATTCACTGCCCACAGAAATGAGCAGACAGTTCGAGTCCTTAAAACTAGGTTCTACTATGGAAACCTGGAGAGAAGATTTAGTATAGACAATGATGCCGTCGTTTTGATTTAGGTACGATTTAGAAGAGTGATAGTTATAGTTAACGATTTCATAACATAGCGGTGAGTTGTCGAGCCAGCATTCGGTTAGGATTATTATGTCAGGAGGAAAAAGCAGTCGATTTAAGAGAACAGTGAACTCATCGAAATTCTTTTTTATGCTACGTATGTTCTGTATTACTACAGTGTACTGTTTACTTAGATCTCCAAGATGTACCTTACATTCATCTATTGATTCAAGTATCAGAGAGGAGGTGAAATCTGTGTTGTCGATGTCGTCAATAATTTCAACAATGTTAGCCATTGGTGATTAAGGGTAGTTGTACAGTTGTAGGTCTTGCTAGTTTGCTTATATTGCAAGAAGAGCATATACGAGTTGCAGTTGATAATGTGTAAATGAGTAATAGGGTGCAGTATAAGTGGTGTAGTGTAGAATGTAAATAGTTAAGTTCTTTCAGTGGTTTTGTTTGTGCGTGTAGTGTATGTATTTGTGTGAGTTGTTTTATGTTTATTAAATACATGTAGATGCGATTTCGTGATAAGAAGGGATAGTAGGATAAGTTAGTTCTTACAAGTAAAAAGTTTCGCAAACATTTTTTGCATATGATGTGATTTTTGTTAAACAATGATACAATTAAAACTAAACATATGTTGCTAACTAATAATATGTTGGTACCTGCAGTGCGAAAACCATTGTATCGGAAATAACAATAAATACATAATTTGTTTTTAGTTGAGATTAGACCAGTAGAATACCGAGGTATTTGTGACGAGCGCATCTGTTTATATATGTAACATGTGATACTTTCATTAAATTTAGCATATAAAGTTATACTATACAAGTATTGTGTGCACCAGATAATATAACGAAGAAAAAATGTAAATACGTTATATACTTTATGACTGTATAAATAATATTGTGAGCATATCATTACAAAAACTAAACTGGACTGTGCAATATGTGTTAAATTTTTACTTTGTGCAACAAATTGTGTATAATGTGTGAAATGTACGTGTAAGTAAGTAGGGTTACATTTTTTGTGGAAATTGGTTTGTTTTTTAGTGTTACAAACTAAGCAATAAGAAAAACAGAAATTATACAATATACGTAATGTTGAGATATCAAGAGTAATATTATATGTCATTATTACAGTTCTGTTAGCATTTGCATATCCCGGAGAAATTAGTCAAATATTATTTACCGAATGAAGTTCTTGTAGTGTTTTCTCAGATTTGATGAGAATTTGTTTGGCTCCTTGCTCCTTCCTTATAAAGATATTTCCGTTCGAAATCCAGCAGAACTTGTACTGCCCTTGTTTTGCGTATTCTCTAGCTTGATAAAAAAGTTTTCTTGAACTAGCAGGGAGATAGTCCGCGACATACACAGGGCGGCGATCGCCTGGGATTCCGATGCATTTGGTATTCAAGCGGTCGTCATGGGGAGTATTTCTGTTGAAGTTGCGTAAGGAGCTTAATAGTTGGTTCTTTATTTGTACCGTTGTAAACTCAGCAATTATTGGTCTTACAGTTCCTGGTTTGCCAGGTAATCGATACACATCACGGATTTGGGACTCATTAATCGGCAGGTTGACCACTGTACCAACCTTAGTGACAATAGAAGCTAGATCTGATACAGCCTCATTTATTGATGGGGGTACATTACGTATTTCTACACTCGATGTGCGTGATAACTGGTTGAGGTCCTGTATTTTTTGTTCCAGATTTAGTATGTGATTATTTTGTGCTTGGTTCTCCTTTTTTAAGGTGTTAATTTCCTTAATCAGGTCATCGTATTGGTTGCTGATAAAACTTACGGTTTTTTCTATTTCACTGTTTGATTTCTGTATTGCAGCATTTTGCAGTTTAACTTCAGCTAATTCAGCAGCAATTTTAGCCAGGGTTGATTTTTGATCGTTCGAGAATTCTAAGAATTTTTCATCTTGTTCTTTTTTCCAAATCTCGAGCATTTCCAGTATTTCATGTTTAGGATTTTGCCCTTTATCTTCGCTGTGGGGTGAGAAAGCCGTACACGGGCGTTTGTTGCCCCGCGACGCGGTGTTTATGCTTTCATAAGGGCTATTCGACACAGATTGAGGAATGTCAGTGTCAGACTTTGTTTGTTCAGCAACCAAACAGCTTTGAAACCGGCAAGGTGACGGGCACTGTATTCGTCGACCTTACTGCGGCTTACGACACCGTCAACATTAAACGCCTTCTGTGGAAGGTTGGCGAACTTACTGGGGACCGTAACTTTGTCGGGGTCCTTGGTGAACTCCTCCAGAACCGTCGCTTCCAGGTACACCTCAGCTCCGATAAAAGTCGTTGGCGAGCCCAAAGAAATGGCCTACCCCAAGGCAGTGTCCTGGCTCCGTTGCTGTTCAACATCTACACCAACGACCAACCATCTACCTCAAACACGACTCGCTTCCTGTACGCTGATGATTTGGCCCTGACATCACAGGGATCCTTTGAGGAGGTAGAGGAAAACCTCAATAAGGCACTTGAAGATCTGAGTATCTATTACCAGGATAACGCCCTAAAACCAAACCCCTCAAAAACTCAATCGTGCGCATTCCACCTGCGCAACAGAGAAGCGAGTCGAACCCTTAACATCCAGTGGCGAGGTGTACCTATCAGCCATTGCAAGCTTCCAAAATACCTGGGTGTAACTCTCGACAGGTCGCTCACTTTTAGGAAACACTGCGAGAATACTAAGCAGAAAGTTGCCTCCCGCAACAACCTGTTGCGAAGGCTGACGAGCACGACCTGGGGAGCCTTTCCATCGGTGTTGCGAACCACTGGCCTGGCACTGTGCTACTCCGCGGGCGAATATGCATGTCCCGTGTGGAGTCGTTCCGCTCACGCCGGGCAGGTGGATGTAGCA
This sequence comes from Helicoverpa assulta, assembly GCA_963856015.1. NCBI lineage: Eukaryota > Metazoa > Arthropoda > Insecta > Lepidoptera > Noctuidae > Helicoverpa > Helicoverpa assulta. The sequence continues at coordinate 11,873,408 of CAWLCW010000001.1, read as the reverse complement.
CTGAACGAAACGTGCCGCATTATAACTGGCTGCCTCAAGCCGACCCCGGTACAGATGCTGTATCCACTGGCCGGCATTGCCCCACCAGATGTTCGCAGAAGCGTGGCTTCTGGCATCGAGAGAGCCAAACTCGAAGCAGACCAACGACACCCCATGCACAATTACACCCCCGTGCCACAGCGGCTCAAAAGTCGCAGGGGTTTTTACAAGATCGTTGCTCCTGTCGATGGTGAGGCCTCTCTAGCCAGACGGGAACTTTGGCGGTCGAGGATTTCACTGCCCACTCCGTTTGTCCCGCTCTTGGAAAGACTCCCTCCTGGACACGATCTCCCGAGAAGAGTTTGGCAGTCCTTAAACAGACTCCGAACGCAGGTCGGCCGAAGCAAAGACAATCGGTCCAGGTGGGGTTTCACGGGCGGGGCGGACCTTGGGTGCGAGTGCGGGGCTGCTATGCAGACCATGTCCCACCTCATCGCATGTCCGCTGTGCCCTGAAACTTGCTCGCGGCAGGACCTCATGAGCGCATCCGGCCGTGCTCTCGCTGTGGCGGCATATTGGGCTGACAAAGTGTAGTCTCACTATAAGACATGTCATCGACACGAAAGAAAAAGAAGTCCTGTAGGTTTTGATTCCTTTGCGAGTGTCGAAAATTTGTTGAAAATATCGACATAATCGGCTGTATCTTTTGATTGGCTTGGCTTAGAAGTTTGATATTTTCACACGCTTAAAGGGACAATAGACTTGAGTATTTCATGTGAATTTCAGCTTGATACGTTCACGCGTTCTTGAGATAAAGGGTCTTGACAGACAGACAGACAGACAATGAAACTTACTACCTTATTTCTCACGAACGAATAAAGGTATCAAATTGAAATTTATACCAAATGCCTAGGTTTATTGCTCCTCTAAGCAGTGAAAAAATCAAACTTCTAAGTTATCGCGATCAAAAAATACAGCAGTTTATACTGACACCTTTTTTTTTTTTTTTTTTTCCGACGTTAAAAATCATCAAATGACCCCTCCCGCTGTGGGTTAGCAGCGGTGAGGGAGTGTCAGACTCTTACTGACTAAAAACCGTCGTGTTCCGTCATAGGCCTTTTATGTACCAGGGCCGCGGTATCTCTTTCGAACAACCCGCAGCCCCGGCAGGCCTTGGCCCTGCTGGGCCCCGCTGGGGTTGCTGACATCTCTTTGAGGAGCGCGTGGAACAACACGCGCCGTCGACACGGGTCTGTCGTCTAGAAAGACAGAGGGACGATGAGCCACCCGAACTCACCGCCCACAGACCCACGCCTACGGTGGCCGGGAGTCATCTCGCGACACCCGGCGCCCATGGTGTCTACCTGGTCCAGCGCGGCGGCCGGGATGAGAGGTGCGAACTCTCTGGCGTTCCGCCTCCTCCTTCTCGAGCATGACCGCTTCGCAGAAGGAGGCGACGGCATCCCATTCCCTCTCGCCCCGGACCATGGCCTGAACCAGGGCCGGACGCGAGAGGTCGCCGCCGCCCAAAGCCTCGACGAGGACCCGGCGGTGCCCCTCCCATGCGGGGCACACCTGGACTGTGTGGTCCACCGTGTCCTCGGGGCTGTCCGCACAATGGTGACACCCGGGCGCCTCCTCACGACCGATGCGGTGCAGGTACCTCCCGAAACAACCGTGTCCGGTGAGGACCTGCGTCATGCGGTACGTGAGGGCGCCGTGACTCCTCCCGAGCCACTCCTCAAAGAGGGGACTTACCACCACTATGGTGGCGTGCCCTTTATACTGACACCTTAGACGAATTTCCGTCACACGCTAGAGAATCAAAACCTACAAGGTACTTCCCGTGAACTCAGAATCTTGAAATTCGGCACGAAGCAACGTTATATAGTATAGATAAAGGAAAAATTGCGAAAATTATAAATTTGAAGTTACATAAAATATTAAAATATTATTTTCGCTTACATAACATAAAATATTTTTCTAATAATTATAAACTTACTACCTACCCTTTTTCACATGAACGCGTAGAGATAAGTATTAAAGATGAAATTCATATCAATATTAAAATATTATTTTTGCTTACATAACATAAAATATTTTTTTAATAATTATAAACTTACTACCTACCCTGTTTCACATTAACGCGTAGAGATAAGTATTAAAGTTGAAATTCATATCAAACACTTCTTAAATGTAATTGCCTCGAAACTGTGAAAATTCTAAATCAACGCAAAAATTCAAAACGCTGAGGTAGGTACCTACCTAAGTTCAAATTGTATTTCATAATGTGCAATCTCCTACCGTGTGCGTCCTACCTGTCATGACTTACGGAGCCGAAACGTGGACACTGTCGGTACGGCTGGTTCACAAGTTTAAAGTCGCTCAGCGGGCTATGGAAAGGGCTATGCTCGGCATTTCTCTGAGGGATCGCATCAGAAATGAGGTAATCCGTCAGAGAACCAAGGTCATCGACATAGCCCACCGAATCAGCAAGCTGAAGTGGCAGTGGGCTGGCCATATTAGCCGAAGAACCGAAAACCGTTGGGGTAAACGAGTTCTAGAGTGGAGACCACGCCTCGGCAAACGTAGTGTAGGACGTCCTCAGGCACGGTGGAGTGACTGGCAGGAGCTGGATGCGAGAAGCCGAAAATCGATCTCAGTGGCGTGCACTTGGAGAGGCCTATGTCCAGCAGTGGACTGCGATAGGCTGATGATGATGATGATGAATCATTGCGCAAACATTTTTCAGATGTCATGTAGATCCTATTATTCATTCCTCACATGCAGCATTGTTTGTTGAAACCTGGGGATGTCGTTGAGACACTTTTGAACTTGATGGTTTTATTGAGGTGTGTAAATTAGATGGTCCAGCCATGTCTAATGCAAATCCAGGTTGGGGATCTATCGCGTATGTACGTCGCAATCTCAAGGATGCCGTTAGAGACGGATCTTATGAAAGATATTATTTAAATAACCTAGACGCTGCAAACGGCCATTGTGGATGCTTGCATTTTGAAATCTTTAATGTCAGAGTGATAACTGTATATAAGTCACTATAATGTCAAATTAATGTTGCAATAGAGTGCATAAATACAGTAATATACGGCAGCAACTTCAATAGGTATAATTCATGTTCCCGTCTGATTGTTGTGGGGGATATCAATATCGATTTTAGAATGAATCCCCAGAATTTATTTTCCACATATTTTTCATCCATAAACTTGTTTCCGTTAATAAACACTAGCACTACACGAAGTAATACAATTAAAGATAACGTATTTTCGAACTTTAATGTTCAATGTGATACAATTCACACCTTTTTCAGTCACCATTTACAGATTTGGTTCAAATTTAAGACATAATTAGTTATTTTCATTCAGATTTCTGAATGATGACTATAAAATGTTGTAAATAAATAACTTTAAAAGAACTTTTACAAGGTACTCGCCTACTATTTTAGTTATATTATAAAATAAAAAATATTAACTATTTTGACTCTCACGAAATTACCATAACTATGATTGTTCTAAACTGAACGGTTTTCGCGAGAGTCACTTTTTATTTATACGGGATTTGTACGGAACCCTCGGTGTGCGAGCCCGACTCGCACTTGGCCGGTTTTTTTAAAGAGTAACCATAGAGTTTCTTGCCGGTTCTTCTCCATAGGAAATGACCAATTTGGAATTGTGCACTAGCTCTGATATTTTATAAGTGCCCATGTAGGCCTATGTGAAATAAAAATATTTAAATTTTAATTTGACCCAGTAGGTATTGAAATTTTGTTAATTATTTTGTCGCGTGTACGATAAGCCTAGCTCGGTTACAGAAGCTACATCCAATATCTTAAAATGATCTTGCCTAACTGTACTTGTTATTATAAACTAAGCTTTTTTTGAAAAATAAATTATTATTATTATAATACTGTTTTTTCTACTTTTATCAATCACACCTCACACAACAATCACACTTTTACCGATCACATAAATAATAAACACCGCACAATATTTTTAGGGTTCCGTACCTCAAAAGGAAAAAACGGAACCCTTATAGGATCACTTTGTTGTCCGTCTGTCTGTCTGTCTGTCTGTCTGTCAAGACCCTTTATCTCAAGAACGCGTGGACGTATCAAGCTGAAATTCACATGAAATACTCAGGTCTATTGTCCCTTTAAGCTGTGAAAATATCAAACTTCTAAGCCAAGCCAATCAAAAGATACAGCCGATTATGTCGATATTTTCAACAAATTTTCGACACTCGCAAAGGAATCAAAACCTACAGGATACTTCCCGTAAACTCAGAATCTTGACATTTGGCATGAAGCATTGTCATATAATGCAAATATAGGAAAAATTGCGAAAATCACATTTGTAGGGTTCCGTACCTCAAAAGGAAAAAACGGAACCCTTATAGGATCACTTTGTTGTCCGTCTGTCTGTCTGTCTGTCTGTCAAGACCCTTTATCTCAAGAACGCGTGGACGTATCAAGCTGAAATTCACATGAAATACTCAGGTCTATTGTCCCTTTAAGCTGTGAAAATATCAAACTTCTAAGCCAAGCCAATCAAAAGATACAGCCGATTATGTCGATATTTTCAACAAATTTTCGACACTCGCAAAGAAATCAAAACCTACAGGATACTTCCCGTAAACTCAGAATCTTAAAATTTGGCATGAAGCATTGCCATATAATGCAAATATAGGAAAAATTGCGAAAATCACATTTTTTTAGTTCTATGATGTAATAAGAATATTTTAATAAAATGAAACTTACTACCTTATTTCTCACGAACGAATAAAGGTATCAAATTGTAATTTATACCAAATACCTAGGTCCATTGTTCCTTTAAGCAGTGAAAAAATCAAAACTTCTAAGTTAACGCGATCAAAAGATACAGCAGTTTATACCGACACCTAGACGAATTTCCGTCACACGCTAGGGAATCAAAACCTACAAGGTACTTCCCGTGAACTCAGAATCTTGAAATTCGGCACGAAGCAACGTTATTTAGTACAGATAAAGGAAAAATTGCGAAAATGATAAATTTGAAGCTACATAAAATATTAAAATATTATTTTAGCTTACATGACATAAAATATTTTTTTAATAATTATAAACTTACTACGTACCCATTTTCACATGAACGCGTATAGATATTAAAGTTTAAATTCATGTCAAACACTTCTTAAATCTAATTGCCTCTAAACTGTGAAAAATTTTAAATCATTCAAAGGTCATTGGGCGCCTTAGTATGGAAACCATACCCAAGGCGGACACGAACGAAATATAGCATAGTATAATGATATAAGGCTCTGATTTACTATGGCGGTAGTCGCATCAACGTGAGCCATGGGAATCTAGAGAAAATCAGGTTTAAACATCAAACATTTTCCCTACTTCAATGGTGAATTTAAACGACCAAATGGGATGGATTCGAGTAACTATTTCTTTACAGTAAAAGAGTATACTCGCCGTTTATGCCCATTGTAATCAGGTCAGGATCTGATGATGGAAACCTTGAGAAATCGAGGGCAACTTTCTGAAATTGTAGGCACGCATAGGGTTAAAACTCTCGTTTGATTCTCAGATTTATGTCTGATTACACTGTCAAACAGTGATGGTTTAGAGCTGACCTGCTGGTGGAGACGAGATAAAGTCGAGGGAACTCCTCAACGGTATGTTTTAGCTACGTCGTGTTTGGACTTATATTATGGATTTGGCGACCCCACCGAGGGTGTCCCCACGGTGTCGTCGTGGTTGGGCTTGTGTGCCTCAATGATCCTGAAGCTCTGCCGGTAGAGATACTCATGCCGGAAAGGTTCAGGGGAGAGGCCAGACAAAGAGGGACCCAGGGAGGGGCCGCTCCTGACCAGTCGACGATTGTGGACATGGCAAGGATGCGGCCATACCCGCAGAGGTGCAGGCGCACTGAAGCGGCGCTCGTTTGCTCTTCGTACGACGAAGAGCAAACCTTTTGGCGGGTTTGCTGAGCCGGGTTGGCTGGACAGCAGACGGAGGCATGCCTAATGCCGCCGCCGAGGGCTTGGCTTAATCGCCCGGCCCAGAGGAAGGACACCTCTTAGATAAAAAACCACCCAATCCCAAGTTTTGGGAGCGCGGCGAGGGGATGAATGGCCGTGGGGGACACGGTCGTTAGCGCTCCCCCCTGTTGGGGCCAGCCGCCCCCAACAGTATGTAGGCTTGCCCCGGTATGAGGCCACTGCCGGGGTCGACGTTTAATTGCCCTCATAATCGTGGGAACTGTATGGAAGATAAAAACAAAAAAAAACAAAACAAAGACGATGAAAGGGAGTGGGATGAGGACTCGGGCTCCGAGTCCGCATCCAGCGATGGAGCAGCGGGAGACCTCAGGGTCTCCCAGAGCAAGAAGGACCAACGAGTCGACGCCTTCCTAAAGAGGAAGAAGGACGACTTGGGGTCTTCCTCCTGTGGCCGCGGGGCCCCGGCCAAAAAGGCCGACCGGAGGCCGGAGATGGGGAGGGTCGCTGAGGCGCCCAAAGACAAGGGAGGAGCAGCTCAACAGAGCTCCTCCGAGGAGGACTCGGCGGCCGTCGGCTCTGACCAGGAGCGGAGGGCCAATTTCGCCAAGACGGTGGCGGCCGCGTTCAAGGGCGTGTCCCAAAAGCGCGTCAAGGCCAATAAGCAGAGGGCGATTGACTCGGCCTCCGCCACAATCATTGCGGCAGCTGAAGCAAGCTTCGGCCAGGCTCCAAAGAGCGATCTGGCCAAGCTGCAAGAGGAAGTGGCTCGTCTCACGTCCGCCCTGAACTCGCTCCTGGAGGAGAACAGGAGTCTCCGGGCGGACCTGAGAAAGATGAGAGAGCAGGAGGCCGAACGCAGCGGGACCACTTCACAGCGGCCGCAGTCCTCCCCGGTGGAGAGCCAGGTCCTAGCCCTGGTTCGGCAGGAGATGGCGGCCTTCCAGGCCCGCTTCTCCATCCTGGAGGGCAGGGTCCTACGGCCTCCCCTCGCGGCGCCGAAGCCCCCAGCGGCCCAAAGGGCCTCTTATGCGGCTGCGGCTGCAGCGGCACCCCCGCCCAGAAGGGGACCGCCGAACAAGCCACCTGTGGCGGCGCCGAGCGGGCCGCCCAGGAAGGCGGCCGCCCAGCCAAAGCCCAAGGCCGCAACAGCGGTCCAGGCGCAGAGGGCCCCGGTGTCAACATCAGCACCGGTTCCGTCGTCGGCACCAGTGGCGAAACGCCCTCCGAAGCCGACACCGTCTGCGGCCCCTACCTCTTCTGCCACTGAGTCTGAGTGGCAGGTGGTGGGGGAAAAGAATAAGAGACGCAGGGCGGCCAAAGCGGCCAAAAAGAAGGCCCAAAAACAGCGGCGCAGACAGCGAGCCGCCGCGGCACAACTCCGCGCCCCCAAGACCGCGGCTGTAGTAGTCACACTACAGCCGGACGCGGTAAAAAGGGGCGTGTCGTACCGCGACGTGCTTGCCCAAGCAAAGGAGGCGGTGAACCTGCAGGAGCTGGGTATCACCTCCGGCCTCCGGCTCAGGGTGACCGCAACGGGCGCCCGAATGCTGGAGGTCCCAGGAGCGACCAGTGGGCCCGCCGCGGACGCTCTAGCCGAGAGGCTCAGGGCGTCCATAAATGCGGATGATGCTCGAGTCTCCAGGCCCTACAAGTGCGCGGATCTGCGCATCATGGGCCTGGACGACTCAGTTACTGCGGAGGAGGTGGTGGCCGCCGTCGCTAGGACGGGTGGGTGCTCCGCCGACGAAGTTAAGGCGGGCACCATACGTCCCGACTTGAGGGGCACGTGCACCGTCACGGTGAGCTACCCCGTGGTGGCGGCCAAGACCATAGTGGACGGCCGTAGGTTGCTCGTTGGTTGGGTGTCGGCACAGGTCAAGTTGCTGGACCCTAGACCCCTGAGGTGCTTCCGATGCCACGTCGGGCATCATGTGGGTGTTCGTTGCACCTCGGAGGTCGACCGCAACGCCCTCTGCTTCCGCTGCGGTCAGCCCGGACACAAGGCCGTGGCTTGTAGCGCCGCGCCGCACTGCACTGCGTGCGCGGCTGCTGGCAAGCCGGCCGAACACCGGGCAGGGAGCAAGTCATGTGCCCCACCTGCCAAGATCAAGGGTAAGGGCAAGGGCCGGCCGTCCGTCGCCGCCACCGCCACCACCTCCGCAGTGGCCACCACCGCAACTCCTGCGGCCCCCGCCGCCTCCAATGCTGCCGCCGCTGTTGGCGCCGTCGCCGCTGTTGCTGCCGCAGCGCCTGAAGAGGAGGAAGACGTGATGGAGTGCTAGTCTGGCTCCATTACGCTTCCTCCAGGCGAACATCAACCACTGCGCCCGTGCCCAGGATCTGCTGCTCCAAAGCATGGCGCAGTGGTCGATCAACATCGCCGTGGTCGCTGAGCCGTACTTTGTCCTTCCCAGGGATGACTGGGTTAAGGACCTTAGCGGCTCAGTGATCATCATATCGTCGGCCGCCGCTGGTACTCCTTCCCTCGAAGGGGTGAAGAGTGGAAGGGGTTGCGTCGCAGCACGGTTCAGGGAGATAGTCGTCGTGGGGGTGTACTTCTCCCCGAGCCGAACTCTCGCCGAGTTTCACAACTCCCTCCTGGAGTTGTCCGTCGTCGTCGGAAGTTATTCCCTCCCCGTGATAGTGTTAGGGGACAAGGACTTGGCCTGGGGTTCCCGACGCACAGATGCACGGGGTAGGATGGTGGAGGACTGGGCGCTGGAAGCAGGCCTGGTCGTCCTCAATCGGGGTTCTGTCCCCACGTGTGTACGGATGCGGGGCGAGTCAGTAGTGGACATCTCGTTCGCCAGCCCCGCTCTGCTGCCGCGTGTCTTTGACTGGCGCGTGGAGGAGAGGGTGGAGACCTACTCCGATCACCCGTACATCCGGTTTGACGTCTCCGCCCAGAACCCTAGCGCGCCGGTCCTGCAGACCCCGAGTGGTCCACGTTGGGCGCTGAGGCACCTTGACCGGGAGCTTCTCCTGGAAGCCTCAGTCGTGCAGGCCTGGGAGTCATCACCGGACAGGCCCGCCGACATCAACGACGAGGCGGAGTGGTTCCGGGAGACCATGTCCGAGATCTGTGACGTGGCCATGCCCCGAGCCCCGCCAGGACGCGCCCGACGCCAGGTGTACTGGTGGTCTTGCGAGATTGCCGCCCTTCGAGAGGCGTGCGTCGCTGCGAGGCACCTGTACACCAGACACCGCAGGCGCGCATCCGCCCTCCGGATGCAGAAGCCAGGGAAGCAGAGCTGTACGAGGGATACAGAGCTGCGAAGACCGCCCTCCAATTGGCCATCATCCAGGCCAAGGAGGTGGCCAATGCGGAGTTGCTGGGGTCTCTGGACAGGGACCCGTGGGGGCGCCCGTACAAAATGGTGCGGGGCAAGCTCCGCCCATGGGCCCCCCCGCGTGTCCCGGGGGGGGGGGGGGTCGTCTTGGCGGTGTCTCTTGGCATCGCCAACGCCTTCAACACCCTTCCCTGGAGTTGCATTAGGGAGGCACTCCGGTATCACCGGGTGCCGACCTACCTTCGTCGCGTGGTCGAGGCCTATCTGTCGGATAGGTCCATCATTTACCCTGGTCACAACGGGGAATGGAACCGGCGAGAAATGTCGTGCGGTGTTCCGCAGGGGTCGGTACTGGGGCCGCTCTTGTGGAACATCGGCTACGATTGGGTGCTGCGCGCCGACCTCCCTAGCGGCGTCAGCGTGGTCTGCTACGCTGACGACACGCTGGTTCTGGCACAAGGGAGGTCGCACCAGGAGGCGGCCGACATAATGACGCGCGGGGTTGCGACAGTCATCGAGAGGATCCAGCTGCTGGGCCTGGAGGTGGCCTTGCACAAATCCGAGGCCATGTGCTTTCATGGGCTTCGGAACGCGCCACCTTCAGGCTCCCAAGTCACGGTGGGGGGGGTTACCATCGGCGTCGAGAGGGCGATGAAATACCTGGGACTCGTCCTCGACGGCCGGTGGAACTTCGTCGAGCACTTCCGACGTTTGGGCCCCAAACTGGAGAAGGCAGGTGCTGCATTCAAGCGGCTCCTGCCCAACCTGGGAGGCCCAAACGCCCCCTGCCGTAAACTCTACGCGGGGGTCATGCGGTCCATGGCCCTTTACGGGGCCCCGGTATGGGCACGTTCGGTACGGCCGCGGGCTGTACACTACCTGAACGTGCCCCAAAGGGTGATAGCCATTAGGCTAATCCGGGGGTACCGCACGATCTCCCGCAAAGCAGCTGGCCTACTTGCTGGACTGCCACCGTAGGATCTGGAGACGAGGGTCTTCTTGCGCCTGTACGACTGGCACGAGGAGGCTCAGCGCCGGGGAGAAACCCCGTTGCCGCGGCAAGTTGTCGCGCAGCGGGCGGAGCTCCGGCGCGATCTCATGGTGGCCTGGAGGGAGCGACTGTCGCAACCCAGTGCAGGGCACGCCACCATCGTGGCGGTAAGTCCCCTCTTTGAGGAGTGGCTCGGGAGGAGTCACGGCGCCCTCACGTACCGCATGACGCAGGTCCTCACCGGACACGGTTGTTTCGGGAGGTACCTGCACCGCATCGGTCGTGAGGAGGCGCCCGGGTGTCACCATTGTGCGGACAGCCCCGAGGACACGGTGGACCACACAGTCCAGGTGTGCCCCGCATGGGAAGGGCACCGCCGGATCCTCGTCGAGGCTTTGGGCGGCGGCGACCTCTCGCGTCCGGCCCTGGTTCAGGCCATGGTCCGGGGCGAGAGGGAATGGGATGCCGTCGCCTCCTTCTGCGAAGCGGTCATGCTCGAGAAGGAGGAGGCGGAACGCCAGAGAGTTCGCACCTCTCATCCCGGCCGCCGCGCTGGACCAGGTAGACACCATGGGCGCCGGGTGTCGCGAGATGACTCCCGGCCACCGTAGTCGTGGGTCTGTGGGCGGTGAGTTCGGGTGGCTCATCGTCCCTCTGTCTGCTTAGACGACAGACCCGTGTCGACGGCGCGCGTTGTTCCACGCGCTCCTCAAAGAGATGTCAGCAACCCCAGCGGGGCCCAGCAGGGCCAAGGCCTGCCGGGGCTGCGGATTGTTCGAAAGAGATACCGCGGCCCTGGTACATAAAAGGCCTATGACGGAACACGACGGTTTTTAGTCAGTAAGAGTCTGACACTCCCTCACCGCTGCTAACCCACAGCGGGAGGGGTCATTTGATGATTTTTAACGTCGGAAAAAAAAAAAAAAAAAAGGTGGATTTGGCGAGTGGAAAAAAACTTGAAATTAGGGCTTGTGAGATGATTAAACCACTCAATAAGAAAAGATCTCATTCCCGCAATGGCTATAACCCAAGTTAGAAGGGAATTCGCATCACCTCCTATAAAATAAGCTCTAACACAAGGTAATTGATATAAATAGTAAAGGAGTTCCCTGAACTATATCTTATCTTTATAATAGATCCCGCAATGCCATCAAACCTATCCACGTGGAAAGCCCTCGTCAATACGAATAAAATAAGCCTAAACACGTGGTAGTTGCAGCATACTGTTCAGGAGTTCCCTCGATTCTCTTTGGTATCAGCATAGTCAAATCCATAATCAAATCAGCTCACTTCACTGTTTCGCAATTCCCTCAAAAATACACCCGCATGTCTGGTTTTGACTTGATGCGTGCCTACAATATTCGAGAGTCGCCCTCGATTTCTCGAGGTTTCCAGATCCTCATGAGGTCCTGGTAATCCGAATTGAGATCTTCCTTCTTTTTAAAAATTTTAACAATAAAAACTGTCATTGTGACCTGTACAATCCAAAAAACTGCTTGTTTTTTTTACAAGCTTTTATTTAACTTGCAATGTATGTTTGTATATATGTATGTATGTATGTAACTATGTGTGTTCGGGTGGAATTTTACAACTCAATTTTAAGGCACTTGCCCTCAACCGATTGAGCTGAAATTTTGCATACATGTTTAGTTTGGATGACAATGTATGTTAAGCAATGTGACGTCATCCTAAATCCAACAGGGCTAAATATACAAGATGGCGGACTAGTTATTTTTAAGGTATCTATACAATATGGGTATCAAATGAAAGGGATTGACAAGTAGAACACATTTCATTTTACGAAATAAAAATCCAAGATGGCCGCCGCTACAAAATGGTGAATAACCTATTTTTTTCAATCCCATCCATATGGGTATCCAATGACAGGGCCTGACAAGTAGAATAAATTGCACTTTACCAAATCAAAATCTAAGTTGACCGCCGCTACAGAATTTAGACTTAGGAACGTACCAGGTGAAAACTAAAAAGTATAAAATAAATTGAGGTAAAAAAAAAATCCTTAAAAACAAGCTTTTATTTAAATGCGCTAAAAAGAAAAAAAAACTTTTACTGTAACTTTACTGTCAACTTATAACGAAATTTCAAATTTAACATACATATTTGCCACAATTTATATGTTTTAAAAGCTTGCCGCGATTTTACTAAGAAAGTAAATACGAGTACATACTTAAATCTCGCGACAAGCTTTTAAAACGTATAAATTTTGTCAAATATGTTAAATTTGAAATGTCGTTATAAGTTGACAGTAAAGTTACAGTAAAAGTTTTTTTTAGGGTTCCGTACCTCAAAAGGAAAAAACGGAACCCTTATAGGATCACTTTGTTGTCCGTCTGTCTGTCTGTCTGTCTGTCTGTCTGTCTGTCTGTCTGTCTGTCAAGACCCTTTATCTCAAGAACGCGTGGACGTATCAAGCTGAAATTCACATGAAATGCTCAAATCTATTGCCTCTTTAAGCTGTAAAAATATCAAACTTCTAAGCCAAGCCAATCAAAAGATACAGCCGATTATGTCGATATTTTCAACAAATTTTCGACACTCGCAAAGGAATCAAAACCTACAGGATACTTCCCGTAAACTCAGAATCTTGAAATTTGGCATGAAGCATTGTCATATAATGCAAATATAGGAAAAACTGCGAAAATCACATTTTTTTAGTTATATAATATAATAAAAATATTTTAATAAAATGAAACTTACTACCTTATTTCTCACGAACGAATAAAGGTATCAAATTAAAATTTATACCAAATACCTAGGTCTATTGTCCCTTTAAGCAGTGAAAAAATCAAAACATCTAAGTTAACGCGATCAAAAGATACAGCAGTTTATACCGACACCTTAATGAATTTCCGTCACACGCTAGGGAATCAAAACCTACAAGGTACTTCCCGTGAACTCAGAATCTTGAAATTCGGCACGAAGCAACTTTATATAGTACAGATAGAGGGAAAATTGCGAAAATGACAAATTTGAAGTTCCATAAAATATTTAAATATTATTTTTGCTTACATGATATAAAATATTTTTAAATATTATAAACTTACTACCTACGCTTTTTCACATAAACGCGTAGAGATGTTAAACTTGAAATTCATATCAAACACTTCTTAAATCTGATTGCCTCTCAACTATGAAAAATTCTAAATCATTCAAAGGTCATTGGGCACCTTAGTATGGAAACCATACCCACGGCGGACACGAACGAAATATAGCACAGTATAATGATATAAGGCTCTGATTTACTATGGCATTAGTCGCATCAATGTGAACCATGGGAATCTAGATAAAATCAGGTTTAAACATCAAATATTTTCCTCATTTCAATGGGGAATTTAAACGACCAAGTTTGACGGATTTGAGAAATCATTTCTTTGTAGTGAAAGAGTATACTCGCCGTTTATTTTCATTGTCATTAGGTCAGGATCTGATGATGGAAATCCTGAGAAATCGAGGGCAACTATCAGAAATTGTAGGCATGCATAGGGTTAAAACTTGATTCTCAGATGTATGTCTGATGATACTATCAAACAGTGAAGATTTAGAGCTTACCTAATAATGGAGACGTGAGAAAGTCGAGAGAACTCCTCAACGGTATGTTTTAGTTACGTCGTGTTTGGGCTTATATTATTCGTATTGACGAGAACTTTTCACAAAAGTTAAAAATAAAGACTTTTTTTTTTCTTTTACAAAAAAAAAAAAAACAAAAAAAAAACTTCTAAAAACAACAAGAAAACTGTTTATATGCATCGGTCTAGATCTCGGTGGTTAAATAAATATAAATGCATCCTCTAGACACCGACTTCTAGAACGATGCACCTAACATCTTCTTCCTTTCTTTCTTGTTTTTGTTTTCTTGTTGCTTTTTTATACGTTTGAAGTTGGATTTGTTTGTAAAATGCTTTTTGAATTCATTTTGATAAAGACCATTATGACCATTACGACCCACCAGTACAAGTTACGACTGGGAATGTGGGTATTGAGATATATAAACTAAATGAGAACTATTTACAAAATGAAATAAAGCCGACTTTATAAAACAAAGAAAGGGACAGAATTAAACTTTTGTCAAAGCTCTAGAAACATAAAGCCAGCAGCGGCGTAAGAGGGGGGCGGAGGGGGCGGTCCGCCCCGGGTACCACGTCTAGGGGGGTGCCATCTTGGTCGGCACATATCTGCACGACCAGGATGGCACGGGCAAAAGGGACCATCCACAGAGTGTACTTTTGTAATCTGCAAAGCCTAGGTTCACTACCAGTCGCAGTGCAGGCCCGAGACATGCATCGCCACGGGACTGAGAGAGGTGACACAGTCCGACTGTTGACCCTCTCTTTTCCACCCGCATCCTTGTCGCACGCCCGCTCGCGCCAGTCACAATAAATTGATTGATTCCTTAAAGTTAGAAAAATCTAACAAAAGGTTGAGGAACCGAAGTGACAAAAATCACTGGTGCTCGCTTCAGTCACGGTTTTTTTTATTTGTGCTTAATACTGAGTTTAATTTGAGGGTCCTGAAACCAACAATGAAAAAAAATCTTTGAAGTGGTTTTTTTATCGGCGGTCCAGGTACTTTTGTGACCCAAAACTCAAAAAAAATCGCGCTCGCTGCGCTCGCGACTTTTCCTCTTTACAGTGCTTTCTTATAATTGCTTTGAGTACTTTTGTGTCCCATAACTCAAAAAATTTCGCGCTCGCTGCGCTCGCGGCTTTTTCGCTATACGCTGATTTCATGTGTCGTGGTATTTTTATGTCCCAAAAACTCAAACAAATTGCGCACGGCACTGATGGTCCCCTTATATTATTTAGGATTTCAATGATGAACGACTCGCTTTAGATAAATAATTACTTTAATACAGATCGATTTACAAACATATAAAATATAATATTTGTGTGAGCGCACGATACGTTCGTCGCTGACCGAATCTGTAGGCGAGCCCACCTCCGGGGTAGGGCACGCCACCATCGTGGCGGTAAGTCCCCTCTTTGAGGAGTGGCTTGGGAGGAGTCACGGCGCCCTCACGTACCGCATGACGCAGGTCCTCACCGGACACGGTTGTTTCGGGAGGTACCTGCACCGCATCGGTCGTGAGGAGGCGCCCGGGTGTCACCATTGTGCGGACAGCCCCGAGGACACGGTGGACCACACAGTCCAGGTGTGCCCCGCATGGGAGGGGCACCGCCGGGTCCTCGTCGAGGCTTTGGGCGGCGGCGACCTCTCGCGTCCGGCCTTGGTTCAGGCCATGGTCCGGGGCGAGAGGGAATGGGATGCCGTCGCCTCCTTCTGCGAAGCGGTCATGCTCGAGAAGGAGGAGGCGGAACGCCAGAGAGTTCGCACCTCTCATCCCGGCCGCCGCGCTGGACCAGGTAGACACCATGGGCGCCGGGTGTCGCGAGATGACTCCCGGCCACCGTAGGCGTGGGTCTGTGGGCGGTGAGTTCGGGTGGCTCATCGTCCCTCTGTCTTTCTAGACGACAGACCCGTGTCGACGGCGCGCGTTGTTCCACGCGCTCCTCAAAGAGATGTCAGCAACCCCAGCGGGGCCCAGCAGGGCCAAGGCCTGCCGGGGCTGCGGGTTGTTCGAAAGAGATACCGCGGCCCTGGTACATAAAAGGCCTATGACGGAACACGACGATTTTAGTCAGTAAGAGTCTGACACTCCCTCACCGCTGCTAACCCACAGCGGGAGGGGTCATTTGATGATTTTACGTCGCTAAAAAAAAAAAAAAAAAAAAAAAGCCCACCTCCGGGGTGCGGCGGCGGTGCGCCCGATCAGCCGTGTGCGTCCCCCCCCCCCGCCTGCCGAGTCTCCCGCCGCTGTGGTTCACACGTTAGATGCGTGAACATCCTCCGGCGCGTTGAAAGCCGTATCTTTCAAGAAGTAGATGAGGTCCGGAGCCTGGAGACGACTCCCTCCGCTTCGTTGTCCTCTTTCGATTCTGAAGTGGGCAGAAGACATAGTTTATTGACAGCCCTTCGTATAATGCCACTCGAAGTCGTGACGTCAGCCGCCCTACTGACGCCATCTGCCCCCGGGTAGAGGCGACACACACGCCCCATCCGCCATTGTAACGGCGGTAAGTTGTCCTCCTTCAGTACCACCACGTCCCCGCAGGCGAGGCCTTGTTGCCCGGTGCGCCATTTGGTGCGCTGCTGCAACTCGGAGATGTACTCAAGGCGCTATCGCTCCCAGAAGTGCTGCCTTATTTTCTCAATAAACTCGTATCTGGTTGGTCTAGTAGCAGTGATGGGCTTCGTCGGAATAGACGTAAGTGGTCTCCCAATTAAGAAGTGGCCTGGGGTCAGAGGAGAGGGATCAGTAACATTGGACGAGAGAGGAGTCAGCGGACGTGAATTAAGGATAGCTTCGATTTGCGCAAATAGCGTTGCTAACTCCTCAAACGTCAAAGCAGCATTTCCAGCTACACGTTTTAAATGAAATTTTGCTGATTTAATTCCAGCTTCAAATATACCACCGAAGTGGGGAGAATATGCGGGGCTAAATACAAATTTAATTCCTTCAGAAGTAGCATAATCACTAACAGACTGACGGCTGGATCTAAGCAATCTGCCTAGTTCATTGTTTGCACCCACGAAATTCCTGCCGTTGTCGCAAAAGATCTCATGACATTTTCCTCTACGTGATATGAAACGCCTAAGGCATAAAATAAAAGCTTGAGTACTTAGTTCACTCACCAGTTCTAAATGTATTGCCTTTGTACTGAGGCAAACAAATAAACATAAGTAACATTTAGTGATACGATTACCACGACCTTTCCGGTTACTAATCATGAAAGGCCCAGCAAAGTCAACTCCACACGAGTAGAAAAGAAAACAAGCATTCGTACGCGCTTCAGGTAAATGACCCATTATTGGCTGCATCGTATTCGCTCGTAGGCGCACGCAAATAATACATTGTCTAACTACTTGCCGCGCTAAATATCTTCCACCAATAGGCCAGTATTTATCACGCACCGACGCTAACAGCAGCTGTTGACCTGCGTGGAACAAACGTAGATGTTCATTAATCATTAATAACTTGGTGAAATGATGTTTTGAATGTAATAGTATAGGGTGCTTTTTATCAAAATTATAGTTTGAGTTTCCTAAACGACCACCCACACGAACTATATCGTTCTTATCTACAAATGGAGTCAACTGCAGCAATTTACTCTTTTGTGGTAATTGTTTTCCTTGCTTGAGTAACCCAATTTCAAATGAAAACGATTGTAATTGGCATTTTTTTATTAGTAACATCACTGAATTATTTATTCCATCTGAACATAAAGGGCCTGAATATCTATGTTTATTTTTATTGCAATTATTAACGAAACGTAACACATACGCAAATGTTCTACTTAATTTATTGAAGCTGGAGTACCTTTTGAAATCTATAAAGAAACTACCGTCATCAGAATTGTCTACTGCAGCTATCAACGAATGTACCTTTAACTCAGGTAAGTTTTTAATTACGAAAGAATTCTGTGGCCACTCTGAACGTTCCTTCTGTAGGAAAGAAGGACCTTCCCACCACAAGGAAGAAAATAAAATGTCCTGGGGTTCAACTCCCCTTGAGGCCAAGTCAGCTGGGTTCATATTCGTAGGTACATGTCTGTGTTCAAAACCAGTTGTTAGCTCGTTAATTTCATTAACCCTATTGCAGACAAACATTTTAAGATTTCTTACATCAGTCCTTAACCATCCTAAGACAACTGTCGAATCTGTCCAAATAGTTTTGTTAGTTATATTAAATCGTAATGACTGTATAATTTTATCACATAATCTAGCTCCCAGCAAAGTACCGACTAATTCCAATTTTGGTATAGTAATAGGTTTTAAGGGTGCAACTCGTGCCTTTGCGCATAAAAGTCGAACAGTGACCTCCTTTTTGTCATTTATTGACCGTAAGTATACACATGAGGCATATGCTTTCTGTGACGCATCAACGAAACAATGTAATTCTATTGACATAGGGTTATCGCAAAGAACATTTCTGCTAATTTTAATCTTAGAAATGTAGTGCAAATTAGAAATAAATTTTAACCACTTATCTAATAAATTTTGTGGTATGGGGTCGTCCCAATTTAACTTAATGACCCATAATTGCTGTAAAAATATTTTAGTTTTAATAATGCATGCACTAATTAATCCCAACGGATCAAATATTTTACAAATAGTAGCTATTACGACTTTCTTTGTAACA
Organism: Helicoverpa assulta; assembly: GCA_963856015.1. Lineage (NCBI taxonomy): Eukaryota > Metazoa > Arthropoda > Insecta > Lepidoptera > Noctuidae > Helicoverpa > Helicoverpa assulta. The sequence goes on along the minus strand of CAWLCW010000001.1, from coordinate 11,854,927 downwards.
ATTTGCGGTGGCGATTCTACTTTCGAGGGAAATTGAATGATGTCGAGTTTTGGAGAATAATTCAAACCTAGCACGCTGGACTCTTTAGTCAAATCTACCGGGTCTAATACACTATCATAACAATCAAGTGCCTGCAAACAGTGAGTACGAATTTTTCTTAAGGGAAAACATGCTGAATCCAAAATTTTCTTAACATTCATGTATACATGCTGTAATTCACTTTCACTATTTGCCCCTGTATTTAAATCGTCGATGTAAAAATCATTTTTTATTATTTCCGCGATGACGTCATCATTGCATTCCTTAGCTAATTGTAATAAACATCTGGTACTCAAAAACGGAGCGCTGGCCATTCCATACGTTACTGTATTCAATTGTAGAATCTTTAAATTGCCGTTATTAGCCGCTGAGCCGTTATTATTTGGTTTCGTACTAACGGATGAGTCCCTCCACAAAATTAACTGAATGTGACGCTGAGATTCATGCAAAACGGCTTGTCGGTAAAATTTCTCAATATCTCCTAAGAGAACAAACCTGTGCCCGCGAAATCGTAACAAAATTGAGAATAAATCAGACTGCACTACTGGGCCCACAGCCTGAATGTCATTTAATGACTTCCCAGATGATGTTTTGGTCGCGGCGTCAAACACTACTCTCGATTTCGTCGTTTCACTGTTCTCGCGAAGTACACAGTGATGTGGAACGTAATTACCAAATTTTGGGCGATCTACTTCACTTAAATGACCCAATTCCTTAACTCCTTAAGTTTCGGATTTTTATTTAATTTTAATTCTAAATTTAAGAAACGTTTTTTAGCCATATAATATGAATCACCAAGACTAGTTTCAGGTTCCTTTAAGGGCATACGCACACAAAACCGACCGTCAGATAAGCGAATTGTGTTTTCTATAAAATCCGTTTCACAAAACCGTTCCTCTAATGAGTTTGTTTTTGTCTGTGCAGGTAGTTCTTCAATCTCCCAAAACATCTTCAGGGAATCATCAATATTTGAAAACTGATTGAAATAACAATAGACCTCAGACTTGGATTGACTGTTACCGAGTGGGCCGGCTATTAACCACCCTAACTGTGATTCTTGTAAAGTAGGTTTATTAGACCCTAACTTAATTTGATTAGTGCCAATAATGTTCCAAAAAACGTCAGCCCCTAAAAGCATATCTATAGTGGAAGGCTGGAAGAACCTTGGATCCGCTAGTTGTATACCACACGGAATATCTAACTCGCAAACGTCTATTGCCACGCTGGGTAAAATACCTGTTATGGTGGGCACTAGTTAACAAGAGAAGCTTGATCTCAACCCTGCGAAATGCTCGGTCATTACATATTCGCGTAAGCACTCAACCATTGCTTCAGCGTACACTCTTGATGATCAACCACTACCTAGATCCCATTGCATCCGTGATCTTGGGGTTCACCATGACTCCAAACTTAGCTTTGAAGAACATGTTGGCAAAATAGTCGCTAAAGCATCCAAATCTCTAGGTTTCATAATGCGTCTGTCCAAGTGCTTCACACAAGCCAAAACATTAAAAATCCTATACTGCACTTTTGTTAGAAGTCACTTGGAGTACGCATCCGAGGTTTGGAACCCACGGTATCATAAATATATTGATCGAATTGAAAGCATTCAAAAGAGATTTATAAAATATCTATGTTTTCACCAAAAAATACCCTACAAGTCAGAAAATTACCTTAAACTATGTAAAAAATTTCATATACTGCCTCTAAGCATGCGTCGGGAGATTTCTGACTGCTTTTTCCTACTGAAGACTTTTAATAACAACATTAACAGCCCCGATATTCTATCTAAATTCTATTTTAATGTCCCTAGTAAATTGAAACGATTTAATCCACCGTTGTGTGTACCACTTACTTCGTCGAATTATAGGCAGAATTCATTTATTGTGCGTGCAAGTAGAAGCTTCAATAACATATGTAAACAGCATGATTTTGATCCATTTACGACAAGCGTGTCCTCGGCCAGAAAGTGTCTAAGCCTTAACTTTTTTCATTAATACAAACTGTAATATTTTGATTCTGTTATTATTATATTTCCTTTCTTGTTGGCAGTACTCTTCTTATATAATGTTGTTCACAGATTTGTTTGTATATATCTGTATCTATACGTGGAGACCTGTAATTGGCTGTCCGTTTACCATACTGTTCTTAGTTTATTTTCTTTAGCTGTAGGTTTCCCATGTAAATAAATAAATAAATAAATAAAGAGACTGGAGTACTAAACGTAGATGAGCAAGATTTAATCGTCACGACACACTTTCCCAAAATGTTAGTTTTAATATTATTAAGACCGCAAACCTTTAAGGTTTCACTAAAATTCTTATTGAACCCTAATTTCTCTCTCATAGTTTCGGTGAAAAATGACGATTGACTACCAGTTGTGCTACCAGTGTCCAATAATGCTCTCCTCGCCTTAACCTTTTTGTTATTCAACTCATTAACGATTTCTACCTGAGCCGTACCACAAAATACAATAACGTATGAGTCATCGTCGTAGCTGATAACGTAACCGGTTCATTTTGTTGACTACTTGCATTTTGCTCTGAAGAAGTATTCAAGTTATCTTTATGAACCAAAGTATTGTGTTCACCTTTACATATTTTGCAAGAACCCTTTAAACGACACTGATAACTATTATGCCCACTACGTAAGCACTTAGTGCACAATTTTAACCTTTTTACTTCGCAAATTCTCTCGTCACAGTTCATTTGTTTGAACTTCGGACATTCATAAACAAAATGATTCTGTTTACAAACAACACATTGATATTTTCCCGTTGAATCCGAAGCAGCCAAAATATATGGTATTATGGACAAACAGGAAGTTTATCGGATCTATTGTAATGCGTTGTCTCCAAGATGTCTGCTCGGTTACGTAAAAATGAATAAAATTTATCTAACGTCGGTAAATCCGATAGACTATTTTTATATTCTTCCCATTTTATGCCAGTGGTGGAGTCCAGCTTTGCTGAAACTATAAATATCAACAAGACGTCCCACTGATCAGTAGGAAGCCCGAGAGTGTGCAAAGAACTCAAGTTTTTAGATAAGTGATCAATTAAATATCGCAACGCTTTGAATGATTTCTTCACAATTGGTTCAATACTTAGTAACGACTTAATGTGGTTATTTATTAAGATATTTTACAAGCTTTTATTTAACTTGCAATGTATGTATGTAACTATGTCTGTTCGGGTGAAATTTTACAACTCAATTTTAAGGCACTTGCCCTCAACCGATTGAGCTGAAATTTTACATACATGTTTAGTTTGGATGACAATGCATGTTAAGCTATGTGACGTCATCCTAAATCCAACATGGCTAAATATACAAGATGGCGGACTAGTTATTTTTAAGGTACATATACAATATGGGTATCAAATGAAAGGGATTGACAAGTAGAACACATTGCACTTTACGAAATAAAAATCCAAGATGGCCGCCGCTACACAATGGTGAATAACCTATTTTTTTCAATCCCATCCATATGGATATCCAATGACAGGACTTGACAAGTAGAATAAAGTGCACTTTACCAAATCAAAATCTAAGATGACCGCCGCTACAGAATTTAGACTTAGGAAATTACCAGGTGAAAACTAAAAAGTATAAAATAAATTGAGTTAAAAAAATCTTTAAAAACAAGCTTTTATTTACATGCGCTAAAAAGAAAAAAATAAACTTACTGTAACTTTACTGTCAACTTATAACGACATTTCAAATTTAACATATTTAAAAGCTTGTCGCGATTTTACTAAGAAAGTAAATACGAGTACTTAAATCACACAGTAAAGTTACAGTAAAAGTTTATTTTTTTCTTTTTAGCGCATGTAAATAAAAGCTTGTTTTTAAAGATTTTTTTAACTCAATTTTTTACTATTATAACGGTTGCATAAAATTAGCCATGCCTTTTCATAATTATCAGCGGTAAACTCAATTGATCTTATAACGACAGCGGCACTATTTTCTAAGCTTGATCTAAGATAGTGATATTTATTAATTAATGAAATAAAATCGTTTTTATTAACTAGGGAATCGAAAGTGTCCCTGAACTCAAGCCATCTTAGATAGTTCCCGTCAAACTTTGGCAAATTTATAGTAGGTAACTTTATAGAATTCATGGAATGTGAACCTTGATTAGACATACTATCATCATGTAACGATCTCTTCTCTGAATTCGCACATTCAATCAATTCTATAGCCATGGAAAGAAGAGAAAAGAATTGTGACTCAATAGAATCCCGCTCATTTAACTGTTCATCGTCATTTGAAGAGAGTAATTCAATATCTGATTGTATGACGTTAAAATCGGACAGCAATTCTTGAAATTTATCAACCCGCAAAGATAGTTCTTTAACTTGAATGCTAGTTATCTTTTTCGCACCTACCTGGGTCAAAACATTCACATAATCTTTGAATTTTGTTAGTCTACCTTTGATTATGCTACGCTTTTTAACAAGCTCCTTTAAAGCGTCTTTTCCTTCCATGACTAATCAACAAAATAAAGAAATTGCACAAGGAACTAGGCAACATAATGAAATGATCAAACCAGCTATAACGGTTCCGTCGTAGTGATCCAGCCGCCCTGCCGTAGTCACCACTCGGATGCTTGCTGGATTCGCACACCCACAAGCCAAGCACTATGCAAGAGATAATCTGGAATTTACATAATTGTGTAACGTTAATATTTAAGTATGTGAATATATTTTTTTTTATGTAGGGTAGGCGGGAAAAAAAAATGAGCAAAACTTGAATAAATAACTAAGTTTAGATTTTAAATATTTAGCTAGGAAGTAAATAGCGTAACTGGTAATATAATTTTAAACTAAAACCATCATCTAATAGGATTTCTAACTTTATCAACTTTTTGAAAAGACAAATAGGGTTGAAAATGATAACGCGATAGGTATGTACTTATAGGCAAGCTTTCGCAATAGCCGAAGCGTAAATAACAAAGAAGAATGGTAATAGTGCACTTGAAATACTATCTTGTAACGCAAGCCTTACGCAAATCGAAAAGGAGAAAATGAGAAATAGTGGATAGGATAAAAGGCCAACTTCCCTTGGGTATTACGCCAGACGTCCTCCAGCAGTCCTCAGTAAAGTTTCCACTCCACCAGGGCAGAAGGCAGCATAAGCAGCAATCCAATCCAATCTCTTTGTTCCGTAATTCAAATTCCAGTAACGGTTTTCCGTCGTTCTTCGATGGTTATCCGAAGATTACAGCTTTGAGTCGCAATTGTACACGGTCGCCACAATGTTTAGGATTTCAATGATGAACGACTCGCTTAAAGCGCTTATTACACTTGACTAAATTCAGTCGTCTAATTAGGTTTATCTAATTAGGTTTCTGAATGATTTAATGAAACCTACCTTCCTAAATGCGATTATATTTGTCTGAATTTAGTGACTGAATCATTTAGACGACTGAATTTAGTCAAGTGTAATAAGCCCTTTAGATAAATAATTACTTTAATACAGATCGATTTACAAACATATAAAATATAATATTTGTGTGAGCGCACGATACGTCCGTCGCTGACCGAATCTGTAGGCCACAGAACACATATACCCTGACTGTAGGCGAGCCCACCTCCGGGGTGCGGCGGCGGTGCGCCCGATCAGCCGTGTGCGTCCCCCCCCCCCGCCTGCCGAGTCTCCCGCCGCTGTGGTTCACACGTTAGATGCGTGAACAATGTCCATGGTTTCAATTGAACATGAAAGGAGATGGCCAAATTTTCATAGTAAAAAAACCCAGAATCGACAGCAACGAAATGGGTACCAATGGGTTCATTATGATAGACCTTTGATGGTGCCAAAAAATCCAGCCTGAAATCCATGGGGTATAGGAGCTGTATCATATTTTCACCAAAATAGTGTAGGGACACATGTAAGTATGTATGGCAGAGTGCAAGGTAAGCAAAAACGTGTGTGAGCGTGAAGTATGCGAGGCACGCACAGTTACTGCGCACTGGTCCGAGTGAACGGTTCTATCTGGGGGTTTACGCGAAATATATCCGGTATCCGAACACCGTTGTTTCTCTCAACCCCCTGCGCCCCACGACCAGAAGAGGCAGTGCTCCATTAGGGATCCTCCTAACCACGATCCCTAAAGTGGTGACCCCGAACGCAAGTTATAAACGTGTTGCGTGAATTGCGTGGACATTTATAAGCGCATCGTAAGCGCGAACTTTGTACAAGATGATGCAACCACAAGTGCCAGCTCAACCCACAGTGAAAGTAGAAGGCAAGGATGTAGCCCAAATCAACATCAAGACGCAGATTCCGGAGTTCTGGACAGACAAACCACGACTATGGTTTGGCCAATTCGAGGTCATAGTGGCAGACCAGAAACTAGGTGAGAGAAAAAAATTCAACTTAGTGGTCGCAAGGCTAAGTTAAGACAGCGTCCAAGAAGTGTCTGACTTAATACTTCAGCCACCAGAAGATAAACAATATGCAGTGCTGAAAGAGAGATTACTTAGCGTCTATGAAGAGTCAGACAGTCAAAGAATCCGGAAACTAATGAAAGGAATCGATCTGGGAGATCAGAAACCGTCGCAGCTGCTACGAAGAATGAAGGACCTTAGCAGAGGAAAATTCCCAGACGATACCCTGCGCATCCTGTGGAGTGAGCATTTACCAGCGGCAGTACGTACCGTGTTGAGTACCAGTGAAGTTACCGACCTGAAGAAGCTAGCTGAGCAGGCGGACAAGATCATGGAGGCAGCGGAGACGAACGACACAGTCTCACAAGTCACCTCCGGCGCGTCAACATCGAGCACCGACGCATTAGTAGCAGAAATATCGAAACTAAGCAAGAGGATAGACGATATGCACACAGATAGGCAGAATAGGAAGAATTCCTACGCTCGATCTCGTTCACCATCTCCAAGGAGACGGAGGTACTACCCGTCGCAACAGCGGTTCAGGAAGAGATCAACGGATTGGGTGTGTTACTACCACTTTCGATACGGCAATAAAGCTACGAGATGTGAACAACCCTGCAGCTGGAAAGGTGGCGCCACGTCATCGGAGAAACGCCAGTCGGGAAACTAGCAGCGGTGCAGCCTTCGGTGGGGGACTGCATTGACATGTCAAACCATCGACTAAGCGTTAAGGACATCAACACGGGTATGCGTTTTTTAATAGATACTGGTGCTAATGTTTCCGTCTTACCTGTTACCAGAAAATCATATAGTGTAAGCGATAGTTCTAACTTTAAATTATACGCGGCAAATGGCTCTGAAATTCAAACTTATGGTACTAGAAATTTAGAATTAAATCTTAACCTTAAGAAACTGTATAAATGGACCTTCATCGTAGCCAATGTTAAACAACCAATCATAGGAGCAGATTTTTTACGCCACTACAATTTACTAGTAGATCTGAATTCACAGAAACTAATAGATAAAGAGTCAAAATTATTAGCAAGCGGTAACATGATAAAATGCACGGAACCCTCTGTCAGCATTGTAGACGGCAAGCACCCTTATCACTTGTTGTTATCGGAGTTTTCAGACATCACTAAACCTAGGCCGTATAGGGATGACGACATTGATACCGATAATAACAAAGTATTGCATCATATAGAAACTACGGGACCACCCGTACACGCGCGCGCTAGGCCTCTGCCCCCTAACAGGTACCACAAGGTAAAGGAGGAATTTAGGTCTATGCAGGAGATGGGAATCTGCAGGCCATCAAAGAGCGCGTGGGCAAGTCCGCTACATGTAGTGGCGAAGAAAAATGGGGATATCCGGCCTTTTGGTGACTACAGGCGACTAAACGCTATCACCAAGCCGGACCGATACCCCGTACCGCGGCTGCACGATTTCACGTACGTGCTAGCAGGTAAGAAAGTTTTCTCAAAGCTCGACATAAATAAATCTTATCATTGTGTCAAGGTAGCAAAAGAGGACATCGAGAAAACTGCAATCATAACTCCCTTTGGTTTGTTCGAGTTCCCGCGCATGACTTTCGGTCTACGAAACGCGAGTCAAACATTCCAACGTTTTATGAATCATACGGTATTGCAAGGCCTAGACTTCCTATTCAGTTTCGTTGATGACGTCATCATAGCGAGCGACTCTATAGAAGAAAACAAAAGACATCTCAGGCAGGTTTTCGAACGTTTTAGGCAGTTTGGCATCACCATCAACCTGTCTAAATGCGAATTCGGTAAGTCTAGCATAGAGTTTTTAGGATACGAGGTCTCTACTAGGGGTATTCGACCCCTAGACGACAAAATCAAGGCCATCTTAGATTTTCCTCGTCCTAAAACCATAGATCAACTGAGACGGTTCTTAGGTATGATTAACTTCTATAGAGCTAACATTCCAAACGCCGCTAGCCATCAGTCAAGCCTCAATGAATATATGAAAGGCGCAAAAAAGAACGATAAGACTGTTATTCAATGGAATAGTAAGTCAGACCTTTGAACAATGTAAACAAGGTCTAAGGAATGCGGTGATGTTATCCCACCCTAAGGCGAACGTGCCTTTAGCACTTATGACTGATGCCTCAGACACCTGTGCAGGAGCCGTGCTACAACAAAAAATTGATGGTGCATGGCAGCCATTAGGATACTTTTCTAAGAGGTTTACAAAAGCTCAACAAAAGTATTCTACGTATGACAGGGAGCTGTTAGCAATTTTTATGGCAATCAAACATTTTCGTTATCTTTTCGAGGGCAATCAGTTAACTATCTTTACAGACCACAAACCTTTAATTTACGCGTTTACTAAACTACAGAGCAATTGTGAAACACCAAAACGTACGCGACAATTGTTATTTATCAGCGAGTTTACAACAGATATTAGGTACATACAAGGCGAAAACAATACAGTAGCTGACGCACTATCGCGTATTGAAACAATAAACTGCCCTACTGTACTTGACTTCTCGGAATTAGCGATCGCACAAGACGCTGACGCCGAGCTTGCACAATTGTTGAGCGCAGGAAATAACAACATTTGCTTAAAGAAATATCATGTTCCATATAGTAATGCAGATATTTATTGTGAAATTTCGACTAACAATTGTAGACCGTATGTAACCGAACATTTTAGAAAACTCGCGTTCAGTGCAGTACATGACGTCAGTCATCCAGGCATACGAGCAACGCGTAAATTGGTCGCACAACGATTCTTTTGGCCAGGCTTAAATCGCGATGTCGGCAGATGGGCCAAAACATGTATTCAATGTCAGAAATCAAAAGTCGGCAGACACACGATATCGGACTTGCAACAATTTCCAGCTTGTGATCGCTTTGAACATGTACACATCGATATCGTGGGGCCACTACCAACATCGCGAGAAGGGCACAAGTACCTCGTCACCATGATTGACCGTTGTACACGGTGGCCGGAGGCTATTCCTGTTAAAGACATAACTGCAGAAGTAGTAGCAAGGGTATTTTACGAATCGTGGATCAGTAGGTTCGGTTGTCCCGACAGGCTGACGAGTGACCAAGGGAGGCAATTTGAGAGCTCATTATTTGCTCAATTAATGAAGTACAATCAGCACCAAAAGTCGATGAACAGAATCAACATGACAAAACACCTGTTCACAATAAAATGCCATAAGTTATAGTCGCAACTAGGAAACAAAATAGCCTGTACACCAGAAATTTACAAAAGTCGTTAAACACGAGTATTTCAATAGTATCTGTGCACTAGTATTCCTAAAGTCGCTGTACACCATAAATCCAAATGTCGCTGAACATCATTGTATCAAAAGTCACTAAACAGCAGTAAATACAAAATTAGGTTAACAAAGTATATTTTTAATGTTGCCGTGTGTTAATATACTTTTGACGCTTATGTTGTTCAGCTACTTTTGGGACAGTGCTTGCTTGACCTTAATAATGTATGTTAACACGTTAGTATCTATTTCAATACATTACAAAGCAATTATATTTTATTGTCAGTAATCTTACTAATCTATAATATGAAATAACATAAACATAACTGTCATGATCTACGAAGCGATTATTGTGATGGTACTTGTAATTTACTTTGCGCGAATCTTACAAAACCTACCTTCATTGGTATATCACATGGGTATAACGAAACTTCGAACTACACCATATCACCCCCAAAGTAATGGTATTGTAGAGCGCTGGCACAGATCCATGAAGTCAGCATTAACAGCCCGCCTCATTAACAACTCGTCCTGGCTCGATGAGCTGCCTACAGTGCTGCTAGGGTTACGTGCAGTAGGTAGGAGCGATAATGGCGTCAGTCCCGCAGAGTACGTATACGGCCAAACGCTTCGTTTACCGGGAGATTTTTACAGCTCTCATAAACGAGACGATGATGATCAAGAGTTTTTAAGGCAGTTAAGAGATACAATTAATAACTTGAAACCTGTATCACGGGACGCGCGGGACTCCCGAACATTGTTTATACACAGTGACCTTAATAAATGCGACTATGTATTTATCCGTAACGACGCAGTTCGTAAACCTTTAACACCTACCTATGACGGTCCATATAAAGTATTAGAAAGAAAAAGTAAAGTTTTTGTAATTCAACTACCAAATAGAAAAACCGGCCAAGTGCGAGTCGGGCTCGCGCACAAAGGGTTCCGTAATAACTTAACCAAAATTACAGTTAAATCAACCTATCTCAAAAACTATAAGAGATACTTTGATCAAACCAAAAATCGTTGAAAGAGTTAATTAGCATGCATCACCTCTATTTTTTTTAGAATTTTATACCCCGTAGTTATAAAAATAGAGGGGGGGGGACATACTTTTTACGACTTTGAGAGCTGATATCTCAAAAACCGTTCACTTTAAGAAAAATGTTTTTTAGAAAACTTTATATCATTTTAAAAGACCTTTCCATTGATACCCCACACGGGTATGTACATCGAAAAAAAAAATTTCATCCCTCAGTTACATGTATGGGGGGCCCCACCCCCAATTCTTTTTTTTACTATTTAGTGTCATATTTTTGTAGCGGTTCATACAACACATATTCCCATCAAATTTCATCACTGTAGTACTTATAGTTTCCGAGTAAATCGGCTGTGACAGACGAACAGACGGACAGACGGACAGACGGACATGACGAAACTATAAGGGTTCCGTTTTTGCCATTTTGGCTACGGAACCCTAAAAATTAACGTATCCATAGATAGACTTAAGCCAGCATATGTACTAAATGAAGACGGTAATGATAAGCAATCTGATATTATTGTAAGAAACGCTCTTAGTAATAGTAACCCGGTGCTACTGTCACCGTCCCCCACCATGCAGAGCTCTCTGGCTAAAACAAGTCGCAGTGGTCGCGCCATTAGGCAACCTGTAAGATTTGATGATTGTTACGCCCTTGGAGGGTAATAATCGCAGGTTTGGTTTTCTGGCGTTGCCGTAACGGAAGCTTTATGGTGTTTATTAATTATTGCAGAGCGGACGTTACGGCAACTACCCTTAAGAATATGTAAGTCATCGTATAGCCCTTATGGCATACTTTTAAGACGGCCCCTAAAATGGGTGGCTGCACCCAGTGTAAAACACTAGTATAGTTATTAAGCTGAGTTGTTATTAATAACAAACTAGGTCTCGCTTACTAACAACTTAAAATGATTGTGCAACAATGTATGTGTCACCTATGTTGAATGTAAGACAAATATATTTTCTGCTGATATAGTGTCTACCTACTTACCTTTGAACAATAAGTCTTTCGCACACTGTAAAAGGCACTGATTTAAATAGCTTTAGCCTTTGTCAGATAACCACTCGCCATACAAGTAGCTATTATTACGTACGTCAAATATTTTTCGGCTATAATCATGGGCAAAACATACAGCAAAGAAGAAGTTGTGATCGCCCAAAATAACGCGATAGAATCAAAAGTGACGAGATACGAGATCGGTTTCGCAGTCATGGCAACCGCAGTAGTCCTTATCGCAGTGTTAATATCGTATCGTCATTTCCGAAACCGCGTTAAGAAACTTGTGCATAAAGAAATAGTGAACACAGCTGGTATTGTGACCACGTTGCCTGGGCGCATAGAAGCTCGTACGATGACGCAGCAGCCACCGCAGGCTAGCTACGCGTAGGAGGTCCGCCCAATACAAAATTTTATTGTTCTGTTATGGCCAGTGCTTATCGCAATATGTAATAGAATACCTTCCCTGTAATGTTTATAATGCAATGTAATGTTTATGATTCTTGTATCTTACTTTGTATTGTAATTGTATTTACTTTGTGTTGTGTGTAGTAAGTAAGATATATTTTGTTGTGTTTTAAGAAAATTTGTGCCAAATTTTGGGGGGGAGTACTGTAGGGACACATGTAAGTATGTATGGCAGAGTGCAAGGTAAGCAAAAACGTGTGTGAGCGTGAAGTATGCGAGGCACGCACAGTTACTGCGCACTGGTCCGAGTGAACGGTTCTATCTGGGGGTTTACGCGAAATATATCCGGTATCCGAACACCGTTGTTTCTCTCAACCCCCTGCGCCCCACGACCAGAAGAGGCAGTGCTCCATTAGGGATCCTCCTAACCACGATCCCTAAAATAGGTTATGTTGAATTTATGTTAATTTTTAAGATTATTTACATCAAGGCACATAAAAAACAAGGTTTACTAACATTGTACAAGCCAATAGTAATATCCCAATAATAAACTCTGTAACTATTTACAGAGTTTGCCTGGAGATTAAAAGATCTTGATTTTGACTCCTACCCATTGCACTACTGACATGAACCACTCCAGATACGATTAAACACCGACCTTATCTACTCGGAGAGGTTTTCCAGCTATGTGCAAGCTTCATAACTAGCGAAGGTTAATAAGGAAAAAAAAAAAAATTAGGTGCATCGGCCCAGAAGTTAGTGTTTTTATAAAAAGTTAAATTTATTATTATATTTTTGGCTCTTTAATGACAAGTATAGTTGTCACTATCCGCATTAGTGGAAGGTTCTCGTCAATACAAATAATATAAGCCCAAACACGAGGTAGTTTACATATTCAGTCATCGAGTTCCCTCGATCTTCTCTGCTCTCCATCATCAAGTCAACTTTAAACCTCCACTCTTGTATAATGCTTAATAGACATACAGCTGAGTGTCAAGTTTTTACCCTATGCACGCAACTTTCAACAACAACAACAACTTTCGTAAGTTGCCCTCGATTTCTTAGGGTTTTCACCATCAGATCCTGCCCTGATGACTATGGGAACATCTGGGAAGTATACCCTATCAAACAAAAAAATAATTTTGCAAATCCCAAACATCTAATGAACAGCAAAATGTAATGGCAAACTTTTTCATAACCTAAATTCTTGATCGAAAAACCGTTATAAAAAGAGAACCCCATGGTTTTCGGATGATATGAAATACTTTTTTTTAATCCTCACATTATACTGAATCTAATGATATATGGGAGGTTTCTGTCGACTCTGGGCTTTTTTTTGGCCATCTCCTTTATGACAGCTTGGATACAAAAAAGTTGATAGATTTCGCAAATATAAAGGCAAGAAGAGTTAACTTTTTGTAATGATGTGTTTTGTACTGAAGTGTAAAACTAAGCCATGTAGGCTTAGTTTTACACTTCAATTTCAGTACAAAAATATATAATTATTGTACCTAATTAAAATACATATTTTATAATCTTAACGATTTTTTCTTTTTTTGCAAAACCCAATAATATGTAGTCGTAGGGCGGCATAATCAGTTTTGCACGCGGACGAACAAACAGCTAGCGGCGGGCCTGGCTTATACTATTCGTATGGACAAGTAATTTTCATTGGAAAGTTAAAAATTAAGACCTCCCAAACCTCAATTCTCTCTAAACCTCAATACGACTGCTAATGCGGGTATAACTGGTATAACATCCGAATTGAGATCTTCCTTCTTACAATAAAAACTGTCATTGTGACCTGTACAATCCAAAAAACTGCTTGTTTTTTTATGTTCTTCAAACGATCCTGTACATTCTTCTCCATGGAATTTATAATAAAATATTTATATTGAAAGAAACGTCATACTATTCATCATAATTTAAAACTACTTTCATTCGTGTCCGCCACTTTTTGCAAAGCGGGTCAGATATGCCCAATGACCAAGACATAATTAGTTATTTTCAATCAGATTTCTGACTGATGACTATAAAATGTTGTAAATAAATAACTTTAATAAAAGAACTTTACAAGGTACTGGCCTACTATATTAGTTATATTATAAAATAAAAAATATTAACTATTTTGACTGTCACGAAATTACCATAACTATGATTGTTTTAAACTGAATGGTTTGCGCGAGAGTCACTTTTTATCTATACCTACAGGATTTGTACGGAACCCTCGGTGCGCGAGCCCGACTCGCACTTGGCCGGTTTTTTTTTTTTAGATGCCATGTCTGTGGATTCTTAGGTCTTTTTTTTTTTTACCGACGTCAAAAATCATCAAATGACCCCTCCCGCTGTGGGTTAGCAGCGGTGAGGGAGTGTCAGACTCTTACTGACTAAAAACCGTCGTGTTCCGTCATAGGCCTTTTATGTACCAGGGCCGCGGTATCTCTTTCAAACAACCCGCAGCCCCGGCAGGCCTTGGCCCTTCTGGGCCCCGCTGGGGTTGCTGACATCTCTTTGAGGAGCGCGTGGAACAACGCGCGCCGTCGACACGGGTCTGTCGTCTAAGTAGACAGAGGGACGATGAGCCACCCGAACTCACCGCCCACAGACCCACGCCTACGGTGGCCGGGAGTCATCTCGCGACACCCGGCGCCCATGGTGTCTACCTGGTCCAACGCGGCGGCCGGGATGAGAGGTGCGAACTCTCTGGCGTTCCGCCTCCTCCTTCTCGAGCATGAGCACTTCAGAAAGAGGCGACGGCATCCCATTCCCTCTCGCCCCGGACCATGGCTTGAACCAGGGCCGGACGCGAGAGGTCGCCGCCGCCTAAAGCCTCGACGAGGACACGGCGGTGCCCTTCCCACGCAGGGCACTCCTGAACTGTGTGGTCCACCGTGTCTTCGGGGCTGTCCGCACAGTGGTGACACCCGGGCGCCTCCTCACGACCGTTTCGATACAGGTACCTCCCGAAGTAACCGTGTCCGGTGAGGACCTGCGTCATGCGGTACGTGAGGGCGCCGTGAATCCTCCCGAGTGGATTCTTAGGTCTGCGATTTTTACTTATATTCGTAGGATGTACGCTAGATGGCGTTAGTACTGCTTTACGAAGTATTATAGAGGTGGGGTGCGGCGAAGAGAGAACGAATGCTCAAGGTCATTTGGTCTGGGTATCGCCTTAAATAGAAAAGCAAATTTGGGAAATAAGACAAACTATTAATAAAACTAACATTAACATTATGATACATAATTTTGTTATTATCTATAATTTGTTCCTACACAATTTCCAACTATTATATATTCGACTGGGTGATATTGAAACTTCTGTCACATTTTGTAAATTAAAATTGTTACGCCCGTCTCTATTAGACTCTGATGAAATGTTGAAATAGTTAAAAATCATAGAAAAATCTAACAAATTAGTATATCCGGTAAGCTATGATAATTTGATCAAATAGAACTGTGTATTGAAATAAACGCTTATTCGAAAGGAAGTCAAATAACGTTCGCTTTAGAGGTACCTATAATTAAAAATGAAATATATACCTGTAAGTAGGGCCATACATAGTTCCAAAACCCACTTCACTGTTGTTATGGGGGACTTTAACGCTAGGTTGGGCAAGAAAAGTGGTGATGAGTTGAGAGTGGGGCAATTTGGATATGGGCAACGGAACCCTAGGGGACAGAGGCTGGCCGACTTTCTGGAGAAAGAGGAATTCTTCATGATGAACTCTTTCTTCCAGAAGCCGCCTCACAGGAAATGGACCTGGTTGAGTCCCGATGGTTTCACGAGAAACGAGATAGACTTCTTCATGACCGACAAGAAACGGATATTCAGTGATGTCTCTGTGATCAACAGGGTAAAAACCGGTAGCGATCACCGAATCGTAAGAGCCTCGCTGAATATCAATGTTAAACTTGAAAGGTCCAGTCTGATGAAGTCTACGCTCCGACCTACTCGGTCCCATATTCAAAACCCGGAAAGCTTTCAACTCGAGCTCTCTAATCGCTTTGCTTGCCTCGAGAACTTAGTGTCAGTGGACGAGATCAACGACGGACTAGTGGAAACTGTCCGCACGGTAGGGTCTAAGTTTTTTAGACCCTGCCGTAAAGATAGACCTCAAAAACTAACCGATCAAACCTTAAACCTCATGGCTGAACGACGCTTGCTACAGTTGCAGTCTTCCCACGATGCGAAGTCATATAGGCAGCTCAATAGACGAATATCCAAGTCCTTGCGACACGATCTGCGTCTCTTTAATACGAATCGTGTTAAAGAGACCATACAGCGAAACCAAGGCTCCAAAGTGTTCGCAAAGGACAAGTCTATTGGGCAAAGCCAGATGACTAAGCTGAAACGGGAGGATGGCAGCATAGCGTCGACCAAGGCAGAGGTTTTAGGCGAGATCGAGAGGTTCTATGGACAGTTATACACTTCGGTCGCAAAGTCCGTTGACAACTTGGCAGGAGATCCAAGAGCCAAGCTGTCCCGACATTATACCGAAGATATCCCGGACATCAGTCTGTACGAGATTAGGATGGCCCTGAAGCAGCTTAAGAACAACAAGGCGCCGGGTGAGGACGGAATCACTTCAGAGCTTCTGAGAGCGGGTGGAACACCGGTACTTAAAGTCCTCCAGAAGCTCTTTAACTCCGTCCTGTCCGAGGGCAAAACGCCTGAAGCATGGAGCCGGGGTGGGGTGGTGTTGTTCTTCAAAAAAGGTGACAACAGCCTATTGAAGAACTACAGACCCATCACACTTCTAAGCCATGTTTATAAGCTGTTTTCAAGGGTTATCACGAACCGTCTCGAACACAGGCTTGATGACTTTCAGCCTCCCGAACAAGCCGGTTTCCGAAGAGGCTTTAGTACCATAGACCACATCCATACGCTGCGGCAAGTTATACAGAAGACCGAGGAGTATAACTTGCCATTATGCTTAGCGTTTGTGGACTATGAGAAAGCCTTCGATTCGGTGGAAACATGGGCGGTACTTGAGTCACTCCAACGATGCCATATTGACTATCGGTACATCGAGGTGTTGAAGTGTTTGTATGATAACGCCACCATGTCGGTCCGAGTACAGGAGCATAGCACGAAGCCGATTCCATTGAGAAGAGGCGTAAGACAGGGGGACGTTATCTCCCCGAAACTGTTTACCGCCGCAATGGAAGACGCCTTCAAGCTCCTGGAATGGCAAGGACTTGGCATCAACTTCAACGGCGAATACATCACTCACCTTCGGTTTGCCGACGATATCGTAGTCATGGCAAAGTCGATGGAGGAACTCAGTATGATGCTCGAGGGCCTCGACCGAGTTTCACAACGGGTGGGCCTGAAAATGAACATGGACAAGACGAAAATTATGTCAAATGTCCATGTTGAGCCCACCCCAGTCTCTGTTGGAAGCTCGGTACTCGAAGTTGTTGACTCATATATCTACCTAGGACAAGTAGTCCAATTAGGTAGGTCCAACTTCGAGAAAGAGGTCAACCGCCGAATCCAACTCGGCTGGGCAGCGTTCGGGAAACTACGCAATGTCTTTTCGTCCGACATACCTCAGTGCCTCAAGACGAAAGTCTTCAACCAATGTGTGTTACCAGTGATGACTTACGGCACCGAAACGTGGTCTCTCACTATCGGCCTCATCTCAAAGCTCAAAGTCGCTCAACGAGCTATGGAGAGGGCTATGCTCGGTGTTTCTCTACGTGATCGAATCCGAAATGAGGAGATCCGTAGACGAACCAAAGTCACCGATATAGCCCACCGGATTAGCAAGCTGAAATGGCAATGGGCAGGCCATATTGCTCGCAGAGCAGATGGCCGATGGGGCCGAAAAGTGCTGGAGTGGAGACCACGGACTAGCAAGCGCAGCGTAGGACGTCCACCAGCGAGGTGGACAGACGACCTTATAAAGGTCGCCGGAAGACGCTGGATGCAGGTCGCTTCCAACAGGTATCTGTGGAGATCAAAGGGGGAGGCCTATGTTCAGCAGTGGACGTCCTATGGCTGAGATGATGATGATGATGATGATGATACCTACTACAGGGCAATTCCCATACCTATCACCAATCACTTTAACCGAACCACCATCATTATTCCCAAATATCCCTACCTCTTGGTAAACGGGTCGGAAATGGTCTCGCTCTCCCAGCCTTGCAACAAACTCTACGAGACGAAGTTCCTGTGCTACGAAGACGAGTCCCAGCTGCCAGTTGAAGACACTTGTATAACTGCATTAATGAGATTTGCACACAACACGAGTTCCTGCAATCCTGTACCAGTTCAAATAAACACACTTGAGTGTTGAGATATATATTTATTTTCCCATAAGAATTATAATTCACTTATATTAGAAATCTTACGGTGAGTACAGACTATGTAACATGTTATATAACCTGTGTTTTATAACACGTCCACATTATGTAACCTTGTTATTCAACATTGCAACATAAAACAATACTGTACACATTAGAATAACATTGCAATATAACAATGTTATATAACAATTGTCCGTATTTATGCAAAATGGAACCACTCGACAAATTTCGTTTCTTACTTTTTTTGAAGAATACTAATGTAAAAGTGGTCTAAATTCTTATACAAAAAAGAACCACATGATTTTCCCACTGGAAAGAAGGTACATTAAAAGCAGAACAGAACCAACAGCAATAACAAAGGTTACTTGTAAAGCAAAACGGAACCACGGCACAATATGACTCTGTGGGTGGTTGAGTAGTATGGTACTACCTGCTCCGTTGGTCGTCGTGTGCTAAGGGTGTGAAGAAAAAGTCCCAAGTCCAGTAGTGTAGCACGTGTAATTGCGTAAGCACAGGCAATAGTTCACACACGGAAGATAGACGGTTAGCAGGTTATAGAATACACCACACAGAATGGAAGGAGTAGAAATAAGCACAGGATTGGAAATATTATACTAGATAGCGAGTACGTGCGATAGCATAAGTTTTGCGAGCGGTAAAGCAAGCGACTCGGGCTTCGCGGCCGATGACGAAATCTCGACTGGCGCGGAGTGTTGGACGGCGCGGCGCCGCAGGCGCATACGCCGTGGCAAGTTCCTAAAACCTGTTTGACAGGCGACCGTGCGACTGAGCCGTTTGTTTCCAATGCACGATATTGTAATTAGTAAATAAAATAGATTTTAAGGAGATAGGCAGAATAGTAGGTGTTGTATATAATTCTTGTAAATAGTATTTAAATGTAATTTTAGTGTAGTGTAGTGTATATAAGTAATGTATATTGTAAATATATATTTTATGTAAATAGGATTTTTATGTGTGTGTGTGATGAATGTGTGAGTGTGAGTGGCTACATCACTCCCCCCCGGAGACCGTCACTACGGGCGATAGAAATCGGGAAAACGAACCGTACGGCCCGAGCGCGTTCTTCCGAGCCCATCCTGGGAAAGGTCGCTTTGACCTACAGGGATAGGACTGGGACCGGGGATAGGATTATTGGAAGGGGTAGGAGTTGGGGTGGGGTTGGAAGACGAGTCAGTCTGCATATAGGCCGGCTTTAGGCGGTCTATGGATACAGTGACGCTATTACTCTTTACAAGTATTTTAAAAGTCTTGTCATTACGCTCAATTACAGGGTAAGGACCAGTGTAAGGGGGCTGCAAAGAACCACGTAAGGTATCATCCCTTAGAAAGACATGGGTTGAAGAAGCTAGATCCTTGTAAACAAAGATTTTGGCCTTGTTGTGACGCGCAGCAGGTGCAGGTTGCAATTTAGATGTGAATTTGCGCAAACGTGTTGTAAAATCTGAAATATCAGTGGAACCGGTTTCCGCGGGCTGGAAGAATTCTCCTGGCAAACGCAACGGCTCACCGTACACCAACTCGGCGGATAACGTCTGAAGGTCGTCTTTTAACGCGCTCCTTATACCTAAGAGAACTAAAGGTAAAGTGTCCACCCAATTATTATCCGCATGGCACATTATAGCCGCCTTCAACTGACGGTGGAACCGTTCCACCAGCCTGTTGCAAGCTGGGTGATACGCGGTTGTTCTGCGATGTTTGAATCCGACAACTTTTCCAAGGTAGTGGAAAAGAGAAGATTCAAACTGTCGCCCGCGATCGGTGACAATATCAGTTGGACATCCAAATCTGGATATCCACGATATCAATGCCTTACCCACTGTTTCGGCTGTCATGTCCACCATTGGCGTGACTTCTGGCCAACGTGTGAAGCGGTCCACCGCAATAAAACAGTAGCGGTACCCCTGTGACACAGGCAGGGGGCCTATAATGTCCACATGGACAAAAGCGAATCTTGCGCGAGGAAGGCCGAACGTGCCCAGTGGAGACGACACGTGACGGGTAACCTTGGCGCGTTAACAAGCCAAGCATTGACGAGACCACTGTCGACAGTCTTTGCGTACGCCGGGCCAGACGTAACGCTCTGCAACTAACTTAGTACTAGCGTTTGCGCCAGGGTGGCTAAGGCTATGCAGGCTGTCGAAAATTTGTCTCCTCAGTGACTTGGGAACAAAAGGTCTCGGAGAAGGAGTGCTGACGTCACAATAGAGCTCTGTTCGGCAGTTGGGGACCCTTAACTTTTCCAGGCGGAGTGAAGATTCTCCTCTCAGAAGCAGAGACAGCTCCTCGTCAGCCGTTTGAGACGAAGCCAGTACATCTAGATCTACAGGCAGCTGCAGTTCTCCCACAAGTGACAAAGGGTCAGCGACGACATTGTCTTTGCCCGCTATATGTCTAATGTCGGTTGTGAACTGCGCGATGTAGTCTAGATGTCGGTATTGCCGAGGTGAGAAATTTGTTTTCCTCTCAGCAAAAGCATGCGTGAGCGGCTTGTGGTCGGTATATACCACGAAGTGCCTAGCCTCAACCATATGACGAAAGTATTTTACACTTTTGTATACGGCTAACAGCTCGCGGTCGTACGTTGAGTACTTTTGCTGAGAGGGACTCAGTCTCCGCGAGAAGAATGCTAGAGGTTGCCAAGCATTGTACTTCAGCTGCTGCAAAACTGCACCCACTGCGTGGTCGGACGCGTCCGTTACCAGAGCGAGTTCAGCCTCGCTGTCTGGGTGTGCGAGTAATGCAGCATTAGCTAGACTTACCTTGCACTTGTTGAATGCCAGTAATGCGTCGCCGGTCAGGTCTATTGGCTGTGATGCTTTGACGCTACCTGAAAGTAAGGCATTCAACGGAGCTTGGATTGAGGCAGAATGGGGTAGAAATCGCCTGTAAAAGTTAAGCATCCCCAAAAATCTTCTGAGTTGCCTAACCGTTTTAGGCAAAGGGAAGTCATTGATGGCCTCAACCTTCGATTCCAGAGGTTTGGTGCCGGATGCCGATATACGGTAACCTAGAAATGTTATTTCGGGAACACCGAAGACACACTTAGAAGTGTTAACAAGCACACCGTACTCCTTCATACGGGTGAAAAGTTGATGAAGGTGTGTTTCGTGCTCGGCCTCGTCTTTGGAAAAAATTAGGAAATCGTCAAGATATGCGTAACAAAAGTCGAGGCCTCGCGTCATCTCGTCAACAAATCTCTGGAATGTTTGGCCTGCATTCCTCAGGCCGAACGTCATAAAGGGGAATTCGTATAAGCCAAACGGTGTGGTAATAGCCGTCTTCTGTATGTCTTCCTCAAAAACAGGGATCTGATTATACGCCTTCGTTAAATCGATGGTGGAAAAGATAGTACAAACAGAAATAGAGTGGGAGAAATCATGAATGTGCCTAATAGGTTAACGGTCTGGAATAAAGCGTGTGTTAAGCATGCGATAGTCGCCGCAAGGTCGCCAGCCGTTATCTTTTTTAGGCGCAAGGTGAAGGGGAGAAGCCCAGGGGCTCTCGGAAGGACGCGCCGTGCCATTGTTAAGCATGAGCTCAAACTCCCGCTTAGCAATTCTAAGTTTGTCCGGTGCCAGTCTACGAGGGTTACATGAGATAGGTGGTCCGGGTGTGGTCCTAATGTGGTGTACTGTGCTGTGCATTGGAACGACTGGTGTGCCTGAAGGGCGTGTGATCTCCGGAAACTTACTCAGTATGGCGTGGAAACGCGTGTCGCCTGCAGAAACCTTAACAGAACAAATATTTGAATTAGCAGCAGAAGCACTAGCTGACAAAGTTGTCGTATTATCTATTAGGCGTTGATTGCGACAATCTACAATTAAATTATAAAAGCTAAGAAAGAAAGTATTGATCAAACAAATAAACGATAGTACTATCATGTAATTTTATACAAAAAAGATCCACGCATACTTGGTATCGTTATACATCAAACATATTTCTATTATTCACGATTATTTTTAATACACAAAATAGAACCAAATTTCTGTGGTATCGTTATGCGTAAAATATTTTTTTATTATTTAGTTGCTAATATTTGGCGTAGGTGTAGAAAAAGTGAACACGTATCTCAGATTCTCTGAGCCTTTTAAAAATATATTAAATAAAATTTTTTAAATTATTTTTAGTTAAAGTTTAAGTGTATAACTTAATTATTAGGTACTTACATTAGGACACTTAAATGTAACCTGATTAAGTACTAAAGCACCACCTGTCACATCACCATCAACACTTGCACTCAGAAGAATTGTTACATATTAATAAAAGTCACAATACATAATATAAGGAAGAATGTCACAGTTATCAGAAATACTGTCTATACAGAGAAGTCTTGAGGAGAGTTTCAATCAGAAGATGGACCAACTCGGAGCACAAATTCAGGCTGCAGGACCTGCCAAGGAAACTGTAGCTAAAATTGCTGAAGAGTTCCGGACCTTCAGGGAGCTTATCTTCAACGTGTTGGGTTTGCTCAGAAAGCAGATCGCCGAGTGTGTGCTGCATATAGATGGGTTGGAGATGAGGCACCGGCGAAAGGCATTGATTTTCCAAGGGCTTCCTGAAGAAGAGAAAGAGGACTGCTCTTCCATGGTCCTTGGTGTCCTCAGCAGCAAATTGGATCTGAAGGACATAACAGCGGCCAGTATAAAAGTTGCCCACCGTCTTGGCAGTCCTAGTAAGGATCATGCACGGCCCATTCTTGTGAGGTTTTCTTCTTCAGATGTCAAGTCGACTGTTTGGAAGGCTAAGACTAGGTTGAGAGGCACCAAAATCTCAGTCAAGGAGTTCCTGACGAAAACCAGGCAGTCCATCTTCGCGAAGGCACGACTGCACTTCGGTATGCGTGCTTGTTGGACGCAGGATGGCGTGATCGTCATTAAGGCATCGGATGGCAGTCGCCACAGGATTATGTCGATGGACGAGCTAAAGCCTCTCCTGGAGAAGTACCCTTCGAAATCGAATGCTGCATAACGTCTTGAGATACCCTGGAAATAAATCTATTATTGGTATGTGACTGACATTTTTAGTATTAGAAACAAACCATAATTATATTTATAACTGTACTTACTTAATGTTTATATCTATTGTTTTTATATATTTTTTTTTCCTCTCCTTGTAATCTTTTATTCTTACCAAATTTTGTTACATTTATAGTACCTTTGTAATTTGTATTTCAATTTGTTAGTTACCCGCTAAAAGGATAAGAATAATTTAACGTTTAGATTTTAGATTTGTTTACTTTCCACAATCGCAGGTACTTTTTCTTGAATTGATATTGTCAGCTGTCACACTAATATAATGTCAGTCACTGCACGGATCAAATACTTTTCGTTCGGAAATAGTTTCATTCTTTTTTTTTTATGTTCTTAAAGTTTTCATTTCTTTTTTATGTCCGTTGTGTTTTGTTTTGTGTTGTTATTTAAATTTTTTTATTGGTGTTAGCTGGCGGGTGGAGGTTAATTCTGTTTGTGTTTTAAAATCATTAATTATTTGTATAGTATTATTTTTTTTTAGTTTATATATTTAGGATTTATGAATTCTGATGACGACTGTTTTCATTCTGCCAATGAGTCTTTGGATGTGAGTAATAGTGATGTTAATTTCTGTTCTCTGACTGATACACTTGGTGATACATTGAGAAATCAATTCAAGCAAACAGATAAGGTGTTAAATGTGTGTCATATTAACGCTCAAAGTGTTCCTAGTCACTATAGTGAACTATATGAGACTTTTTTCAACAGCAATGTGTATGCCGTCCTGGTTTCCGAGAGCTGGCTCAAACCAAATCTCTTATCCACCTCGTACCCTCTTCCTGGCTTCGTTCATATTCGGAATGATCGGCTTGGGAGAAGAGGGGGTGGCGTGGCAATATACCTTCGATCGGACTTTCCTTATAAGATCTTGGCTACTTCTTCTAGTCCTCTGCCTAGTGCTGAATTTCTCTTTTTGGAGGTTTCAGTCAAAGGAGCCAAAGCCGTCGTTGGTGTGGTTTACTGCCCCCCCTCTGTCGACTACTTCACTGATTTGGAATCGGTTTTAGAATCGTTAGGTTCTGAGTATGCTCATTACATCATCATGGGTGATTTTAATACAAATCTCCTTGCTCCCAACTCTCCTCGAACCCGTAAACTTTTGCACGTTCTGGAATCATCCAGCTTGCATATTTTACCTCTTCAGGCTACTCACCGATCTAAGATTGGTGATGATTCCTGGCTGGACCTAATTCTGACGTCTAACCTCTCCCTTATTTCCTGTCACGGTCAATATACTGCGCCTGGTTTTTCTCACCATGACCTCATTTTCCTCTCCTATATCCTCAAACCTCCTAAGCCCAAGCCCAAGATTTTGCATAGGCGTTGTTTTGCAAGGATGGATGCTGAGCGGTTGGTCAAGGATGTGCTAGACATTGATTGGACACCATTAATGACTTCTGATGATGTAGATCATAAAATTTTGATTTTTAATAACATGGTGAACATATTATATGATCGCCATGTACCAGTTAAAAAAGTCAGAGTGAAACGGCCGCCAGCACCGTGGATGACTGAACTCATACGTATAGCAATGCGTAGGCGGGACCGTGCATTCCGTAAATTTAAAAAAGACCGTACTGATGAAAACTGGGCTCAGTTTAAAACTGCGAGGAATCGGTGTAATACGATGATACGTAATGCTAAACGCCGCCATATATTGAATAATATATCATCCTCGTCTTCTGCTGACATCTGGAAGTTTCTTGGAACTCTGGGTATTGGCAAATCGCGACATTTGGACCTGCCTAACACAATTAGTTTTGATGCTTTAAATAGTCATTTCTGCACTTCTTCTTCCTCTCGTTTGGACTATTTAATGAAGCAAGATACTCTCAATTATATACATGGTCTAACGCGTCCCGATATCAAATCTTTTGGTTTTGTGCCAGTCGACGAGGAAGAGGTCAAAAAGATTATCCTGTCCATTAAATCTAAGGCGGTGGGGTGTGATAACATCAGCCGCCAGATGATTGTCCCTATCCTAGTCCCAATCCTTCCTGTTATCACTCATATCATAAACTTTTCTCTCTACTCTGGAGTTTTTCCCTCACTTTGGCGGAAAGCTTACGTGCGTCCTCTTCCTAAAATTTCCAGTCCCACCCTCCCCAGTCACTTTCGTCCAATTTCCATCCTACCTTTCTTATCCAAAGTGCTTGAGGCTTGTGCTCATAAGCAATTTGCTCGTTTCATCTACGGCAATAAGCTACTGAGCCCTTTCCAATCCGGATTTAGGGCCACAGCACTTCTTCTGCCCTCCTCAAAGTGACTGGCGATATTAGATTTGCTATGGAAGACGCTAATCTCACAGTGTTGGTACTGGTGGATTTTTCAAATGCGTTCAATACCGTCAGTCATGATATCCTTTTATCTATTCTATCAAATCTTATGGTCTCTTCTAAGGCGTTAGACTGGTTTTCTTCTTATCTTCATGATCGCCAGCAGTCGGTTCGGGTGGATGAGGATTCATCTGCCTGGTGTACTTTGAATGCTGGCGTTCCTCAAGGCGGCATACTCTCACCTCTGTTATTCTCTATATTTATAAATTTCCTTACTCCTGAACTTCAGTGTTCGTATCATCTCTATGCCGATGACTTGCAGTTGTATCGTCACACAAAAGTGAATGAGTTGGCAGCTACGCTTGTTAAAATGAACAAGGACTTGGAGGTAGTCAAGAGTTGGTCTGACAGGTTCGGAGTGGCAGTTAATCCTGTCAAATGCCAAGCCATTATCATTGGTAGCTCAAGAAATTTAGGAAAAGTAGACGCCCTTGGGTTGCCAACTTTGGTATTTGACGGGATAGATATACCGTACAGCTGCTCTGTGAAGAATTTGGGCCTACAACTTGACTCCTCACTCAATTGGCAAGCACAAGTTGCAGCTGTCAGTCAAAAAATCACGAATACGCTGCGGTTTCTCTATCGCTTTAAAAACTTGCTACCTGTCCATGTAAAAGCAATGCTTATGCAAACCTTAATCTTTCCTATAATCGACTATGGTGATGTTTGCTACTATGACCTGAATGCAGATCTGCTCAATAAACTTGACCGGCTTCTCAATAATTGCATTCGATTCGTCTTTAACCTTCGCAAGTACGATCATGTGTCAGCGTATCGAGCGCAACTTAAATGGCTACCGATAAGACAACGACGTGTGATGAGGGCATTAACTACTCTTTATTCTATACTATATACCCCGTCTTCACCTGCATACTTAACCTCCCACTTTCAGTATGTGTGTTCGCAGCACAATAAAAATCTCCGCTCCTCTAATAATCGTCTTCTTCACTGCCCTGCTCACCGTTCAGATATTATTCACTCTTCCTTCTTTGTTAAATCTATCCTTCTCTGGAATGAGCTACCCTTGGAGGTCAGGATGGTAAATAGTCGACACACGTTTAAAATTAAACTGCGTAATCACATCCATGGCAAGTTGGCGGAATCATTACACTAGTTCATTTTCTTCACTTTCTTCTCTTGGATTCAGTAATATATATATATATATATGACCCCTCCCGTATGGGTTAGCAGCGGTGAGGGAGTGTCAGACTCTTACTGACTAAAATCGTCGTGTTCCGTCATAGGCCTTTTATGTACCAGGGCCGCGGTATCTCTTTCGAACAACCCGCAGCCCCGGCAGGCCTTGGCCCTGCTGGGCCCCGCTGGGGTTGCTGACATCTCTTTGAGGAGCGCGTGGAACAACGCGCGCCGTCGACACGGGTCTGTCGTCTAGAAAGACAGAGGGACGATGAGCCACCCGAACTCACCGCCCACAGACCCACGCCTACGGTGGCCGGGAGTCATCTCGCGACACCCGGCGCCCATGGTGTCTACCTGGTCCAGCGCGGCGGCCGGGATGAGAGGTGCGAACTCTCTGGCGTTCCGCCTCCTCCTTCTCGAGCATGACCGCTTCGCAGAAGGAGGCGACGGCATCCCATTCCCTCTCGCCCCGGACCATGGCCTGAACCAAGGCCGGACGCGAGAGGTCGCCGCCGCCCAAAGCCTCGACGAGGACCCGGCGGTGCCCCTCCCATGCGGGGCACACCTGGACTGTGTGGTCCACCGTGTCCTCGGGGCTGTCCGCACAATGGTGACACCCGGGCGCCTCCTCACGACCGATGCGGTGCAGGTACCTCCCGAAACAACCGTGTCCGGTGAGGACCTGCGTCATGCGGTACGTGAGGGCGCCGTGACTCCTCCCGAGCCACTCCTCAAAGAGGGGACTTACCGCCACGATGGTGGCGTGCCCTGAGGTAGACAGGCTTGAATGTGATTTTGGTGGTCGTCCTCGAGTTGTTTTCGGAAGTTGTGTGGCGGAGACCTCGGCAGAATTTAGTGGTTCAGCTTTTTTAGGTGGTCGTCCACGCTTTCGAATTGGCAGAGCGGGTGCAGGCAGTGGACTTTCGGCCGTGCCTTGGAATGGGCGTAAGGCTGATGAGTGATATAGCACTACGCTTTGATTCGGTGTATTAGGGTCAGCAATATAGTAAGAGCTTGGTCCGTGACTTTTCAGAATTAAATAGGGGCCATCTCGGCGTGGGGCAAGTTTTGAGCTGAATCCTTGGGCGGTCTTACTAAGAGTGTGCGAGTCAACGAGAACTTTATCTCCGGGTTTGTATTCAGGGCTATGTCTTCTATTTTTGTCTACATATTCCTTTCGCTTCTCTTCTTTACCTTCCTGTATTTCTTCAACTCTTTTCAAAGTTTCAGCGAGGGTCAAGAGCTTGGGTGTAATTTCAGGGATGAAATTTTCTGACAAAATAATCTCACGAAGATCATGCTCATTGTCGTCCGGGGTCCTTAATTCTCGGCCGAACGTGAGATAGGCCGGAGTATGTTCAGTGGAGGAACAAACAGCGGTATTCATGGCGAATCGGATACTTGGGAGTTTATCTGGCCAGGTTCGATGATCATCTCCAACAAGTATGGCAAGCTGAGTTTTAAGGTCTCGATTTCGACGTTCTACCGGATTAGCTTCAGGGTGGTAAACCGGCGTGAAGGCATGCTTAATGTCGAGACAAAAGGCTACTTGCTGCATAACAGCACTAACAAATTGAGTGCCATTGTCGCTGATTATCCGGCGTGGCATGCCGTACCGAAGAAATATATCATTAATGAGAATCATGGCACAATTTGCTGCAGTAGCTTGTTCCAGGGGAAATAATTCTACCCATCTAGAAGCGAGATCCTCAACAAATAATATCCAAGTCATTCCTTTGGAAGAAGCGGGTAAGGGACCAAACAAATCAAAAGCGACAACTTCAAATCTTTTGTTCATTGCAGTCGTTTGGAGTAGTCCTGCGGGTTTTAAGTTTGATGGTTTGTATCTTTGACATGACAGACAGTTCCGAATGTATGCTTCAATATCCTTCCTCATGCCTTTCCAATAATAACGTTGAGTTATTCTAGCGTATGTTTTTTCTGCTCCGTAATGACCGGCAGTTGGTCCGTCGTGATATGCCGATATTACGTCAGTTTGTTCTTGTGCAGGGACAACCAGTTGACTACTATCACTATCACCATCAGGATTATAGCGATATAGTAACCCATTATTCATTATGTAACCCTTTTGACACCAGTAGCGTGCATCTTCCTCAACATTTCCTTCCAATGCTCTTACTATCTTTTCTACATCTTTATCTTTTAATTGTGTTTCTCTTATTTCTTTTGGGTTCTTCCGGGGCGCATCTACCACTATACTGCATATTCCACAGATTTCTTTAGATTCATCGTTGCAATTTGGGCGTGACAAGGCATCAGCTACAACGTTCGTCCTGCCGGTTATGTATTTTATAGTAATGTCGTAAGGCTGTAACTGTAGTGCCCATCTTGCTAAGCGACCAGTTGGTGACTTTAATGACATGAGCCATTTGAGAGCCTGATGATCCGTCAGAACAGTTATATGGGTCCCTTTGATGTAACCTCTAAACTTATTAATTGCCCAAACAACTGCGAGCGCTTCACGTTCTGTTGTCGTATAGTTTCTTTCAGCTTGCGTAAGTAGTCGGCTCGCATATTCGACAGGGTGCTCTTGTTCACCCTCCCCCTGCACTAGAACTGCACCGATAGCATAATTGCTGGCGTCTGATTTTATAATGTATGGTTTAGAATCATCTGCTTGAGCTAATACAGGTCCAGTGACGAGTAGATCTTTAAGCTTATTAAAAGCTTCTTGCTGTTCTTCTTGCCATATCCATTTTATATTTTTCCTGGTTAGTCGCGTTAAAGGTTCAGCAATCTTAGCAAACCCAGGAATAAATCTACGGTACCAAGAGCACATTTGCAAAAATGTCAGTAAATGTTTTATATTAGTGGGCGATGGCATGTCTACTATAGATTTCACTTTGTGAGGATCCATCTGTAGTCCATTGGGTGTAATATAGTGTCCCAGATATTTAACCTTTGAGCAACAGAATTTGCACTTCTCCTTATTAGCGGTCAGGTTATATTCTCGCAGGCGTGTGAATACGTCTTGAAGGTCCTCCTGATGTTGAACAAACGTTGATGATAGAATAATTAAATAATCAATGTAGACACACAGTTTTATGTGGCTGAGGGACACACGAAACCCATCCATCAAACGCTGAAAGGTAGCCGGTGCATTGCGCAAACCAAAAGGCATCCTAAGGAACTTGTACATACCAAATGGTGTCACGAACGCAGTCTTGCACTGGTCCTCCTCCCTTACACATATTTGCCAATAGCCTGAGTGGAGGTCGATTGTTGACATGTACGGCGTAGGTTTGGCATCATGCAGAAGATCGTCTATGCGAGGGAGTGGATACGCATCTGGCGTCGTAATTGAATTTAATTGTCGGTGGTCAATGCAGACTCGTGTTCCGCCATCCTTCTTTGGGACCATAACGACAGGTGCTGACCACGGGGACGTGCATGGTTCTATTATTCTCTCACTCAGCATTCTACTTACTTCATCTTTCAGGATTTGTATTTTAGCAGGTGGCAAACGGTACGGTGGGACAGAAATTGGTCTATGATCTCCTGTGTCTATATAATGCTCTATTCGAGTTGTAGGTTTTCCATTAGGAACGAACACATCAGTGTTTCTCTCTAAGAGTCGCTGCAATTCATACTCCTCAGGGTTTAGCGCACAATTAGAGTCTTCGATATCTAGTGCCGCAATATCTGTACTCGGTGAATCGAACAATGCTTTGGACTTAGGAGACAGTTCAGTGGTGTCCTCTTCTAGTGACCTTCGGGCATCTCGATACAACGCATCTATGACTGGAAAGTAGCCATCAAATAAACGTTTTCGTTTATTAGGTGGAGTGGTAGCTTCAATTGACATTAATGGACCATATGTGGGCGTATGAGGGCATTCAACAGTAGCTTGGCAGGTTTCCATACTGGTGGAAGACGTGGGTGCATAAGCACCAGCCAAAGGTTCATTGCAATGATTTATCAGAGTATTTTGCGGGGCTGTGGCGGCACGTATGCCCACTATAGGACCACATGGTCGCATCAAACCTTCTTCCATATTACCCGATGTCGAGGGCTTTGGCGAAGCGACTCCTTCTGATGAACCAGACATCGGCGAAATCAACTCTGGCAAATTTGCATTGCATATCACACCAGCAACAATAGTTTCGCTGATACTTTTCTGATGCAATTCATAAACCCTCGCAGGATCATCGAGGAATCGACACGTTAACTGAGGCAAGTTAAGAATCATTCTCGCATCTTCTATAAAGCCCACTCCCAAAAGTGTCTTGTTTCCTTTCGCATGGGGCAAAACAATGAACTGAGTTTCTATCACTCTCCCATAGATTGTGACAGGAACAAGCACGGTCCAGACAGACTGCATTTTGGGCACTCCATCTGCCATAGTTATCCTCATGACCTCCTTATTGAATTTATACTTGCCTTCCCTCTTTAGGCATAAATATAACTGGTACGAAGCTACACTTGATTTTGCACAGGTGTCTACGAAGCCAATACCCTTTATACCACCGATACATATGGGTACTACTGGTCTGAGGCGTTTGGTACTCGCGGTGCTGACAGAACAGAAGTTAATGTCCTCAATTTTGACTTGCTGTACATTACATTTTGTACAGCGACTGCGTACAACGCCTGGTTCCCCACATCCGTAGCATGAAAACTTAGGCTTAATCGTAACATTGGGTTTAGCTTCTACTGCTATATCTTTAGGCTTCTGTTGCTCAGCTTTTATACGCTTTCTGCAAACATCTATGGTATGTCCTGGTAGCCTACAAAAATTACATCGTACCTTTGGTTTTGTGCTGCTTGTTGTAGCATCCTCTTTGCGTATTTGTTTTTCTTCTGCTTTCTCACCCAAATTACGTTCAACCTC
Organism: Helicoverpa assulta; assembly: GCA_963856015.1. Lineage (NCBI taxonomy): Eukaryota > Metazoa > Arthropoda > Insecta > Lepidoptera > Noctuidae > Helicoverpa > Helicoverpa assulta. The sequence continues at coordinate 11,823,106 of CAWLCW010000001.1, read as the reverse complement.
CCTAGCCTTCTCCAACAAATCGTCAAAACTTGTTATACTTTCTCTAGATATCTTTTCTCGTATCGCAAATCGAATCTGACCGTAAACCAAATCTATTTCTTGCTGCTCATTATGGCCAGGTGAAGGTAATTCAGATAAAAGGGCCCGTTTTTCTGCGATGAAAATCTCTGTTAGAGTGTCATCCTTCTGTTTCTTCTCCACTATTTCTTGATAAATTTTATAAGCCAACTTCTTGGGTGCAAAAGCGTGTCGTAACCGTTCTTCGAACTGCTTCCAAGTTTTCACTTGATTTTTAATACCCTGCCACCAAGTAGCAGCATCATTAGTCAAGATAAGTGGTAGCCCAGTGAGTGCATCTTTGTCATCTATTTGTTCGACTTTCTTGAAAACACAAACCGCGGAAAGAAAAGACTCGACCTCTGGAGCACTTTTATTGCCACTGAATTTTACCGGACATCTCACCAATGAACTTCTATGCTTTGACCCTGAACCGACTGCTACCAATAATTGTTGGAATTGTTCTGCAGACATTGTAATTGATGACGAAGTAGACGCTGAACCACTTTTGTCACCTTCCATCGTCTCGGGTTTCTTAACCTTCTGTGGGTTATGTTGTATAGTAAACCTCTGTGTTCTTGCGGTTGGTCTAGGTCTTAGGTTCTCTCTGTTTTGTTGTTCTCTGGGGGATCCACGATTGGGCGCCAAGTTGTAACTGGGGTTCTTAATAAATGATACACCAGATAGCTTACTAATAACCTATATTAAACAATAAACACAAGTTCACAGGAAAAAAAAGTTAATGAATGTGACGGTGTATAAAAAAATAAGTAGTGGGTATTCACTAAATTACTTAGCAAACGAAAGAACAATACTAACTATTAACTACTAATGTTAAGATCAGTACACAAAAAAAAACAAGTGCGTGAAGCGCCACAAGCTACTACGGTAGAACTACACTAAAATATGCTAACAAACAATAAATCACACCAATAATGTTCCGTATTACGAATACACTAAGGGCGTGACGTATCGCGTGAGAGTGCGCTCGATCAGCGAAGGAGTTGTTCCGAGTCGTCGGATGCAATGCCCGCGCAGAGTCGAACTGACGTGCTGCGACGGCAGCGGGTTTTTATAGCCGTGCGCGGTGCATCTGTGTGCATACGCACAATGCGCGATAACTTGTGTGGCACACTAAGCAAGCGGGCTCACGGAGTTACGTCGTGCGCGTAGTCTACTCGTTACAGCATATTTAAAAAGAAAAAAAGAAGATAAAATGAACACATTAGTTCCTAACAAAAAATCGAAGAAAGGTGGAGAAGTCAAGTCATATACTCAAGAGGATTTTGTACAAAATATTATTGAGTACTTTATTCACTCTATGATCCCATTGAGATCTGTAGAAAACCCATACTTTTTGAAAATATTCACCAATCTGCAGATATCTGAAAAGGGTTTAAAACTTATAAGTCGTCGTAGTTTGAGTCGCCATATAAAATTTTACTACGAAAAACAAATGTCTACTATCAAATCGGAATTGATGGATGTTGATTTCGTGTGCACTACAACAGATATCTGGTCTGGAAAGAAGAGAAGCTTTTTAGGTATGACAGCACATTGGATAACAAAAGATTTGAAACGGCATTCAGTAGCATTAGCATGTCAGCGGTTCAAAGGAACTCATAGTTACGACCGCATTACTGATTTAATTAAACAAATTTACACAGAATTTGGTTTGACCGGTGCTAAACTAGTTGCATCAGTTACTGACAACGGTAGTAATTTTGTTAAAGCATTTCGCACCTTTGGCGTGCAACTCACTAACATCAGTACTAGTGAAAGTAATGATCCGGAAGATCCTGTGTCTGAAGATACAGATGTAGAATCCGATTCAAGTCTGGACGAAGGGACCAGAAGATTTTGTTTTACCTGCCCATCTAAGATGCTGTGCGCATACTTTGAGCTTATGTGCTTCTGTTGATGCCAGTAAAATTTTGACTAACAAAGGGACTCCATTATGTGATATACATGCTAATACAATAAAAAAATGCAACTCTCTATGGAATGCAGCCGGCCGCCCAAAAACAGCTGAAATTATACAAGACATATTAAAACACACATTGAGTAGACCGGGTGAAACCAGATGGAACAGCCTGTATGACGCACTTAAACAAATTTTGTCGATCCAAGAAAAGAATTTGCAGTTGCATAGATCTTTAAATATTAAAAATCCTATAAAAGATTTCGAATTTGATTACTTAAAAGAATATTTGATCTGTGCTGCACCAGCAGCAGAAGCATTGGATATCATGCAAGGTGAAAACAACACCTATTTTGGTATTGTACTGCCTTGTCTTTTAGCATTAAGAAGAAAAATACAAAAAATTGAAAGAAGAGGCGATTTAGTTTACTGTGCACCTTTGATTGAGACTTACAGAATAAGCATTGAAACAAGATTTAAACAGTATTTTGATCTTAACACTGCTGAGGCAGAACATGCAGCGATAGCTGCTCTATCTTACCCACGTTTTAAGAATAAGTGGCTATCTTGCTTAACCAGTCAAGACCGAACTAAAGTACAGAATCTTTTTAAAACCGTTATTTCAAAAGAACTCAATGAAGAACCCCAACAAAATATACCAAAAAAAATAAAATAAAGAAAACATTTTTTTTGAATTCGATTCTGATTCTGATTCAGATTTAGATAATAGAAATTATTCAGCACCTACAGCATGTACTAATACGACCACCCCAAAAACAAAGGCTGAATTACTGATGTTACACTTCTTTGCTGAAGAAAGTGAAGAACTAAATCTGCTGAACAGATACCCTGAAATAAAAAGAGTTTTTATAAAATATAATACACCTTTACCAGCTTCCGCTGCAGTGGAGAGACTTTTCTCTTTTGCTATGAACTACATCGATGATATAATGGTATTCTCAAAAACTTTTAATGAACATGTTGTAGTGTATAAGTAAATCATGTTATAAATAAGTGTGAGATCCTGAATAAAGTCAGTCCTTACTAAGCAACCTGTCGTTTCACTTGTTCCGCCTTTGCATGGCGACCGTGACCATGGTGTCATATTCGCACGTGGCGCTTCCGAGAAGCGCAGCGGACACTCCGTGTGAAAGTGAATAAATGAGCTAAGTGAATATACCGATTGCCTGTCTAACTAGGAAAACATAAATTTGAAAAAAAAAATATATATATACTTTGGACAATTTCACAATGGGAAAAACGCAGTCAAAAGAAGAGATAGTGATAGCACAGAATGCATCAGGAGGAAATAACAGTGCACATGCAGAACAGCTGAATTATCATCTCACCACGGTTAATATCCTGCTCATTATCATCGTAATATTTATAGCATTGGTGGTATTTTATTACATTTATCGCCAATATAAGAAATGCCACGTTCAATGGATAGCAAGAGAATTTGAGGAGAGAGCAACGCGACGATCCTTCTTACGGGGACGTTACTTGAGACCCACTGAAGAGCAGCAGCAGACAGCATAAGATGGAAGGTATGGCGCTGGGAGTAAGAAGAATGTGTATACGTTAAAAAGTGTGGTGTTGGTCAAAATTAAATAAAATCAGTGCGTGTCGGTAAAAAGTGCGAAAAAAAAAACAACGCGTTTTAGGGACATTAAAATATTATGTGCGGGAAGACAGGTACTCATACGTCGTGCGTGCCAGGTATGTAGTTAATAAGATTTTCAGGTTAAGCAGAATTTAAAGAATAACACTATGTTTAGAATGAACTAGAGAATATAGATACTTATAGAAATGTATTTTAATGGCAGTTTTTAAAGAAATTATGCGATGAATTACTAAAAATTAGAACGTATTTAGTTAAAATCGGACCAATTAGGAGGCGAGAAAATATTTTAATTAGTACTAAAAAACTTGCTGAGGCTAATGAATTGTGTATTCAATATAATAAATATTTAGAGGATATCAGTCGAATTAAGGAATTTAAAGAGCCAGCCGAAAATAAATTAATCGACGACTTATGTGTAAAGTTCAATAAAGTATATTTAGAAATTGTTGTTTTATGTCAGACTAGTAAAGAGACAAGCGGTAGCGAAATGGAGAAGTTCAACTTAAAAGCAGCACTTAGTTTGCTACCAGTAATGAATGACCAAGAGCAGGTCACAAAGCAATTGATCGATGGTATCGAGTATTATAGTTCTATTTTAGAAGAAGCGTCTCAAAATAACTTAATTAGATTTGTCATGAAAAGCCGGTTATCACAGTCAGCTAAATTGCGGCTTGAATCTAACTATAATAATGTAACTGAGTTAGTCAAAGCGATGAGGTTACATTTATTGCCGAAAAAGTCGTATACTGCTATGCATAGTAAATTACAACTTATTAAGCAGGAGAACAAAACAATCTCAGATTTTGGTCAGGAAATTGCTGACTTATTTGTTGACCTAACGATTTCGCAATCAGAAGGACATTCTGAAAATTACAATGTACTAAAAAGGGTCAATGAAAAACTTGCTATTAAATGCTTTGCCGATGGATTGCGAAACCGAAGGTTAAGTACAATAATTACAGCTAGGAAGTTTGAGTCTTTAAATGAAGCTATCCAATCCGCAGTCGATGAGGAAATAACCTCACCGTCTACTTCTACAAATGTGTTCATGGGACAACGACATTTTCATCAACATAACAGGAATTACAGAGGAAACAATAGGTTTCAGCATCAGGAATATAGGCGTGGAGGTTTCAATAGAGGAAACGTAAACAGAAACAGATATCAAGGTCAAAATGAATCTTATCGTGGTAATACAAGTGTGTGGACACGTGGTGCTATGGGACAACATCGATCTACACCACCACAGTATAGGAGAGGTAGGTTTTATAATAACAGAGGTAATAAACAGTATAAAAGAGAGGAGAATGTAAACGTGATGGATGAAAAGACTGAGGAAAATTTGGAGTTGAATAAGTTTTTTCGAGACTAATCTAGAACATACAATATTTTCTTATGACGATGCATTACGCGTGCAATTTACTGTAAACGGACAAGAATGTTCTTGGCTACTTGATACCGGAGCTTCAATTTCTGTAGTAAGATACAATAAAGTATTGCATAAAAACATTCGTATTCATAAGTGCAACGTAGTAATAAATGGTATAGGTGGGAAAATATGTGCAACAGGATACTTATATTTACAGCTGGTTATTGGTAATGTTACATTTACACAGAAATGTTATGTGTTTAATTCCTTGCCGTGTAAAGCAAGCGGTATTATTGGATGCGATTTCTTAAAACGGTATCAAGCAACCATAAAGTTATCAAATAATACGTTATCGCTAAAAACGTCATCAGGTGGAGAAATTAACGTACCAATATTCACGGATATGAACAAGGATGCTTTGCATATACCAGCGAGATCAGAGTCTGTGCATTTTGTAGAAACATCTTTTGATAGTGATGCTGTAGTGTGTGCGTCACAACTGGATGATGGTGTTTTCATGGCTAGTAGTTTAGTTACACCTAACAATGGCAAGATTCCTATTAGAATATTGAACACTACCGAGAAAGATTTAATATTAGATAACATTCAGCCTCTCATATATAGCGCAAAAGATTATGATATTTGTAGTTTTGATAGGTGTGAAAAGGATGCAGAGAGGGTTAAGCAGTTATTAACATTGATACAATTAAAACATTTGAATTTAGAAGAGAGAATGTCTATAGAAAATTTATGCGCCAAATACTCAGACATTTTTTATTTAGAAGGGGACAGATTAACAACAACAAACATATACAAACACAAAATTATTCTAAAACCAAACGCGGAACCGGTATATGTGAAACCATACAGGTTACCACATTCGCAAAAACATGAAATTACGAAACAAATAAATGACTTATTACAGCAAGGTATAATTGAACCAACTAATAGCGATTGGTCAAGCCCTTTGTTACTAGTACCAAAGAAACCCGACAGTGCAGGTAATAAAAAGTTTAGGTTGGTGATAGACTATAGAAAATTAAATAATGCAATTATTGATGACAAGTTCCCCCTCCCCAATATAACCGAAATACTAGATTCACTATCAGGATGCATTTATTTTACACATTTAGACCTTCATCAAGGCTACTATAATGTTGAGTTGGAACCAAGTAGTCGTAAATACACAGCTTTTTGTTCAGGACAATATCAGTTAACTAGAATGCCTATGGGTCTGAAAACAAGCCCCAGTTCGTTCTCACGAATGATGACGATGGCAATGTCAGGACTAACTTACGAAAAATGCTTTGTTTACCAAGACGACCTTGTAGTTTTTGGGAAAAACTTAAATGACCATTGTAAGAATTTACAAGATGTATTTACGAGGCTTAGGAAAGTAAATTTAAAACTAAACCCAGGAAAATGTGATTTTCTCAAAAAAGAAATTTTATATTTGGGACATGTGGTGTCAAAAGATGGTATCTTACCAGATCCAGAAAAAATTACCGTTATCAAAAATTATCCAGAACCACAAAACATAGATGATGTGCGTAGATTTGTAGCTTTTGCAAACTACTATAGGAAGTTTATTAAAAATTTTGCAGCATTAGCATACCCGTTGAACAAATTATGTAGAAAAAATGTTATTTTTAACTGGGATACAGATTGTGTGATTGCCTTTAATTCTCTAAAAGAAAAGCTAGTCTCTTCGCCTGTACTTCAATATCCAGACTTAACAGATAGCAATACTTTTATTGTACAAACTGATGCATCAGGTTTTGCCCTAGGAGCAGTTTTGGCAAACCAAAATGAAAAACCAGTAGCGTATGCAAGTAGGGGTCTAAATAAATCGGAAATAATGTACCCAACAATTGAAAAAGAACTGCTTGCCATTGTATGGGCTATAAAGCATTTTAGACCATACTTGTACGGACGAAAGTTTATAATTAAAACGGATCATAAACCACTTGTATATTTATTTAACATGCGAGATCCGACGAGTCGATTGTTAAAATTTAGATTGGCGTTAGAAGAATACGACTTCACAGTGGAATATGTAAGAGGTAAAGAGAATGCGGTGGCAGACGCATTATCACGGATACGTGTAACAAGTAAAGATTTAAAAGAGATGAATGACAAGGTGACGTCAGTATGTGTAATGACGCGAGCTCAGTATAGGAAGATGCAGTCGAATTCCTCGGATATTATTGTTTCAAACGACGATCAGCCTGATCAACTGAAAGTTGTGGAGACACATAATAAACCTAGAAATTCGGTAGAGCTCAGACTTGCAAGTCATAGTGACATAGATAAATCACGAACAAAGTCGGAAATTACTAAAGAAAACAAAATATTTATTTACGTGCCTTCAAGGTTAACCATTTATATTAATCCAGCTGCCCAATCACAATTGACGCCAAGCGACTTTGTGAGGGAGCTACGTGATTTTTGTCAAGTAATAAATGTAGAAGAAATATATATTTTAAAACAAGAGGATAATAAGGTTTTTATAAAAAAATTGAGTAATGAGATAGATAAATGTAGAGAGTGGTCCGGACCGAGGTTATGTATAGTACAAGATGTCAAGCGTATAAATACTAAAGAAGATATTCGAGTAATTCTAAACGACTTTCATCTGTTACCTACTAGTGGCCACGCAGGTATCAGACGAATGGTCAGGAATATTAAAAAATATTACTTTTGGCCAGGGATCGATAGAGACGTTACGGAGTTTGTGAAGCATTGTCATCAGTGTCAGAAACAAAAATATACAAAGAACGTTAAAGAACCCATGACAATTACAACAACGGCACATTCAGCATTAGAAAAATTATATTTAGATTTAGTAGGGCCATTAGATAAAGATGCCAATAATTATTCTTACATTTTAACTCTACAGTGTGAGTTGTCAAAATATGTGGAAGCATATCCGCTAGTTACTAAGAGTAGCACAGAAGTAGCCAAAGCATTCGTGAATAATTATATACTTCGTTATGGAATTCCAACAACAATTGCAACCGATAGAGGTACCGAGTTTATGTCAGCAGTAATGAATGAAACTTGCAAATTATTAAAAATTAATAACATTAACTCAACAGCTTACCACCACGAAAGTATAGGTGCATTGGAAAATAGCCATAAACATTTAGGAGCATATTTGCGTATACAGACAGAGAACCATCCAGAAGCCTGGAGTTCTTGGTTGCCTTTTTGGTGTTTTTCGTATAATACATCCGTACATAGTTCAACAAATTATACCCCTTATGAGTTGGTATTTGGTAAAAAGTGTAATCTCCCACATAATTTGACACAAAATATTATTGATCCACTTTACAACAGTGATCACTATCCTTTAGAGTTAAAATATAGGCTTCAAGTTTCCCAAAAGGAAGCTCGTGACCACTTAATTCAGTCGAAAATAATACGTAAGAATAAATATGATGAGAAGCTAAAAACAGTAGTTTACAAGAAAGGTGATCTAGTTCTTTTAAAAAATGAAACTGGTAACAAACTAAGTGAACTGTATTCAGGTCCGTACAGTGTAATTCGAGAATTATCGCCGAATGTAGAATTATTAATAAATGGAAAACCCAACATAGTTCATAAGAACCGTACAAAGTTGTTTGTTTCCTAATAGGTAATTATAAAAGTAGTAATTAAGTATGCTATTAAAGTGATAAGTAATAAAAATGTTATTGAAATAAGATACAATGTTTATTGCAATGTAACAGATACCCTAGTTAGTATTGAGCGCTTGTTACTAACCGTAGATAATAATATGCACTATGCATACATATATGAAGTTGTAATGATATGTTTAATGATAATACATATTAATAAGTACTAAGAACTTGTGTCAACTTCATTGTTTAGTTGATACATTTTAGTTAAGTAAAAAAAAAAAAAAAATAATGTCGATTTAATTTTTTTTTCTCCTGGATAAGAGGTGTAGTGTATAAGTAAATCATGTTATAAATAAGTGTGAGATCCTGAATAAAGTCAGTCCTTACTAAGCAACCTGTCGTTTCACTTGTTCCGCCTTTGCAATGTGGAACATTTATCAAAACTGCTGGATGCAATTGCTGAAGAAGGATTCCGTCTGAAATTAACAAAATGTAAATTTGCAGCACAGTCAGTAAGATTCTTGGGACACATAGTAGAAGGTAACACAATCACACCTCTGAAAGACAACCTTAAATCGATTGCAGAATTTGCAGCACCACAAAACAAAAAACAAATACGACAATTTCTAGGTAAAGTAAATTTTTATAATAAATACATTCCTAATGCAGCAATAACCCTAGATCCAATACACAATTTACTTAGAAAAAACGTCAAATATGATTGGTCGGCTGATTGTGAAAATGCTTTCCGAACAATAAAAAAACATTTATGCTCAGCACCAATTTTGGCAATTTTCGACATAGAGGCGCCCATTTTTATTTACACCGATGCAAGCATAAAAGGAATTGGTGCAATATTAAAACAAACACAGAAAAATGGAGAAATCAAACCAGTAGCATACTTCTCGAAGAAATTAAACGCATCTCAAAAGAAGAAGACAGCCATATTTTTAGAATGCTTAGCCATAAAAGAAAGTTTGAAAGGAGAATGCCCGTTTTGTTAGGAGATTTGGGCCCCCAGAAAAAAATTGCGTGCCATGGTGGTTTTAACTTTATTTTGAAGAACTACAATTACCTTTTCAGACCCTGAAAACAATTTATAATTTTTCACCCTAGTTTCCGAGAATTATTGAATTTTTTCTGATGAAGAAATTGAGGTTATTAGACAATATTTTTTCAAAAACAATTTGCGTTAAAACAATAAAATATTTTTAGTATTAATATTGATTCCCAAATGAAATAAAACATCAGATATCATCTTTTCTTGCTAAATAATATGTTAAACTGTTTATCTTGCAGTCATCGGAAGTAGGTTTTGCTGGCACCAGTAGAAATAAATATACTTAGGGCTAAATTGGTTGGAGGAGCATGTGGCTACGTTACAACAACCACAAGGAGATATCTTAAGTTAAGCTACTTGGTCAGATTACACTTGGGTGACCATCCATTACAAACTTCAGCTGGGTGGCTGCTAGTACTTACATTTAAACTGTTGATACTGGGTGCATTATTTATACTTGTTGTGAGTAGCTAGAATCCAGCAAGTGTGACAACCTCTTACCAGGAGGTAACATGTTATAACCCAGTGTATCGGGTGTGGAGGTCAGATGGGTAATCACTCTTTGAGCAATACTGTATTCAGCTGCATTGGTTAGACTAAAAGCCGACCCCAAGATTGTTGGCAAACTGCTAGGTACCTAGTATATATGAGTATGTATGCATCTCCTGCAAGCGACATAGTAAAATCACTGCCCTGCTACTTAGTAAAATCGCTGTGCCATCCATGATTAGCTGTAGTTTATTTTAGAAAGGGCTTAATTATAAAGGAGTTTAAAATATAGTAAATGCTATACAGATGTTTAATAAGAAAAAACACAACCAATTAAAATAATAGACATTTATTCTTCAAGGAATATATTGTCTAGAAATTGTGCTGAAGCGCTTATATCATTAAAGCGGTGGCAGTGGTGGTGGTACAGGAATCTTCATATCTGTAATTATGTTTCCATCCATGATACCAGTCTCCGGTGCAGACTCCACAGTGTGTTGGCTACTGCCAGCAACGGGTTGCCTCCGGACTTGTCTTGATGCAGCCGCCCAACAAGGAAGACAAACTCGTTCCAAATGCAACACCTAATAACAAAAATATTATATTTAGATACTTGATATTCATTAATATTTAATTAGTTCAACACACATACATATGCATTCATATATTAAGTTTCAATAAATAAGAATAAACACTTACGTGATGTGCTGGTGTCCATCTTAGTATAACATTCCTTTGAGGACAATCTTGACTGACTCTATGAGTTCTGCGACTTGCTATTGACAAGCCACATGCGTAGCATATGTTTAGGTGTCCAAGAGCAGGGGAAACAAGTGACAGATTTGAGTTAGATGCTGTCTGGTTTTGTAATAATACAAAACATTCCACACACAGGATGTCATCAGACGATATCTGGAAAAAATGACAAAATAAAATGTAAGGTAGTTTAGACAGTTTAGAGACGTGTGGGTATCGACCAATCACATGAAATCCACAAACATAATAAAACAAACTTACCAATGTAGGTGTTACCCAGGATCTTAGAAGGATAAGCATTGGTTCATCTATTTCTTCAATTTGACGTCTACGAAGATTAGACGTTATACGTAAAGAGCAATTAACACACCGGCGAGACAAAGAGTAGTTTACTCGATTTCTACCAGGTGCAGACATTTTTCCGGAGTAAAACAAAAATATCACTTAAAACACTTCACTTATCACTAAAAACAAGAGTCCAATGCTCACTTAAACTAAATAAGAGTCAATTTGTTCACTTAACATTAAAAAAAAGAGTCCAATGCTCACGAGTCAATGTGCTCACTTATCACTAAGAAAAGAGTCAAATATCTCAAAAAAAGCCACTGGAGGCACGAAAACGATCAGCTCGACAGTGTTTACGCAAATTGTAACGATCAGAAGCAAATACGGAGGAATAAATTCAACTCTTCGCATAACAACCGGCACGAAAACAATTTGAATGACTAGACGTATTGATTTGACAGATAATCATAGCCTCGCGTTCCGAGTAGATGTTACCATGTTAAATATTTTGTTAATCGATTTCCTAAATCGATTTGTTATAAATAATATCATTTACTAATTGTTGTGTTATTGTTGTATTCCATGTATGGTGTTAGATGTAACCGTTTTATAGATATTGTACGGTCTCATCGCCGTACATTTTTCCGTTTATTGTGCAACCTACTTTCAAACAATTTTGCGCGTCATATTTACGGTATAAAATAGCGATACTTACTTGTTAAATGGTAGTCAACATATTACTGTGTAATTATCAATAACAGAGAGAAATAATCGCCTATCGCTTACTAACTGTGACTCATAATAAACTCGTGAAACTTAGTAGTGCGTGTTTCTCTACAAACTTATAAAACCTTCACGACAAAGGTGTATGGAGTAAACTACCCATACATTTAATGGTCCTTCGAGCCTTCGTGTATCTTGGTGTGTTTGTGTCTCGTGTTACGGTAGCGAATCGGTTCAGCTGGTCTCCCACAAGCGGGTCGCCCCAGTTGGATTGAGAAGGCGCAAATACCTAACTAGAGTACAGGCACGTTGAGTACCGGAACCAACTTAAATATCGGGCGAGTCTTCGATTACTAGAAGAACCGTCAACTTATGGAATGTACTACAACTATCAGAAGAACCTTTGATTACTAGAAGTGTCTTCAACAATAACTACTACTACTACTACTGAAACAAACTTCAAGACCTTTAACAAACGGGAATTTTGTGAACAACAAGGAAACTTTCATCTGAAAACAAGATGAACAAGTTACAGCTACAGTCAACATGTTTTGAAAACATAAAAACATTATGCAGCAACTATAAAAAAGACAGCAAGTGTAGGAAAACAACTGACTACTTGAACAAGCGACTGTCGTCATTGGAAGATCAATGGATGGATTTCAATGCAAGGCATACGATGCTATTACAGGAAATTGAAGATAAAAATATAAACTACTTTGCAGATGATGTCTACGGGAAGACGAGAAGCATGTACGAGTCAACTAGAGCATATATTTTAAAAATATTACAACAAACTTCAGAAGAAAATGTCAAGTTTGACCTGGCAGAATGCTCAGAACGAGAACCGGACGAGAAAACTAAGGTGTTACTAACCAAGCGAGACTGTAACTTCAAGGCCATTGATCGGGCAATATCAAAAATTGATTTTGAAGCCTTTGCTGAAAAATGGGAACTTGAAGATCACTTGTCAGTCTTGAAGTCGAAATGGGAAAATGTTGACAACATTCATTGGGAACTGGAGGCCTTGCTGAGAGGATCGAACCAAAAGTACTACGAGATGTTCGACAGCATGGAAGCCAAATATGACGAAACCAGAAAACGTCTGAAAGGCAAAATGTGGTCTTCCGCTCACCACGACCGTTCAACTCTGAAAATCGAAATTCCAGAATTCTCAGGACAATACAGCAAATGGATATCCTTCAAAGACCTGTTCCTGGAAACTATACACAAAAATTCATCCCTGAATAATGCTCAAAAAATGCAGCATCTGAAGACAAAATTGAAAGGTGAAGCAGAAAGGCTGGTACAACACCTAGGCATCAGTGCTGACAACTACGCTTCGTGTTGGGAGATACTTAATCAACGGTACGACAACCGTCGACTACAATTTTCATCTTACATGAATGCTATGCTGCAGTTGCCTGCCATACAGAAGCCTGATGCCTACAATTTAAAGAAGCTGCATGACGTGACAACAGAATGTCTGAACGGTTTGGCAAACATGGGCCTTGATACAACCGGTGGCGAGTCCATGATCGTCCACGTGATGTCACAAAAACTAGATCGTGGCACCTACAGTGAATATATAAAGGATTTGAACGATAATAGAGAAGTTCCCACTCTCCACGAATTTTTAACATTTCTAGAAAACCAATTTACGGCGTTTGAAACCATGAAGACTTCGAAGAGAGAGATACAGAGCTCAGAAAGGTCAAGTGGAACTGAAAAATATGAACATCAAAAAAACTTCGATCATAAAAAATGGCATCCAAAAACATACCACACTTCTTACGGACAATGCCCTCTTTGCAAAAACAATCATGTTTTAATGAAATGTCAGCAATTCATTGACATGGATACAAAACAGCGAAACAACATAGTTTATAAATTGCGTCTATGCAAAAACTGTTTATACAAACATGAAAACAATATTTGCGACTCTACAAAAACTTGCAAGGAATGTAATATGAAGCATCATACGCTCTTACATTACAACAATTTCAAGAAACACTTGCCGAGCACGGAAAGTCAGCGCTCAGGTCAACGACCAACAAGGGAAATTGAACCGCCGAGTTCAAATCATCTATCAGCCAACGAGGTGGAAGTTTTACTTACAACTGTCCAAATCAAGGTCAAATCGATAGATGAGACTTACATAACGTTGCGTGCCCTCGTAGATCAGGGCTCACAAGTTAACTTGATTACGGAGAACGCAGCTCAACTTCTAAAGCTGCCAAGAAATAGGCTGACTGCAAGGATAAATGGAGTTGGCACTGTATCAGGCGACTGTAAAGGACGCATAAAACTAACATGCAAATCAATTCACTCCGACTATACTTTCCACACTGAAGCATTGATTATGAAAAAACTTATTAATAAACTACCAAACTATACATTTGATAAACCAACGTGGACGCATTTGCAAAATATAAAACTAGCAGACCCTGATTTTAACATATCGAGGGCTGTTGACCTACTACTGGGAGCTGACGTATACGCAGAAATAATCCAAGAAGGGATACTGAAAGGCGAACCAAAATCACCTGTTGCTCAACAAACACAGCTGGGGTGGATTTTGTGTGGAAAACTGGAAACTTTCAACTGTCATGTCACCTTAATAGATTTGACTGAAATTACCAAATTTTGGGAATGTGAAGACATAACGAAAACAAATACCGTGCAGTCACAAGAAGATCAATGTGAGGCATACTACAAAGAAACTATTCGTCGTGGTCCAGATGGAAAATATATTGTGAAGATGCCTTTATGTTCAGATTATGAAGACAAACTTGGAGCATCAAAAACGATCGCAGTTTCACAATGGCTGCAACTACCTCTAGAAAAACGTTTTCAAAGAAATACCCGACTTGAACAGTTATACAAAGACTTCCTTAAGGAGTACTTTCTTCTTGGTCACATGAAACCAGCCAAGCCTATGACATCATCAGCAATTGAATGTTACCTACCACATCACGGAGTAATTCGAGAAGATTCTACTACTACGAAACTCAGAGTTGTCTTCAACGCATCCCAGAAAACAAGAAATGGTTATAGCCTAAACGACCTACAAGACAAGGGCCCTAATCTACAAAAAGATATCCAAGAACTTATTATGAAATGGAGAACTTACAAATATGCATTTACCGCTGACATCGAGAAAATGTACCGATGTATCTGGCTGGCTGAGGAACAACAACATTTACAGAAAATTATCTGGCGAAACTCTCCGTCAGAAAAGCTGCAAGAGTACCAACTTTGTACTATTACTTACGGCACTAAGAGCGCACCATGGTTAGCCATGAGAACCCTCAAACAACTTGCAAACAAAAGGCGACAAATGCCCTATGGCTGCCAAAGTACTGCTAAACGAAACCTACGTCGATGACGTCATAAGTGGCCATAACTCACTAGAAGCAGCCCAAGAACTTCAAACATCTCTAATCGATATGTTGAAGGGAGCCGGGATGAACTTACGCAAGTGGGCTAGCAACGATTCAGCACTATTAGAGAATTTGAGCGAGGATCAGATTTCTCAAAAATCTACTTTCGACTTCAAGCAAGAATCGATGAAAACCCTAGGACTGGGTTGGAATCCTCAGGCTGACACATTTATGATTAACTGGAAATTTGAAGAAAAAAGTCAACAGAAAATGACTAAAAGGCGGCTACTTTCAGAAATTTCGCAACTTTACGATCCGTTGGGTTGGTTATCACCTGTAACTATTGCTGCAAAATTATTATTTCAAGAAGTCTGGGTCAACAAACTGGAATGGGACGATCAGTTGCCTTCACATATAGCAGATAAATGGCTGAAACTAAAAGCTGAAATACCCAATTTAAGGCACATGAAACTAAAACGCTGGGTCGGTACAACAGAACCAAAAATTGAACTATTTGGATTCTGCGATGCTAGTGAAAAAGCTTACTCCTGCGTAGTTTATAGCTGCGTCAGAGATAAAAGTAAGAAGCCAACAATAACATTGCTTGCTGCTAAAACTAGAGTAGCGCCGTTGTCAAAGACAATCACACTACCAAAACTAGAACTTTGTGGGGCACTCTTACTATCACAACTCATCGCAAAAATAAAAGAAGCTTTGAATGGTTTCGACATAACTACAACCGTTTGGTGCGATTCTCAAGTGGTGCTAGCGTGGATACAGGGCGATACATCAAAAAAGGAAAAATACATCGCCAATCGAGTTGCAACGATTAGACAAATCATACCAGCCGAACAATGGCATTATGTAAAGTCGCAAGATAACCCAGCAGACTGTGCCTCTAGAGGAATCCTACCAACTAAGCTGAAGACATTCAGTCTGTGGTGGGAAGGTCCGACATTTCTGATTACCTACCAAGAGCAACGTCGTGAAGAAAATATAACATGCACGTTTACTACGAACTTAGGAAGTGTTTGCCAAGCGAAAGTGAACTCTACAGAGGAAGAGAAAAATAATTTTATTCACAACCTATTAAATAATTGCAGTTCATTGACCAAAGTCAATAGAATTGTAGCATGGATACAACGATTTATCGCAAATACACGAAACGAAGCAAAACGTGACACCGCATACCTAACTTTGTGCGAATTAAGCAGTGCAAATGAACAAATAATAAAATATGTACAGCAAACTGAACTTACGCAAGAATATAAACAACTTATGAAGAATGAAACTATATTTAAAAATAGTAAAATTTTCAAACTTAAACCATTCTTGGATGACAACGGCTTAATTCGAGTCGGGGGCAGACTGAATCACTCCATTCTACCCTTTGAGATGAAGAATCCAGTCATCCTACCTAAAAGTGGTCGATTTACCGAGTTGGTCATACATCAAGCTCACCTTACGACTTTACACGGTGGAGCCAGACTAACTCTAGCGTACATCCGGCAACGTTACTGGATCAGTGGTGGCAACAGAGCGGTGAAAGCTGAACTACGGCGCTGTGTGCGCTGCAAACGCTATAACCCATCGGAGTTAACCCAACTCATGGGAGAACTACCACCGCAACGAGTGACACCCTCGCGACCCTTTACCCACTCGGGAGTTGACTTCACAGGACACGTGGATGTCAAACTTAATAAAGGAAGAGGAGTGCGTACTATAAAGGCTTACATATGCATATTCGTTTGCATGGTAACAAAGGCCGTACATATTGAACTTGCATCGGACTTAAGCACTGAAACCTTCATAGCAGCCTTCCAGAGAATGTGCTCCAGACGCGGTACACCAGCCCATGTTTACTCGGACTGTGGTACAAACTTTGTCGGCGCATCAAGGTTGCTACAGCAAGAGTTGCAAGATTACAAGCAAATCTTGTCACCAGATTTCTTCAATAGCATTGCAGAGATGGGGGTTTAATGGCATTTCAATGCGCCCGCATGGCCGAACGCTGGTGGACTATGGGAAGCAGCGGTCAAGTCAATGAAATACCATCTTCGCCGGGTGCTAGGAGACCAAAGACTCACGTATGAGGAGTTTACCACCCTGCTGACGAAGATAGAAGGTTGCATGAACTCCAGGCCACTTTGCCAGCTTACTGAGGACCCAGAAGAATTTTATAACTACTTGACACCAGGTCACTTTCTAACGGGAGGACCAACAATGTCTTTGCCGCGAGCGGACTACAGTAAAGAAAACAGGATAGATCTACGCCGACGATGGCAATTGACTGAACATATGTACCAACAATTTTGGAAGAATTGGTCGAATGACTACCTTACTCAACTACAAAGCCGCAGCAAGTGGAACAGTCCCAGAAAAAACCTAAGCGAGGGGGACGTTGTACTAGTCCGGGATAACAACTTACCACCAGGAAAATGGGCCATGGCACGTGTGTTAGAACTTCACCCTGGAGCCGACGGATACGTTCGAGTGGCAACCTTGAAAACACTTCAGGGGACTGTCAAACGACCAATAGTGAAACTATCAGCTCTACCTATTGAAACCATCGATAAAAATGATGAACATCAGACGAGTCCGCAAAAGGCTAATAAAACTGAAAAACCTAGGACAACAAACCGACCTGCAGCAAAATGCCTTACAAACATATTTATGTGTCTTTTCACAATGTTGATACTTGTGAATGAATCATATGGTTCGCAACAAAGGTCTGGCACTCAAATTACAAGCCTTCAACCCGAGCGACCGATTTATTATGACACCATAGGCAAAATTGAATTAATTCACGATGAATGGACGTTGCTCACATACTATAACTTAACGAACTACTGGCAAGGTGTGGAAGATATTGAAAAATACCTAAACGGCGTAAACAACTTGTGCCAAAAAATCCATCAAAGTTATTGCCAAGCAGCAACGGATCAACTTTCACACGAGATGGAACTACTTAACTTCTATAATACCATCTTGCTAGCTCCGCACAAGCATTTATATTCACGCAGGAAGCGAGGCTTGATCGACGGAGTAGGCATGGTAGCAAACAGCCTATTTGGCATCTTAGACCAAAGATTTGCTGATAAATATCATGAGGACATTGAAGCCATACAACGCAACGAAAATTATTTACGCGAACTCGCAAAAAACCAGACATCCATCATGCAATTACAAAACGACGTCTTGAAGAGAAACGACAGAAACATCCAACTGCAATGCAAGATGATGGATCGTTTCATGAAAGAAACCACAACAGCCCTGGGCAGCATCGAAACAGAAATACAAATAGTGATGGCAACAAACTATTTCAACTCCGCTGCGCTCACAGCATCCTTATTACTACGAAATCTAAAGGAAATACAAACCATGCTTTTGAACAGTCTCACGAATGTCTACAGTGGACACATGGACGTGCACTTATTATCGCCAGTCAACCTCGTCAAGCAACTGGAAGAAATAGCTGGCAGACTGCCGAGGACGCTGGCTCTACCGACAAAAAACATCAGAGAAGACATCAAGGAACTTTATAAATTGCTCTACGTGAAAGCACGAATAACAAAAACCTACTTATGTGTGAAGTACACATTGATGAGGACTTTAACTATTATCGAGCTATCGCCATACCTTTCAAAACTGAGTCAGAATACAAATTAATGCAGATATCATCGGAATACATCGCCATAAACTTCGAACAGAATTCTTACATCTCACTAAAAGATGAAGATTTCAAGCAATGCGTCAAAAGACAAAACAATAACTTTATTTGTAACGCAAATATACCAGTGTTTAATTTACAAAACAAGAATGCACCTTGCGAAGCAAAGTTACTGAGTCATCATACAACTACGAGACCGTGTGACGCAGTCAACACGTCATGTGAGGAAGTCTGGATCAAGTTACAAGAATCAAACAGCTGGCTGGTTGTTTGTTGCGGAAGGTGTGAATTACGTACAATATGTGAAAATCACGTATCTACACAGACCATTATATCTACGGCTATAGTCACTTTAAGCCAAGGATGTGTATTGAAGGCAAATGAACTCACCATCAAGTCACACAATCAGTACAGCAGTAACCTAAACATGAACTATGACGTGAATGTACCAAACTTGAATTCATCCGTAAACAACATAGTCAACGTCACACTTCACAGCGCTCCTCATGACCTTGTAACTCTCAAGAATGACTTCAAGGAAATTGATAAGAGACTGCAGTTTCAGCAAGAAAACGAGCCAAAACTACCGGCGACCATCACGGAACACGACATTCATCAGTATGCAATTAGTTACTTTCTGCTTACAACTGCTGTTCTCACCTTCCTGGCGATCATTACACGAAGATACTGCATTCTGCGTAGGAAGAAACCTTCGAGGAAGACAAACACGAAACACATACATGAAGATATTGAACTTCAGCCAATGGGAACTCGACAGCAGATCACCGGAGAAGAAAACCCACCGGCGCCCAGCACGGACGACCGCGACATTCAACCTCAAACACATCGAGACAACATTGCATTTACCTTTGATTAATTATATATATTATTTACCTACTCACTTTTAATATTGTACAGGCTTTTATCTCTCTCTCTCCCTAATCATCTTAGCTGTTTTAGGGGGTTGCCAATATGTACAGTCTCATCGCCGTACATTTTTCCGTTTATTGTGCAACCTACTTTCAAACAATTTTGCGCGTCATATTTACGGTATAAAATAGCGATACTTACTTGTTAAATGGTAGTCAACATATTACTGTGTAATTATCAATAACAGAGAGAAATAATCGCCTATCGCTTACTAACTGTGACTCATAATAAACTCGTGAAACTTAGTAGTGCGTGTTTCTCTACAAACTTATAAAACCTAAAGTTTAGTGGTGACTTTTGTTAGTGTTGATATTTTATTGTTTGTGCAACAGTTATAAACAGTTTTTCTTTCTTCTTTTCTTGTTTACTATTTATGAGTGCATACTTAATATATATACTTGTACATTATGATATAAGAGAAAAATGTTATTTTGCAACCTAATTCTTCGCTACAAGACAGAGACCGCCCACATTTTTTTTTAAGTGAAAAGTCTTGGTTTGACCATCAAAGGCGGATCCAGCTCCAGCAGCACAACATAATTTTTTTTTGGTGAGCTAAAATCATCGGATTGGCAACCCCTCCCTTGGGTGGAGTGGAAAATAGTGTCAGACTTTTACTGACTATTGTAACTTCATCTTGGCACTTTTAGTGACTTAAATAGAAATATATTTTATCGATATTTTCAATCGATCACCTCGTTCATTTAAATGAGATAGTCTGTCGTCTACCTGGCAACATTCAGGTTAAGTTTTAATGGCGGAACTAGCTTAGATTCAATAAAATAAATATTAATTATGTTTTTCAATGCTAGGGTACAAGAAATTCTGAAAAAAAATAGTTAGTTTTATAAAATTAGGACTTGATTTTTAATAATAAAATATTCTTGACACTCTATCACAAATAAGGGGCCCAACGGGTGGCAATGTCCTTTTGGCAACACTGGCTAATTGGAAACTCATTCACGATTTATACAGACCACAAGCCCCTGGAAAATCTGAACATAAAGAATATAACAGATGATGAACTGGGAGATATGACTCATTACCTATCACAATACAACTTTGTAATAAAATATAACCCAGGCAGAAACAATACGGAAGCAGACTGCTTAAGCAGAAATCCAGTGTATGAAAGCCATGAAAACGAAGAAGACAACGAATGAAAACAGTGAATATTGTGAAGATTGAGGAAATATTAGATGACCAGAAGACAAATTTAGTTATAAAGAATAAACAAAATTTTATCATAGAAAACGGTATATATTACAAGCAAAACAAGAAGAAGAAGAAAATCGTTTTGTCAGAAGACTACAGTAAGATACTGATAAAAAAGGTACATGAGCATTTCTGTCATATAGGAATAAATCAGATGGAGTCAAAATTAAGACCTTTGTACACAGCCCCCAACCTGCTGGATAATATAAAGCTAATTTGCCGGCAATGTAAAATTTGTATTAAGAATAAAACACGTTTAAATAGAAAGTATGAACTAATGTCACAATTGGGACCGGCAGTAAAACCCTTCCAAATTATGTCAATAGACACAATAGGAGGATTTGGTGGCAACAGGTCTTCAAAAAAGTATTTACACTTGTTGATGGACCATTTCACACGTTATGCCTACATTTCGTGCTCAAAGACACAACTGGCTAAGGACTACATAAAACTGATGGAGCAAGTGATCAAGGACAATAAAGTGGAGATATTGCTTTCAGATCAATATCCAGCACTGAATTCAAAAGAATTCAAAGAATATTTAAAGGATCACTCCGTTGATTTAATTTTAACAGCGGTGGATGCCCCTTTCTCCAATGGTCGTAATGAAAGACTGAACCAGACGCTGGTCAATAAAATTAGGTGTGCTTTGAATAGTAAAGAAAAAAGAACTGCGTGGACAACCGTAGCAATGGATTGTGTGAAAGCCTACAACTCAACAAACCACTCAGTAACAGGTTATTCACCTTTATATCTGTTATATGGAAAACCAACCGACTTACTACCGACAGAATTAAAAAAGACACAAACGGAACCTGGAGAGCTGGAAAAAGACCGAAAAATAGCATTTCTCAGATCAAAGAAATCACACGAGATGAAAAAGGCCATTTTTGACCAAAATAGAATAGATTACAAATTTCAAAAAGGTGATATGGTTTACGTAATGAACTGTAATAAGTTGAACAGATCAAAAATGGATGAAATTAGAATTGGCCCATTTGAAATAGAAGAAATGATATCGGATTCGCTATGCAGGATTAATACTGGAAAGAATAAAAAGTCCTTAGGACTTTACCATGTAACAAAGCTCATTCCTCAGTTTGATTACTAAAATTAACCGTAAGTTAATTTTCAATTTTAGGGGGGGAGATGTAAGCTTTGTTTACTATATATTGTGTACATACAGTAAACAATGTGTGTATTAACTTAATTTTTATTAACTAAACGTCGCCTAAATGAACGACACTGCCTACAACGGAACGGCACACTCAAGCAGTGAGGAAACGTCAAAAAGAGGTGTGACAATTTTTAAGCCCATGTGGTTAAAATTATAATATTACATTTAAGAAGATTAGATGAAACTAAAATAATAAAGAATATAAGTGATACAGTGTCGATCTACTATATGTGGAAGAAAAACCTTTTATTGTCGATTTTTCTGTTTTTTTAGGTTAGTACATTGTGCATTAAAATGCATGTCTTGTGCTTTTAATTTAGTTTTAAGTTATATTAACATTAAACTTTCTGTTTTTTTAGATAAATCAAACTGTGTTTTTCTCTCGCACCGTCCAACATATTATATATATATATATATTTATTACAATGGTTGGTATAATGCCTAAAATTAAAAATTTTGAAAAAACCCCCGACGGTAAAAATCTTATTGAAAAATAATAAAATAACTCAAAACCCCCGACTTAACCCAATTATATAGGAATATCCGTCGGGAGCTGCCACTAAACCAGCTAAAGGATTCTAGTGTCGTGAATACAATTATTGAAGAATTGTAGATGTTTAACGATGACATAAAATACACTCAATTAATTGTTGAAATTTCATATAGAAAAGGCAGCCCCCGACGATTATTCTTATATAATTGGGTTAAGTCGGGGGTTTTGAGTTATTTTATTATTTTTCAATAAAATTTTTACCGTCGGGGGTTTTTTCAAAATTTTTAATTTTGCTTAATTTTATTTCAGACTTTTTAGAGAATATAAACGAATTATAGTCTATATAATATGTTATTGCAATATTATTTTGCACCGATATTGTAGCGCCCTCTAGTGAGTTACAGGCGTAATTTTTATTATTTGGGAACATGCATTAAGCACGTACACATTGCTGATAAAAACAGAATTGTAATCGGACGTTTTGATTATATTGTAACATTGTTTGGCACTAATATTGTGGCGCCCCCTAGTGATTAATAGCCATGACACCTATCTAAGAACATGAACTCATCGAACACAAAACCGTTATTGAAAACCGCATCAAAATCGGATCATTAGTTTAGAAGGTAGGTGGGAACATTACTTTGCTCTTTTGCACTAATATTGTGGCGCCCCCTAGTGAGTTACCGCCATGACACCTATCTAAGAACATGAACTCATTGAACACAAAAACGTTATTGAAAACCGCATCAAAATCGGATCATTAGCTTAGAAGGTAGGTGGGAACATTACTTTGCTGTTTGGACTAATATTGTGGCGCCCCCTAGCGAGTTACAGCCATGACACCTTTTTTTTTTTTTTTTTTTTCCGACGTCAAAAATCATCAAATGACCCCTCCCGCTGTGGGTTAGCAGCGGTGAGGGAGTGTCAGACTCTTACTGACTAAAAACCGTAGTGTTCCGTCATAGGCCTTTTATGTACCAGGGCCGCGGTATCTCTTTCGAACAACCCGCAGCCCCGGCAGGCCTTGGCCCTGCTGGGCCCCGCTGGGGTTGCTCCTCTTTGAGGAGCGCGTGGAACAACGCGCGCCGTCGACACGGGTCTGTCGTCTAAGTAGACAGAGGGACGATGAGCCACCCGAACTCACCGCCCACAGACCCACGCCTACGGTGGCCGGGAGTCATCTCGCGACACCCGGCGCCCATGGTGTCTACCTGGTCCAGCGCGGCGGCCGGGATGAGAGGTGCGAACTCTCTGGCGTTCCGCCTCCTCCTTCTCGAGCATGACCGCTTCGCAGAAGGAGGCGACGGCATCCTATTCCCTCTCGCCCCGGACCATGGCCTGAACCAGGGCCGGACGCGAGAGGTCGCCGCCGCCCAAAGCCTCGACGAGGACCCGGCGGTGCCCCTCCCATGCGGGGCACACCTGGACTGTGTGGTCCACCGTGTCCTCGGGGCTGTCCGCACAATGGTGACACTCGGGCGCCTCATCACGACCGATGCGGTGCAGGTACCTCCCGAAACAACCGTGTCCGGTGAGGACCTGCGTCATGCGGTACGTGAGGGCGCCGTGACTCCTCCCGAGCCACTCCTCAAAGAGGGGACTTACCGCCACGATGGTGGCGTGCCCTGCACTGGGTTGCGACAGTCGCTCCCTCCAGGCCACCATGAGATCGCGCCGGAGCTCTGCCCGCTGCGCGACAACTTGCCGCGGCAACGGGGTTTCCCCCCGGCGCTGAGCCTCCTCGCGCCAGTCGTACAGGCCGCAAGAAGACCCTCGCCTCCAGATCCCACGGTGGCAGTCCAGCAAGTAGGCCAGCTGCTTCGCGGGAGATCGTGCGGTACCCCCGGATTAGCCTATCACCCTTTGGGGCACGTTCAGGTAGTGTACAGCCCGCGGCCGTACCGAACGTGCCCATACCGGGGCCCCGTAAAGGGCCATGGACCGCATGACCCCCGCGTAGAGTTTACGGCAGGGGGCGTTTGGGCCTCCCAGGTACGGCCATGACACCTGTCTAAGAACATGAACTCATCGAACACCAACCCTTTATTGAAAACCGCATCAAAATCAGATCATTAGCTTAGAAGATATGTGGGAACATTACTTTGCACAACCGCACACACAAACACACAAACGCACAAACGCACATCTCTCACCCTAAACGCATATACCTGCTCCGTTCCGTCGTGGGTAAAAAACGTATCGAAAGCCCGATAGTCAATAGCATTATGAATTTATGACGGTGAACTTAAACTAATAATTAGCTTAGATATGGTTTGTTATTTTTAGAGGGTAGACAGTAAATATATTCCATCCAAAATACAACGCAGACTTACTATTACTTAAAGCAATGAATTCAACAAACAAATGTAAAATATTTTTTTTAAACATACAAAAATCGCTGAGCCGTAAGCGAGATTCGATCCTACGGCCCTAGCGGCGTAGAATTTTAATTTCTGTCCGCTCGACCAACGCGCTACAGAAACGATATTTGTTAACGCCAAATTTATGCGTCATATTCCCTGCATCATTATGGTTCGCCCTCACTAGCGAGAGTAGCCGCAAAAAGCTGCGCGCACAGCAGAGCGCAAGCCTGCGGCTCATCGCGCAAGCTCCCCGCTACGTGAGGAACGACGTCCTCCAGTGGGACTTTAAGATTGAGAGCCTGGACGAGTTCGTGCGCCGGCTCAGCGAGGGCATGTTCGCGCGTGCAGACGCATCTGCTTGGCTTCACGTCAAGCACCTGGCGCCCTTGCACGCGCGCCCGCCTGACGCTAAGGCCTTACCGCGCGACCTCCTGCCGGATGTGCCGCCACCACCGGACTGACGACACCCGAGCTGGCTGCACCCATCTACACGCAGCTAGGTCACACAATAGAGACTCCACACACACAACATACATTCGGTGAGCGTCGTGTGCTAGGTTAATATAGGCACGACGCAACCCGCCATACAATCACGACTCCACAACATTGTACTCACGCAATACCGTGTCGCGCAGACGCGCTCACGGTGGCGCACACACTGAGCGGCGATACACACACATACAAGCCGCTCATACATACATAATCGGCCCGTAGGCTGGAGCGTGACCGGCTAGCTCTGGAAGCGTTGCAGTCGCGGGTCTAGCATACCCGTTGTGCAGGGGCGCAGAGCCGGCATCTCTGTCGCTGGTCACCCGCCGGGCCTCTCCCGGGTAACCGGGGGTCTCACCTGGCGATGACTGACCGCCGAGATGCCGTGAAGAAGCGGCAATGTGCTGTCGCCAGCGCACCTGCAAACAAACACACGACATCTTAACACACAGAGCAGCGTCGCACAAACGCTGTCCTTAGTGCCGCGCCTACATCGGCACCCCAACGACCTGCCCGTAGTAACGGGAAGCGATTGGACCCCGCGGGAAAGGGGCGTAGCCCCGCGGCCCGCCAGCCGCGCCCCCTTGCGGGGGCGCAGCGACGACCCGCGAGATTTCGTCAGGGATCGGCCCGTTCGCCGAATCAGTTGCTTCTCGCACGCTGAGGAAGCCGCACGGACCCATCAAAGCTCGGAGCCACCCGGACTCATTTCGGCATTTGTTCGCAGGTGCCGACGCACTATGTGGAGGTTCCTAAGAGAGCTTGGCCATAAATACATTTTGTAAAAATCGGCGCAGGTACTCGTATTATACCTCAAACTGTAGCTATAAAGTTAATCTACTATATTATACATGAATTATGGATGAGGTCGGCCGTAGTTTATTAAGAAGATCATCTAAACACGACCATTCCTTAACTATCACAAAACAATCTGAATTTGTATTTTTTTCAAGATTATTTTATAGCTAGCTAGCAATGAAAACTATACAAGTATTATACCATCACGGAAAGCGTATACTATATACTTTTGACTGGTGTGCATAATAATGCTATACAGGAATCAATTTTATCCAGTGCGCAAACTTTGTCAGCTTGTAGTTACATAAGTTTTATAGAAACGTATATTTTTACTTTGTCGTGTTTTAGTACAAAAAAGAAAAGTTATTGATAGCAAAAGATGTTTATTTTGTAACCAATTGTATGGTCACAGTCGTCATAGTAGGCACGGCGGCAACGCGAAACCGGTTTACTGACGCGAGCGCTGCCCCAAGCGCGTAAGAATAGTTGGTATCCATGTTTTGCTGATTCTAGGGCGGACAAAAGAATGAAAAAAAAATTTTTACTGATGATGCAGATATGTTCTGTTAATGATTCTGGACCTCCAGTATTTTTTTGTGCACTGCTTAATATTCATTCCTGTATATTTGTTAATATACTTACTAGAAATATTTATATACTGACATATCATTTTTGCGTATGTGAAACTTTCAATTAGTGTTTTGACAGTTGCCGAAATTTGCCGAAGGTCTGTCAATAATGTTATTTTATAGGAAATTTAATCTATACATATAATAAATCTATACATATAATAAATCTGTAGAAAGTGATTGTTTGTTCGGGATTCACGTAAAATCTACGAATTTAATGCAGACAATGCTTATATACAAAAGTTCTACGTAACTTGGGGTATTACTTAGGCTTTGTTTCATCGAAATCGGTTCACTCTATCAAAAGATATGATTAATTTAGTGAATTCAAGATGTAAAATATTACGACACGCAACCTGTTTGACAAAACAGTACAGGTTAAAGTAGCTCCATCTGTGGTAAATAAAATACATCAAGAAGCGAGGTGGTAAATAACAATGAATTACCATTTACATTCTTTATATACTATTATTTCAATAGATGGAGTTGTGTATTTTCCGTAATTCACCATATTTTAACACGTAGTGTAATTTTTCGATAGACATTTCAATAGTGTTTGTCAGTTTGCCGTGCCACATCAAAATCCAACTATAATTATTACCTTGATGAAAGGAAAATTAATAGATCTCAGCCAAATTTAAAACGGTGCCATCTAAATTATTTTTTGAACATTATGTCAAAAATGATGACTTTAGTATAACAATTAATTATAATTTAAAGTTACAGATGGAGTTCATATCAGGATTTTTTCATAAACATAGTTTAGCTTATCTTCCACTAATGTGGTGGCCTTAAACAAATTACTTTGAGTGAGTAGTATTATTTTTCCTGATGCAAAATATGAAAACTTAATCCTAGAAGAAATCAGGATCTATCTCTCGCAAGCGCTGCTAAGCGTGAGATAATGTAGGCTTCTGTAGCTTTAAAAACCAGCCCAGATACAAAGTGCAGATAAGAAATGGGAGCTGCCTTATCGCGTCTGAAAACGTACAAAATACGCGTCGCATACCTGAGACATGCTTACTTTCAACTTCCGATCGCAATTAATACACTGTTCACGATTACGAACAGTCTCAGTTAGACGCGAGCCAAGTCTAAAAAAAAACCTTTTATATAAAACTACGTTTGATATCATCATCATCCTCCGAGCCTTTTTCCCAAACTATGTTGGGGTCGGCTTCCAGTCTAACCGGATTCAGCTGAGTACCAGTGCTTTACAAGAAGCGACTGCCTATCTGACCTCCTCAACCCAGTTACCCGGGCAACCCAATACCCCTTGGTTAGACTGGTGTCAGACTAGCTGGCTTCTGACTACCCGTGACGACTGCCAAGGATGTTAAATGACAGCCGGGACCTACAGTTTAACGTGCTATCCGAAACACAGTCATTGGTGCCTAAGATATACTTAGAAAGTACATACAAACTTAGAAAAGTTGCATTGGTACTTGACTGACCTGGAATCGAACCCGCGCCCTCATACTCGAGAGGTTGGTTTTTTGCCCACTAGGCCACCACGACTTTTGATATCATTCAATTACAAAGACAGAATTGTTCTCTGTTGCAAATCCTATCCACCTATATCCTATCCTAATCCAGAATGCATTGCAGGTGTGCATTGCACAAAAACCAATGGTATCCTATTCGAGAAGTCAAAAGAGTTGACCTGCCAACGTCAGCTTCTGCGCTAAGCAAGTGTTCTTAATAGTACCATCAGAATTACATTCATCGTTGAATGAGGTGAATAAATTTTCAGAAACCACAATAACAGTAGGAGCCAAAGCGTATTATCGCTTCATAGAGCTCTGATTGGCCCCAGGTGACCAAGTCAGGTCTGATTTGTTCGTTCATCAGATCTTTGAAAGTGTTTCGGTGGATACTTACTGTCGTCCTGTTTACGTGTGACACAAAATATGGTATATAAACGTCCTCCGCAAGAGCGAAATTTTCGCAGTGTGCGGTAGTGACGCACAGTATACCTACAACACTTATGTTTCTTTTGATTTGCTGGCTCCACCAAGAAATGACAAATTGCGAGCGTACATTTTGAAAATCTTGGCAAAACTGCAGGTTTCAAGTACGAACACATGAAGTGGACTCTCTCAGATACGTACATTTTGCCTATTCGTGAACTAATGCAAACATTTCGGTGGAGTCCCGGCTTAGGCCACCACATTAGGCGTGCGCGATCCTCGGGCGTGTGAGTAGCGCGGGCGCCGCGCGTGCGTCGCGAGCGCGTTGAGTGAGCGTCGCGTTTTGCTGCCCTGCGGCATTTGTAGCGCGCTCGCGGCGCGCACGCGCCGCTCTCCTTGACGTTTAACTGCTAAGGCGTTTAGCGGGCGGTGGGGATAGCGGGCGAAGGGGTAAGAACGCAACTCGAGCGCCGCGTGCTCGCCGCGAGCGCGTCGCTTGCACTCTTCACACATGCCGCAGGGCAGCAAAACGCGATGTTCACGCAGCGCGCTCGCGACGCCCGCGCTACTCACACGCCCGAGGATCGCGCACGCCTAATTTGGGGTCAGCCTTACCATAGTGAGTAAGTGAAACTATCCTACCCTATGCGCCTGCTGATGATGATGACTCATTTCATCATCCATCCAGCTATTCCCCAACTATGTTGGTGTTGGCTTCCAGTCGCCGAATCTGTTCGAGTACCAATGTTTTGCTTGGAGCGACTACCTATCTGTTCTCTTCAATCCAGTCACATTACAAGACATTATCCATGGTAAGACTGACAGACTTTCTGGCTTCTGATTAGTCACAGCAGCTGCAGAAAATGTACAAATGACAGCTTTGTCAGACTCAAAGCATATAGACATAGATTATAGCTGTTTCCTGTGAAAATTACTTACGCACTATACGTAATAATTTTCCAAATTGGCTGACTAGATCCAGAGATATTCACAACGTCACAAACTTTACTTCTTTTGTTTAGATAAATGGTCACATCCACAACACAACCTTGATCATTGAATCTATGCGACTGCTAAGTGCTAATCCTAATTATACTGTCACGTGAAATAATGCACCTACGGGATAAGTAGTATTTTGACTATTCTACATTGCCCACGCAGACGAAGTTGCGGGCAACAGCTAGTATTATAATAAAATAAGAAGAAAAAATTTGCGATTTCATTGCACAACATATGTAAATCAATTATAGCAAGAACATTAAAAAGTCCTACAAATTCGTAAGTGATGCGATTTGACTTCTTGCTTATTATATGATGGTCTTATTTGTGATATTTTACTGATTGCGGTGTACGTTAAGATAGCGTATAAAGTGATTCCCACCATTTTTAGTTTACATACATAATAAATTATCAATTATACATATCAAAAACCGCTTAACCACACAATGATAACACTGCGTTACAAAAAAAAAAAAAAAAAGTACCCGCTTTGAAATGTCATGTTTTCCTATTTATTACTATCGTTTAGTAAATATACATACATATTTTCTTTCCATGACGTCACATTTTTTTTCGCGAGGATATGACAAATTATGCTAAAAGTTTAAAGATTGAAACATAATTTAAAAAAATCTTATAAAATGTACTATATTTTATTTTGTTCATATATCGAGTTTATTTTGTATCATTTTAGTATAAAAAATACAAGAAAAATCAATGCATACAATTTAAACCCAGAATACGTTTAAATTAGCTAGTTGAATAATACAGTGTTTTTTAGTTAATAGTAATAATACTTGATAATAGCAAAAGTGATTTTAAGAATTTAATTTGTGTTCATTGGAACTTTTAAGGTCAAATTATTTAAATATAGTCGTACATTTCTAAAAAAAATTCACCATTTCAAGTTTACTATTTTTTTAGACAGTAAACATATGATTATATCCATTAATTGTGTATTATTTAAAAGTACATTTATTCAAAAATACACAAAAAAATAAATCAGCAGCAAATCTATAAAAACATGGAAGTTATGGATTTATGACCCGAAACCGACTCAATCTCCACATAGTGCGACGTGCCGGGAGGCGCCACCATCGCCGTCCGGTGCTCTTGGAGCACTGATGGTCGCGGAGGCGAACCCCCCACATTGAAGCCAGCATGCCGAAGCCGGGAGTTCGCGGCTCACTGGGTCGTGACTCCCCGCGCTCCCCCTCCCCCCCCGCGCGACCGCTGGCACACCGAACGACATCGCTGCCGAGTCTCGGTGGCATGTCGCACGACGCGCCGCAGCGGCCCGCTGAGGTGAGGAGAGGACCGAACACCCGCAGCGACATCGCTCACCCTGCTGGCAGTGGCAGTACCAGCAGCGGAGTGAAAACCGCCGCGAGGCACAGCGTCCCCGTACGTCCTACAAACTTTCGCCCGGTACCATCGTAGCCCCCGGGACCAGCAACGGTGGGACGTGCGCAGCAAGTGCGCGCCCCCCCACCGCAACCCCGCCCCTCCGCTGTGAGCAACCAAGCGCATCCGGACACGCTCTGCCGCACCACCTGCGTGCTCCGCTGCGCTGCCTGCGCGCGCTGCCGCGCTCGCTGCGCGTCTCGACGCGCTCCCTGTTGCGCAGCCTGCGCGCTCTGCCGCTCCAGCCGCGCACCTCGATGCGCCTCCTGCAGGCTCAGACGGGCCTGCGGCGCACCTGAACGCGCCCTCCCCGCACCCTGCGGGCTCCTCCGCACCTGCCGCCGCTATCCCGGCGCACCCGACGCTGTGTTACAAGCGGACGGTGACGCCGCAGCGGCTGTGGTTCGCCTCCCACTTCTCCCCCCCACCGCCGCGGACCTCTGCGTGGGACTCACCGGCGGCTATGCCGGGAAGTCTCTCGCGCAGCGGGTCGGAGATGTCGGTGGCATCGGGGGAGTACTCCCCAATAAGGGACCAGTCCCCGCCACACTCAGAGGACGCCTCGGAGGATGACCAGGACCAGGACGAAGACGTCGAGCCTGGGACTCAGACCCGAGAGGGCACAGCGTCGCCAGCGCAGCCCGGACGACGACGACGATGCCGCCGCGGAAGGTGAGTGCCCCAAGCGATGCTGTGTGCAGGCCCCGCAGCCATCCTTCGCGGAGATGGCACGCCGCACCACGCCCCAGAGGGACACCACCGCCGCCACCGCCACTCCCAACAACAACACCGCTACCACTGCCACTGCAGCAGCCCCCCCCAAGAGGCCTCGATACCCGCCGCTGGTAGTCGAGAAAATGCCTGACTGGGCCGCCCACTTCCGGGTGCTCAGGTACATGCTGGGCTTCCCCCCCCACGCGCGCCCCTACCAAGCCGGGGTGCGCTTCAGCCCGGAGTCGGAGGAGGAGTACAGGGTGGTCCAGCGGTACCTGACCACCCTTGAAGGAGAGTGCGGCCTATCCTGGTTCGCCTACTCGCTGCCAGCGGAACGCAGCTTGAAGGTGGCCATCAGGGGGCTGCCCGCCGACACCGACCCCGCCGACATCGAGGAGGAGTTAAGAGAGCTGGGATACCAGCCGGAGTACGTCCGCCATATCAAGGCGCGACGCAGAAGACCCGGCGTATTCCACGCTATTATTAAAAAGACGCCAAATGTAAGGTCTATCTATATATGACACCGCCGTGTTGCTCAACATGCGCGGTGTCAAGATAGAGGCGTGGCGCGGTAAACGTGGACCAGCCCAGTGCCACCGGTGCCAGAAATTTAGGCACAGTTCACATAATATTCATGACTTTCTCTTAAATTGTTATCTTCTTTTTTTTTTTTTTTTTTTGTACTACCTATTTATTTTCTCCCCTTAACCCGATGGTTGACTGGTAGAGAATGCCTTGAGGCATTAAGTCCGCCAATGTACCTATTTTGTACATAAAGTATAAATAAATAAATAAATAAATAAATTGCCACCGCCCGCTCGCCTGCGTACGTTGCGGCCATCACGCACGCGACTGCAACCGGCCCCGGGAAGAGCCCGCAACGTGCGCCAACTGTGGCGGGGAGCACTCAGCGTGCAGCAACAGATGCCCCGTCTACAGAGACGAAGCCCAGGTGAGGCGAGCGGGTACCGTCGCCATCACCGCCCCTCTACGCCGGCCGGACGCACCGCGACGTATGGACGCGGAGCGGCCGCTAGAGGCGGACGCCACCACCACCTTGATGGCGGCGGCGAACAATGCAGCTCCCGGACCACGACGCAGGAAGCGCGGCGGCAGGAGAGGGAGGAAGCCTTAAGGAGCCGCCGCACGGTGGATCGAAAATCGGCTGTAGAAGACATAGGATCTCGATGTCATTAATGTTTTTTTTTTTTGCTGGAAATGACTTCTGCCGATCATTACTGTTCTATAAAATGTCATATGAAGTAATTGTGTGCACAAATGGAAGAGTTATAATTTTTATGAGAAAAAAATGTATGGAGCTGACATGAAAAATGAGGATATCTCTGGAATCGAAAGGTTGGCCGTTATATCCTTGCACTCTGTTATAGTACTATTTATTTATGAATTTTTGACATACTTCATATCGCGGCATCACTTGCGATTTTTTTTTTTAAATCGTCAAAATAAAAAATAAAAAATGTTTATGATATGTTCATTTTAATGCTTAAATATGGCTATACCAAGTGTAACTTACAATATTTTTTATGCTTATTTGAAATGACATGGTAATTATGACTTACATAATAATGTAATCTTGACTAATACCTTTTTTTTTTTTTTTTTTTCCGACGTTAAAAATCATCAAATGACCCCTCCCGCTGTGGGTTAGCAGCGGTGAGGGAGTGTCAGACTCTTACTGACTAAAAACCGTCGTGTTCCGTCATAAGCCTTTTATGTACCAGGGCCGCGGTATCTCTTTCGAACAACCCGCAGCCCCGGCAGGCCTTGGCCCTGCTGGGCCCCGCTGGGGTTGCTGACATCTCTTTGAGGAGCGCGTGGAACAACGCGCGCCGTCGACACGAGTCTGTCGTCTAAGTAGACAGAGGGACGATGAGCCACCCGAACTCACCGCCCACAGACCCACGCCTACGGTGGCCGGGAGTCATCTCGCGACACCCGGCGCCCATGGTGTCTACCTGGTCCAGCGCGGCGGCCGGGATGAGAGGTGCGAACTCTCTGGCGTTCCGCCTCCTCCTTCTCGAGCATGACCGCTTCGCAGAAGGAGGCGACGGCATCCCATTCCCTCTCGCCCCGGACCATGGCCTGAACCAGGGCCGGACGCGAGAGGTCGCCGCCGCCCAAAGCCTCGACGAGGATCTTGACTAATACCTCAAGTCCACATTAACTAATGATTAATAAAACTTAATACCTATATACCTGTTAAAAGGATACGTGCCATAATGAGGGTAATTAGATAAACGTGATCATTACTCAATTACAATAAATGGTAAACTATTGTATGATTAAAAATAAAAGTAAATTATATAAAAAAAATGAACTTAACCTACCCTAACATCAATCCTAACTAATCCTAACTAATATTATAAATGTGAAAGTAACTCTGTCTGTCTGTCTGTCTGTCTGTCTTTCTGTCTGTCTGTCTGTCTTTTCTTCACGCCTATACTACTGAACCGATTTGTGTGAAATTTGGTACAGACATAGTTTGGAACTTGAGAAAGGACATAGGATAGTTTTTATTACAAAAAAATATAAAAATAAAAATAAAATGTATTTCGGACATATAGCGCCATCTATTGGTCAAACTAAAAATCACTATTCCACGCGAACGAAGTCGCGGGCAAAAGCTATAATTAATAATTGTAAAATTTGATAATATTTAATAAACAAGTACTAAAGTTGTGCTACGCATTTTTTCATTTGTTCACGCAAGCGCGTACAAGTTTGGCGACCGTGACAGGACCCGTTACATCGCGATCTATCCGTCGTCTCGTCGCGTCAAGAATCGTCGAGAATCGTCGGTCGGCACGTGGAGCAAGTGCCGCAGCCCGCCATCTATCCAGTCGGGCTGCGTAACCGCATTGAGACAGCAGGAGACGAAGGACCCGGACAAGCAGCCTCAGGAGCCCGGTGAAGACGGCGAAACGTCAACCGAAGGTCTAGCCCAGGAGAGTAAGCCTTGATCCTTTCTAATTTCCTTTCTCAATCTCGATCCTCGTGCTCTTGCGCTGTTAAATAGCAGGCGGCTGGCTATTCGGGCGTCGGGGGGCTTCTCCGGCAAAGCAGCGCCACGTGATGGCAAAGGCGCCATAAACTGGCCAATTTCAAACTGCTAGGTTATATTGCACGTGGGTTTGTTTTTTTTTTGAATTGGGTTACGCTTATTACATGCTAAGTGGCAATTTTCTCCATTATTCATTTGTTGCACATACCATTGTTGAATCACATCAACCCGCACCCACGCTGAGCATAACCACACTTTATTTTTCCGAAGCACGGCAAGCTTGCATTCGAAGTGCACGCATTTATTTTCAAGGTTATTGCCTATTACACCTGCCTAAAATTCACGCACGCGCGTGAACTAGTGCACGCACATTTCCTTGCTTGGTGAACCAGCATTGCGGCCGACTATTTCAGAGTTCCTGCCATACGGCAACGGTTCCGGTCCAGCTTCGCAGCCCCAACGGCACGGCGGATTCCCTCGGCACGCCTGTTACATCGGGTTGCGACCGACGCTGCGGCGCGGGAGTCGGGTGACCACGTGTTGGAGCGGCGCATAAGATTGTCAGGTTCACTGCACATTTATTTATTCAGCTCATTGTATTGCATTAGGTTGTGTTTGTATATTAGCGTACATATAAATTAGCAAAATGACCGATGCAGATACTGACCAGAAGGTCAACTTTAAAGAGTTAATTAAAAGGCGTGGCACTATTAAGGGCAGGTTAACTAAATTCATAGACTATCTGAGTACTATTCAAAAGACAAAGGCTAGTGATATTACAAGCTTACAAACAAAAGAGCTTTCTTTGAGGCTAAGCAAATTTCAAGATTTGTTCAAAACTTTTGATGAGTTACAGTCTGAAATAGAATCCATATGTTCCGATGTAGATGAACAATTAGACGAAAGAGAGTCCACTGAGCGTCAATTTTACTCAGCTCTCTCTGTAGCGCAAGAACTGATTGAGGCTACCCCGTCTACCATTAATAAGGCCAATAGCGCCGACCAACAAAGTAATTGTTCTCACCAGCAAAGTAATTGTTCTCATGCATTTAATGGAATAAAATTACCCACCATACACCTCCCAAAGTTTGACGGAAACATGTTAACATGGTTAGAATTTAAGGATACTTTTGATTCCATTATTAACTGCAACAATTCCATTCCAGAAATTAATAAATTCCATTATTTAAGATCAGCTTTGGAAGGTAGTGCCAGGGGAGTAATTAAAGCCATAGAGTTTACCTCTAGTAACTACAAATTAGCATGGGAATTACTGTGTGAACGGTATGATAATAAGAATGTTCTTATAAATAATCATCTTAAGTCTTTAGTGACTGTTGAAAGGTGCAGTAAGGAATCTTATAAGTCATTAAGGTATTTAGTAGACCATATGTCAAAGAATTTGAGAGCGCTGGATACTTTGGGTCAGCCGACTGACAAAGTCAAAGTCAAAATCATTTATTAAAATAGGCTAATACGATTAGCACTTTTTAACGTCAAAATTTTACAAGAATGACAGCACCCCCAAAACGCCCCCCTTTCACCACTTCCTAGTGTTATAGCTGGAAAGAAGAAGCGGTGAAGAACAAACTTCCCAGCAACACAGCTGTCTATTACAATTTAATTATTACTAATTTATTTTACAATTATACAATTCAATTTCATCAATTATTAATTTAAAACACCGAAAAATACAAAATAAAATAAAGCACTTTTGTTCCACTTTAGAGCTGCCATCTGCGTTTATGTGTGAAATATTCATTAACATTATAATATGCCTTTTTAACAAGAATTTCTTTGATTTTGTTTTTAAAAGAACTGTCCGTTAATTCCAACAGATGAACCGGAATTCTGTTATAAATGCGTACACAAAGCCCCAAAAATGAACCGTGCACCTTATGTAGACGATAATTAGGTGCGGTTAACTTATGTTTATTTCTAGTATTAAAATGATGTACGTCGCTGTTTTTACTAAATGAATCTAGGTTTTGCCTTACGTATATTATATTGGCATAAATGTATTGAGACGCCACAGTCAGAATACCAATATCCTTAAACCTTTCCCTAAGGGAGACTCTAGTACCAAGTTTGTATATAGCACGGACAGCGCGCTTCTGTAGTACGAAAACATTCTCGATATCGGCAGCATTGCCCCACATAAGAATTCCGTAGGACATGATGCAGTGAAAATAGCTAAAGTACACTAAACGCGCCGTGGCTACATCGGTGAGAGCTCTTACTTTCCCGACAGCGTACGCAGCAGAGCTTAATTTACCCGTGATGCCAGTTATATGCTCACCCCACTGAATTTTGGAGTCTACTGTTATCCCTAGAAAAGTCGTAGTATGTACCGTTTCAAGTTCCTCATTGTTCAAAATTACACCGGGACCGAGATTTTTTACATTGGGCAAAGCAAATTTAATACATTTTGTTTTCTTCGTATTCAAAACTAAATTATTGGCTGTAAACCATTGCGTTACTAGTGAAAGACAAGAATTCACGTCATCAAAATCTACTCTATTCCTATCAACTTTAAAAATTAGAGACGTGTCATCAGCAAACAATACTACATCACACAATGATTTTAAATAATATGGCAAGTCATTAATGTATACAAGAAACAAAAATGGACCTAAAATCGACCCTTGCGGTACGCCCAAACGAACGGGTAGATTGGAAGATTTGACACCATTAACGTCAACACATTGCATTCTACCGCTTAAATATGAGCTAATAACACTAAGTGCGCTGTCTCTAATACCATAATACTTTAGCTTCTGGGTAAGCGTTTCATGTTGGACGCAGTCGAACGCCTTAGAAAGATCACAGAACACCCCGATAGCATTCTGTGACTTCTCCCACGCACTGAATATATGTTTCAGTAGAGCAACTCCGGCATCCGTTGTGGAGCGACCCTTTGTAAAACCGAATTGTTCCGCATGTAAAATATTGTATGAATTAAAATGCCGGAGGAGTTGATTTAAAATTAGCTTTTCAAAAATTTTGCTCAACGCGGGCAGAATTGAAATCGGTCTAAAGTTGCCTAGATCGTTCTTGCTCCCGGATTTAAAGAGAGGTATATTTATTTATTCCTTTAATTCAGGCAACTAAGGCCCATAGCACATATAATACATAAACAATAATTAACATTACAATAATAATAAACTAATACATACAAAAGTAAAAAACAATTAAAACTAAGTGTTGACACGAGTAGGCGGTGTCGTGTTGCACTGCGCGGTGTCACGTAGTCTCCCGCGGAATCGCCGGAAAACGACACCTCTCTCTCACCTCACTCTTTTAGGAGCCTGGTGACGTCGACGTGGTCAAACGTGACCGGGGGCAGCTTACGCAACTCCTTTGCCACGAAAGTTGGTACGTCGTCTGGGTCGGTCTCCTTCAATACTTTAATTATATCTTGGAGACTCCTCTCTCCCTTTTCATCCCTCCTGCGGGACGGCATTCGGTCTGCCATAAGCAGAGTCTCGTACAGCAGCGTCTTGGCGCTGCGTATCTCCGCCTCAGTGATTTCATAAGTTCAGGAAAGGTTCCTGAGTCAATGCACTCATTAAATATACGAGCTAAATAGGGCGCAATATCGTCAATAATACAGTTTAAGACTTTAACAGAGATACCCCATAAATCACCTGTCTTTTTTGAATTTAATGACTTGAAGGTTCTTACTATGTCATAAGGTGAAATATAACTATAGGTAAATGTGGCTTCACATTGACTAACACTACTACGTAAAAGTTTTTCGGCGTTGGTGGCAAAGGAGTCTAAGCCGCTAGTGGTCTTGATTGGAATATTAGAGAAGAATGTGTTAAATTCGCGAGCTACATCAGAATCTTTCTCATAAACTTGATTTTCATTAATGATTTTATACTGATTATCACGCTGTTTGATTTTCCCGGTCTCGCTATTTATAATATCCCACGTCGCTTTTATTATACTCTTACTATTCTTAATTTTATTACTGAAATACATTGATTTTGCCGCATGACAAACTTTTTTAAACAATTTAGAATAATTCCTAACAAATCAAGATCTCTATTGAAACCTTAAGTAAAAGGCATCAATTACATAAAAGGTCAAAATTATTAGCACTTAATCCTTTTGTAGACACGGAGAAGGTGCTGCGTGTAGGTGGCCGGCTAGGAAATTCTAGCTTTGATTATAACAAAAAACACCCTGTGCTCCTAGATGCGAAACATAGCGTCACCAAACTCTTAATGAAACATGAACATTTACGTTTATTTCATGCTGGTCCACAGGCACTGCTCGCAGCCATTCGTGAGGAATATTGGCCAATAGGAGGAAGAAACCTAGCTCGCATTACTACCAAGCAGTGCGTTGTATGTACGCGCCTGCGAGGTAAACCTGTCGAACCAATTATGGGCGATCTGCCAGCCGTAAGAACTGACTGTAGCTTTGCATTTAGTTCCTGTGGGGTAGACTTTGCGGGTCCATTTAGAATTTCCAGCCGTAAGGGCCGAGGGAACCGCATAACAAAGAGTTATTTATGTTTGTTTGTGTGTCTAACCACTATGGCGGTTCACCTAGAGGTAGTCAGCGACCTCACTTCTGAAGCATTCATTCTATGTATACGTAGGTTTGTGGCCAGGAGAGGTAAACCCTATGCTATCTATTGTGATAATGGTCGTAACTTCATAGGTGCATGCAATGAGCTGGGTAGAATGTTGCAAAAGAGCCAAGATTCGGTCTTCAATTATTCGGCGAACGAGGGAATCCGCTTTGTGTTTGGGCCTGCATATTCGCCCCATTTTGGAGGAATATGGGAGGCGGGCATAAAATCATCAAAATACCATTTAAAACGAGTAGCTGGAGAGGCCTGTCTGACTTTCGAGGAGCTAGCCACCTTATTCTCACAGATCGAGGCCATCCTAAACTCCCGGCCCCTCTCCCCACTCTCGTCAGATCCAAATGATCCCATTCCTCTCACCCCAGGGCACTTTCTGGTGGGCAGACCACTGACTGTTGTCCCGTCGCCACCCATCACAGCACTGCGGCCCAATCGTTACGAGCTCATAGAAAAAATCCGCCAACACTTTTGGTCCAGGTGGCAGAAGGAGTTCCTGGCCGAGATGCAGCAGCGGTCCCGGTGGAGGACTCGGCAGCAAGGCCTTAACTGCGGAGACCTTGTGCTTCTACGGGAGGCAAACCTGCCTCCGCTCCAGTGGCGCTTGGGGCGCGTCACGCGCCTACACTCCGGCCCGGATGGTGTCAGCCGGGTAGCGGACGTCACCACCACCAAGGGGACGGTCACTCGGGCCGTCCGCACCATGTGTCCCCTCTTCCGGGACACGTCGAGTTGAATCCTTCAACGCCTGGGAGGATGTTACGGCCTGCGCCGCCTGGCAACACAGTCGGGCGGCGGGGCAAAATGCTGGGGAAGCGCGGTACGCGCTCCCTGGCAACATCGAGGTGCCCGCCGGGCATCACGCCACCTGCGCGCGAGCCAATCGCAGGCGGCGATTCGAACTGCGCGCCAACTGCGTCCTGCGTCCTCCAATGGGAGGCCGCCACGGGGACGCCGGCTCGCTGGAGAAGGGGCGAGGACGGAGGCGTCGAGAGCGGCGCTCGTCCACTTGCCTTCACGGGCCGTCGAGATCAACAGCTAGCTATAGCTACGTAACGGGTCCAACGCATCTCTGCAATCTCACATGTTCATAATCTCGTGTTAATAATTAATAATTGTAAAATTTGATAATATTTAATAAACAAGTACTAAAGTTGTGCTACGCATTTTTTCATTTGTTCACGCAAGCGCGTACAGTAACACTGTCTTCGTCTGAAAGGCTAGAGCCCAGTCGAATAACAAGTGTGTTGAACAATATTTCGTGATCGAAAGACAAAGCATCCTGATTTCTCAGAATAACAAACAAATCCAAATTTGTAATAATGCTTTCCATTATTCACGGTAACTGAGTAAAAAGACACGGTAGGATAGATGTTAGTATTAGAAATGCTCTAAATGAACTGAAGTTGTGAATCCAATGTTTGACTATTTATTGTTATTGACTAATGATGGTATCACATTTATCTAATTACTTTCATTAAGCTAATCTTGCACTTATTGCTAAATTAGCAAGTACCCCAAATTATTCTGGTACGTATCCTTTTAACTAGGTATTAAGTTTTATTATTCATTAGCTAATGTGGACTTGAGGCATTAGACAAGATACATATTACGTAATTCATAATTACCATATAATTTCAAATGAAAATCACAAAGTAGGTAATACGACTTTGTGATTTCATAGAATGTTTTGGTCTAAGCATAAAAAATATTGTAATTTACACTTGGTATAGCCATATTTAAGCATTAAAATGAACATAATCATAAACATTTTTTATTTTTAATTTTGACGATTTTTTAAAAAAAAAATATAATTTCGAATTCTTGTCTCAAACTTTCTTTAATTTTATCTTTCCCTTGAAAGTTTGGAGAAGTAAATATAATCAGATCGTCGACATAGAGTGCAATGAAAATCATTGATTGGTTTTCTGACTTATGGTAAACACATGATTCTGAAGTAAGACGAATAAAGTTCAACTTATCACACAAAACCTTATTAATTTTATCATTCCAAGATTTTGAAGCTTGTTTAAGCCCATAAATAGCTTTGTTGAGCTTGTATACCATGTCTTCACACCCCTTAACTTCAAAACCCTGTGGTTGTTCCATGAAAACGGTTTCTTTTAGATCACCATTCAAAAATGCAGTTTTAACATCCATATGTTCAATGGTCATGTTATACTCGGCTGCTAAAGCAATGAGTAATCTAAGTGAGGAGTACCTCACTACAGGTGAAAACGTTTCCTGGTAATCAACACCATATTTTTGAGTGAAACCTCTAGCAACTAAACGAGCTTTATGTCTAAACAACTCACCAT
Source organism: Helicoverpa assulta (assembly GCA_963856015.1). Lineage (NCBI taxonomy): Eukaryota > Metazoa > Arthropoda > Insecta > Lepidoptera > Noctuidae > Helicoverpa > Helicoverpa assulta. The sequence goes on along the minus strand of CAWLCW010000001.1, from coordinate 11,781,082 downwards.
TTACTCCATACTTTTTCTTGAAGATCCACTTACACTTCACGGGCTTCTGCTCCTGCTGTCGTTTCACCAGAGTCCAGCATTTATTTTTAATAAATGATTCATACTCAACACTCATAGCCTTACGCCAGCACTCTGCCTCTGGACCATTAAGAGCTTCCGCTGCAGTCCGAGGCTCGTCAGGATCACTGCAGGCCATAAAAGCTACAAAATTGCTTTGCAAAGGAGACTCTGGAGCATCTTCATAGGAGCAGTCTTCAGAATACTCTGCCTCAGCTAAAGAATCATCTCCTGGAAGGTAAGTCGAATCCAAGGGATCATCTATATCATTATCACTCTCAGAACTATCTATTGTGATTATACTTAAACGCTGTTGATCATTCTGTGATAATACAGTGTCATCAGAAGTATCAGAGCTCACAGCAGAAGATTCTGGTGGTGGAACCCCATTCTGATCTGAACTTAGATCAAGAAACAATAGTTGATCACTACTATCATTATGTGACCTATCTGACACATAAAACTGATCTTCTAAGAAAATTACATCACGAGAATGAATTAAGTTCCCAGGATTATTTGGGTCTATGAGTCTATATCCCTTAGATTCCTCACTATACCCCACAAATATGTATGGTTTACTCTTAGAATCAAGTTTCTTTCTATTTTTAATCATAGCATAAGCAATACAACCAAAGATCCTTAGATTGCTAAGATTTACCTTTTGCTCGCTCCATTTTTCTTCCGGAGTAGTGCCAGGAACTGCTTTTGTTGGACTTCGGTTCTTTAAATAGACAGCCGTGTTAGCAGCTTCAGCCCAGTATTTATATCCCAGTCCAGCATCGCGCAGCATGCACCTTACCTTCTCCATGATTGTTCTATTGGAGCGTTCAGCAACACCATTTTGCTGCGGGCAATTAGGCACAGTCTTCTGATGCTTGACACCATGTGCCTTCAAGTAATCCTGAAATTCAGTACTCATGTATTCTCCACCTCTATCACTTCTTAGTATTTTTAATTTCTTTCCAGTCTCATTTTCTACAAGAGCTTTAAATTGTTTAAAATACTTAAAAGTTTCATCTTTGGACTTCAAGAAATAAATGAAATGTTTTCTTGTGTAATCCTAACTAATATTATAAATGTGAAAGTAACTCTGTCTGTCTGTCTGTCTGTCTTTCTGTCTGCCTGTCTGTCTGTCTGTCTTTTCTTCACGCCTATACTACTGAACCGATTTGTGTGAAATTTGGTACAGACATAGTTTGGAACTTGAGAAAGGACATAGGATAGTTTTTATTACAAAAAAATATAAAAATAAAAATAAAATTTATTTCGGACATATAGCGCCATCTATTGGTCAAACCAAAAATCACTATTCCACGCGAACGAAGTCGCGGGCAAAAGCTAGTCATCTATAAAACTCAAGAAATACTTGGCACCACTAAATGATGGAGTCTGTATAGGACCACACAGGTCTGTATGCACTAAACCTAACACCTCAGTAGCTCTAGTGTAGGACTTCTTTGGGAACGGCAATCTAGCTTGCTTCCCTTCAATGCAGGGTACACACTGTTTATAATCAGAAACATTTTAATTAATACTAGTGGCCATACCTGATTTCAGAAGATGCATACTCCTCGAATTCAGATGTCCTAGACGCCGGGCCATACCTCCTGGGATGTGCAGTCCGCTACTGCCGCAAGTGACAAGGATTGTTGCTCCATACAGCTATTGTCTGACACAGTGTCGAGTTGATAGACACCATTTACTTGTGTGCCAGTGGCTAAAACTTCATCATAATCATAAATTGTACAAGAATGACTATCAAAAGTAACAATATAGCCCTTATTGGTCATAGCACTCACTGATAAGAGATTTGTACTTAAATTAGGTACATAATAGGCATCGCTTATAGTCTTAGTACACCCCTTAAGATTAACTTTCACTTGTCCTACACCTGCAGTCGACAACTTATCCCCATTTGCTATGCTTACGTCCACAGTAGTATTTGGATTAACATCTAACAAAAGCTTATCATTGTTGCACATATGATTTGTGGCTCCCGAGTCGATATACCAAACATCACTATGATCTTTCACTGAAAGCGCAGCAATCAAAGCCTTCTCGTTCAATTTAGCCTTTGACTTGTTTTTGTCTCGACTCTGAGTCTTCTCCTTTTCAGTCGCAGCTTGTTTATCAGGACAATCTCTTGAAAAGTGACCCAACCGCTTACACTTGAAACATTTCGGCTGCTTCCGAGTGACTAATGCTGTCGCGCTGTCCTGCTTGCCTTTCCGTCTACGAGTTTCCTCTAGCAGCTTGCCTGAAGTGTGCTCCGTAGTCGACTCAGTACCAGCATTTTCAATCGCCATAATCAATGGGTCAAAGTCTTCAGTAAGACCGCTCAGCATTATCACAGCAACAAATTCGTCGTCCAGGGGGTACTCCATTTCACTCAACTGATGTGAAAATTCCTTAATTTTATTTAGGTAGTTTTCCATTGAGCTGCAGTCACTCAACTTAGTGTTGAATAAACTTCTCAGCAGGCCAAGTCTCCTGGACAGTCCACGACCTTCGTACGCCTTCTACAGATTATTCCATGCTTCGTATGCACTTTTCGCTGATCGAATGTTAGGAATAACATCGGAGTGCACTGAAAGTGCAATTCGTGCCAGCGCCTTTTCTTCCTTCTTTTTGTCGGCACTTTCGGCTTCGGATTTCAATTCTTTTTCGATGAATTCCCAAAGTTCTTCATGTACTAGCAACATCCGCATAGTAAACTTACACGTAGAATAATTTTCCAACCCTTTGAGTTTTTCTACGGTATTCACGTTTGTGGACGCCATTGCAAAGTACGATAGTTGCAGAACAAAAGCCGGCCGGTTTTCTTCGAAGTCAGCAAATACAGCAATCCAACCGAAATATCAGCGTATATCAACAACATGAACCACGCTCTGCTACCATGTTGGATATCTCGGTAATTAAACGAAGTTACATTGAAATATAAACGGATATTTTATTTTATACAAATATACAAAAGGGCACAATAAAAGATCATAGTGAAAAAGGGCAGAGACAAGTGACAGCTACCACAGATAAACTTGATACAGATAACATTAGGTTGCGTTTACACATCTTGAACACGATTCGCGTTACTAGGCAATAATTGCTGAATGGATAAATCGGACCAAGGCCAACGCATCGCGCGAGGAGCTACAGCATCCACTCCACAAGCCACTTCTGATACAGCATCGATCAGGGCAATAGGTTTAGCTAGTTTTAGGGTTCGATATTGTAATAAGTTTTCACTTAAAATAAATAATTTTAAAATTAATTTGGTTTTTTAAGTTTCCGGCAGCAGCCTTCCTAATTGGCGCAGTCGGTAGGATACTCGAGGTTAGCTAGGGTATTCTATTATCGATATTCTATCGCTATCGTGCGTGAGCGATCGCGGCTAATCAAGCTTTCAAGCCTCATCGAGTATCCTGAACCTAAGGATTGCGGCCGGGAGACAACGGGATCCAGATATCGACCCCTGAGACCGATATGAAGGTTATGTGAGTACATTTGAACTATTCTCTGTGTTGCTTCCTTTGTGCTCCTGTTAGTTTATCCTTCAAAATTTTCCACCCAAGGAATTCCAGAGCTCGCGAATCTACATCGAGTAGATTGAATCGTAGGCAATTAGAATTAGATTCAAATAGGGATAAAGAATTAAGCTTAGATACTTTATTTGAGGAACCCAGCATGGCGCATGATCCAGACACTATCCATAAGGCTCTGCGCCTCGTCCCTGAGTTCGATGGGAACCCCAACGTTCTCACTAGGTTTATTAAGTTGTGCGACCAAATAGCTGCTACATATCTTAGTAATACTCCTGATAGTGAATTAGGGAATTTGTGCTTAATAAACAGCATTCCGGATAGCTGGGCAGGAATACGAAATACCTTAATCAACAGTTTTGCTGACCAAAGAGACGAGACAGCCCTATACAACGACCTCTTAGTATCGCATCAAGGTAATAGTACACCACAGGAGTATTATGATCAGTGTCAGTCATTGTTTAGCACAATTATGACTTATATTTCACTACATGAAACTTTGCCTACTACTATAGAAGCGAAGCGCACATCAATAGAAAACTAACGATGCAAGCGTTTGTACGTGGCCTTAAAGATCCGCTAGGTTCGCGCATTCGGTGCATGCGCCCGGATAATATCGAAAAGGTATTAGAATTTGTTCAGGAGGAACTAAACGTGATATACTTACAAAATCGCAACGATAGTGCGCATGTAAAAAGGCCACTTCCAATCGCTCATATGTCGAACCTACCGTTAAAGCCTGCAGGATTTTCAGCTATGCCTATACCGAGGCCATTTCACTTTAATCCACAGCCTATGCTAAACTGGCCACGTCCACCACCACCACAGAATAGTTGGAGGCCTAACTTCCAACCACAAGGTGGTCAGTCATATGGCTTCCAACGTGCACCCAATGCACCTAATATGCCTACTCGCACTCAACAGATTCCGAGCGCCACCGCCTCATTACAACGCGCATAGTAATGCATTTAGAATGCAACCGCGTCAGCAAATCTCAGGCCCTCAGCCAATGAGTGGAGTTAGCCACTTTGTAACTAAACCTATCAACAATTCATTTAAAGGTAATGATTGGAGTAAGTCCGGGAATCCACCACCATCTAATTACTTTAAAACCCGCGAGATGAATTTTAATAGCTTTGACGAATATGACTATAATAATTACTATCCGGATAATGAGTATTACACGTATGACGATAACTATAACCAACCCGACTATACTGACTATTCTGACTATAACCTACCTGACGAGAATGAACATCAGTCATACTGCAAGGTGAGCGAGCTACCTGATAACTATAGTAGTCTTCAGCCATCTACGAGTAACGCGGAACAGGATTTTCATACGGACCACCCCTTAAAACCCTCAAAATAGAAGTCAACTTGCAAACTCAACGTCAGCTCCCTTATATAAAATTATCAAATCCTCCATTGAATTTTTTGATTGATACCGGAGCCAATCAATCATTTATAAGTCCCTTAGCAGTAGAGAAATATTATTCTAATATTCCTCTTAATTATGAGCCCTTTGAGGTCACTAACGCCCACGCCACAAGTAGAAGCAACTATTCAATTAGCATACCAGCTTTTCAAGAATTTAACGACCCCTGCAACATTAAACTCTTTATTTTTGACTTCCATAAATTTTTTGACGGACTTATTGGGCTAGACTTACTGAGTAAATGGAATACGAAGATTGACTTAAAAGACAATTTACTAATAACAGACAACGCTACGAATCCTATAACAATGTTTAACTCTCGGAACGTCAACTTATTTGAAGATATCATACCAGCTAATACTACAAAGCTTATTCGACTACCTATAAATGCTCCTGATGGAGATGTACACATTCCTCAGCAAATATTTGATCACTGTAAAATAAATGAATGCATAACAACTGTTTCTAATAACCGAGGATTAGTTGAATTGGAGAACACCACACATAACGACATCATTCTATCATTAGATCGACCTGTGCAAGCTGATAATTCCAATATTGAATGTATGAATATTGAACAAGCCATAGACTTCTCTCGCGTTAGTCAAGTTTTATCTCAGTTGCGTACAGATCATCTCAATGAAGAGGAAAAGATTAACTTGAAAAGTCTCTGCTCTCGTTATGCGGATGTATTTTATATTGAAGGAGAACCTCTCTCCTTCACTAACAAGGTTAAACATCATATACGAACTGTAGATGAAGTACCCATCTATACGAAAAGCTACAGATATCCTTTTGTACACCGGCAAGAGGTTCGCGATCAAATAGCCAAAATGCTAGAACAGAATATTATAAGACCATCTGATTCTGCTTGGAGCTCCCCTATTTGGGTTGTCCCAAAAAAAGCTGATGCCTCAGGGAGACAGAAATGGAGGCTAGTAGTAGACTTCCGAAAGTTAAACGAAAAGACCTTCGACGATAAGTACCCAATTCCGAATATAACAGACGTTCTAGATAAGCTAGGGAAGTGCCAGTACTTTACCACGCGGGACCTAGCGAGTGGTTTTTACCAGGTAGAAATGCACCCGGATGACATTCACAAGACAGCATTTAACGTTGAACATGGGCATTTTGAATTTTTACGAATGCCCATGGGACTTAAAAATTCTCCATCGACATTTCAGCGCGTAATGGACAACGTGCTGAAGGGTCTTCAAAATGTCATCTGTTTAGTATACAAGGTGTTGATTTGCATTTGTGCCATACTTCAGGAGGAGGACATAAAATACGTAAATAATCGATTGGAATTACAGTTGACGGGAAATAGCTAATATGCACTGCTTTTTTTGTCATTGTAATGTCATAGTATTTCAGAAGTAATCCAATTTTATGAATGAAATTTATGAATAATCGTTGCGTATGCTTTGTGTTTGCGTTTGTGTGAGGGCGCAGCACGGTTTTAAGGCCAGTAATACACGCGCCAAGTTTAAATACGGCTCGATGACATTGACGGATTTCCGAAAAAAAATTAAAATCAAAAAAATTTGTAGCAATTTTTTTGTTGATTTGGGTTGAGAATCATTAGTATAATTACGTCCTTGACTATGGCACGGATGCAAATCAACAGCTTGTATATGGATGATATTATCGTGTTCAGTACCTCCTTACAGGAACACCTGGATAACCTGGAAAAAGTATTCCAAAGATTGCGAGAATCTAACTTTAAAATCCAGATGGATAAATCTGAATTTTTGAAGTTAGAGACTGCCTTCTTGGTCATATAATAAGTAGTGAAGGTATCAGGCCAAACCCAGACAAAATTGACGCTATAAAGAAATACTCAATACCCAAAACAGCAAAACAGATAAAACAGTTTCTAGGACTTATCGGTTACTATCGGAAATTTATTCCAGACTTTGCTAGGATAACAAAACCACTTACTCAGTGCTTGAAAAAGGGCAAGAGCATAACCCTCAACAAAAATTACGTTGACTGTTATGAACGATGTAAGAGACTTTTGACTAACGACCCGATCTTACAATATCCCGACTTCACTAGGGAATTCATTCTGACTCCGACGCCTCTAACGTTGCTTTGGGAGCCATATTATCGCAAGGACCAATAGGAGCTGACCGACCAATCTCATATGCTTCACGTATACTTAACGAAAGTGAATTAAACTACAGCACTATTGAGAAAGAGCTCTTAGCCATTGTATGGGCTACTAAATATTTCCGACCATATCTTTTCGGTCGCACGTTCAAGATAGTCACAGACCATAAGCCACTACAATGGATAATGAATCTCAAAGAGCCTAATTCACGACTGACTAGATGGAGACTGAAGCTCAGCGAATACGACTTTAGTGTAGTCTACAGAAAGGGCAAAAATAACACCAATGCTGATGCCTTATCACGAGTGGAAATCCATAATGACGAAGTCAGTTCACTCGTGGCGAATCCTTCTGAGAAGCCTCCTTCTGTGGCTGATTCAAATACTGCAACGGCTCATACAAGTGACGAGAACCCCATTCTCGAAGTCCCTATAACTGACAAACCCCTGAATGTATATCATCGACAGATAGTTATGACTGTAGTAGGAGACATAAAGAAGAGACCGACGGTAACTAAGATATTTGACACGCATACGCGCACATCCATCCAGGTTTCACAGTCCAACTTGAGAGATGACGTCATTAACGCTATGAAAGAGTACGTTAATCCAAAAGTTAAAACTGGTCTTCTTATAAATCCGCCCCTATGTATGTATGATATTATACCTATCATCCAGGACAACTTCAGGAGCTCGGCAATGACCCTTGAGCTATGTAACTAAGTTCGAATTAGAAAATATAAAAGAATATCTTAGACAACAAGATATAATTCGGCACTACCACGACGGTAAAACCAACCATCGCGGGATAAACGAATGTTACTTAGCTCTTTCACGCAAGTATTTCTGGCCTAAAATGAAGGACCATATAACCAAGTATATCAATGAATGTACAATATGTGGACAAGCTAAGTACGACCGTAATCCCATAAAGCAGAGGTTTAATATTGTACCGCCAGCTGCAAAGCCATTTGAAATTATTCATATGGATCTACTTACTGTTGAGAATGAAAAATACTTAACATTTATAGATGTCTTTTCTAAGTATGGACAAGCATATCTTATGAGGGATGGCACAGCACTTAGCATTCTGCAAGGTTTATTACAATTCTGTACTCATCATGGCTTCCCCCAAACTATAATTACTGATAACGGCACCGAATACGCAAATCAGTTATTCACAGAATTTACCAGACTCCATAAAATTAACCACCACAAGACCCTTGCTCATAGCCCTAATGATAACGGCAACATCGAAAGGTTCCACTCAACGTTACTCGAACATCTTCGCATTTTACGTCTACAGCAGAAAGATGAACCTGCAATCAACCTCATGCCTTATGCTATACTTGCGTATAATAGTTCAATCCATAGCTTTACTAAATGTCGACCCTTTGATGTAATAACTGGCCACTTTGATGCCCGAGATCCTTGGGACATCGACCTAAGCAGCCATCTGTTGCAGCAATACATCTTAAACCATAAGGAACAAATGAAAACAGTATATCAGATCATTAACGAAACATCCCTTAATAACCGTACCGCAATCATTGAAAATAGGAATAAAACACGCGAACCAGAGGAAGAATATCAGCCTCAGCAGCAGATCTTTGTAAAGAATCCAGTCGCTTCACGACAAAAGTTAGCTCCTAGGTATACACAAGATATAGTCTTGGCTGACTTACCCATCCATATCTATACCTCAAAGAAACGAGGCCCCATAGCCAAATCACGACTTAAACGAGTACCTAAGACTGCGAAATTGTTACAGGATGGTGCTGATCCTAATGCTACATCTTGCACGAAGCCAAGAGATAAGACTTGAATCATTAGACTCTGGAGCCGGACTCTTACCGTTCAAACTCGGACCATCTCGCCTAATAACGCATTACCATACCTTTCTACAATATGTAAAGTTGGACGATATTGAAAACAATATTTCAATACTAAGGACTCAGTTACGAGATTTTAGACCACGCATGACTAACGAAACTCTTTCTCTACCTCGTGTGTTCATAAGTTTTGAGACAAACTTTTTACTTATAAAAATAAAATAAAAATTACAGGCTGCTGTATATTTCTTTTTTCTAATTTTGAATTTGGAATGTTAACTTTTAATATCTATGATTTCGGATTATTTTATTTAAATTTTCTCGTAATGGAGGGAACAAAAGAATTACGTGCGACCGTCATTTCACTATTTAAGGTGGGAAGAAAACCTATGGACATTTTCCGAGAACTGAAAAGTTTTGGTGTGAGCCGTAACTTCGTGTATTACACTATTAAACGATACAAGGAGACAAGTTCTTTACAAGATCGGCAAAGAAGTGGTCGTCCACGCTCTGTGAGGACGCCTGCGAATATTAAAATCATCCGAGAGCGACTTCGCCGAAATCCATGTCGCACTCAGAAGAAACTCGCTCTGCAGACCAATATTTCGCGCGTTTCAGTCAACAGAATACTGAAATATGATCTCAAGGTTAAGGCATATAGCCGTAGGAAAGTACACTTTTTAAACGATCGCCTTCGTCAATTGCGACGCGAACGTTGTCCAATACTGATGTCCCAGCTTCAGCACGGAATGTCTCGCGTACTCATCATCCGGCTAGTGTCATGGTATGGTGGGGAGTTTCGTACGAAGGTGTGACTCAGCTTCATTTCTGCCAACAAGGCGTCAAGGTGAAAGCCAAAAATTATCAAAGTGACATTCTAGAGACTGTTGTGAAACTCCTGTCTAATACCCTATTCCATAACAAGTATTGGGTTTTCCAGCAAGACTCGGCGCCATCCCATAAGGCTAAAACCACTCAAGCTTGGCTGAAGGAAAATGTGCCGGCCTTCATTGCGGCGAATGAATGGCCCTCCTCCAGCCCCGACCTCAACCCGCTGGATTATTCTCTATGGACCGAATTAGAGCTCAGAGCCTGCCGAAAGTCCCACCCAAACTTGGAGTCACTTAAGCGAGCTCTTGTCCGAGAAGCGAAGCGAATTCCTCTGGAAAAGATTCGTGCCGCCATTGATGACTGGCCAAATCGTCTAAGGGCATGTATTAAAAACAGGGGTGGTCATTTTGAATAATAATAATTATATTTAATTTTTACTTACTATTTACTTAATGTTTACTATTGTTTTTATAAATATAAGTTAATTATTTAAAAAGATATGCAACTTTTATTTTGTCTCAAAACTTATGAACACACGAGGTATATAAATATCAATTAGAGTATCTGGAGTAGGGCATGCAATTTCGGTAAAATAAAAATTACCGGTAAAAATTCGGTAATTAAAATATTTTTACCGGTAAACCGGTAAAACGGTAATTTTTGTATTTTTTTTTAATGTGATATTATATCAATAAGATTGGGTAGTCTAAAAGCAAAAAATAGTTAAAAATACAAGGTATAAGGTGGTAAACATTTTTTGTGACGTGGGCCGTAACAAAAAGACATGTCAGTACCATCCGTACGCAATGTCGTCGACAAAATGCAAGAGAAACGGCTGCGATGGTTCGGCCATGTGAAAAGGAGACCTGAATACATCGCCAATGTTGTGTACTCAATCTCAATACCGGTCAAAGGCGCAGAGGCAGACCGAAACTGTGGTGGTGGAGTGTCGTAATGAATGACTTGAAAATCTACGAACTCGAAGAGGAAGATGTCTTGGATAGATTGAAGTGGAAGAAGAAGATACGGAAAGTGGAAGAAGAAGATACGGAAAGCGGACTCCGTCACAAGACGGGATAAACGCATAGAATTACCGTAAAGTAAAAGCCCTTTGCTATGGTAAATCGTAGGCATTTTATGGACCAGGGTCGCGGTAACTCTTTCGAAAAATCCCGCAGCCCCGGCAGGCCTTGGCCCTGCGCGTGGAAAAATTCGGGCCGCCGTCACGGGTCTGTTGTTTATGCAGACGGAGGAACGACGAGCCACCCGAACTCACCGTCCACAGACCGACGCCTGCGGTGGCCGGGAGTCGTCTCTCGACACTCGGCGCCCGTGGTGTCTTCCTGGTCCACTACAGCGGCTGGGATGAGAGGTGCGAACTCGCAGGCGCTCTACCGTCTCCTTCTCGAGCATGACTGCTTCGCAGAAGGAGGCGACGGCTTCCCATTCGCTCTTGAAGGTTGACCAAGGCTTGAACCAGGCCCGGACGCGAGAGGTCGCCGCTGCCTATTGGCTCGACGACGACACGGCGGTACCCTTCCCAGGCAGTGCACACCTAGACTGTGTGCTCCACCGTGTCCTCAGTGCTGTCCGCATGGTAGTGAAGTAAAAGCCCTTGCTCAATAAGGTTACATTTTTACCTAATAGGAACTGACAGCTTTGAGGAAATTTAGAATAACCGAATGAATAAAATTTGTTTAGATATTATAAATAAAGATGAGAATGAAGATTTGTATCTAACCTATAGTTAAGGAGCCACATAAGTTTACTTTCCTAAAAAACAGCAACTTTAACACTCTTACAATATGTAATGTATTCATAAAACGTATTATGTTCAGGCTACATAATGAAGATTTAACGTTAAATGAACAATTGCTATACATTATCACAAAAACGTAAAAACCGGTAATTTACCGGTTACATATTTTTTTTACCGGTAAATTAAAGATCGCGAAAATGGGCGGTTTTACCGGTAAAACCGAAACCGGTAAACCGGTATTGCATGCCCTAATCTGGAGAGTAAGTTGCTTAAGGTCGATAATTCAGTTGCATTCCTTAGAACCCAATCGTTTTAAAAGAGGTCTTGTAGACGGCCTAGGATCCGTTATTAAAAGCATTACAGGAAACCTTGATTACTCGGATGCTGTTCGATTTAACAATGCCATAGAAATATTACAAAATAATCAGATGAAAACTATCAACGAGTTTAATGAGCACATTAGTATCAGCAAAGAATGGATGCTCTCCCATACTAAAATATTGAGTACGATCGCGGATAATCAGAATAGAATCAATAAGACGTTAGATTTATTATTAGAAAGCTATAATCAGAACAACCATAATGTCATACAGTTTGTTAAGTTTGCACAGATATTAACTATCATCGGTGAGAACATAGAAGATCTATCATCAGAATTATACAGATTAGAAAATATTCTAGCATTTACTCGAACCACGACAACTCATCATAGCATGTTAGGTACAGACATTCTAGGAAATATGTTAACAAATATATATATAGATAGATAATCTACGGTAGTAACGGTATATTTGATGTAGAGTTACGAGACTATTACGATATAATAAAATCGGGATATTATTATGATAATAGGAAGATAGTTATAGTTTTTAAATTTCCTGTAGTTTCAGTAGACACTTACGTACTATATAAGCTCTGTATCGTTCCCAACATACATAACCAAGCACTCATCCCTTCTTATCCTTTAATAGCAACTAATGGGAAAACGTTCATGTACATGGAGGCTGAATGCCCGAAGGTAAATGGTAATCGGTATCTCTGCGAGCAAAAAACTAATCACTATGTCCATACCCAACCAGACTGCATACAAACTTTCATCTCAAGCAAAACCTTAGACAAATCCTGTAAACTAACCACTATACAATTAGCTAAGGAAGCCGTAGAGGAACTTGACAGCAGGCACTATATTATTTCGTTCCCGAAGCCAACGAGGGTTCAGATGAGCTGCGAGAGCGACGAGTACGACACTTTAAAGGGTAGCTACCTAGCTACCATTCCACTGCACTGCTCACTACGAACACCAGGACTAACCTTAATAAATACCAAGGACGAAGTTAAAGGCCAACCTGTAAAAATACTGAGGATTCCCTACAATGCCGAAATACAAGAAACTAACGATATACACGCAGATTTGGCTTCAGTTAACCTAAGCAAACTCCATAGTCTTCAGGATAGAATAACACTTCAGACGCCGGTGCTGCCATACAGAACTACTGAAACATTATACCACACCACCATTCCGTTTTACACAATACTATGCGTCGCATCTATCATAACGGCTGTGCTCGTCATCTGGAGATATATCGCCAGAACCAAAAAGAATGGGAAAAATGCAAAATCAAAGGGAGCTGAAAACCATGAAAACGCCGTTCCTGAAACCTCGGAAGCACATAATAAGCAGGAAAAGCTCCCAGCAACATTTTCACTGAAAGTTTTAAAATAGTTGCTGATCTGCGGGCGGAGGTGTTACGCCAGCTAATTCGCAGGCGGAGTCATTAGACAAGCGTAGTATAGTAAAACTGCCGATGACGCTTGTCCCCAATAATTTCCAACAAACAAGTGAAATGCACGATTCGCGTTACTAGGCAATAATTGCTGAATGGATAAATCGGACCAAGGCCAACGCATCGCGCGAGGAGCTACAGCATCCACTCCACAAGCCACTTCTGATACAGCATCGATCAGGGCAATAGGTTTAGCTAGTTTTAGGGTTCGATATTGTAATAAGTTTTCACTTAAAATAAATAATTTTAAAATTAATTTGGTTTTTTAAGTTTCCGGCAGCAGCCTTCCTAATTTATACTGCTGTTTGTTATTCCTTTCAAATAAAATAAAAATTAAATAATGTGATGTAGTAGTAGTTTTAAGCCATATAACCGTGTTTATTATTCAATTATATTCAGTACGTTAACAGCATTCTGGTGTTTCACTTGTGTCTTGATTACCTAACCTTACATGGCGACCCTGCCAGTAACAGGAGTCTGTGAATGAGCTCATGTGAGGAGCGCGCGCGGAGATTCCTTATATGGGCGCGAACTATAAACAATCTGTGAAGCGATCTATTGCAAACTTATAACATGGAATATTTTACTGCACGGTGTTTGGAGTATTTGACATATCGTTGCTCATCCTTTCCCGAATTCAATTATCAAAATGGGTGGCTCAAGCTCTAAAGAAGAGGTGGTGATAGCCCAAACTGCGGGTGCCGGTTCGAACACAGCCTACACGAGGCAGTTGCATGAGACGACCAACGCTATTCTCATAGTTATCTGCACAATTCTGGCGATTGGTTTACTGGTGATCATATACAAGCTTTATAAGCGATGTCATGGCAAACAAATTGAACGCAGGCTGGATCAATTAAGGTTGAGGAGGTATTCCAGTATTCTCAAGCGGGCCCAATCTCAAGCAAACCAGCAGCCGGCATTCGGGAAACTTGAGGTCATCGTGTGAAACGTCGCCGTTTGGAAAAGTGAGTGCGTGTGGAAAAATAGTGCCATAGTGAGAAAGAAATAAAATAGAATATGTGTGCAAAAGTGTTTCTGAAAGTGACCGGCAAATAGCTAAACTGGATAAGAACTTCACCATTATTTTGTATGTATACTTATTATAGTTTTAAAATATTTTAGCAATATGCTATGGCCGAGGAGTTGGTTCTTTTGTGTAACGAGCTACAGTCTATAAGAAAGTATCTGATTAAAATTGGCCCTAGTCGCAGAGTAGGTCAAATATTAGAGACAAAGGAAAAAGAGGCTCGTAGTATACTTGTAAAATATAATGAATATTTGGACATATATAAAAGTAAATCTGAATCGGGAAAAACTTGCACTGAAGAGATTTCATTAGTGAATAAAATTTGCAATCAATTTGATACTTTGTATTCAGAAGTTATTTTATTGTGTAAAGCGGTAACAAGAGGGGAAGAGTCCTCTTCTACAATGGCTGAAGAAAAGTTTAATTTAAAAATTGCGTTGAGTCTTTTGCCACTCATGACTGACAATGATGATAATACTAAGCAACTAATAGAGGGTGTTGAATATTATAGTTCCCTTTTATCTAGTTCTGAGTGTAAGAATAAATTGATACAATTTGTTTTAAAAAATAGGCTGTCGCAGCAGGCCAAGCTAAAATTAGGCCAAAAATATGATAGTGTCAATGAGCTTATAGGAGATATGCGGAAATTGCTGTTGCCGAAAAAAAGTTTTACCGCCCTGCAGACTAAGCTGCAGCAATGTCGATAGAATAACAAGACCATTTCAGAGTTTGCCAAAGAAATAACAGAAATCTTCGTGGACTTGACTATTTCACAGGCCGAAGGAAATTCGAGTAGTTACAATGTATTAAGACCCCTAAATGAAAAAACTGCTATAAAAAGGTTCGCCGACGGCCTGCGGGATCGTCGCCTTGGTACCATCGTGGCTGCGCGTAATTTCTCTTCTTTGACAGATGCGGTGCAAGCAGCGTTAGACGAGAAAGTGTCGTCTCCGGCTGGTTCAGAGGAATTTGTAGGTATGTACCAGCAGCCTTTTTCTTGGTCTAGGAGAGGGCGGCGAGGATATGGAGCGCAAAGAAATTTTGGCTCACGCGGGCCCATGCAAAATGCATATTCAAACTTTCGACGAGGACAGCATTCGCAACAGCAACCTGCAGGTAATAATGACTATCGGCGCTCGACCTACAATACTGTTTTCGCGGCAGGGGTAGGCAAGGCCGACGTCGCGGTTTTAGATCACCAAACGACATAAACGTCATAGCAACAGATCATGAAGGTACAACACCTGACGAAGAGAAAAATAATCACGAGGCAGAGCCAGGTGATAAGAATAATGAATCGCTTACTCATTTTTTTCGAGCCTGATGTCATATTCTCATATAATAATTTAAACAAAGTATCATTCAAAATCGGACAACATGCGCATGACTGGTTAATTGACACCGGTGCATCAATATCTGGAATAAAGTACGAGTGTTTAAAGTGTTTACGAATACCATACCATATAGAGAGAATCAGTGTTACGGGCATCGGTGGCGATGTATATTCGGAGGGATATGTTTATCTTAGTTTAAGTTATAATGAGTACAGTTTAAGGCACAAATTTTATGTTTTTAAAAATCTACCGTGTAAAGCGGAATATTAGGTCAGGATTTTTTCAAAAAATATCGAGCTACATTGAACTTCGAGTCTAATACAATACAGTTAATAACGGAAAAGTCGAATCATATTACACTTACCTTTAATTGCTTTACACGTGATATTGGTAGTTGTTACATAAAAGTGCCAGCACGAAGTGAGTCCGTTCATTTTATTAACACCGATTTGAAGGACGAATGTGTGGTGCTAGGCCAGCAAATTAGCGAAAGTATTTTCTTGGCCAATATGTTAGCTAAGCCCAAAAATGGAAGGATGCCGGTACGCATATTGAATACGGGAGACAAAGACGTGTAATTGTATAATTTTAATACTGCTAAATTAAATGATTATTTTATTTGTCAGTTTAACACACCCACGGTCAATGCGGATAGAGTAAAAATGTTGTTTTTACAACTTAATTTAAAAGGACTTAATACTGAGGAACAAATGTCCATTGAGAGAATATGCGCCAAATATCCGGACATTTTCCATCTACCGGGAGATAAATTATCCACAACACCGATATATGAGCAAACTATTGATTTAAAGCCGCCTAGCAGACCAATTTACACAAAACCGTATCGGTTGCCATACTCGCAAAAGTCAGAAATTGATAATCAAATTAAAAATATGTTAAATGACGGTATTATTGAAGAGGCTAGAAGTGCTTGGTCCAGTCCATTGTTATTAGTGCCAAAGAAACTCGATAATGCCGGCAATAGAAAGTGGCGAGTGGTAATAGATTACCGTAAATTAAACAATCAAATACAGGACGACAAATTTCCTTTACCCAATATCTCGGAAATATTGGATTCCTTATCCGGGGCAATCTACTTCACCCATTTAGACTTGTATCAGGGTTTCTTCCAAATTAATTTAAATAAAGATAGTCGACCTTGTACAGCTTTCACGACGGGTAAAAATCAGTACCAAATGACAAGGATGCCAATGGGGCTAAAATCTAGCCCCAGTAGTTTCAGTAGAATGATGACAATAGCAATGTCTGGTCTCAATTTTGAGAAATGTCTAGTGTATCAAGATGACCTCGTCGTTATAGGCCGCAATTTAGATGTTCACAATAAAAATTTAATGGATGTTTTTAATAGACTACGCAAAGTCAATCTGAAATTAAACCCGGTTAAATGTAATTTTTTACAGAGAGAAATATTATACTTAGGTCATGTAGTTTCAGGTACAGGAATTCTGCCGGATCCAGATAAAATTAACGTTATAAAAAATTACCCAAGGCCGCAATCCGCGGATGAGATAAAACGATTAGTAGCATTTGCTAATTACTACCGAAAGTTCATAAAAGGTTTTGCAGAATTAGCACAGCCCTTAAATAAGTTATGCTCTAAAAACGCGAAATTCGTGTGGACCATAGACTGCGAACAAGCATTTCAAGCTTTGAAGCTTGCTTTAATGAGCCCGCCAGTGCTTCAGTATCCCGATTTTTCAGAAGGCAATGAATTTTTATTACAAACTGATGCGTCTGGCAAAGCCATTGGTTCTGTATTGTGCAACAGAGATGGTCGGCCTGTAGCTTATGCTAGTCGAGGTTTAAATAAGGCGGAAATGAACTATCCCACTATTGAGTAGGAACTTCTAGCGATAGTATGGAGTGTAAAGCATTTTCGACCTTATTTGTACGGAAAACGGTTTAAGATACAGACCGACCATAGGCCGTTAGTTTATTTATTCAGTATGCGGGACCCATCAAGTAGGCTTTTGAAGTTCAGATTACAGTTGGAAGAGTATAATTTTTATATAGAATATCTCAAAGGTCAAACTAATTCGGTAGCAGATGCACTCTCGCGAATTACGATTTCAAGCGATGATTTGAAAATAATGAATGAGCAGGTAGTTAGTGTGATGACAAGGGCACAAATTCGTAAACATGAAATGAGTACCAATAAAAATGGCAACAGTGAGGCGCCGGTAGACACCGGCTTGACGTCCCGCCAGCCTAGGATCGTTGATATAATTAAAAAACCTGCAAATATAACCGAACTAGTACTTATTGATAGTAAACAACTAGACAAGTTATTATCTAAGGGCATAGTAATGGAAAATTATAAATATTTAACTTATCTGCCGAGTAAGTCTATTATTTACATTAATACAACAGTATCTCGATCATCAACAACGCGAGAGGAGTTGGTGAGAGATTTGTTAGTTTTATGTAAAAAATTATCTCTTAATGAAATATGTATAATCCGAAATGATAAAAATAAGGCCCTTTTATGTGAACTTGCACAGCAGATAAACAACTACAAGGAATGGCTAGGACCTCGTTTTTATGTAGTTAATCATGTGCAAAGAATAGACAATTTGGATAACAGGAAAGTAATTTTAAATGATTTCCATCTATTACCAACAAGTGGCCATGCTGGCGTTAGGCGAATGACAAGCAATATAAAAAGATATTATTTTTGGCCGAGCATGGAGAAGGACATAATCGATTATGTTTCTAAGTGTGATCAATGTAAACGGCAAAAGTACTCGGTGGGCGTCAAGCAGCCAATGTCAGTTACTACTACAGCTAATTCGGCATTAGAAAAAATATATTTAGACATCGTGGGACCGCTCCCGAGGGATGCGAATGGCTATTGTTACGTGCTCACTTTGCAATGTGAGTTAACAAAATTTACCGAAGCTTATCCATTGCACAACAAAGATGCGGCAAGTGTGGCTCGTGGATTCGTTGACAACTTTGTTTTAAGATTTGGCATACCACGCGAGATAGCAACCGACCGTGGTTCGGAGTTCATTTCCAGCACAATGAAAGCGGTATGCCAACTCTTACAAATTAAGCAACTTTGTTCGCATATAACAATACGGTCCATACGGAAACCAACTATACGCCTCATGAATTAGTGTTCGGTAAAAGATGTTTATTACCAGGAAACTTTAACGCCGGTGTAGTAGATCCCCTATACGCTCATGACAACTATGCTTTAGAATTGAAGTACAGACTGCAGATAGCTCACCAAGATGCTCGTAGTAATTTAATTCGAAGTAAAATTAAGAGGAAGAATAAATATGACATGGGTATTAACCCTATAAACTATAAGAAACGCGATTTGTTATTGTTAAGAAATCCATCCGAAAATAAAATGGAACCGATTTATTTAGGACCGTATTTAGTACTGAGCGACTTAGACTGTAACGTAAAAATTCTTAAAAATGGAAAAGAAGATGTGGTACATAAAAACCGCACGAAAATGTATAAATGTGCGGAATGTACTCTTTAGATTATTATATAATATGTACTCCAAAGTAAGCGTATTCATAAGTATATACACCAATGTTATATTTTACTAATCATTTTTTATTATCCAGTGTTTGTTAGATTAAGTTATACTAACCTTTAATTCTAAGAAAAAAAAACCCTACTTTGTATATTTTTTTTTTCTTCGTAAGGGGGAGGTGTGATGTAGTAGTAGTTTTAAGCCATATAACCGTGTTTATTATTCAACTAGCTTTTGCCCGCGACTTCGTTCGAGTGGAATAGGGACTTCGGCAGATTTTTGGTTTGACCAATAGATGGCGCTATATGTCCGGAATAATTTTTTGTTTTTTATATTTTTTGTAATAAAAACTATCCTATGTCCTTTCTCAAGTTCCAAACTATGTCTGTACCAAATTTCACATAAATCGGTTCAGTAGTTTAGGCGTGAAGAATAGACAGACAGACAGACAGACAGACAGAAAGACAGACAGAAAGACAGACAGAAAGACAGACAGACAGAGTTACTTTCACATTTATAATATTAGTTAGGATTAGGATGTACCAAATTTCACATAAATCGGTTCAGTAGTTTAGGCGTGAAGAATAGACAGACAGACAGACAGACAGACAGAAAGACAGACAGACAGACAGAAAGACAGACAGACAGAGTTACTTTCACATTTATAATATTAGTTAGGATTATATTCAGTACGTTAACAGCATTCTGGTGTTTCACTTGTGTCTTGATTACCTAACCTTACAATAAAATAAAACCTACCGATTTCCACGGACGGGACTCGAACCCGTAATAGCAGCTTTAAGCAGGTGTGTAGAGTAGCCGTAGCATGAGTGAAGCGAAAGGCGAAGATATGAACGAAGGCGGAAAGAAAGCAAAAATGATTGGTATATTTCCAAGATGAAAAATAACTATATTATCAAATTACACAACGCACAAGTTAGCATAAGTTAAGTGAATCGCGGCTCGGGCGGTTAGACAGCTAGCTCACACACCACTGGCCATCGGCGTGCGCTGCGCCGCTGCCCCACTCCGTCGAACACGCGCTCGTCCCGAACAAAAGATCACCTGAGGTGGCGTGACTTTGAGGTGTGGTTGCACTGCCATCAAGCGGAGCGATTCCGCTCGCGTTTTGAGGTGGGGTCCGAGTGTTCCGGACCGCCACATATTCCCCCCGGCCAGACCGTGACTACGGTCGATAGAAGTCGGGGAATCTCACTCGACGTCCACTTCTTGTCGTCCTCTCTGCGTTGTCAGCAGCCGGAGTGCTCGAGTCAGTAGTAGTTGCTGGCCCTACGGTCCCCAGTGTCTTCACGCATCACGTAGGCCGGTTTGACACGATCAATAGAGACATTGTTTGGTCTACCCTGTACATCGATGGTGAAATACTTCGGATGTCTCTGTATCACCCTGTAGGGTCCAGCGTAGGGTGGTTCCAACGAACTCCTGACATGGTCTCGCGGCAGGAACACATGGGAAGCGCTGTGTAGGTCTCGGGGCACGTAGAATGGCGTAGCCGTCGTATGCCACGCAGCTGGTCGAGGGGCGAGTTTGACCATGTGCTGGCGCAGTCGGTTGGCGAACTCGGTGACGTCAGTCGCAGTGTAGTCCTCTCTCGGCGCCAGGAACTGCCCAGGAAGACGGAGGGTCTCCCCGTAGACGAGCTCAGCAGGCGTAGCTTGAATGTCGTCTTTCCAAGCGTTACGCATTCCGAGCAGTACAAGTGGCATAGCTTCTGTTCACTGAGAAGTATCGTGACACATGATAGCCGCCTTCAGCTGCCGATGAAGCCGCTCCACCATGCCGTTCGCCGCCGGATGATAGGCGGTAGTGCGTAGGTGATGCGCGCCAGACAAGACGGTGAGCGTCTTGAAGAGGTGGCTCTCGAACTGATGGCCACGGTCAGTCGTCAGCCGTGAGGGACAGCCGAACCTGGCTATCCAGCCAGATACCAGTGCGGCGGCGCAGCTCTCCGCCGTGATGTCCTTCAGTGGGTACGCCTCAGGCCATCGGGTGAACCTGTCGATGACGGTAAGGCAGTACCTGTAATCATAAGAAGGTTTGAGGGGACCGATGATGTCGATGTGGACGTGGGAAAAACGAGAGGAGGGAGTAAGGAAGGATGTAGGTGGGGACTTGGTGTGGCATGCCACTTTGCACGCCTGGCATTTTAAACATTGCCTTGCCCACTCTCTACAATCCCTGCGAATCCCTGGCCACACAAAGTGTTGCGTAACCAGCCGCACTGTAGCTGCTTTTCCCGGATGGTGAAGGTTGTGCAGCGAGTCGAACGCCCGTTCACGCAGAGTTGGAGTAATATACGGGCGAGGGATCTGCATCGAAACGTCGCAATATACAGGCAGACTGCTGCTGGCAGTGGCTATTTTCTCCAGCCTCAGCGACGAGCCGTGACGCAGACTTCTCTTATTTTTAATATTGATCGACGTAGACGTACCTTAGACGACGTAAACAATTCCATTCTCCAGGTTCAAAATTGGTTCAACGCAAATAACTTGGCTCTTAATGAAAAAAAAAACAAAATGCATTCGATTTTCATTGCCAAATGTAAAAAGTAGTGAATGTGACATTATACTTAATAGTGAAAAACTAGAATTTATAAATCAAACAGTTTTCCTGGGAATCACTCTTGACAAAAAACTACAGTGGGGACCCCACATTACATCTCTTGCGGGTCGTCTTAGCTCGGCCGCCTATGCTATTAGAAAGGTAAGGCAGCTAGCGGACGTAGAAACAGCTAGACTGGTATATTTTAGTTACTTCCACAGCATCATGTCGTACGGCATTCTGCTGTGGGGACGAGCTGCTGACATTGAATGCATATTTATCTTACAAAAGCGAGCTGTCAGAGCTATGTACAACTTAGGTGGTCGTGAATCTCTTAGGGAACTGTTTAAAAAAATTAATATCATGACCGTACCTTGCCAATTTATTTATGAAAATATCATGTATGTTAGGAAAAACCTACATTTCTTTGATAAAATATGTGACAGACATAATTATAACACTAGAAATAAAAATAAAATAGCTATCCCGCAGTTTAGATTATCTAAAGTACATACATCTTTCATGGGATATTGTGTCAAATGTTATAATAAAATACCAGACAACATTCTGGAACTGAATGACATGCGGTTTAAAACTCATATAAAAGCCACACTTTGTAAGCAAGCATATTATAAATTAGAAGATTACATTCAAGATAAAAATGCTTGGAAACATGCTGGTCCTGCTCCACAGGACATACTGACAATATCGAATTAATTAACAAATTAAAATTACACCAGCAAGTAAAATTGTATTCATCTTTTGATTATTTGTTTGTAACTTTGTACCAAAATATAAACCAATTTGTAAATGTGAACACCATGTAGCATTTTAATTGTCATTTTATCCTCATTTGTCTTTGCGATTCTACATGATCTTCGCATGCTGTTACTGTATGTATCAATACATACAAACTGTAATACCATATTATTTTTAAAAAGAGTAACCATGGAGTTTCTTGCCCGTTCTTCTCCATAGGAAGCTACTTTTGGAATGGGCAACTAGAATCAAACTTAGTTATAATTTTGACGTTCATAAGTGCTTGTAAAGGCCTAAATGAAATAAATGATTTGACTTTGACTTTGACTTTGCAGTAGGTCTTGCAGTTCGGGATCCTCATCCTGAAGTTTTGCAAGCTCCTCGAAATTGATGCTGGCTACAGATACCTCTTCCACACGCGACAGCGCGTCTGCAACAACGTTCTCCTGTCCGGGTAAGTACCTTATGTCCGTCGTGAACTGTCCGATGAAGTCAAGGTACCGGAACTGTCTCGGCGAGCAGCTCTCCTTGTTCGACTTGAAGGCAAAGGTGAGGGGCTTATGGTCCGTGAAGATAGCGAACGCTCTAGCTTCCACCATGTGCCGGAAGTATTTGATGGCCTCGTATACTGCTAGCAGCTCTCCGTCATACGGGCTGTACTTCCTCTGAGCACTGTTGAGCTTGTGAGAGTAGAAGGCTAGGGGCTCCCAGTTCTCACCTTTGCGTTGTTGGAGGACGGCTTCTACAGCGATGTCGGATGCATCTGTCACGATGGCTAGCTCTGCTGTAGCGTCAGGATGAGCCAGGAGAGTTGCTTTGGATAGCGAAGACTTGCAGTCATCAAAAACCCTCAGCAGTTCCGGAGTCATGCCTACTGGATGTGAACCTTTTACCTTGGGCCCAGCTAGAACAGCGTTCAGAGGTGCTTGAAGCTTAGCTGCGTTTGGGACGAATCGGCGATAAAAATGTATCCTACCCAAGAATCTGCGCAGCTCCTTAACCGTCTTGGGTATTGGGAACTCCAGGATTGCCTGCACCTTTGTCTCCAGGGGCCTAGTCCCTTCGGCTGACACACAGTATCCCAAAAATGTAACCTCTGCTTGACCGATGTTGCACTTAGCTGTGTTAATGACTATGCCGTACTGTTTTAACCGGTCAAATACTAGGCGTAAATGCGTCTTGTGCTCTTCAGGAGAAACGGAAAATACCAGGATGTCGTCAACATAGCCATAGCAGAAATCCAAGCCACGCAGTACCTCGTCTATGAACCTTTGGAAAGTCTGAGCCGCATTCCTCAAACCAAAGGTCATGAAGGGGAACTCAAACAAACCAAAGGGTGTCGTAATGGCGGTCTTCGGTATGTCGTCCGGGTTTATTGCCAGCTGATTATAGGCTTTCACGAGGTCTATCGTAGAGAACACGGTGCAGCCTGCGAGCTGGTGAGAGAAGTCGTGAATGTGTCGGACGGGGTACCTGTCAGGTATTGTTCGCGCATTAAGTGCCCTGTAGTCGCCACATGGTCTGAAACCGTTATCTTTCTTCCTCACCAGGTGCAGCGGTGCAGACCACGCACTTTCCGAAGGTCGAGCTACTCCACTGGCGAGCATTTCCTCGAATTCCTTCTTGGCTGCTTGCAGTCGAGCAGGGTCCAGACGACGAGGCTTGCATGCTACCGGGGGTCCTGGCGTCGTCCTGATGTAGTGTACCGTGTTGTGCTTGCCTGGTAGCTGTCTGCCTGGTGGGCGAGTAATCTCTGGGTACTCACGTAAAATATGGTGATACTCGCTGTCACCAACCACGGTCTTTACAGACGCGATGTCCCTGGAGCTGCCATTCGTAGCAGGAACTGACAAAGTCGTGGTATTGTCGATCAGGCGTTGTTTCCTACAATCCACCAGCAGGTCATAATAGTTTAGGAAGTCCAGGCCGATGATGGCTCTCGATACGTCTGCGATGGTGAACGTCCAGCGGTAGCTTCTCCTGAGGCCTAGATTTAGCATGAGGTGCAACGCACCCTACGTGTGAAAAACAGTATTATTGGCAGCTACCAGGTCATACCTAGATCGACGGCAGGGGGTCTTCACCGCAGACCGGGGAAAAACACATAAGTCTGACCCGGTGTCCACGAGGAACTGCATCCTCGATATCCGGTCGGTGATGAACAGACGGCCTGAAGAACTGGGACAGTCGTTGGCCGCTACTTGCGACTGCCCTTCTCGTTTCCCACCGGAAAGCCACAGGGGCTCCTGCGTTTCTGCGCCTTCATTCCATAGTTGAAATGGTAGAAACAGTGCAGATGATTCTCGGGTGCTTCAGTCTAGAGCTAGATTGATCATACCTTCGACGGCTCCCGCTAGATCGTGAGCGCGGGCGGTGCCTCCCTCTGTTGCTCAACTGTGACTTGAGTGCGGCGACCTGCCTTGTCAGCTCGCTCACTTGTGCTGCCAGGTCCGTAGAAGCAGTGGTTGCGGAAGTGGAGGTACTCGTGACCTGAGGCGTCATCGGTGCTATCTCATGCACTTGGTCTGCTATTTCTGCTAACTTTTCCACCTGTAATTCAGAAATTTGTGACGCGATGACAGTCTGAATATTCTGGGGTAACCGACTAGTCCAGACACTCTTCACAAAATCTGAACCACCTGAAGGGCCTGCAAGACCCTGCAGGTGTCGCAAGAATTGCGAAGGCCTGTGATCACCTAGTTCCTCGTGAAGGAGGAGCTGCTGAATCCGCTTTTCCTGAGACGCAGACAGCCTGCTAATAAGTGCGAATTTTAGCTTTTCAAACTTATTCGCCTCAAGAGGGTTGGTGATTATATCCTTCACTTGCTTGGCGTATTGAGTCTCGAGCTGAGTGGCCACATAATAAAACTTGGTGGAGTCACTAGTTATTCTAGATAAAATAAATTGGCCTTCAAGCTGCGCGAACCATAATGCTGGTTCCTCCGGCGTAAATGTCAGGCAGCGCAATGGCATTCCGACTTTCGCTACCTCTCCCGCGGTAACGAAAGCATCCTTACTATCGTCCACACCGTCTGACTCTGCCATGTTAAAAAATAATTATCAAATCGCTCACCGCTCATGAGTTATGGGACCTCACCCTTATATGGACTGTTTGTTTACTTGGTCCGGTCTGGTTCGGTCCGCTGTTGTTCTCAAGATGCTCTGATGTTCTGGATGCGTCGATGTTCTGGCACCTGGACGTCCAGATATTCGGGAACCTGGATCTCCTGTGAGTCTTCAGTACCACGACGTCGTGATGCGGGTGAAGAATGTGAAGATCACGTCGGGGTCACCAATGTAGAAACCTACCGATTTCCACGGACGGGACTCGAACCCGTAATAGCAGCTTTAAGCAGGTGTGTAGAGTAGCCGTAGCATGAGTGAAGCGAAAGGCGAAGAAATGAACGAAGGCGGAAAGAAAGCAAAAATGATTGGTATATTTCCAAGATGAAAAATAACTATATTAAAAATTTTGGACTCCTAGTTAACCCAAACAAATTTCAAGCTCTCGTTATTGGTGGCAGATATTTCATAAATAGGCTGCAAACTCCCCCCTCACTTCTGTATGACGATGTAGTAATAGCCTACTCATCGCACGTTAAAAACTTGGGTGTCTTCATGGACTGCAACTTATCTTGGGCTAAACACATTGCAGAAGTAAGCAGGAGGGTATATTGCTCGTTTCAATCACTCAAGCGTCTCCAGAAGTTCCTGCCTTTTCCAACAAAGATTACTCTCGCTCAATCGTTCCTCCTTCCTTTGTTAGACTATGCTGATGTCTGTTTCCTTAATGCGACTGAGGAGCTACTTGATAAACTCGAACGTCTGCAGAATTTGTGCATCCGCTTCATTTTCGGCCTCCGAAAGTACGATCATGTGTCGGAATTTCGGAACCAGTTGAAGTGGCTGCCTATTCGGCGGCGTAGAGATGCTCACGTTCTTTCTTTTCTTTACTCTGTTCTTCACAATCCTCGCACTCCAAGTTACCTTCGTGAACGCTTTGAGTTCCGCGTTCCCAGAGGCAAACCTTGTCGCTCTTCCTCATCTCTTCTGCTTCGTGTCCCATCCCACACTTCAAGTCGCTATGATGGATCATTCACTGTTCGTGCTGTTAGGCTGTGGAATACCCTTCCGCATTCTATACGCGAGAGCTCATCATTGGATATGTTTAATAATAATATAATAATAAAACGTTTATTTCGGAGACATGCTCCATAGTTTGTTAGTGATACAACTTACGTAACTATGTAAGTACTTACTTTTAATAAAAACAAAACAAGACAAAATTACAGAATAAAAACTACAACTAATTCATGTATTTTACTGCAGCGTCAGACCCGTAGGTATGCATACGGGTCCAATACTCCAGGAAAACGCCATCCAGCCTCTCCCCAATCACCCTCAGGATGCCATTGGCACTCCCACGAATCCTGCGTAACAATGATGCCGTTCTTTTCCTCATGATTGCTGAAAAACTATCGGTAGTAGATTCAGCAAACATGGCTGACGCGCTACAGAATCGCGGCAGCCCAACAGCACCCGGAAGGCGTTGTTGTACTGAACCCGAAGAGCGTTGTAGGCCCTCTGCGTATGCCCGACCCACAGGCTGCATGTGTAGAATGACTGACAGTAAGCCTTAAAAAGGGTGATCTTGACCGGTCTCTACATTTTGCTAACCTACGGGCCAACATATTGCATCGGACCGACAACGCCCTCCGTTCACGTTCTATGTCCTGGTCATCATTAAGATCCTCGACTAGAATGTGTCCAAGGTATCTAAAACAAGGCACTCTGTTTAGAGCAACACCATATAGGTACACCGACGGCACTGCCCTATGACCCTTTGCTGTAACCCCAAACACCATGAACACACTCTTCTTCACGTTGTACAGTAGGCCGTGAGTCAAGGCGTATCTCTCACAAACCTCCAGTAATCGTCTGACTGCCTCAATCGAGGGACTCAGCAGCACCATGTCGTCCGCGTATGATATGCTATTTATAATTTTACCGTCTACCGAACATCCAACCCCTGTGCTGCTGAGTTCCCCGATCAACTGATCAACATACAAGCTGAACAGAGCTGGGGAGGTCAGACCACCTTGCCTTACACCACATTCCAGACCATATGTCTCTGACAAAGCACCCGACCATCTGACCTGGTTAATCTGGTTATTATACCAATACCTGAAAAGCTCAACTATCTCCTCAGGTTGTTTCCGGTCACGCAACTTAGTCCATAGGATGTTATAATTAACCAGGTCAAATGCCTTCGAGAGGTCCAAAAATACAGCATAAACAGGCGTATTCCTGCTGGTGTAGTAACTGACCGTGTGCTTGAGCGCTAAAATAGCTGTTTCCGTAGACAGCCCAGCTCTAAAACCGAACTGTGCGTCATGTAAAATGAGCTGTCCAGACATCCCACGCTCGAGCACACTGTCTAGTACTTTTGCAGTTATAGTAGCCAATGAGATCGGTCGATAGTTTTCCTTATCTGAGACGTCGCCTGTCTTATTTTTTACTATAGGTACAACAATCGTCCTCATCAACTCAGCAGGTAGGTATGAGTGCCTAATACAAAAGTTGTATAACATAGATAGAACCCTAGGAAGATGCGGACCGGCATGTTGGAAATGTTCTATACTAAGATTATCATGACCAGGCGACTTACCCCTAGTCATGGTTTTTATAACCTTCCCTATTTCCTTTGCCGAGATGTAAATCGGGCTAGACGACCCAAGTCTCTCCTCACCGCACCCCTCCTGCTTATTGACTTGCAACCGTGGTGTCACAGAAAAATGCTCTCTAAACATGTCCGCAATCAACACTGGTTCTGACACGCCATTAACGCTCAAAGGTACAGCAGGTCTGTTGTTTAACTTCTGAGTTGACTTCCAAAATTTATTGAACTGCTTTTTCTTATGTTCTGAAGCTATAATGTCCAACTTAATTTGTTCTTCATTGTCTTGGCAATATTTAAGTTGTTGTTTAAAGACTTTTCTCGTTTCTCGCATATCTATAAACAACTGACCAAATTGAGGTTTCCCGTGCCAAACCCAGTTTTTAAAAGCCACCCTTGCGCACCCATGAGCGTCCCTAACGTGTCTATTCCATCCTATCACAGTACGCTTATTAATACTTTTTCTCACATAACCAGTACTGCCCTCAGCCGCCTCTCGCAGTGACGTAACAATATTCTTGTATAGATTATCAATTATATTGTGATTACAGTGTGCTCTTTATTCAAGCAGAAGTTATCGCAGCAGTTGCTTAACTCTGCTGGGAAATCGATCAGTCTAAGCTTTTGCATACATAGTTGGTAATAGCAATTTATTTGATCAATACATCTTTCCCCCCACCTCACTTTATCTACTACCTTTCCCTCGAGATTTGCTGAGGCATCCGTTCGCCTCACCATCCCCAGGTTGACCTGAATGCAGAGTGGGAAGTGGTCCGACCAGTAGGCGTTATGGTACACTTCCACCTTCTCCACTGATTTCCACCCTGCTTCAGAAACCAGGCAATGGTCAAGCCAGCGTCTACTTCCACAGGCATCACTCACAAAGGTAAAAGTGTCCGAGTCTATACCTAGGTTCTTATAGTCAGCGCAACACCAACTCTGCTCATCACAAAAATATAACATTTCCTGGCTAAACAATTCCCCAGGATGCGCATTAAAATCTCCTAATATATAAACAGACTCAACATTCTCACTCTCAACGATAGCAGCTGTTTCACTAAGACATTCACAAAACTCGCTTAAATTATCTACAGAATTAGTAGGCATGTAAACACTAAACAATAGCAAGTCACGGCCGTCGCACGTCGTCGCTTTAATAGCGACAATACGATCGCTAGTACACGGTAAAATAGTTACGGATGTAAATAATTACATCCGACGAGTTAAGGAACATTATTTATCTACATGACCTTTGTATATTTGTGTATATATTTGTATATATTATATTGTATATATTATATTGTATATATTATATTGTATATATTTCATGTAATTATAAAAGGTATATATTTAATTTCAGTCAAATCAGTGAAATAATTGTTAAAAGTGCCTGTCATCAGTGTATATCCCGCGAGTGCACAGAATTCTGACATTTGTTCGAACGCTTTAAAAGTTAAACTCCTGCGCACGCGTTATATTCACCGCGCTGTCACTGCTACCAACCTGACGGCGGCAAAGTTCGTGGCGACAAATATAAGCGAACTTGTTGCATCACTGAGTGGTACCAGTGGCGCCACCCCGACCAGAAACAGTACTACATTTTTCTGAATAACGTACGCAGTGCCTTCTCTTCAACCCTAAACTAGTGATACCTAAGAAGAAAATGAAATCGTTCTTGACGAAACGCACGCCAACTAAAGCTGCTAATACTGGTCAAAATTCAGCAGCCCCCATTATTCCACACTCCGAGTCGACACCGAATCTAACTCTGGTTGATACTGATTTTATAACGCAGCGTAACCCGAAGCGCAATCGCGAAGAGGACGCTGCTCCTTCCATGGAGGAGATACGGGAGCTGCTAAAATCGGCCACAGCTCAAACCGACGGTAAGCTTGTGGCAATTCAAAACTCTATGGCAGAAATTATCTCACAAAATGCCGAAATTAAGAAATCTTTAGATTTTACCACAAAGCAGTACGATGATTTGGTGACTAAGATTGAACAAATTGAGTCCGAACGCAAAGCTGACCGTAACTACATAACACAACTCGAGGATAAGGTTGAAAATATGGAGCGGCTATTATCTTTATCCAAGATAGAGGTTCGGAATATACCCAAATTGGAGAGAGAAAGTAAAGAGGATCTCTGTGAATTAATTACGAAAACCACTAGCGCCTTAAATATGACCTTACAACGACAGGAAATCAAAGATATTTATCGCATAAACAAGAAAAATGGTACATCCCCAATCATAGTAGACTTTGTCAGTGTCACTACAAAAGATAATATTCTCCAAAACCTACGGAACTTCAACCAAAAGAACAATCAAAATAAGCTAAATACAAACCACCTAAAACTAGCCGGTGCTGCTAAACCTATCTACCTCTCAGAGACCCTTACCCCTAAGACGCAACGGCTTTTTTACCTGGCACGGAAATTTGCAACAGAAAATGATTTTAAGTTTTGCTGGACTTCATTGGGCAGAGTATTTCTACGGCAAGCCTTAGGAAAAAAACATTTCTTGATCAAGAGCGAAGCAGACCTTGATAAAAATGTTTTAGGGAAATGACTAGATGTTATATATCGTAGCTTACTACTCACTCTAGTTTTAATACTAAATTTAATTTTAATTGTATCATTGTTTTTACTGTACTTGCTTTTTGCTGATTTGTGCATAGCAGATATACATTGCACCACTGAGTTAATCATACACCTACACTACACCCATGCATTGCGTTCACGATTTACAATTAAATTCACACACAATCAGTCTCCAAAACACACTCTGTACACACACACGTTCACATCATCTCAAGCAAACCACTCTTACCCATACCGACAGTTTGCAAACTTTCGTCGTCTCCTTTTTAACTACAAATCCTTCAAATGGCTAATAACGCAATTCACTTAATTAATAACATCGACGAACTCTCTTTATCTGTGACACATACATGCTCTCCTGAACAAACTCAACCATTTTTGACAAACCCAAATAAATACCTGAAAGTCCTTTCACAAAATATTCGATCAATAAATTGTAACTTCACAAACTTGCAAACTTTAATGCATCGTATCTCACTCGACTGTGACGTAATAGTCCTAACAGAATGTTGGCTTCCATGTTCTAGTAACTCATTTCTTCCAATTCTTCCAAATTATACGATATTTAAAACAACCAACCACAAAAACCAAAGTGATGGCGTCGTTGTCTACATTAAGTCAGATATTATAGCGGTCGATGAGGAACCAGACCTGTACCAATCTGCCTCAGGATTAATAATAAAAATGAGCCCTGATGTGGCCTTACTCTGTATCTATCGATCACCATCTACAGAAAACATACAGAACTTCCTCTCTGCCCTTAATAGTATACTTCCATCGCTCCGTGGCTTCGGAACAGTTGTGATAGCGGGCGACATAAATCTGGACATCAAACCTTCTTCTCTTGATACACGGTCCCACGAGTATTTAAATTGTCTCGCTTTTCATGGTTTTCTCCCAGCACATGCCCTCCCAACCCGGGGCAAAAATTGCCTGGATCATATTATCCTGAGAACAAGATCGCCCGCACTCGTATTTGTTTATGAGTCAACGGTTACTGACCATGGTTCTTCACTACTTTGTCTGGATACTAAAAGTGTTTCTCACACCGCTACGTCTACCATAACAAAAATAAATTATGAGGCACTTGGTGCGTCCATACTAAACATTGACTTTGACCCTATTCTTAGTACAACAGACCCAAATACCGCTACCGACGAATTCATTAAAAACCTGACTTCAGCTATAGCTGAAAACACTGTAATTAAAAAAGTTACTTCAAAACGAAAGATTCTCAAACCCTGGATAACCCCCGGTTTATTACGCTGCATGCGGAACAGAGATGCCATGCACAGAAACCTCAAGAAAAATCCAGGTAACGAAACGTTAAATATAACCTACAAACGATACAGAAACTTTTGTACGAAAATCCTTAAAAAAGCGAAGAGGGTCTTTGATGCGGAAGAACTCAGAAAAGCAAGCAATAACCCAAAACTACTCTGGGACACCATAAAGCGAGTAACAAATACCACAAAAACTACACACTCGTCCAAACAACTTCTATCCCCATCTTTCTCACCCGCACAATCATGTAATAATGTAAATTCCTTTTTTGTCAATATTGGCAAGAAACTTGCAGATGACATTATAAAAACGAGGCCCTCACAGCAACTACCTGTCCCCCAAAACGGTTCTATACCAACTTCGTCCTTTGTCTTGGATAAAACTGACCCAGAAGAAGTCATATCCACCATAAATTCACTGCGATCAAACGCTGCTACTGGTTGGGACGGCATTTCATCTACAATATTAAAGAAATTTTCCACCACTCTGGCGCCTATTTTATGCCATATATTCAATATTTGCTTTGAAACAGGTGTTTTTCCGACATCCCTTAAAAAAGCAATAATCTATCCTATCTTTAAGGGGGGCGACGGAACATTGCCGAATAACTACCGTCCTATAGCTGTATTAACTGCTTTATCCAAAGTCCTTGAACGGCTGATAAACAAAAGGTTGGTTAGCTACCTGGAACATTATAAGATTATCTCGAAACAACAATATGGCTTTCGGAAAAATAAGTCAACCTGTGATGCAGTTCACGATTTAACCAGCTTTGTTATAGAACATATAAACAAAAATAAAAAGGTCCTTACTATATTTCTAGATCTCGCGAAAGCGTTCGACACTGTCCCTGTTTCCATACTCTTAGTCAAACTTGAGAAAATAGGCATCAGAGGTCTACAACTGGATCTTTTCCAAAGCTACCTCTCCAATCGTACGCAAAAAGTCAGGATCGAAGGTCATGACAGCGACGATCTTCCAATACACTATGGGGTACCACAAGGAAGCATATTAGGCCCCACCCTATTCCTAATCTTTATAAATGACCTGTGTGACCTCAGTATCGATAATGCCAAGGTAATATCTTTTGCGGATGACACAGCAATAACCTTCATCTCGGATACCTGGTCACTACTAGAGCATCAAGCTCAGCTTGGCTTTGACGTAGCGTTAAATTGGCTCTATTCACATACTTTAAGTCTCAATACCTCCAAAACTAAATTTCTGACTTATTCTAATAGCTCAGTCGCTCAACCAAAGACTCCAATCATAATCAAAGCCCACACTGGTCATCCACAAATACAGGATCTAAACTGTCAATGCCCTTCCTTAACATCTGTTGAAAGCATCAAATACCTGGGAATAGTTTTGGACAGGAATCTCAATTTCAAGTCTCATATCGGTTTGGTAACTGGACGGGTTCGCAAACTGATATACATCTTTAAAACTCTTCGCCACATTGCTCAACCCATTGTAATACGTAATGTCTATTTTGCACTATGCCTATCCATCGTAACGTACTGCATTTCTTGTTGAGGCGGTGCAGCTAAAACCACCCTCAAGCCGCTGGAAGTGGCGCATAGGGCTATATTAAAAGTAGCCACTTTTCGTCCTATTCTGTTTCCAACTGATCAACTATACAATGAGTGCAAAGTGCTGAATGTTCGGCAGCACTTTATACTACAAACAGTCATTCTCCAGCACCGCAACACCCCATACCGAATAATAGAAAATAAAAAGCGTAGCAAACGGCGAAAAGATGGAGTATGCACCCTTCCGCGGGTGCGCTCAACTTTTGTCAAGAGATTTTTTCATTTTCTTGGTCCTTTTCTATATAACAAAATAAATGAAGAGTGTCATATCTACGGACTGCCGTATTATAAATGCAAAAAAATTGTACAATCGTACCTCCAAAATAAGTCATACGACGAAACTGAACTGATCTTAACATAGATGATGAACATCGACAACCACACACAGCACACACGCAATCACACACACAAACACCACATACGCAATCACACACACAGACACCACAAACGCAATCACACACTAACACACATACCCACACACAGCACACGCAATCACACACACACACACACATTTTTATCTGTTATATTTTTAAATGATAACTAAGTAATTATGAACCTTTAATGGTCTTACTCATTACTTCGGAATTGTAGCAGTAACATCATAACCACTATGTAACTTTGCATCATTGTACCTTAGGGGTCCGGACTGCTTCTCCTTAACACAGGTTTTTATAACCTAGCTAGGAGAGCAGTGCCTACACCCACACGTTAGTGGAAATATGTAGTACTAATTTTGTGAAATTTATTATATTCTTAACGTGTACCACTATCCTTTGTTTTGAGTAAATAAATAAATTTATTATTATTATTATTGATGTATGTCTCTTCCAGACCTCGGGACTATAGAGTCCCGGATTTTTGGGAGGCGAACGTGGGGCCGAAGCCAACACGCTGAAGCCCTTTTGAGACAACTTTAATGAAATGGTGACACAAAACCGACGATTATCCCTGTATACACTATAGAAATGTACCCAAGGACAATCCCCGGTTCTGTGCTAAACTATTGCTAACTATGGATGAAAACTACTTGGGCTATTGTGATGGGATGATAGTGGACTAGGAATGGGGAAACTACGGGAACTATGGCACCTGCCGATGACAATGTATTAAATACATGTAAAAATGGCAGGTGGAGACTCGCCACCTCACTTACTGGGCCCCCGGGAATCAGTCGCTAAATCGCAACAAGGGGGCAACAGGTACATGAGGGGCTGAAGGGTGAGGATACCTCGGCGGACTTTAAACGCAGATCACGCGCTCCCTGTGGGTCCAGCATCACCGGCCCACTCGCCACTTACCACGAGGCACCTACCCTCCGAGTGGGCTGCTAACCCTGCTCTAGCGACTCCACTCTGACCGGCCGATGAAGGCAAGCCGAGAGGCGGGAGACCTATCCCCCGTCATGCTTCACTCCGGCAAGCCGGAGATGGGGGACAGTATACTCTCCCTGGAGCACTCGGATATATAGCCCCGCGGGGTCGCTACTCCCCGTCATCCGCCTCAGATGCCCTGCGGGGCTTATTATTATTATTATTATTAATTTATTATAAATTATTATTAATTTATTATAAGAAATTATTCATATACATATATTCTTTTTATTAGTATAAAGTTGCACATTTGCCCTACCCCATCAAATCACTCTTTCACTCTAAGGTTGGCTGGAAGAGAACCCAACACTGGGTTAAGCTCGCCATTGTACATTATTTCTCTGTATTCAGTGTGTCTCTCTGTATTTATGTGTGCAATAAAGAATAATAATAATATATTATCAAATTACACAAGTCACAAGTTAGCATAAGTTAAGTGAATCGCGGCGCGGGTGGTTAGACAGCTAGCTCACACACCACTGGCCATTGGCGTGCGCTGCGCCGCTGCCCCACTCCGTCGAACACGCGCTCGTTCCGAACAAAAGATCACCTGAGGTGGCGTGACTTACAAGGGAGGTCGCACCAGGAGGCGGCCGACTTAATGACGCGCGGGGTTGCGTCAGTCATAGAGAGGATCCGGCTGCTGGGCCTGGAGGTGGCCTTGCACAAATCCGAGGCCATGTGCTTTCATGGGCTTCGGAACGCGCCACCTTCAGGCTCCCAGGTCACGGTGGGGGGGTTCCCATCGGCGTCGAGAGGGCGATGAAGTACCTGGGACTCGTCCTCGACGGCCGGTGGAACTTCGTCGAGCACTTCCGACGTTTGGGCCCCAAACTGGAGAAGGCAGGTGCTGCCTTCAAGCGGCTCCTGCCCAACCTGGGAGGCCCAAACGCCCCCTGCCGTAAACTCTACGCGGGAGACTTGCGGTCCATGGCCCTTTACGGGGCCCCGGTATGGGCACGTTCGGTACGGCCGCGGGCTGTACACTACCTGAACGTGCCCCAAAGGGTGATAGCCATCAGGCTAATCCGGGGGTATCGCACGATCTCCCGCGAAGCAGCTGGCCTACTAGCCGGACTGCCACCATGGGATCTGGAGGCGAGAGTCTTCTTGCGCCTGTACGACTAGCGCGAGGAGGCTCAGCGCCGGGGGGAAACCCCGTTGCCGCGGCAAGTTGTCGCGCAGCGGGCAGAGCTCCGGCGCGATCTCATGGTGACCTGGAGGGAGCGACTGTCGCAACCCAGTGCAGGGCACGCCACCATCGTGGCGGTAGGTCCCCTCTTTGAGGAGTGGCTCGGGAGGAGTCATGGCGCCCTCACGTACCGCATGACGCAGGTCCTCACCGGACACGGTTGTTTCGGGAGGTACCTGCACCGAATCGGTCGTGAGGAGGCGCCCGGGTGTCACCATTGTGCGGACAGCCCCGAGGACACGGTGGACCACACAGTCCAGGAGTGCCCCGCATGGGAAGGGCACCGCCGGGTCCTCGTCGAGGCTTTAGACGGCGGCGACCTCTCGCGTCCGGCCCTGATCCAGGCTATGGTCCGGGGCGAGAGGGAATGGGATGCCGTCGCCTCCTTCTGCGAAGCAGTCATGCTCGAGAAGGAGGAGGCGGAACGCCAGAGAGTTCGCACCTCTCATCCCGGCCGCCGTGCTGGACCAGGTAGACACCACGGGCGCCGGGTGTCGCGAGATGACTCCCGGCCACCGTAGGCGTGGGTCTGTGGGCGGTGAGTTCGGGTGGCTCATCGTCCCTCTGTCTTTTTAGACGACAGACCCGTGTCGACGGCGCGCGTTGTTCCACGCGCTCCTCAAAGAGATGTCAGCAACCCCAGCGGGGCCCAGCAGGGCCAAGGCCTGCCGGGGCTGCGGGTTGTTCGAAAGAGATACCGCGGCCCTGGTACATAAAAGGCCTATGACGGAACACGACGGTTTTTAGTCAGTAAGAGTCTGACACTCCCTCACCGCTGCTAACCCACAGCGGGAGGGGTCATTTGATGATTTTTAACGTCGGAAAAAAAAAAAAAAAAAGGTGGCGTGACTTTGAGGTGTGGTTGCACTGCCATCAAGCGGAGCGATTCCCCTCGCGTTTTGAGGTGGGGTCCGAGTGTTCCGGACCGCCACAATTTCACAAAAACATTTCCTGCTGGCGTAACGTTACGCCAGCCAGACCTTTTTCTTTCTAATGGGTATATTTAGTGTTGTAAACTGACGGTCACATACGATAAGTGACCGTCATTTAATATTAAATGACCGGTCACATTGGACATTTATTGTCAGACTGGTCAGGTATATTAAATAAGTATTTTTTACTTGGTACAGTTATTATTTTCGTCTCAAGCAAATTAAAAACATGTGAAATAATACCTATTGCCTTTCTAAACCAACATAGTGCATAGATAACCTTTTATAAAGATAGACTCTCAAGTACGTATTTATTTTTATTGATGTATACTGACAAATCATTAATCATACCTGACCAGTCTGACAATAAATGTCCAATGTGACCGGTCATTTAATATTAAATGACGGTCACTTATCGTATGTGACCGTCAGTTTACAACACTAAATATACCCATTAGAAAGAAAAAGGTCTGGCTGGCGTAACGTTACGCCAGCAGGAAATGTTTTTGTGAAATTGTGGCGGTCCGGAACACTCGGACCCCACCTCAAAACGCGAGGGGAATCGCTCCGCTTGATGGCAGTGCAACCACACCTCAAAGTCACGCCACCTTTTTTTTTTTTTTTTTCCGACGTTAAAAATCATCAAATGACCCCTCCCGCTGTGGGTTAGCAGCGGTGAGGGAGTGTCAGACTCTTACTGACTAAAAACCGTCGTGTTCCGTCATAGGCCTTTTATGTACCAGGGCCGCGGTATCTCTTTCGAACAACCCGCAGCCCCGGCAGGCCTTGGCCCTGCTGGGCCCCGCTGGGGTTGCTGACATCTCTTTGAGGAGCGCGTGGAACAACGCGCGCCGTCGACACGGGTCTGTCGTCTAAAAAGACAGAGGGACGATGAGCCACCCGAACTCACCGCCCACAGACCCACGCCTACGGTGGCCGGGAGTCATCTCGCGACACCCGGCGCCCGTGGTGTCTACCTGGTCCAGCACGGCGGCCGGGATGAGAGGTGCGAACTCTCTGGCGTTCCGCCTCCTCCTTCTCGAGCATGACTGCTTCGCAGAAGGAGGCGACGGCATCCCATTCCCTCTCGCCCCGGACCATAGCCTGGATCAGGGCCGGACGCGAGAGGTCGCCGCCGTCTAAAGCCTCGACGAGGACCCGGCGGTGCCCTTCCCATGCGGGGCACACCTGGACTGTGTGGTCCACCGTGTCCTCGGGGCTGTCCGCACAGTGGTGACACCCGCGCGCCTCCTCACGACCGATTCGGTGCAGGTACCTCCCGAAACAACCGTGTCCGGTGAGGACCTGCGTCATGCGGTACGTGAGGGCGCCATGACTCCTCCCGAGCCACTCCTCAAAGAGGGGACTTACCGCCACGATGGTGGCGTGCCCTGCACTGGGTTGCGACAGTCGCTCCCTCCAGGCCACCATGAGATCGTGCCGGAGCTCCGCCCGCTGCGCGACAACTTGCCGCGGCAGCGGAGTTTCCCCCCGGCGCAGTGTCTCCTCGCGCCAGTCGCACAGGCGCAAGAAGACTCGCTTCCAGATCCCAAGGTGGCAGTCCAGCAAGTAGGCCAGCTGCTTCGCGGGAGATCGTACCCCCGGATAAGCCTAATGGCTATCACCTTTTGGGGCACGTTCAGGTAGTGTACAGCCCGCGGCCGTACCGAACGTGCCCATACCGGGGCCCCGTAAAGGGCCATGGACCGCATGACCCCCACGTAGAGTTTACGGCAGGGAGCCTTTGGGCCTCCCAGATTGGGCAGGAGCCGTTTGAAGGCAGCACCTTCCTTCGCCTTCTCCAGTTTGGGGCCCAAACGTCGGAAATGCTCAACGAAGTTGTCGGCTGTCGAGGACGAGTCCTAGGTACTTCATCGCCCTCTCGACGCCGATGGGAACCCCCACCCCCCACCGTGACTTGGGAGCCTGAAGGTGGCGCGTTCCGAAGCCCATGAAAGCACATGGCCTCGGATTTGTGCAAGGTCACCTCCAGGCCCAGCAGCTAGATCCTCTCGATGATCGTCGCAACCCCGCGCGTCATTATATCGCCCGCCTCCTGGTGCGACCTCCCTTGTGCCAGAACCAGCGTGTCGTCAGCGTAGCAGATCACGCTGACGCCCCTAGGGAGGTCGGCGCGCAGCACCTAATCGTAGCCGATGTTCCACAAGAGCCGCCCCAGAACCGACCCCTGCGGAACACCGCACGACATCTCTCACCGGGCGAAATCTTATCTTAAAGATCGATGAATGACATTTGGTTAGCTTCGATGATTCTAAAACTTCCGTAGTTTTATAAAAAAAAGAAAGAAAAAACGTTTATTTCAAATAAATTCTATTTATATACAAAAAAAAACGATTCTGACGTTGCTGACAATAAATGACAATAAGTGACCGGTCAAATTGGATAAATGTCCAATATGCTCGGTCAGATTAGTCGGTCACATATAACGTGACGGTCACTTTACATCTCTAGGTATATTTAAATAAATATTACCTATAAAATTAGTTGTCTAGATAAAGTAAATGTTGTGCCATATTTTGTATTTGTTCTTTCTTCGGTTGCGAAGTTATTCGAGATTTTGCTGGGGTAACGTTTTTGGTTTTGCTAGATTTTTGAAATGATTAAGCGGATTCTTATCATATTTTGTACATGACTTCCTAGGACTTAGTTTAAATTTGTTCTGCAATAATAAAACCAAAATAATGCATATCTTAAAGGTTATTTCATTAAATGAAAAAACATTTCAATTGGTCCCAGCACTCTCAATAAGAAGTCTAATGGACACACTCAGAGACATTTAATGGTTACTTAAGCCGTTCCTTAGTGCAGAATTTCTATGAGAATCTGTCACTAAGGAGGGACTTAAGTAATCATTAAATGTCTCTGAGTACGGGGGTGAAGACTTACTTTAAACGTTATTTTAAAGCTTGTAACTGCCTTCAAATGTGTGTGAAGTTTCATTTTATTTATTTTTTTTTATTTTATTTTCTTCAGGAAACAAACAGTCACGTACAAAAAACTTACAAAAGGAAACAATAGATTCAAAAAAACTTTTTTACAAAAAAATTAAACCGACTTCCCAAAACACTAAAAAGCCAAAAAAAAACTAATTTTAGGTGCATCGGCCTAGAAGTCGGTGTCTTATGGATGTTCCTCAGTTAATTTTGCCACCGACTTCTAGGCCGATGCACCTAAAATTAGTTTTTTTTTGGCTTTTCAGTGTTTTGGGAAGTCGGTTTAATTTTTTTGTAAAAAAGTTTTTTATTTACAGCTTTTCAGTGATACGAATAGCTGTCACTATCCGTATCAGTGGAAAGTTCTCATCAATACAAATAATTTAAGCCCAAATACGAGGTATTATACAAGCTGTTGATTTGCATCCGTGCCATAGTCAAGGACGTAATTATACTAATGATTCTCAACCCAAACCAACGAAAAAATTAGTACAAAAATTTTTGATTTTAATTTTTATTCGGAAATCCGTCAATGTCATCTAGCCGTATTTAAACTTGGCGCGTGTGTTACTGGCCTTAAAACCGTGCTGCGCCCTCACACAAACGCAAACACAAAGCATACGCAACGATTATTCATAAATTTCATTCATAAAATTGGATTACTTCTGAAATACTATGACATTACAATGACAAAAAAAGCAGTGCATATTAGCTATTTCCCGTCAACTGTAATTTCAATCGATTATTTACGTATTTTATGTCCTCCTCCTGAAGTATGGCACAAATGCAAATCAACACCTTGTATAATATAATATGTAAATATTCAGTTGTTGAGTTTCCTCGACCTTCTCTGGTCTTCATGATCAGGTCAGCTCCAAACCTTCACTGTTGCAAAGGTCTCGTCAATACCAATAATAAAAGTCCAAACACGAGGTAATTTACATATTCAGTTGTTGAGTTCCCTCGACCCTCTCTGGTCTCCCTCATCAGGTCAGCTCCAAACCTTCACTGTTGCAAAGGTCTTGTCAATACCAATAATATAAGCCCAAACACGAGGTAATTTACATATTCAGTTGTTGAGTTCCCTCGACCCTCTCTGGTCTCCATCATCAAGTCAGCTTCAAACCTTCACTATTGAATAGTGCTTTGAGGCATACACCTGAGTGTCAAGTTTTTACCCCATGCTCGCCTACAATTTTCAAGAGATGCCCTCGATTTCTCAGGGTTTCCACCATCAGATCCTGATCTGATGACAATGGGACCAAATGACAAGCATACCCTTTCAAAAAAAAAAAAGAATTTTTGAAATAGGACCAGGCGTCTTTGAGAAATCGAGTAACAAACATTAAAAAAAAAAAAAAAAATTCAGCCGAATTGAGAACCTCCTCCTTTTTTTGAAGTCGGTTGAAAAGACTTTGAGTTCCATACAATTTTAAATAGTGTAGTAAAATGTAGTAAAGTAAAATAAGTACCTACCCACAATTTATTCTAAACATGCAGTCAAATATAAATTACATTACTTTACGAGATGTTTAAGAGTTGATTGTGCAATTTCATTTTATAAGATGCTAAACTGTGATTAAAAATATCAATTTCATTAAATTTATAATTATAAGTGTTTGTGGTACGTCTGAAGAAGTTATTACTGGTGTTTCATTAGTATCCTGAAAGTATTTATTAAGTTATGATGATATTCAGTTCTTCACGAGTACGGTCTTGATGCGCGCGGTGTTATTTGGCCACTGGGTTGGATATATGAACTGAATGTTATGTCAGTAATTAGTTTTTTAGATCAGTTGTATATCAGTAAAATTTCAGCTCAGTACATTGGATAATTAATGAGATAATACCTACGACTAAAGTCATTAGGAAGTGAATGACCGTGGTAACCCGACCAAGTTTAGGTGGTTACGAAAAAGCGAAAACGCAGAACATTATGGTACCTTCTAAAATATGTAGGATAGTGTTCCAAATTTAGTACAGACATGAAAAATTAGAAGCTTTCAAGCCCCGCCTCCTGACCTTGAATAGACCGATGAAAAACAAGATCGCCCGGCGGCGCCCGGCGGCCAACCGAGCGCACGCCCCACAGTTTTTAATATTGACTCGAGTAATGCCTCCTCTACACTACTCGCGGAGTTGAACGAAGTTAGACGAATAGGATAGTGTAGAGGTGCACTTCGGCTTACCTCGTCAAACTTTACTTCGACTCGGGTGACCTCCATTTGTTGTCGGTTTTTGGTACCGAGTCAAAGGGCCCGAAGTTGCACGAGTGCGTTCACGAAGTACCTCTCTACACTATTCGGCCGACTTCACTGCAGTACTCATTGAAAACGTCGTGTGAGTTAGTGTGTGATTTTTTGCGCGGGACACAATTATGAGCAATATACAGTGGTCACAGGAGCAAATTTTCAAGTTCCTGGAAATTCTGCAAGCGGAGACCATTATTTGGGACCCCAATGATAAATGTCATAAGGACAAAAAAAAAATGATGCTTGGGTGCGTATCCGCGACATCTTTGAAGGCAATGTGACCGTTGAAGAATTGAAGAAAAAGAAGGATTCGCTTTTTGCCACGTACAGGGGCTACTGTAGAAAAATACAAGCTTCCTTAAAATCTGGTGCCGGTGTCGACGATGTGTATCGTCCTGTTTGGTTTGCATTCGACTTAATGGACAGCTTTTTAGGATCGGTGTTTAAATGTAAACAAACAATGCCCACGGTAAGTTTTTTATTATTTTATAAAAAAATATTACATATATTTTACAATCTACGTTGTGTACATGATAAAAAATTATTGGTAAAATGATTTCTTATCTGAACGGCTGATAATGGTGATCTGCGTGGAACTTGTGTCATATCTCTCAAAGCACAGTTTTCATCAATGTCTCTCCGCCAAGATCCAGGTTGTAGTAAAACTCCATTGTCATCATATACATCTAAAGTACCAGGTATACATATATGAGAAGAGTTATTACTTTTCCTAAGAAAGTTGTGCAATAACAGACATGTCATTGTTATAACTGGAATATTATCGATATCCAAATCGTTTGGCTTTCTGAATATTCTAAACTTGGATGACAGAATACCAAAAACATTTTCAATTACTACTCGAGATTTTGCTAACCGCATATTGAATATTCGTTTCGGAGAATTTATTTCATGGTTGCCAGGATATGGTTTCATGATATTATTATGTAAAGCAAAAGCTCCGTCACTTAAAAAAACGTAGGGAATGTCGACATTATCAGTACTGGATAATGAAAATGGCTTAGGAAGATGGAGCCTATTGGATGAAATTTTCTCCCATAACGTTGAGTTTTTGAATACACCTCCATCACTGATCCTACCTTGACAACCAATGTCAGCATACAGAATATTATAATTACTGTCAACTAAAGCAAATAGTACTACACCGAATGTCTTCTTGTAGTTGAAGTACTCAGAGCCAGAGTTTGCTGGACATTGTACTATAATATGCTTTCCATCCATTGCACCAATGGCGTGTGGAAAATTATCCTTAAATCCACTTTCAATTTCTAGCCACTGCTGCTCATTGTCTGGCATCTGGAAATGAAAAATATATTAAAACCTTACTTTCTTTATTTTAGGATCAAGAAACTGGGTCAATTGTGGAAGAAACAAATTCTACAGAGGACGCCGTAGCAACTGGTTCTGCTACCATGAATAATCAAAATTCAATTGAATCATCACAAAATAGACGTACTCTTCGGCGACGTGATAACCAACCGGAACTGCAAATTGCAAGCAGACAAATGACCGAAGCATTCAATACTTTAAATAAAATAATAAGCAATAAGCCAGCAAAGGATGGTGCCGAGACTGAAGACGAGTGTGATGTATTTGGCAGATTAATTGCCAAAAAACTGAAGAAGTTGCCTGATTATAAAAGAAAAGATTTAATGTTTGATATTCATGCACTATTTCAAAGATCACGTGTTGAAATATCTCC
The DNA here is from genome assembly GCA_963856015.1 of Helicoverpa assulta. Lineage (NCBI taxonomy): Eukaryota > Metazoa > Arthropoda > Insecta > Lepidoptera > Noctuidae > Helicoverpa > Helicoverpa assulta. The sequence goes on along the minus strand of CAWLCW010000001.1, from coordinate 11,736,960 downwards.
ATCAGTTGAATCATTTCGGTCCTCTACACCAAAGTCCACATCACAATCTTCATTTACTTGTAATAAGCGGCCTAAATTTGCAAATACTGACTCCATTATAATGCTGAAAAATTTCCGCCCAGGCCACATTCATCACTTTCAGAGCCACCAAACACATATATAACATTTTCGAATCGGTCTAATGAAAGTAAACATATTTACATGCCACAGCCAACCGAAACAACTTCTGACCAACACTCTTCAAAGATACGTGTCATAAGCGATGAAGTTATTGTACCGGAAACCCAAATTCAATCAGTTCGTCTACACTATAAGAAGCATTCTGAATCGGAAAATACTGGTGTTTATAAAGTTATAGTTCCTTCATCTTCAGATGTATGTAATGATAGTCAAGTTATGTTACGTATACCAGAAACAGAGACCCAAGCCGTTGCTCCAGACGATAACACTTCTATGAATGATTTAATATATCAGGCATACTATCAGTCATAAAAATAAATTAACTCTTCATTGTTATTTTCACATAATATAAATATAAACTAATAATATTGAATAACTAATTGTATACCTATGTGGAGTTGATTTAAATAAATATATATAACAAAAACATGTTTACCTTTATTTCATCCTTCAGAGCCATATTCAAAGCTTTACAGACTTCAACTACAATTTTTGAAATCAACTGGCTTGAAATTTTATATAAATAGTGCAAAGATCTGTAGCTGTAACCGCTTGCTAAAAACCTCAAGGTGATAGATAATCGAATTTTGGCAGGTATAGCTTCTCTGAGATGAGTGTCTTGTTTACAGATGAAGGGTTCGACTTTGGAGAGCAAATAATTAAAATCGTCCAAAGACATTCGGTGAAAATTTTCAATTTCCCCAGATGGCTCCCGTATGAGTTCAAGAAATTGTTTCTCCATAGTACATCTGCAAAAAAATACAATAAAATTAGAAAAAAACGTAGGTATGGGAAGCGACACGTTTAGATTTATACAAATATGTAAAATTTATTCAACTCCAACTTTATGTCAAACACATAAGGCTGTTTACACACACGCAAGTGCAAGTCACGCAAGGCTGAACTAGCTCGGCAGTCTTCAATTTTAACTATGGTCTACAACTTACCTAGTTCTATTACGATGCATTTCAATCATCCACCATCTTCTTTTTCTTCTTTTTTTTTTGTCTTTTTCGTGTGAATAATATACTGTTACTGTTACTGTTACAGCCTTTTATCGTCCCACTGCTGGGCACAGGCCTCCTCTCAAACGGAGAAGAATTGAGCAATAATCACCACGCTTGCTCAATGCGGGTTGGTGATTTCAGACTTTATAATCCAGGTTTCCTCAAGATGTTTTCCTTCACCTTTTTATCAGCCATTGGTGTCCAAGATTTACTTAGAAAGTACATACAAATTTAGAAAAGTTGCATTGGTACTTGCCTAACCTGGAATCGAACCCACACCCTCATACTCGAAAGGTTGGTTCTTTACCCACTAGGCCACCACGACATATACACGTAGTTATAATACGCGAGCGTGCACATTGCAACAGCAGCTGCTACTTGAGCGTTCATGACAAACGTGCACAGACTGTCGGCGCCTTATAATGAATGAGCTCATCGCAAAGTTGAACGAGTGTGTAGTGTCGCACTTCGGCCTGTTGCCAAATTATCTCGAGTACTTCGCCGAGAAACTCCGCGAGTAGTGTAGAGGAGGCATTATTGACGGCACTGTAAGGCAGTGGCGGCCCTAGGGGTGTGCGAACTGTGCCATCGCACAGGGCCTCGCACTACAACCCACACTAATATAAAAAAAAAATTATTTAAAAAATATATATCTGGTCCAAGAAAAAAAACCGGCCAAGTGAGAGTCGGACTCGCGCACCGAGGGTTCCGTACAAATCCTGTATAGATAAAAAGTGACTCTCGCGCAAACCGTTCAGTTTAGAACAATCATAGTTATGGTAATTTCGTGAGAGTCAAAATAGTTAATATTTTTTATTTTATAATATAACTAAAATAGTAGGCCAGTACCTTGTAAAAGTTCTTTTATTAAAGTTATTTATTTACAACATTTTATAGTCATCATTCAGAAATCTGATTAAAAATAACTAATTATGCCTTAAAGGTCATTGGGCATATCTGACCCGCTTTGCAAAAACCGGCCAAGTGCGAGTCGGGCTCGCATACCGAGGGTTCCGTACAAATCCCGTATAAATAAAAAGTGACTCTCGCGAAAACCGTTCAGTTTAGAACAATCATAGTTATGGTAATTTCGTGAGAGTCAAAATAGTTAATATTTTTTATTTTATAATATAACTAAAATAGTAGGCGAGTACCTTGTAAAAGTTCTTTTAAAGTTATTTATTTACAACATTTTATAGTCATCATTCAGAAATCTGAATGAAAATAACTAATTATGTCTTAAATTTGAACCAAATATGTAAATGGTGACTGAAAAAGGTGTGAATTGTATCACATTGAACATTAAAGTTCGAAAAAACGTTATCTATAATTGTATTACTTCGTGTAGTGCTAGTGTTTATTAACGGAAACAAGTTTATGGATGAAAAATATGTGGAAAATAAATTCTGGGGATTCATTCTAAAATCGATATTGATGTCTCCCACAACAATCAGACGAGAACATGAATTATACCTATTGAAGTTGCTGCCGTATATTACTGTATTTATGCACTCTATTGCAACATTAATTTGACATTATAGTGACCTATATACAGTTATCACTCTGACATTAAAGATTTCAAAATGCAAGCATCTACAATGGCCGTTTGCAGCGTCTAGGTTATTTAAATAATATCTTTCACAAGATCCGTCTCTAACGGCATCCTTAAGATTGCGACGTACATACGCGATAGATCCCCAACCTGGATTTGCATTAGACATGGCTGGACCATCTAATTTACACACCTCATTAAAACCATCAAGTTCAAAAGTGTCTCTACGACATCCCCAGGTTTCAACAAACAATGCTGCATGTGAGGAATGAATAATAGGATCTACTATGACATCTGAAAAATGTTTGCGCAATGATTGCACATTATGAAATACAATTTGAACTTAGGTAGGTACCTACCTCAGCGTTTTGAATTTTTGCGTTGATTTAGAATTTTTCACAGTTTAGAGGCAATTAGATTTAAGAAGTGTTTGATATGAATTTCAACTTTAATACTTATCTCTACGCGTTAATGTGAAACAGGGTAGGTAGTAAGTTTATAATTATTAAAAAAATATTTTATGTTATGTAAGCAAAAATAATATTTTAATATTGATATGAATTTTATCTTTAATACTTATCTCTACGCGTTCATGTGAAAAAGGGTAGGTAGTAAGTTTATAATAATTAGAAAAATATTTTATGTTATGTAAGCAAAAATAATACTTTAATATTTTATGTAACTTCAAATTTATCATTTTCGCAATTTTTCCTTTATCTATACTATATAATGTTGCTTCGTGCCGAATTTCAAGATTCTGAGTTCACGGGAAATACCTTGTAGGTTTTGATTCTCTAGCGTGTGACGGAAATTCGTCTAAGGTGTCGGTATGACACTGCTATATCTTTTGATCGCGTTAACTTAGAAGTTTGATTTTTTTACTGCTTAAAGGGACAATAGACTTAGGTATTTGGTATAAATTTCAATTTGATACCTTTATTCGTTCGTGAGAAATAAGGTAGTAAGTTTCATTTTATTAAAATATTTTTATTATATTATATAACTAAAAAAATGTGATTTTCGCATTTTTTCCTATATTTTCATTATATGACAATGCCAAATTTCAAGATTCTGAGTTTACGGGAAGTATCCTGTAGGTTTTGATTCCTTTGCGAGTGTCGAAAATTTGTTGAAAATATCGACATAATCGGCTGTATCTTTTGATTGGCTTGGCTTAGAAGTTTGATATTTTCACAGCTTAAAGGGACAATAAACCTGAGTATTTCTTGTGAATTTCAGCTTGATACGTCCACGCGTTCTTGAGATAAAGGGTCTTGACAGACAGACAGACAGACAGACAGACGGACAACAAAGTGATCCTATAAGGGTTCTGTTTTTTCCTTTTGAGGTACGGAACCCTAAAAAGTGGCGAACATGAATCAAAGTAGATTAAAATTGTGGAGAATAGTATGACGTTCCTTTGTATATAAATATTTTATTAAAATTCCATGGAGACGAATGTCCAGGATCGTTTAAAAAATATAAATGACAAGCAGTTTCAGAGGATTGTACAGGTTGCAATGCTAGTTTTTATTGTTAAAGACTTTTCATAAAGAAGGAAGATGCCAATTCGGATGACCAGGATCTGATGAGGATCTGGAAACCCTGATAAATTGAGGGCAACTCTTGAATATTGTAGGCACACATCAAGTCAAAACCAGACATGTGAGTGTATTTTTGAGGGTACTGGTAAACAGTGAAGGTTTGGAGCTGATTTGATTATGGAGACCACATAGAGTCGAGGGAACTCCTGAACGGTATGTTGCAACTACAACGTGTTTGGGCTTATTTAATTCGTATTGGCGAAGACTTTCCACATAGATAGGTTTGACTGCCATTGCGGGAACGATAGCAAAGATCAGATATAGTTATGGGAACTCCTTTACAATTTATAGCAGTAACCTTGTGTCCAACACAAGCTTATTTTATTTTAGGTGATGAGAATTCACTACTAACTTGGGTTAAAGCAGCCATTGCAGGAATTTTTTCGAAACCGCCTGACGACTTGTAACTGTCGTATTGTAACAACGACTGCTGGAGAGTAGGATTCGGGGCTGCTAGTTTTATGTTTCTAGAGCTTTGACAAAAGTTTAATTCTGTCCCTTTCTTTGTTTTATAAAGTCGGCTTTATTTCATTTTGTAAATAGTTCTCATTTAGTTTATATATCTCAATACCCACATTCCCAGTCGTAACTTGTACTGGTGGGTCGTAATGGTCATAATGGTCTTTATCAAAATGAATTCAAAAAGCATTTTACAAACAAATCCAACTTCAAACGTATAAAAAAGCAACAAGAAAACAAAAACAACAAAGAAAGAAGATGTTAGGTGCATCGTTCTAGAAGTCGGTGTCTAGAGGATGCATTTATATTTATTTAACCACCGAGATCTAGACCGATGCATATAAACAGTTTTCTTGTTGTTTTTAGAAGTTTTTTTTTGTTTTTTTTTTTTGTAAAAAAAAAAGTATTTATTTTTAACTTTTGTGAAAAGTTCTCGTCAATACGAATAATATAAGCCCAAACACGACGTAACTAAAACATACCGTTGAGGAGTTCTCTCGACTTTCTCACGTCTCCATTATCAGGTAAGCTCTAAATCTTCACTGTTTGATAGTATCATCAGACATACATCTGAGAATCAAGTTTTAACCCTATGCATGCCTACAATTTCTGATAGTTGCCGTCGATTTCTCAGGATTTCCATCATCAGATCCTGACCTAATGACAATGAAAATAAACGGCGAGTATACTCTTTCACTACAAAGAAATGATTTCTCAAATCCGTCAAACTTGGTCGTTTAAATTCCCCATTGAAATTAGGAAAATATTTGATGTTTAAACCTGAATTTATCTAGATTCCCATGGTTCACATTGATGCGACTAATGCCATAGTAAATCAGAGCCTTATATCATTATACTGTGCTATATTTCGTTCGTGTCCGCCGTGGATATGGTTTCCATACTAAGGTGCCCAATGACCTTTGAATGATTTAGAATTTTACATAGTTTAGAGGCAATCAGATTTAAGAAGTGTTTGATATGAATTTCAAGTTTAACATCTCTACGCGTTTATGTGAAAAAGCGTAGGTAGTAAGTTTATAATATTTAAAAAAATATTTTCGTGTAGCGACGGCTTAAGAATACATGTGTCGCTACCCCTTCTTCCAGTGGGTGTCGTAGAAGTCGACTAATGGAAAAAAATGCACCGAACACCAGTGCGAGAGAAGGAAAACTCGAAAAAAACCCTCTATCAACCCGTCTGGCCAGCGTGATAGCAGTAGGCTAAATACCTCCATGAGCAGCACAAAAAAGCCACGGCCCCTAGTTCCCGGCAGTTCCGCTATTCCCGGTCACGGTGGCGACCGTGGTTACGGCGGGACAGGGGGTGCGAAGAATCTCCGGGTTACGGGAGGCCACCAAACTAAACTGACTCTTGCGACGTACAACGGCCGCACGCTACGGCTTGACTCGCATCTGGCGCAACTCGAGGTGGAACTTGGGAAGATTAGGTGGCACATATTAGGGTTATGTGAAGTTCGAAGAGAGGGGGAGGACACCATAACCCTCGAATCAGGTCACCTAATGTACTTCCGAGAGGGAGACCAACAATCCCAAGGTGGCGTTGGGTTTCTGGTTAATAAGTCCCTAGCTGATAACGTTGTGGAGGTATCTAGTGTGTCGAACAGGGTAGCGTACCTTATCTTAAAGCTCACCGACAGGTATAGCCTCAAGGTAGTGCAAGTGTACGCACCGACCTCGACACATTCAGACGATGAAGTGGAGGATATGTTTGATGATATATCAAGGGCCCTCCACTTCACTACAAAGACCCATTACACCGTTGTCATGGGGGACTTTAACGCTAAAGTGGGAGTACAGATTTGCGGCGAATCGGCAGTAGGATCCCATGGATTTGGAAGCAGGAATCATAGGGGGCAAATGCTCGTCAACTTCCTCGAACGCGAGGGGCTCTTTTTGATGAACTCTTTTTTCAAAAAGCAGCCCCAAAGGAAGTGGACTTGGCAAAGCCCCGACACTATGACTAAAAATGAGATTGACTTCATCATGACGAACAAGAAGCACATATTCAGAGACGTCTCCGTGATCAATAGGTTTAATACCGGTAGCGATCACCGACTTGTCCGAGGCTCTCTGAATATCAACTTCAAGGCCGAACGTTTCCGTCTGATGAAGGCCAGGCTCCGACCAACACTGCTCCAAACCATGATAGGATCTGAAACGTTCCAATCAAATTTGGAGAACCGATTTGCCGCCGTGGAAACCACAACAGACGTTAACCAGAACCACGAATATGTGGTTCGGATCCTCAGGGAGGAAGGTTCGAGATTCTGTAACATGCAGCGTAAGGGCAAGAAATCAAAGCTTTCGGAAGAGACATTAGGGCTTATGAAGAAACGACGTGAAAACCCGCCTGTCACTTCGTCAGCTAAGCGGGCTCTAAACCAAGAGATCAACAAGCACGTACGACGCGACCTCCGGTGCTCCAATACTCTTGACATTGAAAGAGCAATTGAGCTAAATCGGGGGTCAAAGGTGTTCGTACAATCTCTTGGAAGAAGCCACTTGACGAAGTTGACCACAACAAGTGGAGAAGTCGTTTCTTCGGTGCCGGCAGTCCTTTCGGAAGTGGAAAATTTCTATGGCCGGCTATACGCATCGCATGCATCTCGACCTGATCCCGGAAATGAGGATTCTAGAGCCACATTAACACGCCATTTCACCGAAGACCTGCCAGAAGTCAGCAGTGACGAAATCGAGATCGCTCTGAGACAGCTCAAAAATGGAAAAGCCCCTGGCGAGGATGGCATTACAACAGAGCTTTTAAAAGCAGGAGGAAAGCCCGTACTGGGGGAGCTCCAGAAGCTTTTTAATGCCGTCCTGTTTGAAGGGAGAACTCCAGAGGCGTGGAGTAGGAGTGTTGTCGTCCTGTTCTTCAAGAAGGGAGACAAAACCCAGCTGAAGAACTATCGACCCATTTCCCTCCTAAGCCACGTCTATAAGCTGTTCTCAAGAGTGATCACGAACCGACTTGCGCGAAGACTCGACGAATTCCAACCACCGGAGCAGGCCGGGTTTCGGAGCGGATACGGCACCATAGACCACATCCACACAGTGCGGCAGATTATACAGAAGACCGAAGAGTATAATCAGCCCCTGTGTCTAGCATTTGTGGACTATGAGAAGGCCTTTGACTCGGTTGAAATCTGGTCTGTTCTGGAGTCCCTGCAGCGTTGTCAAGTAGATTGGCGATACATCCAAGTGATGAGATGTCTCTACGAAGCCGCTACAATGTCCGTCCAAGTACAGAATCAGCAAACAAGGCCCATACCGTTGCATCGAGGAGTGAGACAAGGGGATGTTATTTCCCCGAAACTGTTCACTAATGCAATGGAGGATATGTTCAAGACGCTGAACTGGAAAGGGCGAGGCATCAACATCAATGGCGAACACATCTCTCACTTGCGATTTGCTGACGATATCGTCATCATGGCGGAAACGCTGCAGGACCTACAACAGATGCTGAACGACCTGGCTGAATCTTCTCTACGCATCGGCCTACGGATGAACTTGGACAAAACCAAGGTCATGTTCAATGAACATGTTCTACCGGAACCGATTGCGATACACGGCGCCGTTCTCGAAGTTGTTCGGAAATATGTATACCTCGGGCAGACATTGCAGTTAGGTAGAAACAACTTTGAGGACGAGGTGAATAGGAGAATTCAGTTGGGTTGGGCTGCATTTGGGAAGCTACGTCGAGTCCTAACATCGTCGATCCCACAGTGCCTAAAGACAAAAGTCTTCAATCAGTGCGTCCTACCTGTCATGACTTACGGAGCCGAAACGTGGACACTGTCGGTACGGCTGGTTCACAAGTTTAAAGTCGCTCAGCGGGCTATGGAAAGGGCTATGCTCGGCATTTCTCTGAGGGATCGCATCAGAAATGAGGTAATCCGTCAGAGAACCAAGGTCATCGACATAGCCCACCGAATCAGCAAGCTGAAGTGGCAGTGGGCTGGCCATATTAGCCGAAGAACCGATAACCGTTGGGGTAAACGAGTTCTAGAGTGGAGACCACGCCTCGGCAAACGTAGTGTAGGACGTCCTCAGGCACGGTGGAGTGATGACTTGCGCAAGACGGCTGGCAGGAGCTGGATGCGAGAAGCCGAAAATAGATCTCAGTGGCGTGCACTTGGAGAGGCCTATGTCCAGCAGTGGACTGCGATAGGCTGATGATGAAAAAAATATTTTATGTCATGTAAGCAAAAATAATATTTAAATATTTTATGGAACTTCAAATTTGTCATTTTCGCAATTTTCCCTTTATCTGTACTATATAAAGTTGCTTCGTGCCGAATTTCAAGATTCTGAGTTCACGGGAAGTACCTTGTAGGTTTTGATTCCCTAGCGTGTGACGGAAATTCGTTAAGGTGTCGGTATAAACTGCTGTATCTTTTGATCGCGTTAACTTAGATGTTTGATTTTTTTACTGCTTAAAGGGACAATAGACTTAGGTATTTGGTATAAATTTTAATTTGATACCTTTATTCGTTCGTGAGAAATAAGGTAGTAAGTTTCATTTTATTAAAATATTTTTATTATATTATATAACAAAAAAAATGTGATTTTCGCATTTTTTCCTATATTTTCATTATATGACAATGCTTCATGCCAAATTTCAAGATTCTGAGTTTACGGGAAGTATCCTGTAGGTTTTGATTCCTTTGCGAGTGTCGAAAATTTGTTGAAAATATCGACATAATCGGCTGTATCTTTTGATTGGCTTGGCTTAGAAGTTTGATATTTTCACAGCTTAAAGAGGCAATAGATTTGAGCAATTCATGTGAATTTCAGCTTGATACGTCCACGCGTTCTTGAGATAAAGGGTCTTGACAGACAGACAGACAGACAGACAGACAGACGGACAACAAAGTGATCCTATAAGGGTTCCGTTTTTTCCTTTTGAGGTACAGAACCCTAAAAATGCATTTTTTCTTTATTTCTAATTCATTCTGCGTTTACTTTTTGAGTCCTCAATTTAACAAAAAGTTGGAACACCAAAGTAGCAAAAACAACTGGCTCTCGATCGAGTCACGGATTCTTTTTATTTGTGCTTAATTTCGAGTTTAATTTGAGAGTCCTTAAACAAACAATTTAAAAAAATTCGCGCTCGCTACGCTCGCGGCTGTTCACTTGACAGTACCTTTCCTTCTAACTTGATTAGAGTACTTTTATATCCCAAAACTCAAAAATTTTCGCGCTCGCTGCGCTTGCGACTTCACTATGCTCTGCTGTTTATTATGGGTGAATTTCCCGGGACCAAAAATTGCGTGGCATCGATGAAATCGGTACTAAAATCATTGTTATAATATTCGAATATTTTTTTCTGAGTAAGTGAAATAGTAATCTATGTGTAGCACTAAATATTTTGTTAATAGGATTAATTGGTTCTTCAAAAAAAAAAAAAAAACCTCAAAATCTTTCATTGCCGTGTTTGTCCACACGTCACCTGGATGTGTACTGGACCATATTGATAAAAATGTATTAGTTATATATATTAAAAGTTTTAATATAAATAACTAATACATTTTTATGGACCGAAACCGGTATCATCAATACAGGTATGTTTTCGGTTACAACCTTTTTTTCGTTTACCGGTAACTTTAAAGGTTACCTTTATTTTATCAAATTGAATACAACCTGTATTAATACCGGTTACCGAAATAAAAATTACCCCTATCTTACACGTGCCGTCGGCATTAGTCAAGGCCACGCATCGCCTGTGTGTGTGACAAAGAGTCGGGTCGTGTTGTGAAGTGAAATCTTCTTGGTTGATAATCACACAATGTGCTGGCCAGTTAGAATAGTTTAGTTTTAGGTTTTCTGGTGTTGTCAAATATCACTTTTTCTGTCTTTTGTTCTGTGAAGAAAATATATGTTTTTATTTTTCTTTCTATTTTTAACCGACTTCCCAAAAAGCGGAGGTTCTCAATTCGACCGTGTTTTTTTTGTATGTTTGTTACGCGATTACTCAGCCATTTATTAATCGATTTTGATGATTCTTTTTTTTGTTTGATAGCATATACTTCCGAGGTAGTCCCATTATCATCAGGTCAGGATCTGATGATGGAAACCCTGAGAAATCGAGGGCAACTTTCGAAAGTTGTCGAGGAATACACAGGATGAAATCTTGACACTGAGGTGTTTGCCTAACAGCACTATTCAACAGTGTAGGTTTTGAGCTGACCTGATGATGGAGACCAGTGAAGGTCGAGGGAACTCGACAACTGAATATGTAAACCTTCTCGTGTTTGGGCTTATATTATTCGTATTGACGAGAGCTTTGCAACAGTGAAGATTTGGAGCTGACCTGATGATGGAGACCAGAGAAGGTCGAGGGAACTCGACAACCGAATATGTAAACTACCACGTGTTTGGGCTTACATTATTCGTATTGATGAGAACTTTCCAGTTATGCGGATAGTGACAACTATTCTTATCACTGAAAAGATAAAAATAAAAAACTTTTTTTCAAAAAAATAAAACAGACTTCCAAAAACACTAAAAAACAAAAAAAAAAAAACTAATTTTATGTGCATCGGCCTAGAAGTCGGTGGCAAAATTAACTTAAGGACATCCATTAGACACCGACTTCTATGCCGATGCACATAAAATTAGTTTTTCAACCGACTTCAAAAAAAGGAGGAGGTTCTCAATTCGGCTGTATTTTTTTTTATTTTTTTTTTATGTTTGTTACTCGATTTCTCAAAGACGCCTGGACCGATTTCAATTTTTTTTTTTATTTGAAAGGGTATGCTTGTCATTTGGTCCCATCGCCATCAGATCAGGATCTGATGGTGGAAACCCTGAGAAATCGAAGGCATCTCTTGAAAATTGTAGGCGAGCATGGGGTAAAAACTTTATGTTTATGTGTATATCTGATGAGACTACAATACAATGGAGGCTTAGGGCAGATCTGATGATGGAGACGACGGAGGATCGAGGGAACTCCTAAACGGCACATCTTAACTACCTCGTGTTTGGGCTTATTTTATTAGTGTTGATAAGATCTTTACACCGAAATGAGTAATGACTGCCACTGCAAGGTCCGAGATGCAGGTGCAGTACAGTTTAGGGAACTCCTTAATGTTTGATAGCAGCTACATAATGTTTGGGTTTATTTTATTCGTGATGACAAGATCTTTAAGCTGAGATGGGTTATGACTGCCACAGCAAGGTCAGTGATGCAGATGCAGTACAGTTTAGGGAACTCCTTAATGGTCGATAGCAGCTATTTAGTGTTTGGGCGTATTTTATTCGTATTGATGTGCACTTTAAGCTGAGATGGGTAATATTGCAGATTCGATAGTGAAGACAAAAAACAGTTTAAGGATATTCTAAATGGAAATGTTTACTGACGTTTAAGTATTGGAAGGAAGATTTCTTAACCTCGTTATTTCTGCCAACGCCCTGTCGTCGTGTGGTCGATTAAGTAACTTGTTGGCATCTTAATCTGACAAACTATACCTTCTATACTTCTGACACGACTTAGCGCAAAATAAAAATTATTGTTCTACAAGTGCGATTACACCCTGTGAATTTTTTTCACGTGATTCGTGTTATTACTTTTTGAGTTAGACATTTTGTAATGAATTTACCCATAGTATTCTACTCTAAATATTTACTCTAAATATTTCAGTAAACAGTTATTACAAACTTATTCAAGTAGAAAAAATAAAACTGATTTCGGTAAAGTATGTTACCATATTATTCGCGTTTACTGTTACCACAATAGATTGTTTTGAGCAGTGAATACTATGGCAATAATAAGTTACCATTATAATGAACATCGCTACTTTACAGTCAAGACAATCGCAATGGACTATTGCTGTGTCATTGGTCATTGTCAACAATTTACATGAATAAAATCGTTTTGTGCATTAAATAAATAAAATAAAATAAAAAAGCCTTTTATTTCTTACTGTGTACATAATTAACAATTAAACTAGAAAAACATGCTTAAATACTAATGTTTGAAGTATACTATATTTTTGAACTAAAAAAGTAAGAACCCCCCGTTAGTTAGAGGTGAAGGCCTCCTCTAGAGAATGCCAAGTGTCCCTGTGGCCTGCCACGTTCATCCATTGCTCGCCAGCCACTTGTACTATGTCGTCTGCCCATCGAGTAATTGGTCTTCCTCTCTTTCTTGTGCCCGATGGTCCCAGCCAGGAAGTTAATCATTTAGTCCAGCGATCGTCTGTCAGACGGGCTATGTGGCCGGCCCAACGCCACTTCAGCTTCTTGCTGTGACATAGCGCATCTGTGACTTTTGTCTTTTTTCTAATCATTTGATGTGGTATTTTTTGGATTTTTTTAACTTTTAATAAGCTTCTCTCCATACTCCTTTGACAGGTTCTAATTTTCATTTCTACTCTATTTGTAAATATCCAGGTTTGGCTGGCGTACGTTAAAGATGGGAGAATACAGGTATCCATGACTATCTGTTTAATCTTGGTTGGCATTTCACTTTTCATAATTTCTTTAAAACTCCAAAATTTCTTCCATGCATTTGCAACTCTCCTTTCTACTTCTTGTTCGATTCTCTGCTTGTTAAATGACATTTGTTTGCCCAGATATATGTAAGTGTCAACATAATCTAGCATTTCATTTCCTAGGTAAACTGGAGTCTTGTCGCTGTTCGTCATTATGTTTGTTTTGCTACGATTTATTTCCAAGCCAACCTTTTGGCTCGCCGCGTGTAGAGCATTTATCATCGATTGCAATTCTATTGTATTTTCGGATACTAAGACAATATCGTCGGCAAATCTCAAGTGACTAATGTATTGGTTTTCTATATTTAAGCCGATTCTACCCCAGTCCAGACTACCGATGACCCATTGCAGCAGTGCTATAAAAATTGTTGGTGATAGAGGGTCGCCCTGTCTGACTCCTCTTTTAATAGCTATTGGAGGTCCTGTCGTCTCTAGTCTTACTCTGCTGCTACAATTCATATAGATACTTTGTAGAACCTTCAGATATTCAGTTTCAATATTTTGCGATTGTAGAGATTCCCATATTGAGTGGTGGTACACGGAATCGAAAGCTTTCTGGTAGTCAATATACACGAGGTAGAGCGGCCTTTGGAATTCTTGATACTTTTCTATTAGCATTTCGATAGATTGGATGTGATCCACAGTAGAGAAACCTCTTCTGAACCCTGCCTGTTCTATAGGTTGGTGCTGTTCAATAGTGTTTCTGATTCTTTTTTCCAAAATTGATGCAAATAATTTATATATTGTAGGTAGCAGGCTTATTGGACGATAGTTTCCTATATAATTTGGATCACCTTTCTTGTATAATAAAATTATATCTGAGTCTGACCATTGTTTCGGTGTAGTCGCTGTTTTCAATACCAAGTTAAAGAGCTGTGTCAAAAGGATTACTAAGGTGGGATGTGCCAGTTTCAGAGCTTCATTTGTTATTTTATCTGGTCCTGGACTTTTATCTGACTTTAATTTACTGATTGCCTTGGCTACCTCTTCCACATCTATGTCTTGGATCTTTGATGGTGTTTCTTTTGATAAAGTTAGGGCAGACTCTTGTTTTTTGGACATGTACAAATCTCTGTAAAAACTTGTAGCTACTTGGAGTATTTCATTTCTATTGTAAGTTGTTTTATTTGATGCTTCAAGCCCCTCAATCCACTTTTTGTGGGAAGTCAATTCTTTGTAAGCTCTCTTTAAACTTCGAGTCTGTGTTACATGGTTTTCAAAAGTCCTTTGACGATGGGTATTATAATCGGATTTTATGCGTTTGCTTATAAGCTTATACAGAGCTTTTAATTCGTTTTTCCTACTTCTTGTTTTTGGTTTGATTTTTTGCAACTCTTTTCGTCTCGAAATCAACTTTTTTGTGTTAGTTGATAACACAGACTCTTTATTTCTGAGCTTTAGAGATTCCTGAGCTTTTTTCAGGCTGTTATTAATTGCAGATACGATTTCATCGTGAATTTGTTGGACTGTGTGGCTCTGTTGACAAGCAATGAGATGTTCCAAACTGTCGTGAAGGGACTCCTTATAGGCGTGTATCTCCTTATCATTTTTCAAAGTATTATTTGTATTTTTCCCATAAGATATTCGGCTTTTTTTATCAGGTTGCAACTTTAATGTCGCTCTCACCATTCTATGGTCACTAGGATAATTTGCATTTATTACTTGCATATCTTCGGTATATCTTTGGAGATTAGTTAATATGTAGTCTACTTCATTTTTTACTAAGCCATTTGGTGATCTCCAAGTCCACCTTTTACTGGGTTTCTTTTTGAAAAAAGTGTTTAATATTGCTAAATTATTTTCATAGGCAAATTCTATAAGTCTGGAACCTCTATCATTTCTGCTACCATAACCATACTTTTTCATTATTAAATATTCATCAATTTTTGGTTGGCCAATTTTAGCATTGAAGTCTCCCAGTACCATAATATTTTTTGTTGACATTTTTATAGCTTTGTTTACTGTGGCATAAAAACACTCTATCTCACTATCGCTTGCTGTCTCTGTTGGTGCGTAGCACTGAATTATGCTTATTTCAATATTGTTGAAATTTAGTTGGAGTAGCGCTACTCGTTCGGATATTCCTTTGAAGCATACAATGTTCTTCTTATGTCGCTTGTTTACAATAAAACCCACTCCATACAATCCCGGTGTTTGTCCCATGTAATAGAGAATGAAGTCTTCATATTCTTCTATAGAATTACCAAAACGTCTAGTTTCAGAAACACCAATGACGTCGTATTTGATATCTTTCAAGGCTTCGCTTAGCTCCAGAAGACGAGAGTAGGATAATAGCGTTCTGACATTATATGTTGCTATGTAGAGTTTATTGTACTCAGAATTAATATGTGTATAATCTGTTTTCTCTAGAGGGTTTTGGTCTACGTCTCCCACGGGGACCGGCCGTGTTGGGAGAGGTGAGGAGGGGGGGGCACTGCTTAGTTTTTTGGAGGTTCTTGATAATCTCGGCTTGAAGAGGCTTTAGTCGCTGCTGGGTTTAGCTGTGAAGGTCGCAAGAAACTCGTAATGTTTTGATATTTATTTTTCTTGGGTATTTGTTTCGACTGTTCTTCATTGTTTGATATTTTGTCAATGTGCACTGCTTCAGGTGACTCTGACAAAAATCTTTTATTTGAATTTGTCCCCTTGGGTCTATAGGGTTGTTTATCTCTAGGTGTTATTTGGACTATTTTGTCGTAGCGAAGCATCACTTTTTCTCCGCATAATCGCTTTCTTAGGAGTTCCTCTTGGAGTTCTTTTCGTTTTTGTAAAACAGCTGTTGAGTAGTCTTCCTTTATGTAAATGCCTGTATTTTCAAGTGTTTTCTTCTGTTTTAAGAGTTCTAGTTTTCTGCTAGTTGTCGTGGTTGTAACAACAACTGGTCTCACTTTACCTTTGTTTTTTCCTACTCTGGCCACTGTTTCAATTTCCCATTTGGGGCATTCTGTCTTCATTGTTTTATTTATGATGTCAAGCAGACCTTCATAGCTGCTTTCTGTTTCTGGAACACCAAAGACGTCGTATTTGATATCTTTCAAGGCTTCGCTTAGCTCCAGAAGACGAGAGTAGGATAATAGCGTTCTGACATTATATGTTGCTATGTAGAGTTTATTGTACTCAGAATTAATATGTGTATAATCTGTTTTCTCTAGAGGGTTTTGGTCTACGTCTCCCACGGGGACCGGCCGTGTTGGGAGAGGTGAGGAGGGGGGGGGCACTGCTTAGTTTTTTGGAGGTTCTTGATAATCTCGGCTTGAAGAGGCTTTAGTCGCTGCTGGGTTTAGCTGTGAAGGTCGCAAGAAACTCGTAATGTTTTGATATTTATTTTTCTTGGGTATTTGTTTCGACTGTTCTTCATTGTTTGATATTTTGTCAATGTGCACTGCTTCAGGTGACTCTGACAAAAATCTTTTATTTGAATTTGTCCCCTTGGGTCTATAGGGTTGTTTATCTCTAGGTGTTATTTGGACTATTTTGTCGTAGCGAAGCATCACTTTTTCTCCGCATAATCGCTTTCTTAGGAGTTCCTCTTGGAGTTCTTTTCGTTTTTGTAAAACAGCTGTTGAGTAGTCTTCCTTTATGTAAATGCCTGTATTTTCAAGTGTTTTCTTCTGTTTTAAGAGTTCTAGTTTTCTGCTAGTTGTCGTGGTTGTAACAACAACTGGTCTCACTTTACCTTTGTTTTTTCCTACTCTGGCCACTGTTTCAATTTCCCATTTGGGGCATTCTGTCTTCATTGTTTTATTTATGATGTCAAGCAGACCTTCATAGCTGCTTTCTGTTTCTGGAACACCAAAGAAAACTATATTTTTCCTTCTCAATTTCTTATCTAAAAAATCTATAGTTTTTTGTTGCTCCTCGATTTTTTGCTCGAGTTGATTTGTTTTAGTTTCAAAGCGGTTAAATTTTTCATCGATATTTTTATTTATCGCCTCTTTTATATTCTCCTCCGTACTCTTTATGTCTTGCTTCTGTTGTGCTAATTCCTTTTGTATATTTTGTAAAGCTTTCATTATTTCTTCCATTGTTGTCTTTTTTATTTACTTTTGACGTTTTTGCGCTTTTCTTTACGAAATTCAACACTTTAGATGAAGATTAATCGTTATCACTAATTTTAATTCTTAGAATAATTGTACAGAACCGAAGTCAACAGTAGCACAGTAGCGCCCTCTATCGTTTTACAATGATGAAGACTAGTTGCATAGAGGAAAGTAATATATCGGGGCTAATTGATATTACTAGCGCCCTCTCGCGTTCGTATTTCGACTTGCAAGTTGAGTTAATGGTACGTAGTGTTTCACAGATGTCGCTAGTATCTTCGCTCGATTGTGCTTTTTTGCAAGTCACATTGGTTGTTGTAAAAGTAAGGTTATCCAAACACTTTGTTTTGAAAAAAAGCCACCATTGGCGTTACGGAAGCACACAAGTATATCAGTCCAATTAAGTCCTTCGCTTCGGAAGCGTAACAGTTGGGTAAAATTTCCAGAAAAACACGCAATACGACTGGTTCTCTCTCTAGTTTTTTTCACTATTATTAAAGTTTTCGCTCACTGTCTGTTGTTGTCCACAATGTATGATGTTAATCACTAGATAATTTCTTCACTTTAGTCTTTTTCACTAAGTAAATGCACTTATTTTTATTATGGGAGCACTTTTAACACGGAACCGAAGTAAACATTAGTAGGATATTATTGGGCATTCTAATCCACCTTCCGTTCCTACGGCTCACTCCGTTCGCCTCCGTCGCTCTCGGTGGATTAGAATGCCCAATAATATAAATGGATTACCTTGTTCGATCAGCAAACGGATTGGGCGCCATTCCACTATTTCAGTTCACACACACACTTTACTTACACGTTAACAAACAAGGTATTTCGCTGTATGAACCGCTAGCCTAAAATTCAGGACAGATTGTCTCATGTCTCTCCACAAAGTTAGAGATTGTGCATCACTACAGGTTACACATACTCCGTTTTCTGTGACCAGATTGGCTCGAGGACATCTGAACTTTAGGATACCGTATATATTAAACTAAAATTTGGGACAGATTGTCTCATGTCTCTCCACAAAAATAAGAAATAGCGTATACTCATAGGCACACACACATTCTATTTTCTGTGACCAGATTGGCTCAAGGACATCCAAATTTTAATTTAATTCATTCATACAGACGACACACACTTTACTTACACGTTAACAAATAAGGTATTTCGCTGTATGAATCGCTAGCCTAAAATTCAGGACAGATTGTCTCATGTCTCTCCACAAAGTTAGAGATTGTGCATCACTACAGGTTACACATACTCCATTTTCTGTGACCAGATTGGCTCGAGGACATCTGAACTTTAGGATACCGTATATATATATTTTGTAAAGCTTTCATTATTTCTTCCATTGTTGTCTTTTTTATTTACTTTTGACGTTTTTGCGCTTTTCTTTACGAAATTGAACACTTTAGATGAAGATTAATCGTTATTACTAATTTTAATTCTTAGAATAATTGTACAGAACCGAAGTCAACAGTAGCACAGTAGCGCCCTCTATCGTTTTACAATGATGAAGACTAGTTGCATAGAGGAAAGTAATATATCGGGGCTAATTGATATTACTAGCGCCCTCTCGCGTTCGTATTTCGACTTGCAAGTTGAGTTAATGGTACGTAGTGTTTCACAGATGTCGCTAGTATCTTCGCTCGATTGTGCTTTTTTGCAAGTCACATTGGTTGTTGTAAAAGTAAGGTTATCCAAACACTTTGTTTTGAAAAAAAGCCACCATTGGCGTTACGGAAGCACACAAGTATTTCAGTCCAATTAAGTCCTTCGCTTCGGAAGCGTAACAGTTGGGTAAAATTTCCAGAAAAACACGCAATACGACTGGTTCTCTCTCTAGTTTTTTTCACTATTATTAAAGTTTTCGCTCACTGTCTGTTGTTGTCCACAATGTATGATGTTAATCACTAGATAATTTCTTCACTTTAGTCTTTTTCACTAAGTAAATGCACTTATTTTTATTATGGGAGCACTTTTAACACGGAACCGAAGTAAACATTAGTAGGATATTATTGGGCATTCTAATCCACCTTCCGTTCCTACGGCTCACTCCGTTCGCCTCCGTCGCTCTCGGTGGATTAGAATGCCCAATAATATAAATGGATTACCTTGTTCGATCAGCAAACGGATTGGGCGCCATTCCACTATTTCAGTTCACACACACACTTTACTTACACGTTAACAAACAAGGTATTTCGCTGTATGAACCGCTAGCCTAAAATTCAGGACAGATTGTCTCATGTCTCTCCACAAAGTTAGAGATTGTGCATCACTACAGGTTACACATACTCCGTTTTCTGTGACCAGATTGGCTCGAGGACATCTGAACTTTAGGATACCGTATATATTAAACTAAAATTTGGGACAGATTGTCTCATGTCTCTCCACAAAAATAAGAAATAGCGTATACTCATAGGCACACACACATTCTATTTTCTGTGACCAGATTGGCTCAAGGACATCCAAATTTTAATTTAATTCATTCATACAGACGACACACACTTTACTTACACGTTAACAAATAAGGTATTTCGCTGTATGAATCGCTAGCCTAAAATTCAGGACAGATTGTCTCATGTCTCTCCACAAAGTTAGAGATTGTGCATCACTACAGGTTACACATACTCCGTTTTCTGTGACCAGATTGGCTCGAGGACATCTGAACTTTAGGATACCGTATATATTAAACTAAAATTTGGGACAGATTGTCTCATGTCTCTCCACAAAAATAAGAAATAGCGTATACTCATAGGCACACACACATTCTATTTTCTGTGACCAGATTGGCTCAAGGACATCCAAATTTTAATTTAATTCATTCATACAGACGACACACACTTTACATTACACTTTAAGAAATAAGACATAATGGTCATCTGAACTCCGAGCGTTGAAATAGATTATGGTGCTTTTACACTTGCCGCCGACAAAACGGTACATGAGCCATTCGACGCGACGGCGCGGCGGGGCGGTCAGCCGGTGCGACGTACTATATCATGAACCGCTTGTCGATGAAGTCGGAAACGATTTTATTATGCAGTCGATGAGTAAGTGTAAATGGGCTCTTAACATCTGCAAAACTGCAGAATTGGATCATGAAATAACTTGCAGTGTAAGAACTTTATAGCATGCGGTGTGAGTGTGGGTAATTTCCATAAATATGTTAAGCAATCATATTACAAGAAAGAGGACCGCTGTGCATGTTGCGGCTATAATTCAAATTAGTATTTTATTAGAATTCCCCATGATCAATTAAAATAAATATTATTTCCATACGATCAATTAAGATAATAGATTCGATTAGCCCAAAGTACTCCTACTTGTTTTGACGTTACTTTGTTTATGGTATGATGTTTTTCATAACTAACATTAATTGTGATCATAAAAAAATGTCTTATAATTAGGTACCTACTAACATAGATTTTAAGAAAATTTTACTGACACTTATATGGATTATGTCTGAAATAAATGGTTAATAATAATAATAACCAGTTGTCAGTTCTAGTTAAGGAATTGTTTATAAGATATTCTTAATCATATCATTACCTATTGAATTGAATAGCGTTTTTTTTTTTATTCGAATTCCAATTACATGAATTTAATGTTTTATAAAAAATGTTCTAGTAGTTTGATTTGATTATTTTATTTCAATTTTAAGTTAAGCTGTAGCATTATTGTAACCAAAATTTTTGACGTGAATTTCATTATAATATAATAATTTCATATTATGAAATGTTTTAAAAAATGTTCTAGTATTTTGGTTATTTTATTTGAATTTTGAGTTATACTACAACATGGTTGTAAACTAAATTTTTAACGCGACTTTCGTTACATGAAATGTTTTATAAAAATTAGTAGTTAGGTTATTTTAATTTTGAGTTAAACTACAAAATTGTTGTAACTAAATTTTTACCGCGACTTTCGTTACATGAAATGTTTTATTAAAAAGTTCTAGCAGGGGGTTACTTTACACCAATTTTGAGGATAATTGTAATATTTTTTTTAAAATATTCGTATAATGTCATATGAAGTTTTATATTAGCGTTTATTAAACAAACAAACTTACATCATTTTATTATCATACCTATAATGATTAGCGGCAGCCAGGTAAGTAGCTATCGGTTCCACCTTTGTCGGCGTTGGTGGTTTTATATTTCATTTCTCACGATAAAATTGCAATTTGGCAGTATTGGTATGCAAGCAATACGATTTAATTTGACGTAAGTGACATAAATTGGTAATACAACTGTAATACATATTATTTAAGGATTCATTTTGTGATTAGGTAAATTTTGCTGAAATTGTATTTTTTTATGAATATAAACCGATGGATTGTATCGAAAATCACATTTGCTCCAGTATTTCCAAGTGCTCATCGCTGTCTACCTTACGTTATAATCACGTGAATCTCTCTTCATAAAATGTAAGTAAGTACTACTCAAAATTAATTTAATTAAGAAGGTTAGATATTTCAGTGCGTTCTTTACATCATAATTGTTTTATAAAAAATAATCTTTGTATTCGATTGCAGGTCTGACTCCGAAGTTGAATACCAGTCGCTGCCGGGGTGCTCAGCAGTAACCGAGGCTACGAAAAACGTGCAGCCGAAGAAAAAGGCATCGAAGCGCAAAACTTCTGGGAGCGGCACCACGCCTTCGGAATCAACATCGAGGTAATTTTTGACTTTATTACTTACTTGTCGTGTATGTTATGTCCATTAGAGTTTTATTCACAAATCGAAACTAAACTCTAGTTCAGTAACGCAGAGAGCACTATCATAAATGTTAGATACGATATCTTTCATACATCACGTTTAGTTGGTCATATTTAGGAATTTCTTCTGTATCGTGGGTGCGTTTACAGACATAAATCTCACACACACCTAGACCCCGAACAACTATCTGTAGATTATACAAATATTTGTTCCGTGCGGGAATCGAACCGCGACACGCAATGCAGCAGTCGATCGCTCGACCACTGCGCCAACCGTGCCGTCAACTTTGAAGGTATTATTATCGTAATAATTATAAATAAAATGTTTTATTTTGTTTCAGTAAATACAAACATCATAGCTCGGACCTCTTCGGCTTAGAGAACGACAAGCTTCTCCCAGCGACATCGTGCGGAGACCTTGGATCGTCCCTCGTGAGCCGCGTCGCCAACGGGAAAGTACGGCGGACAGCCGACTTAACGGGGGACTTCTATGTTGAGGTGAAGGTCTACCATAAGGCTGAAGCCGCTTCCACTCCTAGAGAGGATCGGTGGAAGAAGGCGTCGGTTGCACTGAAACTGCAACTTAATAGAGGCTCCTCGACGTGGGACGCCTTACAAATATTTATGAGACGGGCTCATGAGCTATTTGATAACTCGGAGCCCATCTTTTATAGTGATAATATTAATATAAAATAATTTTTTATATTAATATTATCATTGAAAATTCAATATTTTTTTCACACATTTTTAATATTTAATTATAGTTTCGACACCAGTCTCTTTCATCATAGCCCCTATTGTGTATACCTAATGTGTTTTGGATATATTGCTTTTTACCTAAATAATTTCTTTCTACTTATACTTTATTTTTGTACCTTTTGCTGCCTTATATTAACTTTAAAGTACAAGGTAATTAGCATAATAATAAAATGCCTTTCTGTACTGTTTGTAACACATCTGTTGAGCGCAATCACTGGGTAGGTCATTTACGCAGTAACGATCATAAAAATAAAAATATTTCACATTTTTGCGAAGGCGTTGAAATTATACATTCTGCATTTCGTAATCGTATAGCTTCTTATAGAATTACCGATTCGTTTGAAAATTGTTCTTTAGAATCATTTTTAAATAATATTCAGGATAAAATTCAAATGTTAATAGATATGTCTCTTAAAGAACATACTTGTTTGAAAGTAAACTTTGAATATTTTGCTTTGTTTTTATTGGTTAAAAACGAGTCTCAGGAGATGAAATCATTTTGTACGAAAAATTTCAGTCTTTATCAGAATTATGATTATGTCACTTTAATATCTCAAGTTGAAAATACTTTAAAGAAAAAGATTGAAGAATTCCAAGACCGTGATAGTGGTTGGACTTTATTAAGTAGTTCTCATTTGGAAATTAACATTAACAAATATCAACCTTTGCGCGGCTCCGGTTTTATTGAGTTACCGGCAGCAATTAAATCAAAAAGAGCGTGTGTTAATATTCATAATAATGACGAATATTGCTTTTTGTGGTCAGTAGTTGCTGCTTTATATCCAGCTAAATCTCACCCTGAAAGAGTTTTATCATACCCACATTTCAGAAACGTGTTAAACATAGAAGGTTTGTCTTTTCCATTGAGTTTCTCTGACATAGCGCAGTTTGAAGTAAATAACCCCGAAATTTGTATTTATATTTATGGTTTAAAAAATAATACCGTGGTAGGACCGCTTTACAAACCAAAATCCTTGAATAATAAAAAGGTGATCCATTTACTTTATTTACAAAATGACAATCTGTCACATTACTGCCTCATTAAAGATTTACCGCGACTTGTTAAGAATCAAATAACGAAACATCACAGTAAATTGTACTTTTGTGAGGAATGTTTAATGTTTTTTGATTCATGTGATGATCTTAGTTCGCACAGTTGTGGAGGAATTGCCACTGTGCTGCCTCCAAAGGGCTCATTCATACAGTTTGAAAATTATAATAGAAAGCAAACTGTTCCATTTGTTATATACGCTGACTTTGAAACAATGCTGGAAAGGTACCAATCTTGTGACCCTGATCCAACAACTGCGAGTACTGTAACACGTCAGCGACATGTACCTATAGCCTTCGCATATCATATAACGTGCACATTAGATGACAGCCATAATCGTTACGTTTCGTATCGCGGTTTGGATTGTGTATCTAAATTTGTTAAATCTATTTATAACGTTGCACAAAAAATTTATGGTATTTTAAAAAGTAACGTTCCCATTATTTTTACTGATGATCATGCTCATGACTTTGAAAATGCAGCAACATGTCATATTTGTGAGCACTTTTTGTTCGGTGACAAAGTCCGTGATCATTGTCACTTGACTGGTAAATATCGCGGCGCAGCTCATAGTTATTGTAACATACAATACAAAGTACCATCATTTATACCAGTATTTTTTCATAATTTATCTGGTTATGACTGTCACCTTTTTATAAAAGAATTAGGAGAAGCTCCAGGATCTCTTAAAGTGATACCTAAAACGAAAGAAAACTATATTTCTTTTACAAAATTTATTCCGATTTCCCCTAAGGAAAGCATTCAGGTTCGGTTTGTAGATTCTTTCAAATTTTTGGGAACTAGCTTAGAAAAGTTAACTAGTACAATGAAAATACAAGAATTTCAACAGTTAAAATCACATTTTCCTATTGAAACACAATTCAGTTTGTTAACCCGAAAAGGAGTGTATCCATATGACTATATGTCTCAATGGGAACGTTATGAAGATACATGTTTGCCATCTAAAAATCATTTTTATAACTCTTTGACTAATGAATTAATTTCCGACGAAGACTATGAACATGCTCAATCTGTTTGGTCAGTATTTAATATTCAAAATATGGGTATGTACACAGATTTATATCTTAAAACGGACGTTCTATTGCTAACAGATATATTTGAAAGTTTTAGAAAAACTTGTAAACGATATTATAATCTCGATCCTGCGTTTTATCTTACAGCACCAAGCCTATCGTTTGATGCAATGCTTTTGAAAACAGGAGTTAAATTAGAATTAATTAGTGATGTTGAAATTTTTAGAATGATACAAAAAGGTATCCGCGGAGGTGTTTGTATGTGTTCCAAAAGACATGCCAAAGCTAATAATAAATATTTGGATTCTTATGATACGTCCAGTCCAAATTCATTCATTATTTATTTAGACTGTAACAATCTATACGGTTATAGCATGTGTCAGGCACTACCCTATTCCGATTTCAGATTTATGAACAGAAAAGAAATAGATGATTTACAATTGAATTTAACAAATATTAGTGATACCGCGGAAAAAGGTTATATTCTTGAAGTTGATTTAATGTACCCTAGGCATTTGCACATTGATCACAATGACTTCCCATTCTGTCCTGAAAAATGCTTACCACCTGGTGGTAATAATAAAAAACTAATACCAAATTTGTATGATAAATACCAGTACGTTATTCATTACGCACATT
This sequence comes from Helicoverpa assulta, assembly GCA_963856015.1. Taxonomy (NCBI): domain Eukaryota; kingdom Metazoa; phylum Arthropoda; class Insecta; order Lepidoptera; family Noctuidae; genus Helicoverpa; species Helicoverpa assulta. The sequence goes on along the minus strand of CAWLCW010000001.1, from coordinate 11,711,400 downwards.
TAAAAAAATGTCTACAGCACGGTTTAGTGTTGAAAAAAATCCATCGAGCTATAGAATTTAAACAAAGTTGTTTTTTAAAGCAATATATTGATCTTAACACCCTGCTACGTCAGAAAGCAGAGTCGACCTTCGAACAAGATTTTTTTAAATTACTAAACAATAGTATTTTTGGGAAGACGCTGGAAAATAATGAACAAAGAATAGATGTAAAATTAGTAAACAAGTGGTGTGATTCGAACAATAAAACAAAAAAGACAACTTGTGCTGAGAAATTAATAGCCAGCCCTTATTTTCATAGCGCGTCTGTCTTTTCTGATAATTTAGTAGCAATCCAAATGAAGCCTTCGCGTGTTATTCTAAACAAACCAATATATATAGGGTTTGCTGTATTAGAATTGTCTAAGAGTCACATGTACGATTTCCACTATTCCACTATAAAGCCTTTTTATGGTAACCGAATTCAATTGTGCTACACTGACACAGACAGTCTGGTTTATAAAGTTGAAACGAATGACATTTATAAAGATTTCAAGATGCATTTCCTAAAATACTTAGATACCAGCAACTATGATTCGAATAACGAATTTGAGTTACCAATTATTAATAAAAAGATTCCAGGGCTATTTAAGGACGAAATGGATGGTAAAATCATTAAAGAGTTCGTTGGACTGCGCTCAAAGCTTTATTGTATTAAAACGTTAGATAAAACTATAAAGAAGGCAAAAGGTACTAAAAAATGTATTACGAAGCAGTTAAAAATGATCGATTATAAAAGTGTTTTGTACAACTGCAATGTCATTCGCAAAAAAAATATTTTGTTTAGGTCAATAAAACATGAAATATTCACACAAAATGTAAATAAAGTGGCACTTTCAAGCAATGATGACAAACGATTGCTATTATTTGATAAAGTGTCAACTTTAGCCTGGGGAAATGCAACCATTTTTATGTAATGTGTAATAAATAGGTATTTTTCAATCCATTTTTACCTTGTAACTTCATTAATGTTGCAAAATATATGTAATTAGCTACCTAAACTTAATCAATGACTATAACTCCATACCTACTATCTATGATGTAAGTACCTACCTAGGTACATGGTAAAAAAATATGTAATTTTGCATGACTGGTGTCCTAAATAGGCATAAGCTTTTTGTAATCCATAATTGTAAGTACTAATATTAGTTTGTAAGAATTATGTATACTAACCAAAATATTTTTATAAATAAATATATTATGTTAATTATATCTGTGTTTTAATTCCTGATTGCACTCGCAAGTTGCAAAGGTATAAAGAAGTCTGTTGTAAAAAAATTAAATAGTCTTGATTATGAAAACGTATAATTGTAATGTTATCCGCAAAAAATGTGTTGTTTAAATCAATAAAACATGAAATATTTACACAAAGTATAAATAAAATAGCACTGTCAAGTAATGATGATAAACGGATGCTAAATATTAATATTATATATTTTTAAAATATTATGTAAAACATACAATAATATATTTTATTTCCATTCCTGATGTCAAATATTTTCAAAACAAGTGCTCGAAGCATACAAGATCAGACTTGTGAAAACATTAGTTTCATGTTCATTCCTGTCTATTGCGCTTACACGTATCTGATGTTAAATATGACACCACACAGGTGCGCTCGTATAAAGTATACAGGTTTAAACTTGTTAAAACATGACATTGTTTTCTTTTTTTTACGGATTAGTTCCGTCAATGTAACTCCTCATCCATACCAGTTCTACATTCCTCTCGTACTTTCATTCTTCATTCTGTGTCTTTCTTACATCCTTTCCATATTTTTTTTTTATTTTTTTTGTATTGTATTTTTTTATGAATATGCAATGTAATGCTGCCTTACTAACTTTAAATTAGCTACAGTAAAATATTTTTGTTTCAAATTATAGTTTTTAATTAATACATTTTAACCATATTAGGGTAATTTATAAATTAAAAAACGGTAAATACAAATTTACTGTAGCTTATTTAAATGCCAGTGATTAATTATAATAGAAAATGAAACATAATATAAATTTAAACTTTACACTATTTGTTTATTTATATAACAGTAACTTATTGTATGTAAATTATCAAACTACAAACTAATCTAGAATAAGTTTAAACATTACTTTTTTTTTACAATATTACTATAAACTAACTTTATATCTCTTCCTGCGCAAATATATTATTACCAGAATAATTGGTTACTTACACTACAATACTAACACAGCTAATTATGGCTAGGTACAATTATTTTTATAAACTTATATTAAAATGTGATTTCCTTATATATTTAATATAATGATTACAATTAAACATGTGATGTGTTTAGACAAAATAATAGAAATATCCTAAAGTTAATAAATAAAATCTACCTATATTATTCACATGCAACATATTTACATACATACAAATAATCATACATAATTATAACTATAGTCTTCACAAAGTTTCCTTACATATATATAAAGATTACAATTAAACATGTGATGTGTGTAGACAAAATAATAGAAATATCCTAAAGTTAATAACTAAAATCTACCTATATTATTCACATGCAACATATTTACATACATATCTACAAATAATCATACTTAACTTATAACTTATAACTATAGTCTTCACAAAGTTTTTTGGATATTTTATTTATTAATGCCTGTGTCTCGTCCATTATATAGTCCACAGGCTCAGTCACAACGTATTGCGCACTCATCACTAGCACTTCTCCGTCAGGGGTGGCAGGTTTTTGTTGTTCATTAATGTCCAACACTTGTACTTGAATGAGCCGTACACCTTTTTTCTTCTCATTGTTGATGACGAACGATTGGTACACTGGAGTCTGCTTTTGCTTTTGACGTCTCACTCTAGGCTTCTTACTCGCACGAGGTTGTGGCTCTGGTGTATGCCAGCTCAAACTTGGAGTAGGAAAACCTTGAGCGTATTGTGAGAAACGAATGTCAGGAGAATCACACATTATTGATGATCTGAAACAAATAAAACAATAAGTAAGTTTTAAATCAAAATGAAGTAATAAAGATATACGGATAGAAAGATATAGGGTCAATACTTACAATGTTTTATTTTTTGATGAGATGTTACCACTTCGACAACGGACAGCGCAATGACGAAGGAAGTGAAATAGTTTAATGTAACAGTACTCAATAAAGACTCGTATGCTTTGAATCAATGTCATGTTTTAACAAGTTTAAACCTGTATTCTTTATACGAGTGCACCTGTGTGGTGTCATATTTAGCACCAGATACGTGTAAGTGCAATAGACAGGAATGAACATGAAACGAATGTTTTTCATAATATAAGTATGTATAATGGTATTTTATGACACATTATTAACAATCCACTTCATCATTTCCAAACTTTTTGCTGAATAAATTAAACACAGACATGTTATTATCAAAATACCATTTTCTTATACACACAGCATTATTTAATGCACAGTTAATTCTATGATGCACACAGTTAAAGTCTCTTTTATTTTTTAAAAACATTCTTTTTAATGTTGAAAGATTAGGACATCCCTTTTCACCAAGATCAATCACTTTACAGTTCGTGCATAATTCTTTAATCCACTGTATTTTTTCCAAACCCTTGGTCATTATTTTCTTATTCTCGAGATATAATACTACGATGCGTTGAAATTCTTTATAATCGATGTAGCCCTCACTCCAGTAAATTCCTCGATTTCTTTCTAACCATCTCACTCGCTTCTTTTCTTCTTTAGACAAATAATGAAACGGATATGGTGGTTTTACTAAGAATGTTTGGGTAAGTTCCTGACTTACAATGGCCACTTCCTTCACGATAAAATTATTTTGATTATCTTTAAATCCTTGGAGGTCAACTATGATGGTATCTGCGTTCATGATATCTTCTTTACGATGTTACTTAATGGCTTGTATTCAACAATACAGTCATTCAGAATGAGACAATAAGCTGCAGTTTGATCTGGTAGTTCCGAATCACTCTCAATTTCTACTCTTACATCTACGACAGGACCCGCCTTTAGATTATCTGCTTGTCTAGAGCAATCGACTACAAACAGCGGTGCTAAATCTTTAAACTGTTTCTCACTTAACAAGGGTTCTGAACGGCGTCCGTAATACGACTGTTGAAATCTGACGTATTGCTCATATAATAATGCAATTCTGTTATTAGCGAAGTTCACATTAAGACTTTCATATGGAAAATAAGTTGAATTTAGGTACACTTTTACGTCACGAACATTGCAGTGATCGAATTGAGACATGTCAGAACTTGCACTATTTTTCCTATTTGTCTGTAAGCCTATAATGACGTATCTTGGTTTTTCAATTTGAGATGCAGTTTTGATAGACCACGTATGCTTTGTAGTTTTAGGTAAAGCTGGATATTCGTAGAGATCCCAATTTCTGTAAATCATCTGAAGCGGACGATCTTTTTCTAACAGTTTTAGCAAAGAAATTTTTTCTTTATCTGATACTTTAACATGTGGTACGCGCCATATGATTTTGTTGATGTGAACGTCATCCACTACTTCGCCGGTGCTAAGTTTTACAGCGTTCAAATTAGTATACCATTGTAGTTATACCATTGTAGTTATACAATTGTAGTTATACCAGCATTTTTTATTTTATCTATCTCTACTCCATTTAGCTCATACCTAATATCTTGAAATAAGTAAAGTAGAGCATTGTTGGTGAAATGGACACTAGTAGCTTTGTCTTTCGTATCCTTCTTGCTAACTATAACGGTTCCTTCCAAATATAAAGTGCTAGCTGATGGTAATATATACAGGTCCTGTTGATTGATAGGTATGCGTATTTCATCATTTCTATTAAAACTTGTTACGTAGGGTTTGTAAGAATGAAATTCAATTCCTTCTATTGTAGTGTCGTAAGTCGGAGTGGATAAAACGTCTAATATATTCATTTTAGTAATCCGATTGCTTTAAGGAATGCCTTATTATCTTTAGTTAATTTTATTTTCTTCTTAGAGCGTGGTCTTGTATGGTGAGTAGCTCGAGTAGAACTGATATTTTTAACTTGTTGATGTACATATTTATTGTAGTCAATAATTTTTTCGTTTAAAATGCAAATACAGCTGCACTTCTTCACCACGTAAATTTATTAAGCGATTCCTTATATCTAATAGCCTAATATGAATACAGCTTATATTATTTTGATTTATCGGAAAGTATATTGCGTTCTTCGGTATTTCTATGATCCTATATCCAGGTGGCACGTTGAGTGCAAATTCGTGAATAATGTGACTTGGTTCACCGTTTATAAACGAGCCGCTTACAATATCACATTCAACCCTGATCACAGTCGTAGGTAAAATGTTGACTGGAAACTGTGATACATGCCATTTATTAGCTTTTAAAATCTGCTTATTAAATCCTAACAGTCTTCTGAAAGAGCTTTCTTTGCTAAAATCAATGTCTTTTGTACAGAAAATAGTAGTTTTTAACGTATTATTATTGCACAGTAGTTTTATTGTTGCATCCTTAATTTCAGATTTTAAATAATCACTGATATCTTGCAATTCATATGTACCTTCCGGTATTTCAATAACTTCGTTGGAACCGTAGTAGAACTTGTTATTCGTTTTGTCAATGTTGGGAATAGAATTAAATGTTGAAAAATGCAATAAGGCGCACTCATAAGCTCCATCTAGTTGCAACGTATTTGGATAGTATGTAGATAAATTTGACGAATTTCCAGTTATTGACAAAGTGAGTGACATTGTGGAAATGATTAAAATTAAAGAAAAACATACATTTTATATTTTTTTATTCCAAAAAGTCATCAAATACTCTAAACATAAGTGACCACAATTTACTGCATTGAATCTTTGATATCCTGTGTAGTTATAATAAACATTACAATTCTTAAAATATCGCATTAATTCTGTTGGAGGTTTTAAATCTCCATAGCTATCAAAATATTCACAATGCTTGTATAATTTAACATAAGCTACCCAATGAGTTCCTTCGTTCTTAGAATCGTCTAAGTTTACGATAGCGCATTCAATTTTTTTCGGCTTCCTTGGTAACTGATCCTTCATGTAGATTCCCCGGAAATATGGGATGTCTTTTGCATACTTTTGAATATCTACATTAGTCAGAGGACGATTGGGTAGCATACTTTTTAGTTTTTTGATGGTTTTATAAACAAACCTTTGCCATTTTTGTACGGCTTAATGTATAAACCCTTGCCCACCACTAAACCTTCCATAACCTTATTGTGTCGTTCTGTTTCTCGTAAATTTTGTTGAGCTGCTTTGTAATCATTCACAGTTTTTGCAATACCAGCGGCACCACCAGCTAAAGTTCCTAAAGCTGATAAACCAGCGAAAATAGGGATTAGAGGCAAAACCCCTCCAGTTTTTGGCAAAGGTATTATTCGCGGTACTCGAATTTGATTAATTCCTGGAAACATTTTTTTTGCTGCTAAATAAGCAACTTTAATCAAAGTTTTACTATTCTTGGGTTTCATTTTTTTAATTTTTGATCTAATTTTTGAAACCAAGCTTCTAAATGTTTTTACACCGGAACCAGACTTCAGTTTTGCTTTCATAACCTTGCTCACTAGCCATGAGCTTAACTTTTCACCTTTTCCCGCATCTTTTGATTTAAGTCTTTGTTTAGCCATGTTGAGTAATTGTAAGTCAGCTTTGTGACGATGGGATAGATCTGTATGATTTGCGTAAGCAATGTCGTGGTGCATACAAGCTTCGTCTAGCTTATTCACGCCTCGATCACCTCGCAACAATCGTTTTTGAAGTTTAGTTCCTGGTCCGCAATAATTGTATCCGGGCAAATGAACTTCGAACGGTAGATTATTAATTATGTTATTTACTAGTCCACCACCTTGCATTACTTTAAGTGTACTGATACAAATATTACATTTGTATTATTTATATATTTTAACTCATTATTGCAGCTTTATCAATCCAACTGTTTTCTTCATCATTCAGACCTAACCACTTCACGAACAGTTTACGTCCTCTTCTTTTTAAAACTTTTTCTATCAAATAAACATCAGAATAATTAGATTTCTGAAGTTCTTGCTCATAAAATGCCCCCAATATTATTTTTTTTCGCTGATCTTCTATGTGGTATGTTACTGGTATGGTTTTATTAATCTTTTTAATAGTAAACAGTTCAGTTGACCAATTGGGGGTGTAACCTTTCTCGAAATTGTGTTTGTATTTACTGATGCGTACATAATCGCCTACTTTAAACTTAGGTTTCTTTGTATGGAGAGAAGATATTTTCTTTAATGTTCTGTTAATATTTTCTTTTATATCGTGTTCATTATATTTATTTACTTCAGCTGGTTTATATTTAATAGTCTGATGCTTTGTATTATTATATGTCTTCAATATTACTTCTAACGGTTGTCCTAACCATTTGTAGTTTCCGTTATAGCTAAAAGATTTATATAACTTATTTTTAATAGTTCTTATTAGTCTTTCAACAATCGAAGCTTTTTTGGTTGAAAACGTTGAGTAATGGTTAATATTGTTCGTCTTCATAAGATTCTGAAACGTATTGTTATAAAACTCGGTCCCCATATCCGTTTGTAAATTAACAGGTCTGCGATTACTATCAATCAATATCCTTTCAAATGCATGAGTAACATCTTGTTTATTTTTTGATTTCAATGGTTCCGCCCAAGCATACTTTGAGAAGCAATCAATAACCATTAGCACATAATTGTAACTTTTATTATACTTTTTCAAGTTTTGCATGTCCATCAGATCGGCTTGCCACAAATCATCGATTCCTTTTAAAATAACTGAACGCCTCAGGAAATTTCTTCGTGCGGCTTTATGTATTTCATTAACTATTTGCTGTTTTGCCATTAGGGAAATTTTTAATTAACTTATCTACCTCTGCTTTAGTATAAAACTTGTCTTCGAAATGAGTCAAAACGTCTGATGACTTTGTTTTTAAATAAGACTTAACTGCATTTTGCCCATCCAATATAATTTGAGAACGTAATGAAGAAATCAGTCTATTGAATTCTTGTACTGTCTGAGCATTCATTCGATCTACATAATCCTTGTTCACAGCTTCGTCTCCTTCTACGGGAGATCTTATTCCTTTCAATCTAATTGTTTTTAAATCATAGTCTCCCGTTTCTGACTTGCACAGGGCGTTCTCATTAAAGTCAAGTAACTCTGTTAAACGTAATCTTTTATGAACGTGATGTCCAAATTTGTCTACGTTCATATTTAGGTGTATATTGATGAAAGGTTAACAATAAAAGGAGAGAGGGCGCTACTGTGCGTAAACAAACATGTGCTCCGCGTATTTTAATGTTTAAAAAATAGTTAAAGTGAAAATACAACTAAAAAAAGTTATTAAAGTAGTAAAAATTCAGAGGCTACAGTGACCAAAGCTGAAGTACACAATTTTTGGACAAGTCCAGTGAAGTTTCTGTTCATATAATAGTGACAAAAGTTAAAAACGAACTAAATTCAAAAGAAATCTGTTATCGGATGCCCAACAAGTGGGGCCAAAATATCGTCGTGGCTAACAAAAGCAGGAGAGAAACAAAACCTGCATTAAGGTACGAAAATTGATTTTTATAATTACAAAATTATATTTCAAAATAAATCAAAAACTGCTTGTCACTCAGACCAATTACTGATAACAGCGCCATCTAGCGTCAAGTAGCAGAAGCACCAACATCTATTGAGTTCTCAACGCTATTACAAACTAGAGGGCACTATTTTGCAAAAACGTTCAAAAATGGAAACTGAATGTGCAGGGTGTAAAGAAAATCTGAATAAGATTTTAAACATAACATGCTATTTTTGCAAACTTAGATATGACCTACAGTGTGCAAATATTTCAGCCACAAATTTTCACAGTATGACAGAAGAGCATAAAAACTTATGGAAATGTCAAACATGCCGATGCAAAACACCTAAAACCGGCAACTTAAATACACCAATACGACAGCATGCAGATAAATTAACACAACCATTAAACCAAACCGTTGAGAAGACGACCAAACCTGATAACAATATAACTATACGTAAAAAAACGCAAATCAGCCTTAATAATTCGACACTCTCCGAGGACTCGAGTTTTCTGGGCGACACATTATGCTCAGAAGATAAAGATAAGCATGTTACTGCTAATCTTTCACTCCATGATTTGAGTGAAATCATAATGCAACGCCTCCAGGAAAATAATAAATATATAATATCAGAAATTAAAAATACAATCGAGGATGAAATAAAAAAAGCTATATCTAAACTGAAAGAAGATTTTGAAGGAAAAACAAATATATTGTTTAAACAAAACGAAGAAAAAACACAAGAAATAGATAATATTAACAAAAAGATTGAGAATTTAAACAAGCAAAAGGAAATCCTGATGGATGAAATTAAAAAAATTAAATCTATAAAAACTATTCCAGAAGCTAAAAATACAGAAAATAATTCCAAGAAAATTGTAATATATGGTTTTACTGAGTTTTATAAAGAGCCAGAGTATGAACTACATAACAGGTTGATAAACATGTTTTATGAAATTCTGCAAGTAGACCTGACAGGCTACATAGAGGAGACATATAGAATGGGAAGGAATAATAACACAAACCGACCGATGGTAATTGAGCTACTAAGTAAAAAAATGACAAAGTACATTTTAGAGAACGGAAATTTTTTCCAAGGCACTGGTTTATTTGTGTCCGAATTCCTGAGCAAAGACGAACGGAAAATTAGAAATGTATTACGCGAAGAAATGATGAAAGCACGAAGAAAAGGCCTGTTTGCCATAATACGAAACAATAAACTATACATCGATGGCAAACTTGTACCTATAAACGAAGAGACATGTCTACCCCAGAATACCACATTACCAATAGAAATACATGAACAACACTGTGCATCAAACAAGTACAATAACGAAGGCACTCATAATTCATTTCGGAACTTCCGTAGAACACTTTAAGATACTTTTCCAGAATATACAAAGCATAAATAACAAACTACATCTAATTGAGGCTTTCACCGATGATAATCCAAAATACAACGTGATATGTTTTACTGAGACGTGGTTAACACAAGATAAAATGGAATGTCTTCACTTCGACGGCTACACAATTGCAGCATCCTACTGCCGAAGCACTCGAGGAGGCGGCGGCGTTTGCATTTTGTTACAGGATTATTTAGAATATAAAGAGATTTGTGATATTAGAGATATGTCTATTGAATATTGTATGGAAATTTGTGCAATAGAACTACCAAAAGATAATATACTTATTATAACTATTTATTGGAATAGAAGAGAGGAAGAAGTATTTATGTGTCAATTAAAAAAACTTATGTATTTTATAAATAGTAAATATAGTAGACATGACGTAATATTAGGTGGAGACCTGAATATTAATATTTTAGACAACTGTTTAAAAACTAATTTATTTTTAGATCTCATGTTGGAATACAAATTCACGCAACATATAAAAGAACCAACACGCATTTCACAAACTACCTCTACATGTCTAGACTTAATATTCACAAATTTTAATACTAAAGACAACTACACAACCGTTGAAGAATTGGGTTTCTCTGATCACAATGCTACTATTTTTCACATGCAATTACAAAACACTAAAAACAATAAACAAGTAACTTGGTACACGAGAAAAAGAATATATAACGAAGAAAACATTAAAAAATTCAAATCAGAAATTGGTAAACAAAAGTGGCAGGAAATAATAACAACAAATAAAAACATTGATGAAAATTATACACGCTTTAAAAATGTATTACAAAACATCTTAAATACATGTATACCTAAAATAAAAATTAAATTAAAAACTAAATTTAAAAAATATTGGCTGACCAAAGGCATCAAACAAGCTTGTAAAAATAAAAGGCTACTCAAAACCATTACGCTTAAAACCAACAACCCTATACTAACGCGATACTACAAAAAATACGAAAAAATCTTGAAAAAAACTGTAACAACATCAAAAAAACTACAATATATAAACAAAATGAATACATCTACTAATAAAGTTAAAACCATGTGGAGTATAATAAACGAAAGAACAAACAAAATAAAAAAACAAAACAAAAACAATTTGAAACTACAAACAAATAATAACTTAATAACCGAACCTAAGCAAATAGCTAATTTCTTTAATAACTTTTTCGCATCAATAGGCGAAAATACTTGCAGTTCTGGCATCGAACCAAAGGGAGCACCGGTTGTTTGTCCTACAGAAAATACCATGTTCCTCAACCCAGTGGATGGATACGAAGTAAACCAAATAATAAAAAACCTGCGTAATAAAAAGAGCTGCGGTGTAGATGACCTGCCTCCATTCCTCCTTAAGCTTTGCGCAAACGAACTTACACTACCTTTTTACTTACTAATAAACCAGTCTTTTGAAGAAGGAAAATTCCCTAAAGAACTTAAAACAGCTTTAATTAAACCTATACATAAGAAAAACCAAAAAACAGACCCTAACAACTACCGCCCTATTGCCCTACTGCCAACAGCATCTAAAATATTTGAGAAGGCAATGTGTAAACGAGTTTATTCTTTTTGCGAAAAATATAAAATATTAGATGATTGTCAAAATGGCTTTCGTAAAAACAGATCTACAACATTAGCAGTCTACAAATTTATTCAAGAAGCCTTAAATATAATAAATAACAAAAAGTATGCTATAGGTATACTACTGGATATGACCAAGGCATACGATAAAGTGCAATTTGGAATACTTCTAAATAAGTTGCACGGAATCGGAATTCGTGGAAATGCCTATAAATGGTTCGAATCTTATCTTAAGGATAGAGAGCAGGTTGTTGAGATAGATTTTTTCGACAAAGAAACCAAAGAAATATTACAAATAAGATCAAATATAAAAGCCATAAATGCTTCAATCCCCCAAGGGAGTGTCATAGGGTGTCTCTTATTCCTCATCTACATAAATGACCTTCCTAAAGCAATAAATGAACCATGTGTTTTGTTCGCAGATGACGTATCATTACTGACCTCTTATAAATTTAACGAAAATATAATCTATAAACTAAATAGCCTCCTTTCAATCGTTATTAATTGGTTAAAAAACCACAACCTTGAAATAAATTTCACCAAAACCAAACTTATAACCTTCCACCCACACCAAAGAGACCCTATAAAAATTGACTACACATACGACACAACAAAATTAGAGCAGGTTAATAGTTTCACACTCCTAGGATTGTCTATAGATAAACACATAAACTGGAAATCTCATGTTCAAAAGATTCGAGCTAAACTTTCGAAATTTGCATACGCCTTACGCGAAATAAAGAGAACCACCAACTTCCAAACGGCACTCGCCACTTATTATGCATACGCCCAAGCGTGGCTCAGCTATGGGGTCATACTCTGGGGGAACAGCACTGATTCACATACCATATTTACACTACAAAAGAAACTCATCCGGATATTAACAAATATAGATCAATTAGACAGCTGTAAACCTCATTTTCAAAAACACAATATATTAACATTTCCTTGTCTATATATTCTAGAAATTTGCAAATTCGTCCGAAAATATCCAGAATTTTATAAAACCCGCAAAGAAATTCAAAGTAAACATAACTTGAGGCATAAAAATAGATTAAATTTACCTACATCCAACCTTAAAATTCACTCTTCCGGTCCTTTAGTAAGCTCCATCAAAGTATATAATAATCTACCAAAGAACATAAAAGATGAACCTAAAACTTCAATATTTATAAAGAAATTAAAGCAATTCCTCAACGACAAATGTTATTACACAGTAAAAGAATACATGGAAGACAAATCCTTTAATAAATAAAAACTATATAAAAGTACACACATACAAATCATAACACAAACACACACACACGCACACACACAAGCGCACACACCCATTCACACCGACTCTCACATGTACACTTAAATTAATATGTTTTTAAATATAATTATCATTTAATAATAAGCTAGTATTAAAACTCTCCACCTTCTTTAAGCTGTGCCCTATAGGGTCCATATTGTCACTAATCTAAATGTACCACCTGTTATAACATATGGAATGCTAATAAAGAATTGAGTATTGAGTATTGAGTATTAAAATGGATACATTTTTTAAAATCATTTATTTATAATTTTATTTTCACGCAATTCTTCAATGATAGATATAATTTCATTGTTAACTCCAGTGTTACCAGCATCTCGAGAAGCTATCAGTAATTTTAACCTATCCACTAGTTCATTTGGATCATCCCAATATACAAAATCTGTGTTCTTTTTCCACATTTTTGTCAATGACAGTCCTTTTCCCTTCGGATTACTGTCTTGGATGGTACTTTGTAGTTTAAAAAGTGGCTTAATAACTTGTAAATATTTCTGCCCCTTATTACTTTTTATTGGTTTACCGGAATCATAGTCTCGTCGATGAGCATTTGTATCGAGTAGCATTGACTTATAATGTTGCATATCCCTGTCGGTTACCAAACTTAAATCTACATCTTTCTTTAGCAACAACTGTTTTAAACCAGGTGTATTTTGATATTTGTGTCCAGACACATTAATATATTCATCGCTGATTGTTATGCGAGCTGAACCTAGCATCAAGTTCCCATCCACCACTCTGACACCATATGGGACCCCGGCAAGTGCTTCTGAGGTTATTGACCAAGATGATGTATCACCCTGTTTATTTTCAACCAATGATTGAAACGAACAATCACTGTCCTTGTCAGATTCATAGTCACCATCGACTTTACTCAGGTTTCCTTTCTGAGAAGCTGAATCAATAAATGAAATATCTGCTTCTTCATTTCCCGTAGCATATAAACGAGGAGGTTGCATGCTTGCATTTGCAATTAGGTTGAGAGGTTCTGTTACAGGCTTGAACATTGACTCCAATGTCTGATTATTATCAATCTCAATGTCTTTCATCTTTCGTATTTTTTTCTTAACAGCTTCTGCAGCATCAACAATTTGTCTTTTTAATGTTTTTTTCCATTTTTATATCTTGATAGGTTAAGCGTTGTTTAACGAATAATAATATTTCTGTGGTAAGATACTTAAATATTAATGATCTTAATCAAAGATTACAAAAGTGTCAAATTTATTTCTGTAACATCCTTTATTTTTGGAACAATCCTTATTAATGACTACATAATTAAAAGGTTCACTCCATATTTTTGAACACATTTCACGAAATTCGCTCCATGACATATCAGTGTTGACATGTTCTTCATAAATATGTTTCAAATTAATTTCATCTTGTTTAAAAAGTATAATTAAGTTAGCATTGTCCCGAACTAACTGTTTAGGAATTTTAGTATATGTTTGGTTAAGATAAAAACAATCAATACATTTATGTCTTCCCATCGCAAAGTAATCACACATATTGTTTTGGTTTTCGCAAGCAACATCATCAAATATGATCACAGAATTAGGTTTTGCCTCCTGGACACTCAGTACCTCCTCATTACCATGATATTTCTGGAATGATACACCAGGAACTCGTTGCAAAACTTGTTCTAAAAAAATGTATTTGGGTTGATGCAGAGTTTTCGAATAAACATAAACATTTTGAAATCTTAATACATTCTCATGTATGAGAAGACCTATTAACAAATTCGTTTTTCCAGAATTGGAAGGCCCGCAAATAATGCAACGTACAGAGTTGGGTAGTAGGTCTCCATGACGAGAACCAGTATTTCGAGACTCGATACAAACTGTATTCACATTTAATGATTGTGGCTGTTTGACAAACTTCATGGTTACTACATGAAACGAACAGACTAAAAATGACTCAATTAATTTGTTACATTCACATTTATAAGCAACATTACGCCAGCAAACACAAAATAGTCTGTTCTCATGCTCGTTTTAGTTTTAAACTAATAACCAATTGGAATGGCGCCCAATCCGTTTGCTGATCGAACAAGGTAATCCATTTATATTATTGGGCATTCTAATCCACCGAGAGCGACGGAGGCGAACGGAGTGAGCCGTAGGAACGGAAGGTGGATTAGAATGCCCAATAATATCCTACTAACATTGGCACTGTGGCGCCCTCTCCCCTTGTGCATTATGGTTCAAAATTTTGTTCCATTTCTGGTAATATACATTCTTAGCTATAACTTAATGAGAATAAATCCAATATTTATTTATATGACAAATAAATATTTAAGAAAAAAAAAAAGCCATTTTTTGATATACCAACGATGTTGCTATGTAAATCTGTTAAGAAGTCATAAGCAAAAAACGGTTTTGTATTTTTCCTGTAAAATTTTAAGTTTTTGGTTACGATATTATTCGTTGGGGACGGCGATAATATCTATTGAATAATTCTTTTTAGGGTTCCGTACCTCAAAAGGAAAAAACGGAACCCTTATAGGATCACTTTGTTGTACGTCTGTCTGTCTGTCTGTTAAGACCCTTTATCTCAAGAACGCGTGGACGTATCAAGCTGAAATTCACATGAAATGCTCAAATCTATTGCCTCTTTAAGCTGTAAAAATATCAAACTTCTAAGCCAAGCCAATCAAAAGATACAGCCGATTATGTCGATATTTTCAACAAATTTTCGACACTCGCAAAGGAATCAAAACCTACAGGATACTTACCGTAAACTCAGAATCTTGAAATTTGGCATGAAGCATTGTCATATAATGCAAATATAGGACAAATTGCGAAAATCACATTTTTTTAGGTATATAATATAATAAAAATATTTTAATAAAATCAAACTTACTACCTTATTTCTCACGAACGATTAAAGGTATCAAATTAAAATTTATACCAAATACCTAAGTCTATTGTCCCTTTAAGCAGTAAAAAAATCAAACATCTAAGTTAACGCGATCAAAAGATACAGCAGTTTATACCGACACCTTAACGAATTTCCGTCACACGCTAGGGAATCAAAACCTACAAGGTACTTGCCGTGAACTCAGAATCTTGAAATTCGGCACGAAGCAACTTTATATAGTTGTTGAAGTTCCATAAAATATTTAAATATTATTTTTGCTTACATGACATAAAATATTTTTTTAAATATTATTTTTGCTTACATGACATAAAATATTTTTTTAAATATTATAAACTTACTACCTACGCTTTTTCACATAAACGCGTAGAGATGTTAAACTTGAAATTCATATCAAACACTTCTTAAATCTGATTGCCTCTAAACTATGAAAAATTCTAAATCATTCAAAGGTCATTGGGCACCTTAGTATGGAAACCATATCCACGGCGGACACGAACGAAATATAGCACAGTATAATGATATAAGGCTCTGATTTACTATGGCATTAGTCGCATCAATGTGAACCATGGGAATCTAGATAAATTCAGGTTTAAACATCAAATATTTTCCTCATTTCAATGGGGAATTTAAACGACCAAGTTTGACGGATTTGAGAAATCATTTCTTTGTAGTGAAAGAGTATACTCGCCGTTTATTTTCATTGTCATTAGGTCAGGATCTGATGATGGAAATCCTGAGAAATCGAGGGCAACTATCAGAAATTGTAGGCATGCATAGGATTAAGAGGACGAATTGGAATTTTTGGCGCCAAGGATCTCAATTTTTCTCAGTAAATACAAAACGGATCAAAATACAACTTGGTTACCTGAAAGTTCATGATATAAACCTTATTTTGTTAGACGTAGAAACATGATTAGGTAACTTTTATAACAGAGAAAAATATATCAAACATACGTCTTTTTAAAAAGAGATTCACATATTATGGGCAAACGGGACCGATTTAAGCCTCTTAACTTTTTTAGTAGTTGAGTATATACATACTCTTTAAAATTGTAGAAGGAATTTTTATCAAATTATTATTTCTAAATAATAAAATTACAAAACCATTTTGTCGCTTACGACTTTTAGTTATAAGCTAGCGCGCGTATTGTTATCCTCGCCCCGCTCAGACGCTCCGACCCCTTTTGGCGCCTTAGATGCGCGTGCCGGTTATGGAATTATTGTTGACCAATTCGTCGCCTTAAAACTTGATTCTCAGATGTATGTCTGATGATACTATCAAACAGTGAAGATTTAGAGCTTACCTGATAATGGAGACGTGAGAAAGTCGAGAGAACTCCTCAACGGTATGTTTTAGTTACGTCGTATTTGGGCTTATATTATTCGTATTGACGAGAACTTTTCACAAAAGTTAAAAATAAAGACTTTTTTTTTTCTTTTACAAAAAAAAAAAACTAAAAAAAACTTCTAAAAACAACAAGAAAACTGTTTATGTCTAGATCTCGGTGGTTAAATAAATATAAATGCATCCTCTAGACACCGACTTCTAGAACGATGCACCTAACATCTTCTTCCTTTCTTTCTTGTTTTTGTTTTCTTGTTGCTTTTTTATACGTTTGAAGTTGGATTTGTTTGTAAAATGCTTTTTGAATTCATTTTGATAAAGACCATTATGACCATTACGACCCACCAGTACAAGTTACGACTGGGAATGTGGGTATTGAGATATATAAACTAAATGAGAACTATTTACAAAATGAAATTACAACATTACAACTACCAAACTATAAAATTGCAACATATTTTTCAAGACAAAAACCGACTTCCCAAAACACTAAAAAGCCAAAAAAAAACTAATTTTAGGTGCATCGGCCTAGAAGTCGGTGTCTTATGGATGTTCCTCAGTTAATTTTGCCACCGACTTCTAGGCCGATGCACCTAAAATTAGTTTTTTTTTGGCTTTTTAGTGTTTTGGGAAGTCGGTTTAATTTTTTTGTAAAAAAGTTTTTTATTTACAGCTTTTCAGTGATACGAATAGCTGTCACTATCCGTATCAGTGGAAAGTTATCATCAATACAAATAATTTAAGCCCAAATACGAGGTATTATCAATCAATATACATAGTATAAAACAAAGTCGCTTTCGCTGTATGTCCGTATGTATGCTTAGATCTTTAAAACTACGCAACGGATTTTGATGCGGTTTTTTTTAATAGATAGAGTGATTCTTAAGGAAGGTTTGTATGTATAATACATGTAAGTACCACGGGCGAAGCCGGGGCGGGCAGCTAGTATAATATAATATGTAAATATTCAGTTGTTGAGTTTCCTCGACCTTCTCTGGTCTTCATCATCAGGTCAGCTCCAAACCTTCACTGTTGCAAAGGTCTCGTCAATACCAATAATATAAGCCCAAACACGAGGTAATTTACATATTCAGTTGTTGAGTTCCCTCGACCCTCTCTGGTCTCCATCATTAGGTCAGCTCCAAACCTTCACTGTTGCAAAGGTCTCGTCAATACCAATAATATAAGCCCAAACACGAGGTAATTTACACATTCAGTTGTTGAGTTCCCTCGACCCTCTCTGGTCTCCATCATCAGGTCAGCTTCAAACCTTCACTATTGAATAGTGCTTTGAGGCATACACCTGAGTGTTAAGTTTTTACCCCCTGCTCGCCTACAATTTTCAAGAGATGCCCTCGATTTCTCAGGGTTTCCACCATCAGATCCTGATCTGATGACGATGGGACCAAATGACAAGCATACCCTTTCAAATAAAAAAAAAAAAAAAAATACAGCCGAATTGAGAACCTCCTCCTTTTTTTGAAGTCGGTTGAAAAAAATCTCGAGGTGGTGTATGCATTTACGTAAAGAAATCCATAAACTTCAAAAAAATTGAGTGGATCTCTGAAATATCCATTGAAACCCAATTTGAGTGTTGTGGTTTAGAAATCCCAGAAACAAACTGGTATATTATATGTCTGTATAGAACACCAAACAGTAATCTATGTCTGTTCATTGAAAAACTCGAGCTTTTACTTTATAAACTTACTATTAGATCTAGAGCATTAAACAAAAAAAAAATTATCACTGGTGACTTTAACATAGATACTCTAATCTGCAACACAAAAAGTCAGCTATTTAAAAACACATTAAAAAAATGTAATTTACTTTTAACCCTAAATAATGCAACTCGAATAACATCCCATTCTGCAACGTGCATAGATGATATCATCACTAACAATCGAAATTACAAAGCGGAAATATGGGACTTGGGTATGTCAGACCATACATGCCAAGTAATAAAGATACCGTGTAGTATAAGCTTCAAGGAAAATACTGGTTTAAAATGCGTCGTAAAATAGATCGTTACAAAGAAATATTTCTAAAATATATCTCACAAATAACATTTGATAACGTATATCACCATTCAAATCCAAGTTCAGCTTATGATGAATTTATCCACATATTTAAACTAATTTTTGACCTTTGTATTCCCATTGAAAAAATAAAATTTCAGTATTAAAAAGATAAGTCCTGGAAAACAAAAGGCATCATTATCTCTAGTAAAAATAAACGTAAAATGTACCTTCAAACAAAAAGCAATAAATCTTATGAACATAAAATAAAATACCTGCGATGCTGTAAAATATTAAAACGGGTAACGAAAGAGGCTAAAAAATTATCAAATACAAAATTCATATCATCTAGTGTCGATAAAACTAAAGCTACATGGGCATTAATAAAAAGACAAACTCAAACTACAAATGTTCTTCAACCTACAATAGACTACATAGTTCACAATAACAATATAATAAATTCACCTGACAAATTAGCTAGTACCTTCAACCATTTCTATATTAACCAAAACAATAACACGTCAACAAACAATCATTATCAATCAAAACATACGAGTATTTCAAATCCACACAGTATTTTTCTTTATCCAGCAGATAGGTGCGAAATAATAAAAATTGTAAAAAAATTAAAAAACAAATCTAGTTTTGGACATGATGATATTCCTATAAAAATTATCAAAGAAAGCATTTCATTTATTGCCGACCCACTTGTACATATAATAAACTTAATGTTAGAAACTGGAGAATTTCCTCAAACCTTAAAAAAAGCTCTTATAAAGCCTCTATATAAGAAGGGATCGCGGCATGACATAAATAACTTCATACCAATTGCACTATTACCAAGTTTTTCAAAAATATTGGAAAAAATAATATATAACAGAATTACCGTTTTTTTGGAAAAATATAAAATATTAAGCGCTAACCAATTCGGATTTCAAAAAAATAAAACAACATCTTTGGCAATATATAAATTAAATCTGAATTTGAAAATGTATTACTAGGTGTGCCCCAAGGCAGTATATTGGGTCCTCAATTATTTCTTATCTACATAAATGAGCTACCGAATATAATAAACCACCTTTGTGTAATGTATGCCGATGATGCAACTATATTTATCTCAAATGATGATGCAAATGTTACAAACTACGAAATTGAAATAAATAGAACATTAACGACAATAACTGATTGGTTGCAGTCACTAAATTTAAAAGTAAATCTCTCAAAAACCAAATTAGTCCAACTAAGAAATTACAAGAGTAAACCTATGAAACTAAATGTAAACGTGGCTAACAGAACTATTGAAGAAGTAAATCATATTAATTTTCTTGGTGTGACGATAGATCAACATTTGAATTGGAAAGAGCATATCGCGAAAATAAATACAAAAATATCTAGTGCTTGTTATGCATTATCCATCTTGTCAGAAACTACAAATGTGAACATCACTAGAAATGCCTACAATGGACATGTTTATCCCATTTTAACGTATGGTATCATTTACTGGGGGAACTCGACAAATGTACAATCTACTTTCATTCTCCAGAAAAAATGTATACAGACAATATATAACATGTATAGTACTGAATCTTTAAGAGATACATTTAATAATAATAATTTATTTATTTCAAGTAACATAGACTCATATACAAAAAATCCATTTACACAGTCACATTTAAATATTCATAAATTACACAATACACCTAATTCAACATTAAAACACAAAATATTAAATTATATTATTAGTTTAAATTAAATGTCAAAAAAACACAGTTACTAGGTACTGATTTCTCTGCTGCAAACCCCCACTGCAAGCTACACGCGGCGGTCAGACCATGGCCAAACTCGTCACATGCCGCTCACAACAGTGATTTACACCAGAGCAATCGAGTCTATCAGCAAGCGTGGCCAGCATGCTGTTAGCGCTCCCCCGCACCCGCCTCACCAACGACGTGCTTCTCTTGCGCATAACAGTGTGGAAGCAATCCACACGAGCAACCGCAAACATACTCGATGCGCTACAGTAGCGTGGAAGCCCCAACAGCATCCTAAACGCGTTATTGAACTGAACACGAAGGGCACTGTACGATTTTTGCGTGTAGTCGGTCCACAGTCCGCAGGCGTACAGCGTGGTACAGTATGCTCTGAAAAGAGTTATCTTAACCTCCGCTGAGCATCGAGCAAACCTACGGATCACCATGTTCGCTCTGACCGACAGCGCCCTTCGCTCCCGTTCTATGTCTGCATTGTCTTTCAGAGTGGATGTTACCAAATGGCCTAAATATTTAAACTGGCTCACTATCAATAAAGGCGAGCCATTGAGTCTAATAGGTGGCATCTCTACAACTTTCCTTGGCCCACCTGAAAAACCATACATTGGCTCTTCTTTACATTATAAATTAGCCCATGGTCTGCCGCATAGCCTTCACATATACTTAGCAGTTTTCTGAGTCCACAGACCGAGGCACTCAGCAGCACCATATCGTCCGCGTAACTAATGTTATTAAAACAAACGCCATCTATGTAACACCCGATATGCTGCTTGCTGAGCTCCTCGATCAGTCCATTTATATAAAGATTAAATATAGCTGGAGAGCTCAACCCCCCCTGCCTCACTCCACATTCTAACTTATACGGGTCCGACAATATGCCCGCCCACTTAACGTTATTCACCTGGTTTCCGTACCAATACTTAAATATGTTTACAAGCTCACATGGTATACGAGCTGACCTCATCTTTGCCCACAACTTGTCATATGAGACCAGGTCAAAGGCTTTGGAGAGGTCAAGGAAGCAAGCGTAAACAGGTGTACTTCTCTCAGTATAGTATTTAACAGCACTCTTAAAACACAATATTGCAGTTTCCGTGGACAGTCCGGGACGGAACCCGAATTGATTGTCGTGCAATTTTAGGTACTTGTTTAATTGTGTATTAAGAATGCTGTCAAACACCTTTGCAATTATTGTTGCTGAAGAAATAGGTCTATAATTAGATATATCTGACAAATCTCCAGCTTTGTTTTTTACGATAGGCACTACTATAGTCCTCATCATGTCATCAGGTAGGTATGAGTGTGAAATACAAAAGTTATACAACATCGCCAGCACTCTGCACACATGAGGTCCAGCGTGCTGAAGATGTTCCACAGTTAGTCCATCATGCCCAGGGGATTTGCCAGTAGATATCAATTTAATAGCCACTGACACATCCCTAGCTGTTATTCTGGTACCAACGCATTCCCCACTCACCCCACCCTCTGGCAGTGACGACGACGGTCCTAAAGGAGACCTTACAAGAAAGCTATTTTTAAATTTATCAGCTATACCCTTCAAATCATTCGTACCGTCCACACTCACTGGAAGGCCAGGGCGACTTCCCAAACGGTTGGTATTTTTCCAGAAACCACTGAAGTCTTTCGCGCTATGTTTAGCTGCCAAAAGATCCATTTTTAACTGGTCTTGATGGTTTTGACACCATTTTAATCTAGACTTAAATATTTTTCTAGTTTCACACATCTTAGAAAACATAACGCCAGTAGTAGGGCTACCACATAAAAGCCATTCCCTGAAACTCGCCCTGGCCATCCTATGACTGTCGCTCACAAATTTATTCCATCCAACAATGGTTTTAGGCGGACGATTACTCCGCTCACGCCTTACTCCCAACCCCTCCATCGACGCCTGGGATAACGCAAGTACAATGTCAGAATATAAGTCATTAATAATTACACTATGCGCAGGGTCATTACAATAGTGATCAGCACATGTTTGGCATTCCATGGGAAAGTCAATAAGAAGGAGACGTTTATGACATTCATTGCGATATAGTGCAATTTGGTCCGCAGTTCTCTCACCCCACTTAACATAATTACTATCCAAACTCGTAATAATTCTTAACGGAGTCAAACAGTCCAGTTTACATTCGCAAATTACAGGAAAGTGATCAGACCATAATACGTCATAATTTACATAAACATCACACACAGATTTGGCTGCCGATTGCGACACAATGCAATGATCAAGCCAGCGCTTTGAGCCACACGCTTGATCTATATAAGTAAATGTTTTTGACGTCAATCCTAATTTAATTACGTCAATAACAAGCCATTTAAACTCATCGCATAAAATATTCAATTCATTAAAAAATAATTCACCAGGATGAGCATTAAAATCCCCTAAAACAAAAATAGGTTCGTTTAAATAATCATTATTAATAGCACTTACAGTTCCCATGCAGTCCGTAAACGTCGTTAAGTTATCCGACTTGTTTGTCGGCATATATACACATACCACTATAAACGGGCTCGCGCACGCACTCACACGAATAGCACTTACACGCGGATTATCGCAATTTATCACTGTAACATTTTGAAACACACTAGTATTCCAAAGCAGTGCAGTACCACCGTAAGGCCTACCGCGCAGCAGGCCCACCGCCGTGTCTACAGCTGATGTCCCCGTACAGCTAAATCTGCTGTCTATGCCGTTCAAATACGACAGCTCATCAGGAAGCAGCCAAGTTTCTTGGAGTGCTATTAATGCACACTCGTCGCATAGACGTCGAATATCACTCACGGCGCTCTTTACGTTCTTACAGTTGTAACTGGCAAACTTATATATGTTTTTATCCATCGTTAGAGTTCTCTAGGCCGACTGTAGCGGATCCCCTATCCGCCTTTCGATATTTATAGTGTTCGAAACGCCTAAAGATAATTCCCTCAGGCCATATTGATTTGTCTAAAAACATATGCATTTTTGACTCGGATACAAAGAATTTGTATGCTTTGTGGTTTAACACTTTTTTCGTGTTTACCTTTTCCAAAAAAAAAAATTTCTTGCGTTTTCATTTTTAAATAATCAACGATGTCAGACTCGAGCGCATCTATATGTACATTGGTTATAAAAATGGGTATTTTCTTAATCGCAGCTTTAAAAGATGACACCGCCACTTCAGCACTTCCTTTTTGTCCCATATATCTATATTTTGGTTTTCTTTTACGATGACTCACTGTTTGCCAACGATTCTGTTCCTGCTTTTCGTCATTCGTTTGTGAAACACGCTTGGTTGATTGGTCCACAGCGAGCTCAACCTTATTATTCTTAGGATTCTGTTTATCATACTTGTGCGTTCGATCGAAGATAACGTTTTTGTTAGCCCCGCGACGTCATCACAGCTGGTTACTTGCGACAAAATAACCGGTTGCGACACTAGCGGTGAGTCATCTTTTTGCATGACTTGCGGTAACGATGTATCGTTCATTTCAACATGACGATTTTTATCAACAACCAACACTGATGCATGGCTATTGTTTACTTGCATAATGTAGGTCGTGTTCATCCGATGTGTAGTTGTGGTTTGGTGTCATTCCTATAGGACCACTTTCCATGTTCCAAGTACCCCGACGACTGTTTACATATCCCGCTGCCGGATTAGTTGGTGGAGGCAAGGATACGTGCTTTAGTTGACATATAACTGCTCGCAACTCCTCAACCTGCGTAACCGTAGCATAAGTATTTTTCATTGTTTCAACGTCCGAAGTTAATTTAGTTATATCCTTTAACAATTTTGTGCAATCGAGATGATCGAACAAGATTGGAGGTAGTTTTTCGAGCACCCTCGCCACAAATATTGGAATTACCTCAGGATCTGTACTTTTAAAAACTCCAACGATATCATCAAGGTCTCTTCCTTCCTTGCCTTTTCTTTTCCTTATAATTTTGCGTTGACCCGCTGGTAGGGATTCGAAAAGTAACGATTTGGCGTCACTGATTTCACTGCTTGAGAATGACGACAGGCAGATTCTTTTCAGCGTATCTTCGTCAATAACAGATATTTTGTTCTGCACATAGGCTAACAACTCGTTTATGACGATATTACACGTATTACATTTCAATGTTTGAGACATTATTACGAAGCGCGTAAGCGCACATAACGCTTTGCACACACAAAAGTTTAAGACAAAGGGTTTCCTAACACTGACTGGAATCTATATACTGGAATTGTGTTTGTTCGTAAAAAATAATATGCAATATTTTAATTTTAAAAGTGACTCCATTAAAAATGTTCGTACACAATATAAGTATAATATTAATTTGCTTTGTATAAAAAATATGATTCATTATAAAAGTACATATATTACTGCTATTTGTGTATACAACAAACTGCCATCAGCAATTAAGCAATTAAATGGAAATATGTTTAAAGCAAAGTTAAAGAAATTTTTAATTGATAATGTTTTTTATAATTTAAATTAATATTTTGGAAAAGTAATTTAGAAGTGTCACTTTTGTATTGTCAGTGAATCTTTTTTTTCTCTACTTTATTTTAATATTGCATGTCCGACTTGGATAGACTGTTGATCTAATTTATTGTATTTAATGAACATCAATATGTACACAGTTATGCAATAAATGAATCTTTATCTTTAAAAAATAAAGCCGACTTTATAAAACAAAGAAAGGGACAGAATTAAACTTTTGTCAAAGCTCTAGAAACATAAAGCCAGCAGCCCCGAATCCTACTCTCTAGCAGTCGTTGTTACAATACGACAGTTACAAGTCGTCAGGCGGTTTCGAAAAAAATCCTGCAATGGCTGCTTTAACCCAAGTTAGTAGTGAATTCTCATCACCTAAAATAAAATAAGCTTGTGTTGGACACAAGGTTACTGCTATAAATTGTAAAGGAGTTCCCATAACTATATCTGATCTTTGCTATCGATCCCGCAATGGCAGTCAAACCTATCTATGTGGAAAGTCTTCGCCAATACGAATTAAATAAGCCCAAACACGTGGTAGTTGCAACATACCGTTCAGGAGTTCCCTCGACTCTATGTGGTCTCCATAATCAAATCAGCTCCAAACCTTCACTGTTTACCAGTACCCTCAAAAATACACTCACATGTCTGGTTTTGACTTGATGTGTGCCTACAATATTCAAGAGTTGCACTCGATTTATCAGGGTTTCCAGATCCTCATCAGATCCTGGTCATCCGAATTGGCATCTTCCTTCTTTATGAAAAGTCTTTAACAATAAAAAGTAGCATTGCAACCTGTACAATCCTCTAAAACTGCTTGTCATTTATATTTTTTAAACGATCCTGGACATTCGTCTCCATGGAATTTTAATAAAATATTTATATTCAAAGGAACGTCATACTATTCTCCACAATTTTAAACTACTTTGATTCATGTTCGCCACTTTTTGCAAAGCGGGTCAGATATGCCCAATGACCTTTAAGGCATAATTAGTTATTTTTAATCAGATTTCTGAATGATGACTATAAAATGTTGTAAATAAATAACTTTAATAAAAGAACTTTTACAAGGTACTGGCCTACTATTTTAGTTATATTATAAAATAAAAAATATTAACTATTTTGACTCTCACGAAATTACCATAACTATGATTGTTCTAAACTGAACGGTTTGCGCGAGAGTCACTTTTTATCTATACAGGATTTGTACGGAACCCTCGGTGCGCGAGTCCGACTCGCACTTGGCTGATTTTTTTTATGTACGGTACAGTTCATTAGCTTTAAAAATAAATGTTAAACGGAGTGAATTGTTCCTAATTTAACTGATAAAAAAATTAAAAAATGAGGAACAAAAAAACTTTTTTACAAAAAAATTAAACCGACTTCCCAAAACACTAAAAAGCCAAAAAAAAACTAATTTTAGGTGCATCGGCCTAGAAGTCGGTGTCTTATGGATGTTCCTCAGTTAATTTTGCCACCGACTTCTAGGCCGATGCACCTATAATTAGTTTTTTTTTGGCTTTTTAGTGTTTTGGGAAGTCGGTTTAATTTTTTTGTAAAAAAGTTTTTTATTTACAGCTTTTCAGTGATACGAATAGCTGTCACTATCCGTATCAGTGGAAAGTTCTCATCAATACAAATAATTTAAGCCCAAATACGAGGTATTATATAATATAATATGTAAATATTCAGTTGTTGAGTTTCCTCGACCTTCTCTGGTTTCCATCATCAGGTCAGCTCCAAACCTTCACTGTTGCAAAGGTCTCGTCAATACCAATAATATAAGCCCAAACACGAGGTAATTTACATATTCAGTTGTTGAGTTCCCTCGACCCTCTCTGGTCTCCATCATCAGGTCAGCTTCAAACCTTCACTATTGAATAGTGCTTTGAGGCATACACCTGAGTGTCAAGTTCTTACCCCATGCTTGCCTACAATTTTCAAGAGATGCCCTCGATTTCTCAGGGTTTCCACCATCAGATCCTGATCTGATGACGATGGGACCAAATGACAAGCATACCCTTTCAAATAAAAAAAGAATTTTTGAAATCGGAATTTGAATCGGACTTCAAAAAAGGAGGAGGTTCTCAATTCGGCTGTATTTTTTTTTTTTTTTTTATGTTTTTTACTCGATTTCTCAAAGACGCCTGGACCGATTTCAAAAATTCTTTTTTTATTTGAAAGGGTATGCTTGTCATTTGGTCCCATCGTCATCAGATCAGGATCTGATGGTGGAAACCCTGAGAACTCGAGGGCATCTCTTGAAAATTGTAGGCAAGCATGGGGTAAAAACTTTATATTTATGTGTATATCTGATGAGACTACAATACTATGGAGGTTTAGGGCAGATCTGATGATGGAGACAACAGAGGATCGAGAGAACTCCTAAACGGCACATCTTAACTACCTCGTGTTTGTGCTTATATTATTTGTATTGACGATACCTTTGCAACAGTGAAGGTTTGGAGCTAACCTGATGATGGAGACCAGAGAGGGTCAAGGGAACTCGACAACTGCATATGTGAACTACCTCGTGTTTGAGCTTATATTATTTTTATTGACGAAACCTTTGCAACAGTGAAGGTTTGGAGCTGATCTGATGATGGCGACTAGAGAGGGTCGAGGGAACTCGACAACTGAATATGTAAACTACCTTGTGTTTGGTCTTATATTATTTGTATTGACAAGACCTTTGCAACAGTGAAGGTTTGGAGCTGACCTGCGGGCCTAGCATGACCGCCATAGAAACAGCTTTTGTCTACCGAAGAATCGACAAAATGACAGATTGAAGAAAGATTTCTATCGATCCGAGCATGGCGATGTTTGACATCGAGAAAAGAAATGTTTCTTGTCTTCATCGACATGTGTCTATCGCGTCGAGCATGACGACTATATTTTCTCTACTTTTGACATTTGGGAGTAGATATAACTTTCTTTAAGAAATGTCAAATACTCTACATCTCATTGGACCTAGACAAGAGTAGACAAGAATATTATTATAATTTTAAGTTCTCAAATAGCATTTACAAAGTATGTCGGGGTCCTACCGGCGTCATGTGGTCAGTTTTTATGCTGAGAAGAATCAGTGTAAAGCTCAAAGAACGAGCTATACGAGTGTTCAGCCTCTCGACATTGAAAACGTAAATGTGCAGAGATGGTGCAGTATTTGTGCCAGGAATCTGTCTCCTATGTCTCAGGGTCTGCCTGTTCTTGTCAATGTAAGTACCTACAGTCTATTTTATTTCGTTGTGCTTTCCAATTGTAAAGTATCAACCAAAAATATGACAACGTTTTCGTCCTTATAGATAAGGTTTAAATATAGAAAGATCTATTCAATTCATTTATTATTGTTTCTAAGATTATTTTGTCTTTTATGTAGGTATTGCCCTTCATTGAAAATGATTAAACAGAAGAAAAATATTTAACAAAGCCTAATTGTTACAGGTTCTTTGCTTGGGTCCTGCTTAGGTCATTAACAACATTACTAACCACTGTTAGCAAATTTTTTAAACAATTTGTTTTTGCAGTGAATACAAGGTTAGTATACCTAATATTAGATATAACCTCTATTTCAGATTGTAGATACTGAGTGCAAAATACTGAACATAAATGCCAATTATCCTGACAGAGTTCATAAACAATAAATTTTCAATAGTTCTCTCATTAAGAACGAACTGCGCAGGCTATATGACTCTAGAATTGGACAGTTTTATCTGCTAAGAAAAAAATTACATTTTAAATAAACAACCATTATGATTTTAATATTCACATTCTTTATTAAATAATATAATTTCAATAATTTATAATTTGTAAACTGAAGGCCCAGCTGTCATTTAGCATCCTTTTTTTGTAATCTGAAACAAGAACACA
This sequence comes from Helicoverpa assulta, assembly GCA_963856015.1. Taxonomy (NCBI): domain Eukaryota; kingdom Metazoa; phylum Arthropoda; class Insecta; order Lepidoptera; family Noctuidae; genus Helicoverpa; species Helicoverpa assulta. The sequence continues at coordinate 11,682,133 of CAWLCW010000001.1, read as the reverse complement.
AAATTAAATTATCATTCATTTTCAGGGGATTCTAGTTATGCGTTAGGGTCTTGGCTCATGACACCAATAATAATGCTGATAATGTATCACTATCAGTATGTTATTCTTTTATAATACTGTAAAATAATTCTTGTAAAAACTCTACCAAACAGTTATTTCTTTTTGCAGGGTGCCTATGCTACAACTCTTCCCGAAGAAAGGCAGAGAGAGAGAGACACACTAATGACCTTAGTGGTAGCTTACTACAAGCTGCAACTCACAGAAGAGCAACTATTATGAATATCTTTGTATATCAACAGTTCTTCAAACCATACAGACAGAATTGAGTTGCTGGGGAGTTTGTTCCACCGCTTCTGCTGCTGATTTTCAGCCTATTTTGAATAAATGACTTTATCTGTAGCCTTAATTTTATGTAAATAAACCTTTACCTCTGTGTAAATGATTGTCTCATTTTATTTTTTATCTTAAGAGTTGTTGCTTATGTTATATCACACAAGCAACAAATAGGTACTATAATTGCCATAATTATATTTTGAAAACAAAGCATGAGAGTTTTGCTAGAATGAAGCCAACAAGTTTGGGGAACTATTACTAGTAAATGAATATTATTTAAAGACACCTACTAATAGAATATTTCTCGTGTCAGCATTGTATGCCAAGAACTCGTTCTTTTTCCATATTTTTTCAGCAGCTTTTGAATACGGACCCATTCTTCTTTATCGTGGCCTTCTTTTCCCAATGGATCGCGATACTATCTTCTCTATATATTGGATGGGACTTCGTACGCTGTAAATAAACAGTTTTTGTAACGGCGAAAGTAAAAACACTTCGGGCAATAATATAGGGAAGCAAGATAACAGTGAGGAACACATTGAACTGTGCACGGCAAAGTTTTCATCAGACAATGCCACCAATCACCATTTAAAGAGATTATTATGTTCTTTTCATCGTATGTATGGATGATTATTACGTTCGTTTAGATTAATTACACACAACTATTGGAGTAATCAGTACTTTATTTATTTAATCACAAAATCTACTTACTTTTTCCTTGCCGCAGTAGTCACCGTTTATTTAAATACGTAAAATCAACAACAATAATCGTTTCGTTTTTTGTAAACAAACATGAACCATTTTAGTTCCACAGATAAAAAATAAGTTCGATGAATACGTTTTGTTGTTGCTTTGGGTTACGAGAGTTTATGTATAGGTTCATGCGTGAAAAATAGTGCATTGACACATTTTTTTGGCTAACTAAACGTAAATTCATCGCAGAACGACCCATCACTAGCTACTTATCCGTTGCTATGGAAAGTCTTTCTCTTGATAGAAACGCGAGTCTACAGCTCGCGCCATGCTCGGGAAGAAGACATGTCGAGTGGGAAAGAAAGAGCTTTGTCGTTTCTTGGTAGAATAGAGATAGAATCGCCATGCTAGGCCCGCTGATGATGGAGACCAGAGAAGGTCGAGGGAACTCGACAACTGAATATGTAAAATACCTCGTATTTGGGCTAATATTCTTTGTATTGATGAAAACTTTCCACTTATATGGATAGTGACAACTATTCGTATCACTGAAAAGCTGTAAATAAAAAACTTTTTACAAAAAAATTAAACCGACTTCCAATAACACTAAAAAGCAAAAAAAAAACAAATTTTAGTTGCATCGGCCTAGAAGTCGGTGGCAAAATTAACTTAATAACATCCATTAGACACCGACTTCTAGGCCGATGCAACTAAAATTTGTTTTTTTTTTTGCTTTTTAGTGTTTTTGGAAGTCGGTTTAATTTTTTTTGTAAAAAGTTTTTTTGTTTTAACATTAATTTCGACGCCTCCTACGCATAAGGTTTTAAGGCAAAGAAAACGATTTTACAGGATAGCGTTTTTGTATACGTTTATGATAAAATGTATTCTGAAAGATTTTCAACAGAGACTTTTGCATTATGTTGTCAATTAACAATTAAAGAATGTATTCCCAGGTGCTGGATATTATAAAGAATTGTAGTTACCGAAAAAAACCCGTTTTATTTACTTACGACCTTATACTTGATTGAAAAAGGTCGTATCTTCTTTTTACGACTGTATGCGTTCATAAACTTGCTTTAAACAACACGAATAACGACGTAAGTTTGAATTACGACTATATGCGACGTGCAAACTATCGAACTCTATATAAATAACAAGTTAAAAGCTAGAGAAATTAAGGCAAATGATAAGAAAGAAGCATTAAAAAGTGGAGGAAAAATAGTTACAGCGTGATGATTTCCAAAAAAATTGATAAAACCGTATCTGATATTCTACATGAACAGTCACTTTATAAAGCCTGTGACGTATGTCCAGTAGTGGGAGTGGTGATAGATTCGGTCATAGATAGTCAATAGAATCTTTATTTCACTCTTAACACGAAATTAAAACATTTTTTAATTCGGTCCCAGGGGTCCCGAGGAAACTCGGTTCAATGTTCTCCTTAGATAGTCACTTTACAAAGCCTGAGCCCTTTGCCCAGTAAATGGGAGTGGTTAAATAGGATCTCTACTTCACTCTTAACACGAAATTAAAATATTTTTTCGCACGGAATCGCTCTCAGTTGTCCCGAGAAATTAATCTGACAATACTTTTCTGTCAAATAAGTCTTATTCATTATCATTCATCTCGGGATCTGGCTGTCTCGATCCAGTGCTGGAAAATGTTGAAAATGAAAATTAGTTTTTTTTTTTACTGTGATTTTAAAATAAATTCTAAAAGCATTGGATTCTAACAAGAACTGACCCTGATTTCCTGAAAAAAAAGGCAATTACCGCAATATATTCGAATTCTCGGTTAAAATCTACGAGATGCCGGCGATATCTTCTAGAAAAATCTAATCAAGACGAATAAAATAAGCTCGAACACGAGCTAGATAGTAGATACCGTTGAGGAGTTCCCTCGTCTCTCTGTCGTCTTCATCATCAGGTCAGATCTTAACCTCCACTGTTTTGTGGTGTCTGTGACATATATCCGAATGAAAAGTTTTCCTCTATACAACCTTATTTTTTGTTAATGCGAAACTTGATACACCTGTCTAGTATTTTTGTGTAAAGAATCTATTTACAAAATTTCACGACTGTATCATAAAAAAACACAAAGTTATAAGCTTGTAAAGTCAGCAAAAATTCAAGGTCACCGGGTCTTCAAGGGGACTGAGGGGTTTTTTTGCACTTACTACTAGTTGTTTACTGTTTTCTAATACTCGATATGACCTGCCATGACCTGTGTTGTACTTAATGGCGGCGATGTCCAACTTTAAACTTTTTTAAATAGTTTTTGAAAAAAATATAACTTGGTGTAAAAACTATTGGAATCGATTCAGTTACTGATTCTGAACAAACTATATTCAGGTTTCGCATATACTAAAAATAACGTTGTATATGTGCCTATAATTTTTGAGAGTTGCACCCGATTTTTTTGGGGTTTCTATAACTAGATAGCGACAAAGGAACCATTTAGGAAGTAAACCCTTTCAAACAACAAAATATTTGTTTAAATCGGTTCGTAAACGACGGATTTCTGCACGGATAAACAAAAATAATACAAATGAACTAAGAACCTCCTCCATTTTGGGAAGTCGGTAAAAAAAAGTTGTCGTATACTATAACTCGTATACGACAACTTTTTTGTCAATTAATATAATTCATTTCAATAAAGGTAAATAAAAGTGGAATAGTTAAAAGTTCGTTCGTAAGCATATTTTTCGTAATATTGAATAAGAGTGAAACCAGTTTTTCTCAGGACTCCTGGGGTAGATTTCGAAATGCTGTGGTCTGGGATCTAATATAAGCTTACGGACATAATACACTATGCAGTTACTGTGGGCAGCACTCGAGCCCGACTTCTATACAAAGAATGGCATTGTCTTTTACACATGTTACAAATACATAGATCGAGACTTAGAAAATTAACATAAATCAAATATAACAACACGACTTTTTTTCCCAAAAGGGGTAAGCATAGGTTAGAGAGGTAAAAGACGGGAGAATATTATAGTCCACTCAGTAATTAATCCCATTGTTTTGCCTGTTGTCGAACAATAAGCACTACGCCAGACACCGTGTTATGAGAATTTCGGAATTGAAAAACTCAATAATATATTGTCCGATTCGGGAATCGAAAACAACACTCGTGGCCCCTAGACCAACGAAGCGATTCAAACGTTAATTTTAATGATTTTTTAACGATAATTGAAAAGCAGAGAATCGTATCTTATTTTTTTAATGGAGCATAAAGCCGTATATCTATGATACGTCTTTATACGTTTATTCATTGTTTTACATAAACCTCGCATATGGTCGTAAGAATAAGTTACGCTCCTAGAATCAAATTATTGTGTAGTATAAAGTCGTAACTGACAACAGTACACGTTTGATTACAGCGCATAAAGTCGTAACATAAACGTTTCGACGTTATGCAATGGAACGGCTAGAATCATTGTTTTTGTTGACACCTATTAAACACTATCAAATACTAATTAATATATTCGTACCAAACATATAAACAAGTACAATAACTATAATACAAGGTGTTGATTTGCATTTGTGCCATATTTCAGGAAGTGGACATAAAATACGTAAATAATCGATTGGAATTACAATACACGGGAAATAGCTAATATGCACTGCTTTTTTTGTCATTGTGATGTCGTAGTATTTCAGAAGTAATCCAATTTTATGAATGAAATTTATGAATGATCGTTGCGTATGCTTTGTGTTTGCGTTTGTGTGAGGGCGCAGCACGGTTTTAAGGCCAGTAACACACGCGCCAAGTTTAAATAGGCTAGATGACATTGACGGAATTCCGAAAAAAAAAAACAATTACGTACCAATTTTTTGTTGATTTGGGTCGAGAATCATTAGCATAATTACGTCCTTGAATATGGCACGGATGCAAATCAACAGCTTGTATAAGACGAATCAGTAAAACTTACCATTTCCAAAATTTTCATCGACCGTTACTTTTTTGTAACTCCGTTAAGGGTTTAGAAGTTTCAATTAATTTAAGATGATTGGCAAAAATAGTAAGCTTAGATTTTATAGCTGAGCGTTTTTTAATTATAGTTTTAAGTTCAGACATTATAACAAAGTAAAACTCAACTCGATAATGGCAACAGCTGATTTAAACTAACGAGCTACTTGATGCACCGTTGTCACGATATTATTGTGCAAGCAAAAAAATAAACTCGCTAGGCTAGGCTGCTAGGCTTAATGACTATGCATTTCGATTCGAAGTAAACAAGATGATTCATACAACAAGCATTCATCGCTTGAGTTTTACGACTATGGGTAATTAGCACACAAAGCCCCGAACAAAGAAATTGACGATGTAATAAACAGCTAAATATTATTATAGATAACAAACGCATGTAATATTAAATGAATAGTAACGAATGAAGAATGCACAAAGCACTGACTCAAGTTTTAGCAAAAATGGTAACAATGAAATTGAGAAAGGAGAATAAGAATTCTAATAGAATTGAGAAGATGGAATAAGAGGAATAAATAGGAACGAACTCACAAGATGTCTTATCCTTTGTTCACAGTGACTTGACGGTTTATTCGTCCTTTAAATATCCTTCCTTGACCTTCTCGAAAGTCGTCGCGTATTGGCCGGCGCGTGCGACTAGTAGTGCTTGATTTCTTGACACGGAATATTCTCCAAAAAAGCCTCAAGACGTCCTTAAAATCCTTCTTCACGGAGAGAGGACCACTTTGTTGGCGATACTCAGGTGGTAGAAATAAAATAGCGGACTGTATTCTATGGTAGGTTTGTATATTGGATAGTAAGAACGCGCGCCTATGGTCCGTGTCGTATGAGAGACTGGTGGTGGTGCGTTGCTGCGTGGCCGACGGCTACTCGCGGCGCCTCGTCCCCCGATCCCCGCACGGTCGTCGCGGTGGCTCACGATGCGATGATGTGTGCGTTGTTTTGTCACCAACACATTCTATGCAAGCTGCAACGTACTTCTTAACAAATCGATTTAATTTGGGAAACCAATACCCGCTCTGAATTCGCTCAAGTGTCTTAGCAAATCCAAAATGACCAACATCGTCATGATTAGCTCTGCAAACTTGCCATCTCGCATCCTTTGGAATTACTAAACGAAATTCCTCCCCAACCTTTCTATGTAACGAATGGTTTCTGACGGCGTAGTTCTTTTTTATTTCTACTACTTCGTCAGTAACATCTGGTTTCAAAATACTGAAAATACGTTTAAGTTCTGGGTCTGCCATCTGCAGAGTGAGTATCCAGTTGTCTGTATACTCACTCTGCAGATGGCAGACTGCTCATATTTAAAGTCCTTAAAATCGGAGTTGGGCTATCTCGTTTTGGAGGATTGCGACTCAGAGCATCAACATGGTTCATACATAAGACTGCCGGGACGATACTGGATATTAAAATTGTACTGACTAATTTGTAACCACCAGCGCGCAATTCGAGGAATTAAATCTCGCTTGGTCAGAGTAGTTCGTAGAGCATTGCAATCAGTATAAACAGTGAAGTTAATTCCTAGAAGGTAGGGGCGAAATTTCTTTAACGAGCAAACCACAGCCAAAGTTTCTAACTCGTACGAGTGAAAATGTCGTTCTTCGGGTGTGGTTTGTCTACTGAAATATGCGACGGGTTTTAGTCTCTTAGGACTAGGCTGCCACTGCATTAATATACCACCTAAACCGAGAGCACTAGCATCAGTATGGACTTCCGTTTTTAGCTCGGGGTTATACAGTATGTATATTTAAAGGAGGGACTTATTCAAACCCCCAATAGTTTATGCATAGACTTCACCAATAAACATATAAACAATAAAAAACCCCTGATTAATGACGAACAAAGCCGTTCCAAAAAAGTCGTAAAAATTTCGCAACGTTTCGACACCCTTGCGCTTATCGCAGAACATATGCGCGACGGCATTATCAATGGCCGAGACGCCGACGTAGGTATGAATGCATTTTCCCTTCATACTTTAAATCTGGCTTAGGTCAGGCAAAAATATCTAGGTACATCAAACAATAAACATTCTGCAATGCAATTTTTCATAAAACGCGATGCACCATCGTATTTTTGACGTATTTAAAAAATGGCATCACACCTTTTTTTACAACGATTAATAATTTGAGCATTTACGACGATTAATTTGAGTATTTACAACGATTTTTTGCACTTAAGGAAGTCATTAGACTAATCTTAAAAATTGTTCGAAATGTGCACCTCCCCGCGTTATGCACAGTTCGGCACGCTTTCGCATATTGTCTTTAACACGGTTAAGGAAGCACGGATCACTTCTCACACTGTTAAATGCGTTCGTTATTCGTTCCTTCAATTTTCGCGATTGGAGTACTCCATAGAATAAACATTATTTTTACCTCACTCTACAAATAAAAGTCTAGCGGAGTGAGATCTTGCGAGCGTGCGGGCCATGGCACGGGCCCGCCACGACCTATCCACTTGTCACCAAAATGAATGTTTAGGTACTCACGTACGCGCACCTGATAGTGCGGGGGTGCTCCGTCATGTTGGTATGTTAATTTCTCTGTACAAATTCGTGGTGGCCTAGTGGGTAAAGAACCAACCTCTCGAGTATGAGGGCGCGGGTTCGATTCCAGGTCAGGCAAGTACCAATGCAACTTTTCTAAGTTTGTATGTACTTTCTAAGTATATCTTAGACACCAGTGACTGTGTTTCGGATGGCACGTTAAACTGTAGGTCCCGGCTGTCATTGAACATCCTTGGCAGTCGTTACGGGTAGTCAGAAGCCAGTAAGTCTGACACCGGTCTAACCAAGGGTATTGGGTTGCCCGGGTAACTGGGTTGAGGGGGTCAGATAGGGCAGTCGCTCCTTGTAAAGCACTGGTACTCAGCTACATCTGGTTAGACTGGAAGCCGACCCCAACATAGTTTGGGAAAAAGGCTCGGAGGAAGGAGGAAGAAGAAATTAAAGGCAGCTCGCACACGATGATATGATAACGTGTAGGCACGAACCATATCCCAATATTCTTCATTTGAATACCGGGACGACATTATTACACTACACACACTACCTAACACTGGGAAATGCACTTTACGTAAATTTGGTAAACGGGGATGTTTACGCAATGCGGAAGCGGCGGCGGGTTCGCTTCGACTGGCGGTCAGCAGGCCGGGGGCGCGGCAGGGTGCGCACGAGCCGATGGTACATCTTCGGAACTAGTCGGCTACATAACAAAGGAAAGGGGCGGGGCTTGCGCGCTCGCTTCCTTATCAACAGCAGCGGCACGTGTTTGGCGCGTGATTATGTAGGCAGTTTACTATTTCCGAGTTCGCTTTGCGCTCTGTGTCCATGAATACTGTATTTTATCGGACAATTAGATGAAAAATTAAGGTCATAGTTTTTTTACATATTTGGGACGAGAATCGAACACTGACCACCTTCCTTCAATAAGTCCCTCGTCTAAATATACATATTGTATAAAGCCAACAAAGGACGTTTGACTAAGTGTTCTTTCAACGTACTGAAAGATTTCAACTCCTCATGATCCCATCGCCACTGTGCTTCCTTTTTGAGTAGCGAAGTCAGTGGTCTAGCAATTTCTCCGAACCCTTTAACGAACCTTCGAAAATAGCTTGCTAGACCAAGAAACTGTCGTACTTCGTGGACATTGCGTGGTACAGGAAAATCGCGTACAGCCAAAATCTTTCGTTCGCTGGGCTTTATACCTTCCGAAGAGACATGGTAAGCTAAGTATTCGATTTCTGTATTGAAAAAGGTGCACTTTGAAAGCTTTAACGTAAGTCCAGCCTCCTGAATCACGTTAAGTACGTCTTCGAGTCTTTCAAACCCCTCTTTTATGGACTTACTTGCAATGAGGAGATCATCCCATGTAAGCTAGAGCGGACCTAAATCTTCGCGGACCTAATAAGCGATTCATCATTTTCTGAAATACTGAGGGTGCATTGGCCAACCCGAAAGGCATTCGTTTGAATTCATAATGTCCATCCGGGGTGACGAATGCCGTTAAGTGACGGCTCTGTTCCCCCATTGGTATCTGGTAATAGCCCGAGGCTAAATCTAATGTTATGAAAAACTTGTTACCATTCAAATTTGAAAGTTGGTCGTCAATTAATGGTAATGGATATTTGTATTTTAGTGTTTTATTATTTAGAGCCCGATAATCTACGCACAGCCTAGATTCTCCGTTCTTCTTTTTGACTAGTAAAATAGGGCTTGCATAATTTGAGTTAGATTCTTGAACGACATCGTTCCGTTCTAAATCTTCGACTATATCTCTAACCTTTTGACGCTCAGTATGTGATAAACGATACGGTCTGTAGACCACTGGCATTTAATCCTCTAATTCTATATCCATTACAGTGTTTTTGACACAGCCTAACTCACTTAAATTATTTGCAAAGCAATTTCTGTACTTTTGTAAAAGTTGGTACAATTTATCAAAATTATTTTGGTCTAGCTCATGTCCAACTTTTATATCGATTTTATCTAAAGGTTGTACTTTTTGAGTTTCGTTTGACCGGACGATCAACGCTTTAGTCTCTGTGATAGGATTAACTCGAGCTAATAATTTATCTGCCTTAAAAATAATGGGTGTATTCGTTAAGGCAGTAACAAATATTAATCCCTTGCCGCATTCCAACCGATAACATCCCTGATGCAAATAATACTCTTGGTTTGGATTCAGCCTAGCGCATCCGTCAGAGTAAATATCACCCGTGTATGATTCACGCGTATACACTTCCACTAGCCCCCCCTTTGATATGACTAGGTCCTTAGACACATAAAGGTTGAGGGTATTTTTTCTTTCACCGAATGGATCACAAGGAACATGATAAAAATTTAGCCTGTCGCTGTCTTTCATCACCATAACGAAGGCTAACTCAGTAAAGTTCTGCCCTATTAGCATTGGAGTATCTAATAATTCGTCGTCGACAGCCAAGACACTCAGCTCAGTTTCTATTTCATCTATTCTAACAAAGACAGTAGACTGGAACTTTGGCTTTACGCTGGAATTGCCAAACCCCTTTACAGTTGGCAGTAATTCGTAACTTTCATCAAGACCAAGACTTTTAGCCAGTGAAACTCTAATCATGCTGCATTCACTACCAAAATCAATATAAGCAGTAACCATGGTACCATTAATATTAACCTTTTTATGAAATTTAGTGTTGTTTAATGGGATGGTTTTAACGGCATTATTCAAAGGGGTGTTAACCAAAGAGTGGTTTTCAAGTTTGGAATGAAGATTTTTAGATTTCACTTTAAATACCTTTTTCTCAGCTTGCTGAGTAGTTGGGGCATTTACCTCACGTGACTGTAAGGGTTTTCTAGAGCAACTATCTGAATTATGACCTACTCTGTCGCATTAGACACATCTTATCAATGGCTTGTTGCAAGTAGTATACATATGTCCTCGTTCATTGCAGTTAAAATAAACAAGATCAGTCTGTCTAGTTGGCGATGAAGCTCTATTCTGACTGTAATTATTTGTGCGAAAATCTCGCTTTCTAAAGGCACTGGACGTGAAAGAGCTCCGTACAGTGTCTTTAAGTTGCGTTTGCTGCTGCGACGCTAAGTTAGTAAATCTTCAGGTTTCTCACATTTAAGGGCCTGAGCACCGTTTATAATCGAATTATCAGTAATTCCGTATATAATACAATCAACTGCTTTACGACCGACAATCTCGCACCTGCTAAGTAGTGACAACTTATCATAAAAGTAATCTCTGAGAGTCTCATCTGTGCGAGATTTTCGGTGTAACATTTCTTCTAGTAATTTACCAAAATTTACATCATTTATTTATTTATTTGTTCCTTTATTTCAGGCAACTAGGGCCCATAAAAATACAAATACACACATATTATTCATAACAATACTTATAAACTAATACATACAATTATCCATATTAATATATCTGTCGGAGACGGTCAATAGTACGGGCACTAAACGAGACACAAGCGCGCCCTCTGGTAGCGTTTCCGGTGAAACAACATTTTGGCGCGCTTGGCAGAGTCGTGGTGGTCAGCGTGGCGTCCGCTGAGCTCAGTCTTCAATTCTTCATTGAGTGTTCGTGGAGTCTTCATTGGGTCGTCATGAAACTGCCCTACGTCACGTGTAGTGTACTTAGTGTTATTGCCTAGCGTTGTAGTACCTAAACTTATTGTAAAATGTAGTGTCTTGTGATTTTTGTATTGTAACGTCTATCGTATGATAAGGTTCTTCTAACCTAACAGACAGACTTGTGTTGCTGGGGAGTTTGTTCCGCCACTTCTTCTTCCCAGCCAAAACACATAGGAAGTGGCGAAGGGCGGGCGTTTTGGAGGCTGTCTTTTGTTCTGACTAATTTGAATAAACGTTTGAGTTTTGAGTTTGTTTGAGTTTTGAGTTTGTTTGAGTTATCTCTTTGCTCGATTACCCTAGCTGATGTCGGACAATAGTGCCATCCTGATGTTTGCTCCGACATCAGAAGTGGGATGCAATCCGAATGCCCACATGTTAAGAATTCGCCATGCGAAGATAAATTTCTACCCACTGACAAAAAAAAAATGGAACGTCGATTATTTCAAATGGAGTTTGTAGAAGAAGATTTATTAAGAATTTCAGCGAAGGTACAAGTATGGTAACCACGGTTATGGTAATGGTATCGGTTTCCATTGTTACTTGTCAAGATAGTTATTGAAGGTATACTAGAAAATTTACCGAATTTGTCTTTATTTTTCATGTTCCAACAATGACGGTGACTATTGTGCAATATGGCGAGAAAATTACGACGTTGAATGGAGCATCCCAGCTGCCTGCCAGGAGCCCAACGTGTCATCGTAAGGTCGGAGTGTTGGTGCTCGTGCATCTCCGTGGCTTCACGTCCTCAAACCTCGCTGTACTGCGCGCCATAGCGATGTGCAATCATCATGGGAGCGTTTATTAATTAGTGGACTCGTAGATAATCAGAATCAAAAACCGTGAACCTAGGTTTGATCCCAGAGTTGAAAATTATTAGTTACCTGATCTTATCAATATCCTAAAGTTAGAATAATTCAGTTTCTGCGTCATTGTTTGATTAAGTTTAGTAGCATTTGATGGAGGTGTTACTGTTTACTGGTGCAATGCCTGATGGAGGCATTGTTCGATTTAGTGCTTGACGGAGGCTCTGTAACCATTACGCTTGAGGGAGGCGTTTGGTTCTTTTTGGTCTCAAACCATACAGCGCTTGATGGAGGCGTTATGTGTATTGATTTGTGTGCTTGATGGAGGCACTGTGTAGAATCACGATATGTGTTAGGATGTTGATCTGTGATTAATGATGGTAGTAAGTTTTAATTAATGAAATCGTAGATGATGAAAGCTAGGTTCACAGGGTTGACATGTGTGTATGCTTGTGTGTTGCGCTTCAATCACAGGGTTGATTGACTGTTAAGTTGGAAGTCGCAGAGATGACTGCCGTAAGCCGTTGAACACTTGTCACAGGGATGGCTGAAGTGTGTATCTTATGTTTGGTCACAGGGATGACCTGGTTTCTGTTTATCATTAAAACCTCGAATTAGAATATTTCAGTTTTTGCGTCATTTGATTGAATTGTGCATCAGACTATAGATTTTTGGCAAGGTGTTACGTTCACTTACTCGGTAATTTCGTTGCGCTAAGCTGTACCTATGATGGGTATCGGGGTGACTTGGAAGAGACCCGTTGGCCTGTGTGACGGCATCGGGGTGACCAGGAAGAGACCTGTGTGAATCTGTGGTACAGCTGGTGTCATGTCGTTGTGGTTGTGGTCCCTAGGAGGCCAGGATGGGCTGAAAGCTCGGCTAAGGGACACGACGGTTATGTGAAGCCTATCGAGTAGAAGGCGTTGATGTGAACGACAACCGTAGCTGTAATGATTTTGTAATTTACAATTTCAGTCTGACTAGCAATTCGATCTTTCTTTGATTTCGTGCTTACGATTTAATGTATCTAGTTTCTTCATTTGAGTAGTGATTCATCATCATCATCATCTCAGCCATAGGACGTCCACTGCTGAACATAGGCCTCCCCCTTTGATCTCCACAGATACCTGTTGGAAGCGACCTGCATCCAGCGTCTTCCGGCGACCTTTATAAGGTCGTCTGTCCACCTCGCTGGTGGACGTCCTACGCTGCGCTTGCTAGTCCGTGGTCTCCACTCCAGCACTTTTCGGCCCCATCGGCCATCTGCTCTGCGAGCAATATGGCCTGCCCATTGCCACTTCAACTTGCTAATCCGGTGGGCTATATCGGTGACTTTGGTTCGTCTACGGATCTCCTCGTTTCGGATTCGATCACGTAGAGAAACACCGAGCATAGCCCTCTCCATAGCTCGTTGAGCGACTTTGAGCTTTGAGATGAGGCCGGTGAGAGACCACGTTTCGGTGCCGTAAGTCATCACTGGTAACACACATTGGTTGAAGACTTTCGTCTTGAGGCACTGAGGTATGTCGGACGAAAAGACATTGCGTAGTTTCCCGAACGCTGCCCAGCCGAGTTGGATTCGGCGGTTGACCTCTTTCTCGAAGTTGGACCTACCTAATTGGACTACTTGTCCTAGGTAGATATATGAGTCAACAACTTCGAGTACCGAGCTTCCAACAGAGACTGGGGTGGGCTCAACATGGACATTTGACATAATTTTCGTCTTGTCCATGTTCATTTTCAGGCCCACCCGTTGTGAAACTTGGTCGAGGCCCTCGAGCATCATACTGAGTTCCTCCATCGACTTTGCCATGACTACGATGTCGTCGGCAAACCGAAGGTGAGTGATGTATTCGCCGTTGATGTTGATGCCAAGTCCTTGCCATTCCAGGAGCTTGAAGGCGTCTTCCATTGCGGCGGTAAACAGTTTCGGGGAGATAACGTCCCCCTGTCTTACGCCTCTTCTCAATGGAATCGGCTTCGTGCTATGCTCCTGTACTCGGACCGACATGGTGGCGTTATCATACAAACACTTCAACACCTCGATGTACCGATAGTCAATATGGCATCGTTGGAGTGACTCAAGTACCGCCCATGTTTCCACCGAATCGAAGGCTTTCTCATAGTCCACAAACGCTAAGCATAATGGCAAGTTATATTCCTCGGTCTTCTGTATAACTTGCCGCAGCGTATGGATGTGGTCTATGGTACTAAAGCCTCTTCGGAAACCGGCTTGTTCGGGAGGCTGGAAGTCATCAAGCCTGTGTTCGAGACGGTTCGTGATAACCCTTGAAAACAGCTTATAAACATGGCTTAGAAGTGTGATGGGTCTGTAGTTCTTCAATAGGCTGTTGTCACCTTTTTTGAAGAACAACACCACCCCACCCCTGCTCCATGCTTCAGGCGTTTTGCCCTCGGACAGGACGGAGTTAAAGAGCTTCTGGAGGACTTTAAGTACCGGTGTTCCACCCGCTCTCAGAAGCTCTGAAGTGATTCCGTCCTCACCCGGCGCCTTGTTGTTCTTAAGCTGCTTCAGGGCCATCCTAATCTCGTACAGACTGATGTCCGGGATATCTTCGGTATAATGTTGGGACAGCTTGGCTCTTGGATCTCCTGCCAAGTTGTCAACGGACTTTGCGACCGAAGTGTATAACTGTCCATAGAACCTCTCGATCTCGCCTAAAACCTCTGCCTTGGTCGACGCTATGCTGCCATCCTCCCGTTTCAGCTTAGTCATCTGGCTTTGCCCAATAGACTTGTCCTTTGCGAACACTTTGGAGCCTTGGTTTCGCTGTATGGTCTCTTTAACACGATTCGTATTAAAGAGACGCAGATCGTGTCGCAAGGACTTGGATATTCGTCTATTGAGCTGCCTATATGACTTCGCATCGTGGGAAGACTGCAACTGTAGCAAGCGTCGTTCAGCCATGAGGTTTAAGGTTTGATCGGTTAGTTTTTGAGGTCTATCTTTACGGCAGGGTCTAAAAAACTTAGACCCTACCGTGCGGACAGTTTCCACTAGTCCGTCGTTGATCTCGTCCACTGACACTAAGTTCTCGAGGCAAGCAAAGCGATTAGAGAGCTCGAGTTGAAAGCTTTCCGGGTTTTGAATATGGGACCGAGTAGGTCGGAGCGTAGACTTCATCAGACTGGACCTTTCAAGTTTAACATTGATATTCAGCGAGGCTCTTACGATTCGGTGATCGCTACCGGTTTTTACCCTGTTGATCACAGAGACATCACTGAATATCCGTTTCTTGTCGGTCATGAAGAAGTCTATCTCGTTTCTCGTGAAACCATCGGGGCTCAACCAGGTCCATTTCCTGTGAGGCGGTTTCTGGAAGAAAGAGTTCATCATGAAGAGTTCCTCTTTCTCCAGAAAGTCGGCCAGCCTCTGTCCCCTAGGGTTTCGTTGCCCATATCCACATTGCCCCACTCTCAACTCATCACCGCTTTTCTTGCCCAACCTAGCGTTAAAGTCCCCCATAACAACAGTGAAGTGGGTTTTGGAACTATGTATGGCCCTACTTACGTCCTCATACATAGTCTCCACCTCATCATCGGAGTGTGACGAGGTCGGTGCGTATACCTGAATGACCTTCAGCGAATATCTTTCAGATATTCTGAGTATTAGGTATATCACCCTGTTCGACACACTGTCGATGGTTGTTATGTTGTTTACGAGGGACTTGTGAACGAAAAACCCGACACCACCTTGGGACTTTTGGTCGCCCTCCCGGTAGTAGAGCAAGTTACCAGACTTCAGGGTTACGGTGTCCTCTCCCTCTCTACGGACTTCGCATAACCCTATAATGTCCCAATGTAACTTGCTCAACTCCTCTTCCAGCTCGCAGATCTTTTCGTCAGTCCTCAATGTGCGTATGTTGTGTGTTACCAGGGCCAGTCGTCGTGGGGGTGGGTAGCTGGATCTCTTCCGGAGATTCTTAGCACCCCCTGCTCCGCCGTTACCTTGACCGCTACCCGCGCCAGGGATAGCGGAGCTGCCGGGGACTGGGGGCCTGGTTTCTGTGCTTCTCATTGGGGGGTATTTGCCGTTAATCGCCACGCTTGGCAGGCGGGTTGGCGATCGCAGTGAGGGTGTGCAGTACGCGGAGGACGCTGCTGCCCGACCTCCGGTTTGTCCCTTAGTCGCCTCTTACGACACCCACGGGATGATTTGGGGGGAGCGCAATTCTAAGCCGGCGTCCCACGGCGAGTAGTGATTGCTATTCTTTAAATCTGTAACGTGTGTAGGTCTTACTATCTTACGTAACGAGAAGGTCAGTTGCTGACCCATATGTTGTCAATATTTGATCGGTTGTCTAAGCACTTTCTATTTGTGGCTTAACAGATATCATCATAGGTGAACCGAGCCTGGAAAACAGAACGAGATCTACTAGGCAAGCGGCGACCGAGATATGCTGCATTATTTATTATTTATTTATTTATTGCTTATTACAGGTACATTATATGTTCTAAAAGGTACAAAGTGTCCAACAAAACTGTATACCACAGTTTGTCTGTTGGATCAGATTTTTTAAACTATTGACTTAGGTACATTGGTATTAACTATAGCTATTAAGTTTACAATTAATTACATGTAGTATTAGTATGTAGATAATTTTATTATTATTTATAAATATTGTATATTGGTAGGTATTATATAATGTTATGTATATAAGTAGTATTAGAATGTTGATATTAAGTACGTAAGTATGAAAGGCGAAAATTATATAGTAAAATTAGTATAGATATAGATATAGATTAAGGATATTTAATACAATAAAAAGTTAAGGCAGTGTACTAAGTAGGTATTTTTTTAGATTAAGCTTAAATTTATTTTTCTTTTTTTCGTCCCTGATGTCGTCTGGTAAGCTATTGAGTACGTATGGGACACGCTTTTCTAGCGTTCGGTCTCCATAAACGTTATTGACTCTGGGTACTACATATTTACCAGACGACATCGTTCGGGTGTTGTATTTGTTGTATACATTTATTAATAATGATGAATTATGCTCCTGATTATCATGGTTATGAGTTGCGAGTAGGTACTTATGTTTAATGCTGACCGGTAATACCTTGCAGAGTTTATATAGTCTATAATAATCTGTTTTATACAGTCGTGGTCAACTAATTAAAGACACTGTTGGAATCTTAAATTGCCGCCGCATTTTATCTGTATTTCTTTTTTCTGATTGCTACTGGAACTTTTTTTTCTATTTTAAAATATTTAAGAGGGCATTGTGAAATATTAAAACTAAAAACTATCTTCAGTGAACCTCCGCGACAAGTTTTTTTTCGCTTTATCCGAATCTCAAGCAGTATGAACCATAACGTGGCCTGGCCATATAATTAAAGACACTCAATTTGCTCAGAGGAAGAAATGCAAATTATTAATATTATTGATGGTACTTTTCTATAACAACATTTCCTACACTATAACTAAGCATACTAATGAGTACAAATATTTGGTTTATTTCCTTTTACCTCAATGACAGCACGGCATCCCTAAAAGTGCAAGCGGTCAGTTTTGTTTTAAGTCGCTACGGGAATTTTCTTCCATGCTTCATAAAAATGTTTGTAAAATTGATCAATGTTTCATGTATTACTTATCGCCATTGTGTTTTCTGGCCGATTACCAGTTTTTTTCTATTAAATTTGCAATGGGCCAAACCAAAACCGTCATAAGTTGCTCAATCAAAGAGTCCTTTTTACTACTCTTACAGTGGTTTTCAGAACATTTCTAATTTGGAAAGCGCTAAGGACCTGTAAATTATGCTTAGCATATAACTAGATGCTTATTTTTAAAATATTATAGTACTTGAATTCGCCTATTTTTAATAATATCTTTCTAAAGGATCACCACACCAAGTAGTGGAGAGAAGCCCTACACTATTACTTTTTCGCCTCCTATGCTTGAGAACTTTCTTGGTGTACTTTGGTTCCATAACATGTTTTGGAGGTGACTAAAATCAATTATGTTTTTTAGAATTCATCAAATCCCTTTGTTTTATCAGATAAAAAAGTGACTTTTCAATACTTGTTCAGAGCAACTTTCACCTTTGATAGAAAACACCAACTACAATATGGATGGACACGCGGTGCTTTTCCAAAAGTAACATCTTCCGATACCCATGCCTTACAGCTTTTCCCGACCCGATTGTAGTCTAAAAGTTCTGCAGACACAATTTTCATCCTTTTAGCATTAGATGTGTAGCAACTTGCACCGGCCGAAATGGAATTACGGTGCGTGGTACTACTCTGGGGAGACCAGATCTTGGTCTTACGATAAAACACTTGTTGTTCGAGTAATTCCTGGACAGGTAACAGCAAAGATACAATGCACGCACATACCTTGTGAATCCGGGCTGCGACCTGCACTGGCCGTTGAGCTTCCACTCCGTTTGATCCCGGGATGCTATGGTCTGCTGGTTGAGATGATTTCACACCAAAAAAAAACCTAGGAGTTGCAGTTGGTTTTGTTGGTTTAGGTTGATGAGCAGCGATATTGTCGTGTTCGCGCGCGTGATTTCGTTTTCTTCCACGACTAACTGAGCGCTTGCCGGCATTGGTGACTCGAACGAGCTTCGCGCGAGTCATGCCCGATTCTGATTGGTCAATGTGCGTACATGAACAACCAACAGATTGGCGTTTCGATACTGCTCCCGCAGGATACCAGAACAACAAGTATGAAACTAAATTGATTTTGTTAAATTACGTTTTGTTTTTCTTTATGGAAACGAAACATCCCGCCCACCAAAATGCCTATGGTATTTTCTGGTTAAAGTAAAAAAAAAAGATTAAAGAGAGATTGACGATAGGGGAAAAACACGAATATTAAAGTAACTAAAACGATTAAGGTTTCGAATGAAATTTTACTTAAAACTAAATGTTACGGTTATATGGTTAGAAAAGCTAATCAGAGTCCCCTATAGGAAGTGGACACAGTTTAACTAAAGGTCGATTTATAATCTGTTTGTTAGAATTTTGAACGGATGCACTCCGAGCTATTCCATCAGCACCAACCTGAAGGTCTACAACTCTAGCCAGTGTCCAATGCAATGGTGAACGATTATCGTCCTTAATGATTACCATAGAACCTATTTGTAACGGTTTAGAGTGTTTGGTCCACTTGGCTCGTTGCGTTAAAGAGTTTAAGTATTCTGATTTCCATCGAGACCAAAAACTCTGTTGAAAAGACTGGATCAGCTGCCACCGGTGAAGCCGATTTGGATTAACGTTAGAGAGATCTTCATCGGGAACGGCTGTCAACGGTTCTAAGGTGAGAAAATGACCCGGAGTGAGACACGTCATGTCCTTTGGATCGGAGCTAATGGGGTAGAGTGGCCTTGAGTTTAAAATGGCTTCTATTTGAACAAAGAGAGTTGTAAGCTCCTCAAAAGTCAGAACCTGATCACCCACGACCCGGAGCAAGTGAGATTTTGCGGCTTTGATCTGAATCTCCCAGACACCGCCGAAATGCGGTGCGCCGGGGGGGTTGAATTTAAATTCGATTTTTTCCGCATTCGATGCCTGTTCCATTAAAGTTGAGAGCTGGTTCTTAGCTCCAACGAAATTAGTGCCACAGTCCGCGTGAATGACGTTACACCGACCGCGCCTTCCGATAAAACGGCGTAACGCAGCAATAAACCCTTCCGTTGTTAACGTCGAGACGACTTCTAAATGCACCGCTTTGGTCACTAGGCAAACAAACAAGCACAAGTACGCCTTATCCATTTTCGCGCCTCTATGTGAACCGAGTTTAATACGGAACGGCCCTCCTAGATCGACACCGACCACAGAAAATGGTTTAACTTGATTGACGCGATAAGAGGGAAGATCGCTCATGAAAGGTTGTAACGGCTGAGGATTAGTTCGAAAACATTGAATACACTTGGACAAACGCCGACGAATAACGCGTTTTGCAGCAATGATCCAGAATTGTTGAAGTAGTAAAAAATGTGTAGTATTAATGCCTGGGTGTAAATAACTGCGATGAATGAAGTCGATAACCAAGTAAGTAAAAGGATGGTCAGAAGGTAAGAAGGCGGGGTGCTTTTGCTCGTATTCGAGACCTGATCGAGAAATCCTACCGCCCACCCTGAGCACTCCCTGGTCATCAAGGAACGGATTTAACTTGCGAAAAGGTTTTGATAAAGTGCTTTTAGATTGCAAATGAGATATTTCTTCTAGAAAAGCGCGATGTTGTACATGTTTAACTATTTTTATAAGAGTGTGATGACGTTCAACGTTGTTAAGAAATCTTTTTCGATTCACTTGATTGGGATGTCTAATATTATTAATAAACCGATATACATACGTGAGAACATTAACTAACTTAGACAATGATGAGAAATGATTTAGTAACATTTCGATGATGGATTCGTCAGGTAAGGTTTTATCAAGTTGATCGGTTAGTAAGACTACAGACTTGCGTTCTTCGGATTTAACGAGTACCTCGTCGTCGCGGGATGCCGTATCAGGGCTAGAAGGCCAGGAGCAGTGATCCCTACGCAGCCAATCAGGGCCCGCCCACCATAAGGAATTGTTAACGAGTTCGCTAGGTAATTGACCACGAGAACAAACGTCCGCAGGGTTATCTCCCGAAGGTACATGGCGCCAGCACACGGTTGCGGTAAGATCTTGGATTTGACTAACTCGGTTTGCGACGAATGTTACCCAGCGGGATGAAGGGGCTCGCAGCCATGAAAGAACTACTGTTGAGTCTGACCACAGATAGACATCGTTAATTGTAATGCGATCAAGGTAAGTGTTACGAACGAATTTATAAAGCTCTGGTAGAAGAACTGCCGCGCAGAGTTCCAATCGAGGCAATGAAGTTCGCTTAAGCGGCGCTACACGAGCCTTGGAGCAGACCAGATACGTGGTGACATTGTCGCTTCCGTCAGTAACCCGCAAATATATCACAGCACCATACGCGACCTCGGAACTGTCACAAAACCCGTGAAGCTCGCACGATTTTACATCACAACAAGTTAACCTGCGAGGAATTCGAACTTGAGATAACTGTGATAATTGAACCTTGTAAGTATTCCACATACAGATAACCTCATCAGGCGGTGTTTGATCCCATCCGATATCAAGAATCCAAAGTTTCTGGATGTATATTTTGATTTGAATTGTAAGAGGGGACAAAAATCCTAGTGGGTCGAACACTCTAGCTAGTTCGCTGAGAATCGATCGTTTTGTACATGGCCGGTCAAAAGGTTTGATGTCGAAAAGAAAGACGTCTGTGTGAGGATCCCATTTTAGGCCGAGAATTTTAAAAGTTGGAGATTCAGAGTTATCGAGAGAAACAGAACCAGCAAGACGATCTTCAGTAGGAAGGTTATGCAGAAGTTGCACATTATTAGACACCCATTTTCTAAGATGAAAGCCACCCAGTTTGAACAAGGCAATTAGTTGGTCTTTTGCCTGTTGGGCGTTTTCTAACGTGTCAGAACCACTGGCGACGTCGTCGATATATACGTCAGACAGAATAATCCCTTTCGCTACGGGATACTGATCGCCTTCGTCTTCGGTAAGCTGTCGCAGAGTGCGACACGCGAGAAAGGGTGATGATGAAACGCCATACGTTACAGTGTTCAAACGGTATTCTTGAAGACATTCTGTTGGCGTGGCTCTCCAAAAGATGCGCTGATAGTCACGATCAGCGGGTGAAATTAAGATATTACGGTACATTTGTCGAACGTCGGACATAAAAACGATATTGTGTATCCTAAAGCGTAACAAAATTTCTATAATATTCGGTTGCAACTTTGGACCGATTAGTTGAGTGTCGTTTAACGATCGAGAGTGGGCATCCTGGGCCGACGCATCAAAAACAACGCGGAGACGGGTAGTAGCAGAGTCAGGACGCAAGACGCAATGGTGTGGAATATAATATTTCCCTTTATTGAGGTCATTCCCGGGAACCAGAGACATATGACCGGAGTCCAAATAATCTGTCATAAAATCCACGTATTGCCTTTTTAGTTCAGGGTCACGAGATAACCTACGTTCTATTGCATGAAAGCGTCTAAGTGCAACGTCACGAGAACCCTCAAAATTTGGTCCGATATCATCCTTGAATGGTAAGCGTACTATGTATCGTCCATAGGCATCACGGCAATGATCGGATAAAAACCTTTGTTCGCAAAGAGCTTCATCTGGAGTCAAAAGGGACGCTTTGGGTACGCTGTCTAACTCCCAGAAACGTTGAACCAACGAATTCAAATCGATGTCGTTATTTCCCAATGCGTGCACTAAGGTATTTGAAGCTAGACGAGTTTTGCCCAAAAGAAGCCAACCGAAAACAGAGTTAAGAGCGATAGGTTGATTTGCATTGCCCTTGATATGTTGATTTAGAAGCGAGTCAGCGAACACCTCCGCACCGAGCAATATATCGACAGGTCCCGGAAGATCAAACCCAGGGTCTGCTAAAGGTTTCGATTCAATGTGTGTCCACCCAGATGTATTAAGTTTTGCTATCGGCTGATCTCCACATATTGTTGAAATGACGTGCAAATTCAATTTAAATAGGATTTTGTCTTTTGTACCTATCAAACAAGTGACGTCACCAAGAATCGGCGCTGCCGCATCTCCAATTCCACTGACGCTATCGTTAGCCGGAGTAAGGGGTAAGGTCAGACGTTTTACTGCCTTTTCCGTGATAAAATTGCTTTGACTTCCAGTGTCAAAAAGAGCTCGGAAGGTTTGCATGGAGCCGAAGGCATCACGGACCTGGACAAGTGCCGTGGCCAGTAGGACAGTGGTGTGTGTTAATGACCTTGACACTAAAGTCGATTTAGACGGACTTGACTCCCTAGACTTATCGCGATGGAGTAAGGTATGGTGGTTTCTCTTGCATGTGCGACACGAAAAGATAGATTTACAATCTTTTAAATGGTGAGATGGGTTCAAACAGTTGAAACACCAGTGTTTCTCGGTAGCGATCTGCAAACGTTCATCAAACGATTTTTTAAGAAACTCGGGACATGCGGCGATGGAGTGGGAATCTGAACAAAACGTGCACTTTTTTGTGTATGGGACATTAATTGTTCCCCCTTCACTAAGTTGTGGTGTAGCGGCGGGCTTAGCGGCAACGAGTGTGTGTGATAAAGAACTACGCGGTTTAGGTTGCGGGTGAGCAGGTTCAGACCTCGGTTGAAGTTTGTTCGATTCAACGAAATGTGTGTCTCGCAATAAAGCCTCACATTTGGATTGTAAGAAAATTTGCAATTGTTTATAAGTAGGTAGTTCTACATCGGAATGTTTCTCCTCAAATTCCCGACGAAGCCTCTGGTCGACCTTCGATAAGATATGATATACTAAAACAAAATCCCAATGGTTAACCGGTAAATTAATCGTTTTTAAAATACTTAAGTTCTCTTCAAATAAATCGAGCGACTTTCTAAATGCGTGTGCGTCGTGAACCTTAAATTCAATTTTTAAAATATCCCGCCAACATGTAAACGCAAGATCCCGTTTATTCTTATAGCGCGCCGTGAGTGCTTCGTATGCGTCGCGGTAATGTTCGTGTGTCAAAGGAAATGCCTTGATAACAAGCAGCGCGTCGCCGGTCAGTGACGAGACGAGGTAGTGAAACTTCTCAGTGTCGGTTAACGATGTTGAGTTATGTATTAAGGCGTTAAACGTATCATAAAACTCAGGCCATTTTTTTATATCGCCGCTAAAGTTAGGAAGCACAATTTTCGGTAACCGAATATTCGACGAAGAAGTGTTACAAGACTGAGTTGATTCAGTTTTAGATAAAGCTCGATGGATTGATAACACTCTGTAATACATTTCGTCGAAACTTTCTTGAATGTCATTATCTTCATTTTCAGGGTCATCGAGAATCTCCTGGATCGTAAAATGCGCATCCTCAAAACTAGCAACATGTCGCTTAACGTCTTGAAAATGTGATAAGAACAAATTTAGTTGCGACGAATCGTTCTCGGCCAAAATACCTATCTCCAACGCCTTGGTTAAACGGTTATAAGAAATAGTTCGTTTCCTACGTAAAGACGGCAAATCTTGAGTCGAATATTCGAGTACACTTGATTTAGATTTTGTTAATGTACCTCTGCGTGTAGGTTTTCCGAGAAGCGGCATTTTATTTTAAATGTTTATTAAGTAGGTGCAAACACAACGATACGATAATTTTCTGTTAATGTGTGAAGAACTTCGATACAACCTTAAGACTTACGGATAATAAGTAAATGCACGTATGTAAGTAATTCACGCAAGTATTGTAACCACCTACCCAAACGCACACCGAAATTCGGCGCGCTGGAACTACCCAAGTACTTTACCCGACGCGTGTAGGTATCTTTATCGCCACGGACTAACAAATCCCACTGCATAGGTATAGGTACACACCGGTATGTATTCGGTTCGATCACTGTGTAGATAGAATGTACCTACTACAACAAATGGTTACCTCGTTGTTGTATTTGTAAGTATTTATTCTATGACGATATTTCGATTTACCTAGACAGTGAATAATAATACTGTAGGTGCGTTTATACGAATGAAAGTAGGTAAGTTTAACAAACAAATTGTTACTTAACAAAACGACTGTAATAAAAACTGTTAATCTGCTTAAATATTAAATAGGTACCTACGTTACTTAGTTGTTATGGTAGGTCACTATGGATGAGTATTCACGAGCCGATTATTCGTTTATTAGGTAGGTACTTATTGCGAGTTGTAAAAGTGTGCACCGATAAATTGTTAAAAGTGATTGCACAATTCTACTTCACCACAATAATTATTTAACGAGCAAGCAGGAATACCTATGCAGTACGTTATTTGTAGTTAGATCGGTATAGGTACCCACACGCTCCGGAATTGTTAGGAGTTTTTGTTCGATAACTAATTGGTGATAGCTCGTAAACGTGACACTCGTTAATGAAATTAATGTTAATGGAATGATACGATAGTTCTGATGGGATAACTCGGAATACGATAATTGTTAGATTGTTAGATATGTTTTGTTAGAACAATAGATCGGTCAAGATTATTCCAAGTTGCGTTTTTTCAACCAGAAAACCAATATGGCGGTAAGAATGAAATGGAAGGTCCCGGGTTTCGGCACCAAAAAGATGTAGCAACTTGCACCGGCCGAAATGGAATTACGGTGCGTGGTACTACTCTGGGGAGACCAGATCTTGGTCTTACGATAAAACACTTGTTGTTCGAGTAATTCCTGGACAGGTAACAGCAAAGATACAATGCACGCACATACCTTGTGAATCCGGGCTGCGACCTGCACTGGCCGTTGAGCTTCCACTCCGTTTGATCCCGGGATGCTATGGTCTGCTGGTTGAGATGATTTCACACCAAAAAAAAACCTAGGAGTTGCAGTTGGTTTTGTTGGTTTAGGTTGATGAGCAGCGATATTGTCGTGTTCGCGCGCGTGATTTCGTTTTCTTCCACGACTAACTGAGCGCTTGCCGGCATTGGTGACTCGAACGAGCTTCGCGCGAGTCATGCCCGATTCTGATTGGTCAATGTGCGTACATGAACAACCAACAGATTGGCGTTTCGATACTGCTCCCGCAGGATACCAGAACAACAAGTATGAAACTAAATTGATTTTGTTAAATTACGTTTTGTTTTTCTTTATGGAAACGAAACAAGATGACTCCCAAAAAAACCAGTACCGAATCATGTAAATGGTTCACTATTTGCCTATAGCACCGCCTTAAAGTCTGTTTGAGGACAAGTTTTCCTTTGGGTCGGTTTTCAGTTGTTCTCAAACCTTGCCTTTTTTAGTGCCATTGATAAGGAATCTTTAATAATAAATTTATTACTATGTTCTTACTACAGATTAAGTGGTATGAATAAATCCGCGAGAGAGAGATTTGGAGAACCGATTTGCCGCCGTGGAAACCACAACAGACGTTAACCAGAACCACGAATATGTGGTTCGGATCCTCAGGGAGGAAGGTTCGAGATTCTGTAACATGCAGCGTAAGGGCAAGAAATCAAAGCTTTCGGAAGAGACATTAGGGCTTATGAAGAAACGACGTGAAAACCCGCCTGTCACTTCGTCAGCTAAGCGGGCTCTAAACCAAGAGATCAACAAGCACGTACGACGCGACCTCCGGTGTTCCAATACTCTTGACATTGAAAGAGCAATTGAGCTAAATCGGGGGTCAAAGGTGTTCGTACAATCTCTTGGAAGAAGCCACTTGACGAAGTTGACCACAACAAGTGGAGAAGTCGTTTCTTCGGTGCCGGCAGTCCTTTCGGAAGTGGAAAATTTCTATGGCCGGCTATACGCATCGCATGCATCTCGACCTGATCCCGGAAATGAGGATTCTAGAGCCACATTAACACGCCATTTCACCGAAGACCTGCCAGAAGTCAGCAATGGCGAAATCGAGATCGCTCTGAGACAGCTCAAAAATGGAAAAGCCCCTGGCGAGGATGGCATTACAACAGAGCTTTTAAAAGCAGGAGGAAAGCCCGTACTGGGGGAGCTCCAGAAGCTTTTTAATGCCGTCCTGTTTGAAGGGAGAACTCCAGAGGCGTGGAGTAGGAGTGTTGTCGTCCTGTTCTTCAAGAAGGGAGGCAAAACCCAGCTGAAGAACTATCGACCCATTTCCCTCCTAAGCCACGTCTATAAGCTGTTCTCAAGAGTGATCACGAACCGACTTGCGCGAAGACTCGACGAATTCCAACCACCGGAGCAGGCCGGGTTTCGGAGCGGATACGGCACCATAGACCACATCCACACAGTGCGGCAGATTATACAGAAGACCGAAGAGTATAATCAGCCCCTGTGTCTAGCATTTGTGGACTATGAGAAGGCCTTTGACTCGGTTGAAATCTGGTCTGTTCTGGAGTCCCTGCAGCGTTGTCAAGTAGATTGGCGATACATCCAAGTGATGAGATGTCTCTACGAAGCCGCTACAATGTCCGTCCAAGTACAGAATCAGCAAACAAGGCCCATACCGTTGCATCGAGGAGTGAGACAAGGGGATGTTATTTCCCCGAAACTGTTCACTAATGCAATGGAGGATATGTTCAAGACGCTGAACTGGAAAGGGCGAGGCATCAACATCAATGGCGAACACATCTCTCACTTGCGATTTGCTGACGATATCGTCATCATGGCGGAAACGCTGCAGGACCTACAACAGATGCTGAACGACCTGGCTGAATCTTCTCTACGCATCGGCCTACGGATGAACTTGGACAAAACCAAGGTCATGTTCAATGAACATGTTCTACCGGAACCGATTGCGATACACGGCGCCGTTCTCGAAGTTGTTCGGAAATATGTATACCTCGGGCAGACATTGTAGTTAGGTAGAAACAACTTTGAGGACGAGGTGAATAGGAGAATTCAGTTGGGTTGGGCTGCATTTGGGAAGCTACGTCGAGTCCTAACATCGTTCAATCAGTGCGTCCTACCTGTCATGACTTACGGAGCCGAAACGTGGACACTGACGGTACGGCTGGTCCACAAGTTTAAAGTCGCTCAGCGGGCTATGGAAAGGGCTATGCTCGGCATTTCTCTGAGGGATCGCATCAGAAATGAGGTAATCCGTCAGAGAACCAAGGTCATCGACATAGCCCACCGAATCAGCAAGCTGAAGTGGCAGTGGGCTGGCCATATTAGCCGAAGAACCGATAACCGTTGGGGTAAACGAGTTCTAGAGTGGAGACCGCGCCTCGGCAAGCGTAGTGTAGGACGTCCTCAGGCACGGTGGAGTGATGACTTGCGCAAGACGGCTGGCAGGAGCTGGATGCGAGAAGCCGAAAATCGATCTCAGTGGCGTGCACTTGGAGAGGCCTATGTCCAGCAGTGGACTGCGATAGGCTGATGATGAATAAATCCGCATGTCAAAACTTAATTTAAAAAAGCCCAAAACATTTTACTTACCAGAATTTTTGTTCTAGTCTTATTGATAGGACTAAAATGAAAATTTTTAATTGAAGAAACCTAAATTATTACCTAATTCGAGTTATCATAAGTGTTTTACTCACTTCTAAAAAAAGGATGGCAACTATTTTTATCTTGCGTTTTTTTTTCTTAACTGGGCTTTAACTGGCTTTAATTAGTTGACCAGCCAAGTATCAGCTACAAAAGTTAGTGTTCAGTTCCCATAGAGCGTTATGTCTAAAGTATTAAAGAAAGTAAATATTTTTTGTCCTTAATTTAAACAACACAATGTAATGTTTGTTTTAATAATAATTACATTACATTTTATACTGTGCTTAAGCTCATGTCAGTACCATAACTATTTATTTCACTTCGAGTTGGGGGTGTCTTTAATTATGTGACCATGACTGTATTTATTTTTAGTTTTTTTATCCACCAAGAGTTTTAGGAACCTTACTTGTATATTTTCTATTTTTTCTATGTAAGATTTGAATGTAAGTCCATAGCAATCAAGAGCATAGTCGATTATAGATTCCACCATACATGAGTACAGTATTTTTAGAGTACTAGTAGGAACTCGATAACTTAGATGGTAAAATTTACTTAGTATAGTTTTAAGTTTATTGCACAAGAAATCTATATGCTCTTTCCAAGAGAAATGCTCGTCTACTTTAACTCCTAGATAAGTTACGTAATTAACTCTCTGGATAGGTTTACAGCCACAATTGACAAGGTTACCATGAATGCAATCAAAAGTATGAGTGTATAGTGGCAGAGGATTTTCCTTTAGTGGTAAGTATGGTGAGTGAATGATGATATATTGTGTTTTATCCGTATTTAATACTATGCCATTATCATGAGACCATTTAACTACGGCGTCCACGTCTTGCTGTACTAGGCGACACGTTTCAGCGAGGTCCGTGCCGGCCCGCATGGCGCAGAGGTCGTCCGCGAACATATGCGCCGAGCAGTGCTGTAGCACATTGCACAGACTATTAACATGCATTAAGTAGCATACGGGACCACTTCCTGAGCCCTGCGGTACCCCGCAACGGACCATTTTTTCAAAAAATGTCTTGACCCGGTAAAAAAAAAAAAAAAAAAAAAAAAAAAAAACTTTTATTTCTCACCACAAGGATACAAGAAATATGATAGTATAGTGACACATAATTTCACAATATATTATGGTGGTTCATATGCCACAAATGTTACACCCTATCCCCTGAACTAGGTATAGCCTGTATCTCAGGAGATAGTTTTGTTCAGTACAAGTCTCAAACATAATTAATTAACTTTTGTGTGTCACTGCTCAGATCATGTCATTGCTTTATTGCTTTACAATGAGAGAAATTATTATTATTTTCTATTTTTATACAAAATTTTTAAAAAAATGCATGCAGATGTACTGTTTGGTATGTGATGTGTGAGGTGTGTTGGTGTAATTGTGAAGATATATGTATATATAGTACATGTGTGGTGTAATATGTATTTGTATGATTGTATGATGATGTTGTGTATGATTATAAGGTAAAGGTAAGCAAGTTTTCAGTCTCTTGGTAATTCAGTTGTAATAGGTACTTTTTAACTACATTTTTAGCTTCATGTGTCGTTAGATTTTGGATGTTATAGTTTTTGTTTATTCTATTGTAAAGTTTAGAACTCATGACATAGTAATGTCTTTCTGCGAAGGATGTTCTATGTGAAACTCTAGGACAAGGTGGGAGGTTCCTGCGTCTGTTGTTGTTGCACTGGAGTGGGGAAACTGTCCTGTGTCTTCTCTGAATAGATGCGAGCACATAAAGCTGCCTGATACTTAACAACTGACAATCAGCATAAAGCTGTGTTGTTGGATATTTAAATGGTTTTCTAGTCATGACTTTGAGGACAGCTCTTTGAGCCCGCTCCAACTCAAGGAATCTGATTTTTGACGCTCCACCCTATACTGGGATGCAGTAATTGATAACAGATTGGCACAGAGATACATAGATTTTTTTGAGAAGCTCTGGCGATGCAGATTTTCTGAGGGTCTTAAATAGAAAAATCATTGTTCTCAGTCTGGCCATTACCTTGTTCAGTTGTTTGTCCCAGCGAAAATGTTCATGGTAAGAGCGTGATGTGAGGTAGTCTCTGAACCATTCCTTCAGAGGCTTCTCCACACCACACTCTTCCAAAGTTGTTATTAAAGTGTTTGTTTCTAAGGTGTCAAACGCTTTTTTGTAATCGAAAAATATTGCGACTATAAACTTTTTATCATTTAAGTAGTTGTTAATTTCGTTGGTAAAGTTAGACAGTAGTGTATTAGTACTCTTTGCTTTTTGGAAACCGTGTTGTGATTTATTTATTATGTTATGAGTAGGTGCCAAGTTGCTTTATTATGCATTTTTCTATAATTTTGTCAATACTGGATAAAATTGCTATCGGTGTATAGTTAGAGTATGTCTTGCGGTTGCCTTTTTTATATATAGGACGTATTATTGCTTCTTTCAATTTTTTTGGAAATTTGTGTTTTTCTACGGATAAATTAATTAACTTCGCTATGACAGGACTTATTTCGTTAACTATTATTTTTAAATCTGACATACGTATGAGGTCGCTTCCAGGTGATTTGTTAGCGTCCATGTTTTTGATAATTTTCGCAACGTAATTTTGAGTCACTGGTTGCCACCTCATATTTTTGTCAGGTTTTAGTACGTAACTGTGTCTACTTAACTATTTGTCGTCACATATATGTTTAATTTGTTGGATTTCCTCATCAAAGGTAGTTGCAAACCCATCCGCTATATCCTTCGTATTTCCCTTTGTTTGCATATTAGATAATAGCACAGTATCTAGAGATTGCTTGTTATTTCCTAATAATATACCTCTATTTATTCTATCCCATATCTTTTTAATATTTTTGTTACAATTAATAATACTTTGTTTATCGTATTCGTTGCTACATTTAGTTATGGTTTTAAAACATTTGTTTCTATATTTAGTATATTCTAATCTTTTTATCATATTCTTTGGGTCATTGCACCAAACCTTGAACAGTCTATCTCTCTCCTTTATTAAATCTTTTAAATAATCCGTAACCCAACTTTTATTTCTAGAGCTTACACTAACGTTTACAGTTTTATAGCAATCATTGTAAATCTCAATAAATAACTGCTTAAGCGAATTATACAATTCAATTGGACATTCGATAGACAGCAATGCTTTAAAGTCAGTACTCAATAATCGTTCTCGAACCAGCTGTTTATCAAGAACACGGCGACAACTCGCGGTAGGCATATTTCTCCCACTCCGATCGTCAGCTGATGACCCGCGTCCGCGCGATGCGCTGTTGCCAGCTCGCACGCTATTTTGTGTGGCGCGGTTCCACTGCACTGCGGCAGACACAAGAAAGTGATCCGATATTTTTTGACGTATTACCGCGGAATTAATTTGTGCTGAAGGCGCTCTAATATATACACAAATATTTTTTAATTAGTACACAAAAAAATAGGGCTCTATCTGTACCCGTTACTGATCATATTTGTGTAATCAAAACTAAAAAAATCGAAATCCCAAATTCATAATTGAATCAATCATTCATAACAATTGCTACTAGAAAATACTACGCGCAGTGCTATCTCGTTTTGAATGCCATTCATAGATCCCAGCAAACTCGCGTCTAAGGTCAAGCCACGCCCCCTTCTGCGCCAGCGATCCCTTTTCAAGCGAGCGAGAAACAGACACTAGACAGTGCTAATTTATTAGCGGAAGGGTGCGCGCGTTTTTATTTACAATTGTTTACGTTTTTACTGTCGCGATGTCTTATCAATTTACATCTCGGGAGTATACGGCGATGATACGAGCATACTTTTTGTGTGGTGAGAACGCGAGAGCCGCCGTACAGAGAATTGTACCCAAATGCTCGCCAGCCGAACGTTCGGACTGTGGTAAATGCCTACCAGCGTTTACTCGACCACGGATCATACCGAGTACCGGCTCATAGCCAAGGACGTGGAAGACCGGCGTATTCGCAGGATCTGTACGACGATGTCGTGGACTACTTCGAAGAAGATCCCCGGCGAAGTTCAAATGACGTTGGTAATTTTGTTGGTCCTAAGCCCAAATAAAGTATGAAGAAAAAGTTTGAATTGAATAAAAGTTTATTTTCCGTACACCTTTTATTTTACTTTTTCTTAGTTTTTACCCGACTGCCAAAGAAGGAGGGTAATGTTTTTCGAGTGTATGTAAGTATGTATGTATGTCTGTTCCTTTGTGACCTCCTGTAGCCTAAACGGCTTGATGGATTTTGATGTATGAGGTATCGTTAGATTTGTCTTGATTACGGGAGTGTCATAGGATACATTTTATCCTAAAAGTCCCACGGGATATTTTTTCTAAATTTCCCTTTAAAAAAATATGTATGCGGTATCATTAGATTCATTTCAATCACGGGAGTAATTAATATAGGATACGTTTTTTCTCAAAATTCCCACGGGAACATGTTAATTCTGCGTCAACGCAAAGCAACTCATGCGTTAGCAAGCAAAAAGATAGGGCGTGGCCTGGCATGCGGCGCGCGGCGCGGTGCGGAGGGGGATATGCTCGAGTATACAGCCCGAATGCGGGCACACGCATAAGGGCACACGTCGTTGACGGTCGTCTCTAAATAGCGATTTTTTCGATACTTCGTCGTCTGACGCGAAACTTATAAAGTATAAATAACTCGTTCTTTTTCTTTCGTGTTTCTCTCTTTTCTTCTTCACTACCAACAGTCCAGATTGGCGGTAAATTTATGTTGCGGAGTAACATCACTCGTAATCTAAAGCCAAATGTCGTCGAAATAATTTAAAATGGTACTTACATATACATAGTCTTCTACATCTACAACATTTTCGTTAAATAAAAACAGCTAAAAAGTTATAAATAAAAGAATTATTATTAAAAAAACAAAATACCCGACTGCACACTAAAAAAAGAGTAAAACAAGCCCCACAATAATATTGATCAATCAAATGCTAAAAACTAATTATGTAATACCGTTTAAACAATACCTATATTAAAATACACTACAATATGTGTTCGTAATCGATAGTTAAATAAACAGAAACTTATTTTGAATACAAATTTACTGAATATAATTTATAAATATTGATGGAAAGCATCGCAGGCGGGGACCACCTTGACCGCCACCAACGAAAATTCTGCTAAATGGTGCACAACCGAAATAACTATAAATAAGCCTCTGTTGGTCCCCGCCTGCGATGCTTTCCATCAATATTTATAAATTATATTCAGTAAATTTGTATTCAAAATAAGTTTCTGTTTATTTAACTATCGATTACGAACACATATTGTAGTGTATTTTAATATAGGTATTGTTTAAACGGTATTACATAATTAGTTTTTAGCATTTGATTGATCAATATTATTGTGGGGCTTGTTTTACTCTTTTTTTAGTGTGCAGTCGGGTATTTTGTTTTTTTATTAATCGTAACGCATCTATGCGTTTTAGTTACCTACATTCGTTATCAGCTGTTGGACGCGGGGCAAGTTCGAGCGAGAGCACGCGAATGCGAGAGCGACAGAATATTATTAATGAATACTACTATGAATGACCTGGAATAACTTGTACAATGTTTCCATGAATTGAGTGAAATTTTCGGATATAACTTATCGCTAATAACTTTGCTGATTATGAATATTAGTTTTTGAAACTTTGCATAGATAATACTAAGAACTTTTTTAATGAGCCCTTTAAGTATGTGCACTAATTAAAAAATAGTGGTGTATATGGTCTAGGCATGATTCGACTACATTTCCTTTCATAATTTCTTTACGTGTTATTTTATTTATGCATTTAATTAAACCAAATTCGGCTAATAAAGTTTCATATTCCATTACCCGGCAGTCTTGACTTTTTAATAAGTTTATATTTATATCTCCACATATAATTAAATTATTCTTTATTGGTAAATTTTCTAATACTTTACGTAATTCTTCGAGAAATTGTCTAGTTTTATCTTGTTTGTTAATTTTTGGTGGTCGGTAAATACATAGCAAATAAATCGGATCACTCTCGCTGTCGAGTGCAATGGAAACACACTCAGCCGATTTCATATTTTGTATACATTCCGTATCATTTAATCGTGCCTTCAAAGTTTCGCGCGAATAAACTAGTACGCCACCCCCGGTTCGCCCCGTTCTTGTAACACTATGGATATTAAATCCTTTAATTTTATAAAAGTTTATCATAGAATAATTAATGTTTGGTTCGGTAACTATTATTATGTCGATATATTTTAAATTATCATGTAAAGTAACAGTTAGTTCGTGAAAATTCTTTTTTAAAGATCTAATATTCAAGTGTAAAATACAAAGGTCATTTTTATATTTAACAGTTGATATCCACGTTTTTTAATTTTCTACTTCGGATGTTGTAATTGTATTATCACTAATTATATCAATATTGTCTAGGATAGTGAATTTTGATACAGTTTTAAACGCTTACTACGTGAATATTATGAATATAGGTACCTGTTAAGAGCGTGTACGCTCGCCGCGCGATGTCAACTTTAGGTAATTCAACGCAAAAAATCACGCAGACTAGCGTCGCGGCCACTCGCGGCTGTGCGCGTGCCTATCATACTTCACGTATAGTCACACAAACCATTTTGATCCTTTCGAGTGAAATTGGTAGAACAAAAAATACATTATTTAGTAAATAGTTAATAGCGAGAAAATAGTGTAAGTCTATGGATGACTAAAATATGAAAACATGAAAATAAGTCGTTAATACTTACACTCTTTAGCAAAAAAATCGGGCACCTATGAAAACCTTGGTTTTGAGGACTTGCTGTATATTACATACAATTTTCAACAGTACTAAATAGTCGACTGATGATTAATGGCAATGTTAAGAGTTTCTGTATTTTAACCGATTTCAAAAAAAGGAGGAGGTTTCAATTAGATTGTTTTGTGATTGTTCTCGATTTCTCAACGACGCCTGGACTGATTTGAAAAATTGATTGTTTATATGAATGGTCCAGTCCATCCAGACCGAAAAATTGTGGTCAAATAACAACAATTGCCGGAAAGCTAAATAATGGTGAAGAGCTTGCGTTTACCATTGCAAATAAAGTTTTAAGTCATCGTTCCTATATGCTTCAAAAGTTATTCGGGATCAAAAGTCAAAATTTGGGTTCATCCAAAATGAACATATATATAAAATTATAGCTCGATTGGTAACATACATCTGCAATAAGTGATTTTTAGCCTAAGGAGTCCGCCATATTGGATTAAGACACATTTTTTTCTTCGAGTTATTCATAGCAAGCCCTTTCATCTGATACCCATATCGTAGGAATGCATTAAAAACATTTTTTTTCTCCATCTTGGGTATACAGCCATATTGGATATAGAATCATACATTGTCATTAAAACTGAACGTTCAAACAAAATTTCAACTCAATCGATAATAAATTGAGGTAAAAAAATCTTTAAAAACAAGCTTTTATTTAAATGCGCTAAAAAGAAAAAAATCATAATTCAGTAGCGGCGGTAATCTTAGGTTTTGATTTGGTAAAGTGCATTTTATTCTACTTGTCAAGCCCTGTCATTGGATACCTATATGGATGGGATTGAAAATAATAGGTTATTCACCATTTTGTAGCGGCGGCCATCTTGGATTTTTATTTCGTAAAGTGCAATGTGTTCTAATTGTCAATCCCTTTCATTTGATACCCATATTGTATAGGTACCTTAAAAATAACTAGTCCGCCATCTTGTATATTTAGCCATGTTGGATTTAGGATGACGTCACATAGCTTAACATGCATTGTCATCCAAACTAAACATGTATGCAAAATTTCAGCTCAATCGGTTGAGGGCAAGTGCCTTAAAATTGAGTTGTAAAATTCCACCCGAACACACACACATAGTTACATACATACATACATAAATACATACATACATACATACATACATACATACATACATACATTGCAAGTTAAATAAAAGCTTGTAAAAAAAATATGCTTCAAAATTGAGCTTTAAATAAAATAGTAATGTATCAAGATTTGTTGGTCGCGCTTGAAATGTGCTCTATTCTCGGTATCCACGGCAGAGGTTATTCACCCTACGCGATGTAACGGAGCGACACGTCCTCTCTCTGTGAAGCCTTGCGGCGGTCTGGTTTGAGTTGACTCGCGTGCAGCGTTTTATAGTAGTTTTTAAATAATTTATAAAAAAATTAAAACGAGAGATTAAATTATAATATAAAGTTTATGTTTTAAAGGAAGAGTTATATTACTATAGTAAATAATTGTTATATTAAATTAAGTAAGATAGGTAGGTAAAAAAAGCATTTGAAATTCACAATTTTTCACACTGTTAAAATATTTTTTTCTGAAAGATAGAGACCTAAATCAAAAAATGTTTTCAATTAACTATAGGCATGGGGATTTCGTCTATGAGTAAAAAAATAAATATGATTAGATTTGCCACTGTTTTCACATGAATTTAAGCTTCGAAATAGACGCTGAACTGGAATTTTATAAAACATCTGTTACGTTCTATGGGTTTTAAGTATTTAAACTACACAAATTGAAATTTATGTTCAATTAACTATATAGACGGTGAAATTACCTTGCGTTATTAAAAATTAACATAGTTATAGGATAAGTAGTAAATGAGAAACAGTGGTTTGAAAAGTACCATTTTAGGCCAAATGGCGCGCGGTTGACATACACGCTCTTAAGAATAAGGACATTAGACATGTACCTTTGATTTCGTTTTGAGCAGATCGTTGATGTCGTTATCACATCTCACCCAGATCGAATTTTCATCTTCATTTTCTTGACTAAAATTTTACCTTTAGAAATCCATATATACTTGTAATTGTTGTGCAGTTCTTTCTTTGCTTTCCATAGCAGTGTTCTAGTAGCCTTCGTCAGATCTTCGTTTATATATATTTTACTATTGTTGGTGCCACCGGTTATTTTGTC
The DNA here is from genome assembly GCA_963856015.1 of Helicoverpa assulta. Classification (NCBI taxonomy): domain Eukaryota; kingdom Metazoa; phylum Arthropoda; class Insecta; order Lepidoptera; family Noctuidae; genus Helicoverpa; species Helicoverpa assulta. The sequence continues at coordinate 11,645,311 of CAWLCW010000001.1, read as the reverse complement.
ACTCGTGATGTCCGAGAGTTTTCGACGTTGAGTCAGCCAAGCGTCACGGGATTCGGTTCCCGAGGTCTTAAATCCGACGATAATTGAAGCAGCTTTTACTCCTTGTTTTCTTGGCTGGTTTCTCCTCACCCAATCTATATCATCGCTGCTGACATCCATTATCTTTCCGATCTTGTTGACTATTTCCTTTACGTTTTCATCCGGCATCTGTTCTATACCTACAATTTCGATGTTATGTTTGCGTGTATTTTGCTCAAAATCGTGCACACGCTGTTCTAACGCGACGTTGCATTTTCCAGGTATGTACACTTGTTGTTTATGTGTTCTACTGTCTTCTCTAGTTTATGTATTTTTTCTTTCGATTTTTCATGTTCAGTTAGTAGGGTATCGTACTTATCGGAGAGTAATGACATACTATGTTTTATGGACTCCAGCTGTTTAATGAGTCCAGGAATTGCACGTACATTTTTTTGTATATCCTTTAGGATTTTGTCGGGTTCTCGGCCGTCTTCCTCCTGGTCCTCACTATCCGACTCATCTTCTTCACAGTTATTGCAATATATTCGGTTTTTACTCGCTTTCAAATCGGCCGCCAAGCTTTTCACGCAGCTTCTATGATAGGTACCCTGGCACTGTCCTTGACATATAAAATGAGATCCTTTCTTAGAAAGTACTTTTCTACACTTAAGACACTCCATTATTATTTTATTCAATAACGTACGAACTTAATATTATTTGTTTATTCGCTTCGCGAGCGCGATACGAGCGGAGCGGCAACGTCACAATTTGCACGTGCTATTCCTACGATGCGCTGCGGACGAATCTCCCGTTTCCCGTTTGCAGCGTCGTCCTTCCCCGGATTTGTCGTGGAGGCCGTGTGAGTTGCGGCAGGCCAGGACATCGCGTGTCATCGCATAAGGTGAAAGCCATCTATTATTAGACCTGATATATCTTGCCTTACCTAACAAACGTTGCATTTTAACTGTTGAGATTGATCAGACAAACTTGACGATAACTGAGTAGAAATTGTTTTAATCCATTGAATTATTGAGCTGGTCATAGCCATAGTCGTGACTGATTTTGAGGAATAATTTGTGACTTGTATTCTGTCACTTTAACTGTTTTAGATTATTATCAATGCTTTCCTATTATTCTTTATTGTACACAAAATCAAATTTGATTCTAATTACAAATCAATTTAAAGGTCATTAACGTCAATAGAACGTACAAGTACGTACATGATAGATTCCGAAAAAAAAAAAAAAAAAAAAAAGCCGAAAAATCAAAGTATCACTGATGAAATTGAGAGAGAACGAAGTAGTTATGATATTGAGGAGAGTGTTTAAGTTTGCATGATGATCGGACCGTACCAGAGGCTGTCGTGTAGCCGTAGCTCAGTAGAAATCGGCGTCTGCTCAGTGAGTAGTCCGTGAGTACGCGGTAAGCAGTCAGCTCTGGCGGAGGTCGGGTTTCAGTGGAAACCAATGAGTCCAGGGTAGACTCGGCGTTCCTATGTGAGGTTCGCAGGAAAGAGTAAAGAGTAACTGGAGGTTACTGGGCTAAGTGTAGCCATGGTCACATGTAGAGCTTAAATGTTTTGTTTTAAATTTATCAGCTTGGAGTTTATTGTCTCTTGTAAGAGGCAGTGATCAGTTTTACTTTAAAATTCCTAATTTTGATTCTAAATTATTGTAATGAGACGATTATTTTCTTTCTTTTCATTGATCATTTTCCAATTAAATGTAGAGTTTGATTTGATACCTGTGAGAATTTAGTACTCTGTTGCTGTAGGTATAGCTTTTGAGAACTAGTTGTCACCTAGTAGATTGTTTGTTAAAGACCTAATTGAGGCCATTTGAAGTTTGTTTAATTTCCTTGAGAGAAGTAAGAGCGTAAAACAAAGATCGAGAGTTACTGTTGTGGTCAGGAGTGGCCAAGGTTGTACTGTGCATACTGTGCTGTGTTTGTGTTGTTGCAGATTAACCCACGAGGGCGTGGGTCTACGCAGGATGGCCGTGTCGGAGACGGTCAATAGTACGGACACTAAACGAGACGCAAGCGCGCCCTCTGGTGGCGTTTCCGGTGAAACAACATTTTGGCGCGCTTGGCAGAGTCGTGGTGGTCAGCGTGGCGTCCGCTGAGCTCAGTCTTCATTGAGTGTTCGTGGAGTCTTCGTTGGGTCGTCATGAAACTGCCCTACGTCACGTGTAGTGTACTTAGTGTTATTGCCTAGCGTTGTAGTACCTAAACTTATTGTAAAATGTAGTGTCTTGTGATTTTTGTATTGTAACGTCTATCGTATGATAAGGTTCTTCTAACCTAACAGACAGACTTGTGTTGCTGGGGAGTGTGTTCCGCCACTTCTTCTTCCCAGCCAAAACACATAGGAAGTGGCGAAGGGCGGGCGTTTTGGGGGCTGTCTTTTGTTCTGACTAATTGGAATAAACGTTTGAGTTTTGAGTTTGTTTGAGTTATCTCTTTGCTCGATTACCCTAGCTGATGTCGGACAATAGTGCCATCCTGATGTTTGCTCCGACATATACAATACTATACATCTATAAAAAACTTAAGCATACTATAAATACATAACAAATATTCTTAAAACTAATGCACACGATGTGTCGGCGTCGTGTTTCGCTGACTGGTGTCACGTAGCCGGCCACGAAACCGGCGGTACACAACACCCTTCGGCCAGAAATCTTCCTTGAGGACCTTCTCGAGACTTTGTGTCGGAACACGCACCACGAACAAGTTAAAATTCGTGTTGTGACGCGGTTCCAACCTCTCGACCCTCAAGGTCCAGTTGGTCTTAACGCGCAGATATTCCACAATATCCTCTACCTTCGTGGAATGGTGCAGCCTGGACACGTACAGCAGCGTCGTTGGAATAGCTGGACGGAGCAGCATATTGGGCCCCGCCAGTCCTGTACCGCACTGGTTCCGACAAGGAGGTTTCTTCTTCCTCCTCTCGACCTTGACAAAACCATCCTTGTCGCACGTGTCTTCCTTCGGACCCTGCCGTCTCAAAACCTGGTTTGGCTTTGATCGGCTCTTTTTACCCCCTTTTGTGTTTCCCGCTATTTTAGCCTGCGACATATTTGGCTCAGCAGGCTTCTTAGCAGCTACAATTGCTGCGTAGGCTCGTTTGGGGGCCGTCGAACCTACGCTAGTCATCGTCTCTACCGGTGTCGAGGCAGGGATGGCGGCGGCACACGTTACAACGCATGCATTCTCGGCAGTTGGTGACGCAATCGAGCCCGCCGACTCGAAACTGCAGATGGAGGCATTTTGCGCCCCACGACGCGTGTTCACGTTGTTGTTGTCGCTGGCGATAGGTGACCTACTTGCAGAAATTGTATTACGTAATGACACTAATTCTGCCCGTAGATCACTGATGGTGTTGTTGGACACCTCCAGCTGATGCTGCATCTCGGCCTGGCTTTGCTTCAGGAGTGTGATGTCCTTCAGCAGCCTGGTGACGTCTACGTGGTCGAATGTGACGGGAGGAAGCTTGTGGAGATCCTTCGCCACGAATTCAGGCACGTCGTCCGGAAAACGCTTTTCTAAACTTAGTTTGCCACTCCTCCCAGGTAAAATCGAGTGACGGAAGAGACTCGTACCATCGTTTAGCTAGGCCACTTAGTTTTTGAAGAGCATAATGGATAGTTTGTTTGCCATCCCAGCCATAAATCACAGAACATTCGTTAACTTTGCTCAACCACCGCTCGACGTCCTGGGATTTATTGTTAGGATCGAATTCCGGAACAACATTAGTCGTATGAGTGTTCTTACTTGCAGTGCTTGGTAGCGAAGACAATATCTTCAACAGAACTTCCGCTGACGACTCTTTCCTTGACTTTGATTTCTTCCTAGGCACCGTAGGCTCGTCGGATTCAGTGGACGTAGACCGTCGTCGTCTTTGTCGTTGATGTCGCTTTGGCGTGTGACTCGAATTCTCTTTAACAAAATTGCAATAATACGTATTCATTATTATTAACATCATAAATTATGCCCACATAGGTGACTCGTCATGAAATCACGGTTAAAAATATTGGCATGTGCCTCAAAACTACAGCACACCTACATGGCTGTAATGATCAACTCTTAGCAAACAGCACACCTACATGGCTGTTATAATCAACTCTTAACAAACAGCGCACCTACATGGCTGTTATAATCAACTCTTAACAAACAGCGCACCTACATGGCTGTTATAATCAACTCTTAACAAACAGCGCACCTACATGGCTGTTATAATCAACTCTTAACAAACAGCGCACCTACATGGCTGTTATAATCAACTCTTAACAAACAGCGCACCTACATGGCTGTTATAATCAACTCTTAACAAACAGCGCACCTACATGGCTGCACTTTCGATGCCCAGCACCCGGGATTCGAGTCGAACCATAGTTCATTCCTTATGCCCGCAACCCGAATACCGAGTCGTCGCTATGTGTAGCTATAGATTGCATGTGCTTATGCCCAGGACCCGAATAGCGAGTCCATAGCTAAGTAAGCTGTAAGGGTTGTCAAAAGTAAATAAATGAAATCAATTGAAAAAACATCGCTTTAGTTTATAACGGATTAGAAAACGTAAATTGGTATTATTCCATCCAGTTATTGCTTCACTCCAGTATTGTATTAATTTGGTACATGCGTACTTAGGTTAGATCTTGTTTGATGTTAGTAATAATGCGCTCACGCGCGCCATCTATTGATGTATGTCCAAATCAAGAGACGTTAAATTCGCAAAGATAATCCTTGCCTAATATAAATGGGAAATAAATTTATTATTAGGTCAAAGTAATATAAAAATACTGGTGTTTACACCTAAATCACATATCATTTACAAAATATGAGAAGAATTACGGATCTCTTTGAAAATATTAATAACATAAACGGAAGTAATACGGAAGTGCAAACAGATTACCGAATGAGCTTAAATTATTTTGTAAATACGTACCTACTTTTAGCAGCAAAGAAGGGTTAAGTTTTTACCTGAGTAAGACCTTTAATCGTTTGCCGAAAACTTTTTTTAAAGTTAAAACAAAAGTGCATCTATCGCCTTTTGTGCAATAACGAGATTTATGGTTCTTTATCTCTGGCCCGTAAAATGACAAACAAAGCGCGTCGGCATGTTTTTTGAGATTACGAGTATTTAAACTAAAAACTAGATACTTATTTTCTTTGTTATCCTATGCAGGTGTTAAAACAAAGCACGTCGGCGTTGTATTGATTAAAAAAAAAGCTTACAGAAACATGTAGATAAATCATATTAAGTAAATCTGTTCTAACATAATGTACGTTAAAATTAAAAAAATAGTCTCTTTAACAACATAATAAATTAAATAACAAGACGGGATTTATTGTCTTTATTCTGATCAAAAATGCACAATAATTATATTCTAGTAAATTATTTTGGGTAGCCCTACGCTCGGTGGGCGGGGCTTAAGTGAACCCGGACGCCGGGTTTTCGGGCATAAGGGTCCCGTTCCGATACAATTGCGCTGTTGGACTCGAATACCGGGTTGTTATGTAATTATGCAAAATATTTTTGGGCATGTGGATAGGAATTGCTTTTCGGAGCTGGGCAGCGAAAGTGTTAACAAACAGCGCACCTACATGGCTGTTATAATCAACTCTTAACAAACAGCGCACCTACATGGCTGTTATAATCAACTCTTAACAAACAGCGCACCTACATGGCTGTTATAATCAACTCTTAGCAAACAGCACACCTACATGGTTATACGGTAAATTCAGTGAGTGGAACGTAGTACCAATGTTTTCTATTTAAATGTATTCATTAATCCTGCAGCGTAATACCCTTTCATAGCTAGTCCGATACACAGGTACACTTATCGAGGAGTTGCCTCAACCAAAGGTTTCCAGTGCATAGGCCCAACCACGTCCTTTTTATAGCTAGTCCGATACAAAGGTACACTTATCGAGGAGTTGCCTCGACCAAAGTTATCCAATGCATAGGCCCAACCACGCCCTTTTTATAGCTAGTCCGATACAAAGGAACACTTTTCGAGGAGTTGCCTCGACCAAAGGTATCCAGTGCATAGGCCCAACCACGCCCTTTTTATAGCTAGTCCGATATAAAGGTACACTTATCGAGGAGTTTATTTTTAACCGACTTCCCAAAAAGGAGGAGGAGTATGTACATCGATTATTCCGAGGTTTATAGACCGATTTACGTGATTCTTTTTTTGTTCGACTCGGAATAGCTGCCAGTTGGTCCCATAGTCATCAGGTCAGGATCTGATGATGGAAACCCTGAGAAATCGAGGGCAACCTTCGAAAGTTGTAGGCATACATAGGGTAAAAACTTGACACTCGGGTGTACGCCTAAAGGCACTATTCAACAGTGAAGAATTGGAGCTGACCTGATGATGGAGACCAGAGAGGGCCGAGGGAACTCGACAACTGAATATGTAAACTACCTCGTGTTTGGGCTTAAATTATTTGTATTGACAAGACCTTTGCAACAGTGAAGGTTTGGAGCTGACCTGATGATGGAGACCAGAGAAAGTCGAGGGAACTCGACAACTGAATATGTAAAATACCTCGTATTTGGACTTATATTCTTTGTATTGATGAGAACTTCCCACTTATATGGATAGTGACAACTATTCGTATCACTGAAAAGCTGTAAATAAAAAACTTTTTTAAGTCGGTGGCAAAATAACTTAGTAACATCCATTAGACACCGACTTCTAGGCCGATGCACCCACTTTTGCTTATTATTGTCAAGCAAAATAAAATGTGTAAAGTGTTACCAAGCCAATAACTGTGACACAATGGCGAGCAGCCCCTTTAGCCGGGGTGACCGGTGTGCCCGGAGTCCGCCTCCTACACCCGTGGCCGCAGCGCGACCTACACCCGTGCCTGCACATGCACCACCTCAGACGCCTACGCAAAAAAACGAGGTGGAGGTGATCTCGACGCCAGAAATCCAAAACTGGATGAAGATTATCGACCAGTGTCTAGGTGAAGTGTGCACTATTGCTACAGAGGGCAAATTAAACTCAGACCAAAAAATGCGCATAAGTAGTTTATGCATGAAAATTAGCCACGGCACATCTCAAATGGCTGTTCAGTACCAGTCCATCAAGATGAAAGCAGTTATGGCTACCTCTACCGTTGAAAGACTGGAAGAACAAATGGAAGAACAACTTAATCTGTCGGAGCAACTACAACAATTAAAGTTGACAATTGGAGCATCTAATAAGCCAAACACCGGAACTTCTTTTGCTGATATGGTTAAAAAAAGTACCAACAAATTTATACAGCCCTTAAATCTAAGCTCAGTGGCCATCTATCCTAACGACAAATTAAAATCTAGTGAGGAGACAAAGTCACTTGTACAAAAAATCATATGCCCAGAACAGATGAAACTGCAAGTCAGAGGACTACGCAAGACTAGAAACGGCGGTGTAATCATCAGCACTGAAACCAAAGACGACATTGAGAAAGTAAAGAAATCGATGCAGTCAACAAATACAGGCCTAATAGTCGGCGAACCCCACAAAAGGAAACCTAGAGTTGTAATTGTCGGAGTGCCCTCATCGATGCAAGATAAGGAAGTTTTTACGTGTTTGTACAACCAAAACCTAGCCGATAAACTACAGGATTGTAGCCTAGAGACGTTTTTGTCCTCTGTTAAGCTGAGCCACAAATCAGGTAAGAAGGATGCTGATACCTGTAACTTTATAATAGAAGTATCTGCACAAATACGTAAAGCCCTCATGTGCAAAGACCGAGCATTCATTAACTGGTCATCCTGCCCTGTAAGAGACTTCACTCTAGTGACACGATGTTACAAATGTCAGCAGTACGGACATGCGGCTAAATCATGTCGGGAGACCACCTACATATGTGGGCACTGTGGTGAATTGGGTCATTCCATCAAAGAATGCACCAAGAAAGAAGAGGAACCAAAATGCGCCACTTGCTTGCACTTCAAAAAGCCAAGCAATCATAAGACAGGTGCTGCGGACTGTCCGGCTAAAATTATGGCAGAAAATAGGTACATAAATACAATAGATTATGGAGGCGCCTAAGAGCGCCGTAAATTACGATTCTTCAGGCCTTATTTGTTATTTTTATACTATTTTAAGTATGTTTCATAATATTATTAGTGACATAGATAATTTCTCTGTATCTCAATCGGGAGTGTGTGATGTTGAACACTGCAAACAATATCTGTCCTCTTACACTAGTCCACTAACCATACTAACCCAAAACATTCGCAGTGTTTTTAAGAATTTTGATAACTTAAGCATTTTTCTAAAACGTTTGGACATAAATTGTGACATCATTGTCCTAACCGAATGTTGGCTTGCTAAACAATATAACATACCGCAAATACCGGGATATTGCATGTACAAGAGTAACTCAACTACCAATCAGAACGATGGCGTGATAGTTTATGCTAGAGATCATCTAAATGTGTCTATCATTGAACCACAAATGAACGACTGCAGCAGATTGTTGGTTAAAATTGGAGCTGATTTTGCGATATTGGCTGTGTATAGATCTCCGTCCTTTACAAATGTAAACAATTTCACGTACTCTTTAAACGACACCTTGCAAAGTCTATCATCCTTTAAAAATATAATGTTAACTGGAGATATTAATATCAATATTCTTCCGGGAAAAACAGATGCTTCGGCGGAGGAATATATGAACCTATGCGCCTTCCATGGGTTGCTACCCGCTCACACGCACCCTACACATCAAAGTGGCTCCTGCTTGGATCACATAATGCTTAAAACCAATTTCCCTGCACTTACCCTTGTAACTAATTCCACAATAACAGATCACAGCGCTACCCTGCTTATTCTTAACTGTAAATTTCCTAAGGTCGCCCCTCGCACAGTGTCTAAATTAAAGTTACATAAACTTGAAGAAGACTTAGGCAATATTGATTTTGACCCAGTGTACAATTCCGCTGATCCGCAGTTTTGTATGTTGTACCTAATAAAAAAAGTGCAACATGCAATTCAAAAAAACACAGTCATATCTAGATTAAATAACAAAAACTACAACATTAAGCCTTGGATCACGACTGGTCTTATACGTTGTATGAAAAATAGAGATAAACTGCATACAAAGGCTAAAGCTAATCCGAATAATTTAATATTGCAAGTGTCATATAAGAGATATCGTAACTTTTGTAACGACCTCCTAAAAAAAGTAAAACGCAATTATGAAAATACTGCACTGAAAGAGGCTGGCGGAGATAACAAAAAGATCTGGAAAATTGTTAAAAATGTGACGTACAATACAAAACAGAATCAGTCTTCTTCAGGTTTATTAAATGCACATTCATCACAGTTAACAGCGGCGAATATTGCAAATAATTTCTTTGTTAACGTGGGCAAGCGCTTAGCTGAAAAAAATCGGGGACAATCGCAGTGCCTAACAAGCTCATTGCATGCACCCAACACTACCTTATCATCTTTTGTGTTACTAGATACTGACGAAGCGGAAATTGAAAGGATTATTATGGGTCTAAAAGTCGACTCTGCAGTAGGCTGGGATAACATATCTAACAAAATTCTAAAGCAATTTAAAGACCTTTTAGTACCGCCCTTAACGGTCATCTTTAATAAATGTTTAAATACAGGAGTGTTCCCTAAGTGTTTAAAAAAAGCTGTTGTTGTCCCAGTTTACAAATCGGGGAGTAGAGACCAAGTGACAAATTATAGACCTATTTCCTTACTGCCCTCTATGTCCAAAATATTGGAAAAGATTATAAACAATAGGCTTTATAAATATCTGGAGGATAAATCTATTCTCTCTACGCAGCAGTTTGGATTTAGACCTAAAATGTCCACTGACGATGCCGTACACCATCTAACCGCCTATCTAGCACAAGAACTTGATAAAGGTAACCACACAGTAGGTATATTCCTCGACCTAGCAAAAGCTTTTGACACGGTTTCTATTCCCATCCTGTTGCGCAAGCTTGAAGCCATAGGTATCAGAGATATTCAGCTGAAACTTTTTAAAAGCTACTTAGAAGAACGAACGCAATGTGTCAAGATTGGAAATGTTGTTAGCGATGATGAAAAAAGCACCGATTTCGGTATTCCCCAAGGAAGTATTTTGGGCCCTTCACTCTTCCTAATATACATAAACGATCTCTGCAATCTAAATTTAGATCACGGCCATATCGTTTGTTATGCAGACGATACTGCTCTTTTGTTTTCAGCTGACTCAGTAGAAAATGTCTACAAGTATGCGCAAAATGGATTCAATGTTATTAATACATGGCTTCAAAATAACTCACTAACTTTAAATGCTGACAAGACAAACTACGTCAAGTTTTCGATGCGCAAGCAAAAACTAATTGGCACTAACACAACATTATATGCACATTATCATAACTGCACATCTTGCACAAATAACCAGTGCGCTTGTCCCAGTATTAAAATGTCACGTACAGTAAAGTACCTTGGAATTATTATAGATGACACACTTTCCTTTAAAGATCACATTGAAACTGTAAATAATAGGATTCGTAAATTGATATTTGTTTTCAAAAAATTACGTTACATTGCAGACCCAAAAATAATTAGACAAGTCTACTTTGCTCTATGTCAATCGATAGTAACATACTGTATCACCACATGGGGTGGAGCGAGTAAAACATTGTTGTTAATTATTGAGAGAGCCCAGAGAGCAATTCTCAAGGTGTCTACTTTCCGGCCTTTCCTTTTTCCCACTAACCTGCTATACAAAAAGTGTGAAGTACTAACCGTCCGTCAGTTATTTATAATGGGTATTGTATTAAAACAGCACTCAGAGCTAACATATAGCACGGAAGTTACTAACAAAAGACGTAAAGATATAGTCTGTCCTCAAAATCACACCAAACATGCTTTCACATCAAAATTTTACCTGTTTCTTGGTCCTCTACTTTACAATAGATTGAACGCGAAAGCAAACATTTATGACTTGAATCAAGTAAACTGTAAAAAAGTACTGAAAGAAACTCTTCAAAAAATGTCCTACGATGATACAGAGAATTTATTGACTGTGCTAAAGTGACTTTGTTTATTGTTTATTTTGTTTTTATACAAGTTTTGACTAATATTATATATTTTTATGTGGTTTATAAAATTGATTTTGTTAATATTTTATTTTTATACAATTTTTGATAAATATTATTTATTTTTAATGACTTGTTAATTAAGAAACTAGATGTTAAGATATGGTAATACTGTAGTAGTAAATTTATACAACTTGTCCACAATACAGATAGTTTACACATTTTAATGTACTTTAGAATCCTTTTGATTATTTGTTAATTTTAAATTATTTTAGCTCTTCTCGCCTGAAACACAGGATATCCTAGTTCAGGCACGTAAGACTCGGATATAAGCTTATATTTAAGACTCAATGTAATTCATGCTGTAATGTAATTTAAATAAAAAATATTATTAAAAAATATTATATTATTACCTAAAATTAGTTTTTTTTTGCTTTTTAGTGTTTTGGGAAGTCGGTTTAATTTCTTTGTAAAAAAGATTTTTTTATTTATTTATTTAATTTTAAATACTTTATGCACATTGTACAACGGCGAACTTAACGCCTTAGGCGTTCTCTGCCAGTCTACCTTAGGGTGGTGGTGAAACAGAAGTGGTAGGTGCAACACAGTTTGAGCATAAGTGCAAGATAATAAAAAAATATATTTATGTATTATATAAATATAATAAATATATATATATATTCCTGAATCCAAGAGAAGAAAGTGAAGAAAATGAACTAGCGTAATGATTCCGCCAACTTGCCATGAATGTGATTACGTAGTTTAATTTTAAACGTGTGTCAACTATTTACCATCCTGACCTCCAAGGGTAGCTCATTCCAGAGAAGGATAGATGTAACAAAGAAGGAAGAGTGAATAATATCTGAACGGTGAGCAGGGCAGTGAAGAAGACGATTATTAGAGGAGCGGAGATTTTTATTGTGCTGTGAACACACATACTGAAAGTAGGAGGTTAAGTATGAAGGTGAAGACGGGGTATATAGTATAGAAAAAAGAGTAGTTAATGCCCTTATCACACGTCGTTGTCTTTTCGGTAGCCATTTAAGTTGCGCTCGATACGCTGACACATGATCGTACTTGCGAAGGTTAAAGGCGAATCGAATGCAATTATTGAGCCGGTCAAGTTTATTGAGCAGATCTGCATTCAGGTCATAGTAGCAAACATCACCATAGTCGATTATAGGAAAGATTAAGGTTTGCATAAGCATTGCTTTTACATGGACAGGGAGCAAGTTTTTAAAGCGATAGAGAAACCGCAGCGTGTTCGTGATTTTTTGACTGACAGCTGCAACTTGTGCTTGCCAATTGAGTGAGGAGTCAAGTTGTAGGCCCAAATTCTTCACAGAGCAGCTGTACGGTATATCTATCCCGTCAGATACCAAAGTTGGCAAACCAAGAGCGTCTACTTTTCCTAAATTTCTTGAGCTACCAATGATAATGGCTTGGCATTTGACAGGATTAACTGCCACTCCGAACCTGTCAGACCAACTCTTGACTACCTCCAAGTCCTTGTTCATTTTAACAAGCGTAGCTGCCAACTCATTCACTTTTGTGTGACGATACAACTGCAAGTCATCGGCATAGAGATGATACGAACACTGAAGTTCAGGAGTAAGGAAATTTATAAATATAGAGAATAACAGAGGTGAGAGTATGCCGCCTTGAGGAACGCCAGCATTCAAAGTACACCTGGTAGATGAATCCTCATCCACCCGAACTGACTGCTGGCGATCATGAAGATAAGAAGAAAACCAGTCTAACGCCTTAGAAGAGACCATAAGATTTGATAGAATAGATAAAAGGATATCGTGACTGACGGTATTGAACGCATTTGAAAAATCCACGAGTACCAACACTGTGAGATTAGCGTCTTCCATAGCAAATCTAATATCGCCAGTCACTTTGAGGAGGGCAGAAGAAGTGCTGTGGCTCGGCCTAAATCCGGATTGGAAAGGGCTCATTAGCTTATTGCCGTAGATGAAACGAGCAAATTGCTTATGAGCACAAGCCTCAAGCAGTTTGGATAAGAAAGGTAGAATGGAAATTGGACGAAAGTGACTAGGGAGAGTGAGACTGGAAATTTTAGGAAGAGGACGCACGTAAGCTTTCCGCCAAAGTGAGGAAAAAACTCTAGAGTAGAGAGAAAAGTTTATGATATGAGTGATAACAGGAAGGATTGGGACTAGGATAGGGACAATCATCTGACGGCTGATGTTATCACACCCCGCCGCCTTAAACTTGATGGACAGGATAATCTTTTTGACCTCTTCCTCGTCGACTGGCACAAAATCAAAAGATTTGATATCGGGACGCGTTAGACCATGTATATAATTGAGAGTATCTTGCTTCATTAAATAGTCCAAATGAGAGGAAGAAGAAGTGCAGAAATGACTATTTAAAGTATCAAAACTAATTGTGTTAGGCAGGTCCAAATGTCGCGATTTGCCAATACCCAGAGTTTCAAGAAACTTCCAGATGTCAGCAGAAGACGAGGATGATATATTATTCAATATATGGCGGCGTTTAGCATTACGTATCATCGTATTACACCGATTCCTCGCAGTTGTTTTCATCACTACGGTCTTTTTAAAATTTACGGAACGCACGGTCCCGCCTACGCATTGCTATACGTATGAGTTCAGTCATCCACGGTGCTGGCGGCCGTTTCACTCTGACTTTTTTAACTGGTGCATGGCGATCATATAATATGTTCACCATGTTATTAAAAATCAAAATTTTATGATCTACATCATCAGAAGTCATTAATGGTGTCCAATCAATATCTAGCGCATCCTTGACCAACCGCTCAGCATCCATCCTTGCAAAACAACGCCTATGCAAAATCTTAGGCTTGGGCTTAGGAGGTTTGAGGATATAGGAGAGGAAAATAAGGTCGTGGTGAGAAAAACCAGGCGCAGTATATTGACCGTGACAGGAAATAAGGGAGAGGTTAGACGTCAGAATTAAGTCCAGCCAGGAATCATCACCAATCGTAGATCGGTGAGTAGCCTGAAGAGGTAAAATATGCAAGCATCCAGCAGCCTGATTCCAAAACGTGCAAGAGTTTACGGGTTCGAGGAGAGTTGGGAGCAAGGAGATTTGTATTAAAATCACCCATGACGATGTAATGAGCATACTCAGCACCTAACGATTCTAAAACCGATTCCAAATCAGTGAAGTAGTCTACAGAGGGGGGGCAGTAAACCACACCAATGACGGCTTTGGCTCCTTTAACTGAAACCTCCAAAAAGAGAAATTCAGCACTAGGCAGAGGACTAGAAGAAGTAGCCAAGATCTTATAAGGAAAGTCCGATCGAAGGTATATTGCCACGCCACCCCCTCTTCTCCTAAGCCGATCATTCCGAATAAGAACGAAGCCAGGAAGAGGGTACGAGGTGGATAAGAGATTTGGTTTGAGCCAGCTCTCGGAAACCAGGACGGCATGCACATTGCTGTTGAAAAAAGTCTCATATAGTTCACTATAGTGACTAGGAACACTTTGAGCGTTAATATGACACACATTTAACACCTTATCTGTTTGCTTGAATTGATTTCTCAATGTATCCCCAAGTGTATCAGTCAGAGAACAGAAATTAACATCACTATTACTCACATCCAAAGACTCATTGGCAGAATGAAAACAGTCGTCATCAGAATTCATAAATCCTAAATATACAAACTAAAAAAATATTACTAAACAAATAATTAATGATTTTAAAAATACAAACAGAATAAACCTTCACCCGCCAACTAACACCAATAAAAAAATTTGAAACAACAACATAAAACAAAACAAAACAACAAAACTTTAAAGAACATAAAAAAAGAATGAGACTATTTCTGAACGAGAAGTATTTGATCCGTGCAATGACTGACATTTTAGTATATATACTTCCCTGCCGATTTCGGCTATGGTGACTGCTTTCAGTTATCACTGAGAGAAGAACTAGGATGATCAGCTCTTCTATGCGCCCTTTGATGGCTGCAGTACCCTATTTTATGTGTAAACGTGCGCGAGCGTTGGCTGCACGTTAGGATACCGTCCACGTAGTTATAATGAATGGCTACTGGTGTTTTAGCCTTAAGAGCATCACGCTTCGCATCCAGTGCGGATTTCCTTTGCTCTTCGAAATCTTTGATCGCATTTTTAAGTAGGCCTCTCCATTCAGGGCGGCAAATGGCTTTTGTCTCCCAGTTCTGAGGATCAATGTTGCACCTTTTCATGTGTCTTTTCTGAACATCCTTGAAGCGTAAGAACTGGCCACCTTGTTTCCGTCTGCCGTTCTGGAGTTCAGAAAAGAAGATGCGTTTGGCCACCCTATCATCATCCATGCGTAAAACATGACCGCACCATCTGAGCTGTCGCCGCATCAGGTACGCTTCTATGCCGCAGACATTCGCGCGTCGTAGCACTTCGGTATTTCTAATCCGATCCGACCATTTGATTTTCAGAATGTCTCTTATGCACTTTAGATGAAATCGGTCCAGCGCCCGTATATGTTTCCGATAGAGGACCCATGTTTCAGCAGAGTATAAAAGATTTGGGAGGACTATGGCCTTGTAAACGGAGATTTTTGTCGAAAGCTTCAAATCATGTGTGTGTAAGACCTTGGCTCGCAATTTACCGAAAACAGCTGATGCAGCGCCAATGCGATGGTTAATTTCGGTATCAAGGTCACACTTGGATGTAATTGTGCTGCCCAGATATTTGAAGGTATTCACTTGCTTCAGCTCAGTATCGCCAATGTTTACCTTGATAGGTTCTGTAGCTCCTTGAGAGTCGCTTGCCATTACCTCAGTTTTCTTAACACTGATTTTTAGACCGAAACGACAACAGACATCCTGAAGGTTAGTCATCAGGTTCTGGAGCTCTTGTGCAGAGTTGGTAACAAAACACAGATCATCAGCGTACATGATCTCCGTTATAAGAGCATGAGATACTTTAGTATATGCTTTTAATCTGGCCAGGTTGAAAAGTCCCCCATCAGTCCTGAAACGTATTTTGATTCCAGCAGAAGTTTGTTTGAGTGCTTCACTGACAACGACAGAAAAGTAGAGAGCAAACAGTGTTGGCGCAAGCACACAACCTTGTTTGACCCGCGGGCGGGGCGCGGGCGCGGGCGCTCGGGATTCCCCCCCCCCGCGCGTTGTTGGCCGACCGCGACACGACCGGCGCACCGCTCCATTGTATATATTAGTCTATGCTCGTCTCTTCACTGGGCACACACGTGCCAACTATACAGCCCTTATTATCTCCACTAATAGTATAACAGTAGAAATTAATTACCTATTTATCCTAAGTAAGTACCTACACCATACTTTGTTGAAAATTTAATCTGATTTGATAACTATAATAATAAGGTAGTAAAGTGAGTTACGATTCGACGCGAATTAATGGATAGCCCGAGTGACGTAATCGCTGTTTGTCGTATGTACCTACATAATTCTCGAAACATAACCAGGCCTCTGTCACTCTCTGTACTTGCGCGCAATAAATGCCTACTGCTTGCTGGGTTGCAACCCAGCTGAAGAACTATCGACCCATTTCCCTCCTAAGCCACGTCTATAAGCTGTTCTCAAGAGTGATCACGAACCGACTTGCGCGAAGACTCGACGAATTCCAACCACCGGAGCAGGCTGGGTTTCGGAGCGGATACGGCACCATAGACCACATCCACACAGTGCGGCAGATTATACAGAAGACCGAAGAGTATAATCAGCCCCTGTGTCTAACATTTGTGGACTATGAGAAGGCCTTTGACTCGGTTGAAATCTGGTCTGTTCTGGAGTCCCTGCAGCGTTGTCAAGTAGATTGGCGATACATCCAAGTGATGAGATGTCTCTACGAAGCCGCTACTATGTCCGTCCAAGTACAGAATCAGCAAACAAGGCCCATACCGTTGCATCGAGGAGTGAGACAAGGGGATGTTATTTCCCCGAAACTGTTCACTAATGCAATGGAGGATATGTTCAAGACGCTGAACTGGAAAGGACGCGGCATCAACATCAATGGCGAACACATCTCTCACTTGCGATTTGCTGACGATATCGTCATCATGGCGGAAACGCTGCAGGACCTACAACAGATGTTGAACGACCTGGCTGAATCTTCTCTACGCATCGGCCTACGGATGAACTTGGACAAAACCAAGGTCATGTTCAATGAACATGTTCTACCGGAACCGATTGCGATACACGGCGCCGTTCTCGAAGTTGTTCGGAAATATGTATACCTCGGGCAGACATTGCAGTTAGGTAGAAACAACTTTGAGGACGAGGTGAATAGGAGAATTCAGTTGGGTTGGGCTGCATTTGGGAAGCTACGTCGAGTCCTAACATCGTTCAATCAGTGCGTCCTACCTGTCATGACTTACGGAGCCGAAACGTGGACACTGACGGTACGGCTGGTCCACAAGTTTAAAGTCGCTCAGCGGGCTATGGAAAGGGCTATGCTCGGTATTTCTCTGAGGGATCGCATCAGAAATGAGGTAATCCGTTAGAGAACCAAGGTCATCGACATAGCCCACCGAATCAGCAAGCTGAAGTGGCAGTGGGCTGGCCATATTAGCCGAAGAACCGATAACCGTTGGGGTAAACGAGTTCTAGAGTGGAGACCACGCCTCGGCAAACGTACACTACGTTTGACGTAGGACGTCCTCAGGCACGGTGGAGTGATGACTTGCGCAAGACGGCTGGCAGGAGCTGGATGCGAGAAGCCGAAAATCGATCTCAGTGGCGTGCACTTGGAGAGGCCTATGTCCAGCAGTGGACTGCGATAGGCTGATGATGATGAGGCTTGCTGGGCTACCGGTAGCCCCACGCGGCTCAGGGCGCACAACAGTCACAGCGCCGCGCGCGCTCCAATATTATTATTTTTATTTCGTGGCATGTTATGCTGTTGGTTTTTATTAGGTTTTTTAAGCTACCTAACAAACTGATGGATTATTTTGAGTTGTGTTGGTTTATATGCGACTATTGTAAAAAAATAAACATTTTATATTTATGAACTTATCTAGTAATTCAATTTTTTTTTAATTCAAAAATTCAAAATTCAAAAAATTCATTTTTTTTTTTTTTAAATTCAAAAATCAATTAATACTTATCTACTTTATGATTTTAACAACAGAGATCATTAGGTCCTTATTTTACTTTAGATACCTACCTACTTAGTTATATGAACTGGTATTGTGAGTTTTGTAGCTCAAAACACATCTCGAGTGTAAGTAGGTATAGTTCTGGTCCAACTTAAGGACGACTCGGAACATTACGCGTGTCGCTACGCAGAAACCAATTGCCACCGATTTCTAGGCCGATGCACCTAAAATTAGTTTTTTGGCTTTTTAGGGTTTTTGGAAGTCGAAATAATTTTTTTGTAATTTGTTTTTACAGATATCATAAAAATAAAAAACACAGCAAAAGCCATCCCAATTTCAAGTTTGTATCGGATGATTTAATGGATTTGAACGCTAGTTTTGATTTAATTATGGAAAACCAAAAAGAAATAACCAATGACCCAGAAGAAAGTAATATAAGTGAAGAGCGAACTTTACATAATATTATCACTGAAAATATAAAAACCGACAATGTTACCAAAGTAACAACTGAGGAAAATGTGACGATGAATCCAGATACCGTCCCTGAACATAATGAAAGTTTTGTTACTTTAAAATTAGATCATTTGAACTGTATCATATCAGAAAATAGTGCTCTGACCACCGAAAACCAAAGTCTTAAGGAAACAATTCAACGCTTCCAAAATAGTAAGTTTTCATTCTTTTTATAATATCTACATAGGTAGACATGGTCGAAGGTCGTGTGTTGTGGCATACCTACATTGGGAGAGGCTTATGTTCAACAGTGGTCTGTGATATCCCGATTTATTGATTAACAGTTTAAAAATACTAAAATTGATGTATTTTTCAGTTGAACAGGACACAAAAAGGGGATTTGCTGGAATTCAAATTCAGCTAGATAAAATATTTGATTTTAAATAATCAAAAAGCTTCTCAAATACCGATGAGGAAGCAAAGACACAACCGATAGATGACCTGATTGCTCAGAAAAATATCGAATTCCCAATAAACTCTATAAAGCAGTTAGACTCACTCGAAAACGAGCTCACAAACGTGAATTTCGAAAAAACATTGGTATAATTTTTAAACGTTAACTATCCAACTTTGTATTTCAAATAAATATGGCGTTACATTTTTTACATTTTGTTCCAGGTCAAAAAATTCTCGTCAAATTTTGGCACAAGTGGCCATCATAAACTAAACAAAATAGGATTACAAATATCAAAATCTTTTTTTACTGATGAACTCCTTAACCATTTTACTTGGAGAGGAATAAAAGGATGTTCTAAGCCACCTTTTATGCCATCCAAACTAATATTATAAATGCGAAAGTAACTCTGTCTGTCTGTCTGTCTGTCTTTCTGTCTGTCTGTCTGTCTTTTCTTCACGCCTAAACTACTGAACCGATTTGTGTGAAATTTGGTACAGACATAGTTTGAAACTTGAGAAAGGACATAGGATAGTTTTTATTACAAAAAATAAAAATAAAAAATAAAATTTATTCCGGACATACAGCGCCATCTATTGGTCGAACCAAAAATCTGGAGGAAGTCACTATTCCACGCGAACGAAGTCGCGGGCAAAAGCTAGTATATAAATATAAGAAATTGTTTTTACAAAATTTTACGTCTTGCTGACAACTCTTGCACTGCTTTAGAAGCGGACTCATTTCTCCAAAACAGTGCCATTAAACATAGTGGCCAACGAATCAAAAGAAAATCGTAAGTATAATCAACTTTTATGCTTCTATATTATTTTAATAATAGGCATGCATGGACTAAAAAAAGGAGTGTAAATAATATGAATTCGGTTTTCATTAACTTTTTAATTAAGCTACTACTATTTTATATTTTTAAGTTAAAATATAATAATTTTTGATGTCTATAAACTGAATTAAAACTACGTGTTTTATTTTTAGGTGTGACATGAACATGAGCAAATCAAAAAAAATGAGGACTATATCACATGAATCTACAGTAAATGAAAACTTAGATCCGATGGAAAATGAAATCGGTCTGTACCTAGTTTTACACACATACGCACACACATATACACAAACGCTGGCACGCACGAAGCGCTCAAGCCAAATTTACACAAAACTAGCGTCTAATTAGTATCAACTCATAAATACTGATATGCACTTGCGAAATAACTTATCCTAAATTGATTTTTTGATTTACAGAAGACGATACGTTAGACACAACAAAATGTGCAGATCATCAATCAGTTCAAGCATCGAAAAAAGTGACTGTACTTTCCGAAGTCAAAATAAATCATAAGATTATGGATTCGCAACATGCCTCCAAAATGGCAAATATAAGTTATGATAACTTAATAAATTTTCAAGATTTTAATGAAAATGCACAATGAAGCAAAAGTGCATAACGATGTCAAATTATATTTTATATTAATAACTTCTTTTTCATCTTTATTTTATAATATTTGTGTTCTTTGCTCATGATGTGACGGGTGAAGAATTAATTAATAAGTGGGTCTACAAAACGCAAAGTTGTAGTACAAAATGGCTGATTCTAAAATAAAAGAAAAAACTTTATTTTGTTCTTATGGTTTTTATTTATGGTACACCCAACGTTGTCAATACTGGAATAAATACCATTTGCGTGTTGCAAACCATACATAAAAGTTTACATTTTACATCTTTCAAATTATATTCTTTTGGTGGTTCTGTCACTTCGTAATCAAGTGATGTTGCGTATATATTGATATGCGAAGAATTAAACGGTCGCTCAAAAAAATCAAATTTGTTTTTTATACTTCTTCCAACGATTTTAATTTAATCATGCTTAGAAATTGCGTATTTCATTTCTATAATGTCATTACCTACACTTAAAAACCACTTATCTTTAATGTTTTTTGACAACTCGTAATTCTTATTAATTTTGACAGTATTAAATACTTTATCACCTGTTTCTATGAAACTTTGACATTTAACGACAGGATAGGCCTGTTTACATTTTTGGTTCTCGACATTTAATTTTGAAAGCTCTTGTAAGCGATTCACTACTTGCTCTAATGGTTTATCACCTTTTCGTAACAGGTTTTTTATTCGAAATAGCATACTTTCAAATGGATATGCACTTAGAGAAGGTAAAGAACCAAATCTCGAGATGTCATTTACTATATGGCATAAATTATGAATATTACTACTTACTGAGTCTTGGCCGTAAATTTCTGCAAATTTTTCGATATAATTAATGAAAAGTTTTTCAGCTATGTGACGGTAAGATATATAAGCATCAGAATAACATATAGTGGTGGCACAAAACAATGTCAAAAAATGTTGATAGACTTCAAATGATAAATATTCTTTAAGCACGACTGGGCCGAAGTATAACAAAAAGTTCTTAAATTCAGCAGCTTTCCAAAAGTGAAGGGTATCTAATTCTCTCATCCTTCCTTGTTGTATTTCAGTTGGTGTTGTTAATTTTATTTCCATTATCTTTCTCAAAATTTCTTGAATTTCTTTTGCTGACCATTTGGTTCTAAAATTAAAACTGCCATTAGACCATCCTAGTAAACATCACTTCATAACACCCAAATCTAACAGATGAAGAGCATCTGCAATCGTAAAATCATTAATTAGATCAATGGGTAAATCTTCAATCGCACTTTTTTCTTTGTGGTGATCTGGATCAATTCGATTTCTGAATGAATGGTCTGTACGCAAAGGCATGTCCGTTCTGGGAAAGCTCATGTGTCGACCTCTTCTGTCGAACTCTCCAATAACTGTACATTTCATGCACCCATGATAACTATTGAAGCCCACAGTACCTGCAGTAAAAAGAGGAACATAGCATGGCATGTAGAGCGTAGCATTAACATAGTGTGCTAGTCTCATCTTAGGCTGTAGATAAATGGCAATCTACTAACGATAGCGCTAATCGAAAAGTCAAAAATGTATGGGATTTACATAAGCTAGCTAGTTACTAGATTGCAATTGTCTCTGACATATTACTACGTGGCTTGTAAGTATTTTATATGTACTTTTTGTACCTAAAAATACCCAGTTACCAAAAATACAGATTGCAGAGCAAAATACTTAGATCTCTTAATTTGATATCCATCCTCCGAGCCTTTTCCCAACTATGTTGGGGTCGGCTTCCAGTCTAACCGGATTCAGCTGAGTACCAGTGCTTTACAAGAAGCGACTGCCTATCTGACCTCCTCAACCCAGTTACCCGGGCAACCCGATACCCCTTGGCTAGACTGGTGTCAGATTTACTGGCTTCTGACTACCCATAACGACTGTCAAAGATGTTCAGTGACAGCCGGGACCTACAGTTTAACGTGCCATCCGAAACACAGTCATTGATGTCTAAGATTTACTTAGAAAGTACATACAAACTTAGAAAAGTTGCATTGGTACTTGCCTGACCTGGAATCGAACCCGCACCCTCATACTCGAGAGGTTGGTTCTTTGCCCACTAGGCCACCACGACTTTTCACGATTCTCCAAAAATACCGATTGCATCTCTTAATTTGATATGTAATCGGTATTTTTGGAGAATTATAATTTACGATTATACTAGGTCTACATAACTAGAAGCGTTAGGTAATTATTGTTGAACTCACCTTTTATAAAGCACCTGTAGCCACTCACACTCACACATTCATCACACACACACATAAAAATCTTATTTACATAAAATATATATTTACAATATATATTACTTATATATGTCACCGTAAGATTACAAACATCGTTAGATTACAATCTATCTCGAGAGATTGTAAACTGTCGAATTATTGTGAACCCTAACATCTGATTGCAATTGAACGTATTATTTTTCGCTATATTATAATCTATCAATGTAAAGCGGTCAAATTGTCAACTGGCGTAGAACGGAATGCATCTTGCGCGCTGATTGGTAGAACGTAATGTGCCCCCGCCGCTGCGGCATTCGCCATTTTGTTTGTTTATTTCGTTTGTTGTCGATTGTGTAAACAACTGTGTTTTCGTGATTATAAATTGATTTCCTGTTGAAAATAACTTATATCTTTAGAATTAGTTATATAAAAGTGTTGAGGATGTAAAATTTATCTGTGATTAACCAAAGACAAGCAGTTTGAACGATAAACCAACAAATTAGTGTTAGTTTCCGAACATAACCTAAATTACATTAATTTCTCGTGTTTCAATATTTGTATATGCGTGGAAACTTACGCGTTCTCATTAAATAATATTAGCCATGTCGGATATTGAGCCTGGTCAACAAAATAACTCAGAAAAAAAATATATTGTTAATCCGAACGAATTTACCATAGAGCTACAAAAATATTACAGTGGGCATAATGAAAATAGTAAAATTGTATTTTTCATTTTCATTTGAATTGCAGGATAAAATGATTGTTTATTATTTAAAGTTTGTTTTATTATTGTCCAATTTAAATTGTTTGAGGACAAAATTAAGTACCCTTTTTTATATAAGAGGCTTTTATTTTTTTTTAATATTTGTTTGTGTTTGAAGACAAACTACCTAATTGTTTTGTTTCTTTTTTTTTTATAAAAGTTTCTTATAATTTTCCAATTTCAATTTGTGTTTGAAGAATAAATATTTCGTTACAATTTGTTCCCTCCATATGTCAGGAATACAGTTGTGCGCGAGCCGGCAACGCGTGTGCACACGTTTGATGCGCGCGCGTATACGTCTTTCTTGCGACAAGCTTTTGTTTTTATACTTATTTTAGTAATGAGTACTGAAAATGGGTGAAGAGCAGTCTAATATCGACTTTTGCTACACTAGTGGCAGTGAGATAATGGAGGAGGATATAGGAGTGGAACGTGAGCAACAAGATAACAGGGATTTGACAGCAGAGAGGAGTGTGAATGAGAAAGAGAAGGACGAGCAACGGCTACCAGAAAAGAGAGGCCGTCAAGATGACGAGGAGATCGTAGAAGATGATGATGGTTTTACCACGGTAATAAGAGGGCATAAGAGACCTGCTAGAATAAATTCGAAGGATCGTGATTTGTCGAGCATGACCAAGGAGGTTGGCGAGCCGGAAAAATGTATTGTTTGTGTCACAAGTAACAAAGAAATGTTACCCAAACAATTTGGTATGGCAAAGTGGTTACGAGCGGCAGGCATTGAAAATATCACGAAAATGATGTATAAGGGTCCATATAAAGTTTTGATCCAATTTGAAAATAGAGAAAGTGCTATGAAATTGATGACATCCACAAAATTACACGAGTTAGAATACAGAGCCTACATTATTAATGAACTACAATTTACTTATGGTATTCTTAGACAGGTTGACCTAGAAATGGATGAAACCGAAATCATTGAAAATCTTAAGTGTGAATTTGAAATAGAATCAGTCAAGCGTCTTAAAAGACTAGATGATAGCAGCAAATGGATAAACTCTGAAACAATAAAAATATGTTTTAAGAGCTCAACTTTACCACCATACGTGTACGGGTATGGTTGTAGGTTTCAAGTTGAGCCGTTCACATTTCCTGTGTCTCAGTGCTCCATATGTTGGAAA
This sequence comes from Helicoverpa assulta, assembly GCA_963856015.1. Classification (NCBI taxonomy): domain Eukaryota; kingdom Metazoa; phylum Arthropoda; class Insecta; order Lepidoptera; family Noctuidae; genus Helicoverpa; species Helicoverpa assulta. The sequence goes on along the minus strand of CAWLCW010000001.1, from coordinate 11,620,660 downwards.
TATGGCCATCTTTCCCGTTCATGCCCTAACAAGAACCCTATTTGTCCTAAATGTGGAGAAAAACACGCAAATTGTGAGACAACAACATATGTATGCGTCAACTGTAAAGGGCCACATATGGCCTTAAACAAAAAATGCCCTATATTTCTGAAGGAGAAGGAAATCAGGAACATAATGACTAAGGATTGCTGTACGTATAGAACAGCATTAGAGAAATATACCAAAAAGGCAGAATGTCATAAAAAGGCAACATACCAAAATGAACTACATAAAATACACAGCCAAGTAAATATTATGCAACTGAATTCTGAAACTAACACCACTCAAGGGACGGGCGAAGACCAGTCAAACCGGTTTTTTATCAATACAGAGGCTATTATCCATAACGCGATGTCAACAAGCGATAGTTGTGCGGAAGCGGAGGAACCACCTGATGATAATACTAACATTATAAAAAAGAAGAAATTACAGAAACATAAGTCAAACGAGAATAGATCCCAAAATCGTTTATATAGCGAAGTCTTAAGTAATCCTAGAGGAAAAGAATGTAGTGATAACCCCAAAGAAAGAGACACCAAAAAAGCGACAAACAAACCTACTCCAGACATTGATTTGAGTTTTTTGAGTGCCGTCAAACGCATAAAAGATATTTGTATATCGAGCGGTAGTATAGAGGATAAAATAAAAATGTTGGGTAGCTATTTGATACAAGTTTGTATTCAGGTTATCTTAAAATTTGTTAAGAACGTCGATTTTTGTGGTAAGTTAATATCTATGTTCATAAATGGCTAATGCTAATAATAAAAATAAGAGGGTAATGTTCAATATTATGCAGTGGAATGCACAGAGTTTACGCCCTAAACGAGCTGAATTTGAACTGTTACTTGTCCAAGAAAAGATACATGTTGCAATTATATCGGAAACTTGGCTTGAAATAGAATCGTATTTCAAAATTAGTGGGTACAATATTTATAGAAACGACAGAATGGACGGCTATGGAGGGGTAGCTATATTAGTTCATAAAACAATTAAGGTACAAGAATACCCTATTAAGATTAATAATTTAGGAATTGAATTAATATGTGTGAAATTATTTAATAATAATTATATTAGTCATATCATTTCAGTTTATTGCCCAGCATCAGTTCGATGTACACAACTTGATTGGGAACAATTGTTTTCACTATTTCCAAACAAATGTATCATAGCTGGTGATTTTAATGCTCATCACTTGAATTGGTCTACTAAGAATGATACTCGTGGTGTTCAATTGTATGACGCAGCATTAGATGCGGGATATATTTCCCTAAATAATAAAGATATAACTAGAATGAAATATGTCAACAATATCGTTCAGAAAACTTCTCCAGATGTAACGTTTGTCTCATCGGAATTGTCTTATATGTTAGATTGGAAGGTACTTAATGAAAATCTAGGTAGTGACCATCTCTTTATCAAAATTTCGCTTTCTTATGTAGGTTCTGCCAAAATTACTTCCAAGCGTAATTTTAAATTAGCAGATTGGGGAAAGTACACAACGTCATTAAATGAATATTTTGCACAGACTTCATCTAATATCTCTAATGAGTCAGTACAATCGTTATATAACACATTCATAAGAGTAGTTAACAAGGCGATGGATGAACACATTCCAGTGTTAAAAACACCTACTGACCCTAATAAATGTTTCCAACCTAAACCGTACTGGAATCCCTCCCTGTCTAATTTAGTAGCACAGCGTAGATTAGCCTTGAGTCAATTTAGGAAAAACCCCACACCATATAATCTTAACATATTAGAGGGTAAAACACTAGAAGCTAAAGAAGCAATTCGAAAAGCAAGGTCAACTGACTGGCAAAATTATTGTAGCAGCATAGACGAGCAAACATCTAGTTCGGAGATGTGGAAGCGTATGAGATGGGCCAAAGGTTTTGGATTACCAAATACTAATTCACAAGTATCGAGTGAACAAAAAGTCGAGCTTCTTTCTAGTCTTACACCAGATTATGTTCCGACAGAGATGCCCGAGTTTCATTCACATAACTTGTTACTAGAAAAACATTTTACTATACATGAAATGAACAATTGTTTTAAAAAGAAAGATACAGCACCAGGACATGATGGAATAACCTATTCTATGCTATATCATTTGCCCCTTAATGGAAAGCTTTACTTGCTAGAAATATATAATCGTATCTTAGATACAGGTGCGGTACCAGTTCAGTGGCGGGATATATACATTACGCCTATACCAAAATCTTCACCAGCTGGTGTCATTAAACTGAGGCCCATTTCATTAATTTCATGTGTGTGTAAATTGTTGCATACTATGCTTACTAGGCGTCTGGAGTGGTTTATAGAGAAGAATAAGTTGTTGTCTCCATTCACATCAGGTTTTAGAAGAGGACAATCGTGCCAAGATTGCTTAGTCAAATTAGTTAGCCAAATATATTTAGGTTTCTCAAATAATTCCCCGACGGTTGCATGTTTCTTAGACATTGATAACGCCTACAATAATGTAGTAATTGACATAATGGCAGCAACGTTAGACAACATTGGGATTGGTAAAAGTATATGTAGGTATCTGTGGAACTTTTTAAACGAAAGGTATTTGTGCATCAAAGATGAAGGTAATCAGAATGGCTACTTTGTAAGACATACAAATAAAGGTTTGGCTCAGGGTGACCCGATGTCCCCACTCCTCTTTAACATTGTAACTATTCGATGTTTTCAAGCATTTAATAACGTCAACATGTGTCAGTATGCAGACGATTTCGTGTTGTTTATAACCTCTAGTAATCTTATGGAATGTAAACAAGATATGCAAACAGCTTTATATAGGTTTTGTGATGTTATAAGGGAAGTTGGTTTGGAAGTATCAGCAACCAAATCAAAGGTTTGTATTTTTTCTAGGGGCTTTAAAAAAATAAATATTGATTTAAAATTGCATAATTGCAGACTGGATTTGGTAGATAGTTACAAATATCTGGGCGTTTGGCTAGACAGATGCTTGCGTTGGTCTAAACATATTAATGTAATTGTAGAAAAGGCTAATAAACATCTTAATTTACTTAGAGTTTTGGCGGGATATTCTTGGGGTTTGCATCCGAAGCATTTGCGGCACGTCTATATCGCATTAATCAGAAGTCGTTTGGATTATAGTAGCTATTTATATGATTGTAGTGCTAAGTGTCATTTGTACAAGGTTACAAAGATTCAAAATCAGGCTCTAAGGATTGTAGGAGGATTTATCAAATCTACGCCGATCCATGTCATGGAAAGTGAACTCTGTGTACCTCCACTGCATTTAAGGAGAAAGTACTTAGCGTGTAAATTTTGCCTTAAGTCTAAATCCCTACTAAATGGTACAATAACTAGATTGTTATCTGATATGCAAATTGCTTGCAATAACTATTATTGGAGAAACAAAACCACTCCGTTGCTTGTTTGTGTGTATGATGAAGTTAAGGAAGAACATGTTGCTTCTAGTGAGCCCCTAAACATGTTTACGTTAAGAATGTGGGTAACTAATTTTAATGTGAATGAATTAATTGTATTAAACTTAGACTGTGTTACAAAATCAAAGAAATCCTATGAAAACAGTTTCTTAAGTCAATCAATTATTAATGAATTACATTTAAAATATAAGGATTGGTTTCCCATATTTACGGATGGTGCTAAGAATGTTAATGGTCAAGGAGCAGCATTTTATGTACCAAATGCACCAATGCCTCAACTTAATAATTGCTTTAAAATTGATGAGAAGGTTTGTATTATGACCGTGGAGCTTGTTGCGATATCAGAAGCATTGTCTTATGTCGGTAATGCTGGTGTACATAGGAAGGTGGTCATTTTGACTGACAGCAAAAGTTCACTTCAACACATAGCTCGATGCGCCTCTGGTTCCAGAGGTGCATCGATAGCTTATGTTATCCTACGTAAGATGGATGAACTTGCAGAACGGGGCGTGCTTCTGAGGTTGCAATGGGTTCCTTCTCACACTGGATTGAGGGGCAATGAAGAGGCTGACACTTTAGCTAAACTTGCAGCGACTTCTGGTAGACAACTAAATATTGTACCAGATTATTCAGAATTCATACCTAAATATAAAGAAAAATGTTTTGAGAACTGGAAAGAGTATTTCAATAAACGCTCAGTAGAAAAAGGCATATGGTATAAAACCATCCAGTGTCAGCCCCTTAATGTACCCTGGTGCGCAAACACTGATTTGAATAGAAAACTGACTGTTACAGCTCACAGACTCAGATCTGGACACATACCATGCAATAAATTTAATTTTATGATGAGGAAGACTGAGTCACCAAATTGTGATAATTGTGGCATTTGTGAGGATCTATATCATTTATTGCTGGAATGTGTTCGATTTGAGGCTGGGAGAACCTGGCTAGCAAATGCCTTTAAATTAAACAGACTGGACGTGGGTACATACAATGCGATTCTTAGTCAACCCAACTCTAAAGTGGCAAAGTGCCTTTTTGAATTAATGGCATCAAAGTAGTTTTGTTTTAGTATCTATTTAATTTTAAGTACTTACCTGTAAATTAATTGCAATCAGGTGTGATTAGGGTATAATGGGACTGGTATGCACAATGTGTAAAAGTCCTTATAATTATTAAAAAAAAAAAAAAAAAAAAAAATATGTCAGGAATATTAATTACATACTCGTACTAAATAATAAATACTTGAAGAATTTTTGAAGAGCATTTATTTTACTTAACTGACACCTCTATTTCATTCCTAACTCTACGGGAACTCCATGGGAACAGAACGGCTGGTCGTGATTGGTCGATCTTACAAAAAGACTGACCAATCAGGAAGAGCTTTCGGACAGTTGACAATTTCACAATTTCTCATCGATAGATTATAATATAGCGAAAAATAATGCGTTAAATTGCAATCAGATGTTACGGTTCACAATAATTCGACAGTTTACAATCTCTCGAGATAGATTGTAATCTAACGATGTTTGTAATCTTACGGTGACATATACACTACACTACACTAAAATTACATTTAAATACTATTTACAAGAATTATATACAACACCTACTATTCTGCCTATCTCCTTAAATCTATTTTATTTACTAATTACAATATCGTGCATTGGAAACAAACGGCTCAGTCGCGCGGTCGCCTGTCAAACAGGTTTTAGGAACTTGCCACGGCGTATGCGCCTACGGCGCCGCGCCGTCCAACACTCCGCGCCAGTCGAGATTTCGTCATCGGCCGCGAAGCCCGTGTCGCTTACTTTACCGCCCGCAAAACTTTTGCTATCGCACGTACTCGCTATCTAGTTTAATATTTCCAATCCTGTACTTATTTCTACTCCTTCTATTCTGTGTGGTGTATTCTATAATCTGCTAACTGTCTATCTTCCGTGTGTGAACTATAGCCTGTGCTTACGCAATTACACGTGCTACACTACTGGACTTGGGACTTTTTCTTCACACCCTTAGCACACGTCGACCAACGGAGCAGGTAGTACCATACTACTCAACCACCCACAACTGGTGACCCCGATAAGGACACTACAGGTACTTTTAAAAACAATAAGTGACAATGAGTGATAGCAGTGATTCCGGTAATACCGTTAACTCGCGTGCTAGCGCGAACGTGGCCATGCGGCAAAAACTAAAACCGATGCGCGTTTCCACTGACCGTGGAAAATCGGATGCGGCAAAATCGAAAATCAAGGTTCCTGCATTCTCAGCCGAGGACCCCGAGCTTTGGTTCGCACTGATAGAAGGCCAATTTTCTATGCATGACGTGACGGACGACTTTGAAAAATTCACGCACGTCGCCAACAACTTGGATCTGCAGTATGCGAAGGCCGTGAAGGATATTATCGTCCACCCGCCGCCTAAGCATCGTTACGAGAAACTGAAATCCGAGTTGGTCAAGCGACTTTCAGCATCTCACGAGAAGAAGGTTAGACAGTTGCTGACCCATGAGGAGCTCGGCGACAGGAAACCTTCACAGTTCCTGCGACACCTGCAAGATTTGGCCGGTCCTGCAGTGCCTGAGGATTTTATTAGGTCGATCTGGAGCAACCGTCTGCCACACAACATCCAGACCGTCTTGGCTTCGCAGCCTACTCACTCTCTGGAGCAGCTTGCGGATCTGGCTGACCGCATTTAGGAGCTCACTGCACCCTGCACTGTCGCCGCTGCAACTTCTACCAGCGCTCAGAGAAACAGTGCTTCCGAGGAGATCGCGGAGCTGAAGAAAATGGTGCAGCAACTTACGCTGAAGCTGGATGAGCATACGCGCGCGTCATGCTGTTCTGCGGGGCGTCCTTCTAGAGCACAGGAACGACGCCGCTCATCGCCGCGACATCGAAGCCGATCGAGGTCCAGCTACCAGAAGTACCCAGTGTGCTGGTACCACGCGAAGTTTGGGCCTCAGGCGCACAAATGCGACAAACCCTGCGACTACCACAAGGCGGGAAACGCGACGGGCAGTCGCTAGTGGCGACAAACGATTGCCCTTCATCGACGGGTCGCCTGTTCGTCACTGACCGCAGCTCGAATACGCAGTTTCTGGTAGATACTGGCAGTGACCTTTGCGTCTACCCTCGTTCTGCACTTCGAGAGCGTCGAGCCAAAACAAATTATGAACTTAGCGCGGCTAACGGAAGTGTCATCGAGACTTACGGCTTTATAGATCTTACGCTAAACTTAGGACTGAGACGCAATTTTGCTTGGCGTTTTATAGTAGCAAATGTAACTAAGCCAATAATAGGCGTTGACTTTCTTAGCTTTTATAATTTAATTGTAGATTGTCGCAATCAACGCCTAATAGATAATACGACAACTTTGTCAGCTAGTGCTTCTGCTGCTAATTCAAATATTTGTTCTGTTAAGGTTTCTGCAGGCGACGCGCGTTTCCACGCCATACTGAGTAAGTTTCCGGAGATCACACGCCCTTCAGGCACACCAGTCGTTCCAATGCACAGCACAGTACACCACATTAGGACCACACCCGGACCACCTATCTCATGTAACCCTCGTAGACTGGCACCGGACAAACTTAGAATTGCTAAGCGGGAGTTTGAGCTCATGCTTAACAATGGCACGGCGCGATCTTCCGAGAGCCCCTGGGCTTCTCCCCTTCACCTTGCGCCTAAAAAAGATAACGGCTGGCGACCTTGCGGCGACTATCGCATGCTTAACACACGCACTATTCCAGACCGTTTAGGCACATTCATGATTTCTCCCACTCTATTTCTGGTTGTACTATCTTTTCCACCATCGATTTAACGAAGGCGTATAATCAGATCCCTGTTTTTGAGGAAGACATACAGAAGACGGCTATTACCACACCGTTTGGCTTATACGAATTCCCCTTTATGACGTTCGGCCTGAGGAATGCAGGCCAAACATTCCAGAGATTTGTTGACGAGATGACGCGAGGCCTCGACTTTTGTTACGCATATCCTGACGATTTCCTAATTTTTTCCAAAGACGAGGCCGAGCACGAAACACACCTTCATCAACTTTTCACCCGTATGAAGGAGTACGGTGTGCTTGTTAACACTTCCAAGTGTGTCTTCGGTGTTCCCGAAATAACATTTCTAGGTTACCGTATATCGGCATCCGGCACCAAACCTCTGGAATCTAAGGTTGAGGCCATCAATGACTTCCCTTTGCCTAAAACGGTTAGGCAACTCAGAAGATTTTTGGGGATGCTTAACAGGCAACAGGCGATTTCTACCCCATTCTCAATCCAAGCTCCGTTGAATGCCTTACTTTCAGGTAGCGTCAAGGCATCACAGCCAATAGACCTGACCGGCGACGCATTACTGGCATTCAACAAGTGCAAGGTAAGTCTAGCTAATGCTGCATTACTCGCACACCCAGACAGCGAGGCTGAACTCGCTCTGGTGACGGACGCGTCCGACCACGCAATGGGTGCAGTTTTGCAGCAGCTGAAGGACAATGCTTGGCAACCTCTAGCATTCTTCTCGCGGAGGCTGAGTCCCTCTCAGCAAAAGTACTCAACGTACGACCGCGAGCTATTAGCCGTATACGAAAGTATAAAATACTTTCGTCATATGGTTGAGGCTAGGCACTTCGTGGTATATATCGACCACAAGCCGCTCACGCGTGCTTTTGCTGAGAGGAAAACAAATTGCTCACCTCGGCAATACCGACATCTAGACTACATCGCGCAGTTCACAACCGACATTAGACATATAGCGGGCAAAGACAATGTCGTCGCTGACCCTTTGTCACGTGTCGAAGAACTGCAGCTGCCTGTAGATCTAGATGTACTGGCTTCGTCTCAAACTGCTGACGAGGAGCTCTCTCTGCTTCTGAGAGGAGAATCTTCACTCCGCCTGGAAAAGTTAAGGGTCCCCAACTGCCGAACAGAGCTCTATTGTGACGTCAGCACTCCTTCTCCGAGACCTTTTGTTCCCAAGTCATTGAGGAGACAAATTTTCGACAGCCTGCATAGCCTTAGCCACCCTGGCGCAAACGCTAGTACTAAGTTAGTTGCAGAGCATTACGTCTGGCCCGGCGTACGCAAAGACTGTCGACAGTGGTCTCGTCAATGCTTGGCTTGTCAACGCGCCAAGGTTACCCGTCACGTGTCGTCTCCACTGGGCACGTTAGGCCTTCCTCGCGCAAGATTCGCTTTTGTCCATGTGGACATTATAGGCCCCCTGCCTGTGTCACAGAGGTACCGTTACTGTTTTACTGCGGTGGACCGCTTCACACGCTGGCCAGAAGTCACGCCAATGGTGGACATGACAGCCGAAACAGTGGGTAAAGCATTGATATCGTGGATATCCAGATTTGGATGTCCAACTGATATTGTCACCGATCGCGGGCGACAGTTTGAATCTTCTCTTTTCCAGTACCTTGGAAAAGTTGTCGGATTCAAACATCGCAGAACAACCGCGTATCACCCAGGGGTGGGGAACGGTTTGCAACGGGCTGGTGGAACGGTTCCACCGTCAGTTGAAGGCGGCTATAATGTGCCATGCGGATAATAATTGGGTGGACACTTTACCTTTAGTTCTCTTAGGTATAAGGAGCGCGTTAAAAGGCGACCTTCAGACGTCATCCGCCGAGTTGGTGTACGGTGAGCCGTTGCGTTTGCCAGGAGAATTCTTCCAGCCCGCGGAAACCGGTTCCACTGATATTTCAGATTTTACAACACGTTTGCGCAAATTCACATCTAAATTGCAACCTGCACCTGCTGCGCGTCACAACAAGGCCAAAATCTTTATTTACAAGGATCTAGCTTCTTCAACCCATGTCTTTCTAAGGGATGATACCTTACGTGGTTCTTTGCAGCCCTCTTACACTGGTCCTTACCCTGTAATTGAGCGTAATCACAAGACTTTTAAAATACTTGTAAAGGGTAATAGCGTCACTGTATCCATCGACCGCCTAAAGCCGGCCTATATGCAGACTGACTCGTCTTTCAACCCCACCCCAACTCCTACCCCTTCCAATAATCCTATCCCCGGTCCCAGTCCTATCCCTGTAGGTCAAAGCGAACTTTCCCAGGATGGGCTCGGAAGAACGCGCTCGGGCCGTACGGTTAGTTTTCCCGATTTCTATCGCCCGTAGTGACGGTCTCCGGGGGGGAGTGATGTAGCCACTCACACTCACACATTCATCACACACACACATAAAAATCTTATTTACATAAAATATATATTTACAATATATATTACTTATATACACTACACTACACTAAAATTACATTTAAATACTATTTACAAAAATTATATACAACACCTTCTGCCTATCTCCTTAAATCTATTTTATTTACTAATTACAATATCGTGCATTGGAAACAAACGGCTCAGTCGCGCGGTCGCCTGTCAAACAGGTTTTAGGAACTTGCCACGGCGTATGCGCCTACGGCGCCGCGCCGTCCAACACTCCGCGCCAGTCGAGATTTCGTCATCGGCCGCGAAGCCCGTGTCGCTTACTTTACCGCCCGCAAAACTTTTGCTATCGCACGTACTCGCTATCTAGTTTAATATTTCCAATCCTGTACTTATTTCTACTCCTTCTATTCTGTGTGGTGTATTCTATAATCTGCTAACTGTCTATCTTCCGTGTGTGAACTATAGCCTGTGCTTACGCAATTACACGTGCTACACTACTGGACTTGGGACTTTTTCTTCACACCCTTAGCACACGTCGACCAACGGAGCAGGTAGTACCATACTACTCAACCACCCACAACTGGTGACCCCGATAAGGACACTACAGGTACTTTTAAAAACAATAAGTGACAATGAGTGATAGCAGTGATTCCGGTAATACCGTTAACTCGCGTGCTAGCGCGAACGTGGCCATGCGGCAAAAACCAAAACCGATGCGCGTTTCCACTGACCGTGGAAAATCGGATGCGGCAAAATCGAAAATCAAGGTTCCTGCATTCTCAGCCGAGGACCCCGAGCTTTGGTTCGCACTGATAGAAGGCCAATTTTCTATGCATGACGTGACGGACGACTTTGAAAAATTCACGCACGTCGCCAACAACTTGGATCTGCAGTATGCGAAGGCCGTGAAGGATATTATCGTCCACCCGCCGCCTAAGCATCGTTACGTGTCTTTCTAAGGGATGATACCTTACGTGGTTCTTTGCAGCCCCCTTACACTGGTCCTTACCCTGTAATTGAGCGTAATCACAAGACTTTTAAAATACTTGTAAAGGGTAATAGCGTCACTGTATCCATCGACCGCCTAAAGCCGGCCTATATGCAGACTGACTCGTCTTTCAACCCCACCCCAACTCCTACCCCTTCCAATAATCCTATCCCCGGTCCCAGTCCTATCCCTGTAGGTCAAAGCGAACTTTCCCAGGATGGGCTCGGAAGAACGCGCTCGGGCCGTACGGTTAGTTTTCCCGATTTCTATCGCCCGTAGTGACGGTCTCCGGGGGGGAGTGATGTAGCCACTCACACTCACACATTCATCACACACACACATAAAAATCTTATTTACATAATATATATATTTACAATATATATTACTTATATACACTACACTGCACTAAAATTACATTTAAATACTATTTACAAGAATTATATACAACACCTACTATTCTGCCTATCTCCTTAAATCTATTTTATTTACTAATTACAATATCGTGCATTGGAAACAAACGGCTCAGTCGCGCGGTCGCCTGTCAAACAGGTTTTAGGAACTTGCCACGGCGTATGCGCCTACGGCGCCGCGCCGTCCAACACTCCGCGCCAGTCGAGATTTCGTCATCGGCCGCGAAGCCCGTGTCGCTTACTTTACCGCCCGCAAAACTTTTGCTATCGCACGTACTCGCTATCTAGTTTAATATTTCCAATCCTGTACTTATTTCTACTCCTTCTATTCTGTGTGGTGTATTCTATAATCTGCTAACTGTCTATCTTCCGTGTGTGAACTATAGCCTGTGCTTACGCAATTACACGTGCTACACTACTGGACTTGGGACTTTTTCTTCACACCCTTAGCACACGTCGACCAACGGAGCAGGTAGTACCATACTACTCAACCACCCACAACTGGTGACCCCGATAAGGACACTACAGGTACTTTTAAAAACAATAAGTGACAATGAGTGATAGCAGTGATTCCGGTAATACCGTTAACTCGCGTGCTAGCGCGAACGTGGCCATGCGGCAAAAACCAAAACCGATGCGCGTTTCCACTGACCGTGGAAAATCGGATGCGGCAAAATCGAAAATCAAGGTTCCTGCATTCTCAGCCGAGGACCCCGAGCTTTGGTTCGCACTGATAGAAGGCCAATTTTCTATGCATGACGTGACGGACGACTTTGAAAAATTCACGCACGTCGCCAACAACTTGGATCTGCAGTATGCGAAGGCCGTGAAGGATATTATCGTCCACCCGCCGCCTAAGCATCGTTACGTGTCTTTCTAAGGGATGATACCTTACGTGGTTCTTTGCAGCCCCCTTACACTGGTCCTTACCCTGTAATTGAGCGTAATCACAAGACTTTTAAAATACTTGTAAAGGGTAATAGCGTCACTGTATCCATCGACCGCCTAAAGCCGGCCTATATGCAGACTGACTCGTCTTTCAACCCCACCCCAACTCCTACCCCTTCCAATAATCCTATCCCCGGTCCCAGTCCTATCCCTGTAGGTCAAAGCGAACTTTCCCAGGATGGGCTCGGAAGAACGCGCTCGGGCCGTACGGTTCGTTTTCCCGATTTCTATCGCCCGTAGTGACGGTCTCCGGGGGGGAGTGATGTAGCCACTCACACTCACACATTCATCACACACACACATAAAAATCTTATTTACATAATATATATATTTACAATATATATTACTTATATACACTACACTGCACTAAAATTACATTTAAATACTATTTACAAGAATTATATACAACACCTACTATTCTGCCTATCTCCTTAAATCTATTTTATTTACTAATTACAATATCGTGCATTGGAAACAAACGGCTCAGTCGCGCGGTCGCCTGTCAAACAGGTTTTAGGAACTTGCCACGGCGTATGCGCCTACGGCGCCGCGCCGTCCAACACTCCGCGCCAGTCGAGATTTCGTCATCGGCCGCGAAGCCCGTGTCGCTTACTTTACCGCCCGCAAAACTTTTGCTATCGCACGTACTCGCTATCTAGTTTAATATTTCCAATCCTGTACTTATTTCTACTCCTTCTATTCTGTGTGGTGTATTCTATAATCTGCTAACTGTCTATCTTCCGTGTGTGAACTATAGCCTGTGCTTACGCAATTACACGTGCTACACTACTGGACTTGGGACTTTTTCTTCACACCCTTAGCACACGTCGACCAACGGAGCAGGTAGTACCATACTACTCAACCACCCACACACCTTGCAGGTGTATCACAAATGAAGCAACGGATTTTAATATGAATAGTTTGCCTATGAATCAGTAATCCATCTGTGAGTAATTTTAATAGCTCGTTTACAAATGGACGCAAAAACATTTCCAAAGGCGGTTTTGTATTTCCAAAATATATTGCTACAACTGATGGAGGGATATCCATGCAATCTATTTTGCACAAAATTGGCCAAAATTCGTTTTTCGTACTTTTGGCTAAAGGTAAACCATCTATATTAAATGTCAAATATATACATGTCGGTAATTCTGACATTCTTTGAGGTAAAACATCTTTTAAGCAATTTTCTAATCCATGATACCAATATTTACCATTACCCATTGGCAATATACTGTTAGATCGGGGTGTTTTTAAAAGACTTCTGCTATCTTTTGGTAAACAACTATTGAAATCTGTGTTTGGATGATCTCTTAGTATACCAATCAATTCGTTTAAAGCATTATGAGGAACTAGCTTTTGCCCGCGACTTCGTTCGCGTGGAATAGTGATTTTTGGTTTGACCAATAGATGGCGCTATATGTCCGAAATAAATTTTATTTTTATTTTTATATTTTTTTGTAATAAAAACTATCCTATGTCCTTTCTCAAGTTCCAAACTATGTCTGAACCAAATTTCACACAAATCGGTTCAGTAGTATAGGCGTGAAGAAAAGACAGACAGACAGACAGAAAGACAGACAGACAGACAGACAGAGTTACTTTCACATTTATAATATTAGTTAGGATTTGATACTTTAATGCCCATTGTTAAATTTCGTCTCTTACATTTAAAGCTTGTGTTTCATTGTCAGAATCTGACGATTCTGCGTCACATTCTTCGGCTTCTAGGGCGTATTTGGAAGTACATGGTTCTTGATTGGTATCACATAAAATAATAGGAGGGATCCCAACAGAGTCGAAAGTTGAGACTTTGGCACTAGGGACTATACCACTAAGCTCCTCGGTACGAAATTCCGTACTGTTTTCCTGTAAATAGCCTAGAAAAGAATAAGTTTTAAGTACAATAAAATGGGTATCCGTCAATGTGCCCTACCAACAATGCAACATCATGAAAAAAATATTATTATAATAAAAAAAACTTACATGTACGAGTACAATTACTTCAGATATTTTGGGACGTACTTATTTCTTTAACTCTTCTGTAAAAAGTTGAAGTCCATCGGAATTTACGTAGGGTTTTTGGTTGTTTACTCATTTTAAATTTCATTAAATGGTTGATAACGGCAGAAAACATAGACAGTTTGAGAATAACTGGCTCTCGTCATGTTTTTATATATGCAAGTTAGTGTTAAAGTGTTCTGGAACATCGACTACACATGTTACTACCCAGTTACAACACAATTGTGTCAACATTGCACACTGGTTACAAATCAAACGCAAAGTTTCTAAAATGTGTGGTTACAAATTAAGCTGTAAAGTATCGAAACAGCGACCACACAAAGGTACTGAATCTAGTTTCCGTCACATTTTTACTGAACCGTTACAACACATAAAAGCTAATCCCTACACAGTCACGTTGTGTCGTACCAGTTACGAAACTGTTGCGACTTGTTACATCTTTATCATATCTGCGACCAAAAATGGCTGTATGGGTACGACGCGGTGTAAAGATATCCGCCATTACCGAAGTTTTTTCCGTTCTATTTTAATTTTGTAATGGATTGCAGTGCGTTGCAATCTACGCAACGGTATATTCAAGATGTTATGCAGGCAGCTCGAGAATTGCTCGAGCTTAGTACGCTGATGCTGCTCTCGTGTTTTGGGTGGAATGAGTTTCTGCCTATGTATTGCTGTGGTGTCCGTGAACAACATGCCTTGCTCCTACTATGCTCCAGATGTTATGGGAAGAATCCTGTAATGTACCTACCTGTATGTAATTGGTGAGATCAATCCGGTTTTATTTAGCCTTTATGTAATACATGACTTGTAATCCATCTTGGTGGGTTATTAGTTAAAGACATACTGAAAGTGTATGAGAACTTGAGTTAGATTCACAGGTGCCATCGCTCATGACCAACAGGTTCTTTTTATACAAAAGGTTAGATAAATGTTTTAAAGCTTGAACAAGGTGTTATACAAGCTGGAACAATAATGTGCATCTTTTGGTTGCATTTGAAATCTTTTTGTCCCATGAAATTGGATAAGTAACAGGCTTACTATGTAAATGAGCCCAATAATATTTATTTCTAATCTTTCTGCTCATGAGAGTTTCAACAAGTACCTACCTACACAGAAATATAAGTTTACTGCTTTTGTGATATAAATGCACACTGATTTGATTTTGACTTACTCAATTTGTTTTCATTGAAATGGAATAGTTAAAATTATGCATTAGGCTCTAGATTTTTGGTGCCATTTTACAATTTACAAATTGAAAGTCTGTTTTCACACCTTACTTTTTATTTTCTTTTACTGAGTAATTTGCTTTATTTTTTGATGTTAACTAAGTTCAAATCTGTAACATGACAATGCTTGAGAGTCTGTCTATTGAATGTTTGGTTACCTTAGCCAGATGTTTGCTTGCTTGTCTTTTGACTACAGGTATTGAGGATAAGCCTAAGCCGTGTGAAGTGATGGTGTAAGCGCTCCAGGTGCTGTGTCATTTGACATAGTCAGAGTGGTGTGACACTTCATGCTCCTCGGATGCCCGACGTTTGGGCCCCAAACTGGAGAGGGCAGGTGCTGCATTCAAGCGGCTCCTGCCCAACCTGGGCGGCCCAAACGCCCCCTGCCGTAAACTCTACGCGGGGGTCATGCGGTCCATGGCCCTTTACGGGGCCCCGGTATGGGCACGTTCGGTACGGCCGCGGGCTGTACACTACCTGAACGTGCCCCAAAGGGTGATAGCCATTAGGCTAATCCGGGGGTACCGCACGATCTCCCGCGAAGCAGCTGGCCTACTTGCTGGACTGCCACCGTGGGATCTGGAGGCGAGGGTCTTCTTGCGCCTGTACGACTGGCGCGAGGAGGCTCAGCGCCGGGGAGAAACCCCGCTGCCGCGGCAAGTTGTCGCGCAGCGGGCAGAGCTCCGGCGCGATCTCATGGTGGCCTGGAGGGAGCGACTGTCGCAACCCAGTGCAGGGCACGCCACCATCGTGGCGGTAAGTCCCCTCTTTGAGGAGTGGCTCGGGAGGAGTCACGGCGCCCTCACGTACCACATGACGCAGGTCCTCACCGGACACGGTTGTTTCGGGAGGTACCTGCACCGCATCGGTCGTGAGGAGGCGCCCGGGTGTCACCATTGTGCGGACAGCCCCGAGGACACGGTGGACCACACAGTCCAGGTGTGCCCCGCATGGGAAGGGCACCGCCGGGTCCTCGTCGAGGCTTTGGGCGGCGGCGACCTCTCGCGTCCGGCCCTGGTTCAGGCCATGGTCCGGGGCGAGAGGGAATGGGATGCCGTCGCCTCCTTCTGCGAAGCGGTCATGCTCGAGAAGGAGGAGGCGGAACGCCAGAGAGTTCGCACCTCTCATCCCGGCCGCCGCGCTGGACCAGGTAGACACCATGGGCGCCGGGTGTCGCGAGATGACTCCCGGCCACCGTAGGCGTGGGTCTGTGGGCGGTGAGTTCGGGTGGCTCATCGTCCCTCTGTCTACTTAGACGACAGACCCGTGTCGACGGCGCGCGTTGTTCCACGCGCTCCTCAAAGAGATGTCAGCAACCCCAGCGGGGCCCAGCAGGGCCAAGGCCTGCCGGGGCTGCGGGTTGTTCGAAAGAGATACCGCGGCCCTGGTACATAAAAGGCCTATGACGGAACACGACGGTTTTTAGTCAGTAAGAGTCTGACACTCCCTCACCGCTGCTAACCCACAGCGGGAGGGGTCATTTGATGATTTTTAACGTCGGAAAAAAAAAAAAAAAAGGTCAGGTGATCTGTTCTATTGTTTTGATTACACATCGGAAGTAATTATGCTCTTAGCTGTATTAAGTGGAAAAATGTGTAATTGTACCAACCATTGGTATTGTCACCTATAATTATTCTGTGTAGCAAAAGCTGAAGTGAAGTTAACTACACGTAACTTATCAAACCGTAACGGTAGTTGTGTTTTCAGCGTTGCTGACACATGATTAGTAATAATGATATTTCTGAGACATAGTTTCAAACTTATCCCTTGAATTTATTTCTTTGAGAGCGAAAAGCTTTCCAGATTTTGATGGTCAGAAGTGGCCGAACGAAATGTAAGTCGTAAGTGCTTGTTCGCAGACTTGTACACGAGAATGTGTAACGGCCGTGTCGTGGCCCAAGCGCTTCTGTGCTGGTGCTGCTGATTGCGGCACGAGCGCTGCTCTGCCGGTGCTCCTGGTCGCGGCATAAGCGTTGCTGTGCCGGTGCTGCTGATTGCGGCACGAGCACTGCTCTGCCGGTGCTCCTGGTCGCGGCACAAGCTTTGCTGTGCCGGTGCTGCTGATTGCGGCACGAGCGCTGCTCTGCCGGTGCTCCTGGTCGCGGCACAAGCTTTGCTGTGCCGGTGCTGCTGATTGCGACACGAGCGCTGCTCTGCCGGTGCTCCTGGTTGCGGCACAAGCGTCGCTGTGCCGGTGCTGCTGATTGCGGCACGAGCGCTGCTCTGCCGGTGCTCCTGGTCGCGGCACAAGCGTTGCTGTGCCGGTGCTGCTGATTGCGGCACGAGCGCTGCTCTGCCGGTGCTCCTGGTCGCGGCACAAGCGTTGCTGTGCCGGTGCTGCTGATTGCGGCACGAGTGCTGCTCTGCCGGTGCTACTCGTCGCCGCACAAGCGTTGCTGTGCCGGTGCTCTTGATCCTGGCACGAGCGCTGCTGTTCCGGTGCTGCTCGTTGCGGTACGAGCGCTGCTGTGCTGGTGTTGCTGGTTCTGTTGGCTTATGCCTTCTGAATAGTCTGATCCTCTGGCTTATGGCTTCTGTATAGTCTGAGCCTCTGGCTTATGGCTTCCGTATAGTCTGAGCCCCTGGCTTATGACTTCCGTATAGTCTGAGCCTCTGGCTTATGACTTCCGTATGGTCTGAGCCCCTGGCTTATGACTTCCGTATGGTCTGAGCCCCTGGCTTATGGCTTCCGAATAGACTAAGCCCCTGGCTTGACTATGACTTGACTATGACTTCAGTATAGTTCGAATATTTGTTCTTGATAACATCTTCTTCCATGATTTCTTCTTACAACTAATATGTTTCAGCCTTACACTCGAAACCAGGTTAATAATTTACATGATTTCTCTGTATGCTGTGTGTGTATATGTGTACAACTAATATGTTTCAGCCTTATACTCGAAACCAGGTTAATAATTTACTTGATTTCTTTGTATCTTGTGTGTGTATATGTGTACAACTAATATGTTTCAGCCTTATACTCGAAACCAGGTTAATAATTTACTTGATTTCTTTGTATCTTGTGTGTGTATATGTGTACAACTAATATGTTTCAGCCTTACACTCGACACACTTACACTGGGTGGTATACCAGTGTGCTGTTTTTAATTTTGTACCTGTTATTTGATTTAAAGTTGATGTTATTTATTTTCGAGTCGCTGGGTGGTATACCAGTGTTCTGTTATTAATTTTGTATTTGATATTTGATTTAAAGTTGATGTTATTTACTTTCCAGTCGCTGGGTGGTATACCAGTGTTCTGTTATTAATTTTGTACCTGTCATTTGATTTAAAGTTGATGTTATTTATTTTTCTTTATTAAAATGGATCAGTACTTTGTTTGAGGTTTGTAAAACCTCCAATAATTTTTATTCTGAAAGTGTCATGTGTTAAGAAAAACGATGACGACCACGATAACCAATCGAGATTTCAATATGGCGAAATTGAGCCAGATCCAACTCGCTTATTGAATTTGCAGGTGTTCCGAGACTCAACCAGGCTCACCTAGATCCTGCCGAGGACGTCAGGGTGTCAGGAGAGGCCGTGTTAGCTGAGTAGTGTAGAATTGGGGTTCCTGGATCAAAAAAATCCAGGAACCCCAATTCCACACATGAATTATACCTACTAGACTACCTATCAATCAGTTAGGATCATTCGGAAACTTATGATTCAATTTGTAGAGGTAATATTCAGATTCTAACCTGATCTGATATCTGGTGTGTATGTGTGTGTGTGTGTGTGTGTATGTGTATTAGTCTGCCTATTTGTAAGTAAGTAGGTATAATCTTAAATGAACTGGATAATAAAGCTCCTATAATTGAAATATGTGCATAATGAATACAGAATAATAAACTTAACAAAATAATGCAGCCGTCTTCCATATTAGGAATCCAAGCATACCTACAGTTCGCTATATACAGCCAAGCGCCACACACGATGATAACTTATATATAATATTAATTATGATATCGAAATGAGGGATCTTATTCTTCACTCTACTGTTATTTATATATATGACGGCGCCACCGTCGATGTGTCAACCGTCGATCTGTCAACGGTGGACCTTATATAAAGCGGCGCGCGCGCACGACTCGGGTCCCACAAGGCTCGGTACTCTCCCCCATCCTCTTCACGCTATACACTAGCGATATTCCTAAGAACAAGCATGTTCAATTAGCCCTATTCGCCGACGACACGGCAATCTACTGCTCAGGCCGCAGCCCAGCCGCCATAGTGAGACATCTTCAAGCCTATTGCAACACCCTAGGTGTCTGGACTAGGCTATGGAGAATCGAACTCCACCCCGACAAAAGCCAGGCCATACTCTTTTCGAGCCCTCGCCGCAGGCTTCCTCCCGCGCCCCCGTCAGTCACCATGTTTGGTAGGCCGATTCCTTGGAAGGAGCATGCCAAATATCTAGGTGTAATCTTAGACCAGCGCCTCTCATTCGCCGAGCACATAAATAAGGTGCGCTCTAGAGCAGCCTTTGTGTACGGTAGATTGCACTTCTTGCTCAATTCAAAGAGCAAATTATCTCTTAAATGCAAGTTACGCCTCTACGTATCGTGCATACGCCCCATCATGATGTATGCTTGCCCTGTGTTCGCACAGGCAAACCATCGCCGCCTTCACAGAATGCAGGCCCTTCAAAACCGTGCTTTACGGAAAATCACAGGAGCTCCCTATTATGTTCGAAATGAGATTCTTCATCTCGACTTAAAAATCCCTACCATCCGCCAGTATATGAAGCGTGCCGCCATACGGTACTTCGAACGCGCTGAGAAACACGATAACTTACTTATCGTGTCAGCCAGTAATTATACTCCCTCCCGCATCAGTAGGATTCGCCGCCCTAGGCATGCCCTTCTAGAACCTGACGATGAGATAACTGTCCTCCAAGAGAGTAGTAAACTCACTAGCACCCTACACAAACACAAACCGCGTTCGTACAAACCTCGCCGCCGAGGTCCGCCGCGACGTCCCGTTCTCTGTCCTCCCGACCCTTGCTCATCGAGCCAGCCCGCGAGCTGAGCCAGTAGCTTTAAATTCCCCATTTAATAATAATGATCATATGATCCAGCCTGTCCTCTTGCTGCCTCCCCAGCGACGCCCTAAGCCGAGGTTCGACCCCATAGGGGGTACCCTTAGCGCAGTCGCTTAGTTTATAAGTTGTTTACGCCCCTGGCTGGAGGCCTTAAATTCTAGGCATCCACAGGGAAAAGTCCGGTTAAGCAGTACACGGCCTCCTAGGCTGAACTGCGAGATGCCATACCAAAAAAAAAAAAAAAAAAAAAAAAAAAAAAAAAGCACGACTCGGGTCATTCGTTCACCGACCGTTGCGGAGTGCACACCTCCCACGTGATAATTTATTTCGTTAATATTAATTGTACTGACTAATATTGTGTTAATTGGAATAAACCAAGTGACTGTGTGAAGACCTCTTTGTTTTATTTAACGATGTCGGATCCTGACGCCGACATCAGAAGTGGGATGCAATCCGAATGCCCACATCTGTTAAGGATTGCCCTGCATCGCCCACGTGTTCAAAAAAGTGAAAACGCTAGTGGCGAAAACATGATGTCTGATACGATACTGCTCTCGCATTGAAGCGAGCCAGGCAAGCACAAGGAAGAATCCAGGGTGGACACATCGCGTACCGCAACATGATGTTCATGGAGATGTCTATGAAGAACAAGAAGGACCAATGGCTAGAATGGTTTCGGGAGAATTCACCACGTTAAGATGAATTTCTTACCCACTAAAAAGAAAGAAAAAAAAATGGAACGTCGATTATAATTTAAAATGGAGTTTTTAGAAGAAGATTTATTAAGAATTTCAGCGAAGGTACAAGTATGGTAACCACGGTTATGGTAATGGTATCGGTTTCCATTGTTACATGTCAAGCTAGTTATTGAAGGTATGCTAGAAAATTAACCGAATTTGTCTTTTTTTTTTCATGTTTCAACAATGACGGTGATTATTGTGGAATATGGCGAGAAAATTACGACGTTGAATATAGCATCCCAGCTGCCTGCCAGGAGCCCAACGTGTCATCGTGAGGTCGGAGTGTTGGTGCTCGTGCATCTCCGTGGCTTCACGTCCGCTAAAGCTTTGCTGTACTGCGCGCCATAGCGATGTGCGATCGTCACGCACGTTGAGTGGAAAACCCGGTGATACCAATCCATTGTTCAATCCATCGTTTTATGTTGAGGTTATTTTTCACACGAGGTTATTAAACGTGGAACTGCCTCGTTGACTAGTGGTATTGGTAGATATGAACTGCGTCGTTGGTTTAGTTGTCACGTAGTGCGACTGTTGTGCGCGGGGTCTCGGGTCGGGACGAATTCGCTTTGCTGGTTTTGGAAATTTTCACAAGGCAGCCCGCAGCCTGGAAGATGCTAAGATTAGTCAAGAAAATCAACTAAGATTAGTCAAGAACGCGGCTAAATCCTATTCTGTCAAACTATAACATGTCTTGACACAATGACGTGTGTGCGTGCGTGCGTGCGTGCGTGCGTGCGTGCGTGCGTGCGTGCGTGCGTGCGTGCGTGCTTGCGTGCGTCACACTAGACAAGGCCCAGCATTACATCAGATTTGATAAACCACAAGTCCTTGCAAAAGAAAACCGATTCCTACCTAGGATGATTCGCGAGGCTATTGAAATTAAAAAACATCCAAATTTCAATAGAGAAGATGGCTGGTGCATACCACCTGCTTGGAATCCCATCATAGAAACTATTAAATCAAAATCCAAGCCTACAACTGCTCGACCTAAGGATACAGTGAGCTCGTTTTGCGTGAATCGGATTGTCAATAATAATCAACAAAATGTAGGGTAGCTGTTTGTAACTAATATATCAAGACGACCAACACCTTAGTCTGCCCGTGACCATGGATGCTGTAAAGGATCCGAAACGTCGGGATTAAATAATATTAATATAACCGCGATAAAATCCGTAAAAGTAGTTTTATTTAAATATTGACAACATATGGGTCAGCAACAAACCTTCACGATGGTAAGACCTAAACACATGTTATGGGTTTTAAGAATAGCAATCACCATTTATATGAATAAACTATGTAGTTACATTTAATGCTAAACACGAAATCAAAGAAAGATCGAATTGTTAGTCAGACTCAACTTGTAAATTACAAAATCATTACAGCTACGGTTGTTATTCACATCAACGCCTTCTACTCGATAGGCTTCACATAACCGTCGTGTCCCTTAACCGAGCTCTCAGCCCATCCTGGCCTCCTAGGGACCACAACCACAGTGACATGACACCAACTGCACCACAGATGTATACGGGTCTCTTCCTGGTCACCCCGATGCCGTCACACAGGTCAACGAGTCTTTTCCAAGTCACCCCGGTATCCGCCATTGGTACAAATTAACACAATGAAATGACTGAGTAGGTGAATGTAACACCTTACCAAAATTCTCTAGTCTGATGCACAATTCAATCAAATGACGCAAAACTGAAATATTGTAATTCGAGGTTTTAATTGATAAACAGAAACCAGGTAATCCCTGTGACCAAACATAAGGTACACACTTCAGCCATCTCTGTGACAAGTGTTCAACGGCAGTCATCTCTGTGACTTCCAACTTAACACTCAATCAACCCTGTGATTGAAGCGCAACACACAAGCATACACACATTTACGTGCTCTCCGATGCACGAGTGAATCAATCACCAACATCCATACTAAGGGCTGCTTTGTGAAAGTTTCTAAAACTCAAAGCGATTTCGTCCCGACCCGGGAATCGAACCCAAGACCTCTTGTATAGCAGTCACGCTTGCGACCACTAGGCCAACGAGTCAGTCAAACAGTACAATGTACAATGACAAGCCACAATAAAATTGGATTGATCTCACCATGTTTATCATTCAGGCGTCTCTTAACATCTCTGTGCATAGTGCCTCGTGTATGTTCATGTGTAGTATGTAAGTTAGTATATAGACATGCTTATTGTACTCTATTTAACTCGTGTGTTTATTGAAATATATTCAGTATTATTCCATCCTTCGTCGTATCATTTATCTCTTCAATAACCCGCCTTACATGGCGACCCTGCCAAAGTTCAGTAGCAGTAGCAAGTCCGCGCGTTTGTTTTAAATTCCATGCCCATATACGCATTGGAACTAAAATTACAAGATGTTCGGTGCAAAGATTAGACGCAATAATTGTTCGAGAAGTTTAGTACTGTGTACGGTGAAATTTAGCAAAAATCATGGGAGCCAGTAAATCAAAAGAGGAGGTCATCATCGCCCAAAACGCGGCTGGAGGTACCAATCAGGCGTCGGTCGAAGAGATCAGGACACATATTGGGACAACGAATATCATCTTACTGATCATTCTCACCATTATGCTGCTGGGCGTGCTCTACGTCGTGTACAAAGCTTACAAAAGGTGCCATTTGCAGTGGATTGATCAACAATTCCACCACCATACACTCCGGCGTTCATTTCTGCGAGCAATCCCGAAACATCCTAGAGTCGACGAAGAAGTCTAATCAGCAAAAACTACGGCAAAAAGTGTTATGTGCAGTGTTATAGAAATACAAGTGGCGTTAAAAATTTAAATTCACATGTCGGTATTACGTAATAAAATCAGTGCGAGCAATTATCAAAAACGGCCAGTTATATTGAATAAAATCAAGTGCAGTGAGCTATGAAAGACAGTAAATGACGTCTCAAACTACGGTGTAAACAGGTACCTATAGATATAATAATATGTATTTGATAGGAATAGGTTGCTTATATTATTATGTTATGGTAAGTTATGGCAGATATTTTAGAGGAATTATGTAACAGAATTAAAGAAATAAGAGTATACTTAATTAAAGTTGGCCCAAGTCGCAGAACCGAGAGTCTGTCAAGTAAAAAATTAAGCGAAGCGAATGAGATTTTTATAGAATATACTAGTTACGTATCTCAAGTTTTAATAGATATAAATAAAGGTAATATTACAAGTAGCGACTCAGAGTTAATTCATAAGTATATTGAGAGATTCAAGGGTATATACAAAGAGGTGTGTGATTTGTGTAAATCCTGTAAGAGTACGGACATTGTAGCAATGGCCAAGTTTGACATAAAAGTTGCACTAAACTTATTGCCACTCATGACTGATGAGGAGGCCAATACCAAACAGCTAATCGATACTATCGAATACTATAGTTCTATTGTTTCGACAAACGAGTGCAAAAAACAATTAATAAATTTTGTGCTTAAGAGTAGACTATCCCAAGCCGCAAAAATGCAATTATCCTCTGATTATTCCAGTGTAGATGAATTAGTTAACGATATGAAGCGAATCTTGCTGCCCCAAAAGTCTGCAACAGCAATTCAAACTAAATTAAATTCCATTAGGCAGAACGATCTATCCATTAAGGATTATGGAAAACAAATAACTGAGCTTTTCGTAAATCTCACGGTTTCGCAGGCCAAGGGAAATGTGGAAAGTTACAATCTTTTTAAGCCAGTAAATGAACAACATGCAGTTAAAAAATTTGCCGATGGCTTGCGGAACCGCCGACTAAGCACAATAATAGCTTCCAGGAATTTTAGTTCCCTCAAAGATGCGATCCAGGCGGCACAGGATGAAGAGGTTACTTCATCTACAAGTACCGGCGAAGTTCTCGGTATGTACCATAATAATAATAGAGGTTTACGTAGTTTCAGATCGAATTTCTCTAGAGGTTTTCGAGGATATACAACCCACACGTATTCGCAGCGTAGGCCACAGCGAGGAGGAAGTCACAACTACAGACGCCAGCGCGGTGGATGGAATGGCCCGCGTGATACACACCAACAGGGCTCTTCTCGCAGCCGACCATTCAGAGGTAGGTTTTATCATAATAATAGTAATAATAATCGACGTGTCAGCAATCAAGGGATGAGCAACAACGTAAACGTTATATCGCAATCAGAACAGCAAGCGGAAACAACTAATATGGAAAGCACATTTTTTCGAGACTAAAATTCTATCATGTAATAGTAATTGCTCCGTTAATCTTTCTGTAAACAATCATTCTTTTAGTTGGTTACTCGATACGGGAGCGTCAATCTCGGCCGTAAAGTATAAACATATTCTAGAACATCAGATTACATATTACAAAGAAAACATATCTATAACGGGCATAGGTGGCACGATTACCACAATTGGATACTGTTATTTAAACTTAAATGTAAATGGTAATCAATTGAGACATAAGTTTTATTTGTTTGACTTCTTGCCAATAAGGGCGAATGGCATCATCGGGCAAGATTTTCTAACTAAATACAAGGCGGTGTTAAATTTTAATGATAACATGTTAACATTGTCTAATGTTACTACGATAATTGATGTGCCAATTCATATGATGAATAATCAATTAGAGATACCTCCGAGATGTGAGACGATTCATTATATACCGACGGACATCGTTGATGAATGCGTAGTATGCGCGTTAGAACTCAGTGACGGTATTTACTTAGCCAGTTCCTTAGTTAAGCCGACATGCGGCAGAATACCTATAAAAATATTGAATACGACGGATCAGCATTGTACACTTAGTGAAATTAAACCCGTGATACATAACGTCAGTGATTATGAGATATGTACTTTTGCTAATAGCGAATCAAATGCTAATCGGGTTAAGAAATTATTTTCAATGTTACAATTAAAACATTTCAATAACGAGGAACAGGTCTCCATGGAAAAATTGTGCGCGAAGTATAATGACGTATTTTATTTACCGGGAGATCGTTTAACCACGACAAACATATATAAACACGTGATAACTTTAAAACCAAATGTGACACCGATATTTTCTAAGCCTTATAGGTTGCCTCACGCTCAAAAGAAAGAAATTGATAGGCAGATAGAAAAAATGCTACAGGAAGGAATAATAGAAGAATGTACTAGTGAATGGAGCAGTCCTGTATTATTGGTCCCGAAAAAAATGGATTCCAGTGGTGAGAAAAAATGGAGATTCGTAATAGATTATAGGAAATTAAACAATTGCATCGAAGATGATAAATTCCCTCTCCCAAACATATCCGAAATATTAGATTCGTTATCAGGTTGCATATACTTTAGCCATTTAGATTTGTATCAGGGATTTCATAATGTTGAACTCGACAAAGATAGCCGAAAGTATACAGGGTTTTGTTCGGGTCGTTATCAATTAACAAGGATGCCTATGGGACTCAAAACTAGCCCATCTTCCTTTTCCCGAATGATGAATATGGCTATGGCCGGCCTAACATACGAAAAATGCTTAGTTTACCAGGACGACTTAATAGTTATAGGGCGGAATTTGGTCGAAAAATTAAAGAATTTGCAAGATGTTTTTGAGAGACTGCGAAAAGTGAATTTAAAGCTAAACCCTGCCAAATGTGATTTTTTTAAAAAAGAATTGCTTTATTTAGGACATGTAGTGTCAAGTGACGGCGTTTTGCCGGATCCAGCCAAAATTGAAATCGTCAAAAATTATCCTTGCCCAAAGTCTGTTGATGAGGTGAAGCGATTTACAGCATTTGTTAACTACTATAGAAAGTTCATACCTAATTTTGCCGAAAAAGCTTACCCATTGAATAATCTATGTAGGAAAAATGTACCGTTCATTTGGGATAAGGAATGTCAAAAGTCTTTTGAAACTTTAAAGGACTGTATCATTTCACCCCCCGTACTGCAATACCCAGACTTTTCGGAGACCAATCAGTTTTTAGTACAAACAGATGCTTCCGGTTACGCAATTGGCGCTATCTTAAGCAACAACAATAATAAGCCTATTGCATACGCAAGTAGGAGTCTAAATAGTGCTGAACGGGGCTATCCAACCATCGAGAAAGAATTGTTAGCAATAGTTTGGGCGGTAAAATATTTTCGCCCATATCTTTATGGACGGAAATTCAAAATTAAAACAGACCATCGGCCATTAGTTTATTTATTTAATATGCGCGAACCATCAAGTAGGTTGACGAAATTTAGATTAACCCTAGAGGAGTATGATTTTACTGTAGAATACGTAAAGGGTTCGGACAATGCAGCTGCAGATGCTTTGTCTCGAATTTCCTTAACGTCAGAACAATTAAAAAGTATGAGTGAATATCAGGTTAATGTAACCACTAGGGCACAGGCAAGGAAAATGCAAGACTCTCCATGTGCTATGGATTCTAATCGCAGTAGGCCTGATCACCCTAATGTGATTGGAAGTCATACAAAACCGAGAGAGTCCGTAGAACTTCGGTTTATCGATAAGAAAGAGTTAGATTCCTTAAGAAGACAAAATAAAATTACTAGAGAAAAAAACGCGTTTAGTTATGTAGACAGTAAATCGACAATTTATACTAACCCCGATTTCCAATCACAATTGACGCGAGCCGCATTTGTGAGGGAATTGGATATTTTTTGTAAAGAAATACAAGTCGACGAAATATACATCATTAAAAGTAAGAATAATAAAGTCTTTATTGAAAAGTTATTAAATGAAGTCAAATCGTTAAAAAATAGGTGCGCACCGCGATTCTATATTTTGAATGAAGTCAGGCGAATAGACGATAAAGATGATAAAAAAGTCATCCTTAACGACTTCCATCTCTTGCCTACGAGTGGCCACGCGGGCATGAGAAGGATGTTTAACAATATTAAAAAGTATTTTTACTGGCCCGGATTAGAGAAAGATGTTCGGGAATACGTTAAAAAGTGTGAAAAATGTCAAAAGGAGAAACACGCTCTACATGTTAGGGAACCTATGGTTATCACTTCGACGGCTACTACGGCATTTGAAAAAATATTTTTAGATTTAGTCGGACCGCTAGATAGGGATTACCATAATTATGCGTATATCTTTACCTTACAATGCGAATTAACTAAGTATGTTGTGGCCCATCCCTTGACTTCTAAAAAAGCTGAAGAAGTAGCTCAAGCCTTGGTCAACAGTTTCATTCTTCACTACGGGTTACCACGCGAAATAGCGACGGACAGAGGGTCTGAGTTTATGTCAACAGTGTTTCAGGAGGTTTGTAAACTTTTAAATATTAATCATTTAAAATCTACATCATACCACCACCAAAGCATCGGTGCTTTAGAAAATTCCCATAAGCATTTAAGCTCATTCTTACGCATTCAAACCGATAACCACCCAGAAGCATGGAGCCAGTGGCTACCATATTGGTGTTTTTCCTACAATACTTCGGTACACTCTGAAACTAAATTTACCCCATATGAATTAGTCTTTGGAAAAATCTGTTCGCTTCCTAGTAATCTTAATAACAACATAGTAGAACCACTGTATAACCATGAAAATTACCCATGCGAATTGAAATATCGTTTGCAGTTATCACAAAAAGAGGCAAGGGATAATCTAATCAAAAGCAAAGTATTAAGAAAATGTGTTTATGATAAATGTAGTAATCCTATAGTGTACAAACCAAATGACTTAATTTTAATAAAAAATGAAAATAGTAATAAGTTAGATAGTCTATATTCAGGTCCCTACATAGTTGTCAAAGATATGTCTCCTAATGTCCAAATAAATAAGAAAGGAAAACTAGATATTGTTCACAAGAATCGAACAAAACTGTTTACACCAAATCTATAAATATTAAGGTACTTAAACCTATGCTTGTATTTTCTATGACAAAGTAATTACATATTATCTCTAGTTATTGTTTATAACATGTGTATTTTTAATTTAAGAATGGATAATTATTGTAATAATTTTTACGTGACAAAAAAAAATGTATTCTATATATATATATATTTTTTTTCTTTTTGGGGAGGAGGTGTAGTATGTAAGTTAGTATATAGACATGCTTATTGTACTCTATTTAACCCGTGTGTTTATTGAAATATATTCAGTATTATTCCATCCTTCGTCGTATCATTTATCTCTTCAATAACCCGCCTTACACATGCTGAAATCCGGCGCGCAGTAGAATCCAGGCGTCGCGCTCGCGGACACCACAGCGACGAACTAGCAGACTAGACTCCTTTCACTCGAAGCAGGAGAGGCTCACGGGATTATCACATGCAAAAGAAATCGGAAATCGGTTAATTTTATTACAACATTTTCATAACAACGATGACAATATTGCCATCATGGCAAAAACCTAATTTCACTGACTGACGATTTTCCCAAGAATGCAATTCATGAAGGTCACGTCAACATTATGTTAGCTCCTGGACACATTCGGATCAAAACAAACCCAACAGCAGCTTTATAAGGAAGCTTGTGGCAATGAATGCTCCTTGAACCCAGGCAGTTCATAACTGTAGTATATCCTTCAATACCTATTGTCGGCTCTTAGTCGCGCGTGCCCTCTCACTTCACCGCCCACAGCTGACTGAGCCGTGTACGGCCGCACGCGCGCCAGAGATGACATAATGCTTCCTTCTCTTTCACTCACATACACTACATCCCTTCCTTATTATTATTTTTTTTTTCCAAAATCAATGAAAGATCAATCAATAAAATAATTACTAGTTTTATTATACTCCTAATTACTGATTTAAATCAACATCAATCTCCTCATTGTATCTTTAATTCTGGTCTTCTAAGTAATTGGTCTCATCGTCTCCAACATCCTCTTCAGAACTCTCTTCTACTGCAATTTCTGAATGCTGGCCTTCGGTTTCTTTATTCATCGATTTCCATTCCCCCTCTACTTTCTTTAGATGCAGTATGTTTCGTCTCAACTGTTGTCCAGTTTCATCATTCTGTACTTCTACGTCTCCACCGGTTTTAGATTTTACAGTATAAGTAGTAGTATCAAAATTTAGACTCAATTTGTTAGATTTATTGGTATTCTTAACATACACTTTATCTCCTATCGCTAATTCAACTTCACGTGCTCTTCGTTTTTTATCAGCATATTCTCTCCCTTTTTCTTTTTGTTCTTTGTCTTTATCCCTTACGTCAAAATCCTCAACATTTTGTTCAGCATAATCTATCATGGGGATCTTGTCCTTAAACTTCCTTTGAAAAAATAGCTCTGCCGGTGATTTTCCAGTCACACTATGTGGGGTGCTATTGTACATCGTCAAGTACTCTACCAGTGCTTCTCTCCAGCTTTTTCTTTCCACTTGACATATTTTGAGACGCTTGAGAATATCCCGGTTCTGTCGCTCCACTTCCCCGTTCTTTTGTGGCCAGTAAGGTATTGAATTGAACAGTTTTATATCATTTTCAAGACAGTAAGTTTTGAACTCTGCACTAATGAATTGCTTTCCGTTATCAGAAGAAATGGAAACAGGATGTCCTAGACGGCTAAAAATCTCTTTTAGTAAGCGGATCATTTCCTTGCTGCTTATGTCTCGACAACTTTTAATTTCCTTGTACCTGGAGTAGTAATCAATTACCACCAATAGGTGATCGCCACTTGGTAATGGACCTAAAAGATCTATAGCGATATCAACCCAGGATTGGGTAGGTAATTCTCTCCTTTTGAGTGGGTGCGGAGGGTTTGGTGCCGATACTAGCGTACACCCCTTACAGGATCGTACTAATCTTTCCACGTCCTTATCATACTTGGGCCACCACACTTTCGCTCTAAGTCTCAACTTCATTGCGACTATTCCAGGATGGCCCTCGTGGGCAGCGTCCAAAACAAGTCGTCGTAATTGTTTTGGTATAACTATTTTAGTGCCTCTTAGCAATATGTCCCCAAAGAAACAATACTCGTTCTCAAATAGTTTGTAACTCTTCACTGAATCATCCCATTTCCTGTTATATATGCCTTGTTTTACTTTTTGTATGTCAATGTCGGTTTTCGAATGTTCTTCAATATCTTTTAACGATACGGCTATTGGTCTAGCATGGTCAATTATATCCTGAACGTAATCTTTTTGCTGAGTTTCGTCATGCTTAAATGTACACAATCTGGACAAGGGGTCGGCTATGTTATTTTTTCCTGGACGGTATATAACATTATATTTATAGGATTGAAGTCTCAGTATCCAACGTTCTATCCGTGCACAGGGTTTGGACTTTGGACCAAATATGACCTCAAGAGGTTTATGGTCAGTGATTAAGTCAAACTCCTTGCCGTACAGAAACATATGAAAGTGCTCCACCGCCCACACCAGTGCTAAAGCCTCTTTTTCGGTTTGGCAATACCGACGTTCGCAATCACTAAGTGTTTTGTTTCCAAACGCAATAATGCGTGGACCACTTTCATTTGTCTGTACCAGAATTGCTCCAAGTCCGACCGGACTAGCATCTGCAAATACCATGGTTTTATCGTCTACATTGTAATACCCTAAATTTGGTATGTCACTCAAAGCAGCCTTTAAAGCACAAAAGGCTGTTTGCTGACTTTTCCCCCAACAATCCCTAATATCGGCGTTTCTGGCTGATCCTTGGCGAAGCAATTGCTTCAATGGCTCTGTGAGGGTAGCCATATTTGGAATCCATTTTCCAATATAGTTAATAAGCCCTAAAAAGCTCTGTAGTTCCGAAATATTGTTCGGGGTTCTAAAATCTTTTATAGCCGATAAATATTTATCTAGTGGTCGAACTCCTTCATCAGACAATTCGTGTCCTAGAAATTGGACTTTCGTTGTTGCGTAGATACATTTATCTTCCCTTAACATTATGTCATTTGCCTTTAATGTTTCTATTACTTTTTGTAATCGTCTGTCATGTTCTTGCTTGTCCTTTCCATAAACTAAAATGTCGTCGATGAAATTAACGACCCCTTCACATTCTATTAACACTCTTTCGAGTGTTTTTTGAAACATCTCCGGCGCACAGGTTATTCCGAACATTAATCTTTTAAAACGGTATAATCCCTTGCCAGAAATAAATGTGGTAATGTGTCGTGAGTCGGGCATAAGCTCCAATTGATGAAAAGCATCTTTTATATCCAATTTGCTAAACATTTTAGCGTTTTGGATCTTCGGTAGCAGCTGTTCCATCGTTGGTAATGGGTGATTTTCCCGCTTAATTGCCAAATTTGCGCGTCTCATGTCGATACAGAGACGGACATCGCCATCTGCTTTTAAAATCGGCACTACTGGGGATATCCATTCTGACGGTCCTTCTACCTTTTCTATAATATCTTTTTGTAGTAGCTCGTCTATTTTGGTATTGATTTTCTCTTCTAAGGGAATTGGTATACGTCGGTAAGGTTGTATGACTGGTTTTATGTCCTTATTTATTGGTATTTGTATTTGAACATTTTTGAATTTTGGAAAGGGTGTCATCTCAACCTGGTTTATGTCCAATCCTAATTTTAGCACACCTAATGCAATAGCAGTTATTTTGCCTAGTAAATTACGTGTCCCTTTTTCTATTACATAGAAGGTAGCGTTTTGTGATTTTGTTCCAACACGGATATCCGCAGTAAAGGACGTCAATAGTTTGAGAGGGACTTCACATCCATATGCTACGAATGTCTTTCCTGGATTCTTTACTTCTTTTCCTGTCTTTAAAACGTTTTCTTTTATTTCTTTCCAAGTTTTATCTGTTATTAAGTTATGTTGACATCCTGAATCAATGAGCATCTCTACTCGAGTTCCACCTACATGACAAGCGAGCGTATCATTATGCAGAACATTAAAAACGTAATCGACTTTATCTTCTATCGCATTCGCCCGTTTTATATCTTCGACTTTGTGATTTGACTTCTTTCTTTTCGCCTCTGCGCTTCTATCTGCTTTGTTCGCTTCTTCATGACTTCGTTTTTGGCCTGTTCCTCTGCATTGAGCCTGGAAATGTCCCACTTTCTTGCATTTGATACAAATTTTACCTATAGCTGGACACTTCGCATCATACGCTAGGTGATTCCAGCTACCACATCGGAAACACTCCTTTCTATTGTTCTTCATAAATGGCTTGTCCTTCTCTCGTATCTCAATTTTGCTTACAGTGTCCTTTCCCTTCTGGCTAAAATCACCCAATTGTCGTTCCACTACTTCTAAAGTATTTGCCTCGGTTATCACTTCAGTTAAAGTAATTTTTTCTCCTGCACGAAGTACTTTCTTCCTCAGTTCTTCCGATGAACACTTCTCAATTATCTGATCAATTAAATTGTCATCCACATCCGTAAATTGGCATTTTAGCGCTTGTTGCCTCAGACGAACCAAATACTTCTCAAATTTCTCGTTTTCTTCTTGTTTCATTTGTCTGAAAAGATGTCTTTCATATCGTTTATTTTGCTTAGGTGCGAAGTATTCATCCAACTTTTTTATTGCTACTTCAAATACATCTTTGTCTGGACCAGCTTCATTCGACGTGATGTAGCCACCGGGTATATTAAACAGTACTTCTTGAAGTTCTTGTCCTCCCCAATGTAACAAACTTGTGCGTTTTTTAGAACTAGTAGTAACATCTGCAGCTTCCAGGTAAATATATAAACTCCTCTTCCAGCGTTCCCATCTAGCTCCAACAGAACCTGCTTCGCCATCGCACTCGAATTTTTCTAATGTAAGACTTGACATTATTTAATCTGTGAACAAGGAAAGGAATAAAGAATGTCTCATCTTGGTTACCAAATGGGCATCATCCTTTGAACAACCTGACACATTCATTATTCATTCCTTACAACCTCTCTTTTCAACACCATGTAAACTGTTATTAATCTTCAGTAAACGGGCGTCACCCGTAAAAACAACACGTCAAGGGCACCACCCGCACAAATATCACGGTAAGGGCTTCACCCGTATAGCTTCTACATCAACATTTTGATATACCTCAATTACATCGCATTTGGTACTTACAGGCACACTGCCCGTATATAATTACTTTACGAAGTTCTTACAGGCATCACCTGTTTGCGGACTACCAGGCATCATCTGGTAACATCACTCGTTTATTTTGATAAAGAAATCACGTTCAAAACCCGTGTACTTCATAAAATAATAAATAATTAGACATCCGTAGGGTAGGTGAAATAAGATCATACCTACATCTTTATACATTTCAACAGTACCTATGAACGCATTTAAACCTGGAATCGAACCAGGCCTCGTGGTGCAAAACAAAGATTTTATTATGTTCATAATATGTTAGGTAATCACCCATCACTTCACTATAACACATAATTTATCAGTATTCAAAGCAAAAAAGCAAATTTTACGTGAACGTGAGTGTGTATGTTTGTTCCTTCTTGTTGCCGAACCCGCTTTACAGATTTGCATGAAAGTCAGAACATAATCGTTCCAATTTTAACTCCAATATGCCTACTTCACACGAAAAACCCCACGGGCAATAACTAACGGCCCGTAAAACTCTACGGTAAAACTTACGACTACTAAGTAAGTATAAACCTATAAAAATCGTCCTAATAGTTTAAAAATCAGTCAATATCTACGCGCCGAGGAATACAAATCATGCATACTACTTACTTTATAGGTAAGTAGGTGGATATAAAATAACAACTGTTGATCGGCGCAGCTGCGATTCACTTAGTTAGTAAACAATATCGAATAAAGATCAAAAACACAAATACGTGATGTAGTCGTTCTGAATTAAGATTACTAAATACCTACAATAATAAAACAAATATCTACGGATTTTACTTTTAAACATTGCACACCCATTTCCACAACCTTTTGCTTTTAAACACAGCACACATTTTTTCTTTTCTTCTTTTTTTTTTTTTAATTACTCACAAGAATTAATTTTCCTCGTCGCCAAAATGTAGTATATCCTTCAATACCTATTGTCGGCTCTTAGTCGCGCGTGCCCTCTCACTTCACCGCCCACAGCTGACTGAGCCGTGTACGGCCGCACGCGCGCCAGAGATGACATAATGCTTCCTTCTCTTTCACACACATACACTACAATAACCAACACTAATCAACGAGACCGAGACTGCCTCTCAAGTTTATAAATGTCATATGACAAATAACCACAAAAATAAACCAAAAATGGATCGGTCTCACCGGGTTTCCACTCAACGTGCGTGACGATGCGCACATCGGTATAGCGCGCAGTACAGCGAGGCTTTTGCGGACGTGAAGCCACGTAGATGCACAAGCACCAACACTCGGACCCCACGATGACACGTTGGGCTCCTGGCAGGCAGCTGGAATGCTCCGCAGTAATTTTGTCGCCAGATTGCACAATAACGACCGTCATTGTTGAAACATGAAAAAAAGACAAAGTCGGTTAATTTTCTAGCATACCTTCAATAACTAGCTTGATATGTAACAATGGAAACCGATACCATTACCATAACCGGGGTTATCATCCTTGTACCTTCGCTGAAATTCTTAATAAATCTCCTACTATAGGTAACCTCCATTTGAAATTATCGACGTTCCATTTTTTTTTAACCAAATGATTCAAAGTCCATAGTTACATCGTTAAATACACTAGCAAAATTCACATAGCAAACGTTACTAACAAAAGTCAAAAACTAAGCTCAATTCAACAATTTCCGTCAAGACAACCTCCCTCCGGCGTCTGATAGCGATGAATCAAGACATCCTCTATCCGGAGTCTGATGGTCACCATTTCAAGACAACCTCTATTCGGCGTCTGACATCTACGACTCAAGACATCCTCTATCCGGAGTCTGATAATCGACTTGCCCTTCAAGACAACCTCTATCCGGCGTCTGACAGGCGCACCCAAATAACCATTCCACCGAATAACCACCCAGGATTCTTCCTAGTGCTTACCTAGATCGATTCAATGTGATAGCAGTATCGTATCAGGCGGACCAATTTTCACCACTACAATCTTTGAACACGTTCACATTTTGAACACGTGACACTGTGGGCATTCGGATTGCATCCCACTTCTGATGTCGGAGGGGCGAACATCAGGATGGCACTATCGTCCGACATCAGTTAGGGTAATCAAGCAAAGAGATAGCTCAAAGAAACTCAAAACTCAAAGAAACTAAAAACTCAAACGTTTATTCAAATTAGTCAGAACAAAAGACAGCCCCCAAAACGCCCGCCCTTCGCCACTTCCTATGTGTTTTGGCTGGGGAAAAGAAGTGGCGGAACAAACTCCCCAGCAACACATGTCTGTCTGTTAGGTTAGAAGAACCATTACAATACAAAAATCATAAGACACTACAATTAGTTTAGGTACTACAACGCTAGGCAATAACACTAGGTACACTACACAAACGAAAGGCAGTAACGCGACAACTCCTTGAAGACTCGACGAAGCCTCGACCAAGACTGAGCTCCGCGGACGCCACGCTGACCGCCACGACTCTGCCAAGCGCGCCAAAATGTTGTTTCACAGAAAACGCCACCAGAGGGCGCGCTTGCGTGACATTTAGTGTCCGTACTATTGACATTCTCCGACATATAGATATAGATATATCACCATCCATGTTAATTTTACATGGATAAATATCGATATACAATCTTGTAGTTGTCGTTTTTTATTAATTATAATTAAACGACACTTAATTAATTATCCATTCGCATTCGACGATCTACAAGTCGATTAGAATTAAAAAAAGTCTTACTCAAATAATTGTTTTTTTAATAAGTTACAGTGTTTCCGGAGTTTCATACATGACGGACGGGAATTTTTTTTGACCTATTTTGATATATTTTTCCGTCTCTATTGCACTAAATTATTTTTAGCAAGTATAGAATTAATTTCCGTTAAATTATCTCGACAATAGTATGCAAAATATCTTGATTCCTTCAACTAACAAGGCTATGATACTAAAAATAGTTGCCAAAATAAGGCGAAAAAAATTTTTCGATCGTAAAGCACTCTCTGATGCTTCGCATCATGAGTCGTGCAATAGTTTAAAATAAAAAAAAATAAGCTATTATAAATAATCCAAACTAAAAAGTAGAAAATAAATAATAGTTAAAAAAAACTAAAAAACACGCTTTTTATAGAAAACCAATATAAAATTAAATATAAATATTGTATGTTGCTATAGAACACCTATGAATAATAATTTTGACGTTTTTCTTGAAAGGCTGGAGCTACTATTGAAGCACTTCTTTAAAAAAACAGTGTTTAATTTGTGGCGACTTCAATATTAATCTGATGAAAGATGACAAATACCGAAAATCATTTTTATCATTACTCACATGCTACAATGCTTGTTTGATACTACAACATTCCTACATAATGGCGCAGAGTCATGCATTGACAATATTTATATATATTTGTCGGATAGGCGAGGACATCAGGATGGCACTATTGTCCGACATCAGTTAGGGTAATAGCACAAAGAGATAACTCAAAAGAACTCTCAACTCAAAAACGTTTATTCAAATTATTCGGAACAAAAGACAGCCCCCAAAACGCCCGCCCTTCGCCACTTCCTATGTGTTTTGGCTTGGGGAGAAGAAGTGGCGGAACAAACTCCCCAGCAACACATGTCTGTCTGTTAGGTTAGAAGAACCTTACCATACGATAGACGTTACAATAATCTTTACACTTTACAACATGGATCTACAACGGCACTACTACACTAAGTAATAACACTAGGTACACTAGATGTGACGTAAGGCAGTTTCGAGATGTGTGCCGCACGACGACTCAACGAAGACCGAGCTCCGCGGACGCCACGCTGACCACCACGACTCTGCCAAGCGCGCCAAAATGTTGTTTCACCGGAAACGCCACCAGAGGGCGCGCTTGCGTGACGTTTAGTGTCCGTACTATTGACAGTCTCCGACACGGCCATCCTGCGTAGACCCACGTCCTCGTGGGTTAATCTGCAACAACACAAACACAGCACAGTACAACCTCGGCCACTCCTGACCACTATGTAGCACACTGAACACTATGTTTTTTTTTTTTTTATTAAGTCACACAGATCCATCAGAACCACAGAACCACATAGGGTCATAATTACGTCACACAGGCTTATTAATATCGCTCACACTTGAATGCCACACAGATTACCAACTGCCACACAGGCTACAAACAAGGCCCATACCGTTGCATCGAGGAGTGAGACAAGGGGATGTTATTTCCCCGAAACTGTTCACTAATGCAATGGAGGATATGTTCAAGACGCTGAACTGGAAAGGGCGAGGCATCAACATCAATGGCGAACACATCTCTCACTTGCGATTTGCTGACGATATCGTCATCATGGCGGAAACGCTGCAGGACCTACAACAGATGCTGAACGACCTGGCTGAATCTTCTCTACGCATCGGCCTACGGATGAACTTGGACAAAACCAAGGTCATGTTCAATGAACATGTTCTACCGGAACCGATTGCGATACACGGCGCCGTTCTCGAAGTTGTTCGGAAATATGTATACCTCGGGCAGACATTGCAGTTAGGTAGAAACAACTTTGAGGACGAGGTGAATAGGAGAATTCAGTTGGGTTGGGCTGCATTTGGGAAGCTACGTCGAGTCCTAACATCGTCGATCCCACAGTGCCTAAAGACAAAAGTCTTCAATCAGTGCGTCCTACCTGTCATGACTTACGGAGCCGAA
Organism: Helicoverpa assulta; assembly: GCA_963856015.1. NCBI lineage: Eukaryota > Metazoa > Arthropoda > Insecta > Lepidoptera > Noctuidae > Helicoverpa > Helicoverpa assulta. Next base: position 11,582,029 of record CAWLCW010000001.1, on the reverse strand, counting down.
ACGTGGACACTGTCGGTACGGCTGGTTCACAAGTTTAAAGTCGCTCAGCGGGCTATGGAAAGGGCTATGCTCGGCATTTCTCTGAGGGATCGCATCAGAAATGAGGTAATCCGTCAGAGAACCAAGGTCATCGACATAGCCCACCGAATCAGCAAGCTGAAGTGGCAGTGGGCTGGCCATATTAGCCGAAGAACCGATAACCGTTGGGGTAAACGAGTTCTAGAGTGGAGACCGCGCCTCGGCAAGCGTAGTGTAGGACGTCCTCAGGCACGGTGGAGTGATGACTTGCGCAAGACGGCTGGCAGGAGCTGGATGCGAGAAGCCGAAAATCGATCTCAGTGGCGTGCACTTGGAGAGGCCTATGTCCAGCAGTGGACTGCGATAGGCTGATGATGATGATGATGACACAGGCTACCAACTGTCACACAGGCTACCAATTGCCACACAGGCTACCAACTGCCACACAGGCTACCAACTGCCACACAGGCTACCAACTGCCACACAGGCTACCAACTGCCACACAGGCTACCAACTGCCACACAGGCTACCAACTGCCACACAGGCTACCAACTGCCACACAGGCTACCAACTGCCACACAGGCTACCAACTGCCACACAGGCTACCAACTGCCACACACGCTACCAACTGCCACACAGGCTACCAACTGCCACACAGGCTACCAACTGCCACACAGGCTACCAACTGCCACACAGGCTCCTAGCTGCCACACAGGCTCCTAGCTGCCACACAGGCTCCTAGCTGCCACACAGGCTCCTAGCTGCCACACAGGCTCCTAGCTGCCACACAGGCTCCTAGCTGCCACACAGGCTCCTAGCTGCCACACAGGCTCCTAGCTGCCACACAGGCTCCTAGCTGCCACACAGGCTACTAGCTGCCACACAGGCTCCTAGCTGCCACACAGGCTCTAAAGATCAGTAAAGGGTAAAAGCTCTACATGTGACCATGGCTACACTTCGTTTATTTCATGAACCTCACAATAATCTATGTCATCAATGTTTTAACTGCTAAATCACAACACACACATACCACGTAGACAACCTGCGTAGACCCACGTCCTCGTGGGTTTAATCTGCAACAACACAAACACACCACAGTACGTTTGCCTCGGCCACTCCTGACCACAACAGTGACTTGTCTCATTCCAATTAAACTACACAACGGGGAAAGTAAAAATACTCTACGCTCTACACTTCGTTCATTTCATGAACCTTACAATAATCTAAGTCATCAATGTTTTAACTGCTAAATCTCAACACACACATACCAAAGCCATGTACCATCGTCATCATAACCAAAACTGTAAACATACTCTAAGCTTACAGAAAAGCAAAAAAAACTAACGCCACGGCTATCCAGCCGAAAAGCAATCACATTGCTCTCACACAAAACTTAGTACGCATGTCCACCCAGTGGACAGCCCGTGTACACCACCCCTGCGGTTACACGCTACGGTCTCCATAGACCACGACCTCCGCCAGAGTTAACCGCGCACCGCGCATCCACGGTCTACTCTTCCACCGAGAGATTCCGACTTCTAACGGACTACGGCTACGGAATAACTACTGGTACGGTCCAACACATTACGGCCGTTAGCTTAATTTACTCAAACCTTCTAAACTTAATCATCATCATTATCAACACGATCATCCATTACATCAATCTCGACTGGTACATGACCTTCTGGCATTTTCCTAATCTATCGTGAGTAAATTTGTAAGTACGTTTACAATTCAAAGCTTTTAATGTGCGATCTCACCGTCGGACCTTGTACTGAGTGGACGTGTGTCGATCGTCCTGAGCAATTTTTACCCTAAATTCTGTGATTGGCTGTAATTAGTGAATTCCAATTCCTTGTCACTCATACAGTGTTCTTACCTGTCGGCTACGCCCAGTGGGCGGTCCTAGAAGAGGACGCGGACATTTTTGTGAATTGTGGCTATAAGTTTCTTCCACAAAGTGCGGTGTGATTTGTCGGATTCGAACTGGCGGCATTTCCGTGGGGGTAACGCCAGTGTCGCTCACTTGACCAACGCGCCACCGAGCAAGCAGCGGCGAGCTACGAAATAGCGGTACGCTACGCGCGGCTGACGTCACAGCCGCGGCACTACGATCTCTGCTACGGACCTACTAAGGATCGCTACGAGCACCGCATCAGTACACTCCGCGCGCCGAGCCCTGTTAATGGGACGCTAGTGGATAGTATTAACGTGTGAGTTGCTACTGTATCAAGTTGTTACACCATCGTCTCTCATTATATTATTGTTCTTTGCTAAACATGGCAAATGTACAGCGCACTCCACCAAAGACCTCTAAAGCTCAAACTGTTAGCCTGAGCCAGACTCAGACCCAATCTGAGCCCGATGTAAACACGGCATCTTCAGGGAACGAATATGTAAACACCGCCAGAAACAAACGTTATCGCAAGGCAAACTCACCTCAAGGCCCAGATAGTGAATATTACGAATTGGACTACGATATCTCCAGTAAATTAGCGGAACATACTGCCTTAATGACTAAACTATTATCGGATATAGGAGAAGTTAAGGCTCAAAATAACCTATTACAGGAGACAAATACTCAAATTCGTAAAACAAACGAAGAAATCGTCCTGTCTATGACCTTTTTGAATAAACAATTCGAGGACCTGAAAAAGGAGGTTGAGGACCTTAGAAAAGAGCGCCACGAACAGCAGTGTTACATAGAAAACCTAGAAAAGAAGCTGCTTGACTTACAACAAAGATCCCGGTCATCTGGAATAGAAATCCGCAACATTCCACTTGGACCTACAGAAACGAGTACCAGTCTTAAAAAAACCGTGTGCAAGATCAGTGAAGTCCTAGGCGTGCCTATTCCTGAATCAGGGATACGCGATATATATCGCCTACCAGGGAAGTCCACCACAAACTCGAGCACTCCACGCCCCATTATTGCAGAATTTACAACGGTGCAGGCAAAACAATCACTTATATCTGCAGCACGGTTGTTTAATAAAAATAAAGGAAAAGAAGAGAAAATTAACACCACCATCATTGGACTACCAGGTACATCTCAGCCAGTCTACATTGCAGAGCAGCTTCCGTCTAGCACCAAAAAACTATTTTACCAAGCTCGTGAATTTGGTAAGGAGAGAGCTTTCCAATTTTGCTGGATTTCTAATGGAAACATTTTCCTACGTAAGCGAGAAGGTGATAAGCAAATTTTAATAACTTCAGAAAAATGTCTTAAAGATTACTTAGATAAAAATAAGTGACTATCTTCTATTTTTGTATTCAGTATGTTTTTGTTCATATTTTTTCTTTTTCTCTATTGTAACAAATGTACCAACCCACTCTTTTTATTCAATCAAACACTACAAAAATTCCTTTCACACACACTTTTTTATCCAAAACTCAATCACACATCTATCTCGTGCACTACACTCTTCATTCTATTACAGATTAAGAGATGTACCATTCTCGCAGATATTAAATCACACATTAAACGCTATCTTACACAAAATAAACAATACTACTCACACACTATCACATATAACTGCACAAAATCGAGATGTAGCTTACCTTTTCACGTGAAATATTCTATGTTCTATATTCCTTTATTATACCTTTTTTGTGATATTTTTACCCGACTGCCAAAGAAGGAGGGTAATGTTTTTCGAGTGTATGTAAGTATGTATGTATGTCTGTTCCTTTGTGACCTCCTGTAGCCTAAACGGCTTGATGGATTTTGATGTATGAGGTATCGTTAGATTTGTCTTGATTACGGGAGTGTCATAGGATACATTTTATCCTAAAAGTCCCACGGGATATTTTTTCTAAATTTCCCTTTAAAAAAATATGTATGCGGTATCATTAGATTCATTTCAATCACGGGAGTAATTAATATAGGATACGTTTTTTCTCAAAATTCCCACGGGAACATGTTAATTCTGCGTCAACGCAAAGCAACTCATGCGTTAGCAAGCAAAAAGATAGGGCGTGGCCTGGCATGCGGCGCGCGGCGCGGTGCGGAGGGGGATATGCTCGAGTATACAGCCCGAATGCGGGCACACGCATAAGGGCACACGTCGTTGACGGTCGTCTCTAAATAGCGATTTTTTCGATACTTCGTCGTCTGACGCGAAACTTATAAAGTATAAATAACTCGTTCTTTTTCTTTCGTGTTTCTCTCTTTTCTTCTTCACTACCAACAGTCCAGATTGGCGGTAAATTTATGTTGCGGAGTAACATCACTCGTAATCTAAAGCCAAATGTCGTCGAAATAATTTAAAATGGTACTTACATATACATAGTCTTCTACATCTACAACATTTTCGTTAAATAAAAACAGCTAAAAAGTTATAAATAAAAGAATTATTATTAAAAAAACAAAATACCCGACTGCACACTAAAAAAAGAGTAAAACAAGCCCCACAATAATATTGATCAATCAAATGCTAAAAACTAATTATGTAATACCGTTTAAACAATACCTATATTAAAATACACTACAATATGTGTTCGTAATCGATAGTTAAATAAACAGAAACTTATTTTGAATACAAATTTACTGAATATAATTTATAAATATTGATGGAAAGCATCGCAGGCGGGGACCACCTTGACCGCCACCAACGAAAATTCTGCTAAATGGTGCACAACCGAAATAACTATAAATAAGCCTCTGTTGGTCCCCGCCTGCGATGCTTTCCATCAATATTTATAAATTATATTCAGTAAATTTGTATTCAAAATAAGTTTCTGTTTATTTAACTATCGATTACGAACACATATTGTAGTGTATTTTAATATAGGTATTGTTTAAACGGTATTACATAATTAGTTTTTAGCATTTGATTGATCAATATTATTGTGGGGCTTGTTTTACTCTTTTTTTAGTGTGCAGTCGGGTATTTTGTTTTTTTAATAATAATTCTTTTTTATTTAGATGGCTACTGTATGTAACATTAACGATGAACTCGATAACCTTAATTTGAGTAACTATTTTACATGTAATCCTGAGGACTGCGTAGAGTATTCTAGAACGCTTAGTTTTTCTCTTAACCTCTTACTTAACTTACTTACGTTAGTCAAAACTTGTTTTATAAAGGTATTATATAACATTAACTTAAAAATTCACATTTTACACACACAAGTCTACTTACATTATAATTTACTATTAAGTCTAACTACACCTACACTACACAACACGAACACCAAGTACAACATTAAATTACCTATGATTCCAATTACTACCACCAATACATATAATCAAGAAACAATCTTAATAATTAAAAACCTATTATTGCAACACCCATCGGGACCACACCAGTGTGAAACTGACCCTCTACAGCTTTTTAGCATTCAAAATAGTAATTATATATTGGAAACTATAAACATTTACATTCGATAATGCTCAACATAATATTGATAATCTAGATGCTGTCTCTGTGTCGGAATCGTCTACGTGTGACCTAGAAAATTGCACCCCTTCAAATATGACACTAGATCAATCACTGAAAATTATTACCCAAAATATAAGAAGCATAAACAAAAATATAGCAGGCTTTATGACCACACTTGCCAGGACAAAACATGAGTGGGACATAATTATACTGACCGAGTGTTGGCTCCCCAATACGCACTATATCCCAGAGTTGTCGAACTATAATTCTTTCCAAACCAAAAATAATCGTACACAAAATGAAGGTGTAGTTGTCTACGTTCACAAACAGTTACAACTGTTTGTAGAAGAGACGTCATTACTAGACGCCAACTGCCTTGAAGTAAAAATTGACACAACTACTGTCCTCTTAGCGATATACCGCCCACCTGGTTACAAAGATTTAAGTAACTTTCTAAACTCACTCAATGACACTCTAAATCGACTATCTCAGTACAAAAATGTAATACTAATAGAGGATATTTAGATGGTGGGGTGTCGTGTTCAGAGAGAAGTAAATAAACCGAATACTAATTAATACACTTTTATTATCTGACTCCAATTAGGTTACATACGATTTGGTACGGTCACAATATTTAGTAACGTGCGTTGGTAGTGCGATATACGGGACAACTGAGGAGGCGAACACAATGCAAGTACAGTATGAACAATATTGATGCGTCAACAATTAGTGTAGGTCCCACTACATCATTCCTCCCCTTTTTTTAAAAAAAAAATTTTTGACAAAAGATTTTTTTTACAAAAAAAATATTCTTATCCAGTTACTATATAATCCAAGAAGCTTACAATGTTCACAAACAATATTATTAAATTACAGTCTCAACAAAAATTTGCTTACAGTATACATTTATACAATAACAACTTTGAAACAGGATCCCTGACTGGTTGTGCGATAAGCGCATGTTTGTCTCAGTACTACTGGCTTTGTACCTAATGACTTAGTGATTAAAAGATACACCGCTCGTGCCTGAGAGTGCAGGTTCAAACTTATGTTCATTATTACAAAGTAAATATCAAATACAGAGTAAAAAAATCTATCTTCAGCCAGGACAAAACTTTGATTTTAACAATATAGAACTATCTTAAACTAAGTACAAAATGTTCTTAACCTTTGTGTTATACTCTGTTCTCCTCTCTTGGAGTCATTGTGGCCGGCCGGTACCAACAATACAAACTATACAGAATGTCCTACGATCGAAAAACAAAATATAACACAATACATCCTGTAACTACCTTAAATCTATGTAATACACTACTCATATTCGTCTATTACAGTTGCGGAACACTTCTAGAGAGTCCGTCTTGACATTTAATGTGATTACATACATAATAGATAACATGAAATATACATAATCTAAGTATATTATATACGAAATACGTTAAAGGTAGTTATCATGCCGGGTTACTCTGCTATACATATTAAAAAATAAAATTACACGCTTGGCCTACTCGTACGAATGACCAAGAGTCTCCAGTATCCGACATGATGACGCCATAAAAAATATACATTCACTACTGTTTAACATTCACTACACATTCACACAAATATAATATCACTTGAGAGAACGAGGGTTTTTGATCAGAATATTATTATCAAATCACAACTTTGGCTGTTGACGGCGGACTCATTGTATGTTGAGGTTGCACAGTTTCGACCTTAATACTCGGTAAGGCTACAGAACTGGCTACCATTTCTTTTCTTAACCATTTCCTCACGCCTCTAATGAATCTTCGTTTCAGTGCATAGGCCAATACCATGATTAACATTATTATAATAACTATCATCACTATGCCAATAATATTTAGCTTATTATGCATATGGGCCACATTAGATACATTTTCGTTTACAATTACGTTCTCTTTCGTTTGATTAGAACCCATTTCGCTAATTTAATCCACTATACTGATGTATCGTCTCAACGTAAATGAAATTAAAGATCGCGATACCACAATTTGAAACTAATGTCCTAAATAAATCTGCAAAATTGACATTTTAACAATAAAATAATTTATCGGTATTTCAATGGCTTCTTGCTTACTCGACCAGTTCGCGTAGTATAAACTTTACTATCGGGTTCGTCCGTTTGAATTGTTACTTTTTTCGTAACTTTTCGACAAACGGTATCCCTATTACTATTATCAACTACTTTAGATTGCGATTCATCCTCTATTAACATGTACGCTGGTTTCAGACGATCTATAGAAACTTTAACTTGTCGGTCGGGCAACTGAATACAAAATACTTTATTATCTCTACTTATGACGCGATATGGTCCGTCGTAAGGTGGTTGTAACGGTTTCCGTACTGCGTCATTACGGATAAAAATATATTCACAATCATACAAGTCTTTATGCACAAAAATCTTATTTGGTGACTTATTTTTCCTATTAGATGGCTTTAACCCGTCAATTACAACTTTTAACTTATTTACGAAATTTTCTGAATCGCTAATTTTCAAATCAGTTGTATCATAAAAGTCACCGGGTAATCTAATATTACTGCCATACAACATTTGTGCAGCGGTTACGCCTGTATCTAATTTAATCGTTGTGCGTAACCCCAACATTACAGTTGCCAATTCGTCAACCCAGCATTTATTATTTAAGCGAGCCATTAACGCGGCTTTTAAAGATCTATGCCAACGTTCTACTAAACCATTACATTGAGGATGATACGGAGTTGTACGTGTCTTTATAATTCCCATTAAAATCATTAATTCTTTGAATAAGTTACTTTCGAACTGACGACCCTGGTCACTAGTGAGCTTAATGGGACAACCAAAACGACTAATCCAACCTTCATATAATGTTTTCGCTACGATTTCTGCAGTTATCTCTTTTAGTGGAAATGCCTCTGGCCAACGAGTGAATCTATCGATAATCGTTAAACAATATCTATAACCTTCTGGCGAGGTTGGTAACGGTCCTATAATATCAATATGTATATGCTCAAAACGTTTAGTACTTTTAAAGGACTGTAAATCAGAAACCGTATGTTTTTGAACTTTCGCTCTTTGACATTTTACACATGTTTTAGCCCAATTACCAATATCTCTATTCATTTCAGGCCAAAAATATCTATCTTTTACTAATTTTTTACTTGTCTTAATACCAGGATGACTTAAATTATGAATAGAATCAAAAGCTAAACGACGAAATTTTTCAGGTAAATATGGTCTTGCACTATTAGTAGACATTTCGCAATAAACATGTTTATCAGTATCAAGTAACGTTACACGTTTTAATATTACTTTACTGTTGTCGTTTGATGCTCTCAATAATTTTGCAAGCTGTTCGTCAACTTCCTGCGCAGTGGCGAGTTCTGCGAAATCTAACGTCGTGGGACATGTTATTGTTTCAACTCTAGATAATGTGTCAGCAACTATATTATTATTTCCACTAATGTGTCGTATGTCAGTACTAAATTCACTAATAAACATAATTTGCCTAGTTCGCCTAGAAGTTTCTCTATTGGTACCTAATTTAGTAAACGCGAAAGTTAATGGTTTATGATCTGTAAAGATTATTAATTCTTGTCCTTCAACTAAATTACGAAAATGTATGATTGCTAAATAAATTGCTAAAAGTTCTCTATCATATGTACTATATTTCTTTTGTGCTTCAGTCAATTTTTTCGAAAAATATCCTAAAGGTTTCCAATTGCCATCAACTTTTTGTTGCAATACTGCACCTACACTTGTGTCTGATGCGTCCGTCATCAATGACAAAGGTGTATGTGCCGATGGGAAATACAATAAGGTAGCATTTTTAAGATCATCTTTACATTTTTCAAAATTTTCCGTAGCTTCAGGTGTCCAATTGATTTTACTTTTATCCTTACGCCTTGAATTCCCTAAATATTTATTTAACGCTGCCTGATGATCAGCCGAATGAGGTATATGAGCTCTATAAAAGTTTAACATGCCTAAAAATCTTCTAAGTTCCTCTATAGTATCCGGCTTTGGAAAATCAATAATCGCTTTAACTTTATCTTCTAATGGTTTAATTCCTTCTGTAGAGACTTCAAAACCCAAAAACTCTAATTTATCTTTACCAAAACTACACTTTGAAAAATTAATCGTTATACCAAATTCATTAAAACGTTCAAACACTTTTCGTAAGTGTTCTCTATGCTGCTCTTCATTTTCCGATGCAATGATGACGTCATCTACGTAATTGAAAAGAAAATCTAAGTCTTGTAAAACAGTATGATGCATAAAACGTTGAAAAGTTTGTGCAGCATTTCTTAATCCAAATGGCATACGCACAAACTCGAATAAACCAAACGGTGTTATGACGGCAGTTTTCTCAATGTCATTTTCCGAAACTGGCACACAATAATAGGCTCTATTTATATCTAGTTTTGAGAAAACCTTTTTATTATCTAACATATACGTAAAATCATGAAGACGGGGAACTGGATATCGATCAGGCTTGGTAATCGCATTTAAACGTCTATAATCTCCACAAGGTCTAATATTCCCGTCCTTCTTAGGAACAACATGCAAGGGACTTGCCCAAGCGCTTTTACTCGGCCTACAAATCCCAAGCTCTTGCATAATCTTAAACTCATTTTTAGCTTTTACGTACCTGTCTGGTGGTAACTGCCTGGCTCGTGCGTGCACTGGGGGTCCTGTGGTCTCAATGTGATGACAAACATTATGTTTAGGCGTTTCTTTGTACGAAACTGGTTTAGTTAGTTCTGGAAATTCACATAATAAATCATAATAAGGGCAATTATTTACGATAGTTTTCAAAGTGGGCTCACTAGAATTAGAAAGATTGCCTTTGGTGCTTAAATTAGTTACTTGATCGATTAACCTTCGTCCGTTCAAGTCAATTAACAACTGAAAATTAGCTAAGAAGTCAGCACCTAATATTGGTTGCTGTACGTCCGCTAATGTAAATAACCAACGGAATGCTCGTCTTAGGTTTAAATCTAATTCTAAATACAATGTACCATACGTGTTAATCTGAGTTCCATTTGCGGCAAAGAGTTTATAACAGCACTCACTTGTATTACCTTTCATGTAGGCTACTTTCCGCGGTAACACTGACACGTTTGCACCACTATCCACTAAGAAGTTTAAGCCCGATTTCCTGTCTCTGACACACAGACGGTGATTCCCGAAGGCACGGTCACAGCCTCCCGTCGCAGACTGCACCGACTCTAGTTTTCCGCTGGCTTGTCCTTGTCGTGTTTTTTCTTCCAGTTACATGGATCCACGCATTTAGTTGCCTTGCTGCGATACTTATAATGGTAAAAACATAGCCAATTCGGATCTTCGAATTTCCTTGTGCGACTTCTTGACCCTGACCTGGATCTGTTGCGTCTAAAGTTATTCCTTCGCCAGTTATTTGAACGGCCTCGTGACCTTGACTCTAAATTTTGTAATCTATCACTCAATTTGTTTATCGCCGAAATAATTTGGTCCTGAGAACCCGATGGGCCTGGTTCCTGTTTGACAGTCGCAACACTATTTATGGGAGTCGTTGTTTCCATTATTTTATCCGCTATTGATGCTAATTTCTCTAGATCTTTTTCTTCCGTTACAGCTAAAACTCCTCGCACCGAATTTGGTAAATGATTCTGCCACATAACTATGAGTGTTTCGTTATTTACTCGTCCCCTGGATAGGTCTTGCATTTTTCTTAGTAATTGTGATGGTTTCTGGTCGCCTAATTCCATTTCGCCAATGAGTTTTTTTACTTGCCGCTCTTCCGATTCTTGATATATAAATATTAACTTATTCTTCAAGGTCTCATATTTATTTTTCTCAGGGGGATCCACAAGGATCTGTGTAACTTGCTCAACTGCGTCCGGGGGTAATTTTGAAATAAGGACCTGGTACTTTGATTCGTCGGACATCTTCTGAGGATTTAGAACTGCTTCCGCTTGGATAAACCATGTTCTAGGCGACTTCTTCCAAAATTCCGGAATTCTAGCTGTGATGGAGATGGACGACAGTTGATGTTCTTCAATAACGACCTTCTTGTCTTCAGACGACATTATAATTTTCTTAATTTGACGCGCACTAATATTAAGCCGACACTACGTACACTTGTGTGAGTTGCCCCGGTCGTCCGATTCACTGAATTACAAGTCCAAATTCACTGGTTACAGTTCACACTTTCTCCACACGGGGTCACCAATTTAGATGGTGGGGTGTCGTGTTCAGAGAGAAGTAAATAAACCGAATACTAATTAATACACTTTTATTATCTGACTCCAATTAGGTTACATACGATTTGGTACGGTCACAATATTTAGTAACGTGCGTTGGTAGTGCGATATACGGGACAACTGAGGAGGCGAACACAATGCAAGTACAGTATGAACAATATTGATGCGTCAACAATTAGTGTAGGTCCCACTACAGATATAAACATTAATATACACGAACAATCACATGATTCCGTTAAACATACATATCTAAATCTACTGGCTATACACGGCTTACTACCTGCTCACACGATACCAACGCGGCTTAACGCATGTCTAGATCATGTTATACTTAGAACTCGTCTGCCTGCTTCAACTCTGGTCGCGCATTCTGCCCTGACGGATCATGAGACGGTTGTATTTTTCTTGTCGAAACGTATGTCTTATTGTAAAAGCGCTAAAAAGTATATTCTCCGTATAAATTGTGAACAACTAGATGCAGACATGAAACACCTAGATTTTAGTGAAGTGTATATGTGTCAAGATCCTCATACAGCAGGGGAAACAATGGTTCGGCTGGTTAGGGACGCAATAGAAGCAAACTCAAAAACTGTTAAGCTTCAAAATCGGAAACAAATATTGAAGCCGTGGATAACGCCTGGCTTACTCCGCTGCATTCGACACAGAGACGCATTGCATAAAAAATCTAAAAAGGCGCCAAATAATGAGGTTTTAAAAATATCATTTACTCGGTACAGGAACTACTGCAACAAATTACTAAAGAATATTAAAACAGAATTTGAGAGAAATGAAATTAAGGCAGCTGGTAAAAATTCAAAACAATTATGGTCCGCTATAAACAGCATCTCAGGTAGATCGTCAAAAAAAGTTAATTCATCATCACATTTGTTAGCCTCATCAGGTACACCGCAACACTCCATAAACTATGTAAATGACTTCTTTACTAAAATAGGCGAAAAATTAGCTAAAAATATAAAGATTAGCCCCTCACTTGGAACGAGGGAGAGTCCTTCAAATACGGTGACATCTATGGTTATGCTTCCTACCGATGAGGAGGAAGTACTAAAAATATTAAAATCCCTTCGTGAAAATTGCAGTGCCGGGTGGGATGGGATATCCAGTAACCTACTGAAAAGACATGAGACTAATTGTGCCTCCCCTGACGTATATTTGTAATCTTGCCCTCTCTACGGGTAAATTTCCCAATGTCTTTAAAAAAGCCATAATCCACCCTATTTACAAGAGTGGGGATAGAGACCGTGTTGATAATTATAGACCAATAGCTGTACTCACAGCGTTTTCCAAAATATTAGAACGGATAATGAACAAACGATTAATGGGTTACTTAGAAACTAATAACTTCATTGCGCCGACACAATATGGATTTCGCTCCGGTAAATCGACTTCTGATGCGGTGCACGACCTCACAGACCATATAGTCACAAAAATGGATGGCGGGGAAAAAGTCTTGGGCATTTTTTTGGATCTAGCTAAGGCGTTCGACACGGTCTCTGTTCCAATCCTTGTAGATAGGATGGAACGCTTAGGAATCAGAGGGCTGCCACTGGAACTTTTTAGAGATTATTTGACTGGGCGCACTCAGAGAGTGAAGATAGATGAATACATCAGTGAAGAGAAAACACTTACCTATGGCACTCCTCAAGGTTCAGTACTCGGACCTACACTCTTTCTCATCTACATTAACGACCTGGGTGCGCTCGATCTCGCAAATGGCAAGATTGTTAGTTTCGCTGACGACACTGCACTTTTGTTTAGCGCTAGATCGTGGGACGATGTTTATCGTTATCCAGTTGAGCGCAACCAAGTGACTTTTGTCCCTTTTTCGTTTTGACAGTAGAGCGCACCCAAGTGACTTTTGTCCCTTTTTGCGTTCCAGTGCGATACACATCATAATATATTTGTTTCTTTCTATTACACGGTGTTTTAATACCTTTTCTCTTTTCTACACGATTCTTAGTACATTTCTTCATGCTAAAAATACGACAATAGTTCCACAATAGTTCATTCGGATTGAAAAAATAATGTCAAAGTCAGTCGTTCGTTGGTTTTCGCGCGTTAGGCGGAAGATTATCCTTGTAATTTAATCATTATTTCGGTTATTTGTACGTATTATTGTATTAATTACGGTGTTATTATACAATAAGAATATAGTCTTTGTGTGTGCAAGCGAGTTTTAACCTAAGGGTTTAATAATTCAGCTTTTAAAAACATTCTTTTTTACAAAGTCAAACAATGTTTTTTTTACCCGACTGCCAAAGAAGGAGGGTAATGTTTTTCGAGTGTATGTAAGTATGTATGTATGTCTGTTCCTTTGTGACCTCCTGTAGCCTAAACGGCTTGATGGATTTTGATGTATGAGGTATCGTTAGATTTGTCTTGATTACGGGAGTGTCATAGGATACATTTTATCCTAAAAGTCCCACGGGATATTTTTTCTAAATTTCCCTTTAAAAAAATATGTATGCGGTATCATTAGATTCATTTCAATCACGGGAGTAATTAATATAGGATACGTTTTTTCTCAAAATTCCCACGGGAACATGTTAATTCTGCGTCAACGCAAAGCAACTCATGCGTTAGCAAGCAAAAAGATAGGGCGTGGCCTGGCATGCGGCGCGCGGCGCGGTGCGGAGGGGGATATGCTCGAGTATACAGCCCGAATGCGGGCACACGCATAAGGGCACACGTCGTTGACGGTCGTCTCTAAATAGCGATTTTTTCGATACTTCGTCGTCTGACGCGAAACTTATAAAGTATAAATAACTCGTTCTTTTTCTTTCGTGTTTCTCTCTTTTCTTCTTCACTACCAACAGTCCAGATTGGCGGTAAATTTATGTTGCGGAGTAACATCACTCGTAATCTAAAGCCAAATGTCGTCGAAATAATTTAAAATGGTACTTACATATACATAGTCTTCTACATCTACAACATTTTCGTTAAATAAAAACAGCTAAAAAGTTATAAATAAAAGAATTATTATTAAAAAAACAAAATACCCGACTGCACACTAAAAAAAGAGTAAAACAAGCCCCACAATAATATTGATCAATCAAATGCTAAAAACTAATTATGTAATACCGTTTAAACAATACCTATATTAAAATACACTACAATATGTGTTCGTAATCGATAGTTAAATAAACAGAAACTTATTTTGAATACAAATTTACTGAATATAATTTATAAATATTGATGGAAAGCATCGCAGGCGGGGACCACCTTGACCGCCACCAACGAAAATTCTGCTAAATGGTGCACAACCGAAATAACTATAAATAAGCCTCTGTTGGTCCCCGCCTGCGATGCTTTCCATCAATATTTATAAATTATATTCAGTAAATTTGTATTCAAAATAAGTTTCTGTTTATTTAACTATCGATTACGAACACATATTGTAGTGTATTTTAATATAGGTATTGTTTAAACGGTATTACATAATTAGTTTTTAGCATTTGATTGATCAATATTATTGTGGGGCTTGTTTTACTCTTTTTTTAGTGTGCAGTCGGGTATTTTGTTTTTTTCTTTTACTAATTTGCATTAATTTTTGATGTTAACTAAGTTCAAATCTGTAACATGACAATGCTTGAGAGTCTGTCAATTGAACGTTTGGTTACCTTAGCCAGATGCTTGCTTACTCGTCTTTTGACTACAGGTATTGAGGATAAGCCTAAGCCGTGTGAGGTGATGGTGTAAGCGCTCCAGGTGCTGTGTCATTTGACATAGTAAGAGTGGTGTGACACTTCATGCTCCTCGATGCTGTGCTGCTGCACAAGCTTTGCATGCTGTACGGAGTGCTGACGGCCAGTATCTCTTTTGGCATACTCCGGTAATGATAGCCAGTGGATAGTAGACCTGGCATATCATGTTTTGAGGTCAGGCGATCTGTTTTATTGTTTTGATTACACATCGAAAGTAATTATGCTCTTGGCTATATTACGTAAGTGGAAAAATGCGTAATAATGTACCAACCATTGATATTGTCACCTATGATTATTCTGTGTAGCAAAAGCTGAAGTGAAGTTAACTACACGTAACTTATCAAACCGTAATGGTAGTTGTGTTTTCAGCGTTGCTGACACATGATTAGTAATAATGATATTTCTGAGACATAGTTTCAAAGTCATGCCTTGAATTTATTTCTTTGAGAGCGAAAAGCTTTCCAGATTTGGATGGTCAGAAGTGGCCGAACGAAATGTATGTCGTAAGTGCTTGTTCGCAGACTTATACACGAGAATGTGTAACGGCCATGTCGTGGCCCAAGCGCTTCTATGCTGGTGCTGCTGATTGCGGCACGAGCGCTGCTCTGCCGGTGCTCCGGGTCGCGGCACAAGCGTTGCTGTGCCGGTGCTGCTGATTGCGGCACGAGCGCTGCTGTGCTGGTGCTCCTGCTGGTTCTGTTGGCTTATGCCTTCCGAATAGTCTGAGCCTCTGGCTTACGGCTTCTGTATGGTCTGAGCCCATGGCTTATGACTTCCGTATAGTCTGAGCCCCTGGCTTATGACTTCCGTATGGTCTGAGCCCCTGGCTTATGCCTTCCGTATGGTCTGAGCCCCTGGCTTATGACTTCCGTATGGTCTGAGCCCCTGGCTTATGACTTCCGTATGGTCTGAGCCCCTGGCTTATGACTTCCGTATGGTCTGAGCCCCTGGCTTATGGCTTCTGTATAGACTGAGCCCCTGGCTTATGACTTCCGTATGGTCTGAGCCCCTGGCTTATGACTTCCGTATGGTCTGAGCCCCTGGCTTATGACTTCCGTATAGTCTGAGCCCCTGGCTTATGGCTTTTGTATAGACTGAGCCCTATTGACTTTGACTTGACTTGACTATGACTTTCGTATAGTTCGAGTATTTGTTCTTGATAACATATTTCTTGCGCTTGAGTGCACACTTGCGCCCACGGTATAACTAATAAGTAGAAGTAATCGTATTTCTTCTTACATGATATATGTTTCAGCCTTTCACTCGAAACCAGGTTAATAATTTACATGATTTCTTTGTATGTTGTGTGTGTATATGTGTACAACTAATATGTTTCAGCCTTACACTCGACACACTTACACTGGGTGGTATACCAGTGTTCTGTTAATAATTTTGTACCTGATATTTGATTAAAAGTTGATGTTATTTATTTTCCAGTCGCTGGGTGGTATACCAGTGTTCTGTTATGAATTTTGTACCTGTTATTTGATTTAAAGTTGATGTTATTTATTTTTCTTTGTTTAAATGGATCAGTACTTTGTTTGAGGTTTGTAAAACCTCCAATAATTTTTATTCTGAAAGTGTCATGTGTTCAGAAAAACGATGACGACCACGATAACCAATCGAGATTTCAATATGATGAAATTGAGCCAGATCCAACTCGCTTATTGCATGTGCAGGTGTTCCGAGACTCAACCAGACTCACCCAGATCCTGCCGAGGACGTCAGGGTGTCAGGAGAGGCCGTGTTAGCTGCCAGTAGTTACAAAGAGGGCAGCAGAGACGAGCGACCATAGACACCTCGCCATTCAGCCGTGCATCTATGCTTGGAGGATTCTTTTTTCGAACGTCATTGTGTCAAGACATGTTATAGTTTGACGGAATAGGATTTTGCCGCGTTCTTGACTAATCTTAGTTGATTTTCATGTTAAAACTATTTCTTGTAATTTCCTCGTTAAACAAACCTGCTTCTGGTTTTTAAGAATTTTTTTATCGTCGGCATACAGAAGGTATCTAGAGTGTAGGAAGCACTGTGTTATGTCAAATAAATAAATATTATTGGCGATGCAAAGATTGTAACTAGCGCCTCTAGTGTCAAAATTGTGAAGCTGTCTAAGAACGACACTTTGACAGATATCCATACAATTTGTGTCAAAATACCGCGCGAAAAAATTAAAAAGAAAAAAGTGTCAATTTTTATCGTGACATAAATTGTATAGAAAAGGCTGTCAGTGTCGTTCTTAGACAGCTTCTTAATGTCGCCACTAGAGGCGTGCGCGTAATCTTTGCATCGCCAATAAAGTAAGGGGGCTACGAGTGAGCCCTGGGGCACTCCGGAAGTGTCGTCCACATAATCAGATCGGTGACTGCCAATAACCACTGCTTGTCGCCGATTTCTCAGGTAAGAGTCAATCCATCTAAGCAAGTTCCCTTTAATGCCCACGGCCTTCAGTTTTTCTATTAGAATGCAGTAATCAACCCTGTCAAACGCTTTTTCGAAATCTGTGTATATTACGTCCACTTGAGCCCCATCGTTCATGCTAGAAACAACATAATCGGTAAGCTCAAGCAGATTTGTATTAACTGAACGAGATTTTACAAAGCCGTGTTGGGAGGTAGGTATACAATGCTTCGTGGCGGAGTAGATGTGATCGTATACAGTTTTCTCAAGCATCTTTCCAAAGTTGTTCAGTATAGAAACGCCACGGTAATTAGTTACATCATGCTTGGAACCTTTTTGTGGATTGGGAGAATTAAAGCCTCGCGCCATTGTCGCGGGAACGTGCCCTCGTCGAGAGATCGCTGGAAAATCTTAAGGGATCTTAAGGGGTGTTGTTTTTTCGGGGGTAGGTGACCGAAAAGTAAATACGTGTCTCAGATGCTCTGAGCGTTTTAAAATAAATTTAATAGTATTTTTAACAGTTTTTGTTACTAAATTTAATTTAGAACTTACATAACATTGTAATATAAATGAAAGTCCTTGATCTTGGGTTACTTGAGTTTTATTTCACAACACACAATAGGGTTGTTTCCTAGTATTCATTTAGTTAAAAATAAATTAATGCACCGAAAGTTCACAAAACTAGAAACACGATAAGCTATATCATATTATTTATAACTGACCATATAAATTTTAATTAATTTATGAAATTTAAATTTATAGCCTATGACGTCACGCCATTAAAAACGATGAGTAGAGACCGCTGTCGTCATTCTTTCTACATCTATATATGACAATGACAAGTATTTGACAGTGACAGATATATAACCCGAAATAACCTCAGAATTAATGTTTTGTTTACTTGCTTCTGTGAAGTTCTGTGTGTTAATTGCATTTAAGTGATACAACTGATAGTTCCAATCTGCCAAGAGTAGACTCTTTTATGGTCGCTCAATTCTTTGCCAATAACACAGATTTTTATTCAGCGGAACGTGGATGAACAGTTTATTTGCAGCACTAATGGTCGTATTTCCACAGCCTCGCACAACACAAACCTTGTAGGTATTCATTTTATTTAAGTTCTTTGAAACAGCATCAAATCTTTTCGAACGCTGACACAAACATAACCTCAATATAAATAAACACAAACTTTACGTTTCTTTGCACCGTTTCATTTTACCGCGTACACAACTCAAAACATTTAAGGTATTTTATTTTTGTGCTAAATGTATAAATATAATTTATATGTATAAAATATTATAGTTTTTGTAGCTATTTTATAAAAATACATTATTAAAATTAAGCAATCCATTAGTTGGTATGTTAGTTTTTTCTCGTTAGATGTGCTTTAAAATGTAAAGGAATGAACAGACAACAATGACGTCACAGTCACGTGATCTAGCGTTTTCTGAGCAATATTTTAAGAGAAATAGAAAAAAAATTAATACATAAAAAATAAAAAGATTTGAGACGAAAAATGAAAGAGAGGGTGATCTTAAAATTATTTAGAAGCTATCTAAATAGATTTCCGAAAATTGGAAACAACCCTATTATAATAGTTCACTGCACCACTGTTACATAGTCAAAAATACAAAGGATATGGAAAAAAAAGAATTATTATTAAAAAAACAAAATACCCGACTGCACACTAAAAAAAGAGTAAAACAAGCCCCACAATAATATTGATCAATCAATCAAATCAAATGGAAAGCATCGCAGGCGGGGACCAACAGAGGCTTATTTATAGTCATTTCGGTTGTGCACCATTTAGCAGAATTTTCGTTGGTGGCGGTCAAGGTGGTCCCCGCCTGCGATGCTTTCCATTTGATTTGATTGATTGATCAATATTATTGTGGGGCTTGTTTTACTCTTTTTTTAGTGTGCAGTCGGGTATTTTGTTTTTTTAATAATAATTCTTTTATTTATAACTTTTTAGCTGTTTTTATTTAACGAAAATGTTGTAGATGTAGAAGACTATGTATATGTAAGTACCATTTTAAATTATTTCGACGACATTTGGCTTTAGATTACGAGTGATGTTACTCCGCAACATAAATTTACCGCCAATCTGGACTGTTGGTAGTGAAGAAGAAAAGAGAGAAACACGAAAGAAAAAGAACGAGTTATTTATACTTTATAAGTTTCGCGTCAGACGACGAAGTATCGAAAAAATCGCTATTTAGAGACGACCGTCAACGACGTGTGCCCTTATGCGTGTGCCCGCATTCGGGCTGTATACTCGAGCATATCCCCCTCCGCACCGCGCCGCGCGCCGCATGCCAGGCCACGCCCTATCTTTTTGCTTGCTAACGCATGAGTTGCTTTGCGTTGACGCAGAATTAACATATTCCCGTGGGAATTTTGAGAAAAAACGTATCCTATATTAATTACTCCCGTGATTGAAATGAATCTAATGATACCGCATACATATTTTTTTAAAGGGAAATTTAGAAAAAATATCCCGTGGGACTTTTAGGATAAAATGTATCCTATGACACTCCCGTAATCAAGACAAATCTAACGATACCTCATACATCAAAATCCATCAAGCCGTTTAGGCTACAGGAGGTCACAAAACATTACCCTCCTTCTTTGGCAGTCGGGTAATGACAGATGACAGATCATAGCGGAAGTTATTATATTAGTGACGTACTAATTAGTAATACTAATTAGTGATGTTACAACATCCCCCCTGTTAAGTTTAAATTAACCCTTGACAAACAATAGACTTAAGACTATGGACTGACTTGACAAAAATTGACTTTATTATACATAGTTATGATAGACAAAGGTTTTTACTTAATTATGACTTAATTTAGATTACAATTATATACTTAATCTATTTCTTGTGTTACAATTATATACTTAATCTATTTCTTCTATTAGCCTACGAGAAGGCTTTACAAATCGACCTGAACGTGTGACAATTTGACTACTTGAGGATTGAGATGAGAGTTCTTGAGGTCCAGCCTTCTGACTGTCACCATCCTCTCTCCCCTGCGACGATGACGACGACGACGACGAGTTGGATAGCATAGGAGAGTACTTATGCCTTAAGTGAATTCTATTTCTCCTATACCTAACTCCATTGACATCCTCAATGACATATGACCTATTATTTGCCAGCCTTTGCTTGACAATGGCATGTTCCCAATTATAATTTGGTTTTCTTTTAAAGTAGACATGATCATTAGGATACAACAATGACAAAGGCTTAGAATTTCTATTATAATATTTTGACTTATTGACATTATTCTTGTTTACACATTCTTTGTAATCTTTAAATTTTGCAACCTTTGGTTTTAATTTTTTATATGACTTTGGAACATTATCTCTTAAATTCCTAGACATTAACAGTTGTGCTGGGGATGGTAAATTATTTTTAGGTGTATTTCTATATTGTAATAAGGCTATATAAGGATCAGACGAATTTTCTTTACATTTTTTCAACATATTTTTTACAATTTTGACTGAACTTTCTGCTTGACCATTTGACTGTGCATGATATGGGCTAGTAATAATATGTTCTATGTCCCATTCATGTAAAAAATTCTTGAATTCTAAAGATTGGAAAGGAGGTCCACCGTCAGACACTAATGACAAAGGTATACCATGACGGGCAAAAATAGACTTTAAATGTGTAATTACATTTTTGGCTGTACTATTTTTATTTAACAAAGCTATCTCTATGTATTTAGAGTAATAATCTGTAACAATTAAATAAGAAAGGTTATCAAAATACATTAAATCAATACCAACTTGTTGCCATGGATATTTATTAATCTCAAAATTTTGTAATGGTTCTTTTTGGTTACAAGGTTTGAATTTTGCACATATAAGACATTGTTCTACTAAATTTTTGATATCAACTGACATGTTTGGCCAATATAAAGAATCTCTAGCTAATTTAAGACATTTGTTTATACCTTGGTGACCTTCATGAATTTTATCCAACATTTTCTTATACATAGACTGTGGTACTATCAATTTTGAACCTTTGAACAACAAATCTTTTACGACATGAATTTCAGCTTGTATATTCCAATATGGTTTGACTAATTGACTGACTTTACTTTTACTTTTTGGCCAACCTTCATAATAATATTTCTTTAACAATTGCAAACTTTCATCTTTATTAGTATGTTGTGACAATTTCGTGCTGTAATCTTTAGTGGAGTTATTCCCAATTTGTCATTAGTACCGATTGGTCACCAACTATTTTTTCCATACATCAATTCCCAATTCGTCATTCGAGCAAAATAAATAATTTAATATTTAAATTTTGAGTTCCGTTTCGTCACCCGCATAAAATTTCACGCAGCAGAGTACCGTCAGAAATAAAAGTGTTAGAAGAAATTTTAAATGAAACACTTCGATGTAGGTAAAGGTTTAAATAGCTCTCATATAAATATAATAAAATGTACAATAAAACACAGGTGAAGACTTATAAACCCGAAAATGTGACTCGATACTTTTTGTACCGGTAACAAAAGTACCAGGAGCCCATAACTAGCAAAGAGATTGTATACATAAAAATATTCACAAACAAGAAAATAAATATATTTAATTAACAAAAATAATTTGAATCTAGTCAGCAGTTGTGTTGCACATACTGCAGTGCTTTTTTAATTGGACCTTGTTCGTATAAACATAACGTTTCAGTTCAATTATCTTCTTAAACTTCTTGTTCTTACTATCCATACACAATTAAGAAAATATATTTATTTTCTTTATGTATATGCTTAAGTTTTGGTCCCAAATTGTGCTATTACTGTTTTTCCGGTATTCATTTTTAAAAACTCGCATGCACTTCAAGGGCGCTTAACAACCAACTAATAATGCATCTGCACCACATGTTTTTTTGCTAATACCGACAATAGTAAATAGTTACTTACACAAAACAATAGAAACCGGACCATACTTTGCCCCTTCTTCTATATTTTGTCTCTTTCTAGAAAACAAAAGGCTTCTGTTTTATTACCTGATTTTATATATAAAATAAGTTAAGTATACCGGGATTTTCAAAAAATTGGTTGATATACATAAAATACAATTCATCGACATGGTGTAAATTGGTATTTTATCTACAATTAGTATATAAAATGTAAAATCCTGACACTCTTGACTGCTATACTCCTGTAAGTTATGCGGTCCTAGTACATGGTGGGCAGTTCCATGGACACTCGATGGTTGGTATATTACTCATCTGATTTATGCGATCCTGGTATCTTGGTTTTGGTCGTGCGGTTATGTGACGCCGTTGAAATCGCGATTTTATTAATAGCGTCTTGCCATATTCGGAAAAAAACATAACCAACATAAATAATAATAAAAAAACATATTACAATATTGTAAAGCTTTTCTTGTTGACAGTACTTTTTACAAAATAAAGTACGGATGACCAATTGGGACTAAGCAAAATAAAATATTTTATGGAATGACAAATCGGGACACGTTTTTTATGGATGCCAAATCACTAAAATGACGAATTGGGCATAACTCCTTTAGTGACTGCTAAATTTGAATACATTAAATTGACATGACAAGTTATTTCTGACTCATTTTCTGGTATATAATAATCTTTTAAGGCAGCTCTAGACAAGGTATCAGATATAAACATTTGTTTACCTGGGACATGTATGACTTTCAAGTCATACTTTTGTAAAGTTAACATCATTCGCTGTAACCTAGCTGGTACATCATGTAATGGTTTATCAAATAAGTAGACTAATGGTTTATGATCTGTATGAACTGTGACTCTATGACCATATACATACTGATGAAATTTTTCACAACCAAATTGAATTGCAAGCAATTCTTTCTCAATTTGAGCATACCTAGACTGAGTTGTGGTTAATGTTTTTGAACTATAAGCAATGGGTTTATTATTTTGTAAAATGACTGCTCCCAATGCTGACTTAGACGAATCTACTGACAAGACTAATGGAATATTGGGGTTATAGTGAGCTAAAACCGGTGACTTTGTGATTTCATCTATTAAACTCTTAAGACATTTATTATGATTTTCATCCCAAGACCAGACTGCATCTTTTTTCAAAAGATTTCTTAAAATTTGAGTTTTTTCTGACAAATTGCTAATAAAGGGACCTAAATAATTGATCATACCTAATATTCTTTGCAATTCTTTGACATTTTGTGGTGTAGGCATATTGACAATTGCTTTTACTTTTTCTTGGTCAACCCTTGCACCATCTTTACTAAAGACATAACCTAAAAAACAGACTTCAGAAACTAGAAATTTACATTTGGACTTGTTAAATTTTAAATTAACTTGACGAGCTCTTTGCATTACTTTATGTAATCTCTCATTATGTATAGACTCATTTGGACCATAGACTAGAATGTCATCGATGAATATCAAGACTCCTTCTAAATCACCAAACAAATTCATCATAACTCTTTGAAATATTTCTGATGATGCATTTATGCCAAAAGGTAATCTTAAATATTTATATCTGCCAAATGGTGTTTGAAAGGTACATAAATTAGAACTATATTCATCTAATCTTAACATCTACACAACAACACTAACAACAACCACACAACCGATAACCACACAAACTACAACCATACACGAAACAACTACAGAACAGACACCTACAGAACTGACAACCAGACAAACGACAATCATACACTCAACTAACACAGAACTGACAACCACACAAAGTACCCCTACTAACACCAACTCACAACCAGCGCAGCCACAGAAATCACCCACCAGTCAACAGTCAGCTCCAAGTACCATGCCCATCGCACAGCTTCTGGCATTCGGAGGAGACGGAGTGCCAGGTATAAGACTGCGAGGAGTCGCCTTGTTTATGAACAGGGAAGTGGAAAAACTAGGCATAAGCTTCTGCATAGGCTCGAGTCAAGCTGGAGCTCGAATAACCATTGCACCAGGCCTCGCCGCCCTGATCAACGGTTGCACCACAAAGACAACCATAAAAGGCAGCAAGTACCATGCACTGCCTCAATTGGAAGTAGCCTCTCACCGATGCCGACTATTGCGATTCAAAGGCAAGACGATCGTAATACTCGAGTGGAGAGAGGAGACTCCATTCACTCAGGCGTGCTCACTGCTGCAAAAGATCGCAGAGGATGAAGAAGAAGCGCCAGCCACGGCTCGCACCATAAGCGTCGACGCGATGGCAGTTGGATGGAAAAGGGGTGACGTCGCAGACCGCTTCGGCTGCTTGAAAGCCTCGGAACACCATGAGGTGGTAGTATACGAGGACAGAGGGGAAACCTTGAGTTTCCTTAAAGTCCCCGGAAACCCTACAGCCGGCGCGACGAGCCCCACAAAAAGTCCAACTGCGCAAAGCGGGTCTGAAAGAGCCCAGCAAAAGATAGCTGCTGAAAAAGCCGCAAAGGAGCAAAGGAATACCACCAGCAAAGAGGAGCAAGCTCGTGCGCGGAATCGCCTTAAAGCTATCGGTTCTTTCCTGAGCGCCATGCTCCCATCGGTCAGTCGCAAATCACCAACAGCGAAACAGGAATCAGCAGTGGAGCGGTTTTTCCGAAAAAAGCCCAAAGAGCCCGAGTCACCAAAGCCTAAGCCTACAAGAGCAGACAAGGGGCAGGTCAGCCCACCGACCCTCGCGATGAGTTTGGGCACCACGGACCATGTCAAAAGCGCTTTCCTGGAGTACGTTGCAGTCGTAAGGGCCACAAAGGAGGTAAACCTTAGAACTTGCAACAAGATCATGCTGACCTTTCGTCGAGAAAATGAGGGTCTGCTCCGGGTATTGCTCAAGGAAGCAGAGGCGGCGGTGTACGACAACGCCAACTCCCAAGTCATTGCGGGGAAAAAGACGGGGTCTTACATGGCTGCCTACAGCGCAAAGAGCGGTTTCGTGGCCCTGGACGAAGAAGCAACGGAGCGAACTGGCAAAATAAAATTCCAGACGCCACACGATGACCCGATAGTGGTTACCGCCAAATGTACCAAAATCATGCTGGAGGATAGTATCCTTGAAATGGCACAGACCGTTTCTGGGACCTCAGACACCTCAGCATCGACGGAACCTTGGGCGGTACCCAATATCAGATGGGTAAATGGGGTGCCGGGGTGCGGCAAAACTACCTGGGTGGTGAAACACTTCGACGAGAGGAGGGACGTCGTAGCCACCACGACAACTGAAGCGGCCAAAGATCTAAGAGGAAAGCTTGCGCACCAATTGGGCGATAGGGCGAAGACAAAGGTGCGCACTATGGCCTCAATTTTAGCCAACGGGTTCAAGCCAAATGAGAAATGTCACCGCTTGACGGTAGACGAAGCTCTCATGAACCACTTCGGGGCCATAGTCATGGCAGCAAAGTTGTCTGGTGCAAGCGAGGTGGTCCTCATCGGAGACGTGAATCAGCTACCATATTTGGACAGGGATAACCTTTTTCCATTAAAGTATACCCGTCCATATCTGGTGGCTGGCATCACACAGGAGCTGCTCTGCACCCACCGTAACCCGATGGATGTGGCCTTCGCACTCAGCGAGATATACTCAGGTATATACTCCTCTAAAACGTCGCTGTCTCATGTTCATTCCCTGAGCTTGAAGGGTTTTACGGGAGCCCAAATACCGACCACCGCCCAGAACACCCTATTCTTGGTTCATACGCAAGAAGAGAAATCTTATTATTAGCCAGGGATACGGGTCCGGTGAAGGGTCGCGTACCTTAACCATTCACGAGGCTCAGGGACTGACATACGACAGCGTCGTCATCATAAACACTAAGTCCAGGAAGCTCCAAATTCATGACAGCGTCTCCCACGCGGTAGTGGCAGTGTCGAGACATACGGCTAGCTGCGTCTACTACACAGATGACGCCGACGATGCCACTGGCCGTTTCATAAAGCGAGCGATGGACGCGCCAATAAAAACGGTCGTCGAATACAACCTCAAGACGGCCATGCAACATCGAGACTCCACTGTCATGTTAGCCCTACTAGCACTTGCAAAGTCCCTAGTCGCTAGCGGGAAATGAGACCAATCCCCAATCCGTTCCTGTCCCAAAATCGTGTTTAACTAAGTAGCCAAAGTCCATGAATATAGTGTTAAGTATTGTGTAAGTAATAAAAAATTTTCTGTATACATATATATATAAATATTAAAATAAAAACGTAAATACGCGGTGGACTCACATAGTCTTAAGACTAGACATAAGTTTGTGAGGCCAAGACGGCAAAAAATTATAATTAAGTAAAAAAAAAAAGAAAATAAAAGCGCGGACCCCCAAGTCTGCGGTAAGGCTTTATTAATAAAAAAAAAAAAAAAAAAAAAATCTTAACATCCAAAAACCTGAAAATGCATCTAAATGAGAAAAACAAGCAGCTCCTACTAATTGAGATCTTATCAATTGACTTTATTGGATAAATTTCCCTTATGATATTCTTATTCAAATTTCTAGGATCTAAACAAATTCGTAACTGACCTGAACTTTTGACCGTAATTACTATGCTATTCACCCATTCTGTAGGCTTAGTGACTTTTTCAATGACTTGCATGCTCTCCATGCGATCCAACTCCTCGCGTAGCTTTCCAAGCATCGCAAATGGTACTCTCCTGGGAGGATCCACGCATGGTACTGCATCAGGTTTGAGTTTCAGGTGACAGACAGGAGGTAGACAGCCAAGACCCTGAAAAACATCATTATATTGTGTTAGAATTTGTTGACAAAAATTTTGTTTAGATACTGAAAAAACTCTTTCAATTATTCCTAACCTTTCACAAGTAGGAAGACCTAGGACATTGGGACATACTAAATTTGCGACTATGAACACTATATTTTCACTGACAGTGTTATTATTTAATATTAAATTGCATTTAATATTGACTTTTCCCATAATGGGTATTGACTTGCCACAAAATCCTGTGACATTTATGTGACATTTGACAAGTGACATTTGACTTTGTTGACGTTTTAAAGAAACAAAAGTTTGTTTTGACATTATGTTAAGATCAGCTCCTGAATCAATGATACAATTAAATTGTGAATGACCTACTTTAACATTTATGTTCCAAGACTGTTTACTATTGTTAATGTTATGTTTATGTTTTGACTCGACTGTATTGACTTGACTAAATGATGATGTGACTTGTTGACTGTGATATGGTGATGTGACTGTTGTGATTGTGTGAGGTGATTCCTCAGACATGTGTCTGTACTCATCATGGAGATACACACTTTGACTATCACAACTTTTATTTGAATTATGACAATATGACTTGAGAATTGATTTCTCTGACTGGTGACTGCTTTCAACACCGAGGTACTTTTCAGACCTCTCAGACATGACATTATCACCATTATCATCTTTGAAATATGACTTGAGAATTAATTTCTCAGACTGACAATATGAGTCTCGGTGAGATCTCTCAGGAATGACACCAATGTCATCACCGGAATCATTCCCTGACTGTGACTGACTATGTATGTATGTAAATTGTGGTGGTGGAGACTGTGTGCTTGCTGACTTGACATGTTTATAGTGACTGTTATATGACTTTAAATGACAATTAGACTTATGACTTTGACTGGAGCTATGACTATTCAAAATTCCAACAAAATAATCTTGATTATTATTATGACTATGACTTGAATTAAACGACTCTAAATGACTGATATTTTTATTTTTGAAGCAATATTTAGCAAAATGACCAAATGATTTACATGACCTGCATTTGACTCCTTGCGCTGGGCACTTGTAGCGGTGAGATTGCCCACAGCGGCTACACGTCCTCGAGCGCCTTTCAGGGTTGGGAGACTTCCCTGCGCCAGAACCCTGCTGACCGACTGGTGAAGCTCGCTGTCGACGATCCCCTCGACTACGGCTCCTCCGACGTAGATGCATGACATTTTCTGACTTTTCAACGTTGGAACTACTGACAATTTTTTCAGCATCCTGCTGTGCGACGATCAGTGTTCTTGCCAGTTCTCGCATCTTCTGATATGTCAGATCAGGTTCCTGGAGTAGTCTCTGACGTACATGTGCTAAATCCATATGCAGATTTGCAATGAAAATATCCCTGATGAGCGATTCCCTGAGTGTTCCAAATTCACAATCTTGGCTTTTGTTCTCCAGATCTGCTAGGAATCCTTCGATCGACTCGGATTTCTGTTGCTTTCTGGTGAAGAACATGTGACGGCACATGGTTATGTTCCTTCTGGGCTCAAAAAAATTCTGAAATTTGGACTTGACTTCGGCAAGCGTGGTCTTCTCAATGGTGAGGTTGAAAGTATTGAATATATTTAAGCCCTTTTCACCTATGAGATGCAACAAGATGGCTATCTTGCGCTTTTCGGGTGCCTTATCCAAACCCGTGGCCAACAGATACAGCTCCAACTGCTGCCACCAGCGTTTCCACGCCTCCGCATTATTATTTGTGGAATCTGACGAAATTTGCAGTGATTTTATTTTGCTGTTAAGGCCTTGGACGCCATTATGGTCGCCCACGCCGCATGGCTCGGAACTCGACTGGTCCATTTTCGCGACCGACTGTCTTCCAGACTTCGACTTTTTTGACTTGAGTTCTTCTTGACTTCTGACACCATGTAATATAAATGAAAGTCCTTGATCTTGGGTTACTTGAGTTTTATTTCACAACACACAATTATAATAGTTCACTGCACCACTGTTACATAGTCAAAAATACAAAGGATATGGAAAATGACAGATGACAGATCATAGCGGAAGTTATTATATTAGTGACGTACTAATTAGTAATACTAATTAGTGATGTTACAACAAACATATATGTAATAGTTGTGTTCAAAAACAGCACCTGCCACATCACCTTCATCACATCTAGTCACTGAACTACACAAAGCACAACCACAATGTCACAGTTATCGGAGATCTTGTCCATTCAGAAGAGCCTTGAGGATAATTTCACCAAGAAAATGGATCAACTAGGTGCCCAAATTCAAGCAGCGGGGCCTGTGAAGGACACGGTGGCCAAGGTTGCAGAGGAGTTCCGAGCCTTCAGGGAACTGATCTACAGTGTGTTGGGTTTGCTGCGTAAGCAAATAGCTGAGTGTGTTTCACATATTGACACGCTGGAGATGAGACACCGGAGGAAGGCGTTAATTTTTCAAGGACTTCCTGAAGCTGAGAAAGAAGACTGCTCTTCCAAAATAATTGACCTTCTTAGCAGTAAATTGGCTCTGAGGGACATCACAGCAGCAAATATTAAAGTTGCTCACAGGCTTGGCAGTCCAAGTAAAGATCATTCGAGGCCCATACTTGTGAGGTTTTCTAATCTGGAGGTCAAATCTTTGATTTGGAAAGCGAAGACTGGCTTGAAGGGGTCCAAAATCTCTGTCAAGGAATTTCTGACGAAGACTAGGCAGTCCGTCTTCACCCAGGCACAGCAGCACTTCGGAATGCGGTCATGTTGGACGCAGGACGGCGTGATTGTTGTTAAGACCTCAGACGGAACTCGCCTCAAGATTACTTCGATGGACGAGTTAAAGCCGATCCTGGACAAGTTCCCCATTAAGTCTTCGCCCTCGTCGACTGCTTGAGACGTTCTGGAAAGCAAATAATAACGTATGTAACGGCTAGAATTTGGTTATCGATTTTTATCTCTTTTTTTTATTTAATAATTAGTGTAGGTACTTACTATTTGTTAGGTTAGATTTTCTTAGTAAAGTAGTTTTTTGCATGGTCATGTTTGTTCTCATCCTTTTTTTTTTGTGTTTCTTGATTTTGTACCCTCATTAATTAAAATGTAGCTTTTTTTTTCTCTCTCTTCGTATGTATCGTATCGATCGTAGAATACAATCTTTAATGTTGTTGTGATGTCATTGTCAGCGCACACTTAATGTCAACGTCGTACATGACAGATTAAGGTTTGGACATGAAAACAAACTTTTGAGCCCATTTCAATCTGGGTTTAGGCCAGGCCATAGCACTTCCTCTGCCCTCCTCAAAGTGACTGGTGATATTAGACACGCCGTTCAAGACGCTAACCTGACAGTGTTGGTTTTAGTTGATTTCACAAATGCGTTTAATACCGTCAGTCACGATATCCTTTTATCCATCCTGTCATATCTCATGGTCTCTTCTAAGGCATTGAACTGGTTTTCTTCCTATCTTCGGGAGCGCCAGCAGTCGGTTCGGGTAGATGAGGTCTCGTCGGCCTGGTGTAATTTGGATGCTGGCGTTCCTCAAGGCGGCATACTCTCACCTCTTTTATTTGCAGTATTTATAAATTTACTTACTCCTGAGCTTCAGTGTTCGTATCACCTCTACGCCGATGACTTGCAGTTACATCGACATACGACAGTTGATGATTTGGCTGACACGCTCGATAAGATCAATACAGACTTGGCGGTTGTGAAAAATTGGGCGGACAGGTTTGGAGTGGCCGTCAACCCTCGGAAATGCCAAGCCATCATTATTGGTGGCTCTAGAACTATTTGCAGGGTAGATACTTCCAGCTTGCCGCCAGTCGTATTCAATGGCATGATAGTACCGTATAGTGGCAATGTCAAGAACCTTGGCTTACAAATGGACTCCACACTTAATTGGCAAGCACAAGTCGCAGCTGTCAGCCAAAAAGTCACAAACATACTACGGTTCCTCTACCGCCTGAAAAATTTGCTTCCACCCAGTGTGAAAGCGATGCTTATGCGAACCTTAATCTTCCCCATAATCGACTATGGTGATGTTTGCTACTATGACCTGAATGCAGATCTGCTCAATAAACTTGACCGGCTTCTCAATAATTGCATTCGATTCGTGTTTAATCTTCGCAAGTACGATCATGTGTCAGTGTATCGAACGCAGCTCAGATGGCTGCCTATTAGGCAGCGTCGTGAGGTGAGGGCATTGACTACTCTTTTCTCTATTCTCCACACTCCTACTGCACCTTCTTATTTAACTTCTCATTTCAAATATCTTGGCTCACATCATGACAAAAATTTACGCTCCTTTAAAAATCGCCTTCTACAATGTCCTACACATCGTTCTGATATAATACACTCTTCCTTCTTTGTAAAATCTATTCTTCTCTGGAATGAGTTACCTCTGGAGATCAGGATGGTAAATAGCCGTCACACCTTCAAACTCAAAGTTCGTGACCACTATCTTGGGAAATTGGCAGAAACATAAACAGTCAGTTTCAAATTAATTTTCTTGATATGTTATTAGTATTGTATGTAGTGTACATATTTATATAGTTATATATATATACATATATATTATTATTAACTTATTTGTGTATTTTAATATATGTAGGTTTATGTTTCATACTAGTTTTTCGGATTTGTTTGCACCTACCAACACTTTCTCTCCGCCACCCAAAGGTAGACTGGTAGAGAACGCCTTAGGCGTTATGTCCGCCATTGTACTATATGTGCAAGAAGTATTAAATAAATAAATAAATAAACCTAATTCGCATTTTTTTATAAAGAAAACTGGAAGCCCATCAGTACCAGCTCCTTTTATGCTGTTTAATAATTTAATTCAAAATTTAATTCAAATAATTTGATTCAGGAGTGATAGTAATGGAGTGAGTAATGTTTGATAAGGGAGTATCTTCGCAATAAATAGGGCAATAACTGCTTGTAGGGCTGAAAACATGCATTGCAGATGTCCTCACCGTTCGAGTACGTTACTCCTTGATATATCATATTGCGAGGGTAACCAGAGGATTTCCTTTTATTATTCACGTACCTCCAAAACTCTTCCGGTGATTTTATTAATTGTTCCTCACATCTTGCAGTATATTTAGCGTAGGACTCTTCTTGTAGAATTTTTACCCGAGACCTTAACAAGGCAAATTCAGCATAGTCTGTTTGGTAACCATATTTTTTCCATCTTTTATGCACTTTAAATTTTTCTTTGATAACATTAATTAATGATGGAGGGTACCACTTCGGATATCGGAATCGCCCTGACACTTTTACTGTTGGAACGTGTGCATGTATAAGTAAATTGATTTTTTCGTAAAGAAGGTCGACGCACTCCTCCACACTACGTTGTTCGAAATAATTGTTCCAGTCTATGTTGAGAAGCTCGGAATTTATTTTATCGAAATCAGCCTTAAAAAACTTTTTATGATTCTAGGCTGAGAGCGAATAGGTTTATAAGAACAGTTCTCAATGCATTATTATTATATTATTAAAGGTACACTCTAAAGATATATTCGAGACGACTAGATCGAGTACAATGCCACAACAGTTTGGATAATGGTTGTATTGATGCATATTCATAGAATCCATACAATTTAGAAATTCAGCTGAAACTTCAAATAAATCCGAGTTACTTTTTTTTAGACTTCCAACTGTAACCGTCGGGAGACCATGTTATGAAAAGTAAGTTAAAGTCGCCTACTATTAGTACGTGTCATTAGGGTTCAAATTATAAGATAAAAGAAGTGAATCTTTAAAGTCCTTGAGCATCATTGGGGAATTGTTGTTAGGGGGAATATACACTGCGGCTAAATGAATGTCACCTTTCCGAGAAGATTCAGTAAAAACATTGTTCCTAATCGTTACCCAAATACATTCCGCGCGTTCGACAGTAACGTTTGACCTCGCTATAGCAGAAAACATTATTTTAATTAGGATTAACACACCGCCGCCTTTCTTTCCGCTAGGGCGATCGTATCTAAATACATCATAACGATCGTCACATATTTCTGTGTTCAGTATTCCGTCGCACAACCAACTTTCCGTGATAATTATAATATCAAAGTCCTGCGATTCAATATTACGATAAAACAAAGGCAGTTTAGTTCTAAGCCCACGCGTATTCTGATAATAAATCTTCAATTTATTCATGTTGTGTTTAAAGGATGGGAATGAGATTAACAAATCTTATAGATGCTAATATTAACGATATTCATATTGACCACAACGGATTATCGGACGGGCACGCCGCACTATGTGGAGATTGAGTCGGTTTCGGGTCATAAATCCATAACTTCCATGTTTTTATAGATTTGCTGCTGATTTTTTTTGTGTATTTTTGAATAAATGTAATTTTAAATAATACACAATTAATGGATATAATCATATGATTACTGTCTAAAAAAAAATAGTAAACTTGAAATGGTAAAAATTGTTTAGAAATGTACGACTAAGGTAAACGCACCAATCATGGTCAAGAGTAGAAAAATATTTGGTCCATCCTCCGAGCCTTTTTCCCAACCATGTTGGGGTCGGCTTCCAGTCTAACCGGATTCAGCTGAGTACCAGTGCTTTACAAGAAGCGACTGCCTATCTGACCTCCTCAACCCAGTTACCCGGGCAACCCGATACCCCTTGGTTAGACTGGTGTCAGACTTACTGGCTTCTGACTACCCGTAACGACTGCCAAGGATGTTCAATGACAGCCGGGACCTACAGTTTAACGTGCCATCCGAAACACAGTCAATGGTGTCTAAGATATACTTAGAAAGTACATACAAACTTAGAAAAGTTGCATTGGTACTTGCCTGACCTGGGATCGAACCCGCGCCCTCATACTTGAGAGGCTGGTCCTTTACCCACTAGGCCACCACGACTTTTTACTTTTTAGGGTTCCGTACCTCAAAAGGAAAAAACGGAACCCTTATAGGATCACTTTGTTGTCCGTCTGTCTGTCTGTCTGTCAAGACCCTTTATCTCAAGAACGCGTGGACGTATCAAGCTGAAATTCACATGAAATGCTCAAATCTATTGCCTCTTTAAGCTGTGAAAATATCAAACTTCTAAGCCAAGCCAATCAAAAGATACAGCCGATTATGTCGATATTTTCAACAAATTTTCGACACTCGCAAAGGAATCAAAACCTACAGGATACTTCCCGTAAACTCAGAATCTTGAAATTTGGCATGAAGCATTGTCATATAATGCAAATATAGGAAAAATTACGAAAATCACATTTTTTTAGTTATATAATATAATAAAAATATTTTAATAAAATGAAACTTACTACCTTATTTCTCACGAACGAATAAAGGTATCAAATTAAAATTTATACCAAATACCTAAGTCTATTGTCCCTTTAAGCAGTAAAAAAATCAAACATCTAAGTTAACGCGATCAAAAGATACAGCAGTTTATACCGACACCTTAACGAATTTCCGTCACACGCTAGGGAATCAAAACCTACAAGGTACTTCCCCTGAACTCAGAATCTTGAAATTCGGCACAAAGCAACTTTATATAGTACAGATAAAGGGAAAATTGCGAAAATGACAAATTTGAAGTTCCATAAAATATTTAAATATTATTTTTGCTTACATGACATAAAATATTTTTTTAAATATTATAAACTTACTACCTACGCTTTTTCACATAAACGCGTAGAGATGTTAAACTTGAAATTCATATCAAACACTTCTTAAATCTGATTGCCTCTAAACTATGAAAAATTCTAAATCATTCAAAGGTCATTGGGCACCTTAGTATGGAAACCATACCCACGGCAGACACGAACGAAATATAGCACAGTATAATGATATAAGGCTGTACGCGCTTGCGTGTTCAAATAAAAATGCGAATGCACAACTTATTACTGGTTTATATTAATTATCAAAACTTTGCAATGAATTATTCACTCGAGATTAGGTTATACAATTTAGACTGCAGAGATGCGTTGGACCCGTTACGTATCGGCAAAGGTGTTGATCTCGACGGCCCGTGAAGGCAAGTGGACGAGCGCCGCTCTCGACGCTTCCGTCCTCGCCCCTTCTCCAGCGCGCCGGCGTCCCCGTGGCGGCCTCCCATTGGAGGACGCAGGACGCAGTTGGCGCGCAGTTCGAATCGCCGCCTGCGATTGGCTCGCGCGCAGGTGGCGTGATGCGCGGCGGGCACCGCGATGTTGCCAGGGAGCGCGTACCGCGCTTCTCCAGCATTTTGCCCCGCCGCCCGACTGTGTTGCCAGGCGGCGTAGGCCGTAACATCCTCCCAGGCGTTGAAGGATTCAACTCGACGTGTCCCGGAAGAGGGGACACATGCTGCAGACGGCCCGAGTGACCGTCCCCTTGGTGGTGGTGACGTCCGCTACCCGGCTGACACCATCCGGGCCGGGGTGTAGGCGCGTGACGTGCCCCAAGCGCCACTGGAACGGAGGCAGGTTTGCCTCCCGTAGAAGCACGAGGTCTCCGCAGTTAAGGCCTTGCTGCTGAGTCCTCCACCGGGACCGCTGCTGCATCTCGGCCAGGAACTCCTTCTGCCACCTGGACCAAAACTGTTGGCGGATTTTTTCTATGAGCTCGTAACGATTGGGCCGCAGTGCTGTGATGGGTGGCGACGGGACGGCAGTCAGTGGTCTGCCCACCAGAAAGTGCCCTGGGGTGAGAGGAGTGGGATCATTTGGATCTGATGAGAGTGGGGAGAGGGGCCGGGAGTTTAGGATGGCCTCGAGCTGTGAAAATAAGGTGGCTAGTTCCTCGAAAGTCAGACAAGCCTCGCCAGCTACTCGTTTTAAATGGTATTTTGATGATTTTATGCCCGCCTCTCATATTCCTCCAAAATGGGGCGAATATGCAGGCCCAAACACAAAGCGGATTCCCTCGTTCGCCGAATAATTGAAGACCGAATCTTGGCTCTTTTGCAACATTCTACCCAGCTCATTGCATGCACCTATGAAGTTACGACCATTATCACAATAGATAGCATAGGGTTTACCTCTCCTGGCCACAAACCTACGTATACATAGAATGAATGCTTCAGAAGTGAGGTCGCTGACTACCTCTAGGTGAACCGCCATAGTGGTTAGACACACAAACAAACATAAATAACTCTTTGTTATGCGGTTCCCTCGGCCCTTACGGCTGGAAATTCTAAATGGACCCGCAAAGTCT
This sequence comes from Helicoverpa assulta, assembly GCA_963856015.1. Lineage (NCBI taxonomy): Eukaryota > Metazoa > Arthropoda > Insecta > Lepidoptera > Noctuidae > Helicoverpa > Helicoverpa assulta. The sequence continues at coordinate 11,545,405 of CAWLCW010000001.1, read as the reverse complement.
ACCCCACAGGAACTAAACGCAAAGCTACAGTCAGTTCTTACGGCTGGCAGATCGCCCATAATTGGTTCGACAGGTTTACCTCGCAGGCGCGTACATACAACGCACTGCTTGGTAGTAATGCGAGCTAGGTTTCTTCCTCCTATTGGCCAATATTCCTCACGAATGGCTGCGAGCAGTGCCTGTGGACCAGCATGAAATAAACGTAAGTGTTCATGTTTCATTAAGAGTTTAGTGACGCTATGTTTCGCATCCAGGAGCACAGGGTGCTTTTTGTTATAATCAAAGCTAGAATTTCCTAGCCGGCCACCTACACGCAGCACCTTCTCAGTGTCTACAAAAGGATTAAGTGCTAATAATTTTGACCTTTTATGTAATTGATGCCCTTTACTTAAGGTTTCAATTTCTTCATAGAATGTCTCAAACTGACTAAGTTTAATTAGAAGAGTGCCTGCCTTCTGCAGCTCTTCAACTGATAATGCCTGACTTGAGTTTCGTTGACCCTTACAATTATTAATAAAACGAAGTACATAGGCAATAGTTCTTTTTAACCGTAAAAAATTAGAAAACCTACTGAAATCTACAACCTTATTAACTAAATTTTCTTTACTATTTACAGCAAATGTGTATGAGGTGAGAGATTTGACCTCCGGTAAGGTTGCTTCCTCTGGTGGAGACAATTTGGTGGGCCACTCGCAGTCCTCTTGTTTTAAGAAGGGAGGGCCTTCCCACCAAAGAGTAGAACTATTCAACACTTGTGGGTCTACCCCTCTTGAAGCCATGTCAGCAGGGTTCAAGCTAGTGGGAACATGACACCATTGATAATCAGCTGTTAGCTCTTGAATTTCGTTCACTCTATTTCGGACAAAGGTTTTTAGTAGACTTGGCTGCATTTTTAACCATCCTAACACTACAGTGGAGTCGGTCCATATTATTTTCTTATTTATTTTACATTTTAAAGATTCACTAACCTTCTGACAAAGTCTAGCTCCTAGAAGCGCTCCACATAATTCTAATCTAGGAATAGTCAGTGGTTTAATGGGTGCTACCAGAGCCTTTGCACATAAAAGGCGTGATGTATGCTTATGTTTGCTATCTCTAGACCTTAAATAAATGCACGCGCCAAATGCAGCTTGTGAGGCATCTACGAAACAATGCAATTCAATGTATTCTGGCCCTTCACACAATACATACCTAGGCAGATGTATATTATACAAATAAGACAAATTATTGCTGAAATTTAGCCAACCTTTTGCCAATTCCTTGGGTATTGGCTCGTCCCACTGTAATTTGGCACACCATAACCTTTGAAGTAAGATTTTTGGTTTGATAATCGCTGCACTCAATAATCCTAGTGGATCAAATATTTTGCATGTCATAGAGATAATAGTTCTTTTAGTTATCTGAGAAGCAAGTGGCACATTGGTGGAAAATTGAATTGAGTCATTGACTGGAGACCAGTTTAATCCTAGCACAGCCGATTCTTTGCACAGTTCTAAAGTATCACTATTAACCTGTTCATGCTCAAATATCTGTGGACAGTTGGTACGAAATTTCCTAAGTATGAAACCGGCTGACTCTAAAACTCGCGTGATGCTCTTAAAGATATGTGTCAGCTGATTTGCTGAGGCACAACCCGTACTCAAGTCATCGATGTAGAAGTCAGTTAGCATAGTTTCCTTTATAATTTCATCACCACACTCTAGCGCTAGTTGTTGAAGACACCTAGTACTAAGGAATGGCGCAGATGCTGTACCATAAGTTACTGTATTCAACTGATATACTACAATATTGTGCGTTTTCTCACAGCGCCACAGTATTAATTGCAGATGGCGTTGAGACTCATCTATGGCAATCATTCTATACATTTTAGCAATATCTCCAGTTAGGACAAACCTATGCTCTCTGAAGCGTAATAATATAGAAAGTAAGTCGCTCTGGATGACTGGACCTACTGCTTGAATATCGTTTAGCGACTTCCCTGAGGTAGTTTTAGCAGACGCGTCGAAAACTACTCTAACCTTAGTGGTCTCATGATGCTCTTTAATAATGCAGTGGTGGGGAAGATACACACCAAACTGTGGCCTGGCGATCTCAGTTAGGTGACCTAATTCCTTATATTCATTAATGAATTTTGAATAGGCGTCTTTTAACTCAGGATTCTTATCTAACCTAGACTCTAAATTTAGAAGTCTCCTTTTAGTCATAGCATAAGAATCTCCTAGAGCACATTTAGGTTCTTCCTTTAGAGGCATTAATACTGAAAACCTACCGTTAGCTAGGCGTTTAGTAGTTTCCACAAAGTGCCTTTCACAAAAATGTTCATCGGGTGAACGAGCAAATTGTTCAGAATAACTCTCTTCTATTTCCCAAAACCTTTTTAAATCATCCTGTAATTCTTGACTAAAACTACAAGTTACTTTGAGGGATTTTAGCCTATCTTGCCCAGTAGGGCCTGACACTAACCAACCTAACTTGGTATCTTGTAGGGCAGGTTTGTTTTTACCTAAGTATACATGATTCGCATTTACAATGGACCAATATACATCTGCACCTATTAAAATGTCTATCTGAGATGGCTTATAGAAAGTTGGATCCGCTAGCCTAAATTCCTTCGGTATGGCCAGTTGCTGAACGTTGACCTGTACATTTGGCAAAGTACCTATTATATTTGGTACAACAAGACAGTCAATTGGTATGCAGAAATCACTTATACGCGATTTAATCTCAACCTTTACCCTTTCTGAAATATTTGAAATTGAATTATTTATGCCAGCCACATGAATTGAACGTGATTTGTCACTAACTAAGATAAGCCTTTCCTTCATTACACTAGTTATAAAGGACATCTGACTGCCAGTATCTAGTAATGCTCTCGCCTGATAGATTTCACCGGTTTGCCTATTTACTATGTCTACAATAGCCGTACCTAGCAAAACTTGACCTGCCGCTGCAACTGAAAGTGACACAGGTAAGTTAGAGACCTCCGCAGAGTCTTGTATAACATTAGATACAATTGGCTCGTTTTTATGTATTAATGAATTATGTTTCTTTTTACAAACACGACACATAGGCCTGGACTTGCACTGGAATGAATTATGACCACTCTTGAGGCAATTTTTACATAATTTTAATCTACCAATTTCAGATAGCCTATCCTCTATGCTCATATTTTTAAACTTGGGACATCCATGTAACTGGTGGTCATCGGGACAGATATAACACTTTGCACTGGCACCATGTTCAGTGGAAGCGACAAATGCTTTGTTAACTTTAGACTCCCTAGGGTTATTTGACCTACGGTCACCTTTGTCGGGGTGAACCATGTTAGCAAAATGCATAGTTTCTAAAATGTCTGCACGATTTCTTAAAAACATTGTAAAGTTTTCTAATTTATGATAATCTGTCAATGTAGCCCGGTACTCTTCCCACTTAGTGTACGTGACCGGGTCTAATTTGGAAGCTATAATGAAAATAACTAGTGCGTCCCACTTGTCAGTCGGCTGACCCAAAGTATCCAGCGCTCTCAAATTCTTTGACATATGGTCTACTAAATACCTTAATGCCTTATAAGATTCCTTACTACACCTTTCAACAGTCACTAAGGACTTAAGATGATTATTTATAAGAACATTCTTATTATCATTCGTTCACACAGTAATTCCCATGCTAACTTGTAGTTACTAGAGGTAAACTCTATGGATTTAATTACACCCCTGGCACTACCTTCCAAAGCCGATCTTAAATAATGGAATTTATTAATGTCTGGAATTGAATTATTGCAGTTAATAATGGAATCAAAAGTATCCTTAAATTCTAACCATGTTAACATGTTTCCATCAAACTTTGGGAGGTGTATGGTGGGTAATTTTATTCCATTAAATGCATGAGAACAATTACTTTGTTGGTGAGAACAATTACTTTGTTGGTCGACGCTATTGGCCTTATTAATGGTAGACGGGGTAGCCTCAATCAGTTCTTGTACTACAGAGAGAGCTGAGTAAAATTGACGCTCAGTGGATTCTCTTTCGTCTAATTGTTCATCTACATCAGAACATCTTGATTCTATTTCAGACTGTAACTCATCAAAAGTTTTGAACAAATCTTGAAATTTGCTTAGCCTCAATGAAAGCTCTTTTGTTTGTAAGCTTGTAATATCACTAGCCTTTGTCTTTTGAATAGTACTCAGATAGTCTATGAATTTAGTTAACCTGCCCTTAATAGTGCCACGCCTTTTAATTAACTCTTTAAAGTTGACCTTCTGGTCAGTATCTGCATCGGTCATTTTGCTAATTTATATGTACGCTAACATACAAGAAATACAACCTAATGCAATACAATGAGCTGAATAAATAAATGTGCAGTGAACCTGACAATATTATGCGCCGCTCCAACACGTGGTCACTCGACTCCCGCGCCGCAGCGTCGGCCGCAACCCGATGTAACAGGCGTGCCGAGGGAATCCGCCGTGCCGTTGGGGCTGCGAAGCTGGACTGGAACCGTTGCCGTATGGCAGGAACTCTGAAATAGTCGGCCGCAATGCTGGTTCACCAAGCAAAGAAATGTGCGTGCACTAGTTCGCGCGCGTGCGTGAATTTTAGGCAGGTGTAATAGGCAATAACCTTGAAAATAAATACGTGCACTTCGAATGCAAGCTTGCCGTGCTTCGGAAAAATAAAGTGTGGTTATGCTTAGCGTGGGTGCGGGTGATTTGATCCAACAATGGTATGTGCAACAAATGAATAATGAAGAAAAATGCCACTTAGCATGAAATAAGCGTAACCCAATTCAAAAAACCCACGTGCAATATAACCTAGCAGTTTGGCCCGCTTATGGCGCCTTTGCCACCACGTGGCGCTGCTTTGCCAGAGAAGCCCCCCGACGCCCGACTAGCCAGCCGCCTGCTATTTCACAGCGCAAGAGCACGAGGATCGAGGTTGAGAAAGGAAATTAGAAAGGATCAAGGCTTACTCTCCTGGGCTAGACCTTCGGTTGACGTTTCGCCGTCCTCACCGGGCTCCCGAGGCTGCTTGTCCGGGTCCTTCGTCTCCTGCTGTCTCGATCCGGTTACGCAGCCCGACTGGATAGCTGGCGGGCTGCGGCACTTGCTCCACGTGCCGACCGACGATTCTCGACGATTCTTGACGCGACGAGACGACGGATAGATCGCGATGTAACGGGTCCTGTCACGGTCGCCAAACTTGTACGCGCTTGCGTGTTCAAATAAAAATGCGAATGCACAACTTATTACTGGTTTATATTAATTATCAAAACTTTACAATGAATTATTCACTCGAGATTAGGTTATACAATTTAGACTGCAGAGATGCGTTGGACCCGTTACGTATCGGCAAAGGTGTTGATCTCGACGGCCCGTGAAGGCAAGTGGACGAGCGCCGCTCTCGACGCTTCCGTCCTCGCCCCTTCTCCAGCGCGCCGGCGTCCCCGTGGCGGCCTCCCATTGGAGGACGCAGGACGCAGTTGGCGCGCAGTTCGAATCGCCGCCTGCGTTTGGCTCGCGTGCAGGTGGCGTGATGCGCGGCGGGCACCGCGATGTTGCCAGGGAGCGCGTACCGCGCTTCCCCAGCATTTTGCCCCGCCGCCCGACTGTGTTGCCAGGCGGCGCAGGCCGTAACAAAGGCTCTGATTTACTATGGCATTAGTCGCATCAATGTGAACCATGGGAATCTAGATAAAATCAGGTTTAAACATCAAATATTATCCTCATTTCAATGGGGAATTTAAACGACCAAGTTTGACGGATTTGAGAAATCATTTCTTTGTAGTGAAAGAGTATACTCGCCGTTTATTTTCATTGTCATTAGGTCAGGATCTGATGATGGAAATCCTGAGAAATCGAGGGCAACTATCAGAAATTGTAGGCATGCATAGGGTTAAAACTTGATTGTCAGATGTATGTCTGATGATACTATCAAACAGTGAAGATTTAGAGCTTACCTGATAATGGAGACGTGAGAAAGTCGAGAGAACTCCTCAACGGTATGTTTTAGTTACGTCGCGTTTGGGCTTATATTATTCGTATTGACGAGAACTTTTCACAAAAGTTAAAAATAAAGACTTTTTTTTCTTTTACAAAAAAAAAAACAACAAAAAACTTCTAAAAACAACAAGAAAACTGTTTATATGTATCGGTCTAGATCTCGGTGGTTAAATAAATATAAATGTATCCTCTAGACACCGACTTCTAGAACGATGCACCTAACATCTTCTTCCTTTCTTTCTTGTTTTTGTTTTCTTGTTGCTTTATTATACGTTTGAAGTTGGATTTGTTTGTAAAATGCTTTTTGAATTCATTTTGATAAAGACCATTATGACCATTACGACCCACCAGTACAAATTACGACTGGGAATGTGGGTATTGAGATATATAAACTAAATGAGAACTATTTACAAAATGAAATAAAGCCGACTTTATAAAACAAAGAAAGGGACAGAATTAAACTTTTGTCAAAGCTCTAGAAACATAAAGCCAGCAGCCCCGAATCCTACTCTCTAGCAGTCGTTGTTACAATACGACAGTTACAAGTCGTCAGGCGGTTTCGAAAAAAATCCTGCAATGGCTGCTTTAACCCAAGTTAGTAGTGAATTCTCATCACCTAAAATAAAATAAGCTTGTGTTGGACACAAGGTTACTGCTATAAATTGTAAAGGAGTTCCCATAACTATATCTGATCTTTGCTATCGATCCCGCAATGGCAGTCAAACCTATCTATGTGGAAAGTCTTCGCCAATACGAATTAAATAAGCCCAAACACGTGGTAGTTGCAACATACCGTTCAGGAGTTCCCTCGACTCTATGTGGTCTCCATAATCAAATCAGCTCCAAACCTTCACTGTTTACCAGTACCCTCAAAAATACACTCACATGTCTGGTTTTGACTTGATGTGTGCCTACAATATTCAAGAGTTGCCCTCGATTTATCAGGGTTTCCAGATCCTCATCAGATCCTGGTCATCCGAATTGGCATCTTCCTTCTTTATGAAAAGTCTTTAACAATAAAAACTAGCATTGCAACCTGTACAATCCTCTGAAACTGCTTGCCTTTTATATTTTTTAAACGATCCTGGACATTCGTCTCCATGGAATTTTAATAAAATATTTATATTCAAAGGAACGTTATACTATTCTCCACAATTTTAAACTACTTTGATTCATGTTCGCCACTTTTTGCAAAGCGGGTCAGATATGCCCAATGACCTTTAAGGCATAATTAGTTATTTTTAATCAGATTTCTGAATGATCACTATAAAATGTTGTAAATAAATAACTTTAATAAAAAGAACTTTTACAAGGTACTGGCCTACTATTTTAGTTATATTATAAAATAAAAAATATTAACTATTTTGACTCTCACGAAATTACCATAACTATGATTGTTCTAAACTGAACGGTTTGCGCGAGAGTCACTTTTTATCTATATACAGGTGTAGCGGTACTACAACTGTCAACACCGCCATCTACACATTCGAAGACGCAACTATCATCGACTAACCTGCATCGCACATGCAGTGTTCGCGCGCACAGTAATACACATAGATTACCCCGACAACAACTGTCGGGCAGTAGCCCACCGGACAAAAACACCTGTCCGGTCGGAGGATCCTCCCTTTGATGCGAGGTATGATGAGCTTTACTCTCTGCTCTCATACCTCCACACCTCCCTACACAGGATTTGTACGGAACCCTCGGTGCGCGAGTCCGACTCGCACTTGGCCGGTTTTTTTTTTTTAATATTTATCAAAGTAGTTATTGCCGCATCTGTCTGCTCTATTTTGGTATTTGTGGAAGACGGTATCAGTTAACCGTGGAAATTACAAATACTAATTTATCTTTAACAGAATAAATCAAATAAAATAAATAAATTTTAATTTTTTTTCACCAATAATGGTCAGGTAAAGACCTAGTAATTGACCACCAGTTATAGTCAAATCCAGTAATGCACACCCAGTAATGGTCATAAAAAATATACTTACATAAATCGAATAAAATCTCACCCAGGTAAGTTTTTATAGGTTTATTAAAATAAAATATGGTGATATATAAGTAATAAACATTTATTAAGAACAAAAACACAAAAATGTTCTAAAAATTACCATTACTCAAATATTTGAATAATCAACATTATATCAAAACTTGCCTACCGGCCCTTACCGTGAGCGCACGCTTGTCTATATTAAGTGATACATTTTTTTTTGCACCATGTTTACCTGTGCTAGTTGTGGTTCGGCACATACAGAGGGCCCAGTGTGTAGTGTTTGCAAGCAACACTATGACTACCAGTGTTCCGGTGTCTCTGAAGCTGGATACCGAAGACTTGGAGACGCCCGGAAGAGCGCGTGGCGCTGCCCTAAATGTAAGTCTGGCTCATCTCCTTCTCCCCTGGCATTGTCACCACAGCCATCTAGCCAGCTAGACAGAATGCAGGAACAGCTCAGCAAGATCACCTCTGATCTGACTCCCTTGGCGACATTGGTTGCAGACGTCAAATCCATAAAATCGGAGTTGGCTGGTCTCAAGGATTCCATGGAAATGGCTCATGACGTGATAAATCGCTTCACTGAAAGGCTAAATGCTGTTGAATCCAGAGTGACGAAGTTGGAAAACGCGGCTTGCCAGGTGACTGTCCTTCAGGCTCATTTTGAGAAAATAAGCCGTGATCTACAAGACAGAGACCAATGGGCTAGGGCCAATAATACTGAGATCAAAGGCATCCCGCAGAAAAATAATGAAAATCTGTACGATATCGTCCAGAAAATAGGCAGCCTGTGCAACGTGATCGTAAAAAGGAAGACATCAACTATATAGCTCGTATTCCTACCCGTGTCCCAAATGCAGATAAGCCAATTATAGTCGCATTCAATAACCGGTACATGAAGGAGGAATTTTTATCTTCGTCGCGCAAGAGCAAGCAACTTAACATTTCTAACTTAGGCTTCTCTGTATCAGCAAACTTCTATGTGAACGATCATTTAACCACAACAAACAAGTCACTTTTAAGTAAGGCTAGATCCCTGGCCAGAGACAACAACTTTAAATACGTTTGGGTAAAACATTGTAAAATCCTTGCCAGGCAATCAGACACTACACAAACATTTTTTATAAAGTGCGAAAAAGATCTACAAAGAATCGCAAATCGTCAACAGACATATTAACTTTATTACTTCTTAACGTAAAGATCATAATAGACTGGCTAATCACATCCGATTCTAAATTATTTTGCATTCAACTTGTTTGTCGAGAGAAACGTATGAGTCATTACAAACTAGTTTACCTGTGGCTATCCATGCAATTATCACTCGATTGTGCATACGCGCACTGCTGCATAGTGGCTACTTCCGCTTGTGTAGGCGCATATTTGCGCCACTTAGCTGCCGAATGTTTTTTGCTACCGACCTTTCTGTTAATAAAATATTCTGCACTTACCTTCGAACGATATTTATGTATATTTGCGCTATTTGTATCCTATTTTCTAATCGCAATAGTTTGTGTTTGCAATCATATGCTTATTTGCTTTGGTATGGAGTATCTATCTACTTTAATTAGTTATTTATATCGTACCTTGGGAATTGTAATTGTGAACTTGTTGGTATATTTTTGTATGTCTAGTATCTCGTCACTGTTAACGAATCTATTTTTGTATAGTGCTAAATATATCTATGGCGCCACTTAAAGTCTACTATCAGAATGCGAGGGGGTTACGAACTAAGACACATATCTTCAAACGAAATGTATTCCTAAACTCATATGATATTATCGCGATTACCGAGACATGGTTAATTGATAGTATTAGCGACAGCGAGCTATTTGGCGACGGATACTCAACCTGGCGTCGAGATAGGGATTACGTTAAGACTAGGCAATCCAGAGCTATACGTCATGAATTACAAGCTGAAGTTCGCTCTGGTTGGATGTCTTCAGCTGAAGATCTCTGGGTCATCATTAAGTATAAGAACAACGATCGCAAATACCATCAATTAAATCTCTGCGTCTATCTTTGTCATAAACATCTAGGCAATTCATATGATACACAGTTATACAATTTAACCAATAGCCTTTCATCGATAATTAACGAAAATCCAGACGACACATTTGTTTTAATGGGCGATTTTAATATGCCGAATATTGAGTGGTTAGGTGAAAGTAATTGCCTTCAACCCTGTGGTATAGCAGGTGAATCACAATAGTTATTTGTTATACAAGAGTGCAAAGTTGCTTTTTAACCGCGGGCTCAATTTTGATGACCGAGCAAGCGAAGGATTCTAAAATTGAAACACGAGCGTACCGAGTGTTTCAATAATTAGAATCCTGAGCGATAGCGAGGGAATCAAAAGAGCACAAGGTGAAAAATCTTTGCACTCGAGTGCAACACGTAACTTTTCATCCCACCTCATCGAGGAAATTTCAAACTCAAAAAAATAAAAGGCACGCACGTCACACATGTTTATACCTATTAAAATTGATTTATGCAAAAACTCAGTTTAAAAATGTAATGAGGTTTAAAATCGACCTCAAAACAATAAAAAATAATAATTTCATCCCACTTCATCGAGGAAATTACTAAATGCCAAAAAACAAAATGGCGCGCACATATGAATACCTATCAAATTAAAAAGAAGTACCTATTAAAGTTCATTTATTTGAAAACTCAGTTTAAAAATGAAACGAGGTTAAAAATCTATGTAAAAACAATAATAAAAATTACTTAATTAATTGAATAATTATTTTAAGCAGTATTTTATTTGTTTAATATGTATTTGTTTGAAAAGTCTTATCAAGATTGTCACAAATGGAGTATTGCACACGATGTTCTAAATTCAAATCACTTTGCCGCTCTAGAGAATAAAAACGGCTTTTACGCTCAGATATCAAAGGGAGGGTAAGGGGTAGAAGGCAATAACATCTAGCCGGCCCAATTGTCAACCTCACCTGCACGCGTCTGTGGTTCGTATGAATAGCAAACGGCGGAGCCATGCCTAGGTCTAGGCTCCGTGGTGCCCCCTGCTAGAAAACAGACGAGGCTCTGGCGACCGAGCAGTGGCGGTATAACCACAAACCCTACTAGGTAACTGGTGGAAGAGGCTATCACAAGCCTTGGGGATTAAATACCCTCAAAAAGAGTGGCAATACCACCTTGGGAAAGTGTTATTAGTGATCGCCCAACTCGTAAAATATGAAAATGTCCGAATGTGAAGAATGTGCTCTGTCATGCGATCCGGCTAACCCCCGGCGCTCTCCGGTACCCGGGCTGGAGAGTGTGAAATCTGTTACCGAAGGCTGTCCAGGAGCGAGTAACCAGGCTTCTGACGCAGTTAATGCTACTGGAAAAAAGAAACTGATTCAACAATCATTTCACCCTGCCTTGTTTATTACGAGACCCAGAAGTACTTCACTGGGAAGCAAGCAAAACGACTCCACCTCAACGGTTCCATTCCAAACAAGTCACCTCGTGTCATACCAGGCATGTGAAAGCAACAACCAGGCGCAGCCCCCAGACTGGCAAAGTGTGCCCACAACTAGAAGTGCTAAGCGAAAGAAAATATCTGACAGTCCACCCACAGTACCCACCGCAAACAGATATGGAGATCTTCCAATAGACTTAACTGAAAGTGATGATATTGTGGATCGTAAGAAGCCATCTAAGCCTCCCCCAATAATCCTTTATGGAGTTAAAGATGTAAACAAACTTACTGAGCTATTGAGAACTGTTGCCGAGGGAAATGACTTCACTTACAAGGTGGTTAATAAAAGCCAGATAAGAGTTAGTAGTTGTACGACTGAAACATACAAAAAGCTAATCCAATTGGTACGGGAGCATCATCTAATTGGCCACACATTTAACAGAAAAGAAGATAGGTGTTATCGAATCGTAATTAGAAATTTGCACCACTCAACACCACTAAGTGCAATAAAAGAGGAAATTGAATTGACTGGTAATACTGTTGTGGGCGAAATCATAAATTCAAAATATGGCCCAGACAAAACGCCAACGTCTACCTTCTTTGTTAACCTGATGCCAGGCCCAAATAATAAGGCTTCTAAAGAGATAAAATACATCTACCACCAAGCTGTTGTGATAGAAGACCCTAGAAGGAAAAGGTCTATAGTACAATGCCAAAGATGTCAGCAATATGGACACACGAAAAATTATTGCATGAGACCTTATAGGTGTGTAAAATGCGCCCAGGCTCATAAAACATCAGAGTGTCCCAAGGTCGATCGAAACACTCCTGCAATGTGTGCATTGTGCCATGGACCGCATCCAGCTAATTATAAAGGCTGCGAAGTCTACCAGGAAATTTTAGCCCGCAGAACATCCAGACCCAAGGCCAGATCGCAAACGAAAAACCAAAGTGCTAATGTGATAACGCCTACACCTACCTTGACCCACCAATCTGGCGAAGAAAATGCTAACAAGCAATTATATTCCGAGAAACTGAAAACCACCAAAATCCAATTAGATGATAACTCTTATAACCTACAGGTCCATCCACTCAGTAGTTCTGTAGAAAAAATACTCTTAAAACAATCAGAAAAATTCGACCTACTCTTACAACAAATGAGCACCATGTTAGGTCTCTTGACAACCCTCATCAACAAGATGGTAAAATGAATGCCTTAAAGTTGGCAACATGGAACATAAACGGTCTTGCGCCAAATAAACATGATGTACAAATATTAATAAATGAACACAGTCTGGATGTAGTTCTTATCTCGGAAACACACTGTACCGGTTCAAGCAACATCAAATTTGACGGATACAACACCTATCTCACAAACCATCCAGATGGAACAGGTCATGCAGGAACGGCTATAATTGTTCGAAAGTCCATAAAACATCACGTAATGCCCGAATTTAAGACGGATCACCTACAAGCTACAACAATCGCTGTTACAGACAAATGTGGATATTTCACCGTGTCTTCCATTTACTGCCCACCCAAGCACAAAATAGACCAGCATATGTTTGACAATTTCTTCTCGACTCTTGGCCCCCGATTTATTGCGGGCGGCGACTGGAACGCAAAGCACAGCCATTGGGGATCTAGGTTAATTACAACCAGAGGTCGACAATTGAAGAGCAGCATTGATAGCAATCATCTCCATACAATGTCAGCTTCCGAACCAACTTATTGGCCTACAGATCCAAATAAAGTGCCTGACCTCCTTGACTTCTTTGTCATCGGTGGGCTTTCAAGGCATTATTTCAAAGCTGAATCTTGTCTTGATAGCTCTTCTGACCATACTCCAGTCATCTTGACAGCCAGCACAACTTTGATCGAATATGATGCGCCGGACATACTTAGCAATAAACAAACGGATTGGCATGCATTCCGCGAATACATAGAGGCAAATATCAAACTAAAGTTGGCACTCAAATCACCAGATGATATCGAAGAAGCAACCAAATATATCACGTCTCTTATACAAGAAGCTTGCTGGAAATGTACTCCGGAACTGAAGTACAGTAACGTCCCTGCAAATCAACCCACGCAAATAAGGCAACAAATTCTTGAGAAACGTCGTCTAAGAAGAATCTGGCATCAATCAAGACATCCGATGGATAAAACTGCTCTGAACAAAGCTACTGCAAGCCTTAAGATAGCAATATCCGACCTTCACGAAAAAACCTTACAGTCAAAGTTGGAATCGCTCACAGCCACAGCAACTACAAACTATTCGCTCTGGAAATTCACGAAAACGTTGGACCAACCTCAAGTACCAAAGCCACCTATAAGATCAACTCCAAATGGCTGGGCTAGAACAAACCAGGACAAAGCAAACGCATTTGCGGAACATCTTGCTACAGTATTTACTCCTAACGACACTGGTGATGTTGCTTTTGATAAAAGTGTTGAAGACACTCTCAACCAAACTCTACAACTGGATCTACCACCAAAACCAACCACAACTCGGGAGGTGTGGGGAGTAATAAAGACACTCAAGAATAAAAAAGCACCAGGGTTCGATCTGATAACCAAGGAAGTACTGAAAGAGCTACCGAAAAAGGCAGTAACTTTTCTGACGACACTTTATAACGGCATCCTGCGCGTTCAATACTTCCCTCGCCTGTGGAAAATATCGCAAATTGTAATGATCCACAAATTGGGCAAACCTGCTCATGAAATTGCCTCTTACCGTCCGATTAGTCTGTTACCCATCCTCTCAAAACTATTCGAGAAAATATTGCTGAGACGACTCTTGCCTATACTTGCTAGCAACCATACAATACCTGATCACCAGTTTGGCTTTAGACTACAGCATTCCACAGTAGAACAAGTGCATCGAGTCTGCGATGTAATAAGAGACACACTTGAAGGGAAAGAATATTGTTCTGCAGTGTTCCTTGATATCCAGCAAGCATTCGACAAAGTCTGGCACAGTGGATTACTCTATAAAATCAAATGCAACATTCCTCACAGCTACTACTTGCTACTGGCTTCGTATCTGTCAAATAGATTATTCCAAGTCAGAGAGGGTGATGCCACATCGTCATTCCATGTCATCAGAGCGGGTGTACCCCAAGGTTCTATTCTTGGTCCCATATTGTACACCATGTATACTGCAGACCTGCCAGAAGTACCAGGAGTTATGACTGCCACCTATGCTGATGATACAGCCATTTTAGCCCGAAACAAGGACTCTACTGCTGCATCAGATACGTTACAGAGGGGTCTTGACGAAATAAATGTCTGGTTGGGCAAGTGGAGAATAAAAGCCAGTGTCAACAAATCGGTTCACGCGACATTCACCCTGAGACGCGGTGACTGTCCACCAGTCACTCTTGGTGATAATATCTTAACCCACAACGATAGCGTACGATATCTCGGTATTCATCTAGACCGCCGACTAACCTGGAAGAAACACATAAAATGTAAAAGAGACGAGCTTAACATCCGCCATAAAAATCTGTATTGGTTAATGGGAAGAAACTCTAAACTCTCTGTGGATAATAAACTCCTAATCTACAAAAGCATACTGAGACCAGGCTGGATGTATGGTATTCAACTGTGGGGTAGTGCTTGTGACTCCAACATAAATATCTTACAACGACTTGAAAATGTTATCCTAAGATCAATAGCAAATGTCCCATGGTTTGTTACGAATGCGGAGATACATGAGAACCTGAATATTAGCACAGTGAAAGAGGAGATCCGACACAATGCTGAAAGCTACAAAAAGAGGCTAGAAAATCATCCCAATGATCTAGCATTCCAGCTAATAAGTACCAGGCGTGAAACCCGTTTAAAACGGCGTGTGATCCTGGGGTCAACATAGACCAGGTCTAGTCAATCACGATGAGGAGCTGTCTCCGCTGGGAGATACACTCGACATGACACAGTGCACTCAAAAAATTTGCTCATAGTCTACGACTGATTGCAGATATACCCAGAGAAAAAAAAAAAAAAAAAAAAAAGATATCAAAGGGTAAAACTACTCTTTCCGAGATGGTGGGATGAAATAGTTATTTGTTATACAAGAGTGCAAAGTTGCTTTTTAACCGCGGGCTCAATTTTGATGACCGAGCAAGCGAAGGATTCTAAAATTGAAACACGAGCGTAGCGAGTGTTTCAATAATTAGAATCCTGAGCGATAGCGAGGGAATCAAAAGAGCACAAGGTGAAAAATCTTTGCACTCGAGTGCAACACGTAACTTTTCATTCCACCTCATCGAGGAAATTTCAAAACTCAAAAAAAGAAAATGGCACGCACGTCACACATGGCAAATTAAAAAGATGTACCTATTAAAATTTATTTATGCAAAACTCAGTTTAAAAATGTAATGAGGTTTAAAATCGACCTCAAAACAATACAAAATAATAATTTCATCCCACTTCATCGAGGAAATTACTAAATGCAAAATAAAACAAAATGGCGCGCACATATGAGTATCAAATTAAAAGAAGTACCTATTAAAGTTCGTTTATTTGAAAACTCAGTTTAAAAATGAAACGAGGTTAAAAATCTATGTAAAAACAATAATAAAAATTACTTAATTAATTGAATTATTATTTTAAGCAGTATTTTATTTGTTTAATATGTATTTGTTTGAAAAGTCTTATCAAGATTAGCACAAATGGAGTATTAAACACAATGTTCTAATTTCAAATCACTTTGCCGCTCTAGAGAATAAAAATGGATTTTGCGCTCAGATATCAAAGGGTAAAACTACACTTTCCGAGATGGTGGGATGAAAACGTCATTTTCAATCGACTTCAAAAAAAGGAGGAGGTTCTCAATTCGGCTGTATTTTTTTTTTTTTTTATGTTTGTTACTCGATTTCTCAAAGACGCCTGGACCTATTTCAAAAATTCTTTTTTTATTTGAAAGGGTATGCTTGTCATTTGGTCCTATCGTCATCAGATCAGGATCTGATGGTGGAAACCCTGAGAAATCGAGGGCATCTCTTGAAAATTGTAGGCGAGCATGGGGTAAAAACTTGACACTCAGGTGTATGCCTCAAAGCACTATTCAATAGTGAAGGTTTGAAGCTGACCTGATGATGGAGACCAGAGAGGGTCGAGGGAACTCAACAACTGAATATGTAAATTACCTCGTGTTTGGGCCTATACATATTATTGGTATTGATGAGATCTTTTCAACAGTGAAGGTTTGGAGCTGACCTGATGATGGAGACCAGAGAGGGTCGAGGTAACTCAACAACTGAATATGTAAATTACCTCGTGTTTGAGCTTATATTATTGGTATTGACGAGACCTTTGCAACAGTGAAGGTTTGGAGCTGACCTGATGATGAAGACCAGAGAAGGTCGAGGAAACTCAACAACTGAATATTTACATATTATATTATATAATACCTCGTATTCGTAAAAAAGTCGTGGTGGCCTAGTGGGTAAAGGACTAACCTCTCAAGTATGAGGGCGCGGGTTCGATCCCAGGTCAGGCAAGTACCAATGCAACTTTTCTAAGTTTGTATGTACTTTCTAAGTATATCTTAGACACCATTGACTGTGTTTCGGATGGCACGTTAAACTGTAGGTCCCGGCTGTCATTGAACATCCTTGACAGTCGTTACGGGTAGTCAGAAGCCAGTAAGTCTGATACCAGTCTAACCAATGGGTATCGGGTTGCCCGGGGAACTGGGTTGAGGAGGTCAGATAGGCAGTCGCTTCTTGTAAAGCACTGGTACTCAGCTAAATCCGGTTAGACTGGAAGCCGACCCCAAAATGATTGGGAAAAAGGCTCGGAGGATGATGACCTCGTATTTGGGCTTAAATTATTTGTATTGATGAGAACTTTTTTGATATCCTAGCGGAGTGTAATTTAAATCAATATAATCATTGTCGCAACGTCTCCAAGGGTAGAATCTTGGACTTAGTTTTCTCTAACGCTGATCTATCTATAAACGCCTGTGCTTATCCCCTAGTCCCAGAAGATGATCACCATAAATCGCTTGAAATTGAGCTAAATTTACTTAATGACACACCTTTAAAACAAAAACCTATTATTAAACGATATTTTGAGTCAGGTGACTATGAGAAAATCAATAGTTATTTAAACAGTTTTTCTTGGGATGATCGCTTGCTTAACAATTCATTGGACGACGCGGTTTCCGTTTTTTATAATTGTTTATATGAAGCAATAGATAAGTATATTCCCCATAAAATCATTTACCCTACATCTTTTCCGCCGTGGTATAGCGCGAATCTGAAGAAGATATTAAAGGAAAAGCATAAATATTTACGAAAATATCGGATCTACGGTAATACATCGGATTTCGACTCTTTCGTGCTACTTCGCGCTAGAGCTAAAGCTGTAAAAGAACAATGTTACAATACATACATAACTAACACTGAGGAGGCAATAATAAAAAATCCTAAAATGTTTTGGTCTTTGCTACGTACTTCCAGTCAAATTTTCTCGCGACTTCGGACCTCAGCGCAGGTACCCCTAGTATGAGAAATGCATCTCATATTAGCCCTGCTCAATGCATAAGTGACATCGAAATAAATGCTGACACGGTGCTGAAGCTTCTCAAGTCATTAGATCTTAACAAGGGAGCAGGTCCCGACAACATACCACCGACATTTATCAAATCAAATCAAATCAAATCAAATACCTTTATTTTCAGGCTGCATTGGCCCATAGATATATACCTTAATGACTAACATACATATTATATTATACAAAATTGTTAGTATATAAAAAACTTAAAACTATGTTAGTATCACTTCACTATGCACTATGTCACTGTGCGGTCCTGTGGCACTTGTCCGCGGAAGCGACGGAACACCACGTCCTGTGGCCAGAAGTTCTCGTCCAACACGAGGTGCAGGAAACACGTCGGCACTCGCACCACAAACGCCTTGAAATTGGCGTTATGGCGCGACTCCAGCAGCTGCACTCTCGGGGCGTACTTCAGCTTCTGGCGCACGTACTCCACGATGTCCTCCGCCTTAGTGGTGTAGTGTAGGCGGGAGATGTACACCGGGGTGTTCGGCTTGGCGGCATGGATTTTGATGTTAGGCTCAATAGGGGCCGTGCCGCAGCGATTCTTGTTGGTTCGCTGACGGCGCTTCCTCCTTTGCACCGTAACGAACCCCTCATCGTCAGCCCGATTCGGTCCCTTTACGGGCACGGGCTTCTTCGTAGCATCAATTTTGCTACCGGTGACGCTAGCGTAGTCTCGACGCACATCTTGATGTTTCGTCGACGCTGCAGAAACAAGCAGCTGATCGAGCGGTCGAGCGGCGGCGAGCGGAGGAGCCGCAGGGACGGGAGCGAGGCAGCGGGGCGCACGAGGCGCGCACTGTGCCGGCTCAGCATTCGGCGGTGACAGCGGCGATGGCGACAAAACTGCTGACGCGAAACTTACACCCGATACATCGAGGCACGCTCCGCGCCGCATGTTTACGTTCGATGCACCCACAGGTGACCCAGTTACAGTCACCGATTTACGCAACTCGTTAAGTTCGCTGCGCAAATCGGCGACAATAATTTGGGATGCATCAAACTTCTTCTGTACATCCGCAAGACTTGCCTTTAAAAAGACGATGTCTTTCAGCAGGCTCGTAACGTCGACGTGGTCGAAGGTGACGGGCGGAAGCTTATTCAGATCCTTCGCCACAAACGTCGGCACGTCGTCTGGATCGGTCTCCTTTAGCAGCGTGATGATGTCCTGAATGCTCTTCTTTGTCCCGTCACGCCGGCGGGACACCATCTGGTCACTCTTGTTGAGCAACCGGTACAGCAGCTGCTTTGCAGCAGCGACGTCATCCTCGCTGAAGTTCGTCGCGCATATCTGGACAGCGGACACCTCGTCCATCACATCCAGCTTCTGCTGCAGGAACGTCAGCAGCTCATTCACCACGAGTTGTTCACTCATGGCGATTAAAACAACTAGCAATGGCTTGCGCCGCGCTAAATTCTAATTTGCAATAAACAAATTTACGCGTCA
The DNA here is from genome assembly GCA_963856015.1 of Helicoverpa assulta. Taxonomy (NCBI): domain Eukaryota; kingdom Metazoa; phylum Arthropoda; class Insecta; order Lepidoptera; family Noctuidae; genus Helicoverpa; species Helicoverpa assulta. Next base: position 11,525,970 of record CAWLCW010000001.1, on the reverse strand, counting down.
GCAGCACGGCTGCATCGATTCGCAGCTAGTACGAGACTCGTAAAGGATTGTTTATAGTTAGTTGTGCTGATAGTTTGGTGGTATGTACCACTTACTATCATTTTTGTGCGTTCAGTTAGTGAAGGTATCGTGCCTAACGTATGGAAACGAGCATTTATAACTCCAGTGCACAAAGGTGGTAGTAAGGGGGACATTACCAATTATCGCCCAATATCAAAATTATGTCTGTTCGGTAAGATACTAGAGCGCCTTATATATGCCCAAGTCTATAGTACTTTTTCCACGACATTCATTTCCGAACAACACGGGTTTTTAAAAAATCGATCAACCACGTCAAACTTACTATCATTTGTTGATTTTACTACCTCCTGTTAATTAATTAATGCTCAATCCTTCTCCACGTGAGAGGAGGCCTGTGCCCAGCAGTGGGACGATACAAAGGCTGTAACAGTAACTACCTCCTGTATGGACCACGGCGGTCAGGTAGACTGTATCTTTACTGATTACAGTAAATGTTTTGACCACATAGATCACTCTATACTTTTAAAAAAGATCTTGCAGGCAGGTATCCATGGTAACTTGTTTCGGTGGGTTACCTCATATATACGAAATCGTTCGCAAGCTGTCGCAATCATTGTATCTTCATGGCACGTAGTTCCTTCAGGAGTTCCCCAGGGATCTTTGCTTGGTCCTTTGTTTTTTAACATTTTTATAAATGATATTAACATGTGCTTTCATAACTCGTCATTTTTACTTTACGCAGATGACATGAAGATTTTTAAACAAATACGCAATATTGATGATTGTTATCTTTTGCAACAAGACCTGGCAAGACTTGAGAGCTACTGTACATCAAATAATCTAGACCTCAACGTATCAAAATGTTTCCAAATTACATTCACACGTAAAACCAATATCATAGTCCAAAACTACACCTTAAACACGTTTTTAATTATGACTATAATTTAAAACGTGTAAACTACATACGAGACTTGGGTGTAATACATGACTCAAAACTTACGTATGAGAAACATATTGATTACATAGCCAATAAGGCCTATAAAGCCATGGGCTTTTTAAAAAGAACCTGTTCTCAGTTTTCTAGTGTCAAAATTATTAAAATTGTATACTGTTCGTTTGTCCGTAGCTCACTCGAATACTGTTCGCAAGTTTGGAATCCTCGGTACGATATTTATAACTCAAGAATTGAATCAATTCAGAAAAATTTTACCAGATATCTCCAATATAAATGTGGCACATATGATTGCAATTACATATCCAGATGCAAAAGATATCACCTTTTACCCCTTAAAGAGAGGAGGATGATAGCAGATGTTACATATCTTGTAAAATTAAAATCAATCACTCAATCACATATTGACTCTCCTACCCTTCTCTCGAAAATTGGATTACGCGTTCCTAAAAGGTCGCCTAGAATACCGGCTCTTTACCTTAATGTCCCACATTGTAGTACTAATTACCGACAAAGTTCATACTTTGTCAGAGCAGTAAAGAGCTTTAATACACTCGCAAACTTTTCGGAACTTGACCTATTTGCCGCTAAGCCAAGGGTATTCGCAGGAACACTTGCTAAGAGCTGGTTTGATGTGGTTCGATAATTGTATGGTTTTGTTTGTATTTTGTATTGATGTCGTGTTAAGTTTTTATTGTTTGTATTTTGTATTGATGTCGTGTTACTTTTTTATTGTTTGGTTTAAGCAGACAAGCTAGGTATTGATATGTGAAAACATGTAATTGGTTTCAAGTTATTATAAATTGTAGTTTAAGTGTTTTTTTAGGGTTCCGTACCTCAAAAGGAAAAAACGGAACCCTTATAGGATCACTTTGTTGTCCGTCTGTCTGTCTGTCTGTCTGTCTGTCTGTCTGTCTGTCTGTCTGTCAAGACCCTTTATCTCAAGAACGCGTGGACGTATCAAGCAGAAATTTACAAGAAATACTTAGGTCTATTGTTCCTTTAAGCTGTGAAAATATCAAACTTCTAAGCCAAGCCAATCAAAAGATACAGCCGATTATGTCGATATTTTCAACAAATTTTCGACACTCGCAAAGGAATCAAAACCTACAGGATACTTCCCGTAAACTCAGAATCTTGACATTTGGCATGAAGCATTGTCATATAATGCAAATATAGGAAAAAATGCGAAAATCACATTTTTTTAGTTATATATTATATTAAAAATATTTTAATAAAATGAAACTTACTACCTTATTTCTCACGAACGAATAAAGGTATCAAATTGAAATTTATACCAAATGCTTAGGTCTATTGTCCCTTTAAGCAGTGAAAAAATCAAACTTCTAAGTTATCGCGATCAAAAAATACAGCAGTTTATACTGACACCTTAGACGAATTTCCGTCACACGCTAGAGAATCAAAACCTACAAGGTACTTCCCGTGAACTCAGAATCTTGAAATTCGGCACGAAGCAACATTATATAGTATAGATAAAGGAAAAATTGCGAAAATGATAAATTTGAAGTTACATAAAATATTAAAATATTATTTTTGCTTACATAACATAAAATATTTTTCTAATAATTATAAACTTACTACCTACCCTTTTTCACATGAACGCGTAGAGATAAGTATTAAAGATGAAATTCATATCAATATTAAAATATTATTTTTGCTTACATAACATAAAATATTTTTTTAATAATTATAAACTTACTACCTACCCTGTTTCACATTAACGCGTAGAGATAAGTATTAAAGTTGAAATTCATATCAAACACTTCTTAAATCTAATTGCCTCTAAACTGTGAAAAATTCTAAATCAACGCAAAAATTCAAAACGCTGAGGTAGGTACCTACCTAAGTTCAAATTGTATTTCATAATGTGCAATCATTGCGCAAAAATTTTTCAGATGTCATAGTAGATCCTATTATTCTTTCCTCACATGCAGCATTGTTTGTTGAAACCTGGGGATGTCGTAGAGACACTTTTGAACTTGATGGTTTTAATGAAGTGTGTAAATTAGATGGTCCAGCCATGTCTAATGCAAATCCAGGTTGGGGATCTATCGCGTATGTACGTCGCAATCTTAAGGATGCCGTTAGAGACGGATCTTGTGAAAGATATTATTTAAATAACCTAGACGCTGCAAACGGCCATTGTGGATGCTTGCATTTTGAAATCTTTAATGTCAGAGTGATAACTGTATATAGGTCACTATAATGTCAAATTAATGTTGCAATAGAGTGCATAAATACAGTAATATACGGCAGCAACTTCAATAGGTATAATTCATGTTCCCGTCTGATTGTTGTGGGAGACATCAATATCGATTTTAGAATGAATCCCCAGAATTTATTTTCCACATATTTTTCATCCATAAACTTGTTTCCGTTAATAAACACTAGCACTACACGAAGTAATACAATTATAGATAACGTTTTTTCGAACTTTAATGTTCAATGTGATACAATTCACACCTTTTTCAGTCACCATTTACAGATTTGGTTCAAATTTAAGACATAATTAGTTATTTTCAATCAGATTTCTGAATGATGACTATAAAATGTTGTAAATAAATAACTTTAAAAGAACTTTTACAAGGTACTCGCCTACTATTTTAGTTATATTATAAAATAAAAAATATTAACTATTTTGACTCTCACGAAATTACCATAACTATGATTGTTCTAAACTGAACGGTTTTCGCGAGAGTCACTTTTTATTTATACGGGATTTGTACGGAACCCTCGGTGTGCGAGCCCGACTCGCACTTGGCCGGTTTTTCTAAAACTGTTTGTTTTCCGAATAAAATAAAATAAAATTTGAAGCTTTTGTCTAACAACTATATTTGTAATTCCAGTCTTTTAATGAGATCATAATCATCTTAACTCGATTAGACAATCAGTCTTATTACAAGCTTTTATTTAACTTGCAATGTATGTATGTATGTATGTATGTATGTATGTATGTATGTATGTATGTATGTATGTATGTATGTATGTAACTACTTATGTGTGTTCGGGTGGAATTTTACAACTCAATTTTAAGGCACTTGCCCTCAACCGATTGAGTTGAAATTTTGCATACATGTTTAGTTTGGATGACAATGCATGTTAAGCTATGTGACGTCATCCTAAATCCAACATGGCTAAATATACAAGATGGCGGACTAGTTATTTCTAAGGTACCTATACAGCATGGGTATCAAATGAAAGGGATTGACAAGTAGAACACATTGCACTTTACAAAATAAAAATACAAAATGGCCGCCGCTACAAAATGGTGAATAACCTATTTTTTTCAATCCCATCCATATGGGTATCCAATGACAGGGCTTGACAAGTAGAATAAAGTGCACTTTACCAAATCAAAATCAAAATCTAAGATGACCGCCGCTACAGAATTTAGACTTAGGAACTTACCAGGTGAAAACTAAAGAGTATAAAATAAATTGAGGTAAAAAAATCTTTAAAAACAAGCTTTTATTTAAATGCGCTAAAAAGAAAAAAAAACTTTTACTGTAACCTTACTGTCATCTTATAACGACATTTCAAATTTAACATATTTGACACAATTTATATGTTTTAAAAGATTGTCGCAAGATTTAAGTACTCGTATTTACTTTCTTAGTAAAATTGCGACAAGCTTTTAAAACATATAAATTGTGTCAAATATGTTAAATTTGAAATGTCGTTATAAGTTGACAGTAAAGTTACAGTAAAAGTTTTTTTTTCTTTTAAGCGCATTTAAATAAAAGCTTGTTTTTTAAGATTTTTTTACCTCAATTTTTTAGCTACTAACTGCACTAGAGTGAAAGTTACTTAAATCAATTATAGTTAGATAGTAATACCAGAAATTTACAATTTATCTTTGTTTTGTGTGACCATTTATTTATTTATTTATTTAGGATCTCCAACAAAAGATGTACACATAACATGACATATGTAGTATGAAAAACAATGGGAACAGTGTCGGTGTACTCCTTCCCTTATAGGAGACCACAGCATGCACAATATCACTAGCTAACTAAATTAAAAAAATATCTACAAATAAAATACAGTTAGAAACTAAACACTTAAGAAACAAAATATACATATACAAACAATTTATATTGGCAAGGTTTTTAGGCACTTTCTAAACGTGGACATACACTGGCAGATATCTAACTCCGATGTTTTTGCTATAGCATTATATTGCCTACAGATTCTCGGTATTGCGGCGTAATGCCCAAGGTTGGTTCTAGAGGTGGCGATGTGAAAAAGGCTATACACTTTACTCCTAGGGAGCCGAGCTGGAATTTTTATTTCCATTGAACTCAAAAGTTCAGCGCAGTCTATAGCACCATTGAATATCTTGTGTAGCATGATGATGCAATCCAGGATCTTTCTGCGGGTGGCTAAAGTGTCCATGTGATTGTACTTTAACCTACGTGTATAGCTTCTTAGTTCTCTAGCCTTACAATCACGCGAACACGCGTTAACGAACGTAGGCATAGACCCGCTGACTGGTACACTAAAATTCGACTCGAAACATTCTGCGAAAAGGTCGCAAATATCCTTCCCGCTAGTCGCAACATATCGCCTGGATAGTTGCTACTACCTTTCCTTTTATTTTTTATAAACGACCAAAATGTTTTGGGGTTCTTTGTAATGCTTGTCTCAATGCTGTTGATGTATTTCAAGTAGCATGTCGACATGAGAACCTTGCATTCCTTCTGTAACTCCTCAAATGAAATACCGTCTAATGGATTTGTGTACTTCTTAAAACGAACGTGGTACCTACCTGTATTTTTGTCGTAACAGTTGTATTAGATCACGTGAAAACCACGGAGGATATTTATTGTTAAAGTTCTCTTTTAACGGGACACAATCTTTAATAACTCGTCTTAACAGAATATAAAATACGTCTACCATATCATTAACGGATCCACAGGTTTTAAACTCGTGTTCCCAATCAATTGATAATAACTGATGTAAAATATCGTCATAGTCAGCACGAAAAAAACTTGGCCTTGGGTAATTGTTTGCCACTAAGGATTTAGTCGCATTAACTGGTAGCTGAAATTCCAAAGGAGGGTGTAAAGGGTCCTCTTTTGTCAGACATGATTGGCAGCGAGTAACGTCTATTAGGGGCGAGTTGCATAGTAGTAAATCTAAGATTTTTGATTTATTATTTAGTACATTGTTATATTGAGTTAGGGCAACTAAATGCAAAAACTCAGTAAGAACCGTGAAGATATCAGAGCCGTTTGGTTCAGGGATTAAGGCCGTAGACTGATCATTTGAAAACCACTTAATATTCGGAAGGTTAAAGTCACCAAGAATAAGTACTACGTCATTCTCATTGAAAATAAATGTAGAATTTTTGGTATAGGATTCCAATGTATCACGTTGTACTGGTGGCGGGAGGTACACTCCGCTTAAATATAGCTTGTGACTACTATTGTGTGACGAAGATATATTATGTCGATACTAATCCAAATGTCTTCAAAATCAGTCTCGAAATGTGATAATCTGCTAGATTTTAAAGATTTGGAAACGGCTATTAAAACTCCTCCACCATCCTTACGAATCCTAAACTTTCTTGACTCACGATCGCGCCTGTAAACTACGTACCTATCATCGAACAATTCCGAGTCATAGATACCACTGTTCAACCAAGTCTCAGTAAGCACTACTATGTCATAATTATGAACAGAAATATTATTGGGAATAAATATTTTGACCACCATAAAATGCTTTGATACCCGTTGGTGTTAAGTAGATATTTTTGGTTACAAAACTAACGGCCAGTTTCTTCATCAAAAGTTAAATTTAAATGATTAACCCTGCAAAGCGTGGAAGCTTTCAGCATAAGGACCTTAATAACACCTCAGCTTAATAAGCCTACGAAGCGTAGCAGCTTCCAGCAGTCACACTGGTTCAAGCAGCAAGCTTTCAATCTATGCCTTAGACAAAGCGCACCAATTTTCAGGCAAAGTGTAGCAGTATTCAAGCAACCACTAGTTAAACCAAAGCGTAAAGGCTTTCAGTCAAATTCTCAGACAAAGCGTGGGAGCTTTCAGTCAAATTTTCAGACAAAGCGTGGGAGCTTTCAGCCAAATTCTCAGACAAAGCGTGGGAGCTTTCAGCCAAATTCTCAGACAAAGCGTGGGAGCTTTCAGTCAAATTCTCAGACAAAGCGTGGGAACTTTCAGTCAAAGTGTAATAAAAGGTTCTCGCACACTACAATCCATTTATTTGTCACAATCACAATCATTTTATCAAACAAAAATTTTACAAAAGCAAAATAATCCGTAATTCTTACGTCTCGATCAATGCTGACTTGCACGCACTAATAAAAACAACGACACACACTGTGAAACACATACACTACAATGTGAAAGTTAAGCATTATTTTCTGAACTATCTAGACATTCAGACAGGCCCGGCAAACTGGATGGATACTTGCGAAGTCTCTCATGACAGACGTATTGGGTACGTCCTCCCGATATTGGTTCAACCATGTAACGCTCATTCGAACAGACTTTAGTGATTTTACAGGGACCAGCAAACTTTTCACTCAATTTATTAATTATACGAGGGTTTCTTTAGACCAAAACTAAATCACCTACGGTAAATGGACGTATGGCGGCTTTACTAGAATCAAAGCGAATTTTATGTTTTGTTGCCTGCTCGTCTATCCTATCTTTTGCCTCGTTCCTAATTTCGGTTAAATTCTGTTCAGTATTCGCGTCAAGATCACAAGTTAGGAAATTTAACCTTGGGGGACTTTTGTTATAGCCAATCAACAACTGAAGTGGAGTTTTACCGGTGCTCTTTGACACTGTACAATTTAAAGCAAGTTGAACCTCACCAATAATTGACTTCCAAGATTTGTTCTCGTGATTTTCAGCAATTGTAAAGCAATTGGTTAGTACAGACATCACTCGCTCTACCTGGCCATTGGCCCGCGAGACACCGCTGGCAATTTCATGAAATTCTATTGACCATTCACTACATAAGCTCTGAAACTCTCGTCCTGTAAAAGAGGTACCCTGGTCGGATATAATTCGTTTGGGTGTACCAAAAATGTGAACAAAATTTATGAGGGCTTCACAAGCTGAACGGGAAGTTAAATCTTTAACTGCACTCAAATAACAAAACTTTGTAAAAGCGTCTATCAAAACTATGACATATTCCTTTGTCATCTTACCACCGGTCAACTTGCCACTAGTATCAATATGGATAGTGTGGAACGGTTCGGAAACCTTTTCTATTGGGTGTAAAACAGATTGTCTTTTACCCGATGGGTTTTTATTTACTTTGCAGGGTAAACAATGGTCTACATAGGCTCTAACGGATGAGGTCATATTGGGAAACCAAAAGTGGTCCCTTATTTTAGACAAGGTTTTATCCCAGCCTAAGTGTTTCAATTCGTCATGAAATCTTTGAATTATCTGCCACCTATAATTTTTGGGAATTATTATTCTACTAAAAATTTTACCATTAATCTGAAAGTTTTTAAAAAGTAGATTATCTTTATAAGTGTACGACGCCCTAACGCTAGCTTCAATCGTATCGTTTTCAATAGAGTCAATAATGCGCTTTAAATCAGGATCTAACCTCTGCTCAGCCTGCAACCATTCATGGTTTAAATGAGAAACATTTACAAATTTACTATCGATTGGGTTCCGACTAAGATAATCTACGTGTGGGATCCTTTCACCCTTTCGATACTCTATTTCAAAATCAAAAGCGGAGCTCGATTGGCTTACTAGGGTCAAAGATAGTCAACACGGGTGCGGAAGTCAGACATCCAACCACAGCAGAATGAGCCTTTGTATGCTCGGCAGTCCATACCCATTTAGCGTCCTTTTTAGTAAGAGCGTACAGGGGTGCCATGATAGACGAGAAGTTAGGTACAAATTTTCTAAAATAACCAGCAAGACCATTAATTTTTTTTTTTTTTTTTTTTTTTTTTTTTTCTATCCTGCGACTTAGCAATCTGTTTCTACAGAAACAATAATCTAATTTGATGTCAGATTTACATCAGATTAAGTGTATTAGCCGAGATGTGTTCCCAGAGGTACCATTCTCATCTCTTGTCAGCAAATCTTGTTGCTAGGTCTGGTATGCTGTTTCTCTTTAGGCGAGAGTATGTTAGACTGCCCACTCCCTGCAGTTCTGCGGCAAGCTGATTAATATGTTGGTCAAGTCTTATTTGGTAGTTCTTGCTGTAAGTCTCAATTTCCTCTTTCACCGTTCTCAGATTTAAGTCCAGATTTATGCATTTGTTGCTTATGTATGGTGGAATATTGAACATGGCTCTCATCGTTTTACTTTGAAACCGCTCTAATATTTCTATATTACTGTGACTGGCAGTGCCCCATAGCTGAATGCCGTATGTCCATACAGGCTTCAGTATAGTTTTATAAGTTGTCATTTTACTGGCATCGGACAGCTGTGACTTGCGTCCAATGAGCCAATACATGCTTCTAAGTTTGCAATCTAGTTGTTTTCTTTTTGTCCATATATGTTTGCGCCACGTGAGCCGTCGGTCGAGGTGCATACCTAGATATTTAGCATCATCTGCTTGTGGGATTTCCACGTTACAGAGTTTTACGGGTGGACATGTTTTCCTTCTGAGAGTGAAGGTTACTTGAACTGATTTGTCAGTGTTGGCCTGAATTCGCCACTGTCTAAGCCATATTTCAATAAGGTTCAGGTGTTGTTGGAGGCTATCGGATGCTGAGTCTTGATTGTCATGTGTTGAAAGTATCGCGGTGTCATCTGCATATGTCGCTGTGGTGGTAGAGGCGTGAACAGGTAAATCTGCTGTGTATATTAAGTAAAGAACCGGTCCCAATATGCTACCCTGGGGCACTCCAGACCTGATTATGTGCATGTTAGATGTGTCGCGATTTATCTTCACTTCATAACATCTATTTTCAAGATATGATTTTAAGAGCGGGAATAATGAATGAGGCAGCATTTTTTTAATTTTGTATAGCAGTCCACTGTGCCAGACTTTGTCAAAAGCCTGGGAAATGTCCAAGAAGACAGCGGAACAGTATAATTTGTTTTCCAGCGCTCTGCCGATTACGTCAACCAGTCGGTGCACTTGCTCGATAGTACCGTGTCCCTCTCTAAAGCCAAACTGGTGAGTTGGTATTATTTCTATTAGATGTTCTCGCATTCTGTTTAACACAATCTTTTCGAGTAATTTCCCAGTTACCGGAAGAAGGCTTATAGGTCTGTATGATTTAACATCATGAGCTGGTTTACCTGGTTTCTGTATCATAACGACTTGGGCTATTTTCCACTGGCTTGGGTAGAAGGATAATCTTAGGCATGCATTAAAGATAGTGAGAATGAGCAGTAGTCCTTTTTTTGGCAGGTGTTTCAGAAGAGTAGCGTCTACGAGATCGTAGCCAGGGCATTTACCTTCTTTAAGTTTTCGGATTTCTCGTCTTAGTTCATTGAGCGTCACGTGTTTCAACGGTAGACATAACTGGTTTGGAGAACTTAAGTATTCATCTATTTCATTATCTAGGCTATGATCGTTGCTAGGAGGTGGTTCAAAAACTTTTTGTAAGTGTTCCGCAAAAGTGGTAGCTTTCTCATCGTCAGAGCAGGCCCAGGTATCCATTTTAGTTTTTATCGGTGTAGACTGATGTTTAGGACGCTTCATGTTTTTTGTAGCTTTGTACAGAGAGTAATTTGTGTCGCTAGTAGGTGTTAATTTTGCAAGGTGATCTTGCAGGACCTCATTTCTCCATTCTTTTGTTAGCGCTTTTAGTTGCTGCGATGCTTTGTTGAAAGCAGTTTTATCACGTGTATAATGGTTGTTTTGCCATTCTCTACGAAGTCGCCGTCTTTCCATTACCCTGTCCCTAATAAACGCAGGGTATACATGCTCTTTAGCTCTACCAGTTTTACCTTTCGGTGTGGATTTGTTAACCGCAACGTGAATCAATTTGTTTAGATCTTCAATTGCTTGTTCAACTTCTTCGACTGTTTTCAGTGAGACTTTGAGTTGTGTTTCATTTGTAATAGTATATCTGTATTCTTCCCAGTTCGTTTTCTTATTGTATAGTCTGGGTGGTGCTTCATTTAACATTATTTTATCGTTGAGAATTAGAGTAACTGCCGAATGGTCTGATGTAAGGTCTAAGTCGGATTTTACAGTGGTGTTATTGATTATGATGTTTTTTGTTATGAAAAAGTCCAGTAGGTCAGGAGTCTTTCGTGGATCAGTCGGCCAATAGGTGGGTTCACCTGTGGATAAGCAATCAAGGTTAAGGTCTTTAACTGCTTGATAGAGTTGTCTGCCTCTGGTTGTTACTAGCCTGGAACCCCAGAACGAATGTTTCGCATTCCAATCGCCTCCAATTATATAACGGTGTCCGAGTTGACAGAAGAAAAGTCTATAATCTTCTCGTAATAATTGGTGTTTAGGCGGGCAATAGACAGCAGCTACTGTAATGTCCGAACTTTTATCACTAACTTTAATGAGTGTAGCTTGTATCTTGTCTGTCGCAAATGGTTGAAGCGAGTGATGCTTTATGTTACATTTTATGAGTACTGCCGTTCCTCCGTGCGCATTTCCTGATGGATGATTAGTAGTGTAAATAGTATAGCCCTTGACCGAGAGAAAACTTTTACTTGTAAACCTGGTTTCGGATATTAAAGCTATGTCAATTTTGTTCATGTTCAGAAACATTTCTAGCTCTAGCCTTCGTGCGGCTAGTCCATTAGCGTTCCATGTAATTATTTTCAGATAAGAATTAAATGTTTTTAAGGTTGCCCAGAAGCTGGATAAACCTATCCATCATGTTGTCTACCATGTTAAGCATCATGGTTTGCATTCTATTGAACATCTTATCTAGCATATCTTCCAGATGTTGCATTTGAAGAGGTTCGTTTGAATTTGTTGTGTTTGTTTTGGTTTTTATTACATCAGCATAAGTTGGTCTATTTTTGTCTAAAGTATTATTGTAAGTCTGTGGAATATCTACATTTGGCTTATTAGTTTGTCGTTTTACTAGAGTTGTGTGCGTGGCTTTTGGTTGTATTTTTAGAATATGCTCCTTGTATTGTTTGTATTTAACGCATCCTCTGTAACTGGCGGGGTGATTTTGCTGACAATTCGCACATGTAGCTTCTGTGTCTCTTGTTTTTTTACAGGTGCTGGTTGGGTGGTCTTCTCCGCACTTGACGCATCTGAATGGTCGATGACACTGGTTTTTGGAATGACCAAACCTTTGGCACCTTTTGCACTGGATGATTTCTTTTTTCTTATATGGTGGTTCAAAAGATACCTTCATGTGATTTAAATATTTCAAGTTAAATATGTCCTTATTGTTCGATTTGGGTTCTAGGTCTATATAAAACAATGGTAGAGGTTCTTTTGAGGTTCGATGGCGTACATTTACAATTTGTCTTACTTCGTGCCCGTTTTCTTTGAGTATCCCTTTTATTTCAGAGGTATCCTCTGAGCTATGGAGACCTCTTAATACAACTCTGTATGGTCTTTCGCTCTTTAGCATGTAAGTGTAATGACTAATATTGCTCGAGATGAATTTTTCTCTTATTATTTTATAAGTTTCTATATTTGCTGGCATTATTTTTACAATGTGTCCTGACTTAAGTGTAGTCATAGTGTAGTCATCCGCTGTTGTAATTTCTTTTAGTTTATTTCTGAGGGCGTTGATATCCAGGACTCCAGTTACGAAGATTGGCTCTGGTTTTGGTGGCTTGTCTGTTTCTTTGTCTATTGTAGCTTCTTCGTCGTCTAAGATATCAAATTTGTTGTGTGTAGAGATTGCGCAATTTGTTGTATTTGACTTTTTCTTTATATTTCCAGTCTGCGGAGACTTGGTTTCCACTCTCTTTCTTTTGGCTTGGGGAATTCTGTCCTGCTGCCAGGTATTCTTGTTTGGATCATTCGCACTGAATGTAATTTCAGGAAGGTTGATATCTTTCGGTAAAGTACCGAGTGAGTTGCTGCGTGCTTTCGTAAACATGCTCCTGTGTAAGGTTTGTTGAATCATAGTAGTGTTAGTTTGAGTTTTTGTATTTTCATTCATTTTGTTCCCACGAGTATTGGACGAAATAAAAGGTCACTTAGGGGTGACGCCATTCCCTAAGAAGGCGGAATACAACTACGTTTGCCATGTCCGTAGAGGTCGATCGCTAGTGACTGATCTCCCCATCAGCCATGCAGTCCCTTGGCGCGAGGTCTCACCGTGAACTTGGGGTAATTTTTTATAGAAGTTTTCTTCTTCGTGGCCCTGACAGTCAAGCCAAGACCACCGATCCTGTATGTAGGGTTGCGGCTTGTGGGGTCATTTCCTACTCCCACGGATATACCAAGCTTTCGCTGGCATGGTCGAGATAGTTGACCGCCGCTCGAGACCCGGCGTTGTTATTCATTTGGCACCACCCAGGGGACACGTGCAGGGTTGTGGTTAGGTATTTCCTACGGACGCGAATAACATTATCCCCCAGACCATTAAATTGCCGTAGTTCTTTTACGCATGTAGGCAGAGGGGCATTAGCCAAAGCTTTTATCTTACTAGGATTTGGTTTTATAGAATTGTCACTAATCACATAGCCTAAATATTCTACCGAAGATTTAAGGAAACTGCACTTTTTCCAATTAAAAGTAAAACCTGCTATTGACAGAGCGGATAACACACGTTCTAGATTCTGAAAGGCTGCCTCTTTAGATTCTGAAATAACCAAAACGTCATCGATATAGCAAAGCGCAATCTTGTCTTTTAGTCCTTTGAGAGCAGTATTGATTGCTCTTTGATACACAGAAGGTGCATTTGAGAGACCAAAAGGCATTTTTAAAAATTCCCAAACGCCATCTTGGGTGATAAAGGCGGTTTTTTCGATATCGCTCTGGGATGCCATTTTTATTTGGTAAAATCCGGATGCCATGTCGAGGCTTGAAAAGTAAGACATTTGTCCGAGAGTATCTAACTGGTCGGAAATTAAAGGGAGGGGATAGCTATCACGCACAGTATTAGAGTTAAGCTCCCTATAATCTACACAGAGACGGTCGGACCCGTCTTTTTTTTTAACAAGAAGTGCTGGGCTCGAAAAAGGCGCGGAACTCTCGCGCACTATGCCCTTACTCTCTAGGTCAGCAATTATTTCGCGCATTATTTTACGTTCAGACGGGGCTAATCTATAGGGTTGACGTTGCACTATTTTATCTGGGTTTTTAAGCTTTATCTGCATCTCGCCAGTAGTAACAGTTGATTTTGAATTTCCAATAGCAAAATTATCTTCGTATTTTTCCAAAATGGATCTCAATCTATCAATATCCTGCTGGTCAGTCAAGTCTGTATTTATTTTGTCCGGTTTCGCGCTTTCGTCTCGAGTACACACATTGACGGTAAAATCCCGAGTAATCTTAGCACCATCGCTACCAAGAGTAAAAACTAAACCTGGGGTCTTAAATACCTCTCTGCCTAAGATTACATCGTAAGGTAATAGATGCGAGTCTATAATCACGAACGTAATTTCAGTATGGAACCCTTCAAATTCTACATAGCTGGTCATTTTACGGAGCGAAAAACATGGTACGGAACCAATACCGGTGAGGCGTGTAAACGAAATTTCCTTTTTATCCGGCAAACAATCAGCAATCTCTTTTTTAATCAAAGAACACTCTGAGCCACTATCAATTAACGCTTTTAACTTGTAACCACCTATTTGCAATTCAATCAACGACTCTTCAGAAGGTGAACAAATATTTACAGATTTAGTTTGCAATTTTGGGTCTTTATATTCTTTCTGTTTTTCGTTGCGTTGTTTTGTAAAACATGTGGATTCGGAATGCCCCGGTTTGCGACAGTAAGAACACTGAGTCAACTTATCAATATTTTTAACAGTAGATTCTTGAGAATGAGCGGTAACCTCACGCTTAATATTATGATTCCGTAACAACAAACAATGACGTTTTAAATGACCTACTTTATTGCAATAGTGACAACGTCTGTCGGTAGGGTTTTCATTGGTTTTGGGGCGTTTAGAATATGAATGTTCGGGCTCACTGCGGGTCTTATCTAAATGCCGCTTAAGATTTTTAATTCTAGGATAAGTACTCAAATGTCTATCAAGCGATACAAAGGAGGTTGGGGTATTTTTAAGTAACTCTGAGCGTACCTGAGTATCCATAATACCAGAAATTACAACTTCAATCTTGTTGGACTCGTTCCAGCCAGTCTCCAGTCGATCTATCAGCGCCAACTTATTCGTAGAATATTCCACGTACGTTGCAGCTTGATCGCTCTTGTACTCCACCATGTCACGAAAAAGGTCATGAAACCTTTTTGTTGTTACAAACTGCCGTGTAAGCCGCTCCTGTAATTCGTCCCAACTTTTACATAAAGGATACGTACGCGCCGCCCACTTCTTAGCACGTCCCAGCAGATGTGTAAACGCAGCATTCCTCGTCTCATAGTCCGTCCACGCATTGTTTTTCCTGTGGTGATCGACCTCTTCACACCACTGCGCCGCAGTAAACTGACACTCGTCTGGGTCAAATGGCGGCAGGAATATTTCACTCGCTTTCAGTTTTCTAGGTAAGCCGGCACTCGTAGAAGGTTGTTGGTTAGAATTCTGAAAGCCCGCTAACATATTTTGGAAGAATGTCGCCCATGCTTCCGGTGTGGGGGCATGCGGTTGATTTTCTTCGGTTATCCCAGCTCCATCAGCCATATTCTCTCGCGCCGTAGATTGGGCCGTAAAATATCCATGTTCTTGAGTAACATGGCACCGCAATAGGCTCGCAGGATGTCCCTTGGGGTAATCCCACCGCTGCTGTCGCAGATTCAAAAGGATTTGAATCCACGGGTTGGGGATATTCGTCCGCCATCTTAATATTTTTCAGTCAGTGCGCACACCCGGCGCCGGCGACGTCTCAGGAGCAAGAGAGCGAGCCCCATCGACATTCACACTACTGACAGATTGAAAATGACACATAGACAACTGTCACTGTCAAACATCAACATGAAGCTCAAGATATTCAGCCTAGTGTTGCTACTAGAAAAATAAATAATTATTCATTCTCCGACATGTATATCAAGTTTGGGATAAAAATGATTTATTTGGACTCATTTTGCTAAAATAGGATAGCAGAATTTAATTTTGGTGATCATTTACTATTTTTGGCTTACTTATGATTTACTTGGAGTAATTTTACTTAAATAGGATAGCAAAGTGTTGAAACTTTGGTTATAATTTTACTTTAAAATGTTGGTTTAATTTTGGTGATCATTTACTATTTTTGGCTTACTCATGATTTACTTGGAGTAATTTTACTTAAATAGGTTAGCAAAGTGTTAAAACTTTGGTTATAATTTTACTATATCTGGTGGTCAGTTAAACATAAGCCAATATTATTGTATAAATTTGTAGTTTTGGTTTTCAAGCCTCGAACGTTTTGATAGTACATTTGCAGTGGACGGTTGAATGAGAGTAGATAAAACCATAAGAACTTTCCAATTGTAATATACATAAAATTATATAAAATTATTATTTTATATCATTCCGGCAGATTTTAACTTATTCCGGCAGGTAATGTGGATTTCTTTGCGATAATTCATCCTTTTTCACGAAAATTCGGCCGTTCCGAACCCAAACAAACTTGAACCCGAGCTCCTTCGCACGGACCCGAGCTGCTGCATGGATTGCCTTGTTTTCCGCCGACAGATGTTCGGAGACATATACTGGTTGCGGTTTATCACTAGCGATGCCGAGGTGACTCGTGTTAAGTTTATCTTGGTTATTGTTTTTGTTGTATCTTATAGAAGCAGCAAGAAAACTGTCACGCAGGCGTGGGCTACTGAACTTGACAAGGATGGAACGGGGTCTGGAGCTTTGTGTATCTTTCTTAGCTAACCTCGTGCAGTGTAATATGTCCGGATCAGTGTTATCACAGTTTATAACTTTCCCTAGCTGCAATACTGTTGTTATTAAGTTTTCCGACTTATTTTCGGGCACACATTGTAGTTCAACATTAGCGGTTCTGGAATTTTGTTCTAATAAATTAAGTCTCTGATTTACTTGATGAATATCGTCCCTCAAACCACTGTTGTCCTTTTCAACTTTTTTATAATCATAGATCTCTCCTCCAGCATAGTTTTCATTTCTTCATATTTTTCATTGAAGAAGGAGAGGGATTTTTTGAATTGAGTGGAAACTATGTCCGTGAGGGCAATCTGAACTTCATCTTTAATGATGTCCCTCAGCATATGTTCTGAAAACTGAAGACAGGTTTCATCTGAAGTTGGATCAGCAATTTGTTTACTAGCATGCTTGCGAATAATGACATTAGTCGATGGCGAGTGCGGTGGTAAACAGGCAGACCGCTCTGACGTAGGGCTCGCAAGTCTAGCGGTTCTGACAGGTGTGTTCGTGTTGTCACTTTTAGGCAATTGACTATGGTAAATTGGACATTTCCAAGTTGATTTTTGTTTGATATTCATAGTTTTAAATACTTTCATGTTAACATTAGCACACAGCAAATCGTACCATTGGTGGCAAGTAGAACATTGTAATCCTTCTTTGCAGTTAAAGCCATTCAGGCAGCCAGCGCAATCTTTTGTTGACATCGTTAGTAACACTCAGTAAATTAAAAATGCACTCACAAGCGATAACAGCGTACGGCCTCTAGTGGCGGGGTGGCGCCACCAGTCATGCGTGATTGTAATGCGACACAAACACACTGCGTTTGTCGCTGGAACGCTTTAGCGTTATTATGTTGACAGATGTGACGCAGGATTTTCGCAGTTATGCAGTTCGCACAACCGTGAATATTCCGTGCACTCAGGAGATTCGGCACTATGATACGGCACTTTTGCAATAAATTAGCGTAGTATTTAAAGTCACTGTTACACCTCATGAAGATCTGAAAACACCTACTGAGCAACAGTACTACACCAGCTTTTCGTTATGGAATAAATTGAGTCTATTGTTAATCTGTAACTATTTTAACTATAAAGAGTTGTTAGGACACTACCGAACAGACTTAGGGCGCGTTCCGTCGTAAGGTTCCATTGTAAGGTGGTTCCGTTTAAGGTGCTAAATTACAAATTGTCAATATCTGGTATTGCAAAATATCCTTTCTTTATAAACTTTGGAACTCTTATTTGGCACACTACTTTATCCCAACTGTACAATTGTATGTCTTTGATAACTGGCCAGCGCCAAAAGCCACTGCTTTTTTCATACAGGAAATTAGAAGTCCTTCCTGAGATTCGCCAATATCTGTCCAGGGTATGGACGTTCATTCCAAGTGACAAGAACATAATCGTTAATAGTCAAACGATTTTGGGACAACTGTTTTGAACTTGAAGGGACAACGCTAGAAACGGGACAATATTGTGTTGTTTCTTCGATTTGCGGCAATTCTTCTACAATTACTTTAGATAACTTCTCCGATGGCTCAGCAAGTGAAGTTTGCAATACTTTATTTTCTGTTGCATTTCTTTCTTTCCGGTTTATGTCCGACTGGGTGTCACACACCATTTCTACTTCATTATTGACGTCTGCAGACAATTTTCCCGGCTTGTTGTTTTTAACATTTATTTCCACATCATCTTCTTTTAGAATTCGTTTAGGTGTGCCATTCCCTTCTTGATTTTTTTCTACTCCATATGATCTTCTTTCTTCATATTTTAATTTTTCTTCTTAAATCGATAAGCGGTGGTTCTTCGTCCTCACTCTGATCTTGAATGTCACCTTCTCCAGTTTCCGCATAAGTCACATCACTATCATCAGTATCACTTGAAGTAACTGAAAGTCGCCTACGTTTTTTTGACGTTTTGTTTCTGTCCAATCAGTTTCCTTGGTGCCTTATTCGTATCACAACTTTATTTACCCGCTTCCTTTAACTCCCTTTTCTCTTGAAGTTTTTGTTTTCTTTCCTCCTTTGCTGCTTCTTTTGTTTTCTTTTCCAAATCTTTCTTTTCATGAAAATCTCTCCATAATTTACTAGTAACTGCTGATGGTATTTTTTCTTTAGGTGTTCTGGGTTTTTTGTGTGTCGAAGGTTGGGGCCAAAACAAAGCCTTTTTAAATGGCGAGGGTACTATAACTCCCTTTTCTTTTAGCATATGTGCTCCAAAATCTTGAGATGTTAATGGCTCAGTTATAGTTGCTGTCTTGTCTTGACTAATATGAGAAGCAAAAGATGTCGAAGGTATAATTTTGGAAGGCGTTTTTTGAGCAACAATAACTTCTAGTAGTCTTTCATTTTGATTATCACTTTGAGAGCTTTCTTCAACGAGCTTATTAACGTCTTCTTGTATTTCGCGGATTACAGGTTCTACATGCATCGCATTATTCATAGCTTCTGTAGCTCTTCCCGAATTGCCAACTTGGCATAAATTTTTATATTTCGCCCAAACGGTGTACAGTGTCAAATCTTCGTCGGATAATTCGGCAGCCAATTCTGCACAGGGTAAGTAAAAGCACTTGTTAAATGTGTCCAGTTTAGACTGTGTAAATATTTTTACGATCTCCTTTTCTAGTTGACACAGAATAAGTTGTTGTTGCGTGTTTGTTGCACATGAATCTTTTGTGGTTAATGATCGATTATTGACATTCAACTTTGTAAAATCTATGAGATCAGGGCCAAATGGGAAAAGGCCGGCTCTTCGGAAACCATTCCTGATGCATTCGACTGTTATGTTTTCTAAAGGACATTTTAAGATTGGGGCAAAGTTTTCTTTTCTCACTTGCTGGCCTAGATTTTCAGTCTTCCACTTTCTAGTCTGTTGTCTCCAAAATAGTTTGAGTGGCCTAAATACAGCCACATCCATGGGTTGTAATAAGTGGGTGGAATTTGGATACAATGCGATTATTTCGATTTGTTTAAGAGAGCAGAAATCCGATAAATGTTTTGTTAAATGAGAAGCGTGACCATCAAAAAAAAAATATTATAGGCAGTTTGATTTTATTTTCTACTAGCTTTACTAGCTAGGAAACGAAAAAATGATTGACTACATATTTATTGTAGTCAATCATTTTTAACGAAAAAATATTGTAAGCGGCTCGTTTATAAACGGTGAACCAAGTCACATTATTCACGAATTTGCACTCAACGTGCCACCTGGATATAGGATCATAGAAATACCGAAGAACGCAATATACTTTCCGATAAATCAAAATAATATAAGCTGTATTCATATTAGGCTATTAGATATAAGGAATCGCTTAATAAATTTACGTGGTGAAGAAGTGCAGCTGTATTTGCATCTTAAACGAAAAAATGATTGACTACATATTTATTGTAGTCAATCATTTTTTCGTTTCCTAGCTAGTAAAGCTAGTAGAAAATAAAATCAAACTGCCTATAATATTTTTTTTTTGATGGTCACGCTTCTCATTTAACAAAACATTTATCGGATTTCTGCTCTCTTAAACAAATCGAAATAATCGCATTGTATCCAAATTCCACCCACTTATTACAACCCATGGATGTGGCTGTATTTAGGCCACTCAAACTATTTTGGAGACAACAGACTAGAAAGTGGAAGACTGAAAATCTAGGCCAGCAAGTGAGAAAAGAAAACTTTGCCCCAATCTTAAAATGTCCTTTAGAAAACATAACAGTCGAATGCATCAGGAATGGTTTCCGAAGAGCCGGCCTTTTCCCATTTGGCCCTGATCTCATAGATTTTACAAAGTTGAATGTCAATAATCGATCATTAACCACAAAAGATTCATGTGCAACAAACACGCAACAACAACTTATTCTGTGTCAACTAGAAAAGGAGATCGTAAAAATATTTACACAGTCTAAACTGGACACATTTAACAAGTGCTTTTACTTACCCTGTGCAGAATTGGCTGCCGAATTACCCGACGAAGATTTGACACTGTACACCGTTTGGGCGAAATATAAAAATTTATGCCAAGTTGGCAATTCGGGAAGAGCTACAGAAGCTATGAATAATGCGATGCATGTAGAACCTGTAATCCGCGAAATACAAGAAGACGTTAATAAGCTCGTTGAAGAAAGCTCTCAAAGTGATAATCAAAATGAAAGACTACTAGAAGTTATTGTTGCTCAAAAAACGCCTTCCAAAATTATACCTTCGACATCTTTTGCTTCTCATATTAGTCAAGACAAGACAGCAACTATAACTGAGCCATTAACATCTCAAGATTTTGGAGCACATATGCTAAAAGAAAAGGGAGTTATAGTACCCTCGCCATTTAAAAAGGCTTTGTTTTGGCCCCAACCTTCGACACACAAAAAACCCAGAACACCTAAAGAAAAAATACCATCAGCAGTTACTAGTAAATTATGGAGAGATTTTCATAAAAAGAAAGATTTGGAAAAGAAAACAAAAGAAGCAGCAAAGGAGGAAAGAAAACAAAAACTTCAAGAGAAAAGGGAGTTAAAGGAAGCGGGTAAATAAAGTTGTGATACGAATAAGGCACCAAGGAAACTGATTGGACAGAAACAAAACGTCAAAAAAACGTAGGCGACTTTCAGTTACTTCAAGTGATACTGATGATAGTGATGTGACTTATGCGGAAACTGGAGAAGGTGACATTCAAGATCAGAGTGAGGACGAAGAACCACCGCTTATCGATTTAAGAAGAAAAATTAAAATATGAAGAAAGAAGATCATATGGAGTAGAAAAAAATCAAGAAGGGAATGGCACACCTAAACGAATTCTAAAAGAAGATGATGTGGAAATAAATGTTAAAAACAACAAGCCGGGAAAATTGTCTGCAGACGTCAATAATGAAGTAGAAATGGTGTGTGACACCCAGTCGGACATAAACCGGAAAGAAAGAAATGCAACAGAAAATAAAGTATTGCAAACTTCACTTGCTGAGCCATCGGAGAAGTTATCCATGCCATATCCATGGGTTGTAATAAGTGGGTGGAATTTGGATACAATGCGATTATTTCGATTTGTTTAAGAGAGCAGAAATCCGATAAATGTTTTGTTAAATGAGAAGCGTGACCATCAAAAAAAAAATATTATAGGCAGTTTGATTTTATTTTCTACTAGCTTTACTAGCTAGGAAACGAAAAAATGATTGACTACAATAAATATGTAGTCAATCATTTTTTCGTTTAAGATGCAAATACAGCTGCACTTCTTCACCACGTAAATTTATTAAGCGATTCCTTATATTTAATAGCCTAATATGAATACAGCTTATATTATTTTGATTTATCGGAAAGTATATTGCGTTCTTCGGTATTTCTATGATCCTATATCCAGGTGGCACGTTGAGTGCAAATTCGTGAATAATGTGACTTGGTTCACCGTTTATAAACGAGCCGCTTACAATATCACATTCAACCCTGATCACAGTCGTAGGTAAAATGTTGACTGGAAACTGTGATACATGCCATTTATTAGCTTTTAAAATCTGCTTATTAAATCCTAACAGTCTTCTGAAAGAGCTTTCTTTGCTAAAATCAATGTCTTTTGTACAGAAAATAGTAGTTTTTAACGTATTATTATTGCACAGTAGTTTTATTGTTGCATCCTTAATTTCAGATTTTAAATAATCACTGATATCTTGCAATTCATATGTACCTTCCGGTATTTCAATAACTTCGTTGGAACCGTAGTAGAACTTGTTATTCGTTTTGTCAATGTTGGGAATAGAATTAAATGTTGAAAAATGCAATAAGGCGCACTCATAAGCTCCATCTAGTTGCAACGTATTTGGATAGTATGTAGATAAATTTGACGAATTTCCAGTTATTGACAAAGTGAGTGACATTGTGGAAATGATTAAAATTAAAGAAAAACATACATTTTATATTTTTTTATTCCAAAAAGTCATCAAATACTCTAAACATAAGTGACCACAATTTACTGCATTGAATCTTTGATATCTTGTGTAGTTATAATAAACATTACAATTCTTAAAATATCGCATTAATTCTGTTGGAGGTTTTAAATCTCCATAGCTATCAAAATATTCACAATGCTTGTATAATTTAACATAAGCTACCCAATGAGTTCCTTCGTTCTTAGAATCGTCTAAGTTTACGATAGCGCATTCAATTTTTTTCGGCTTCCTTGGTAACTGATCCTTCATGTAGATTCCCCGGAAATATGGGATGTCTTTTGCATACTTTTGAATATCTACATTAGTCAGAGGACGATTGGGTAGCATACTTTTTAGTTTTTTGATGGTTTTATAAACAAACCTTTGCCATTTTTGTACGGCTTAATGTATAAACCCTTGCCCACCACTAAACCTTCCATAACCTTATTGTGTCGTTCTGTTTCTCGTAAATTTTGTTGAGCTGCTTTGTAATCATTCACAGTTTTTGCAATACCAGCGGCACCACCAGCTAAAGTTCCTAAAGCTGATAAACCAGCGAAAATAGGGATTAGAGGCAAAACCCCTTCAGTTTTTGGCAAAGGTATTACTCGCGGTACTCGAATTTGATTAATTCCTGGAAACATTTTTTTTGCTGCTAAATATTATTATATATCCTGGCCGATTTCGGCCACAGCGACTTGGATCTGCGCTTAATTTTGAGAGCTTCGCTGGTGTGCTCTCCAGTGACTGACAAAGCCAATTTTTGCAGTGAATGTCCGTCCACATTCACTGCAAGTCAGCACTCCTCCGATATAGGTGTATTGTATGGCCGCGGGTGGTCGGGCCTTCAGCTCATCTCGCTTAGCGTCGAGCTGTTCTCTCCGCCGGCTCTCAAACTCGCACACCTTGTCCTTAATAGTCCGCCTCCATTTGGTCCTATCTGCCGCCATAGCTTCCCAGTGTGACGGATCTAAGTCACATCTCTTCATGTGGCGTTTCAGCACATCTTTGTACCGCAGACGCTGACCACCCTGCTTACGCTTGCCAGTCTCCAGCTCTGAGTAGAAGACGCGCTTTGCTACTCGGGCATCTGACATCCGGGAGACATGACCAGCCCAGCGCAGCTGTCGACGCATTAGATAGGCCTCAATACCGCTGACATTAGCGCGTCTAAGTACTTCCGTGTTACGAACACGGTCCGACCACTGGATGCACATAATGTCACGTAGGCATTTTAGATGGAATCTATCTAATGTCCGAATATGCTCGCGGTATAGACACCAAGTCTCAGAGGCATATAGGAGATTTGGCAGAACTATTGCCATGTACACAGCTACTTTTGTAGAGAGCTTTATGTCATGTGAGCGGAACACCTTGGCACGAAGTCTACCAAAAGCTGCAGCAGCTGCTCCTATTCGGCTGTTGACTTCGTTATCAAGGAGACACCTGGATGTTATGGTGCTGCCAAGATATTTGAATTGGTTTACTTGCTTAAGCGAGACATCTCCGAGTCTAATGTCAACTGGGGCACTGTTCACAGTATCAAGTGCCATGACTTCGGTTTTCTTGACATTTATCTTCAGGCCAAATCTGCTGCATGCCTGCAGTAGTCTCGACATAAGCCTCTGCAGCCCATCTGGGGATTCCGCCACAAAACATAAGTCATCTGCATACATCATCTCAGTGACAGTCGCGCGAGACACTCTTGTGCGAGCCTTGAGTCTATTTAGGTTGAAGACACCACCGCCATCGGTACGAAAACAAATACGGATACCTTCGGACAGAGTCTGCAAGGCTTCCCGAACGACAACTGCAAAGTACAGGGCAAAGAGAGTTGGAGCGAGCACGCAGCCCTGTTTCACACCGCAGCTCACTTTAAAGAACTCCGAGTCCTCGCCCTGCACACTGACACAACAGCGCATGTCATCATGCAGAAGTCGTATCATTCTTATAAACTTGTCCGTGCATCCAAGTTTCGCTAGTACCACCCATAAGGCTTTGCGCGGCACCGAGTCGAAAGCTTTCTCCAAGTCAACAAAGCAAAGAAACAATGGTTGACTCTGCTCACGACTCTTCTCTAGAAGTTGACGGATAGAGAAGATGGCCTCACACGTACCTCGATTCGGCCGGAAGCCAAATTGGGTTTCAGGCAGTATGTCTTCAGACAAGGGCATCAAGCGGTTCAGTAAAATTCGTGCAAAGGTTTTGCCTGGAGAGGTCAGGAGAGAGATACCTCTATAGGAGTTGCAGTCAGATTTGTCGCCTTTGTTCTTGTACAAGGAGCACACCCGAGAGACTTGAAACTCATCAGGTACTCGCTCCTCGTTCCACATCTTTGCAAAGAGTTTCCAAATGGTCTCATGCAACTCCGCACCCCCATATTTCAGCAACTCTCCAGGAACATTATCAATGCCGACCGCTTTTTTGTTCTGTTGTTGTTGAACGGCAACGATGACCTCACGCAGGGTCAGTGGATCGTCTAGCTGCTTGACAGTGGGCAGTGATGCCATCGAGCAGATAAACGACATGTCCACAGCTCTATCGACATTGAGCAAGTCGTCGAAATGCTCTGCCCATCTCTTAAGTACGTCCTGCTTGTTGGTCATTAGCTGTGTGCCGTCATGAGATCTTAAGGGTACTCTTGTACGACTGGTTTTACCGACCAGTTTGCGAACCTCATCATAAAACGCACCTAGCTGTTTCGTGTCAGAGAGCCACTGCATACGTTCGGCCTTTTGACGCCACCACTTGTCTTTTATTTCCCGTACATATCTCCGCAACTCGGCTCCACTTTGCTTAACACGCTCCGCTTGTTGATCGTCCCTAAATTGACGTAGTATGGAGCGGTGATTCTGGATAGCTTTTGTTAGTATTTTATCATTTTCATCAAACCAGTCTTCGTGTCTACCAGGTTTGACACCCAGTGTCTGCGAAGCACTAGCGATTAATCCGATCGAGAGGGTATGCCAGTTAGCTACAGAATCACCATGCTCAACGTCTATTAGCTGGATCGCATCACTAGTTGCCTGTATATAGTTGTCGCGTACCTCCAAACTTTGAAATTTTTCCAAATCTAGGCACTTAGGCTTCACTCCATGAGATCTGCGAGGAGGATATAAACGAAGCTTCATCTTGGTGACAACAAGACGGTGGTCCGTGGAGCACATTGCATTAGCATCACGCATAACACGTGTAATCTGTACTTGGGAAATGTCTCTTTGCCGAACGATTATGAAATCAATCAAGTGCCAATGCTTTGATCTCGGATGCATCCAGGTAGTTTTATATTTAGCCGGGAGTCTGAACATGGTGTTGGTGATGGCCAGTTCGAATTCGGCACAGAGAGATAGCAGGAGTTGTCCATTACTATTCATGTTACCGACACCATGTCTTCCCAAGACCTTTGGCCAAGCTTCAAAGTCACGTCCGACTCGCGAATTGAAGTCACCCATCAGAAGTATCTGTTCCCTTTGGGGAATTTTTGATAGGGTTTGCGTAACTTCTTCGTAAAACTTGGCCTTGGTTTCATCATCCTTGTCGAGCGTTGGTGCATAAACACTGATGATATTAAGGTGATTGCCATTATCGAGGTGTAGGCGCAGCGTGGTGACGCGGTCCGAGATGTGGATAGGATAATCCTCTAATTTAGCTGCTATATGGTTGCTGATCGCGAATCCAACCCCGGATCTTCTAGGCTCTGAGGATGGAGTACCTTTCCAAAAGAAAGTATATCCGCCCAAGCGCTCCAATCTCTCCCCCTCGTCTGCCAAGTGAGTCTCACTAAGAGCAGCGATGTGCACACCGTAGCGTCGGAGTTCTCTCGATACGAGAGCGGTTTTACGAGGAGGACACAGGCTACTTTCGCGATCAAGGAGGGTTCGCACATTCCACGCTGCAAAGGTCATATTATTAATTTTAACGGGTTTCCGTCTGAGATTATTATGTATCTTTCGACCACGAGTTATTGATGCAGAGACAGCCGTGGTTACTCTCTCTTTTTATACAGGGTTAAGCCTTTTTTAGGACACCTTTTCTAGTCCCCTCCCCGGATTGGGGGAAGCAGGGCCTCTCTAAATAGAGCTGCTTCGTCACCCAGGGAGCTGCCGAATTGCACTGTTAACCCAATGCAGTGCAAAGCGACCATCTACCCTAGGTCGCCTGCGTGTAGACATCAGACAAAGCCAAGTTGGCATCACAACCGGACCTCTCTACCTCTGCCCATCGCCGCAGGGCTAAATCGGAGTCCATTTGGCAGACCAAGTCAATTGCGCAGGAGATATTAAAGTGCACGAAACGTAGCAACGACAGTGTGTGCGCATACACAGGTGCACTCTTATCTCTACCTCCCTGTATCCAATGGAACGGTAAACCGCCACAATTGGAGAAAGGTAGAGACGTCCCTAGGCGTTAGCATGGCCTCTAACGCGAACCATGAGCCATGAGAAGGGCTGTGCCTGGCCGGGATCGCCAGTGGATCTTAGCAGGAGGCATCTGCTTGGAATTTGAGATTGAGGGAGAGGAGGGTAGGATACTGCTGCCACGGAACGGAGAGGAGTGTGACAACAGAAGCTCGAGTAGTCGGGGTTGGGGCGGTAACCGCCGCTCTACTGACGGCGCTCGCCGCCGTGCTCGACACTGTGCACGACATTGTGGCGCCCTCCAGCGGACACGCCAGGTACTGTGGAGAGCCTGCTCTCGCACACGTCCGGCACCGGCGGTGACCGCCGCGCTACTGACCGCGCTCGCCGCCGTGCGACACTGTGCACGACACTGTGGCGCCCTCCAGCGGACACGCCAGGTACTGTGGAGAGCCTGCTCTCGCACACGTCCGGCACCGGCGGTGACCGCCGCGCAACTGACCGCGCTCGCCGCCGTGCTGCTAAATAAGCAACTTTAATCAAAGTTTTACTATTCTTGGGTTTCATTTTTTTAATTTTTGATCTAATTTTTGAAACCAAGCTTCTAAATGTTTTTACACCGGAACCAGACTTCAGTTTTGCTTTCATAACCTTGCTCACTAGCCATGAGCTTAACTTTTCACCTTTTCCCGCATCTTTTGATTTAAGTCTTTGTTTAGCCATGTTGAGTAATTGTAAGTCAGCTTTGTGACGATGGGATAGATCTGTATGATTTGCGTAAGCAATGTCGTGGTGCATACAAGTTTCGTCTAGCTTATTCACGCCTCGATCACCTCGCAACAATCGTTTTTGAAGTTTAGTTCCTGGTCCGCAATAATTGTATCCGGGCAAATGAACTTCGAACGGTAGATTATTAATTATGTTATTTACTAGTCCACCACCTTGCATTACTTTAAGTGTACTGATACAAATATTACATTTGTATTATTTATATATTTTAACTCATTATTGCAGCTTTATCAATCCAACTGTTTTCTTCATCATTCAGACCTAACCACTTCACGAACAGTTTACGTCCTCTTCTTTTTAAAACTTTTTCTATCAAATAAACATCAGAATAATTAGATTTCTGAAGTTCTTGCTCATAAAATGCCCCCAATATTATTTTTTTTCGCTGATCTTCTATGTGGTATGTTACTGGTATGGTTTTATTAATCTTTTTAATAGTAAACAGTTCAGTTGACCAATTGGGGGTGTAACCTTTCTCGAAATTGTGTTTGTATTTACTGATGCGTACATAATCGCCTACTTTAAACTTAGGTTTCTTTGTATGGAGAGAATATATTTTCTTTAATGTTCTGTTAATATTTTCTTTTATATCGTGTTCATTATATTTATTTACTTCAGCTGGTTTATATTTAATAGTCTGATGCTTTGTATTATTATATGTCTTCAATATTACTTCTAACGGTTGTCCTAACCATTTGTAGTTTCCGTTATAGCTAAAAGATTTATATAACTTATTTTTAATAGTTCTTATTAGTCTTTCAACAATCGAAGCTTTTTTGGTTGAAAACGTTGAGTAATGGTTAATATTGTTCGTCTTCATAAGATTCTGAAACGTATTGTTATAAAACTCGGTCCCCATATCCGTTTGTAAATTAACAGGTCTGCGATTACTATCAATCAATATCCTTTCAAATGCATGAGTAACATCTTGTTTATTTTTTGATTTCAATGGTTCCGCCCAAGCATACTTTGAGAAGCAATCAATAACCATTAGCACATAATTGTAACTTTTATTATACTTTTTCAAGTTTTGCATGTCCATCAGATCGGCTTGCCACAAATCATCGATTCCTTTTAAAATAACTGAACGCCTCAGGAAATTTCTTCGTGCGGCTTTATGTATTTCATTAACTATTTGCTGTTTTGCCATTAGGGAAATTTTTAATTAACTTATCTACCTCTGCTTTAGTATAAAACTTGTCTTCGAAATGAGTCAAAACGTCTGATGACTTTGTTTTTAAATAAGACTTAACTGCATTTTGCCCATCTAATATAATTTGAGAACGTAATGAAGAAATCAGTCTATTGAATTCTTGTACAGTCTGAGCATTCATTCGATCTACATAATCCTTGTTCACAGCTTCGTCTCCTTCTACAGGAGGTCTTATTCCTTTCAATCTAGTTGTTTTTAAATCATAGTCTCCCGTTTCTGACTTGCACAGGGCGTTCTCATTAAAGTCAAGTAACTCTGTTAAACGTAATCTTTTATGAACGTGATGTCCAAATTTGTCTACGTTCATATTTAGGTGTATATTGATGAAAGGTTAACAATAAAATGGATACATTTTTTAAAATCATTTATTTATAATTTTATTTTCACGCAAT
The DNA here is from genome assembly GCA_963856015.1 of Helicoverpa assulta. Lineage (NCBI taxonomy): Eukaryota > Metazoa > Arthropoda > Insecta > Lepidoptera > Noctuidae > Helicoverpa > Helicoverpa assulta. The sequence goes on along the minus strand of CAWLCW010000001.1, from coordinate 11,496,425 downwards.
TCTTCAATGATAGATATAATTTCATTGTTAACTCCAGTGTTACCAGCATCTCGAGAAGCTATCAGTAATTTTAACCTATCCACTAGTTCATTTGGATCATCCCAATATACAAAATCTGTGTTCTTTTTCCACATTTTTGTCAATGACAGTCCTTTTCCCTTCGGAATACTGTCTTGGATGGTACTTTGTAGTTTAAAAAGTGGCTTAATAACTTGTAAATATTTCTGCCCCTTATTACTTTTTATTGGTTTACCGGAATCATAGTCTCGTCGATGAGCATTTGTATCGAGTAGCATTGACTTATAATGTTGCATATCCCTGTCGGTTACCAAACTTAAATCTACATCTTTCTTTAGCAACAACTGTTTTAAACCAGGTGTATTTTGATATTTGTGTCCAGACACATTAATATATTCACCGCTGATTGTTATGCGAGCTGAACCTAGCATCAAGTTCCCATCCACCACTCTGACACCATATGGGACCCCGGCAAGTGCTTCTGAGGTTATTGACCAAGATGATGTATCACCCTGTTTATTTTCAACCAATGATTGAAACGAACAATCACTGTCCTTGTCAGATGCATAGTCACCATCGACTTTACTCAGGTTTCCTTTCTGAGAAGCTGAATCAATAAATGAAATATCTGCTTCTTCATTTCCCGTAGCATATAAACGAGGAGGTTGCATGCTTGCATTTGCAATTAGGTTGAGAGGTTCTGTTACAGGCTTGAACATTGACTCCAATGTCTGATTATTATCAATCTCAATGTCTTTCATCTTTCGTATTTTTTTCTTAACAGCTTCTGCAGCATCAACAATTTGTCTTTTTAATGTTTTTTCCATTTTTATATCTTGATAGGTTAAGCGTTGTTTAACGAATAATAATATTTCTGTGGTAAGATACTTAAATATTAATGATCTTAATCAAAGATTACAAAAGTGTCAAATTTATTTCTGTAACATCCTTTATTTTTGGAACAATCCTTATTAATGACTACATAATTAAAAGGTTCACTCCATATTTTTGAACACATTTCACGAAATTCGCTCCATGACATATCAGTGTTGACATGTTCTTCATAAATATGTTTCAAATTAATTTCATCTTGTTTAAAAACTATAATTAAGTTAGCATTGTCCCGAACTAACTGTTTAGGAATTTTAGTATATGTTTGGTTAAGATAAAAACAATCAATACATTTATGTCTTCCCATCGCAAAGTAATCACGCATATTGTTTTGGTTTTCGCAAGCAACATCATCAAATATGATCACAGAATTAGGTTTTGCCTCCTGGACACTCAGTACCTCCTCATTACCATGATATTTCTGGAATGATACACCAGGAACTCGTTGCAAAACTTGTTCTAAAAAAATGTATTTGGGTTGATGCAGAGTTTTCGAATAAACATAAACATTTTGAAATCTTAATCCATTCTCATGTATGACAAGACCTATTAACAAATTCGTTTTTCCAGAATTGGAAGGCCCGCAAATAATGCAACGTACAGAGTTGGGTAGTAGGTCTCCATGACGAGAACCAGTATTTCGAGACTCGATACAAACTGTATTCACATTTAATGATTGTGGCTGTTTGACAAACTTCATGGTTACTACATGAAACGAACAGACTAAAAATGACTCAATTAATTTGTTACATTCACATTTATAAGCAACATTACGCCAGCAAACACAAAATAGTCTGTTCTCATGCTCGTTTTAGTTTTAAACTAATAACCAATTGGAATGGCGCCCAATCCGTTTGCTGATCGAACAAGGTAATCCATTTATATTATTGGGCATTCTAATCCACCGAGAGCGACGGAGGCGAACGGAGTGAGCCGTAGGAACGGAAGGTGGATTAGAATGCCCAATAATATCCTACTGAAATGAATGAATAGATGAAATGTATAAATAGATGAAATGAATGAATAGATGAAATGTATGAATAGATGAAGTGAATGAATAGATGAAATGTATAAATAGATGAAATGAATGAATATATGAAATAGATGAAATGAATGAATAGATGAAATGTATGAATAGATGAAATGAATGAATAGAATAATTTAATGAATAGATAAAATTAATTAATAGACAAATTTAAAAATTAAACATTAAACAATTTCAGAAAAAAAAGTATGAATATTAAAGATAGAGTGAAATAATGAGAAGTACTTACATTTTGAGTCTTGATATGTAATTTATGAAGAAATTCAGGAGCACTACACTTCCAGAAAGAAATGGTGTTCTAGTTTGTTGGAGATGCGTTTATATAGGTGCAAAATCACGTCATCGATATCCTAATTTGTAAATTGCTGACATACGAAAAAATAAGCTCATCATGAGGACTTCGTACACTTGTAATATCTACTAACAATAATAACAACATTCTGCAGAAATTCAGGAGTACTGAAGTTTTCAAGAGGAGATTTGGTAGCGGAGATAGTTGAGGCTAAGTTTCTAATCACGATAAAACACTGAACCGATTTTGTTGAATTTTGAGACGGATATAGATATTTGGAAAGGACAAAAGCTACTTAAAAACTTGATTTGCAGATGAACATTTAAAAACTTTGTTTTTGCAGTCGGTTAATTTGAAAAGAACTAGGAATCTATACTAATATTATAAAGCTGAAGAGTTTGTTTGTTTGTTTGAACGCGCTAATCTCAGGAACTACTGGTCCGATTTGAAAATTTCTTTCAGTGTTAGATAGCCCATTTATCGGGGAAGGCTATAGGCTACTTTTTATCCCGCTACGGGAAGTAGTTCCCATGGGATGCGGGTGAAACCGCTGGCAGAAGCTAGTACTATATAAATTAAATATTATACAAGCGTAACCGCAGGTAGGAATAGTATTAAAATAACAAACAACTCGACACGTGGACGTAAGACGACCTGAAATTCTTTAAATACTTTTACTAAAAAGGAATCAAAAATATAAATAACTTATTATGAACCTTAGTGACAAAAAAAAAGATAATAAAAAAGTAACTCTGTGTATCTGTCTGTCTGTTTGTTAGGCACACTTTTACGTCTAAAACACTGAACCGAGGCCACTTTTTATCCGAGTGCGGGAAGTAGTTCGATCGGAAAGCGGATGAAAACGCTGACAGAAGCAAGTACTAAATAAAGTGAATTTTATACAAGTGTAACCGCAGGTAGAAATAGTATTAAAATAACGCTAAGATGGCATTTTCATATCGATAATCAACTAGACAAGCGTTAGAACCGCAGCGTTTTGAACGCATAAATTACATTGCAAGCGGCATTGTAACATTATTATTTTTAAATGAGACTTTATTAATTAATACTTTATAGAAATTAAAGACTAAATTTGTTGGTATTTATCGATAAATAATAAAAATATTATTTTTACGCTGTTGTCACAAAGCTATAGGCGGTTTACCCGCTCGTGTGCACGCTCGTAGCAACGCTAGGTTGCTTATACAAACAACTCGGCACGTGGACGTAAGACGAGCTGAAATTCTTTAAATACTTTTACTAAAAAGGTATCAAAAATAAAACTTCTTATTATGAACCTTATTGACAAAAAAAAAATATATATATAAATCAGAACGCAGCACTTGAAAATACATTCAAAGTGAGACTCCTGTCTGATAATGTCGGTAAGTAAAATAATTAATATAAGTAATTAATACAAAGTTAAATAAGTTCAATAAACTTACAAAAAGTTATTATAATGTTTTGTTTCAGGAATCTGGTGATCTTATCATCCCTAACTCCGGATACTCGCCACTGTCTCCGCCTCCAACAGATCCTGAGAGAACCATGCGTCAAAGAGTAGTAAGCGAGTATTCGGAAAGAAACACACCGTTTCAACTATTCCAATTCGAAAATACTCCTCGTAGCAGCGGTAATAAAAGACGAGGTGATGATATTATATATTCATTTATCAAGAAACCTTCTAAGGGTAGAAGGTCTAAAATAATACGCTTACAAATTTATGACGTGGAGGAGTTCCAAGAGAGTGCATCATGTAACTGTGAGGCCAGTGTGTGTGCCCAATATGTTGTCGAAAATATATTTAATGATGATGTATACAAAAGTGCTCGTGATATTCTAAGTAAAATGTATAAAAAAATGTAAATAAAATTTTGTATCTCTATATTATTTTGTTTCATTTCTTATCATATAGATACTCATTCACTTTACTCATTGCATTAAAAGTCATTGCTGTGAAGTCAGATAGCATCACAATACATAAGTGGGTATACCTAGCCAGTTTACCTAAACCAATTTAACCATATGTTAATGTAAGAACATTATTAATCTTTATTCCACACTGTAGTTACAATACATCATTCCATATAAAAGTACATATGTACTGTGTACTAAAGTAATCGAATAATATCATAATGACATAATATAATAAAGAAACATGTACACACGTAGGTATGCATTTATACCTGACTGGCTGACATTAGGCAGCCAATATAAAATAATTCAACCTTCATTTATGGCTTAAGATTTGTAAACAATCTATCCTAGTGTTTGACTGGCGGTATCATTTCGAATAGTGATTTTTAAGCAGAGGTTTCTGAATGCAAGCGTAATTAATGTATAGTTGTTGGATGTGTGCACGAGTTGGTTGGTTGCTCGAATAAATATCCACTCACTATTTCACAGCATATAATTTGCATACAGATTAAACAGAAGGCACAATAGGGAAAGCATACATGTGATTGCAAGCGTTAGAAATATTAAAGCGACAAGCATGCGCTCCGCGTCGAGGTGTGGTCCTGACTGGCGTACGTGTGAGTGCGCTTGCGCACCGCGATTGCATAGGTGTTAGTGCGGAGGGCAAGGTCGATAAAATGCCGACCATCGACTATCGATAAATTTACCCGACCAACTGTTAAGGTAGTATGCATGTTAGTGTAGTGATGTTGTTTATATATAAATAGATAATTGTATATATGTATATCCAAACTAATATTATAAATGCGAAAGTAACTCTGTCTGTCTGTCTGTCTTTCTGTCTGTCTGTCTGTCTTTTCTTCACGCCTAAACTACTGAACCGATTTGTGTGAAATTTGGTACAGACATAGTTTGAAACTTGAGAAAGGACATAGGATAGTTTTTATTACAAAAAATAAAAATAAAAAATAAAATTTATTACGGACATACAGTGCCATCTATTGGTCAAATGTCGAAATGCTGTTCCTATGCTCCGTAGATAGATGGCGTTAATCGCGCAATGGTGTCATTACACGTGTTCGGTTCATGTTATTGTTTTAATTCATCGGAAAATCCATCAGAAAAATGTAAATAAACAGTAAAAAGGTGTAAAAAAATTAATATTAATATAATAAAAGTTTTACTACAAAGAAAATGCTCTAACGGAGTATAGATAATTCTATTAGTACTACGCGCAATTGTGTCGATCGTTACACGAGTTCGGTTCATGTTGTTTTAATTCATCGGAAAAAAGTAAATAAATAGTAAAAAGGTATGAAAAAAATAATAACAACACAGGAATGAATTTTAAGCAGTGCACAAAAAAAACTGGTGATCCAGAATCATTAACAGAACATATCTGCATCATCAGTAAAAAAAATTTTTCATTCTTTTGTCCGCCCTAAAATCAGCAAAATATGGATACCAACTATTCTTACGCGCTTGGAGCAGCGCTCGCGTCAGTAAACCGGTTTCGCGTTGCCGCCGTGCCTACTATGACGACTATTACCGTACAATCGGTTACAAAATAAACATCTTTCGATATCAATAACTTTTCTTTTTTGTACTAAAGCTCGACAAAATAAAAATATACGTATCTATAAAACTTATTTAACTATAAGTTGACAAAGTTTGCGCACTGGATAAAATTCATTCCTGTATAATACTACTTTTAGTACAAAGAAAATGCCCGAACGGAGTATAGATAAATAATCCGAGTTGTCACTATGCTCGATAGATGGCGTTGGGATCGAAATAGATCGCGCTATGGTTTCCTTACACGCATTTGGTTGGGTATCGGCCGAGCGCTTCGGTACCGTCGTGGAAAAATTGTATTGTCGGTTGTATGGTCGTTTATGTGGATTGGTCCTGTTTCGTAAATTCTAATTTGGTTCCGTTGTATTTGTCGATTTGGTACAGACATAGTTTGGAACTCGAGAAAGGACATAGGATAGTTTTTATCCCAAAAATCCTGCGGGAGCGGGAACGTCTCAAAAATCCCGCGAGATCGGGAACTATGTGGGTAAAACCAAAAATCTGCCGGAAGTCACTATTCCACGCGAACGAAGTCGCGGGCAAAAGCTAGTATTCCAAACTAATATTATAAATGCGAAAGTAACTCTGTCTGTCTGTCTGTCTTTCTGTCTGTCTGTCTGTCTTTTCTTCACGCCTAAACTACTGAACCGATTTGTGTGAAATTTGGTACAGACATAGTTTGAAACTTGAGAAAGGACATAGGATAGTTTTTATTACAAAAAATAAAAATAAAAAATAAAATTTATTACGGACATACAGTGCCATCTATTGGTCAAATGTCGAAATGCTGTTCCTATGCTCCGTAGATAGATGGCGTTAATCGCGCAATGGTGTCATTACACGTGTTCGGTTCATGTTATTGTTTTAATTCATCGGAAAATCCATCAGAAAAATGTAAATAAACAGTAAAAAGGTGTAAAAAAATTAATATTAATATAATAAAAGTTTTACTACAAAGAAAATGCTCTAACGGAGTATAGATAATTCTATTAGTACTACGCGCAATTGTGTCGATCGTTACACGAGTTCGGTTCATGTTGTTTTAATTCATCGGAAAAAAGTAAATAAATAGTAAAAAGGTATGAAAAAAATAATAACAACACAGGAATGAATTTTAAGCAGTGCACAAAAAAAACTGGTGATCCAGAATCATTAACAGAACATATCTGCATCATCAGTAAAAAAAATTTTTCATTCTTTTGTCCGCCCTAAAATCAGCAAAATATGGATACCAACTATTCTTACGCGCTTGGAGCAGCGCTCGCGTCAGTAAACCGGTTTCGCGTTGCCGCCGTGCCTACTATGACGACAGTAGGTAAGTATTGGGGGTCCCGGATCAAATGAGATCCGCGACCCCCCAATACTTACTCTATTCGAAAAGATGAATGCATTCAAGATTCTCTATTCGATATGACAACTAGCAGTGATTTATTTCATTTATTCAAATACCATACATTACTATAATCTGACCTTATGAGATCCGTTTTCTAGGTACTTATAGTTATTATATTTTATGTATGGAATAATGTCTTAACCTGATCTGATTTGTTTACTGTGGGTAAGTTGTGTTGTATTTTAATTTTGAGTAATATCCTAACCTGATATGGTCTGTTTCATGATTATAATATTTAGCGGTTAAATAAATGTTATTGTGAAATCCTTGTTTAACCCTAGAGTACCTACTAATATAAATTGTATATTGCTTATTACTAATCATCGCCTGAGAGGCTATTTAAAAAAAAAGCAATTTTTAAAAGAATTTATATTTAAGGACAAAAAAACATATCCAAACATAATAGGCCATCCTCTGCTTTATTAATTGCAATAATAATAAATATCTTTTCAAACATTTGATTTCTTTTTTCATTTCTATAAAAATTTAATATCGGTTTGAGCCGATCATCATAAAAAAATATACCCACGACACTTCGTCTTTGCGGTTGAATAACGTGTAATTTTGCATTTGATTGTGTTGTGACCAGGTCTTAACCACTAAGCCAAACGTGTCGTCAAATATGTAACAAAATAGCGGACCACATCATGCCATTTTGTTTACTTTAACGATACACATGTAGTATTGTATGACATCATTCATTCGATGCACTTCCTTATATGGTTTTCATAGTATTCGCTTTTATTCAATACTTTAATTCGAACATCTGTTTGAAAATTAAACCATGAACTGTGGAAATATAATTTTAATGAATAAAACAAGAAAATATTCATTTAAAAAATTTATTAGTTACATAAAGTGTTTAAATACTACATTATCTATACACCATTTATTTAAACATAGAACGTTTTTTAAAGCACACACTGAATCATGATAAATACAGCTATACAGATTATGAGAGTTTTCATATTGTTTATATAAGTTTAATAAACTAGGACAACCTTTATCTTCTAAGTTATTAATATTAGCACAATTTACAATGTTTCTTAACCACGCCACTTTCTCTGAACCTTTGACATAAACACATTTATCTCTTAAAATATTTATAACCAAATTCTGATAATTTGAGTAAGGCACAATTCCTTCTTTCCAGTATATCTTTCTATTGCGCTCAATCCAACTTACTTGTCGCCGTTCTTGTTTAGTCAAATCGTAAAATGGGAATGGAGGTTTTATTAGAAATACCTGTATTTTTTTATCGCATAATATCGCAATCTCCTTGATTATAAATTCGTTAGCTTCTGTTTTGAAACCTTGAATATCTGCAATTATTGCAGTCATGATAGCCTGCGCACAATGTTACTTAACGGTTTGTATTCCACAAGTCGATCGTTAATAATTAAACAATACGCAGTTGTATTATCTGGTATCAATGTTGAACATTCAAATTCCAGCCTTACATCTACCGGGCCAGTTTTTAAACAGTCATTTTGTCTTGAACAATCTATGATAAAAAGCGGTGCTTTATTTTTAAAATCTTTTAGATCAAGCAACGGATCGACTGGGCTGTTATAATACGACTGACGAAATTTCACATACATTTCATATAATATACTGTACTTATTTTCAGAAAACTTTAAGCCTAAGGGTTCATAAGGGTAATATTGAGAATTCAAAAATAGCGTTACATTTGTCACATCACAATGATCAAATACTGAGCTGTCTTTCGATTTATTACTTTTTCTATTAGTCTGCAAGCAAAAAATTACATACCGGGGCTTTTCTAATTGAGAAGCAGTTTTTACTGACCAAGAATGCTTTGTGGTTTTAGGTAGTAAAGGATACTCATATAAATCCCAATTTCTAAAAGCCATCTGAATAGGTTTATCTCTTTCTAAATGCTTTAAAAGTGTTAAACGTTCTCTATCTGAAACTTTTATATGTGGTACTCTCCACTGAACCCTTTGTATATCTATTTGAATCTGAACAACTTCATCAGTAACAATAATACTATTTAAGTTAGAATTACTCCTATTCAATATAAGTTCGTGTTTACAATTTATCACAATTTTATTGTAATCCTCTGCAAACCCTAAAATCTTATTTAAAGGCACCACAGCACTAAATTGCCCATCACTTTGGAACCCGTTTAAATTCCAACCCCATAATGCAGCAACTTTACTTTCTGCTTCATTCAATGAGATGTAAGACTTTATTGTTGATGTTATTCCGGAATTTTTTATACGATCTATTTCAATTCCATTCATTTCGTATCTGATGTCTTGAAACAAATGCATAACAGGGTTATTAGTGAACGTAACAGTTTTCTTGATCGGAGTCCCATCCTTACCGAACAGCTTTGCCCGACCTTCGATGTAGATTGAACTGGCTGATGGTAGCACGTATATATCTTGCTGATGTATGGGGATTCTGATTTCATCGTTTTCTCTAAAGCTGTTATTGTAGGGATTATATGAATGGACTTCATAACTTTCGATTGAACTATCAAAGTGTGGTAAATCAGTAATCTGTAGTATACTCATACTTTAAACCCCAAAGCTTTAAGAAAATCTTTATTTGAATTAGTCAATTTCTTCACGTTTTTCTTACGTCTGTGCACCTTAACGGTTGTTGACGGAATAGGACGTTTTATTTTCACTGGAGGGTTTTTATCATATACTATCATTTTGCTTTTCTTAAATGAAGACGTAATTGAATATGTTCTTCACCAAAGTCAATACAGTAACCAAACTGATCTACAATCCTGACAGATATGGCTGAAATTATATTTTTGTTCACCGGGAAGTAAATAACGTTCTGTGGTATTTCTGTGTAGCCGTGACTTGAAGTAGTATCAGTTATGAATTCGTGAATAAAATGAGTCGGTAATCCGTTGTAATATGAACCGTGCACAAGATCACATTCGATTCTGATTACAGCTGTTACACAGCTGTTATTAACGGGCACATTTGGTCTTGTTTTTAATACTGAAAAGTATAGTAAACCGCACTCGTATTGATCAGATAAATGAAGAGGTGGCTGAAAATACGAGACCAGTTCTGATTTATTTCCAGAGATGGTAACCGTAGTAGACATGCTTGAATACTGAATTCTTTTAAACGATCCTGTTTATTTTATTTCTTGATAATACCAAAAATTCTTTAAGAAATTTAAACATAGATGTCCACAGTTGAAGGGGTGATCACGTTGTATATTTTCATAATTATAGTGAATGTTAGAACCTACATATTTTATAAATTCCTTTGGAGGCTTAAGGTTTCCGTAACTATCGAAATACTCAACATAATCATTATATTTTGCATAGGCTACCCAATGAGAACCAGGATTTTTAGAACTATCTAAATTAATAACTCCACATTCTTTTTTATATGGATATTTAGGGAGCTCATCTCTCATAAAGACACCTCTAAAATGAGGAATTCTATTTCCATACTTCAAAATGTCAAAGTTAGTTAAGGCTCGTTTGGGTAGCCGATATCTTAGTTTTTTTCCTTTGATACAAAAATTCCAAGACCGCCTTTGTGTGATTTAAGGTGTAGTCCTTTCCCAATACATAGAGCTTCCATTTTTTCATTGTGTCTCTTCGATTCCTCATACAGTTTTTTAGCCATTTTGTATTCATTTATGGTTTTGGCAATACCAGCTGCACCACCTGCTAAAGCTCCCGCTGCTGATAATCCGGCGAAAATAGGAATCAGAGGTAGTACTCCCCCAGTTTTTGGAATAGGAATAACACGAGGGAGCTTAATCGATGAATCATCAGCTAATTCTCTGGTAGCAGCAATAGCTAATTCTATAGCTATTTTCTTGCTCTTAGGTTTTAATTTTTTTATGTGTCTTTTTGCTTTTGTAATAACAGTTTTTAATTTACTTTTTAATCCTTTTCCAGATGTAACTTTTGGAGAATGCTTTTTCCTCAAACCAGAACCAGTTTTAATTTTTGCTGACATAGCCTTACTTACTAAACGTGCCGCGAGTTTTTCGCCTGTACTGGCATCGGAAGCAATCGCTCGCTGTTTCGCCATTTTTAACAAAATTAAATCAGCCTTATGTCGTTCTTTCAAGTTTGATGACTTGTGATATGCAATATCGTGATCTTTGCAATATTCGTCTAACTTATTTACACCGTTATCTCCTTGTGCAAGTCTTTTTATTAATTTAGTACCAGGACCACAGTAATTATATCCTGGTAAGTGTAATTCAAATGGTAAATTATTAATAAGCCAATTGAGAAGACTGCTCTCTCCAAAACACATTATAAGACTGATGATTCCGGTTTGAATACTTTAATAAATAGTTATGCGATTCGAGTTTGTTGCTAATAACTATTTTATTTATAATATAACATTCGATTTATCAATCCAACTGCTTTCAGCTGAAGACAAACCTAGCCATTTTACTAAAACCCTGCTACCTTTTCTTCTAAGAACTTTCTCAACTAGATATACATTGGGATGTTTTGTTTTTTGAAGTTCTTGTGTATAAAATGCACCTAAAATAGGCTGACCTCTGATAGTATCTTCGATTAAGTAAGTTATAGGGGTTGTATTTTGTATTTTACAAATTTTAAATATTTCTGTTGACCAGTTGGGAGTATAACCTTTTTCAAATGTTCCTTTGTATTTACTGATACGCACATAATCACCTACTTTTAAATTATAGATGGCGGGATAACCATACATCACTCTTGTGTAGACTAAATACCTACACCGAAGGACCAACACCAATGCTCCAGGGATTTTCCTGTCTCACAAGAGCAGGTTTTTGTACGTCAGACGACAGTCGGTACATCATTTAATAAATCCCAAACTGTCAATTATTAAAGAAAGGATGAATAGGTTGCATAAAATAAATCGATATGTGGATAGGGCGTCGCCTCAAAACGACGCGCAGACACATCGCCCTACATCTGCGATAAATGGGCTAGGGCTATCGGAGCAAGGACGACTCCGACTAAAGAAGCAAGTCCCAGAATGCAACCGTAAAGTCCGCTTCGCTACTTTAAATGTTGGAACACTTACAGGGAGGACAAAAGAGCTCGCAGATTTATTCAAGCGCCGCAGGCTGGACTTCATATGTCTCCAAGAAACCAGATGGCAGGGATCTAAGTCTCGAAAAATAGGAGAGGGCTACAAATTAATGTATACTGGATCACCGGGCGGTCGTAATGGCGTGGCAATAGCAATAAGTCAAGAAAATCTGGACAACGTCATTGAAGTTAAGCGATTTGGTGACAGGGCCATGAGTGTCAAAGTTCTCGTGCATGGCGAAGTGGTCAATATTATTGCCGCTTATGCCCCGCAATCAGGTTGTACTACAGTTGAAAAGGACCTATTCTGGAACCTCCTAGACGAGGTACTACAAGAAATACCCAGAAACGAAATCACTGTTCTGGGTACTGATTTGAATGGTCATGTTGGAGTGGAGTATAGACCATGTGAGCGAGTACATGGAGGACACGGATATGGCACCACCAACGAGGAGGGTAAATCAATTATGCAATATGCCATGTCCCATGATCTTGCCATCGTTAATACATTTTTTATTAAAAAGCCGGAACATTTGATCACCTACAAAAGTGGCACATGCTGCTCACAGATCGACTATCTGCTTTTGAATAGAGATCTCATTGGAAGGGTTAAAAACTGTAAAGTAATTCCAGGGGAATGTGTAGCATCGCAACATCGTCTTGTCGTCATGGACGTAAATTTTAAATCCAGAACAACACCGAGAGTGGAGAAGGAACCAGAGCTGACCAAATGGTGGTCTCTGAAGGGTGAAAAGATGGAGGAATTCTGTGACGAACTTAAGGATCTCAAGATTCCAGATGATGACAATGACGTTAACACGATCTGGTTGCAACTACAGGCAAAGATTCTTGCAGCAGCCAATAAAGTTCTTGGGCGAACGAAAGGTGGGAAGCGGATACCAAGGGAGACGTGGTGGTGGACGGAACCAGTGCAAGAAGCGCTCAGAGTAAAGAAAGAAGCGTTTAAGACTTGGCAGTCTACCAAGACTGATGCTGATAGAGAGTACTATAAGGAAAGAAGAAACGAAGCCAAAAAAGTGGTTGCTGTTGAAAGATCAAAGGCTAACAAGGAACTTTACGACTCCCTCGAGACCAAAAATGGCCAAAAGCTTATCTTTAAACTGGCAAAGATGCGGAACCTGGCTACCAAAGATATAGCAAAATCTAAAATAGTGAAGAGCCAAGATGGAACACTACTATACCATGACAGTGATATCTTAGAAACATGGTACCAATATTATAACCACTTGCTTAACACAAACCGTTCCACTACGACCTCCTTGCCAGAGGCGAGCAAAAATCTGGGCCTTGTACCACCAATAACACCTCAGGAGGTTAAAGACTCGCTGAGAAAAATGGCAAATAAAAAGGCGATGGGTCCAGATGGCATTCCTATAGAGGTATGGAAGTGTTTGGGTAATGCAGGAATTATAACACTGGCAAACTTTTTTAGCAAGTTGCTACTGGAAGCCACATGCATACCAGATGCTTGGAGGATGAGTACAATAGTCCCTCTCTATAAAGGCAAGGGAAGCCGGTACGAGTGTAACAGCTACAGGGGTATTAAATTGATGTGCCACACCATGAAGTTGTACGAGAGAGTGATAGATACCCGGTTGCGTATGGAATGCTCACTCTCCAAAAACCAGTATGGCTTCGTACCAGGCATTTCAACCATTGACCCAACGTTTGCAATGACCATGATCGCAGAAGAATACAGAGCAAAGATCCAGCCCCTATATATCGCATTTCTTGACATGGAAAAGGCTTTTGATCGGGTGCCTCGAAGTACCATTTGGTGGAGTCTCAGGAGACGAAATGTCCCGGAAGCATACGTCTCAGTAATTGCCGACATGTACAGGAATGTTCGTTCGTTCATAAGAACTAATGTAGGAGTGACAAAATCCATCCCTGTCACAGAAGGGGTTCATCAAGGTTCGGTTTTGAGCCCATTCTTATTCAGCCTCGTGCTGGACACGCTCACCGAGGACGCTCAACAGAAAGCATCGTGGACTTTTGTATACGCGGATGATGTAGCAATCTGTACAACGACTCGTGAGGCTCTGGAAGACGCTCTGGAGGCATGGAAGAGGCAGTTGCAGGCAGGTGGCCTAGTTCTGAGCGTTTCGAAGACCCAGTATATGGAGTGCAATGTGCCTATCCCCCGTACTGACCCTATAGTGGTTGATGGACAAGTAGTTCAACAGTGCGAAGAGTATAAATACCTGGGTAGCATAATTGCCAAGTCCGGAAGCCTGGAAAATAACATTCAGAACCGAATATCAGCCGCCTGGCTTAAGTGGCGCGAGCTTACAGGAGTTACCTGCGACAGTCGAATGCCCATTAAACTGAAAGGGATTATTTACAAGTCTGTCATAAGACCAGTTCTCATTTATGGAAGCGAGACGTGGGCCGTAACAAAAAAGCATGTCAGTACCATCCAAGTTGCCGAGATGAAGATGTTGCGGTGGATGTGCGGAGTAACGAGGCTCGATAAGATCCGCAACGAGTACGTACGCGGTAGCCTTGGAGTACGCGATGTCGCCGACAAAATACAAGAAAAACGGCTGCGATGGTACGGACATGTTAAAAGGAGACCACCTGAGTACATCGGCAATGCGACACTCAATCTCGATATACCCGGTCAAAGGCGCAGAGGCAGGCCAAAACTCCGGTGGTTGAGTGTCGTAAAGAAAGACATGGAAATCTGCGAACTCAAAGAGGAAGATGTCCAGGATAGAGCGAAGTGGAAGAAGAAGATAAGGAAAGCGGACCCCGTCACAAGATGGGATAAACGCTAAGAAGAAGAAGACATAATCACCTACTTTGTACTTGCTTTTTAAATTATCATTTTTTAGCAACTTTAAGTACCTTTCTAATATCAGTTTTTTATTATTATTGTCTACATTAGCAGGGATTTCATTTATGGTGCGATGGCGAGTGTGATTGTATTTGTAAATAACCTCGTTGAGGGTACTATTTACCCAATTGTAATTGCCTTTTAAACTAAATTCCTTATAGACTTTAGATTTCAATGTTCTGATAAATCGTTCAACTATTGAAGCCTTTTTTGTTGAGAAGGTTGAATAATGGTTAATATGATACGCTGTCATAAGTTTCTGAAATTCGTTATTATAAAATTCTGCTCCATTATCCGTTTGCAGATTTTTAGGAACACGCCCTTTATCCAACAAAGTTTTGAAAGAGTTACACACATTTTCTTTAGTTTTACTTCTCATAGGAAAGGCCCAAGCATATTTCGAAAATGTATCAATAACTGCAAGAATATATCTGTAATTTTTGTTTTCTTTTGAAATTGATTGCATATCAATTAAGTCTGCTTGCCACAAGTCATCTATATCTTTCATGATTACATGTCTTCGTGGATAGTTCACCCTCGCATTTTTATGAATTTCGTTTACGACGTCAGCTTTGCTCATGTTCACAGTTCAGTAAGTATATTTGTCTTGAGTTCAGCTTTAATACTGAATAAAAAGCATACTATTTTAACTATTTATTATTTAATTATGTCAGCTTCTTTTAATTCTTCGATAATTGATAAAATTTCATTATCATGGTTTGTATTACCGGCATCTCGGGAAGCAACTAATAGTTTCAATCTCTCAACAAGTTCGTTAGGATCGTCCCAATATACAAAGTCAGCATCTTTTTTGTATTTCTTTAGTGTTGGTAAGCTTCCTCCAAATTTAGTGACAATATTACTGTTTAACGATTCAGAAAACAATGGTTTGATTATTTCACGATATTTTATACCTTTATCACCTCTAATTTGTCCATTAGGATTGAAATCTCTCTTATGTGCATTTGTATAATGCAACATATCTTTATACACAAGTTTATCTTTGCTCGATATTATTTTCAAATCAGGTTTTCTTCGAAGTAAAAGTTCTTTTAAACCAGGGGTTAAATTGTAGCTTTTGTCACCAACTTTAATTAAAATGATATTATCGTCATTCACACTATCTATTTTAGAAAATGAAACTATTGAATTACCCATTAGTAATTTTTTGTTTGCACTCCTTATTCCAAATGGTATATTTACTCCATCATAAATATCATGGATATCACCGCCCTCTAATGATATTTCTAAGTCTTTCAGTAATTCTGTCTGGGGAGACTTTTTAACGAACTGCACAGAATTCAGTTCTGGATCGCAGCATTCTTCAAACTTTGTAGATGAGCTGGTATTAATGTCATCCAATTCCATGTCTTCGAAATTATTATTAGAGTGTGTATTTTCTATTGTTTTGCTCGAATCAACTAGGGTTTTAAGGGGATCTGTGACAGGTTTTAACATTTTGTCGAGTGATAAGTTCATTGAGTGTTCCTGGTTTTTCATTTGTTTCATTTTACATTTTATGGAGTCTACAGACTTCATTAATTCTATTTTAATATTTTTCTCCATGTTGTATCTATTATCACAACTGTATTAAGCTAAAGAACAAATTATACTGAATTTGATTTTGTATGTTAATTACTTATATGCACACATAAACAGTCAGTCAAATTTAAAAAACATATCAAAATTCTGTCTGTACCTTCCGTTATTTAATGCTGATTCTTTATTAATAAGTAGAAAATTATAAGGTTTACTCCAAACAGTTTGACAAAGATTTCTGAATTCTTTCCACTGTAAATCAGAACTAACATGCTCTTCATAAATATGTTTTAAATTCACATCATCTTGTTTGAATATAATAAGAAAATTCACATTGTCACGTAACAGTTGTTTCGGAATTTTCGAATAGGTTTGAGATAAATAGAAACAATCTATTTGTTTATGCCTACCCATACAAAAATAATTGCGGATATTTACTTGATTTTCACACGCAACATCATCGAAAATAAATACAGAGTTTGCTAGAGCTTCACTCGGAGAAATTACATCTTTATCATCACTGAACTGATAGAAATTAATTTGTGGCACTCTTTTTAGTACCTCGGACAAAAAACGATATTTTGGTTGAAAATAAGTCTTAGTGTAAAGATAAAGATTTCTGAATTTGAGCCCGTTTTCATGCAGCAGTAAACTAATCATAACATTCGTTTTGCCACAACTTGATGGACCGCATATTATACAGCGAATGTTATCTGGCAATAAAGCGCTATGTCTGATGTGATGAACGGAGTCACTTAATTTCATATTATTAACACTGAGGGATATGGGTTGCTTGATCAACTTCATCTTACCGATTAATGAAAAAAAACGATTTTACGTATATATATATTATATTGTGGAGACAAAAGGTGCCACCATAATAACTTCACTTCGTTGTTGTCTTTTCCATAAGTATAAAATAAAACAACATATAAAATAATGACAAATGTGTTTATTCACAAACTTAATAACAATATACATAATATAATTAACAATTAAAATTAACATTAAAACTATCTACAATACTACTTTATAGTGACCCCATGGTAGTGTTTCAATTTGGTTTGAGAGAACATATCTTTTATCATCATTTCTATTCATCACCAGTTTGCTTACTTGTTGTGAATATAGTACATGTTTTATTGACCGAATTAAATTCATTTTACATACTCTAGTTTCATTGTTAAATAATGCCTTATTGTAATGTGACATCTTTAGTCTTTTTGTCACAGAGTTTGAGATACCTTTTGCTTTATTTACCTGAATTTTAGAAGCTAGCAAACAATAAAGTTTTGCTCTTAAACCTGTAAATTCCTTAATCACGTCTCCGCCCAGTTCGTCTTTAAATAATCCAGGTACTTTTGCATTTACTCGAGGAATTAAATAAGGGTTATCTAAATCAAAATTACTCGTGTCAAACTCTTTCAATTTTTTTTTTTTAATATCACAATAAATATCTTTCGTATAAATTAAATATAGCAAGCTATCGGTATCGGTGTAGCAAAGTCTTACATTATTCATATAATTTTCTTTTATCATATAGTGATACTGATATAGATGCAACTTGGCATACTCTAAAACAGTAAAGCCGATATACAGGGTGTCCCAGAAATAGTGAATCAAACTGCTATGGAAGGTAGCTTGACTAATGTCCTATCCATAAAAAATATGAAAGTAAACAAAATGCATATAGCCATAAAAAAAAAAAGAATATCGGAGAAACGGGAAAATCATCGAATTCTCTTAAGTTTCCAGCTCTAATTATTTCGTTTTGGGTTTATTTGTACTTTTTTTCTGCCAATTTTGATTGTTAGAGTTCGCTCCAACTGATTGTTAACATTTTTCAAAAAATAATGTCTACTATTGAAGTACAGACCACTTAATTTATGTGATTTTTTTTTACCGAAAAAATTTCTTGCGCTTTTAACCAGCTATGGTATAAAAAAAATGTATGAGACTTGTTCGGCAAACTACTTCAAAAAGTTGCCTATTTAAAGAGGATTCTAAAATGGTACGATTTAGTGAATTTACTTCACAAGATTTGGAGATATTAATTTTTTTTTGAGTGCAAGGGAGAAATTGGTTAAATTTCAAAATTACAGCTTTTTAAACTTATTTATTTGTTACGTTAATAATAATAATTCATAAGGCTCAAAATAAGTATAAAAATATAGGAACAAAAAGCTTAGGTTCCAGCGTAAGATAAACTTAAGAAAACACATAAGTTATTTAAATCACCTTTAATTAACAATTACAGTTTACAAA
This sequence comes from Helicoverpa assulta, assembly GCA_963856015.1. Taxonomy (NCBI): domain Eukaryota; kingdom Metazoa; phylum Arthropoda; class Insecta; order Lepidoptera; family Noctuidae; genus Helicoverpa; species Helicoverpa assulta. Next base: position 11,477,580 of record CAWLCW010000001.1, on the reverse strand, counting down.
TAATTAGCAAAATAAAGCAATCGCAACGCAATCCCTACAAAAGGTGTTCAAATTGACGTCCTCCCGTACGTATGCACAATCTGCATCTTCTTAAAAAAATTTGTTTCAGGCGTCGCAAACTCATTGCAGAGACTTCCTGTGCGGCCTGGTTAATACGCCTTCTCAATTCATCCAATGATGAAATTGGTGTTAACCTGGAGTAAACTTTTTCCTTAAGGCAACCCCAATAAAAAAAATCTAATGGATTTAGGTCTGGCGACCTCGCGGGCCATAAAATAGGTCCCAGTCGACCAATCCACCGTCCAGGAAACGCTTCGTCAAGGTGGGCCCTCACTTCTCGTGCATAGTGGGCCGGACATCCGTCATTTTGCAACCACATACTTTGCAAGAAGTCGTCGGATTCTTCTAATAGTTCCGGCAGTGTGTCTCTCAATAAACGTAAATATTGTTGTGCATTAAGTGTAGCAGGCAGTTCGACTGGACCGACAATTTTGCCATTAAGAATACCAGTCCATAAGTTAATTTTCAGTTGGTATTGTGAACGCTCTTCTCTTGGTAAATGTGGGTTTGATAACTGCCAGCTATGCAGATTATGCAAATTGGTGTAGCCATCTTTCTTGCAGGCTGATTCGTCACTCCACAAAACTCGGTTAAAAAAGTTCGGGTCTTCATTATGCAACCTTAACATTGTGCGGCAAAAAGCTACACGCGGTGCGTAATCTCGACTTACTAAACATTGTACTTTCTGTACATGGTACGGATGGTATCCTGTTTTTTTCAGTATTCGGTGCGCTGTAGATCGTGGTATGCCAGTTCTTCTTGCAATAGCTCGCACTGACGTGGACGGATCTTCAGCAACTTGTTGTAAAACAACATCAACATTATGTCCCTGTGGTCTTCCTCCATCAATATTAGGGCCACGAGGAAGTCGGCCCTGCGAGTAAGAGTTGTGCACTCTTAAAAATACTCCATAAGCTGGGTGCTGACGGTTTGGATATCGCTCAGCGTAAATCCTAGCAGCGTCCCTTGCAGAGTAACTTACTCCTCCTCTGGTGTTAACACGCCTTGTTTCTCCGTAAACAAGATGCATGTCGCAATACTCGCTTGCAGAGTAAAAAGGTTGCCGTTGGTTAGCCATGACGTACAGCAAATCAATTTCCAGAGTAGCGCCAAGTCGTTATGATCAATCACAAAAATCCGGTCCGAATCACGAGCAAAATCAAAAGTCCAAGTCAAGCCAAGTTCGTAATGTATCACTTCAGGGAAAAAAACAGAACACAAGCTTAGCACAGAGCGTCAAACGTTGTACTGAATGAAAAGGATAAGATTACCTTGCGCCACCGAGAGGGCCCCATTATTACTAATAACACAAAAGGTTGGAGTGAGACAGCAACACTGAGCGTCTATTGTTATCGCGATCCAGTCTCTACCTGCGTTGGATGGAGGTTGGAGTTGGAATGAAACAGCAACACTGAGTGTCCATTGTTATTGCGATCCAGTCTCTACCTGCGTTAGAGGTTGGAATTGGAGTGAGACAGCAACACTGATCGTCCATTATTTTCGCGGTCCAGTCTCTACCTGCGTTGCCAGCGCCGGCGCATTTTTCAAATTCTAGGAAAACACGCAAATCATTTTACGCACCCCTTAGAAAGATAACAAGTTTTGTTGAGTCTACCGGGCATTGAAATAACTTTTTAAGCCGATTCTAACTTTAGGAGCGACGAATTGGAAATAAAAAGTGAATTAAAAAATAAATAATAATTTTTACCAATTTCACCCTTGCACTCAAAAAAAATTAATATCTCCAAATCTTGTGAAGTAAATTCACTAAATCGTACCATTTTAGAATCCTCTTTAAATAGGCAACTTTTTGAAGTAGTTTGCCGAACAAGTCTCATACATTTTTTTTATACCATAGCTGGTTAAAAGAGCAAGAAAATTTTTCGGTTAAAAAAAATCACATAAATTAAGTGGTCTGTACTTCAATAGTAGACATTATTTTTTGAAAAATGTTAACAATCAGTTGGAGCGAACTCTAACAATCAAAATTGGCAGAAAAAAAGTACAAATAAACCCAAAACGAAATAATTAGAGCTGGAAACTTAAGAGAATTCGATGATTTTCCCGTTTCTCCGATATTATTTTTTTTTTTAATGGCTATATGCGTTTTGTTTACTTTCATATTTTTTATGGATAGGACATTAGTCAAGCTACCTTCCATAGCAGTTTGATTCACTATTTCTGGGACACCCTGTATATTGGTTTATCAAGTATGATTTTTTCGGGCTTTAACTGAATAGCTACAAAGTTTTCAGAAAATATAGAAACGCATTTCAAATTAGGTTTGCAAATTAGTTTTTCAGCGCCAAGTTGTTTATTGGTAGCGTTATCTGTATCTCTCCATTTTGTGACTAATTTAATATCTACTTGTTTACGTTTATTCTCAATCGTTTTACCGAAAATGGAATTATTCAGAAGTTTAAAAAAGTCTTTCTCAAATGAAGTTTTAGACGCTTGACGTAAACTAGTATTTAGATCAATGTATTTTTTTAGATAATTTTCTTGCTTGAATGTAAGAATACGATGTATTTTTCTCAGAACAAGCCCACGTCTCAAGCATTCCTTTAAATGTGTATAATGAATTACATAATTAAATTTATCATATAAATTAGCTATAAGTTTAGGTGTCTTTCCTCCTGGGGGTATAAATTTTTCTGGAGCGAAAGGTAAATCACTATGGAAGTCATGTATGTTATCGGGATATTCAAGATCCACCTCTAATATAAAGCCGTAGTTACTGTCATCCGACACGTTCATTATATTGAAACAGTTAAGTTCCTCCTGATTCAAAAATCTAAACTCTGAAATAGGCATCTTTTTAGTCATAGCGTAACCGTACAAATTATTACAGTCAAGATATATCAAATAGCTAGAAGGTTTTAAATCATTGAAATCGGGTAAATATATGTTATTAGCTTTTGCATGACGTAGCGAGCATTGTGCCAGTCCTCCACGTATGCCCTTTTCTAACATTTGATATATATGTAAGTCATCAATTAAGTCTAGCTCGACACGTGTGTAAAGTAACATAGCATCCCAACTCAAACTTGGTGCTGTAACGTAGTATGCAGGGTCTAATTTATAATATTTTAAACTTATGTTTCGAAAATTTTCGAATACATCGCACAATATTAATACATCGCATTTCATATATAAATCAGTATACTCGCCGATAGTTTTAACACTGAATTTGTTCCACACAGTGTTTGCATGTTTATATTCTTTATCCGTAATGTGCTCCATTTTCATAGTATTATAGAAATATATTTTTTCAGGTAGTTTTGTTTCTTCATACTTGTCCCACGTGTTAATATAATCATAAGGATAAATACCTTTATTTCTGAGCAAATGAATGTTTTCATTATTGAATTCCCTTGACAAATGAACAAAATCATGATCTGATAAGCTTTTACTCAAAGCATCTAAACTCGAGCTTAAAAACTGGTATGAATCTATGAACTTTATTTGAATAGGGCGTTTGTCATTCTCGTTATGAATGTATTTAGTAATAGTCAAATATTTTTCTTTAGATTTAGGTATAATTTTAATATGTCCTTCATATTTTACTAACTCTTTTAAAAACAGATGAGAATCATAGCTCGACAAATTATGGAAAATTATAGGTACGAAGGGGCATACTCTAAACATTAAATTGCAATGAGCATGAGCAGGGCCTCTATACTTGCCTGAGATATGATCGTGATCACATACTTTATCATCAAATAGTAATTGATCACATATGTGACAAGTACTAGCATTGTTATATATGATTTGCTCTTCCTCTGTTAAAGGTTTAATTTGTTTTTTATTCGACAATATTTTAGTTATTTTCTTCACATCGTCAATTAATCTATTAATAAAAACTTCTACACAATCCGGACCTCTATATGTAACAAACTTATTTTGACTTGAATCGTGTGAACAACAGATATAATATCCAAAACAGGAAGGTTGATGTTTTTTCAAATTGTACGTTTTATCACTCATTTTTTCGTCACAATTTAACAATAGGCTTTCAAAGTCTGCGTAAATTACGTAATTGATTTTTTGTTTTCTTTCATAGTTTTTAAAACAGAGTCTAGTACTTTTTTCTGGTAAGACTGATAAAACTTTAGAACAAATATGAGATTTATATTTGGTTTCGCTGCTATAATATTGTAAACATGATTCACATAGAAAAAAATTGCCTTTATGGTTTGTAATTTGTCGTCGTACTAATCGCGCCAGATTTTTAATAAGACAATAATGATGTTTTCCTTTCCTTTCTAAGTATAGCAAATTTACATGAGTAGTTTTTCTGTCATTTGTTAAATATAGAGGACCGGTCACATTTTCGCCCTTATCGTCTACTCCATAAACATTTATGCTTATGTTATTGTTTCTTTCAAATATTCGTATGTCTTGATATGAAACTGGAAACGACATGTCTTTGATATTTAATACAGAACTGTAGTGCGGGTACGATGTGGTCCGACAGACATTTAACTTACTAGGATATAAGGCTGCTACAATACTCCACAAAAAGCAATAATTATCATCGTTTTGTATGTTAATACAACTTTTCGTATTTTTAATTTTTGTTGGTAATTCTAAATATGTCCCTCCTCTCAACGGACAATATTTATTAATGTTGATTTCAAGATGACTCAATGAAATATAAGACCATCCAGATTCTTTATGTTCGAATTCTGACATTTTACATTTTAGAAGTTCAATTACATTTGTATACATATCATTAATATTCGTGTTATTACAAACAATTTCATATTTCGTATTAAATGATTTCATTTGTTGCTCACTTGTTTTCAGTAATGCAAAGTAAGCAAACAATTCGAAATTTATCTTGATACAAGTATTTTTTATTAATGACATATCTATGAGTTTCAGGATATCGTTTTTATTCTGACACAAGAATGCTTCAGGAGTAGCGTATTCAACACCTTGTGCAGGATTTAAACGATATGTTATGATTCTGTTCTTGAATGCACTTGCAATAATGTAAATATTATCAAATTTGGTTTGTAATAAACTATTACATTTATGAATATTCGTTCTCACATGATATCTGATTTCTTTTAGCGGTAATTTAATTAGACATTTATCACATTCTATTAATTCTGGATTATTATTGTATTGTCTCCGATGAGTAGACGAGGATTGTACTGCAAATAAAACAAAAATACAATATGCTTACATATATTTAAGTGGCTAAAAAATAATTATGTTAAGGTTACATTAATGTCTACATACCTATACTTAAGAGAGTAAAAAATAATTATGAAAAGGTTACAAAATTAATATTTTAGTTATAAGAAATTTAATGTAGATACACATTATTTATCGTAATTATTCATCATAATCACGTCTAACTAGATTAATAATAAGCACTGACAAATTCTATAGGGCTCTGTTTAAATTCCTGACGGGTTTTATTTATAAATTCTTTTAAATGCTGCCATGCAGGCGTCCCGTCATCAGTTCGATTTTTTAGAGTAATAATCGAATGCCTCCAGCGATTCATAGGCGCTATGCGCTCGATTTCTGCACAATCATAAATTTTTAATTCAACATAATATCTCCCTGTCTTTTTTTCATCAGTTTGCCTAGACAAGCCATTTGCTACTCGACGGGTGCAATATGAAAACAGTGGCGGTATTTTTTTACCCTGAGTGCTTCCAACAGCTTCTTCTTCCCGATCATCATCGCTGTCGGTGCCAAACAGTTCATACGATGTAGGCTTCATGCAAGGAGAGATGGGGTGGATAGAAGATTTCTTCCTCTTCTTTTTATCTTCCGTTTTCGATGATTGTCCCTCCGCCAGTCTCTTCACAGGTGCCGATGATTTAGATGAACCTGAGGCCTTGTTGCTTTTCTGATGCTGCTGCTCCTGCAGTTCAGCTTCGTCTTCAGATGAGAAGAGATGGCTTGCTACTTGTTTCGACCTGAATAGATAAGACAATAATATAGTTAAAATACAGGACATTTTAAAACACTAACCGGGTGATAAGATATGATATGAAAATAAGTATATTCAAATATGGACTTGCTTGTAATTACATTGTGTTATTTTATAAAACAGAAACATGAAATAAATGAAGCGAATTAGATGAAATAATGAGAAAAGCGATGGATAAAATGAATCAGTAAATGTAATTAATGTATACATGAAATGAATGAATAGAAGAAATGTATAAATAGATGAAATGAATGAATAGATGAAATTTATAAATAGATGAAATGAATGAATAGATGAAATGTATGAATAGATGAAGTGAATGAATAGATGAAATGTATAAATAGATGAAATGAATGAATATATGAAATGTATGAATAGATGAAATAGATGAAATGAATGAATAGATGAAATGTATGAATAGATGAAATGAATGAATAGAATAATTTAATGAATAGATAAAATGAATTAATAGACAAATTTAAAAATTAAACATTAAACAATTTCAGAATAAAAAAAGTATGAATATTAAAGATAGAGTGAAATAATGAGAAGTACTTACATTTTGAGTCTTGATATGTAATTTATGAAGAAATTCAGGAGCACTACACTTCCAGAAAGAAATGGTGTTCTAGTTTGTTGGAGATGCGTTTATATAGGTGCAAAATCACGTCATCGATATCCTAATTTGTAAATTGCTGACATACGAAAAAATAAGCTCATCATGAGGACTTCGTACACTTGTAATATCTACTAACAATAATAACAACATTCTGCAGAAATTCAGGAGTACTGAAGTTTTCAAGAGGAGATTTGGTAGCGGAGATAGTTGAGGCTGAGTTTCTAATCACGATAAAACACTGAACCGATTTTGTTGAATTTTGAGACGGATATAGATATTTGGAATGGACAAAAGCTACTTAAAAACTTGATTTGCAGATGAACATTTAAAACTTTGTTTTTGCAGTCGGTTAATTTGAAAAGAACTAGGAATCTATACTAATATTATAAAGCTGAAGAGTTTGTTTGTTTGTTTGAACGCGCTAATCTCAGGAACTACTGATCCGATTTGAAAATTTCTTTCAGTGTTAGATAGCCCATTTATCGAGGAAGGCTATAGGCTACTTTTTATCCCGCTACGGGAAGTAGTTCCCACGGGATGCGGGTGAAACCGCTGGCAGAAGCTAGTACTATATAAATTAAATATTATACAAGCGTAACCGCAGGTAGGAATAGTATTAAAATAACAAACAACTCGACACGTGGACGTAAGACGACCTGAAATTCTTTAAATACTTTTACTAAAAAGGAATCAAAAATATAAATAACTTATTATGAACCTTAGTGACAAAAAAAAAAAGATAATAAAAAAGTAACTCTGTGTATCTGTCTGTCTGTTTGTTAGGCACACTTTTACGTCTAAAACACTGAACCGAGGCCCCTTTTATCCGAGTGCGGGAAGTAGTTCGATCGGAAAGCGGATGAAAACGCTGACAGAAGCAAGTACTAAATACCTCTAAAGTGAATTTTATACAAGTGTAACCGCAGGTAGAAATAGTATTAAAATAACGCTAAGATAGCATTTTCATATCGATAATCAACTAGACAAGCGTTAGAACCGCAGCGTTTTGAACGCATAAATTACATTGCAAGCGGCATTGTAACATTATTATTTTTAAATGAGACTTTATTAATTAATACTTTATAGAAATTAAAGACTAAATTTGTTGGTATTTATCGATAAATAATAAAAATATTATTTTTACGCTGTTGTCACAAAGCTATAGGCGGTTTACCCGCTCGTGTGCACGCTCGTAGCAACGCTAGGTTGCTTATACAAACAACTCGGCACGTGGACGTAAGACGAGCTGAAATTCTTTAAATACTTTTACTAAAAAGGTATCAAAAATAAAACTTCTTATTATGAACCTTATTGACAAAAAAAAATATATATATAAATCAGAACGCAACACTTGAAAATACATTCAAAGTGAGACTCCTGTCTGATAATGTCGGTAAGTAAAATAATTAATATAAGTAATTAATACAAAGTTAAATAAGTTCAATAAACTTACAAAAAGTTATTATAATGTTTTGTTTCAGGAATCTGGTGATCTTATCATCCCTAACTCCGGATACTCGCCACTGTCTCCGCCTCCAACTGATCCTGAGAGAACCATGCGTCAAAGAGTAGTAAGCGAGTATTCGGAAAGAAACACACCGTTTCAACTATTCCAATTCGAAAATACTCCTCGTAGCAGCGGTAATAAAAGACGAGGTGATGATATTATATATTCATTTATCAAGAAACCTTCTAAGGGTAGAAGGTCTAAAATAATACGCTTACAAATTTATGACGTGGAGGAGTTCCAAGAGAGTGCATCATGTAACTGTGAGGCCAGTGTGTGTGCCCAATATGTTGTCGAAAATATATTTAATGATGATGTATACAAAAGTGCTCGTGATATTCTAAGTAAAATGTATAAAAAAATGTAAATAAAATTTTGTATCTCTATATTATTTTGTTTCATTTCTTATCATATAGATACTCATTCACTTTACTCATTGCATTAAAAGTCATTGCTGTGAAGTCAGATAGCATCACAATACATAAGTGGGTATACCTAGCCAGTTTACCTAAACCAATTTAACCATATGTTAATGTAAGAACATTATTAATCTTTATTCCACACTGTAGTTATAATACATCATTCCATATAAAAGTACATATGTACTGTGTACTAAAGTAATCGAATAATATCATAATGACATAATATAATAAAGAAACATGTACACACGTAGGTATGCATTTATACCTGACTGGCTGACATTAGGCAGCCAATATAAAATAATTCAACCTTCATTTATGGCTTAAGATTTGTAAACAATCTATCCTAGTGTTTGACTGGCGGTATCATTTCGAATAGTGATTTTTAAGCAGAGGTTTCTGAATGCAAGCGTAATTAATGCAAGCGAACGTAGAATAATGAATAGAAGTACCATTATGAATAGATATTATTGAATAGAGAGATCATTTCGAATTGAGATTATTGAATAGAAAGATCATTTCAAATAGAGATTATTGAATAAGAGGATCGTTTTGAATATAGTATATATAATATAGAGGGCTCGGATCTCAATGTACCTAGTCGTCATTTCAAATAGAGAATCTTGAATGCATTCATCTTTTCGAATAGAGTAAGTATTGGGGGGGTCGCGGATCTCATTTGATCCGGGACCCCCAATACTTACCTACTGACGACTATTACCGTACAATCGGTTACAAAATAAACATCTTTCGATATCAATAACTTTTCTTTTTTGTACTAAAGCTCGACAAAATAAAAATATACGTATCTATAAAACTTATTTAACTATAAGTTGACAAAGTTTGCGCACTGGATAAAATTCATTCCTGTATAATACTACTTTTAGTACAAAGAAAATGCCCGAACGGAGTATAGATAAATAATCCGAGTTGTCACTATGCTCGATAGATGGCGTTGGGATCGAAATAGATCGCGCTATGGTTTCCTTACACGCATTTGGTTGGGTATCGGCCGAGCGCTTCGGTACCGTCGTGGAAAAATTGTATTGTCGGTTGTATGGTCGTTTATGTGGATTGGTCCTGTTTCGTAAATTCTAATTTGGTTCCGTTGTATTTGTCGATTTGGTACAGACATAGTTTGGAACTCGAGAAAGGACATAGGATAGTTTTTATCCCAAAAATCCTGCGGGAGCGGGAACGTCTCAAAAATCCCGCGAGATCGGGAACTATGTGGGTAAAACCAAAAATCTGCCGGAAGTCACTATTCCACGCGAACGAAGTCGCGGGCAAAAGCTAGTATTATATAAATTGTGTTTTTGATTGTGTAATTTGAAATTTTAGGTTTAAGATGTATATAAATATCATGTAAATAAATTAAATATTTGTGAAGTAGGCTACACCACCCCCCTCCAGAGACCGTCAAGGGCGATAATAGTCAGTAAATTTAACTCGCCTCCCAGAACGTGTTGTGTAACTTGGCGGTGCGTCCGATGGGGGTTTCTCCACCTGGTGGGATAAAATGAATGCAGGCTTCAGTCGGTCAATGGACACTGTAACTTCCTTATTTTTCACTAACAATTTAAAAATCTTGTCTCCTCGAGCGACGACTTTGTATGGACCAGAATAGGCAGGCTGGAGAGCAAGCGAACGTAGAGTAATGAATAGAAGTACCATTATGAATAGATATTATTGAATAAAGAGATCATTTCGAATTGAGATTATTGAATAGAAAGATAATTTCAAATAGAGATTATTGAAACTTCGACTCGTTCAAGGCGGAACATAAAGAAAAAGTAAATTCTCTGGTATTCTTTCCCTTATATTGTTTTAACTTGTCCATGTTTTCCCCTGTTAGTGCTATGTGTTATATTTCTTTACTGGATATGATGAATGCTTATTATTATTTTTTTTTTTTGATATACCGTCGCATCGCATTGTACAAAACAATTTCAAATTTTCAACACAACATGTCAATTTCAATTTGACAACCTATCAAAGTCATCACTTGTCATTGTCATTTAACTTACCACAGCACTAAGTTTTATTTTTGTTACGTTTTGTTATTTTTTTTTGTGTTTCATAAGTTTCGCTTATTTGAACATTTTATTGTGAACGGTCGACCGGCAGGTTATGCACACATTACTTTTATTTTGCTTATAATTTTGTTATTTTTTTATAGTTTTTTATATTTATTGTAGGTACATCTATTCATACTTATTATTAGCTTTATTATGTCTGACGATGACTCATTTTATTCGTGTCTCAGTTCAACTTCTTCGTTATCTCTTGACGATTCTTTTAGTCCCTCCGGTTTCTTAAATAGCGAGTTTTGTCGATTCCCCAAGTGTTTTAATATTTGCCATGTCAACGCTCAAAGTATTCCTCAACACCACTCTGATATGCTGGAAATATTTTCTGAGGTAGCCTTACACGCGATTTTAGTATCAGAAAGTTGGCTCAAACCCGAACTTCCGTCTACATCTTATTGCCTACCTGGATTTATCCTTATTCGCAATGATCGCACGGGAAAAAGAGCCGGGGGTGTCGCTATTTATTTACGTAGTGACATTCCCTACAAAATCTTACTTGCTTCGTCGCCGCTGTATAACGGTAATCCTGAATATTTATTTCTTGAAATTGCTGTCAAGGGGGTTAAAGCTGTTCTAGGGGTCGTATACTGTCCACCTTCAATAGACTATTTTTCCAGTGTGGAATCTATCCTTGAATTGGTTGCGTCTGAGTACAAACACATCGTAGTCATGGGTGATTTTAATACTGACCTTATGAAGCAGAGCTCTAGGTCACACAAGCTGAGTGCAATCTTGGAGTCGACGGGTCTATTATCTCTCGACCTCAATCCCACACACCATAACTTAGACTCGTGCGACTCCTGGCTTGACCTTATGCTCGTGAATTCGCCGGCGTATGTGGCAAACCATGGTCAGGTTGTGGCACCCGGGCTTTCTAGGCATGATTTTATTTACTTGTCATATAAAATTAAACCACCGAAGCCACGGCCCGCTGTAGTACGCTTACGTAATTTTGCTAGGCTGAATAGGGAGGAATTGTTGGACCAAGCCAGATCTCTTGACTGGCTCGACATTGTCGAGGCGTCGACAGTGGACGAGAAAGTCGAGAGACTTAATAGGCACATTATGGGTCTCATTGATTCGCACGCTCCCCTAAGGGAGGTGCGTATCAGGCGGCCCCCTGCTCCTTGGATTTCTCCCGGAGTTCGTATGGCTATGAGACGACGGGACCGGGCTTTCAGAAAATATAGAAGGGATCGCTGTGAGGAGAACTGGTTGCTGTATAAGCAGGCCAGAAATCGCTGCAATCAGATGGTAAGAGTATCTAAACGCCGATACATTTGTGAAAATGTTCTCAACTCGTCACCGGCTGACATATGGAAGTTTCTTAAAACTCTCGGTATCTCTAGATCTATTCCTAACAACAACTTATCTTCCAATTTTTCACTGAATGATCTAAATAAACATTTTTCGAAAGCATGTTTGCTCGCGGATGCGGTAAAAAATAAAACCGTGTCTGAAATTACTTCCATGCCCGTATTCACTCAAAATTCTTTCTCTTTTTCCCCTGTATCTGGCGATGAGGTTCGTAAAATATTTGCTAACATCAAATCCAAAGCGGTTGGGTGTGACGGTGTCAGCAGAATCATGATATCCTTCCTCATTGATGTTATCCTGCCTATCCTTACTCATATTATAAATTTTTCCTTGGAGTCTGAAGTTTTCCCCACGTCTTGGCGTAAAGCATTTATTATCCCACTTCCTAAAATTAATAACCCCAGCTCACTTAATCACTTTAGGCCTATTTCCATACTTCCCTTTCTATCCAAAATCCTTGAAGCAGTTGTTCATAAACAATTGTCATCACACATATTTAGTAACAACCTCCTTTCTAATTTCCAATCCGGTTTTCGGCCCGGTCACAGTACAGCCACTGCATTGCTTAAGGTAACCGAAGACATCAGGGAGGGCATGGAGAGTTCAAAGATCACTTTATTAGTTCTTATTGATTTCTCCAATGCTTTCAATATGGTTGACCATGATATTCTCCTTGCACTCCTGTTTCGTTTTGGTGTCTCATCGCCAGCATTGGGTTGGTTCTCCTCATATCTTCGTGGTCGCCAGCAGGTGGTTCGCACTGATCGGGGTTTATCCGATTGGTGTGATCTGGTGGCTGGTGTTCCGCAAGGCGGTATTCTTTCTCCTCTTTTATTCTCTTTATTTATTAATGCCATCACTAGCTCTTTAAAATGCTCTTACCATTTGTATGCCGATGACCTGCAATTATACGCACAAACTGAGGTCGGCAATCTTAATAATTGCATATCCTTAGTTAATGCTGACTTGCGAACTATTGAAGAGTGGTCTGACAAATTTGGATTAGTTGTTAACACCGGCAAATGTCAGGCCATCCTTATAGGCAGCTCCGGTTACCTAAACCGTTTGGACACTAATTCTTTAACACCCATCGTCTTCAATAGTTCAACAATAGGCTTAACGCAACAGGTGAGGGATCTGGGGTTGCTGATTGACAGCAACTTCAGTTGGTCCAAGCAGGTTAACCAGGTAAGTCAAAGGGTTACTCTAACGCTGCGATCTCTCTACAGGTTCAAGCATTTCCTTCCTATCAGTACTAAAACTACTTTGGTACAGTCTCTTGTGCTTCCCATCATTGACTATGCTGATGTTTGCTACTCGGATCTATCTCAAGAACTTCTTAACAAAATGGATCGTCTTCTCAATAACTGCATACGCTTTATTTTCGGCCTTCGTAAATATGATCACGTTTCCTCTTTTCGTTCACAGCTTAAATGGCTGCCTATTAGTTATAGAAGATCCCTTAGATCTCTCTGTATGCTCTTCTCTATTCTTAACGATCCTTGTGCTCCTGACTATCTTCAAAATTATTTTAAGTTATTGGGCAGTTCTCATAGCCGTAACCTGCGATCCTCTGAGAATTTGTTGCTCGAAATTCCGTGTCACCGCACCGGTTTTATGGCTAATTCTTTTGCTGTATCAGCAATTAAACTCTGGAACGCTCTTCCCCTTGACATAAAAAAGGCACCCAGTAAGTATTCCTTTAAGCGTAAAGTTCACCATCATTATTTAAACTCTTTACCTAATTGAGTCGTCGTCACTCTTATTGATTTTACTTTTTATGTTGTATGTATAATATATATATATATATATTATTATGTATTGAGTATTTATGTATTGTATTATGTTTTTATTAATATTCATGACTTTCTCTTAAATTGTTATTATCTTCTTTTTTTTTTGTACTACCTATTTATTTTCTCCCTTTAACCCGATGGTTGACTGGTAGAGAATGCCTTGAGGCATTAAGTCCGCCAATGTACCTATTTTGTACATAAAGTATAAATAAATAAATAAATAAATAAATAAGAGGATCGTTTTGAATATAGTATATATAATATAGAGGGCTCGGATCTCAATGTACCTAGTCGTCATTTCAAATAGAGAATCTTGAATGCATTCATCTTTTCGAATAGAGTAAGTATTGGGGGGTCGCGGATCTCATTTGATCCGGGACCCCCAATACTTACCTACTATCATGATCTTCTATTTTTATCTTATAAGATTCGTCCACCTAAACGTAAAGCCAAATTTCTCTTCCTTCGCAGTTTCAAGAACATTGATATGGATCGTTTGAGGGAGGATGCGGGCAATATTGACTGGTCTCCTGTTTACGACTGCAATGATGTTGACACAATGGTCTCTGAATTTAATAAGTTGGTGTTGGATCTTTTCGACAAACATGCTCCTCTCAAAAAGGTTAGAGTGAGACATCTTCCGGCCCCGTGGTTGTCGGAAAATATTAAACAAATGATGGCGAAAAGGGACAGGGCAAAACGACGCTACAGAAGTGATCCCAGTGAGGAGAACTGGACTTCGTACAAGAGGCTGCGAAATCGCTGCAATCGTATGTGTAGAGATGCAAAGAGACGCCATATTCATAACTCCATTAAAAACTTTGACACTGCACAAGTATGGCAATTCCTCAAGTCTTTTGGAATCGGCAAGGCTGCTAATGATAGCGCTTCCGATATAGATCTTGATACGATCAACGCACATTTTTCGAAGTCACCAGTGACGCTGGATGACAACGTCAAATCGTGCACTCTCAATTATCTATCAAATGCTTCTTTGCCAAATTGTACTTCATTTTCGTTCCATCCAGCTACAGAGGGGGATATAAAGCGTTCAATTTTATCCATTTCCTCAAAAGCAGTAGGAGATGATGGGCTTCATCTTCGAATGCTTCTTCCCATTCTTGATGTACTAATTCCGGTGATTTTACATCTTGTTAACTTCTCCTTATTTACCAGTTCCTTTCCTTCAGCATGGAAAAAAGCCCATGTATTGCCTTTGCCCAAGGTACCCAATCCCTCCTCCGTTTCCCAGTTCCGTCCAATATCCATACTTCCAATCCTCTCCAAAGTCCTTGAGAGTGTTGTCAATAATCAACTGTCTCACTTTCTTTCCTCTAACAGCCTGCTGAGTCCATACCAGTCTGGTTTTCGTCCGGGCCATAGCACTGTCTCCGCTCTGGTGAAAATCACGGATGACATTCGCCTGGCTATGGAGCACCTGCGCTTAACTGTATTGGTACTACTGGATTTCAGTAGTGCTTTTAACTCAGTTGATTTTGACATCCTCCTAGGAATCCTCTCTTCTCTTAATATATCTCCGTCTGTAATTGCGTGGTTTAGTTCCTATCTTCAAGGTCGCTCGCAGTCGGTTCGCTCTGACGAGGGTTCCTCTGAGTGGTGTGATCTTGCTGCGGGTGTTCCTCAGGGCGGCGTTCTCTCTCCTCTACTTTTCTCCGTTTTTATTAACGCCATCACAAAGTCACTTACTTCACATTACCATCTCTATGCAGACGATTTGCAGCTTTATCAACATTGTAACCTTGAGGAGCTTCCTAGGACAATTGATGCCATCAATAATGATCTTGACAACATAAGTCAGTGGGCTAAGAGCTTTGGACTTTTAGTCAACCCCTCTAAATCTCAAGCTATCATTGTTGGTGGCAGATATTTTCTAAATAGGTTGCAATCTCCTCCGCCACTCTTGTATGATAATGTCATTATAAATTACTCTTCGCACGTCAAAAACCTGGGTGTGCTAATGGATTGCCACTTGTCTTGGGGTAAACACATTGCGGAAGTAAGCAGGAGGGTATTTTGCACGTTTCAGTCTCTTAAACGGCTCCAAAAGTTCCTGTCTTTTTCAACCAAAATTACTCTCGCTCAGTCGCTTCTTCTCCCACTACTAGATTACGCTGATGTCTGTTTCCTTGATGCGACTGAGGAACTTCTAGACAAGCTCGAACGTCTGCAGAATCTATGCATCCGCTTCATTTTTGGACTCAGGAAGTACGACCACGTGTCGGAATTTCGAAGTCAGTTGAAGTGGTTGCCTATTCGGCGGCGTCGAGATGCTCACATTCTTTCTTTTCTCTTCTCTGTTCTCTGTAATCCCCTCTCACCAAGATATCTTCGGGAACGTTTTGAGTTTCTTGTTCCCAGAGGCAAACCTTGTCGCACTTCCTCATCTCTCCTTCTTCGTGTCCCTTCTCACACTACGAGCCGCTATGATGGATCGTTCACTGTTCGTGCTGTGAGACTGTGGAATTCCCTTCCACACTCAATACGCGAAAGCCCATCGTTGGGTGCATTCAAGAGACGAGTAAAGGATTACTATTTATCATCATGAATGACATTTTATGTGTATTATGTTTATGTATTGTGTAGTTTTACTACATATATATGTTTAGTATATTGTTATTTTATATATGTATATTTTTTTTTCTCTTTAGTTATTAATGTTTGTTGTGCACTTTTTTGAATCTACCCTACCACTATCGAATCTCTCTATGGCTTTAAGGTTGGCTGTAAGAGAACCCAATTCTGGGTTAAGCTCGCCATTGTACATAAACTGTCTGTATTATTTTTATATATTTGTTGTTAAGTGTGCAATAAAGAATAAATAAAAAGAATCTCATTTCGAACATAATAGGGAGCTCCTGTGATTTTCCGTAAAATACGGTTTTGAAGGGCCTGCATTCTGTGAAGGCGGCGATGTCTTGCCTGTGCGAACACAGGGCAAGCATACATCATGATGGGGCGTATGCCCGATACGTAGAGGCGTAACTTGCAGTTAAGAGATAATTTGCTCTTTGAATTGAGCAAGAAGTGCAATCTATCGTACACAAAGGCTGCTCTAGAGCGCACCTTACTTATGTGCTCGGTGAATGAGAGGCGCTGGTCTAAGATTACACCT
Organism: Helicoverpa assulta; assembly: GCA_963856015.1. Taxonomy (NCBI): domain Eukaryota; kingdom Metazoa; phylum Arthropoda; class Insecta; order Lepidoptera; family Noctuidae; genus Helicoverpa; species Helicoverpa assulta. Next base: position 11,460,683 of record CAWLCW010000001.1, on the reverse strand, counting down.
AGATATTTGGCATGCTCCTTCCAAGGAATCGGCCTACCAAACATGGTGACTGATGGGGGCGCGGGAGGAAGCCTACGGCGGGGGCTCGAAAAGAGTATGGCCTGGCTTTTATCGGGGTGGAGTTCGATTCTCCATAGCCTAGTCCAGACACCTAGGGTGTTGCAGTAGGCTTGGAGATGTCTCACTATGGCGGCTGGGCTGCGGCCTGAGCAGTAGATTGCCGTGTCGTCGGCGAATAGGGCTAGTTGAACATGCTTGTTCTTAGGAATATCGCTAGTGTATAGCGTGAACAGGATGGGGGAGAGTACCGAGCCTTGTGGGACGCCAGCTTTTATAGGGTGGGCCAAACAAGAGTGCCGTCTATGCGATAGCGAAAGGTGCGATTTGACAAAAAGTCTCGTAAGATGACGACGAGACGGTCTGGGACACCGAGTTGGTAAAGCTTGTAAATCAAGCCTTTGTGCCAGACTTTGTCGAATGCCTTTGCTATGTCGAAGAGAATCGTACCGGTGAGTTGGCCACGTTGGAATCCGTGGTTCACACCTTCCACGATGCGGTGGACTTGTTGGACACAAGAGTGCTGGGTTCGAAAACCAAACTGTTCTAATGGAATAAGACTCTTTGCGTCGACGTAATCTTTGAGACGCTTATAGATAAGTATCTCGTAGATCTTGCCGAACACATTGAGTAAACTGATAGGGCGATAGCTGGACGGGTCTGATTTTGGTTTACCGGGTTTGGGAATACCGATTACGGTTGCCTCTTTCCATGCCTGTGGGAACAGGTTATGGGTCATGGCGCAATTGAAGATCGCGGTCATGAGCATTACGAGGGAAGCGGGTAGGATTTTGAATACTTTATTGGTTATTCTATCTGGACCGGAGCTTTACGGGGTTTGAGACGTATGATAATCTCTGCCACTTCGTCTGGAGTGACGGGAGGCAGGGGATCGTCGGGGTCTTCTTGCGGTGGTAGGGAGGATCTGCGCTCGACCTCGGTTTCGACCTTTAGTAGGTGAGCCGGGTCAACCGGTTGGGTACTAGGCGAGCATTGAGCCTCGAGGCTGTCGGCCAGACATTCCGCTTTTTCATCGTCCTCGAAGGCGAAGGAATTGTCGGGGCGTTTGATCGGCGGGGTGGAAGCTACTTCATTGGATTTGAGTTTCCTTTGAAGATGCCAGAAGGCTTGATGAGTCGGCTCGAGTTCGTTCAGCGTCTTGTCCCAGCGCGTTTGACGCATCTCAGCAAGGCGTTCCTTTACAGCACGCTGTAAGTTACGCATGTGAGACTTGTTAGCGTCGCAGGGAAAAGTACTGTAGGCACGGACAGCCGCGTTCTTCTCGGTCACCAGAGCACGTACATCATCCGGGAGCTTGAAGCGATGAAAGCTCGTCGCTTCAACTCTACGTGAACATTTGTCCACGGTGGATTGTATGTGCTCGGTGAACGAGCCGATCGCGCCCGTCATGTCAGCGACTGAGTTGATTTCATCGGAAATTGAATCAAACTGGGCGGAGGAGGATTTCAAGCTTTCGCTTAGCATTCTCCAGTCCGTGACAATCTGGGTGGAAGGGGGTCGATCCGCGTCGAGTGGGCCTGTGCGCGGGGCTAGTTTCACAAGAACCGGTCTGTGGTCGGAGGTGAGCTCGTGTAGTACCTCGATCGAATGTAAACGTAAGTTTACGTTCTTGAGGAGCGCTACATCGAGAACGTCGGGACGGTGGTCGACTATATTAGGAAAGTGAGTGGGATGCATCGGAGCGATGACATCGAAGTTGAGGGTTTCACACTGATTGAATAGCAACCTGCCTCTTGGAGAAGTAGTGTTGCTATTCCAGGCGGGATGTTTGGCGTTTAGATCGCCTGCTATTATTACTGAGTCGCTCAGGCCTAGTTAGGCTCTGAGATCGTTCGTGAAAAGGATCGGGTCGTAGGACTGAAAGGAGGATGACGTGGGAGGGCAGTAGGCCGATACGAGAGTGATCGACTGGTGATGGGACATGGCTATTCAACAGATCGAGGCTTCAATGCAGCTTAAGTCGGGGGGAGTGATCTCTACACAATGTAGCGATCTTTTATAATAGATAAGCGTGCCGCCTTTGTGGCGTGTGGTCCTGTCATTTCTAATTAACTTATAGTTAGCTATATTAGGGCCGCGTACGTGCGGCTTTAGGAAGGTCTCTTGTACGGGAAGAATGTCTATCTTATGGGATTGAAGGAAGGTGTAAATCTCGTCGCGTTGGCCGAGAATGCCGTTGGCATTATAATAGCCAAGCCTAAGGGAATGGGGTTTAATTTTGGATGTATTATCCATTTCTATTTCCTAAAGTGAGGCAGGTTTTGAACTGCCTGGGCGACGTCTGAATACTCCTGCATAACGGAGTAGAGTTTGATAAGGTCGCCATTGCTGGCGACTATCTCCCTCGAAAGTTGTTGAGCTCTGTCGCTCATGAAGACACTGAACGTGCTCAGTATATCGTTCATAGGACTGAGCGCTGCTACTGAGCTAGAAGAGGGCGCGATCGATTTGGATGGCGCTTGCGCTTGCGCGGGCTTGGCGGCTATAGGAGCCGCGGAGGGCGCGGAGGGAAGGATGGGAGGGACGCGAGGTAAGCTCGCGGGCGCCGCGGTGGAATTATTCACCGGGGCGGGGGTTGGCTGGGGCTGAGTTGGCCTTAGGGTTGGAAAAGCTCTCTGATGGTTGAGAGGGTTCCATGGGCAGGGTCTTTGTGGGCTGAGACGCTCGGGAAGTTGAGCGGTAGGTAGCCTCGCAGATGGGCTTTCACGCTTTGCACGCTTGGCCAGCTTGGGAGACGTTTTTGGGGCCTTTGGGCAGGTAGGTGGCGGGATGGCCTGAGGCGCCGCAGAGTACATAGCTCGGAGGCTCGGTGCACAGAGTGCGGTCCTTGGGTCGCGGGCAGTCGGAGATGCCGTGTTGACCTAGGCATTTCACGCACCTAGGCTGGCCAAAACAGATGCGCTGTGAGTAACCCCACAGTTGGCAACGGTGGCATTGGGATACAATGCCAGATCTATTTGGCTTCTCGATTGAGATGCCAGTGAGATTACACACCGATTTGATGTTAAAGATCGGGTGGATTTTTGAGAGAGATGGCTCGCAGACTACGAGCACCATGTCGAAAGCGTGGCCTCCGCGGGCGCGGTGCATCCTGTGGACTTGCTTCGCCGGGATGTTTTGTGACTTAAGGTCACTTAGAATATCGTCCGAAGGGATTTCCTTCGGAATACGGGTAATGACAACTCGAAGAGGTTTTTCCTCAGGGAGGGAGTAAGTGTGGAACGAAATGTTCCTCGCTCTCAGCGGTTTAGTTATCTCCCTATAGTCGTCTGACGTAGGGAGGACAATTTTTATACCGTTACCGGTATTGGAGGCCGATCTGTAGTTGATCTTACGATCAACACACATCTTGGACACTTCGGTCCATTTCGCCTTGTCCTGTAAGTAAACAGGCGGCGGAGGTTTGGTTTTAGGTGCGCTTTTGGGCTTAGCGGCACCTTGGGAGGGAGTGGCCTGCGAGGTCAAGGGTGACGGGGCGGGGGATGCTGTAGATACAGCGGGTGGGCTGGGGAGAGGGGATGCGGCCAGGGCGATGGTTTTGCGCGCCTTGTCGTTATTTTTATGTTTCTTCCTCTTACCTCCCTGTACGACGGTGAAGACGTCTTCGGAGGAAGAGGAGTCAGAGGGCTCAGAGGATTGAGCATCCTCTGGGACGGGTGAGGCAGAGCGGGAGGACGAGGTGTCCATGCCTTCGGCGTCGATGTTTGACGCAGGTGCACTCGCCTGAGTTATTTCCATTGTCTTTGAGACAATGGTATTAGGAACAATGGTCGAGTGCAGCTGGGCATCGACTATTGTATTGGGGATTACCGTTTCCGCTAATGCGGCGGTTTTCCCCGAAGAGACAATTATAGGCTCAAGAAAGGGGCGCGACACAGCTGCGCCGGCCTCTTTTGTTGAGCCGTTATCGGTGATATAGCGCGCTAGGCGCGGGTCCTTGATATCAAGGTTGCTAATCATGTCGCCATATTTGGCGACAATGTCTTGGTCCTTGAGGAGGACCTCGAAGATGAATTTAATAACTTCGGCAGTCATTTTCCCGTGAGGGAAGAGGGCTAGCGAGCTAAGAAAGGTGGGGGCCTAATTACCTATCTCCTATCTCCCCGGGTGCATAGGCCCGGGGATGTGTAACCCTCCCTGCCGGGTATAGGCAGGGAGGTGAGTACCTATTGGTGAGCCCTAAGCTTGTAAACCGTTCGCCAATCTTATTGTGCGAACGGGCCCTAGCCAGTCTAGTGCGAAGGGTGTAGAGACACCCAACCGACACCAGGTGTGTAGCTGTGAAAGCAAACCAGATGCAAGGCACGACTAGGAGATCCCCCAAGGCCAAAATCCGAGCTCCCGTCCAATTGACTGCCTTGCCCTGAAGGGGTTCGGCGGGTGTGATTGGGTCAACACCCTCTCGGCTTCGTTGGCACCGTAAGGTTTCAACCGAGAACCACGAAACTGTGACTTTTACCTAGAAGGGGTCAAGTGAATTTACTTGACACAAACGTTTAGAGAAACAGGATAATCGTCCGCCGCTTTGAAAAAAGCAGCTTTAGATTGGTATATTTGTAGTCGGCAGAGCGACTACGGTGAGCGTTACGTCGGGCGTAACAAAGACAAAAGTCGTAAACGAGCGAGCGCAGAGCGACACGTCCGTACACGACGAGAGTCAGAAGCGGAGTTGTGACGTTGCAAACGCCATCTGTTTTCGAATTAAGATAACAATCGATTTGTGTTGGATTGGAGATCCAACTAGATGGCGTTGTGTGTTCTTAGTCTTAATCAGGGGTAGGACAGTTCCATACATTGACAGATGCGGGGTATTTTTTTTTCAAAAAGCGACATCTACTAGCTCAATCCATAAACGATTAGTTACTTTAAGTCACCACAGGTGGCGGCACTATTGATACAAATATAATTTGCCATTAAAATTAAATTAATTAATACGATTTTAACTACCGATTTATTTTATTTATGTCGTATTATAATTATTTGCATAGATATAAAATTGCATAATATTTAAGATAGTAACACAGTCAATTATGGAATTCCGATTGTCAAATTGATCATCTCAAATATGGCGACTGCTCCTTGCGTTAGCGCTTAATTGTAGTTTTCATCCTATATTTGTGCATTTCTTCGTGAAATTCTCCTCCGTAGTGAAGTGTAACAATTTTCCGAAGTTATTCTGAGAGTCGAGCTTTCAGTTCCTCCAATAATCCAGTGTAATCGTTTTTATGCGACCCGGATGCTACTTTTGTGCTGTTTTATTTGCGATACAGACGCTTGTGATTTTTGTGCATCGTGCCTAAACATGCAAATATTATACATATTTGTCCTTTGTTATAATATAAGTTGTGCAATAAAGTAAATAATTAACTGTAAAAGAAAAGTTTTTTTTTACCCGCTCACCTTTAGAAATTAATGCTTCTTTACTAATTTGCTTATCTTTAATTTGATAAAGTTTTACTGTGATTTTATTACAATAAAACTATATCAAATTACAAACAAGCAAATTAGTAAGGAAGAAGTAGATATATGCAACTATTCCTATAGCTATACATTTATAATACCTATATGTCTATAGCTATACATACACATTAAAAGTTTGCGGATGAAGTTAATAGAGGCGCTAGTTGTCCGATCAATTGACATTTGCAGTCTACAAAAAAATCTGTGAGAGGGCTCTCTGTACCCGATATATTACTTTCCTCTATGGTCTTAATCGTAAACAAATTTAAGGTTTAATTAATTGTTTATATTAAATAATTAGTAGCAATTATTTAGCGATGTTATGTGTGTTGTTTGGATATAATTTGATTAATTTCTTCGGTCTGATGAATTCGTACGTAAGGATCGATTAGTCGAGTTTGACAGGAAATTGTCTATGACAGGAAGGATTTTGCTCTGTGGTCGAACACTCGAGAGAGTGCGTTGTCATTGCGGGGGAAAAGGATTTTTGGGTTTGAAAGAAAGAAAGAAGAAAGAAAGAAAAAGCATTTATTCAGAAAACATCAATCATAAATTCTTAAATTATAAGTCTGCCAAACTGCATGGCAGATTTAGCACGTTTTATCATAAATGTAAATTATACACGTACAACTCGCTTATAGCATTGAGTATTTTACAGTGTAAATCCTAAATTATTTAGTAAATACTTTCTTAATTTATTTATTAATATATGTTCGTTTCGTTACATTATCCTTATTAGTTATCAGAGCTGATGGTAATTTGTTCAGTAACTTTGGAACTAGATGATTCCTATTGATTTCTGACACTTACGCGAATATTAGACATTTAAATAAAACTACTATTACGGATTTTATCGCGGTTATATTAATATTATTTAATCCCGACGTTTCGGATCCTTTACAGCATCCATGGTCACGGGCAGACTAAGGTGTTGGTCGTCTTGATATATTAGTTACAAACAGCTACCCTACATTTTGTTGATTATTATTGACAATCCGATTCACGCAAAACGAGCTCACTGTATCCTAAGGTCGAGCAGTTGTAGGCTTGGATTTTGATTTAAGGCGACGAATTGGTCAACAATAATTCCATAACCGGCACGCGCATCTAAGGCGCCAAAAGGGGTCGGAGCGTCTGAACGGGGCGAGGATAACAATACGCGCGCTAGCTTATAACTAAAAGTCGTAAGCGACAAAATGGTTTTGTAATTTTATTATTTAGAAATGATAATTTGATAAAAATTCTTTCTACAATTTTAAAGAGTATGTATATATTCAACTACTAAAAAAGTTAAGAGGCTTAAATCGGTCCCGTTTGCCCATAATATGTGAATCTCTTTTTAAAAAGAGGTATGTCTGATATATTTTTCTCTGTTATAAAAGTTACCTAATCATGTTTTGACGTCTAACAAAATAAGGTTTATATCATGAACTTTCAGGTAACCAAGTTGTATTTTGATCCGTTTTGTATTTACTGAGAAAAATTGAGATCCTTGGCGCCAAAAATTCCAATTCGTCCTCTTAATAGTTTCTATGATGGGATTCCAAGCAGGTGGTATGCACCAGCCATCTTCTCTATTGAAATTTGGATGTTTTTTAATTTCAATAGCCTCGCGAATCATCCTAGGTAGGAATCGGTTTTCTTTTGCAAGGACTTGTGGTTTATCAAATCTGATGTAATGCTGGGCCTTGTCTAGTGTGTGTTCACAAACTGCTGACTGTCTGGAACGGCGGTGTTTGACATCGGCGATGTGTTCTTTTACGCGGGTCCCTATGCTTCTTTTAGTTTGGCCTATGTAAGAGAGACCACAATCACATTCAAGCTTGTATACACCCGCATCTTGTAGAGGTATGTGACACTTGACAGATGGTAAGAATTGACTGATCTTCTTCAGCGGCTTGAAGTAGGTTTTGATTGAAGCTCGCTTCAAGATGTAGCCAATCTTGTCTGTGACTCCTCTTATGTATGGAAGAACAGCAGGTAGACGCTCAACTGTGGCTGGTTTCACGCGGGTTCTGCGACGAGGGCGCGGTACTCGGAGCTTGTTGTCGTGCAGTACTTGCTTAACATGTTGAAGCTCAGCACCCAGGTGTTGTTCATCGCAGATCCTACGTGCTCTCTGAAACAATGATTTACCCTTTGATTCCTATTTCTTTCACCAAAATAATTGTTACATTTAGGCACTTTCAATATATTGTAATCCTTTCTCCTTTTAGGTCTCGATCGTGTTACGTAAACCTTGAAATCTTCATTATCCCATTGCTCAGCTGCTATTAACAACATTACCCTTTCATGAACCGGCAGTATCTTACATTCCGAAAATAACTGTTCGTAATTAGTACCTTTACAGCGAAATTTTGTGTTCTTGTCAACTAGAAATTTCATGAATCGAATCACATGTAATAATTTTAATTTATCTAGGTACGTTTTAAAGGTACGTCCATAGCTTGCCAGTCCATACGAAAGCAGTGAATCAATAAGAGCAAAGTACACAGAATACAACGTCCCCCTATCCAGAACTAAACTCAGGTGGTGAAATTTTACTAACACCAATCTGAGTTTATCACACAGTTTTTGTATTTGTGATTTCCATGAGAAATGTGAATCGACCACTAAACCTAAGTACCTATACTCCCCAACCACTTCAATACATGCACAATCGCAAGTTACACTGGTGTTATGTAAACACTCATAGGTATGTCCTACTATGTGTGGGTGCCGCAAACTGCCTTTAACCCTAGAAGCCTAATCTATTTCGAACGTACACAAAGCCTTAACATACGTCTCAGAGGCGTACACATATAAAAGCCCCGATTTTAGGTAAATTATTTAATTATTATTTTTATTATTGAGCAGAAATTTTAATTTGGAATATAAACTAAAAATAAAACAACACTGTTATTAATTAGAACTATAATTACAGTTATTTATTACAACAAAAAAACAATATGCATAAATTGGAACAAAAAAAAATAACTTCTTCAAAATCGGCTAAAACATATATATTTTTTTAAATACCAAATATTTCTTTTACGCTAATATCTATTCTTAGAGCAAACATTACAACTAATCAGATTTGAGCTTTAACAGTTGACCAAATATGCCCATTCTGAGTACGATTACGAACACGATAAATCCGCTCCGAGTTGGTAGGTGGTAAAACACGGTCTGCGCCAGATGATGGACCAGCTTCTGCAACAAGGGTAGGGTCGGTTTCTTCAGAGGCTCCAGATTCTTGTAAAGACGAAACGTACTCAGATACTTCATTATTTTCGTCCTCGCTTTGAACGTTGTCGATAATCTGGTTATCCTCAACTTCGGAATCTGAATCTTCCTGAAAAGGGTTGTCTTCCTCGTTCAAAATTGCAAAAATATCGTCTTCGTCTAATACATTAGACCGTGACATATTTATTCTTGAAACAACGCTGAAAAAAGATATAAAATATACGAAAAACAAGCAATAGTAAAATCACTCAATCTCAGTTAAAAGTTACACAAAGCCTAAATATACGTCTCGCAGGCGTGCAACACTTCGATAAATCAAAAATGGCGGGACTTATCTCAACGATACGGGCACCATCCTCTAGCTCCCGTCGGCCACGGAGGTAACAGAAGAGCACCACGCGCTAGCTTCAACCGTTAGAAAAAAACAAACGATATTCGAAATCGTGTACGTCTCGCAGGCGTAGATTAGGCTTCTAGGGTTAAGATAAGGTTAGTGGATGTGCATACACTTGGTTTTATTTACATTAATAATTATACCATTGTCATGAGACCATTTAATGATGTTGGTTAAAACTTCTTGTATTTTACTTTCTATCACACTAATATCTTCATGCATGTATGTATACCAAACAAGTATCGTCCGCATACATATAAATACGACAGTTTCGTACAACATTACACATATTGTTGACGTGCATTATGTATCCTACTGGACCGAACACTGAGCCAGTCGGCACGCCGCAGCTAATACTAGTCGATTCACCAACGACGCCATCAACTACGGTACGGAGCGTTCTGTTTGCGAGATAAGCCCGAAACCATCTGTTTAGCGGTCCAGCGATCCCACATTCTTCCAGAGCTTGAAGCAGCTGGTGGTGTTCTAAAGTATCAAACGCTTTTTTGAAATCAATGAACACTACCACCACCTGCTTCCTCTGATCCAACCCCTCGTTTACGTCGTCAGTGAACCGCCCCAATACTGAAGCCGTATTTCGGCCCTTACGGAAACCATACTGACCTTCTGACAAAATGCTGTGTTTCTCTAAAAACGTACTTATCTGATTCACAATATATTTTTCAACAATTTTGTTGATTACTGACAAAATTGCTATTGGCCTATAATTAACGTAATCACTATGCGAACCTTGTTTGAAAATCGGTCTTATTCTAGCAGTTTTAAGCTTTTCTGGATACAATCCCTTTTCCACACACAAATTAATGAATAACGCTGTTATAGGGCTAATTGTGCGTTTTATAGTAACTTAATTTCTTTTACTCTAATGTTGTCTTCTCCTTGGGGCGTATCCCCACTTAAGTTATCAATGATTTTTTCTATATCTCTAGGCTGAGCCTTAATAAACCTTACACAAACCATACTATTCATAACATAATCTGATCTCTTAAAGCACTTTTGACAGCAAACATGTTTAATGTTCAATATTTCTCTAGTGAAGATGACATTACTATGAAACATTGTAAAGATATCAACCTGTAAAATCGTGAAGTATAATAAAAAGAGGTTTGCGGGAGGGACGAGGTACCGAGGCTCTCGCTACGGTAAAGTTTCGAGGGCGCTCGGTGCGCACCAATAGCGAGCAAATCGTAGTCATCGGCCTAGTATATTTTTAAAGTGCAAATAGTGAAAAGTAAACAGTGCAAAAAGTAAACAGTGATAAATAGTACAGAATAGTTAGCAAGCGCATCGATACTCGTCCCCCTCAAGATCCACGTGTGAATATAACGAAGACTTTTATTTCCACATTTCCCTGACCCCTCAGTAGCAGTCTAAAACGTACTCCTTGTCTACCATTCTTCACATCGACGGGTTACCAAGAAATACAGTCCACTGCTCGAAACCCGACATCAAGAACCAGCGACAAACGGGGCGTCAACGTCTCAAGCCATACCCATATAACAATGCTTCGATTACGTCCGTCCCGCACAATTTACAAAAAAAGATGTGTCCGTGCAGGTGAGCGCTGACCAAAAAGGGAGAGGGTCGGTGGAGGCGGAAACGCTTCACAAAATATTTTATAAACTAGCTTCTGCCAGCGACTTCGTCCGCGTTAGATTCGGACATTGTGCAAAGAGAGGAAGAAATACCTAATAAACACCAGCCTATCCAATTATCTAAATATAAGCTTATCTGCTACTACTTTACCTAAATAGAAATAAAATGTAAACTATTAATAATTTGTAATTTGAATGAATTTTTAAACCATACCAAGATAACTAATATTTACCTATTTTATAAAATAACAACAAAAGATAATTCAAAATAAATTATTTAAGGTCGTCAATAAAATTATTGTCGGTCAGTAAGGTTGAACACTCCGAACGTCTATTCGCATCAATCGCATCAACAGCCAAATGTTGTATGAAGCTCGCGCAGCCACCGCGCCGCGAGCCGCGTCGAGCGCAGCGACCGTTGCACAAAAATGATCCTTATAGCATGATTCAGTATTCACTCGCGATGGCTACCGTATTTAATGTATAACTTTGGTATTTCTTGACCGATTTATATTATTCTTTCTTTATTGAATACGTAATAATGTCAACTTTTTTTAGTTAGTGTGAGTGAGAGTATTACAAACGTAATAGTAGACAAATATAATCAGAAAGCTCCGAACTGCTAAGCTACCGAGAGTTAAACGTGTTATTGTGAGCCAACCATTAAAGATGGACATATACTGTCAAGGTATATTTTTTACATAATTTTAAGGAGAACATTTCCGACCTACATGGTTTCTGTGTAGCTTTAACCATTAAGGCTGCACACGCGACGGAAGCAAAAAAAATGGAGTAACTTCTCCCGTTTTCCCTACATTTACCTTCACTGCTCTGCTCCTATTGATCGTAGCGTGATGAAAAGTATTCTATAACCTGCCCAGGAGTATGAAGAATCATTGTACCAAGTTTCGTTGAAATCCGTCAAGTAGTTTTTGTTTCCATAACGAACATACAGACAGACAGACAGACAGACAGACAGACAGACAGACAGACAGACAGACAGACAGACAAAAATTCTACTGATTGCATTTTTGGCATCAGTATCGATCACTAATCACCCCCTAATAGTTATTTTGGAAAAATATTCAATGTACAGAATTGACCTCTCTACAGATTTATTATAAGTATAGATGTCAAATGTCAGATTTTGATGTTTGGATACACTCCGCTACATCATCACCCTTTTTAACAAAAACAAGCTTTTTAACAATTTACTTGGGTTTTTAAACAGTACCAATCTTATCTAATCCTTAGAAACTGCCCATTCAACCAACCGCGGTGAGCCTTCCCCACTGAAGCACAAAGCCTATGCAGGTCTAATGTGAAAGGAGGTTCTGGTATATTTTACATTGTTTTTCTTATCTACAATATCATAAGATCTGAACCCATGTGATTTTAAAATAACTCCAGGTAACCACAACTCAAATCATTTACATCCTTTTTAAACCAAACATTTTGATTAACATAAAATCTTGTTTTATTGTAGTTTTTTAAATTTCTATTCACAGATTTGTCAAAATGATGTAACTTATTTTCATAAACTTTTGGTTTCAAATACTGTGCAGGTACATTTCTTTTAGTTCTTAAGTTTCTATTCATTAATAGTTCACTAGGTGTTAAGTTGGTATTAGCTATTGGTTGAGCTCTATACATTAATAAAGCTAATCTATAATCAGTTTTATCTTCATAACATTTTAATAACATTTTTTTAGCAATTTGAACTGCTCGTTCAGCTAGACCCTTTTGATTGGGGATATCTAGGGCTTGAAAAAGTAAATTTGAATCCCCAGTCCAAGGCAAATTGTCTACATTCCCTGGAATCAAAAGGCACATGATCCGCCACTATTTCACTTGGGATTCCAAAGTTAGAAAAAACATCAATGAGAACATTAATAACACATTTTGCTGATTTACTAATGACATACTTAATATCCAACCACTTAGAAAAATAATCATAAATAACTAGATAAGCTTTGTTTTTGGAGTCCATAATATCTATACCTAATTTAGAGAAGGGTAGATCAGGAATACAATGAGGCAGTAATGGTTCATGTTTATGAACGCATTCCAAGAAACATTGCAGAAAACATTCCAATTGACTGGGGCATCGGTCGATCAGAAAGCGGTTGGATGTGTGGGAGTAATTTTTTTGAATACATGACTAACATCTTCTACCCATGGTTAATCTATACATATAATAAATCTGTAAAAAAACTGTGTCTGTACATTGAATATATTAAAAAAATAACAATTGGGTGGGGTTTAGAAACAGTAATGGAGCACAAATCCAAAAAAAAATCTGTCTGTCTGTATGTCTGTATGTCTGTTTGTTTGTTCACGCTAATCTTCCGAACTACTGAACGGATTTCAATGATTTTTTCTTTGTTGTATCAGTATTAAGCCTGGTCAATATATAGGCTATAATTTATCTTCGAAACTTGAAGACCTGATGCAGAACTCCAACAGACCAACAAAACTATAAGAGATACAAAAATGGTGCCATGGCAAAAATTGTTTCGTGTGATGAGCATTTTCAGCTGAGATAATAAATTTTAAGATCTGGAACACCTGATGTGGAACCCCAAGAGCCCAGCTACTCTGTACCATATACAGGTATGACGTTTTAGCAAAAGTTGTTCAATTTGATAGGTACTTTCTACTGACTTATACAAATAAATTGAAGATCTAAAACACCTGATGTGGAACTCCAGGGGCCCAGCTAGACTATAGCATATAGAGGTATGACGTTTTAACAAAAGTTGTTCAATCTGATAAGCAATCTCTATTGACGTATAAACATCGAAGATCTGAAACACCTGATGTGGAAATTCAAGACCAATACTACACTTGAAATTTATTGAAATGAATGTTATGAAATAGGTATCTCGGGACTACAGAGTTCCGAATTTTTGGGAGGCGAACGTGGGGCCGAAGCCAACACGCTGCAGCCCTTTTAAGACAAATTTAATGAAATGGTGACACAAAACCGACGATTATCCCTTTATACGCTATAGAAATGAACACAAGGACAATCCCCGGTGGACGTCGTTAAAAAAAAAGACAATCCCCGGTTCTGTGCTATACTATTGCTAACTGTGGATGAAAACTACTTGGGCTATTGTGATGGGAATGGACTAGGAATGGGGAAACTACGGGAACTATGGCACCTGCCGATGACAATGTATTAGATACATGTAAAGATGGCAGGTGGAAACTCGCCACCTCACTTACTGGGCCCCCGGGAATCAGTCACTGAATAGCAACAAGACGGCAACAGGGACATGAGCGGCTGAAGTGTGAGATTACGCGCTCCCTGTGAGTCACTTACCACGAGGCACCTACCCTCCGAGCAGGGCTACTAACCCTGCTCTACTAACTCGACTCCACTCTGGACGGCCAAGCCAAGCCGGAGGCGTGAGACCTACCCCCATCATGGTTCACTCCGACCAGCCGGAGATGAGGTACAGTATACTCTCTCTGGAGAACTCAGTATAGCCCCGCGGGGTTGCTACTCCCCGTCATCAGCCTCAGATGTCCTGCGTGCTTATATCTCATCATTATTGTCGTTATTATCTCAAGAGACTTTGTCCCAATTATGTTAGGATCACGATGCAACTGAGTATCAGTGTTTTACAAGGAGCGACTGCCTATCTGACCTCCACAACCCGGTTACCCGCTCAATCCAACACCCCTTGGTAAAATTGGTCAGACTTACTGGCTTCTGACTACCCATAACGACTGCCAAGAATGTTCAATGACAGCCGGAACCTACAGTTTAACATCCCCTCCAAATAACGGTCATTGGTATCCAAAATATACGTAGAAAATACATACGAACTTAGATAAGTTGCATTGGCAGGTACTTGCCAGTGCAACCAGCGTGCCAACCTCTACCCACTAAGCCACCACGACTTCCACTAAGTCACCACGACTTTGTCATCTCAGTAATATTTAATGTTTGTTACGTATTCAATTCAATTCAAATATTTATTGGCGTAATAATACGTGTAATATTTTTGCCACACACAACTTAAATGCGGACTAATTAGAATCACTACTTTTATCCCTATGATCACGTCTATTGCGCTTCAGTTCTCAGCGTTTTGTTTAGTCTGCTATGCTTTTGCCGTTGAAGTACAAAAATTAAATATATGGAACGTTTCTAATGGTTATGGGTATTCCGTTGTTTTCAAGTCAACGGGCCCTTAAAATTCAATATCAGACGATTCAGATCTTTGATTTTGCTGACCCCGTAGTCGCTGGCATAAGGGACAGGATCCGCCTACGAAGTCGCGGGCAGAAGCTAGTATTTAATAAATGCTTGAAACGGCAACATTCCCAGAACCGTGGAAACTTACTCGGGTGGTACCCGTACCTAAAGGTGGTGGTGGAACGGAGGCTAGTGACTACAGACCTGTCGCTGTCCAATCTTCGCCAGCAAAAGTATTCGAGGCTGCGGTACATAACACCTTGTACGAACAACTAAAGGCTCACCTAACAGACGCTCAACACGGTTTCAGGCCAGGTCGTGGAACATCAGGTAATCTTCTGCATCTTATGTCTAATTTAGTTCCGGCGGTAGATGCAGGACTACAGGTGGACGTTGCCTATTTCGACTCTCGGAAGGCTTTGGACACAGTCGACAACGATGTTCTGCTCTTGAAGTTAGCTGGCAAGGGTTGTACACTACATACCCTTAAGTTCTTTGCCAGTTACTTGAGGGACAGACTTCAGTTTGTCGACTGTGGCGGACAGCTTTCTGAGCCGTATTATACAAGGTCTGGCGTAAGTCAGGGCAGTAATTTAGGGCCCCTACTCTTCATAGTGATGATGGATGATTTGCCGGCGGTGGTGCAGGAATCATGTTGTCTGCTTTTTGCTGATGATCTGAAACTGTTCCGCGTGGTGAGGGACGTCACTGATCATGAAGTGCTCCAGGAGAATATAGATAAAGTAACCAAATGGAGCCAGGAAAATAAACTTTACTTCAATATCTCCAAGTGTTCAGTGATGTCATTCACTCGTGCCCGAAACCCACGACATCATCGGTATGAAATGGAGGGGGAGCCGTTGAAAAGAGTCGAGGAAGTTAGAGACCTTGGAATTTGTTTTTCAACTGATTTAAATTTTAGGAATCATGTAGTGACCATATGTAGCAGGGCATATAGAAATTTAGGTTTTATTTTACGACAAGCTCATGATTTCAACAACATGAAGGCTTTACAAGTTCTTTATGATGCTCTGGTTAGAAGTCACTTAGAATACTGTGCAGCCGTTTGGGGCCCTAGTGAGGCCAAGTACAAATTCATGTTAGAGAGAATCCAAAATAAGTTCGCAAGATTTCTCTACTTAAAGCTTTATCGGGTGTGGGTACACCCGACGTGTGGTGTACGGACGTGTCGCTCTGCGCTCGCTCGTTTACGACTTTTGTATTTGTTACGCCCGACGTAACGCTCACCGTAGTCGCTCTGCCGACTACAAATATATCAATCTAAAGCTGCTTTTTTCAAAGCGGCGGACGATTATCCTGTTTCTAAAACGTTTGTGTCAAGTAAATTCACTTGACCCCTTCTGGGTAAAAGCCACAGTTTCGTGGTTCTCGGTTGAAACCTTACGGTGCCAACGAAGCTGAGAGGGTGTTGACCCAATCACACCCGCCGAACCCCTTCAGGGCTAGGCAGTCAATTGGACGGGAGCTTTGATTTCGGCCTTGGGGGATCTCCTAGTCGTGCCTTGCATCTGGTTTGCTTTCACAGCTACACACCTGGTGTCGGTTGGGTATCTCTATACCCTTCGCACTAGACTGGCTAGGGCCCGTTCGCACAATAAGATTGGCGAACGGTTTACAAGCTTAGGGCTCACCAATAGGTACTCACCTCCCTGCCTATACCCGGCAGGGAGGGTTACACATCCCCGGGCCTATGCACCCGGGGAGATAGGAGATAGGTTTTTTTTTTATAATTAGGCCCCCACCTTTCTTAGCTCGCTAGCCCTATTCCCTCACGGGAAAATGACTGCCGAAGTTATTAAATTCATCTTCGAGGTCCTCCTCAAGGACCAAGACATTGTCGCCAAATATGGCGACATGATTAGCAACCTTGATATCAAGGACCCGCGCCTAGCGCGCTATATCACCGATAACGGCTCAACAAAAGAGGCCGGCGCAGCTGTGTCGCGCCCCTTTCTTGAGCCTATAATTGTCTCTTCGGGGAAAACCGCCGCATTAGCGGAAACGGTAATCCCCAATACAATAGTCGATGCCCAGCTGCACTCGACCATTGTTCCTAATACCATTGTCTCAAAGACAATGGCAATAACTCAGGCGAGTGCACCTGCGTCAAACGTCGACGCCGAATGCATGGACACCACGTCCTCCCGCTCTGCCTCACCCGTCCCAGAGGATGCTCAATCCTCCGAGCCATCTGACTCCTCTTCCTCCGAAGACGACTTCACCGTCGTACAGGGAGGTAAGAGGAAAAAAAAAAAAATGACAAGGCGCGCAAAACCATCGCCCTTGCCGCATCCCCTCTCCCTAGCCCGCCCGCTGTGTCTACAGCATCCCCCGCCCCGTCACCCTCGACCTCGCAGGTCACTTCTTCCCAAGGTGCCGCTAAGCCCAAAAGCGGACCGAAAAACAAACCTCCGCCGCCTGTATACTTACAGGACAAGGCGAAATGGACCGAAGTATCCAAGATGTGTGTTGATCGTAAGATCAACTACAGATCGGCCTCCAATACCGGCAACGGTATAAAAATCGTCCTCCCTACGTCAGACGACTATAGGGAGATAACTAAATCGCTAAGAGCGAGGAACATTTCGTTCCATACGTACTCCCTCCCTGAGGAAAAACCTCTTCGGGTCGTCATTACCCGTATTCCGAAGGAAATCCCTTCGGATGACATTTTAAGTGACCTTAAGTCACAAAACATCCCTGCGACGCAAGTCCATAGAATGTACCGCGCCCGCGGCGGCCACGCCTTCGACATGGTGCTCGTAGTCTGCGAGCCATCACTTTCTAAAATCCACCCGATTTTTAATATCAAATCGGTGTGCAATTTAACCGGCATCTCAATCGAGAAGCCAAATAGATCTGGCATTGTATTCCAATGCCACCGTTGCCAACTGTGGGGTCACTCGCAGCGCAACTGTTTTGCCCAGCCTAGGTGCGTGAAATGCCTAGGCCAACACGGCACCTCCGACTGCCCGCGACCCAAGGACCGCACTCTGTGCACCGAGCCTCCGAGCTATGTACTCTGCGGCGCCTCAGGCCATCCCGCCACCTACCTGCCCAAAGGCCCCAAAAACGTCTCCCAAGCTGGCCAAGCGAGCAAACGCCCGCCAGCTAAGGGAAAGCCCATCCGCAAGGCTACCTACCGCCCAATTTCCCGTGCGTCTCAGCCCACAACGACCCAGCCCATGGAACCCTCTCAACCATCAGAGGGTTTTTCCAACCATGAGGCCAACTCAGCCCCAGCCAACCCCCGCCCCGGTGAACAATTCCACCACGGCGCCCGCGAGCTTACCTCGCGTCCCTCCCGTCCTTCCCTCCGCGCCCTCCGCGGCTCCTATAGCCGCCAAGCCCGCGCAAGCGCAAGCGCCATCCAAACCGATCGCGCCCTCTTCTAGCCCAGTATCAGCGCTCAGTTCTATGAACGTTATACTGAGCACGTTCAGTGTCTTCACGAGCGACAGAGCTCAACAACTTTCGAGGGAGATAGTCGCCAGCAATGGCGATCTTATCAAACTCTACTCCGTTATGCAGGAGTATTCAGACGTCGCCCAGGCAGTTCAAAACCTGCCTCACTTTAGGAAATAGAAATGGATAATACATCCAAAATTAAACCCCATTCCCTTAGGCTTGGCTATTATAATGCCAACGGCATTCTCGGCCAACGCGACGAGATTTCCGCCTTCCTACAATCCCATAAGATAGACATTCTTCTCGTAGAAGAGACCTTCCTAAAGCCGCGCGTACGCGACCCTAATATAGCTAACTATAAGTTAATTAGAAATGACAGGACCTCACGCCACAAAGGCGGCACGCTTATCTATTATAAAAGATCGCTACATTGTGTAGAGATCACTCCCCCCGACTTAAGCTGCATTGAAGCCTCGATCTGTCGACTAGCCATGTCCCATCACCAGTCGATCACTCTCGTATCGGCCTACTGCCCTCCCACGTCATCCTCCTTTCAATCCTACGACCCGATCCTTTTCACGAACGATCTCAGAGCCTTACTAGGCCTGAGCGACTCAGTAATAATAGCAGGCGATCTAAACGCCAAACATCCCGCCTGGAATAGCAACACTACTTCTCCAAGAGGCAGGTTGCTATTCAATCAGTGTGAAACCCTCAACTTCGATGTCATCGCTCCGATGCATCCCACTCACTTTCCTAATATAGTCGATCACCGTCCCGACGTTCTCGATGTAGCGCTCCTGAAGAACGTAAACTTACGTTTACATTCGATCGAGGTACTACACGAGCTCACCTCCGACCACAGACCGGTTCTTGTGAAACTAGCCCCGCGCACAGGCCCACTCGACGCGGATCGACCCCCTTCCACCCAGATTGTCACGGACTGGAGAATGCTAAGCGAAAGCTTGAAATCCTCCTCCGCCCAGTTAGAATCAATTCCCGATGAAATCAACTCAGTCGCTGACATGACGGGCGCGATCGGCTCGTTCACCGAGCACGTACAATCCACCGTGGACAAGTGTTCACGTAGAGTTGAAGCGACGAGCTTTCATCACTTCAAGCTCCCGGATGACGTGCGTGCTCTGGTGACCGAGAAGAACGCGGCTGTCCGTGCCTACAGTACTTTTCCCTGCGACGCTAACAAGTCTCACATGCGTAACTTACAGCGTGCTGTAAAGGAACGCCTTGCTGAGATGCGTCAAACGCGCTGGGACAAGACGCTGAGTGAACTCGAGCCGACTCATCAAGCCTTCTGGCAGCTTCAAAGGAAACTCAAATCCGATGAAGTAGCTTCCACCCCGCCGATCAAACGCCCCGACAATTCCTTCGCCTTCGAGGACGATGAAAAAGCGGAATGTCTGGCCGACAGCCTCGAGGCTTAATGCTCGCCTAGTACCCAACCGGTCGACCCGGCTCACCTACTAAAGGTCGAAGCCGAGGTCGAGCGCAGATCCTCCCTACCACCGCAAGAAGACCCCGACGATCCCTTGCCTCCAGTCACTCCAGACGAAGTGGCAGAGATCATCAAACGTCTCAAACCCCGTAAAGCTCCGGGCCCAGATAGAATAACCAATAAAGTTTTCAAAATCCTACCCGCTTCCCTCGTAATGCTCATGACCGCGATCTTCAATTGCGCCATGACCCATAACCTGTTCCCACAGGCATGGAAAGAGGCAACCGTAATCGGTATTCCCAAACCCGGTAAACCAAAATCAGACCCGTCCAGCTATCGCCCTATCAGTTTACTCAATGTGTTCGGTAAGATCTACGAGATACTTATCTATAAGCGTCTCAAAGATTACGTCGACGCAAAGAGTCTTATTCCATTAGAATAGTTTGGTTTTCGAACCCATCACTCTTGTGTCCAACAAGTCCACCGCATCGTGGAAGGTGTGAGCCACGGATTCCAACGTGGCCAACTCACCGGTACGATTCTCTTCGATATAGCAAAGGCATTCGACAAAGTCTGGCACAAAGGCTTGATTTACAAGCTTTACCAACTCGGTGTCCCAGACCGTCTCGTCGTCATCTTACGAGACTTTTTGTTGAATCGCACCTTTCGCTATCGCATAGACGGCACTCTTTCTTCGGCCCACCCTATAAAAGCTGGCGTCCCACAAGGCTCGGTACTCTCCCCCATCCTGTTCACGCTATACACTAGCGATATTCCTAAGAACAAGCATGTTCAACTAGCCCTATTCGCCGACGACACGGCAATCTACTGCTCAGGCCGCAGCCCAGCCACCATAGTGAGTCATCGCCAAGCCTACTGCAACACCCTAGGTGTCTGGACTAGGCTATGGAGAATCGAACTCCACCCCGACAAAAGCCAGGCCATACTCTTTTCGAGCCCTCGCCGTAGGCTTCCTCCCGCGCCCCCGTCAGTCACCATGTTTGGTAGGCCGATTCCTTGGAAGGAGCATGCTAAATATCTAGGTGTAATCTTAGACCAGCGCCTCTCATTCGCCGAGCACATAAGTAAGGTGCGCTCTAGAGCAGCCTTTGTGTACGGCAGATTGCACTTCTTGCTCAATTCAAAGAGCAAATTATCTCTCAAATGCAAGTTACGCCTCTACGTATCGTGCATACGCCCCATCATGATGTATGCTTGCCCTGTGTTCGCACAAGCAAGACATCGCCGCCTTCACAGAATGCAGGCACTTCAAAACCGTGCTTTACGGAAAATCACAGAAGCTCCCTATTATGTTCGAAATGAGATTCTTCATCTCGACTTAAAAATCCCTACCATCCGCCAGTATATGAAGCGTGCCGCCATACGGTACTTCGAACGCGAGAAACACGATAACTCACTTATCGTGTCAGCCAGTAACTATACTCCCTCCCGCATCAGTAGGATTCGCCGCCCTAGGCATGCGCCGTCCTAGAACCTGACGATGAGGTAACTGTCCTCCAAGAGAGTAGTAAACTCACTAGCACTCTACACAAACACAAACCGCGTTCGTACAAACCTCACCGCCGAGGTCCGCCGCGACGTCCCGTTCTCTGTCCTCCCGACCCTTGCTCATCGAGCCAGCCCGCGAGCTGAGCCAGTAGCTTTAAATTCCCCATTTAATAATAATGATCATATGATCCAGCCTGTCCTCTTGCTGCCTCTTCAGCGACGCCCTAAGCCGAGGTTCGAGGTACCCTTAGCGCAGTCGCTTAGTTTATAAGTTGTTTACGCCCCTGGCTGGAGGCCTTAAATTCTAGGCATCCACAGGGAAAAGTCCGGTTAAGCAGTACACGACCTCCTAGGCTAGTGTTGTAAACTGACGGTCACATACGATAAGTGACCGTCATTTAACATTAAATGACCGGTCACATTGGACATTTATTGTCAGACTGGTCAGGTATATTAAATAAGTATTTTTTACTTGGTACAGTTATTATTTTCGTCTCAAGCAAATTAAAAACATGTGAAATAATACCTATTGCCTTTCTAAACCAACATAGTGCATAGATAACCTTTTAAAAAGATAGACTCTCAAGTACGTATTTATTTTTATTGATGTATACTGACAAATCATTAATCATAGAGTGTCGGCGAAATCTTTTTTTTTTTTTATCGACGTTAAAAATCAGCAAATGACCCCTCCCGCTGTGGGTTAGCAGCGGTGAGGGAGTGTCAGACTCTTACTGACTAAAAACCGTCGTGTTCCGTCGTAGGCCTTTTATGTACCAGAGCCGCGGTAACTCTTTCGAACAACCCGCAGCCCCGGCAGGCCTTGGCCCAACTGGGCCCCTCTGGGGTTGCTGACATCTCTTTGAGGAGCGCGTGGAGCAACGCGCGCCGTCGACACGGGTCTGTCGTCTAAGTAGACAGAGGGACGATGAGCCACCCGAACTCACCGCCCATAGACCCGGCGCCCGTGGTGTCTACCTGGTCCAGCACGGCGGCTGGGATGAGAGGTGCGAACTCTCTGGCGTTCCGCCTCCTCCTTCTCGAGCATGATTGCTTCGCAGAAGGAGGCGACGGCATCCCATTCCCTCTCGCCTCGGACCATGGCCTGGATCAGGGCCGGACGCGAGAGGTCGCCGCAGCCTAAAGCCTCGACGAGGATCCGGCGGTGCCCTTCCCATGCGGGGCACACCTGGACTGTGTGGTCCACCGTGTCCTCGGGGCTGTCCGCACAGTGGTGACACCCGCGCGCCTCCTCACGACCGATTCGGTGCAGGTACCTCCCGGTGAGGACCTGCGTCATGCGGTACGTGAGGGCGCCATGACTCCTCCCGAGCCACTCCTCAAAGAGGGGACTTACCGCCACGATGGTGGCGTGCCCTGCACTGGGTTGCGACAATCGCTCCCTCCAGGCCACCATGAGATCGCGCCGGAGCTCCGCCCGCTGCGCGACAACTTGCCGCGGCAGCGGAGTTTCCCCCCGGCGCAGTGTCTCCTCGCGCCAGTCGTACAGGCGCAAGAAGACTCTCGCCTCCAGATCCCAAAGTGGCAGTCCAGCAAGTAGGCCAGCTGCTTCGCGGGAGATCGTACCCCCGGATTAGCCTAATGGCTATCACCTTTTGGGGCACGTTCAGGTAGTGTACAGCCCGCGGCCGTACCGAACGTACCCATACCGGGGCTCCGTAAAGGGCCATGGACCGCATGACCCCCGCGTAGAGTTTACGGCAGGGAGCCTTTGGGCCTCCCAGATTGGGCAGGAGCCGTTTGAAGGCGAAGAAAGGTCCTTCGCCTTCTCCAGTTTGGGGCCCAAACGTCGGAAATGCTCAACGAAGTTGTCGGCTGTCGAGGACGAGTCCTAGGTACTTCATCGCCCTCTCGACGCCGATGGGAACCCCCACCCCCCACCGTGACTTGGGAGCCTGAAGGTGGCGCGTTCCGAAGCCCATGAAAGCACATGGCCTCGGATTTGTGCAAGGTCACCTCCAGGCCCAGCAGCTAGATCCTCTCGATGATCGTCGCAACCCCGCGCGTCATTATATCGCCCGCCTCCTGGTGCGACCTCCCTTGTGCCAGAACCAGCGTGTCGTCAGCGTAGCAGACCACGCTGACGCCCCTAGGGAGGTCGGCGCGCAGCACCTAATCGTAGCCGATGTTCCACAAGAGCCGCCCCAGAACCGACCCCTGCGGAACACCGCACGACATCTCTCGCCAGGCGAAATCTTATCTTAAAGATCGATGAATGACATTTGGTTAGTTTCGATGATTCTAAAACTTCCGTAGTTTTATAAAATAAAGAAAGAAAAAACGTTTATTTCTAATAAATTCTATTTATATACAAAAAAAACGATTCTGACGTTGCTGACAATAAATGACAATAAGTGACCGGTCAAATTGGATAAATGTCCAATATGCTCGGTCAGATTAATCGGTCACATATAACGTGACGGTCACTTTACATCTCTATCCTAGGCTGAACTGCGAGATGCCATACCAAAAAAAAAAAAAAAAAAAATGGGTACACCCGATAGGTTATCCGTTACTATACCCGACACTTTCTGTGTTAGGCATGGTAGGATATTTTAAACTGGAGACGAGGCGAGAAGTGGCACTGGCCTCATATCTATTTAAGGTGTTACGTGGTAACATAATGTAATCCTGATATCTTGGACGAAATTCGGTTTTGTGTACCGGATGAATACGTGGGGCGACGGCGAAGGCCGCCGCTGCTGGAAGTGCCGCGTGCGCGCACCAACCTGCTGCAGCGAGCGCCGCTGACGCGCGCCGTTCGCACGCCTAATGCCATAGCCAACCGGCTGGATTTATTTACGTGCTCGCTGAATGACTTCACTGTAGTCGCTTATAGGGTGGTAAGCTACGAATCTAGTTAAGTTTGTATGTGTTGATTTGTTATGTAAGTATGTGTGTTTAGATACGTGTTAATTTATTCTAGACTAGAATAATCGACACGTCCTACGCATAAGTCCGTATGTGAAAATCGTAAATTTTACAGGAGAGCAATTACAAAGTTATCAAAGGTTGGTCAAGTTATTACTCTAAAACTACTGAAGGGATTGTTTTGAAACTGATAAATTATTATAATTGTAAGTCAAATTTTATAATTCAATTTTTATTTCTTTTTAATATTTCTTAAATAAAGAATTATTGCAGATACGCTTGGAATTTATAACTTACCATTTACGTAACTGGTAGTTACGGACTTATACAACATGTTTTAGTCAATTGATTTTTTGTAAGTGGCAGATACGATGTTTTACAAAGGAAGTTGCTGTTCTTTATTTAAGCGTATATACCAGTTTCATCTTTTTACATGGTTAATGTATAAGTGCCGAAATCAGTACATACCACTTACGTAGTTTTACATAGAAAATTGTTTGGGAGTATTAGCAGGTAACTACAAATAAAATAAAACAACAACATTGTCACTTCATACAGGAATTATTATTTACTAGCTGTTGCCCGCAACTTCGTCTGCGTGGGCAATATAGAATAGTCAAAATACTACTTATCCCGTAGGTGCATTCTTTCACGTGACAGTATAATTAGGATTAACACTTAGCAGTCGCATAGATTCATTGATCAAGGTTGTGTTGTGGATGTGACCATTTATCTAAACAAAAGAAGTAAAGTTTGTGACGTTGTGAATATCTCTGGATCTAGTCAGCCAATTTGGAAAATTATTACGTATGGTGCGTCAGTAATTTTCACAGGAAACAGCTATAATCTATGTCTATATGCTTTGAGTCTGACAAAGCTGTCATTTGTACATTTTCTGCAGCTGCTGCGACTAATCAGAAGCCAGAAAGTCTTTCAGTCTTACCATGGATATCGTCTTGTGTAGTTGACTGGATTGAAGATAGGTAGATTCGGTGACTGGAAGCCAACACTGTTACGTATGACGGAGCAGGGAGACACGTACGTGTATTCAAACTGCGAGTCAGTGACATACTGATTTATTGAACGAACGTATCTGTCGCACGCGCGCCAACACACACAGGTGTTGTACACTCACATATACAACAATCCCTTCCCCACAAAATCCCTTAATCAAAAAAATGGCTTATAATTAACAGGCCTAACGCGGCGTTTGGATCTTTGCTTTTGCTGGTCAGGTTCTAAAACATTCTCACTACTTTCCACTGTATCAGGTGGTGCTGGTGGGTCGAGATTCATTAATCTAGGATGATCTGGTGTAGACTGCGACTGTGAGGCTAATGGCACAACACTAGTACCTTCCCTTTCTCCAATATGAGCCTCTTCCGCAGATGTTGGTGATTGTGGGCCTACAGGAACTATAGTCTCTCCCGATGCGCCTGTAGGTTCCGGCTGCGGCAATAAGCTGCTGTCGTCTGTTTCTATGTCCGAGTGCCAATCATTTGTTTTGTTTGGTACCTCATCATCGCCTTCAGCTCGAAACCGTCTGATCTGGTCGATGTGTCGAATAACCCTGCAGTTTAGTTCCGATATATACACCGAATACATGACATTCCCAATCTCTTCCTTAATTATGCCTTGAACCCAACAATATTTGTCGTTTCCTAAAAATCGCTTAATCCAAACAACCTCATTTATCTTAAATTTTGGTCTTTTCCTTCCTCCCTTATGATTACTCTGTAAGGACTGATTTTTCCTTACGGTCAACGAAAGATCAGTGGATGTCGAAGCGACTTGCAAGGGATTAATCAAGTCCAAACGTGAACGCAAAGGTCGACCATACAACACTTCCGCCGGAGATTTACCTGTGGTACTATTTTTGGAGTTTATATGTGATATGATATGATATGATATGATATGATATGAGGGTTAACTGTTCAGCAGGATAAATGCGAATATTTCAAAAACGAAATTTGCTACCTCGGTCATATTATTGACTAGCTTTTGCCCGCGACTTCGTTCGCGTGGAATAGTGATTTTTGGTTTGACCAATAGATGGCGCTATATGTCCGAAATAAATTTTATTTTTATATTTTTTTGTAATAAAAACTATCCTATGTCCTTTCTCAAGTTCCAAACTATGTCTGTACCAAATTTCACACAAATCGGTTCAGTAGTATAGGCGTGAAGAAAAGACAGACAGACAGACAGAAAGACAGACAGACAGACAGAAAGACAGACAGACAGACAGACAGAGTTACTTTCACATTTATAATATTAGTTAGGATTAGGATAAAAATGGTATTCGCAAATCACCAGATAAAGTTCAGGCTATTTTAAAAGCTCAAACGCCGACGAATAGTACGCAGTTACAATCATTTTTAGGTCTAGTTAATTACTATAGGAGTTTCGTACCAAACGCGTCGTCGGTTCTGAGCTCATTGTATGAATTATTACATAAAAATAAAAAATGGGAGTGGACTCCAGTTCACGACGAGGCGTTCAAACAAATCAAGGAACTACTGGCTTCCGATCAGTTGTTAGCGCATTTTGATCCGAACGCTAAATTGTTGCTCACTGTAGATGCATCGCCGCAAGGGTTAGGTGCCATTTTATCTCAGCGATCACGTGCTGACGACCTCGAGAGGCCTATCGCATTTGCTTCAAGGACGCTCACAGCAGCGGAAAAAAATTATTCACAGTTGCAGAAAGAGGCAACGGCAATAATTTATGGTGTAAGAAAGTTTCACCAGTACCTATATGGTCGTACTACACCATTCATATTACGTACGGACCATAAACCATTGATAACAATTTTTGGCCCGCATCGTGGCATCCCTGAGGTATCAGCTAATAGGTTACAACGCTACGCGTTATTTTTGTCAGCATACAATTATACCATCGAATATATTCGCAGCGGTGATAACAGTGCAGATTTTTTATCACGAGCGTCGTTAATGAATGAGAATCGGTCGCGGGACGAAGCGCGGGGGGAGGATCGAGACTGTGACGAGCGCGCTGCCTACGTTAATTTTGTCATTGAAGTAAGTTTACCCATCACCTTATGTGAATTACAACGTGAGACTGCCCGCGACGAGATTTTAAAAAAAGTTAAGAATTATGTGTTGAAGGGATGGCCACGCAAAATTCATGACCCCGAATTGCGACCATATTTTGATGTTAGGTTTCAGTTGGCGTTAGAAAATGATTGCTTAATGCGTGGTCATAAGGTAGTCATTCCTCATTCACTTAGAGAGAAAATATACGGAGAATTACACGATTCACACTTCGGGGTAGTAAAAATGAAGGCAATCGCGCGCGAAAGATTGTGGTTGTGGTGATTGTGGTGTTGTATATGTGAGTGTACAACACCTGTGTGTGTTGGCGCGCGTGCGACAGATACGTTCGTTCAATAAATCAGTATGTCACTGACTCGCAGTTTGAATACACGTACGTGTCTCCCTGCTCCGTCATACGTAACAGTGGCGACGAGGACAAAATAAACATATAAAAAAATGTTTGCTAACGGAGGGTTTGGTTCAATAACCAACTTTGACCACCTGACTAACGACTGGGACACCTACAAGGCACGGCTCACTCAATGGTTTATTGCTAACGATATAAATGATGCGTCTGACAAAGCGAAGGTAAAACGCAAGGCAATATTATTAAGTGTTTTGAGTGAGTCCAGCTACAAACTAGCGAGTGACCTGGCGTTGCCGCAGAAGATCGAGGTGGAATATGATAGTATCATCACTTTGCTGGACCGCCATTTCACCCCTAAACTGCTTGGTTTCGCGGAGCGATACCACTTTTACTCAGCCACGCATCGCCCAGGTGAGAGTCATACTCAGTGGGCAGCGAGGATAAGAGGATTGGCGGCACATTGCGTTTCAAGAATTTGGAAGAGGCCCTTCTCGACAAATTTGTGATGGGAATGGCAGCGGGTCACGAACGTGAAAAGTTGTTCGCGAAGGATCTGCAGGAACTGACGCTGGGGAAGGCCGTAGAGTTGGCTGAAAACGTGTGCGCAGCGCGCAAAGCAGCAACTACCACGCAATTGTTGAGCGGAAGCGCCGGGGCGAGCCACGCGGTCGCCGCCGCGGCCACCGGCAGCGCGGGGCCCGAAGGCGTGTACTGAACACGCCTTCGGGAAAAATCTCCAAGAATGAAAAGTGATGAGTTTATATTGATGTCCACTAGTTGGGGAATAGCTGGATGGATGATAAAATGAGTCATCATCATCAGCAGGCGCATAGGGTAGGATAGTTTCACTTACTTACTATGGTAAGGCTGACCCCACATTAGGCGTGCGCGATCCTCGGGCGTGTGAGTAGCGCGGGCGTCGCGAGCGCGCTGCGTGAACGTCGCGTTTTGCTGCCCTGCGGCATGTGTGAAGAGTGCAAGCGACGCGCTCGCGGCGAGCACGCGGCGCTCGAGTTGCGTTCTTACCCCTTCGCCCGCTATCCCTGCCGCCCGCTAAACGCCTTAGCAGTTAAACGTCAAGGAGAGCGGCGCGTGCGCGCCGCGAGCGCGCTGCAAATGCCGCAGGAGCAAAACGCGACGCTCACGCAACGCGCTCGCGACGCACGCGCGGCACCCGCGCTACTCACACGCCCGAGGATCGCGCACGCCTAATGTGGTGGCCTAAGCCGGGACTCCACCGAAATGTTTGCATTAGTTCACGAATAGGCAAAATGTACGTATCTGTGAGAGTCCACTTCATGTGTTCGTACTTGAAACCTGCAGTTTTGCCAAGATTTTCAAAATGTACGCTCGCAATTTGTCATTTCTTGGTGGAGCCAGCAAATCAAAAGAAACATAAGTGTTGTATATACTGTGCGTCACTACCGCACACCGGGAAAATTTCGCTCTTGCGGAGGACGTTTATATACCATATTTTGTGTCACACGTAAACAGGACGACAGTAAGTATCCACCGAAACACTTTCAAAGATCTGATGAACGAACAAAATAATCAGACCTGACTTGGTCACCTGGGGCCAATCAGAGCTCTATGAAGCGATAATACGCTTTGGCTCCTACTGTTATTGTGGTTTCTGAAAATTTATTCACCTCATTCAATAATGAATGTAATTCTGATGGTACTATTAAGAACACTTGCTTAGCGCAGAAGCTGACGTTGGCAGGTCAACTCATTTGACTTCTCGAATAGGATACCATTGGTTTTTGTGCAATGCACACCTGCAATGCATTCTGGATTAGGATAGGATATAGGTGGATAGGATTTGCAACAGAGAACAATTCTGTCTTTGTGATTAAATGACATCAAACGTAGTTTTATATAAAAGGTGTTTTTTAGACTTGGCTCGGGTCTTACTGAGACTGTTCGTAATCGTGAACAGTGTATTTGCGATCAGAAGTTGAAAGTAAGCATGTCTCTGGTATGCGGCGCGTAATTTGTACGTTTTCAGACGCATAAAGCATTTTACGTGTGTATGGTATTAAATAGAGAAAGCTCCCATTTCTTATCTGCACTTTGTATCTGGGCTTGTTTTTAAAGCTACCAATCCTACATTACCTACCTCACGCTTAGCAGCGCTTGCGAGAGATAGATCCTCATTTCTTCTAGGATTAAGTTTACATATTTTGCATCAGAAAAAATAATTAAGGTCTACTTAATACTACTCACTCAAAGTAATTTGTTTTAAGGCCACCACATTAGTGGAAGATAAGGCGATTATCACACTGCCCCGCATGATGCAGCGTAGCGCGTGGATGCGTTTTTTTCCGTTGCTTGTAAATATCTCCGTTTGTATGGAAAACACGCATAGTCCAACACACTGAAAATGCATCCATCATCATCATCATCAGCCTATCGCAGTCCACTGCTGGACATAGGCCTCTCCAAGTGCACGCCACTGAGATCGATTTTCGGCTTCTCGCATCCAGCTCCTGCCAGCCGTCTTGCGCAAGTCATCACTCCACCGTGCCTGAGGACGTCCTACACTACGCTTGCCGAGGCGCGGTCTCCACTCTAGAACTCGTTTACCCCAACGGTTATCGGTTCTTCGGCTAATATGGCCAGCCCACTGCCACTTCAGCTTGCTGATTCGGTGGGCTATGTCGATGACCTTGGTTCTCTGACGGATTACCTCATTTCTGATGCGATCCCTCAGAGAAATGCCGAGCATAGCCCTTTCCATATCCCGCTGAGCGACTTTAAACTTGTGAACCAGCCGTACCGACAGTGTCCACGTTTCGGCTCCGTAAGTCATGACAGGTAGGACGCACTGATTGAAGACTTTTGTCTTTAGGCACTGTGGGATCGACGATGTTAGGACTCGACGTAGCTTCCCAAATGCAGCCCAACCCAACTGAATTCTCCTATTCACCTCGTCCTCAAAGTTGTTTCTACCTAACTGCAATGTCTGCCCGAGGTATACATATTTCCGAACAACTTCGAGAACGGCGCCGTGTATCGCAATCGGTTCCGGTAGAACATGTTCATTGAACATGACCTTGGTTTTGTCCAAGTTCATCC
Organism: Helicoverpa assulta; assembly: GCA_963856015.1. Classification (NCBI taxonomy): domain Eukaryota; kingdom Metazoa; phylum Arthropoda; class Insecta; order Lepidoptera; family Noctuidae; genus Helicoverpa; species Helicoverpa assulta. The sequence goes on along the minus strand of CAWLCW010000001.1, from coordinate 11,429,916 downwards.
GTAGGCCGATGCGTAGAGAAGATTCAGCCAGGTCGTTCAGCATCTGTTGTAGGTCCTGCAGCGTTTCCGCCATGATGACGATATCGTCAGCAAATCGCAAGTGAGAGATGTGTTCGCCATTGATGTTGATGCCTTGCCCTTTCCAGTTCAGCGTCTTGAACATATCCTCCATTGCATTAGTGAACAGTTTCGGGGAAATAACATCCCCTTGTCTCACTCCTCGATGCAACGGTATGGGCCTTGTTTGCTGATTCTGTACTTGGACGGACATTGTAGCGGCTTCGTAGAGACATCTCATCACTTGGATGTATCGCCAATCTACTTGACAACGCTGCAGGGACTCCAGAACAGACCAGATTTCAACCGAGTCAAAGGCCTTCTCATAGTCCACAAATGCTAGACACAGGGGCTGATTATACTCTTCGGTCTTCTGTATAATCTGCCGCACTGTGTGGATGTGGTCTATGGTGCCGTATCCGCTCCGAAACCCGGCCTGCTCCGGTGGTTGGAATTCGTCGAGTCTTCGCGCAAGTCGGTTCGTGATCACTCTTGAGAACAGCTTATAGACGTGGCTTAGGAGGGAAATGGGTCGATAGTTCTTCAGCTGGGTTTTGTCTCCCTTCTTGAAGAACAGGACGACAACACTCCTACTCCACGCCTCTGGAGTTCTCCCTTCAAACAGGACGGCATTAAAAAGCTTCTGGAGCTCCCCCAGTACGGGCTTTCCTCCTGCTTTTAAAAGCTCTGTTGTAATGCCATCCTCGCCAGGGGCTTTTCCATTTTTGAGCTGTCTCAGAGCGATCTCGATTTCGTCACTGCTGACTTCTGGCAGGTCTTCGGTGAAATGGCGTGTTAATGTGGCTCTAGAATCCTCATTTCCGGGATCAGGTCGAGATGCATGCGATGCGTATAGCCGGCCATAGAAATTTTCCACTTCCGAAAGGACTGCCGGCACCGAAGAAACGACTTCTCCACTTGTTGTGGTCAACTTCGTCAAGTGGCTTCTTCCAAGAGATTGTACGAACACCTTTGACCCCCGATTTAGCTCAATTGCTCTTTCAATGTCAAGAGTATTGGAGCACCGGAGGTCGCGTCGTACGTGCTTGTTGATCTCTTGGTTTAGAGCCCGCTTAGCTGACGAAGTGACAGGCGGGTTTTCACGTCGTTTCTTCATAAGCCCTAATGTCTCTTCCGAAAGCTTTGATTTCTTGCCCTTACGCTGCATGTTACAGAATCTCGAACCTTCCTCCCTGAGGATCCGAACCACATATTCGTGGTTCTGGTTAACGTCTGTTGTGGTTTCCACGGCGGCAAATCGGTTCTCCAAATTTGATTGGAACGTTTCAGATCCTGTCATGGTTTGGAGCAGTGTTGGTCGGAGCCTGGCCTTCATCAGACGGAAACGTTCGGCCTTGAAGTTGATATTCAGAGAGCCTCGGACAAGTCGGTGATCGCTACCGGTATTAAACCTATTGATCACGGAGACGTCTCTGAATATGTGCTTCTTGTTCGTCATGATGAAGTCAATCTCATTTTTAGTCATAGTGTCGGGGCTTTGCCAAGTCCACTTCCTTTGGGGCTGCTTTTTGAAAAAAGAGTTCATCAAAAAGAGCCCCTCGCGTTCGAGGAAGTTGACGAGCATTTGCCCCCTATGATTCCTGCTTCCAAATCCATGGGATCCTACTGCCGATTCGCCGCAAATCTGTACTCCCACTTTAGCGTTAAAGTCCCCCATGACAACGGTGTAATGGGTCTTTGTAGTGAAGTGGAGGGCCCTTGATATATCATCAAACATATCCTCCACTTCATCGTCTGAATGTGTCGAGGTCGGTGCGTACACTTGCACTACCTTGAGGCTATACCTGTCGGTGAGCTTTATGATAAGGTACGCTACCCTGTTCGACACACTAGACACCTCCACAACGTTATCAGCTAGGGACTTATTAACCAGAAACCCAACGCCACCTTGGGATTGTTGGTCTCCCTCTCGGAAGTACATTAGGTGACCTGATTCGAGGGTTATGGTGTCCTCCCCCTCTCTTCGAACTTCACATAACCCTAATATGTGCCACCTAATCTTCCCAAGTTCCACCTCGAGTTGCGCCAGATGCGAGTCAAGCCGTAGCGTGCGGCCGTTGTACGTCGCAAGAGTCAGTTTAGTTTGGTGGCCTCCCGTAACCCGGAGATTCTTCGCACCCCCTGTCCCGCCGTAACCACGGTCGCCACCGTGACCGGGAATAGCGGGACTGCCGGGAACTAGGGGCCGTGGCTTTTTTGTGCTGCTCATGGAGGTATTTAGCCTACTGCTATCACGCTGGCCAGACGGGTTGATAGAGGGTTTTTTTTCGAGTTTTCCTTCTCTCGCACTGGTGTTCGGTGCATTTTTTTCCATTAGTCGACTTCTACGACACCCACTGGAAGAAGGGGTAGCGACACATGTATTCTTAAGCCGTCGCTACACGGCTAAAAATGCATCCACGCGCGTTTATGCGGATCACGCGCATACACGCGGAGAAACATGCACCCCCGCGCGTAGGTGCGGGGCAAGACGCATGGTATGGCACACTGAATCCCGCAGTGCCGCGCGTGATTTTGAATGGGCGTGACGTGTATGTTTGAAAATGGAACTCGATGAGAGCCGCCGTGCGTGAATTAACAAAACGCAACTACGCGCGTGAGTGCATGAAAAATCCGCACGATGATGCAGATCTGCACTCCCGCAGGAACGCGCGTAGGTGCGTCGACACGCAAGATGCAGCGTGATGCGGGGCAGTGTGAAGATCACCTAAGCTAAACTATGTTTATGAAAAAATCCTGATATGAACTCCATCTGTAAGTTTAAATGATAATTAATTGTTCCACTAAAGTCATCATTTTTGACATAATGTTCAAAAAATAATTTAGATGGCACCGTTTTAAATTTGGCTGAGAACTATTAATTTTCTTTTCATCAAGGTAATACTTATAGTTGGATTTTGATGTGGCACGGCAAACTGACAAACACTATTGAAATGTCTATCGAAAAATTAGGTACACTACGTGTTAAAATATGGTGAATTACGGAAAATACACAACTCCACCTGTTGAAATACTAATCCTCTATAAAGAATGTATGGTAATATTGTCATTTACCACCTCGCTCCTTTGACAAATTTGATGTATTTTATTTACCACAGATGGAGCTACTTTGACTACCTTGGCTAAACAAAATTTTAATATTTTTTTTTTCTTCCGAAGTTACTTACAAATGTGTGATTTTTTGTGTAAAGATTAATAATAGGCCGATCAACTAATATAATTACAACATTCAAATGTACAGTTTTGACAAATAGATTGCGTGTCGTAATATTTTACACCTTGAATTCACAAAATTAATCATATCTTTTGATAGAGTGAATCGATTTCGATGAAACAAAAACTAAGTAATACCCCAAGTTACGTAGAATTTTTGTATATAAGCATTGTCTGTATTTAATTCGTAGATTTTACGTGAATCGCGAACATACAAACAGATAAACAGACAAAAATGCCAAAAATGATGGAAATGGGTTCTGTTAGTTATCCTTTAAAATGCTGGCTATTTTTTTTGTCAATTTCTTCAATGTACAAAAATTAGTTTTCTACAGATTTATTATATGTATAGAAGAATAGATATAGATATAGATATAAACATTCTGAAGATTTGTATAATTGTATTTATCATAACTCTGTATGTGCTTTAAAAAATATATTGTGTTTAAATAAATGGTGCCATGATAATAAATTTTTTATGCAATAAAAAAAACTTGTTTCATTTTTTTATAATATGTTTACTATCTCTCCCAATCCTATACAATCACGTTTATAAATTGCTTGCAGCATTAAAGCAGTATCATTCTACGTTTATAATTATTAGCATCAAGAACTGGTACTAAATAAATAAAATATGTTTCAAACTGAATATAAACCTCGATATGATATGTATAATACATACAAAATACGTGAATTATCCTTTATTATTATTGGGGGACGAGTAACTCAAGGAAAAGATTAGTGATGGAAATGGCGGATGCGGGATTCTTTTATTACGGAAATAATCCATATGATAAAGCAGCATGTTTTTCATGCGGAGGTGTTATAGAAAATTGGGAAATTTATGATGATCCTTGGATGCAGCATGCTATAAATTTTCCACAGTGTTTTTATTGGAACGCTGTGAAAGGGGGAAAATATGTCAATAAGTGTCAAAACATCGTAAATAATTGTGTTAGGGAGAAATCTTTCATGTTGCAATGAAAACTATATATGGAAGAGCATCTAATGAATGATGTCATACAATACACGTCTCATTATTGTAAACAAAGTGCATGAAGCAATTCGCTATTTTGTTACATATTCGACGACACGTTTGGCTTAATGGTTAAGACCCCCGGTCACAACTGAGTGCAATATAACACGTTCTTTATCCATCTAAACCGAGTGTCGTGGGTTCGATTCCCACACGAACAAGAGTTGATATTTGTTCGGGTCTGGATTTTGTAATTGTTTCTCGATACTGTTAATTTAAATAAAGATATCGTAAAAATAAGACCCAACGTATTTCATTAAACACCTGCTAAATATTAAGCTCCAGAAACAGATAAGATCAGAATCTGAATATTTCAAATTGAATCATAAGTTTCCGAATGGTCCTAAATGATTGATAGGTAGTCTAGTAGGTATAATTCATGTTGGGGTTCCTGGATTTTTTGATCCAGGAACCCCAATTCTACATTACTACGCTGGACAAGAGCGCCGCATCGTGCACGAACAACCGCCGTTCTCTCCAGCGACCACCGAGGGGAGTGAGCAGCCCCCCACCCCCCCCCCCTCCCCCGCGCGGGGGTGAAGACAGATCGTGCCCCGCAGCTGAGGGGGGAGGTGAGGCGCCACCACGCCCCCCTGCCCTGCGAGGGGGTGAAGACCAACCGTGTTACGTCGCCCCGCGGAGAGGTGAGGCGCCACCGCGCCCCCCTACCCCGCGCGGGGGTGAAGATCGAATAGCGCCACCGTCGTTGATATAGATCGAAGCATCGTCATCGCTGCTGCCACCCGGTACCAGTGCTGAAGAATATAGTTCAGAAGGAAGATTGAAGGCTCACGACAAGTCGTATAGCCGCACTACGCCGATGACTACCCGGGGTGACGCCCGTACCGCCGTCGCACAGATCGACGGCATCAATTAGAAAAGCTCGTGAAGACTTATTGAAGATTAAGTTGGAACTAGCACAGATAGCACTTCCACACGCCGAGGAAGAATCGGACAACGAATATATTTATTTATTTATTTATACACAACCTTACATCTACCCTTACAGGACTTGCCTAATGCGGCAGAAGGGTTCTTATTAATTTCGACACATCCTACGTATAAGTCCGTATCGGGTAGATACGTAGTTATACGACTATATCATTTTCGTAATCTACGTATCCGAATCTATAACTTGGCAAAAAATTTTTTTCAAAAGTTTTTCTCCGACCGATTTATGCGAGGCGTATAACTCAATAACTGCAAAATAGGAAAAAGAAGTCCGACGTAAAAGTACCTATCCGTCACTTACGCACTATTACGCGGCAACGGAGAAATATCTACCACGCGCATATGACAGTTGCTTAGTTGTACGCGGGAACTGGACAAAGGACAAATAAAATTGAGGTAAAAAAATCTTTAAAAACAAGCTTTTATTTAAATGCGCTAAAAAGAAAAAAATAAACTTTTACTGTAACTTTACTGTCAACTTATAACGACATTTCAAATTTAACATATTTGACACAATTTATATGTTTTAAAAGCTTGTCGCGAGATTTAAGTACTCGTATTTACTTTCTTAGTAAAATCGCGACAAGCTTTTAAAACATATAAATTGTGTCAAATATGTTAAATTTGAAATGTCGTTATAAGTATCGGGTTATAAGAGTGAAGGAATAGGGAGTGCACCTGTGTCTGCGCAAATGCTCGTGCACTATAATATGTCCTGCGCAGCTGGCAGATCTCCTTAAATGAGAACAGCCGCCGTGGCCGAAATCGGCCGTGGACGCCAATATAGTGGGTACACATCTATACTAATATTATAAAGCTGAAGAGTTTGTTTGTTTGAACGCGTTAATCTCAGGAACTACTGGTCCGATTTGAAAATTTCTTTCAGTGTTAGATAGCCCATTTATCAAGGAAGGCTATAGGCTACTTTTTATCCCGGTACGGGAAGTAGTTCCCACGGGATGCGGGTGAAACCGCTGGCAGAAGCTAGGCATAATTAGCTAGGAATAAGTCACCTAATTTTTTCTTCAGCCATAACCTATTACAAAGTAGTGGGTACACATGAAATATACAGGGTGTAACTGAAATAACATACCTACCAGTACAAAAACCCTGACAGGAGCTTATTCATTTATCCAAATCCAAACTAATATTATAAATGCGAAAGTAACTCTGTCTGTCTGTCTGTCTTTCTGTCTTTCTGTCTGTCTGTCTGTCTTTTCTTCACGCCTAAACTACTGAACCGATTTGTGTGAATTTTGGTACAGACATAGTTTGAAACTTGAGAAAGGACATAGGATAGTTTTTATTACAAAAAATAAAATAAAAAATAAAATTTATTACGGACATACAGTGCCATCTATTGGTCAAATGTCGAAATGCTGTTCCTATGCTCCGTAGATAGATGGCGTTAATCGCGCAGTGGTGTCATTACACGTGTTCGGTTCATGTTATTGTTTTAATTCATCGGAAAATCCATCAGAAAAATGTAAATAAACAGTAAAAAGGTGTAAAAAAATTAATATAATAAAAGTTTTACTACAAAGAAAATGCTCTAACGGACTATAGATAATTCTATTAGTACTACGCGCAATTGTGTCGATCGTTACACGAGTTCGGTTCATGTTGTTTTAATTCATCGGAAAAAAGTAAATAAATAGTAAAAAGGTATGAAAAAAATAATAACAATATAATACTACTTTTAGTACAAAGAAAATGCCCGAACAGAGTATAGATAAATAATCCGAGTTGTCACTATGCTCGATAGATGGCGTTGGGATCGAAATAGATCGCGCTATGGTTTCGTTACACGCATTTGGTTGGGTATCGGCCGAGCGCTTCGGTACCGTCGTGGAAAAATTGTATTGACGGTTGTATGGTCGTTTATGTGGATTGGTCCTGTTTCGTAAATTCTAATTTGGTTCCGTTGTATTTGTCGATTTGGTACAGACATAGTTTGGAACTCGAGAAAGGACTTAGGATAGTTTTTATCCCAAAAATCCTGCGGGAGCGGGAACGTCTCAAAAATCCCGCGAGATCGGGAACTATGTGGGTAAAACCAAAAATCTGCCGGAAGTCACTATTCCACGCGAACGAAGTCGCGGGCAAAAGCTAGTATTAACATAAAAGACATTTTAACAGGAATTTTAGTTACTATTATGAATTACTTTTATTTATGTTAGTAGTAAAGTGATACTAAAACAAAATAACATTAACAGTTTCATACATTATGGAGTCAATTTAAATATTAAATAGAGTATAAACAAAATGTAATATTTTACTTCTTAAATGTTAATACAAAAGGTACGTTGCTTAAAGAAATAAACCGTGACTAACATAAATGTCCCACTATTGTAATTAAGTGTATGATTTAATTTACTTACAATTTATCGACAAACTGTGACCAAAGAAATGGTTACACTCTAGAAATGAACGTTATTGGATTAATCTCAAAAAAAAATAAAAGCAAACTGTGACTATACAAACTGTAACATTTTATCAAAGAAATTGAATTGTAAATTGAGTAATTTCATAACACGAAAACTGTGTCTAAACAAATTAAAACATTATACCTATTAAAAAAAATTCAACAACTTACCTTTTTGTGAATTCAAGCCGTGTTTATCCAAATAATAACACTGTTGTTTTAAACTTCGGTCATCACTCTACCACGATCATGTTCTTATTGGTATAGATACAATATTGTATTTAGCGAGCCGATCATATCTCGGTTTAGTAACGGTTTGATTTACCGCTAGATGGCGCAAATCATTAAATTTTACAATAAAAACAAGTCTATCTTGCAGCTTACGTGTGTTTTAGATAGATGGCATTGATACCTCAATTCATGAAAATTTTTGTTTAGTAACGGTTTTACTTTAAAGGTGCGATATTTTGCATCAGAAAAAATAATTAAGGTCTACTTAATACTACTCACTCAAAGTAATTTGTTTTAAGGCCACCACATTAGTGGAAGATAAGGCGATTATCACACTGCCCCGCATGATGCAGCGTAGCGCGTGGATGCGTTTTTTTCCGTTGCTTGTAAATATCTCCGTTTGTATGGAAAACACGCATAGTCCAACACACTGAAAATGCATCCACGCGCGTTTATGCGGATCACGCGCATACACGCGGAGAAACATGCACCCCCGCGCGTAGGTGCGGGGCAAGACGCATGGTATGGCACACTGAATCCCGCAGTGCCGCGCGTGATTTTGAATGGGCGTGACGTGTATGTTTGAAAATGGAACTCGATGAGAGCCGCCGTGCGTGAATTAACAAAACGCAACTACGCGCGTGAGTGCATGAAAAATCCGCACGATGATGCAGATCTGCACTCCCGCAGGAACGCGCGTAGGTGCGTCGACACGCAAGATGCAGCGTGATGCGGGGCAGTGTGAAGATCACCTAAGCTAAACTATGTTTATGAAAAAATCCTGATATGAACTCCATCTGTAAGTTTAAATGACAATTAATTGTTCCACTAAAGTCATCATTTTTGACATAATGTTCAAAAAATAATTTAGATGGCACCGTTTTAAATTTGGCTGAGAACTATTAATTTTCTTTTCATCAAGGTAATAATTATAGTTGGATTTTGATGTGGCACGGCAAACTGACAAACACTATTGAAATGTCTATCGAAAAATTAGGTACACTACGTGTTAAAATATGGTGAATTACGGAAAATACACAACTCCACCTGTTGAAATACTAATCCTCTATAAAGAATGTATGGTAATATTGTCATTTACCACCTCGCTCCTTTGACAAATTTGATGTATTTTATTTAACACAGATGGAGCTACTTTGACTACCTTGGCTAAACAAAATTTTCATATTTTTTTTTTCTTCCGAAGTTACTTACAAATGTGTGATTTTTTGTGTAAAGATTAATAATAGGCCGATCAACTAATATAATTACAACATTCAAATGTACAGTTTTGACAAATAGATTGCGTGTCGTAATATTTTACATCTTGAATTCACAAAATTAATCATATCTTTTGATAGAGTGAATCGATTTCGATGAAACAAAAATTAAGTAATACCCCAAGTTACGTAGAATTTTTGTATATAAGCATTGTCTGTATTTAATTCGTAGATTTTACGTGAATCGCGAACATACAAACAGATAAACAGACAAACAGACAAAAATGACAAAAATGATGGAAATGGGTTCTGTTAGTTATCCTTTCAAATGCTGGCTATTTTTTTTGTCAATTTCTTCAATGTACAAAAATTACTTTTCTACAGATTTATTATATGTATGTATGTATAGATTAATAGTTGTATCAAAACAATTAGAAAGGCACATTATAACCTATTACAAAGTAGTGGGTACCTCGTTGGTCTAGTGGTCGCAAACGCGGCTGCTGTTCTCGAGGTCTTGGGTTTGATTTCCGGGTCGGGCCGAAATCGCTTTGTGGGTTTTCTTGACCCACGGGCTGCTCAAAAAGCAGCCCGTAGTCTGGAAGTTGGTGATTGATTCACCCGTGCATCGGAGAGCACGTAAATGTCGGTCCTGTGCCTGATCTCTTTCCGGTCGTGTCGGATTGCCGTCCCATCGGGTTATAAGAGTGAAGGAATAGGGAGTGCACCTGTGTCTGCGCAAATGCTCGTGCACTATAATATGTCCTGCGCAGCTGGCAGATCTCCTTAAATGAGAACAGCCGCCGTGGCCGAAATCGGCCGTGGACGCCAATATAGTGGGTACACATCTATACTAATATTATAAAGCTGAAGAGTTTGTTTGTTTGAACGCGTTAATCTCAGGAACTACTGGTCCGATTTGAAAATTTCTTTCAGTATTAGATAGCCCATTTATCAAGGAAGGCTATAGGCTACTTTTTATCCCGGTACGGGAAGTAGTTCCCACGGGATGCGGGTGAAACCGCTGGCAGAAGCTAGGCATAATTAGCTAGGAATAAGGCACCTAATTTTTTCTTCAGCCATAACCTATTACAAAGTAGTGGGTACACATGAAATATACAGGGTGTAACTGAAATAACATACCTACCAGTACAAAAACCCTGACAGGAGCTTATTCATTTATAATATTATAAAAAGGTTATTCATTTATAATAGTCAGCATTCAAAAAATAACAATACTCCATAAAAAAAACTGACTTAGACTTAGACTAACTTTAAGATAGAAAAGATGCTTAAAGCCAATGCTCTTCAGTCTACATTACACCACACTCTGTCTATTCATCTCATCATCTCCCGAGCATTTTGCAACCCAGTTACCCGGGCAACCCAATACCCCTTGGTTATGGTTAGAATGGTGTCCGACTTACCGGCTTCTGACTACCCGTAACGGCTGCCAAGGACGTTAAATGACAGCTGGGACCTACAGTTTAACGTGCCATCCGAAACACAGTCATTGGTGTCTAAAATATACTTAGAAAGTATATACAAACTTAGAAAAGTGGCATTGGTACTTGCCTGACCTGGAATCGAACCCATGCGTTCATACTTGAGAGGTTGGCTCTTTACCCACTAGGCCACCACGACTTGACGACACCACACTCTGTCTATTATTATCAGTAAATATCAAAATATTTTTTGGCTTGGCTTACTTAACGAAATAATCAGGTAATCAGTGAACTATTCGGTATCAGTATACTAATATTCCTAATATTTTTTTCTAATAAGTAACATAAATGCTAAAGCTGGGATTTTCGCAAGGAATTTTTAATTTCCAAAGTGAAATATGCTCATCTTTGCGTTGGTGACTGAAAGGAGATGGCTAAAATAACACCCAGAGTCGACAGAAACTTCGTATGTATGATTGGATTCAGTATAATGTGTGGATTACATACATACATTGCAAGTTAAATAAAAGCTTGTAATAAAAGCTTGTAAAAAAGATGATAATTGTCGAGGTAAGTTTGTTTGTTTACTTTTCGTATAAGGTTAGTTTTCTATATTACTGAATCTGATAAGGATGCTTATAAGATTTAACTGAAATATGCATCTACTTAGTAATACTATAGAATGGGAGCAGATTTTGTTATTACCGTCCATGGAATCATACTGAATCAAACGCATTCCTGTTTTCCGCCTAAGAAAGCCGTATGTTGTTACGTGGCTAGTTACGGAGTTTTACACCGAAAATCAAACTAGGAGTTCAACTTGTATCTGCCACTTTCGTAGTTATTTGAAGAAACATATTTTGTCGTATCTATACTTTGTTACTAGTCACATTACAAAAACTATTTATAGACGTGGTTAAATTGAAAATAAGAGTACCTGAATAGAGTACCTATGTTATGGGTGTTAATATTGTTAGTCTTATGACATTTACTACCTTGTTTTGTTGCGTTGTGGGTGGCAATGTAATTATTATTGTAATACAGGATGTCTCAAAAACTTTACGAAATACCTTTCCGTTTTAAGAGTACTAGTGGGTAAAGGAGATGGCTAAGTTTTCATAGTAAAAAAAAAAACAATCAACAGCAATGAAATACTTACCAATGGGTTAATTATGATAGTATAGGAGCTTTATCATATTATCACAAAAATAGGTTATGTTGAATTTATTTTGATTTTAAAGATTATGTACATCAAGGAACATAAAAAACCAAGGAACACTAACATTATACAAGCCAATAGAAATATCCCCATAGTTACAGAGTTTGCATGGTGATTAAAAAGTCTTGAGTTTGATCCCTACCCATTGCACTATTGACATGAACCCCTCCAGATATGATTAAGCACCGACCTTATCTGCTAAACCTCCAATTTTGTATAGTGCTAGCAGACATATACCTAAGTGTCAATTTTTTTCGCTATGACGCCTACAACTTTCTTAAGTTGCCATCGATCAGGGTTTCCATCATCAGATCCTGAACTGATGACTATGGGACCACCTGGGAACCCTATCCAACAAAAAAATAATTTTGCAAATCGCAAACTTCTAATGAACAGCTGAAATGAAACTGTAAAGGTAAACTTCTTCGTGACCTAAATTCTTCATCAAAAAACCGTTATAAAAAGATAATCCCATGGTTTTTAGATGATATTAAATACTTTGTTTAATCCACACATTATACTGAATCCAATCATACATACGAAGTTTCTGTCGACTCTGGGTGTTATTTTAGCCATCTCCTTTCAGTCACCAACGCAAAGATGAGCATATTTCACTTTGGAAATTAAAAATTCCTTGCGAAAATCCCAGCTTTAGCATTTATGTTACTTATTAGAAAAAAATATTAGGAATACTAGCTTTTGCCCGCGACTTCGTTCGCGTGGAATAGTGACTTCCGGCAGATTTTTGGTTTTACCCACATAGTTCCCGACCTCGCGGGATTTTTGAGAAGTTCCCGCTCCCGCAGGATTTTTGGGATAAAAACTATCCTATGTCCTTTCTCGAGTTCCAAACTATGTCTGTACCAAATTTCATCCAAATCGGTTCAGTAGTTTAGGCGTGACGGAAAGACAGATAGACAGAGTTATTATCGCATTTTTAGCATGGGTAGTTTTGCCCGCGACTTCGTCCGTAAATTTACTTTGAGCAGAAAGTTTTTAACCCACTGCAAAAAAAGGAGGAGGTTCTCAATTTGACCGTATTTTTTATGTATATTAAGGCATATCAGTTATAGACCGATTTGAGAAATTCTTTTGTGTTTGAAAGAGTAAAGTGTCAGTGTGGTCCCATATAAATTTGATCAGTCTGAAATGTGGAAGATATCCCAGGGAACTCTTCAAAAATCAACAGAATGAGCTCTGCGTTTCAATTTAACACGTTCGCGTGAGCAACGTCTTACAACTTCGTGTTGATATAATTATGAAAAGGCGCAACGTCGTACGACGGCCTCTAGATTGTCATATTTATTTTGACGGACCATGTCAGACCTATGTGGTGGCGACAACGTTTATAGACGTCGGACGTGAAATAACGTTGCGCCACATAGCACAGATTATAAGACTACGTATAACGGCGGGACGTCTTGAGACGTGGTTTAATTTTGTATGGGAAAAAGGTGCGCCTCAGTACCAACATTTAAAAACCGGCCAAGTGCGAGTCGGACTCGTGCACGAAGGGTTCCGTAAATTACAGTTAAATCAACCTATCTCAAAAACTATAAGAGATACTTTGATCAAACCAAAAATCGTTGAAAGAGTTAATTAGCATGCATCACCTCTATTTTTTTTAGAATTTTATACCCCGTAGTTATAAAAATAGAGGGGGGGGGCATACTTTTTACGACTTTGAGAGCTGATATCTCAAAAACCGTTCACTTTAAGAAAAATGTTTTTTAGAAAACTTTATATCATTTTAAAAGACCTTTCCATTGATACCCCACACGGGTATGTACATCGAAAAAAAAAATTCATCCCTCAGTTACATGTATGGAGGGCCCCACCCCCAATTCTTTTTTTTACTATTTAGTGTCATATTTTTGTAGCGGTTCATACAACACATATTCCCATCAAATTTCATCACTGTAGTACTTATAGTTTCCGAGTAAATCGGCTGTGACAGACGGACAGACGGACAGACGGACATGACGAAACTATAAGGGTTCCGTTTTTGCCATTTTGGCTACGGAACCCTAAAAATGAGATTGCTCACGCGAACGTGTTAAGAGATGTATACTCACTTAGGGCATTAAAGCCGTTATTGCCGATCGAAAAAGGCGAAAATGTTATTTTCCCTTATGGAACCAATTTAGAATTTACGAAGCAGGACCAATCCACATAAACGACCATACAACCGACAATACAATTTTTCCACGACGGTACCGAAGCGCTCGGCCGATACCCAACCAAATGCGTGTAACGAAACCATAGCGCGATCTATTTCGATCCCAACGCCATCTATCGAGCATAGTGACAACTCGGATTATTTATCTATACTCCGTTCGGGCATTTTCTTTGTACTAAAAGTAGTATTATATTGTTATTATTTTTTTCATACCTTTTTACTATTTATTTACTTTTTTCCGATGAATTAAAACAACATGAACCGAACTCGTGTAACGATCGACACAATTGCGCGTAGTACTAATAGAATTATCTATACTCCGTTAGAGCATTTTCTTTGTAGTAAAACTTTTATTATATACATTAATATTAATTTTTTTACACCTTTTTACTGTTTATTTACATTTTTCTGATGGATTTTCCGATGAATTAAAACAATAACATGAACCGAACACGTGTAATGACACCATTGCGCGATTAACGCCATCTATCTACGGAGCATAGGAACAGCTCGACATTCGACCAATAGATGGCACTGTATGTCCGTAATAAATTTTATTTTTTATTTTTATTTTTTGTAATAAAAACTATCCTATGTCCTTTCTCAAGTTTCAAACTATGTCTGTACCAAATTTCACACAAATCTGTTCAGTAGTTTAGGCGTGAAGAAAAGACAGACAGACAGACAGAAAGACAGACAGACAGACAGAAAGACAGACAGACAGACAGACAGAGTTACTTTCGCATTTATAATATTAGTTTGGATTAGTATACTGATACCGAATAGTTCACTGATTACCTGATTATTTCGTTAAGTAAGCCAAGCCAAAAAATATTTTGATATTTACTGATAATAATAGACAGAGTGTGGTGTCGTCAAGTCGTGGTGGCCTAGTGGGTAAAGAGCCAACCTCTCAAGTATGAACGCATGGGTTCGATTCCAGGTCAGGCAAGTACCAATGCCACTTTTCTAAGTTTGTATGTACTTTCTAAGTATATTTTAGACACCAATGACTGTGTTTCGGATGGCACGTTAAACTGTAGGTCCCAGCTGTCATTTAACGTCCTTGGCAGCCGTTACGGGTAGTCAGAAGCCGGTAAGTCGGACACCATTCTAACCATAACCAAGGGGTATTGGGTTGCCCGGGTAACTGGGTTGCAAAATGCTCGGGAGATGATGAGATGAATAGACAGAGTGTGGTGTAATGTAGACTGAAGAGCATTGGCTTTAAGCATCTTTTCTATCTTAAAGTTAGTCTAAGTCTAAGTCAGTTTTTTTTATGGAGTATTGTTATTTTTTGAATGCTGACTATTATAAATGAATAACCTTTTTATAATATTATAAATGAATAAGCTCCTGTCAGGGTTTTTGTACTGGTAGGTATGTTATTTCAGTTACACCCTGTATATTTCATGTGTACCCACTACTTTGTAATAGGTTATGGCTGAAGAAAAAATTAGGTGCCTTATTCCTAGCTAATTATGCCTAGCTTCTGCCAGCGGTTTCACCCGCATCCCGTGGGAACTACTTCCCGTACCGGGATAAAAAGTAGCCTATAGCCTTCCTTGATAAATGGGCTATCTAACACTGAAAGAAATTTTCAAATCGGACCAGTAGTTCCTGAGATTAACGCGTTCAAACAAACAAACTCTTCAGCTTTATAATATTAGTATAGATGTGTACCCACTATATTGGCGTCCACGGCCGATTTCGGCCACGGCGGCTGTTCTCATTTAAGGAGATCTGCCAGCTGCGCAGGACATATTACTTATAGTGCACGAGCATTTGCGCAGACACAGGTGCACTCCCTATTCCTTCACTCTTATAACCCGATGGGACGGCAATCCGACACGACCGGAAAGAGATCAGGCACAGGACCGACATTTACGTGCTCTCCGATGCACGGGTGAATCAATCACCAACTTCCAGACTACGGGCTGCTTTTTGAGCAGCCCGTGGGTCAAGAAAACCCACAAAGCGATTTCGGCCCGACCCGGAAATCAAACCCAAGACCTCGAGAACAGCAGCCGCGTTTGCGACCACTAGACCAACGAGGTACCCACTACTTTGTAATAGGTTATAATGTGCCTTTCTAATTGTTTTGATACAACTATTAATCTATACATACATACATATAATAAATCTGTAGAAAAGTAATTTTTGTACATTGAAGAAATTGACAAAAAAAATAGCCAGCATTTTAAAGGATAACTAACAGAACCCATTTCCATCATTTTTGTCATTTTTGTCTGTTTGTCTGTTTATCTGTTTGTATGTTCGCGATTCACGTAAAATCTACGAATTAAATACAGACAATGCTTATATACAAAAATTCTACGTAACTTGGGGTATTACTTAATTTTTGTTTCATCGAAATCGATTCACTCTATCAAAAGATATGATTAATTTTGTGAATTCAAGATGTAAAATATTACGACACGCAATCTATTTGTCAAAACTGTACATTTGAATGTTGTAATTATATTAGTTGATCGGCCTATTATTAATCTTTACACAAAAAATCACACATTTGTAAGTAACTTCGGAAGAAAAAAAAAATATGAAAATTTTGTTTAGCCAAGGTAGTCAAAGTAGCTCCATCTGTGGTAAATAAAATACATCAAATTTGTCAAAGGAGCGAGGTGGTAAATGACAATATTACCATACATTATTTATAGAGGATTAGTATTTCAACAGGTGGAGTTGTGTATTTTCCGTAATTCACCATATTTTAACACGTAGTGTACCTAATTTTTCGATAGACATTTCAATAGTGTTTGTCAGTTTGCCGTGCCACATCAAAATCCAACTATAATTATTACCTTGATGAAAAGAAAATTAATAGTTCTCAGCCAAATTTAAAACGGTGCCATCTAAATTATTTTTTGAACATTATGTCAAAAATGATGACTTTAGTGGAACAATTAATTATCATTTAAACTTACAGATGGAGTTCATATCAGGATTTTTTCATAAACATAGTTTAGCTTAGGTGATCTTCACACTGCCCCGCATCACGCTGCATCTTGCGTGTCGACGCACCTACGCGCGTTCCTGCGGGAGTGCAGATCTGCATCATCGTGCGGATTTTTCATGCACTCACGCGCGTAGTTGCGTTTTGTTAATTCACGCACGGCGGCTCTCATCGAGTTCCATTTTCAAACATACACGTCACGCCCATTCAAAATCACGCGCGGCACTGCGGGATTCAGTGTGCCATACCATGCGTCTTGCCCCGCACCTACGCGCGGGGGTGCATGTTTCTCCGCGTGTATGCGCGTGATCCGCATAAACGCGCGTGGATGCATTTTCAGTGTGTTGGACTATGCGTGTTTTCCATACAAACGGAGATATTTACAAGCAACGGAAAAAAACGCATCCACGCGCTACGCTGCATCATGCGGGGCAGTGTGATAATCGCCTTATCTTCCACTAATGTGGTGGCCTTAAAACAAATTACTTTGAGTGAGTAGTATTAAGTAGACCTTAATTATTTTTTCTGATGCAAAATATGTAAACTTAATCCTAGAAGAAATGAGGATCTATCTCTCGCAAGCGCTGCTAAGCGTGAGGTAGGTAATGTAGGATTCTGTAGCTTTAAAAACAAGCCCAGATACAAAGTGCAGATAAGAAATGGGAGCTTTCTCTATTTAATACCATACACACGTAAAATGCTTTATGCGTCTGAAAACGTACAAATTACGCGCCGCATACCAGAGACATGCTTACTTTCAACTTCTGATCGCAAATACACTGTTCACGATTACGAACAGTCTCAGTAAGACCCGAGCCAAGTCTAAAAAACACCTTTTATATAAAACTACGTTTGATGTCATTTAATCACAAAGACAGAATTGTTCTCTGTTGCAAATCCTATCCACCTATATCCTATCCTAATCCAGAATGCATTGCAGGTGTGCATTGCACAAAAACCAATGGTATCCTATTCGAGAAGTCAAAAGAGTTGACCTGCCAACGTCAGCTTCTGCGCTAAGCAAGTGTTCTTAATAGTACCATCAGAATTACATTCATTATTGAACTAGCTTTTGCCCGCGACTTCGTTCGCGTGGAATAGTGACTTCCGGCAGATTTTTGGTTTTACCCACATAGTTCCCGATCTCGCGGGATTTTTGAGACGTTCCCGCTCCCGCAGGATTTTTGGGATAAAAACTATCCTATGTCCTTTCTCGAGTTCCAAACTATGTCTGTACCAAATCGACAAATACAACGGAACCAAATTAGAATTTACGAAACAGGACCAATTCACATAAACGACCATACAACCGACAATACAATTATTTTTCCACGACGGTACCGAAGCGCTCGGCCGATAACCAACCAAATGCGTGTAACGAAACCATAGCGCGATCTATTTCGATCCCAACGCCATCTATCGAGCATAGTGACAACTCGGATTATTTATCTATACTCCGTTCGGGCATTTTCTTTGTACTAAAAGTAGTATTATATTGTTATTATTTTTTTCATACCTTTTTACTATTTATTTACTTTTTTCCGATGAATTAAAACAACATGAACCGAACTCGTGTAACGATCGACACAATTGCGCGTAGTACTAATAGAATTATCTATACTCCGTTAGAGCATTTTCTTTGTAGTAAAACTTTTATTATATTAATATTAATTTTTTTACACCTTTTTACTGTTTATTTACATTTTTCTGATGGATTTTCCGATGAATTAAAACAATAACATGAACCGAACACGTGTAATGACACCATTGCGCGATTAACGCCATCTATCTACGGAGCATAGGAACAGCATTTCGACATTTGACCAATAGATGGCACTGTATGTCCGTAATAAATTTTATTTTTTATTTTTATTTTTTGTAATAAAAACTATCCTATGTCCTTTCTCAAGTTTCAAACTATGTCTGTACCAAATTTCACACAAATCGGTTCAGTAGTTTAGGCGTGAAGAAAAGACAGACAGACAGACAGACAGACAGACAGACAGACAGACAGACAGACAGACAGAGTTACTTTCGCATTTATAATATTAGTTTGGATGAGGTGAATAAATTTTCAGAAACCACAATAACAGTAGGAGCCAAAGCGTATTATCGCTTCATAGAGCTCTGATTGGCCCCAGGTGACCAAGTCAGGTCTGATTATTTTGTTCGTTCATCAGATCTTTGAAAGTGTTTCGGTGGATACTTACTGTCGTCCTGTTTACGTGTGACACAAAATATGGTATATAAACGTCCTCCGCAAGAGCGAAATTTTCCCGGTGTGCGGTAGTGACGCACAGTATATACAACACTTATGTTTCTTTTGATTTGCTGGCTCCACCAAGAAATGACAAATTGCGAGCGTACATTTTGAAAATCTTGGCAAAACTGCAGGTTTCAAGTACGAACACATGAAGTGGACTCTCACAGATACGTACATTTTGCCTATTCGTGAACTAATGCAAACATTTCGGTGGAGTCCCGGCTTAGGCCACCACATTAGGCGTGCGCGATCCTCGGGCGTGTGAGTAGCGCGGGTGCCGCGCGTGCGTCGCGAGCGCGTTGCGTGAGCGTCGCGTTTTGCTCCTGCGGCATTTGCAGCGCGCTCGTGGCGCGCACGCGCCGCTCTCCTTGACGTTTAACTGCTAAGGCGTTTAGCGGGCGGCGGGGATAGCGGGCGAAGGGGTAAGAAAGCAACTCGAGCGCCGCGTGCTCGCCGCGAGCGCGTCGCTTGCACTCTTCACACATGCCGCATGGCAGCAAAACGCGACGTTCACGCAGCGCGCTCGCGACGCCCGCGCTACTCACACGCCCGAGGATCGCGCACGCCTAATGTGGGGTCAGCCTTACCATAGTAAGTAAGTGAAACTATCCTACCCTATGCGCCTGCTGATGATGATGACTCATTTTATCATCCATCCAGCTATTCCCCAACTATGTTGGTGTTGGCTTCCAGTCACCGAATCTACCTATCTTCAATACAGTCAACTACACAAGACGATATCCATGGTAAGACTGACAGACTTTCTGGCTTCTGATTAGTCGCAGCAGCTGCAGAAAATGTACAAATGACAGCTTTGTCAGACTCAAAGCATATAGACATAGATTATAGCTGTTTCCTGTGAAAATTACTGACGCACCATACGTAATAATTTTCCAAATTGGCTGACTAGATCCAGAGATATTCACAACGTCACAAACTTTACTTCTTTTGTTTAGATAAATGGTCACATCCACAACACAACCTTGATCAATGAATCTATGCGACTGCTAAGTGTTAATCCTAATTATGCTGTCACGTGAAAGAATGTACCTACGGGATAAGTAGTATTTTGACTATTCTATATTGCCCACGCAGACGAAGTTGCGGGCAACAGCTAGTTGATAATATAAATGTACTAAACTAGAACAACCCTTATCTTCTAAATTAAATATATTACTATTACTATTTTCTAAAATATGCTTTAACCATAAAACTTTTTCTGAACCTTTAACATAAACACATTTATCTCTTAATATATCGAAAACCAAAGTCTGGTAATAGGAATAAGGTACAAATCCTTCACTCCAATATATCTTTTTGTTACGTTGAATCCAAAGAACTGTCTTCTTTTCAGAGTCCGTTAAATTTTTAAATGGAAATGGCGGCTTAACTAAAAACACTTGTAATTTTTTGTTACACAAGATAGCGATTTCTTTTAATATAAATTCACTAGCTTTTGCCCGCGACTTCGTTCGCGTGGAATAGTGACTTCCGGCAGATTTTTGGTTTTACCCACATAGTTCCCGATCTCGCGGGATTTTTGAGACGTTCCCGCTCCCGCAGGATTTTTGGGATAAAAACTATCCTATGTCCTTTCTCGAGTTCCAAACTATGTCTGTACCAAATCGACAAATACAACGGAACCAAATTAGAATTTACGAAACAGGACCAATTCACATAAACGACCATACAACCGACAATACAATTATTTTTCCACGACGGTACCGAAGCGCTCGGCCGATAACCAACCAAATGCGTGTAACGAAACCATAGCGCGATCTATTTCGATCCCAACGCCATCTATCGAGCATAGTGACAACTCGGATTATTTATCTATACTCCGTTCGGGCATTTTCTTTGTACTAAAAGTAGTATTATATTGTTATTATTTTTTTCATACCTTTTTACTATTTATTTACTTTTTTCCGATGAATTAAAACAACATGAACCGAACTCGTGTAACGATCGACACAATTGCGCGTAGTACTAATAGAATTATCTATACTCCGTTAGAGCATTTTCTTTGTAGTAAAACTTTTATTATGTTAATATTAATTTTTTTACACCTTTTTACTGTTTATTTACATTTTTCTGATGGATTTTCCGATGAATTAAAACAATAACATGAACCGAACACGTGTAATGACACCATTGCGCGATTAACGCCATCTATCTACGGAGCATAGGAACAGCATTTCGACATTTGACCAATAGATGGCACTGTATGTCCGTAATAAATTTTATTTTTTATTTTTATTTTTTGTAATAAAAACTATCCTATGTCCTTTCTCAAGTTTCAAACTATGTCTGTACCAAATTTCACACAAATCGGTTCAGTAGTTTAGGCGTGAAGAAAAGACAGACAGACAGACAGACAGACAGACAGACAGACAGACAGACAGACAGAGTTACTTTCGCATTTATAATATTAGTTTGGATTTGCTTCTGTTCTAAATCCCTGAATATCAACAACAGCAATCATGATAACCTGCGCACTATGTTGCTGAGAGGTTTGTATTCCACAAGTCGATCGTTTATAATTAAACAATACGCAGTTGTTTTATCTGGTATTGGTGTGGAACATTCAACTTCTAACCGCACGTCCACTGGACCGGTTTTTAAACTATCGTTTTGTCTTGAGCAATCCAAGATGAAAAGGGGGGCCTTTTCTTTAAAATCTGTTAGATCTAGCAATGGGTTTACAGGACTGTTGTAGTACGACTGACGAAATTTCACATACATATCATATAATATACTGTACTTGTTCTCAAAAAACTTTAAACTCAAAGGTTCGTAGGGATAATATTGCGAATTCAAAAAGAGTGTTACGTTGGTCACTTCACAATGATCGAATAGTGAACTGTCTTTAGTCCTATTATTTCTCCTATTAGTTTGCAAGCAAAATATAATATATCTAGGCTTTTCCAATTGTGAAGCTGTTTTAACTGACCAAGAATGCTTTGTAGTTTTAGGTAGCAAGGGATACTCATATAAATCCCAATTTCTAAAAGCCATCTGAATAGGTCTATCTCTTTCTAAATGTTGTAAAAGCGTTAGTCGTTCTCGATCTGACACTTTTATATGTCGCACCCTCTACTGAACTCTTTGTATACCTATTTGAAAATTAACAACATCATCAGTAAGGATAACACTATTTAAGTTAGAGTTACTTCTACTCAAAATAAGTTCATGTTTACAATTTATCACAATTTCATTGTAATCTTCTGCAAACCCTAAAACCTTATTCAATGGTATCACAGCACTAAAATGTCCATCACTTTGGAATCCCGCTAATTTCCAACCCCATAAAGCCGCAACTTTATTTTCTGCTTCATTTAATGAAATGTATGATTTTATTGTTGACGTAATTCCCGAATTTTTAATACGGTCTATTTCGATACCATTCATTTCGTATCTGATGTCTTGAAACAAAGACAAAACAGGGTTATTAGTGAACATAACAGTTTTCTTGATCGTATTCCCATCTTTACCGAACAGCCTTGCCTGTCCTTCGATGTAAATTGAACTGGCTGATGGTAGCACGTATATGTCTTGCTGATGTATGGGGATTCTGATTTTATCGTTTTCTCTAAAGCTGTTATTGTAGGGATTGTATGTATGGATTTCATAACTTTCAATCGAACTGTCGAAATGCGGTAATTCAGTTATCTGTAGCATATTCATACTTTAAACCCAAGGGCTTTAAGAAAGTCTTTATTTGCTTTTGTCAGTTTCTTAATTTTTGTATTACGTCCTTGCACCTTAGCGGTCGCAGAAGAAATAAACCGATTTATTTTCATTCCAGTGTTTTTATAATATACTATCATTTTGATTTTCTTAAGTGCAGACGTAACTGAATATATTCTTCTTTGAAGTTAATACAGTGACCAAATTGATCAACAATCTTAACAGATATGGATGAAATTATATTTTTGTTCACTGGAAAGTAAATAACGTTTTGTGGTATCTCTATATAATCATGACTAAGCGAAGTATCTGATACAAATTCATGAATAAAATGTGTTGGTAATCCGTTGCAGTATGAACCGTACACAAGATCACATTCAATTTTGATCACGGACAGAGTGCTAGTTTTAATCGGAATATCTGGTCTTGAATTCAATACTGAAAAGTATAGTAAACCGCACTCGTATTGATCAGATAATTGAAAAGGTGGTTGAAAATACGAGACCAGTTCTGATGTATTTCCAGAGATGGTAACCGTAGTAGACATGCTTATATACTGGACTGTTATGAAAGATCCCGTTTATTTTATTGCTTTGTTGACCAAAAATTGTTTAAAAAGTGTATACAAAGATGCCCGCAATTAAAGGGATGGTCACGTTGTATATTTTCATAATTGTGGTTCACTTTAGAACCCACATATTTTATAAATTCCTTTGGTGGATTAAGATTTCCGTAACTATCAAAATACTCAATGTAATCTTCGTATTTTGCATAGGCTACCCAATGAGAGCCAGAGTTTTTAGAGCTATCTAAATTAATAACACCACATTCTTTTTTGAAGGGGTATTTAGGGAGCTCATCTCTCATAAAGACATCTCTAAAATATGGGATGCTATTTCCATACTTTAAAATTTCCAAGTTAGTTAAAGCGCGATTGGGTAGCCTAGTCTTAGTTTTTTTCTTTTGATATGAATATTCCAAACCCATCTTTATGTGGTTTAAGGTGTAGCCCTTTTCCTATGCAAAGAGCCTCCATTTTTTCATTATGTCTCTTTGACTCAGCTAACAGTTTTTTAGCCATCTTGAATTCATTTATGGTTTTAGCAATGCCAGCTGCACCACCTGCTAGAGCTCCAGCAGCAGATAATCCCGCAAATATTGGAATCAAAGGTAGCACTCCACCTGTTCGTGGTATAGGAATGACTCGAGGAAGTTTGATGGATGAATTATCAGCTAATTCTCTGGCAGCAGCCATAGCTAATTCTATCGCTGCTTTTTTGCATTTTAGTTTTAATTTTTTGATTTGTTTTTTCGTTTTGGTAATAACGCTTTTAAATTTATTTTTTAATCCTTTTCCAGTTGTATCTTTTTGAGAACACTTGTTGCTACATTTCTTTAGACCAGAACCAGTTTTAATTTTCATTGACATAGCGTTGCGTACTAAGCGTGCCGCGAGTTTTTCACCTGGACTTGCATCCAAGGCAGCTGCTCGTTTTTTCGCCATATTTAACAAAGTTAAATCTGCCTTGTGTGCGATCCTCTAAGTTTGATGACTTGTGATACGCAATGTCGTGCTCCTTGCAATACTCGTCTAATTTATTAATACCTTTATCTCCACGTCTAAGTCTTTTAATTATGTTTGTGCCAGGCCCACAATATTTATAGCCTGGTAAATGTAACTCAAACGGTAAATTATTTATTATCCAATTGAGAAGACTGCTCTCTCCAATACACATCATAAGACTGATAAGTTATGAATTGAACACTTAATAAATAGTGTTGTTAAGTGAATTAATTTGTTACAATTGATTCGACTTTTCAATCCAGCTATTCTCAGAAGAAGGTAGACCTAACCATTTCACTAAAACTTTATTTCCTTTACTTCTTAGAACTTTCTCTACTAGATATACATTGGAATGTTTCGTTTTTTGAAGCTCTTGTGCATAAAATGCACCTAAAATAGGTTGACCTCTAATTGTATCTTCAATTAAATATGTAACAGGAGTTGTATTTTGTATTTTTTTTATTTTTAATATTTCTGTTGACCAGTTGGGTGTATATCCTTTTTCAACTTACTTTTTGTATTTTCATTTTGTTACTAAACTTATATATCTTTCCAATATATGTTTTTTATTTTTACTATTTACACTTGCAGGAATTTCATCAATTGTGCGATGATGAGTGTGATTATATTTATAAACAACATTATCAAGAGTGTTATCTACCCATTTATAGTTACCTTTTAAATTAAATTCTTTATACAGATTAGATTTTATATGAACTGAGATTTTATGACTGAGATTTTATATTATATATGAACTTATCGTGGACAGCTCAAATCAACGAAGTTAGTCGCAAAGTTTACTGCACTTTCCATGCGCTGAAATGCCTCCAATACTTTTTGCCATTGAAAACCAAAATATCTCTTGCTCAGACTCTCATCCAACCCATCATAGATTATGCTGACGTCTGTTATCTGGATGCCACTGAGGAGCTGTTAAATAAACTTGAGCGCTTGCAAAATCTTTGTATACGTTTTGTTTTCAATCTTAAAAAGTATGATCATGTTTCTCACTTTCGCAAGGAACTCAAGTGGCTCCCAATCCGTCTTCGCAGGAACACTCGCATTTTGTGTCTTCTTTTTAATATCCTGTTTAATCCTAAATCTCCATCTTACCTGCGGGAACGTTTCTCCTTTCTCCGCTCACCTGATGCGTCCTGCAGGACACATCTCAAATCCCTTCTTAAAATCCCTTCCCACTCCACTGACTTCTACTCCTATTCTTTCACCGTGCACGCTGTACGGCTGTGGAATAAGTTACCGCCTGAGGTGAGGAGCTGCCAGACTGTTGCTGTGTTTAAACGCAAGTTGAAAGAACACTATCTTTCCTCTCTGTCATAGATGCATATAGTATTTATTGTATTTATATTTATATATATTATTGGGATAAATTGTAATTGCCGATGGTAAACAAGTGACGTCATCTGACACCTTCTATAAATAGAGCATTGTGGGTGTGTTTTGGTCATTTGCTCGTTGGCTTTCGAA
This sequence comes from Helicoverpa assulta, assembly GCA_963856015.1. Lineage (NCBI taxonomy): Eukaryota > Metazoa > Arthropoda > Insecta > Lepidoptera > Noctuidae > Helicoverpa > Helicoverpa assulta. The sequence continues at coordinate 11,403,949 of CAWLCW010000001.1, read as the reverse complement.
CGGATAGGTCGTCAGGTGTTCGGCGCTGTTTGCTATCGTGCATATTTAGTAATTTACTTATAAATTAACGGTTGTTTGTAAATGTGATTATCTTGTGTTCTATTAAAGTGTGTGAATCAAAGTTTAAATATTTAGAGGTTAGAATAAAAGTTTAGTTTTCTGTAAAATTGTTTTTTTTCTTAATTAATTTCCCTTCTGATTGTTAAAATCAGAAGTGGGATTAGCCCGTGCCCATTTTCAAATAAAAACAACCGTTAATTTTAAAAAAATGCCGCGATCTAATCGTTCGCGTAGCAGCTCTGAGGAAGCTTCATCTCATAGAACGCATAAAAGGCATAGCAGATCGCGCCGACGCCATCGTGTTTCAAAGCAGCGTCGCTCTCGGTCCCGTAGTCGCGATAGTTCCATAAAACAGGCGTTGAGTGCAATTGTGTCGCGATTAAATGCAATTGAAGACAGTACCGCGAGTAGATCACATACACCAGTGCCGCCGAACCGTGCCATCACACCTCAACGTGATAACCTTGGCAATGAAGTGCCAAACGCAGCAAAGTTGCTGACGGACGCATTAGCTACTATCGGAAGTAAGCCGCATAATTATTACGTGTCAAACTTCGATCCTGCTGTCCACGATTTTGAGGTGTGGTGTAACGAGGTGGAGCGTGCCAGGTTAGTGAATCATTGGTCTGATTTAGAGTGTTTATCGCGGGTTGCTAACTGCCTCAAAGGGGACGCTAAGACGTGGCTGAATGAGTGGACGACAAATGATCGTTCATGGTCAAATTTTTCGAAAGATTTCAAGTCCCTTTGTCCGCGGAAACAAGATTATGCCAATATACTCTTCGACGTCATGAATACCACGTCTGATAGGTATTCAACGTTTGCGGAATATGCTCGACGTTCCTTATTACGACTTCGCATTATTAAAGGCTTAAGTGATGACTTAATGGTCCAAATTATCATACGTGGTATCAATGATGCTCAGGTACGCGCGGCTGCCGCAAATGCGGACCTTACGGTCGAAACTATAGTTTCGTTTTTAGCTATTTATGTAAAGCCTGGACGTACCAAAGACTATCCTCGCCGGCCTGCTAACACTTCAGTCAATAAACGTCCTAATGATCAATCCGCCGGTAAGTGTTACACGTGCGGCCAGGCTGGACATAAAAGCTTTAACTGTACCAAAAAGCGTAAATATTCTGATAACAGTAATACAAAACTGACTTGTTCGTTTTGCAAAAAGAATGGACACAAAGAGAGTGAATGTTTTGCTAAGGCGCGAACTGAGGCACAACTAACAACCAGAAAAAGGTCAACCTTTGTAGGGAGATATCTAACGCTTCCCGTAATAGTTCTAAAGTTGAGTTTGTTTGTCAAAGTTATGCCTCGAATTTATTTCTTTGAAAGCTTAAAGCTTTTCAGATTTTGATGGTCAGAAGTAGCCGAGCGAAACGTATCTCGTGAGTGCTTGTTCGCAGAGTTGTACACGAAAATATGTAGCGGCGGTGTCGCAGCAAACCAGCGCTGTTGTACCGGTGCGGCTGGTCTTAGCACCAGCGCCGCTGTGTGGGTGCTGCTGGTGGCGGCACGAGCGCTGCTAAGCCGGTGCTGCTGGTGGCGGCACGACCGCTGCTGAGCCGGTGCTGCTGGTGGCGGCACGAGCTCTGCTGAGCCGGTGCTGCTGGTGGCGGCACGAGTGCTGCTGAGTCGGTGCTGCTGGCAGATTGCTGTCGTAGCTTGCCATGATGACGTCAGTGTGGCGTTAAAAGAAGACTGGACTCTCGTGGTGGAGTAGCTGCCGAGTCGAGTGGACACTGTGGTCTGCTCAGCCTTATTGAAAGTTGAGAGCACGCTAGTGGTGCTGATGTGTCGGGCCACTGATTGAGTTGGTATTGTTGCGATAATCCAACAAGAGAATACGCTGCATTATATGTCACGTTGTTTCACTTTAACTGATTCTGTCATTCACGATGCACTGAATTTTATCTTTATTCGTGTAAAGTCTGAAGTATTTGTTCTTAATAACATTTTTCTATAGACCTTTGCACGGGGGCGCTTGAGTGCACGCTTGCGCCCACGGTATAACTAACAAGTAAAAGTAAATTTAATTCCTTCTTACATTTTTCTTACATGATATATGCTTCAGTCTTATACACGGAACTAAGTCAATAATTTACATGATTTCTTTATATGCTGTAAGTGTGTTTTTATGTGGCAGGTATGGTGTGAACTTGTGATGAGTATGCACGTGAGATGGAAAACAATTCCCGGGTGGATAGAATCTTCAACCGGTCGTGCACCTCAAGCTGGGTGAACAGACACGTTTTTAACGTGTATTGGACTTAGTGTCCTGCAGACACATATGTTGGATATGTGTATAGGCACATAGGTAGCCTGGTAGACACGTTTTTGACGTGTATTGGACTTAGTGTCCTGCAGACACATATGTTGGATATGTGTATAGGCACATAGGTAGCCTGGTAGACACGTTTTTGACGTGTATTGGACTTAGTGTCCTGCAGACACATATGTTGGATATGTGTATAGGCACATAGGTAGCCTGGTAGACACGTTTTTGACGTGTATTGGACTTAGTGTCCTGCAGACACATATGTTGGATATGTGTATAGATACATAGGTAGCCTGGCAGACACGTTTTTAACGTGTATTGGACTTAGTGTCCTGCAGACACATATGTTGGATATGTGTATAGGCACATAGGTAGCCTGGTAGACACGTTTTTGACGTGTATTGGACTTAGTGTCCTGCAGACACATATGTTGGATATGTGTATAGGCACATAGGTAGCCTGGTAGACACGTTTTTGACGTGTATTGGACTTAGTGTCCTGCAGACACATATGTTGGATATGTGTATAGGTACATAGGTAGCCTGGCAGACACGTTTTTAACGTGTATTGGACTTAGTGTCCTGCAGACACATATATTGGATATGTGTATAGGCACATAGCCTAGCAGACATGTTAATTAACGTGTATTGAAGTCTCCTTCGGACTCTTACGTAGTTACATAGTGTGAGCCAATGTGTCTGATGATGTATGTTTTGAGGACAAATGTACTTGCTTAGGAGAGTGATTCATTGAATGAGGGCCTTGAATGCGAGATGGATGAAAGAAGAGTTGTTTTTTTTTTTAGTATTTGTATGTGTACCACAACTAATATGTCTGCAATCTTATTTCTTTAAGATACTGACGACGAAGATGGTGATGGCGATGAGGCTGGTCCATCTTCCGTGGCCCCTGCAGTACCTAACGATGAGTGACAATGGAGGATGTGCCCCGAGGACGGCGCACGGTCAGGAGAGGCCGTATTGGAATAAATTGTAATTGCCGATGGTAAACAAGTGACGTCATCTGACACCTTCTATAAATAGAGCATTGTGGGTGTGTTTTGGTCATTTGCTCGTTGGCTTTCGAACGGATAGGTCGTCAGGTGTTCGGCGCTGTTTGCTATCGTGCATATTTAGTAATTTACTTATAAACTAGCTCCTGCCAGCGACTTCGTCCGCGTTAGATTTGGACTTTGTGCAAAGAGAGGCTATCGAGAGTTAAACGTGTTATTGTGAGCCAACCATAAAAGATAGACATATACTGTCAAGGTATATTTTTTACATAATTTTAAGGAGAAAATTTCCGTCATACATTGTTTCTGTGTAACTTTAACCATTAAGGCTGCACACGCGACGGAAGCATAAAAAATGGAGTAACTTCTCCCGTTTTCCCAACATTTACCTTCACTGCTCTGCTCCTATTGACCGTAGCGTGATGAAAAGTATCCTATAACCTGCCCAGGAATACGAAGAATCATTGTACCAAGTTTCATTGAAATCCGTCCAGTAGTTTTCGTTTCCATAACGAACATACAGACAGACAGACAGACAGACAGACAAAAAATTTACTGATTGCATTTTTAGCATCAGTATCGATCACTAATGACCCCTTTATAGTTATTTTGGAAATATATTCAATGTACAGAATTGACCTCTCTACAGATTTATTATAAGTATAGATTAACGGTTGTTTGTAAATGTGATTATCTTGTGTTCTATTAAAGTGTGTGAATCAAAGTTTAAATATTTAGAGGTTAGAATAAAAGTTTAGTTTTCTGTAAAATTGTTTTTTTTCTTAATTAATTTCCCTTCTGATTGTTAAAAATATGTATTTAAGTAGTTTATGTTAGTGATTATATATTGGTTATATCTTCTTTCTTTTTACACTGTCTATCTGTACCTATCTCTTTTATTCTAACTCTCCCATAACGGGCCTGCTGGAAGAAATTTCTTTAGAGATAAGCTGTGCCCTTGTACAATTGTTTCTTTTACTTATTCTTGTTTGTGTTTTATGTGTACAAAACTATTAAAAAAAAAAAAAAAAAAAAAATTTTAGTGTTCGGATAAATCTCTCAACAATTGAAGCTTTTTTTGTTGAAAATGTTGAATAATGATTAATATGATAAGATTTCATAAGTGATTTAAATGTATTGTTATAAAACTCAGTCCCATTATCAGTTTGCAGATTTTTAGGCACACGTCCTTGGTTTAATAACGTCTTGAAAGTATTACTAACAACATCTTTGGTCTTACATTTCAAAGGAAAGGCCCATGCGTATTTCGAAAATGTATCAATAACGGCGAGAATAAATCTAAATTTTTTATTTTCCTTAGAAATTGATTGCATTTCTATTTAATCCGCTTGCCATAGATCATCTATATCTTTCGTGATAACGTGTCTTCGTGAAAAGTTTACTCTAGCATTTTTATGAATTTCGTTGACCACATCGGCTTTACTCATGTTTATTTTTTTCTAGTTTTAATATCTCTCTCTTAACAAGTTTAATGTGATACTGAATAAAAGGCACCTTACTTTTACTATTTATTCTTTAATAATGTCTGCTTCCTTTAATTCTTCAATTATTGAAAAAAAATCATTATCATGGTTTGTGTTGCCAGCATCTCTTGATGCAACTAATAACTGCAATCTCTCAACCAGTTCATTTGGGTCATCCCAATAAACTAAATCTGTGTTCTTTTTGTATTTCTTGAGCTTTGGCGACTTTCCTCCTTGTTTAATGGGAGTTTTATCATTTGATATGACGGAAAGCAGTGGTTTGATGATTGCACGATATTTTGTTCCTTTATCTCCTCTTATTTGACCATTAGGATTAAAATCTCTTTTGTGTGCATTTGTAAAATGCAACATATCCTTATAGACAAGCTTATCTCTCTCAGATATCAATTTTAAATCCGGTTTTCTTCGAAGTAAAAGTTCTTTTAGACCAGGGGTTAAATTATAGGCTCTGTCGTCGATTTTAACCATAATTACATTATCGTTATTCAAGTTTTCCGTTTTAGAAAAGGATACTATTGAATTGCCCATCCATAATTTTTTATTTTCACTTCTTATCCCGAAAGGTAGGTCCTATATTTACACCATCATAAATATCATGGATATCATGCCCTTCTAATGAAATTTCTAGGTCATCTGGTGCCCCCATTTTAGGCGACTTTTCAAATAATAGTTCAGAATCTTGTTTAGGATCGTAACAGTCTTCAAACTTTGCAAATGAGCTAGTATTATTGTCATTAGATTCAATGCTGTCATTATTACTGAAAGTTGTATTTTCCACATTCCTATTTTTAGGGTTCCGTACCTCAAAAGGAAAAAACGGAACCCTTATAGGATCACTTTGTTGTCCGTCTGTCTGTCTGTCTGTCTGTCTGTCTGCCTGTCAAGACCCTTTATCTCAAGAACGCGTGGACGTATCAAGCTGAAATTTACAAGAAATACTTAGGTCTATTGTCCCTTTAAGCTGTGAAAAAATCAAACTTCTAAGCCAAGCCAATCAAGAGATACAGCCGATTATGTCGATATTTTCAACAAATTTTCGACACTCGCAAAGGAATCAAAACCTACAGGATACTTCCCGTAAACTCAGAATCTTGACATTTGGCATGAAGCATTGTCATATAATGCAAATATAGGAAAAATTGCGACAGTCACATTTTTTTAGTTATACAAGCTGTTGATTTGCAGCCATGCCATAGTCAAGGACGTAATTAAACTAATGATTCTCAACCCAAATCAACAAAAAAATTGGTATTTTTTTTTTTTTTTTTTTCGGAAATCCGTCAATGTCATCTAGCCGTATTTAAACTTGGCGCGTGTGTTACTGGCCTTAAAACCATGCTGCGCCCTCACACAAACGCAAACACAAAGCATACGCAGCGATCATTCATAAAATTGGATTACTTCCGAAATACTATGACATTACAATGACAAAAAAAGCAGTGCATATTAGCTATTTCCCGTCTACTGTAATTCCAATCGATTATTTACGTATTTTATGTCCTCCTCCTGAAGTATGGCACAAATGCAATTCAACACCTTGTATATTATAGAGGAACCGGACGACGATGATTATACTGAGAAAGTAGTTTTGCGTATAGTTTAAGTTCTTTCAATACGCTGTCGGCATGACGACCGGCGTTCCGCAGTTGCGCAAATTGCGCAAAACTGTGCAAACATTCACATAATTATACACACATTACTTTAACGCTTAATCCTTCTCCGTGTGAGAGGAGGCCTGTGCCCAGCAGTGGGACGATAAAAAAAGGCTGTAACAGTAACAGAAAGAAAGAAAGAAAGAAAATCCATTTATTATCGCAAACGACGCAAATACAATAAAACAAATAAAACTAATTACAGAACAAACATTTAAATACACTGCATTTGCGCCACCTTGCGAAAAAGGGACAGCGCTCAGCATAAATGCTGTGCCTCGCGCACGCAGGCACGAGACAACAGCGCTGGTTTTCAGCGCTGACCCGCGTGTCCTTGCCTCGGAAATTTAATAAGTTCCGAGACAACCCTGGACATGCTTAACTCTGTTTCGGCAAGGGACATCATTAAAAACATGAATACAAATTATACAAAGTATTACGAAAAAGTTTAACAAAAAAATAAAATAAAAATAAAAACAAAAGTATGATTACAAAAGAAAAAAAAAATACAAAAAAGACAGACAAAATTAATTAAAAAAACAAAAACAACCAAACCACAGACAGCGCGGCACTATGTTGTGTTTTGTCTGTGGCGCGGCGCGGCAATGATAAGTGTGAAGTGTCAAATGTGTTGAATTTATTTATTGTGAATACAGAGTATAGTAATAGATTGGGAAGTGATTGTGATGTAATGAAATGCAGTGTTTATGTTGTTGTTAAATGTGTGTATTATGTTGTGATGCTGCGTATGGATGTGCTATTGTGTAAGAAAGACGACCCACTGACCGAAATACGTTCATGTGGGGGTGTAAAACAAGTAGGCTATGGCCTCTTTAGCTATGGCTATCCGGTAACATAAGCGGGAGAACATACAGTACAATTTGTGCATAGCTTTCCATCGACACAAACCGAGGTAAGAAATGCTACAATTAACTAACTCTAAATAACCTAATATAGAAACAATGTCAATCAAAAATCCGAAAGAAAATAAGAATAATATAAAATAACCAGAAATTGCATTTATGTCAAAATTAATTAAATACTTATTGTTGCCTGTGAAACAGACAGGGGACAGCCAGACCGCTCCACAACAATGTAGGAGATCCAACCAAGGACTGTGGGCCATAACCTATAAGGTGAGCAACTATTTTTCCATACATTATTGAGATAGTTGTGCATCTAATAATGATTTTTTGAGATGGAATTTGAAGGATTGTATTGTTTTCAGGCCCCGTAAAGGTGGTGGGAGATCATTCCAGCAGTGTGTGGCTGCAAATCTGAAACTGCCCCTGAAAGCTGCAGTTCTGTGAGGTGGAACCTTCAGTGGAGCAACTTTAGAGCGAAGACCGTGTCTGTAGGATGTTTGTTTCCATGTGAGTTTTGCATACAAATAGTGTGGTTTATGGGTTGTAACTATACCAAACATGAGACAAGCAAGATGCAATTTCCGCCTGGCAGCCATTTTTAAGAATTTTATTTTATTTGTGTATGGTGTGACATGATGCCTGCGAGGGACTTTTATGCAGAATCGGACACATGCATTCTGTACACGCTGTATCAGCCTATCTGACCTAGCAAGCAGGCACGGCCCGTATACAGTATCGCAGTAATTTAGCTTGGATAAGACTAGCGTGTCTACAATTTGTTTCCTAAGAGGTAGACTTAGAAAGTTACGAATACTGTACAGTACCTTAAGCCTATAGAAGCAGTTTCTTACTACGTTGTTTAAATGAGCCTCAAAGCGCAGCTCCGAATCCAGGGTCAGGCCTAGGCTACACGCCTGTTGTACGCAATCAATTTTTTCCCCCTTGATTACTACTTCTGGCTTGGCAGATAATATGTTGGCAACTTGTTTTTTTGTGCCTAACACCATAAACTTGGATTTAAGGGGGTTAAGCAGCAAACAGTTCTCCCCCGACCAACACACTATCCTCTCCAGATCCTCATTTAATCTTTGAACTGCAGTTACCACATCATCCTCCTTGAAAGATGTGTACAGCTGGATATCATCCGCATACATGTGATACCTGCAGTTCATAAAACATTTAGCTACATCCGCGCTATAGAGGATGTACAGCAACGGGCCCAATATTGATCCTTGTGGAACTCCCCTAGACACTGGGAGTGGAGTGGACGAAATGGTAGTACCATCCTCTTTGTGGATTTGCACGAACTGGGACCTGCCGGTTAGATAGCTTTTAAACCAGTCCACTGCAGCTCCGTCAAAACCATAATAAGTTAATTTGGATAGCAGTAGACTGGTATTAATAGCATCAAAAGCTCGTGAAAAATCCAGTAGGACCAAGATCGACCCCTCCCCCCGGTCACGTGCCTCCAGAATGTTGCCCACTACATCCATTAAAGCGGTCGCAGTCCCTCTTCCCTTACGAAATCCTGACTGTAGCTCGGGTAGGATATTGTTTGTCTCCAGGTATTCCATTACCTGGAGGTAGACAACGCGCTCCAGAATTTTAGACAGGCAAGGCAGGATACTTATAGGCCTGAGGTCTTTCAAGTTTACCGGATCACCAGTTTTGGGTATAGGGCAAACGACAGCGCGTCGCCAAAGGCTAGGAAAAGTGCGAGTTGCTATGGACTTGTTGATGATATCAGTGATGGTTTGCAAGGTGTTTGGCAAAGTGAGGGTTAACATGTCAAGACTGATACCATCAACACCCCGAGCCTTTGACTCCAGACCTCTGATTATCCTCAGAACTGTTTCCTGGTTTGTGCCAGTAAGGGAGAACGTGGCTGAACTGTATCTGTGAGAGTTGAAAAAAATATTCAGCAAGATATTATCAGTAGAGTTCCCCGGAACACTCAAGAAGGCCGCGTTGATACTATCTGGATCGTCAAAATGACTCGGCAGCCGCTTATCTTTATGGTCAGGAAGAACATCAGATTTTAGATTCTGCCATAGTACTTTGGGATCTTTACTTTGCTCGTTGATGTTTTTAGTAAAGTATGCAGTCTTCTCCCTCAATAACGCGGCTGCCGCCTCATGTTTGAGATCCAGATAATACTGTTTGTGATGCGGTAGCTTGGTTTCATGACATCTCTGTCTAGCTTCATCTCGAAGCTTAAATATTTTGTGAATATTGTAAGTAATCCAGGGTGTAGGCCGCTTATAATAGGTTTTTGTCTTTAAGGGAGCATGGAGATCAAAAAGCTGAGTAATGTATGAATTAAGTGTATGTACCATGGTGTCAACATCGCCCATGTCTCCTATACCCGACCATGGTATCGCATCTAAGTCATTCAGGAAGTAATCTGGCAAGATGTCTGCGAGAGGACGAAACCTGACAGTCCTAGGTTTACATTTTGGTTTCCTGAATACAGTTTCACACGTAATGAAAGCGTGGTGTCCGAGCTCAGTGATGTGGTTCACAGTGACACTTCGCGTCGGAGCATCAGTGGCTATAATGTCGATCAGTGTACAGCTGTCGTTCACGAAATGTGTGGCCGTTGTGACTGTTTGTACCAGATTAAAATTTCTAAAAAAACCCATTAGCTGCCTAGACTTAATGCTGTTTGTATTTAACAAGTTGACGTTTAAGTCACCTAATAGTATGACATTGTCATATGGGGCTAGGGCACTGATACTGGCAGCCATGGCATCAAGGAAAAGCTCCAAGTCCTGCCAAGGCGGGCGGTATGCAGTCCCTATAAGTAGTTTTGTTTTATTCATAGTTAGGCCCAACCAGAGTTGCTCGACTGAAGGGTGCTCAGGATGAGCCTTAACTCGTGCATTAATGCCGTTCCTAATATAAAATGCAACTCCTCCGCCACGCCCACCTCGCGTAGACACAGGTCGTGGAATGTGTCTGAATTTATATCCAGAAACGCTGGGAGCTCGGTCCTCTTCCCCACTGCGTAACCATGTCTCATTTATGGCCATGATGTCCACAGAATGGTTACCCATGGCGATTAAAAACTCATCCTGATTAGTTCCAAGAGAGCCCGCATTAAATAGGCCAAACTTAATATTTTTACTGGGAGCCATAGGTGCTAAAAGGTGTAGCTGGACACGAAAGTATATAGATGATGTATGATAGTTCAGTGTGAGTTTTTATATGTATGTTATGTATAGTTTGTAAATAATTATGATAAGGTGTAAATATTCTAATAGTTTTTAAGTAATAATGATAAGGTGTAAATATTGCAAGTAAATTATTAGGATTAATTGAGTGTGTGAGTACTACTTGTAAGTGATTATGGTTGGGTGTAAATATAATGTGAGCTTTGTAATAACAGGTAAATATCATTAGTGTCAATAGTGTATGTGATAGTTGAATAGGTAGGATGTAACTTAGTGTGGCTGAAAAATATGCCCTTTGCGTTTGCCCGTGCTTTAGTGTGTGAAAAAGGTTGCTATACATATTTAAGACAGAGTGATAAAATTGGTGCAAATATACACAATAACATTTAGACCGTTTTTCCAGAGGCGGAAATGTGGGATAAGTCCTCCTCCGTGCGGATCCTCTGCGCCTTATCACCTGGAGCTTTCCTGACGAGGATGCGGCCCTGCTTGGTCCAGACAAATTTCCAGCCGAAGAGACCAGCAGCGTCCCGTGCCTTTCGAAACAGTAACTTTTACACATCAAGCTCATATACATTTACATTTAAGCTCATAAACAATTACATTTCTTCTATTCTTTGTAAATTGTCGCGTGTTTAAAGAGGAGGCAAGATGTCGTACTAATAGATATTAGGTTATATTTTTATTTATTTGACTGCCTCGTTGGTCTAGTGGTCGCAAGCGCGGCTGCTGTGCTCGAGGTCTCGGGTTCGATTCCCGGGTCGGGCCGAAATCGCTTTGTGGGTTTTCTTAATCTTTCACAAAGCAGCCCGTAGTCTGGAAGTTGGTGATTGATTCACCCGTGCATCGGAGAGCACGTAAATGTCGGTCCTGCGCCTGATCTCTTTCCGGTCGTGTCGGATTGCCGTCCCATCGGGTTATGAGAGTGAAGGAATAGGGAGTGCACCTGTGTCTGCGCAAATGCTCGTGCACTATAATATGTCCTGCGCAGCTGGCTGATCTCCTTATATGAGAACAGCCGCCGTGGCCGAAATCGGCCGTGGACGCCATTCATTATATTATATTAAAAATATTTTAATAAAACGAAACTTACTACCTTATTTCTCACGAACGAATAAAGGTATCAAATTGAAATTTATACCAAATACCTAGGTCTATTGTCCCTTTAAGTTATCGCGATCAAAAAATACAGCAGTTTATACTGACACCTTAGACGAATTTCCGTCACACGCTAGAGAATCAAAACCTACAAGGTACTTCCCGTGAACTCAGAATCTTGAAATTCGGCACGAAGCAACATTATATAGTATAGATAAAGGAAAAATTGCGAAAATGATAATTTGAAGTTACATAAAATATTAAAATATTATTTTTGCTTACATAACATAAAATATTTTTCTAATAATTATAAACTTACTACCTACCCTTTTTCACATGAACGCGTAGAGATAAGTATTAAAGATGAAATTCATATCAATATTAAAATATTATTTTTGCTTACATAAGATAAAATATTTTTTTAATAATTATAAACTTACTACCTACCCTGTTTCACATTAACGCGTAGAGATAAGTATTAAAGTTGAAATTCATATCAAACACTTCTTAAATCTAATTACCTCTAAACTGTGAAAAATTCTAAATCAACGCAAAAATTCAAAACGCTGAGGTAGGTACCTACCTAAGTTCAAATTGTATTTCATAATGTGCAATCATTGCGCAAACATTTTTCAGATGTCATAGTAGATCCTATTATTCATTCCTCACATGCAGCATTGTTTGTTGAAACCTGGGGATGTCGTAGAGACACTTTTGAACTTGATGGTTTTAATGAGGTGTGTAAATTAGATGGTCCAGCCATGTCTAATGCAAATCCAGGTTGGGGATCTATCGCGTATGTACGTCGCAATCTTAAGGATGCCGTTAGAGACGGATCTTGTGAAAGATATTATTTAAATAACCTAGACGCTGCAAACGGCCATTGTGGATGCTTGCATTTTGAAATCTTTAATGTCAGAGTGATAACTGTATATAGGTCACTATAATGTCAAATTAATGTTGCAATAGAGTGCATAAATACAGTAATATACGGCAGCAACTTCAATAGGTATAATTCATGTTCCCGTCTGATTATTGTGGGAGACATCAATATCGATTTTAGAATGAATCCCCAGAATTTATTTTCCACATATTTTTCATCCATAAACTTGTTTCCGTTAATAAACACTAGCACTACACGAAGTAATACAATTATAGATAACGTTTTTTCGAACTTTAATGTTCAATGTGATACAATTCACACCTTTTTCAGTCACCATTTACAGATTTGGTTCAAATTTAAGACATAATTAGTTATTTTCAATCAGATTTCTGAATGATGACTATAAAATGTTGTAAATAAATAACTTTAAAAGAACTTTTACAAGGTACTCGCCTACTATTTTAGTTATATTATAAAATAAAAAAATATTAACTATTTTGACTCTCACGAAATTACCATAACTATGATTGTTCTAAACTGAACGGTTTTCGCGAGAGTCACTTTTTATTTATACGGGATTTGTACGGAACCCTCGGTGTGCGAGCCCGACTCGCACTTGGCCGGTTTTTAGTATTAAATCATTCAAGCTAGTTTTATTAATTTCTTCAATCACTCCATTCTTATTTTATGTAAATGTTACCCAATATTTTTTATTTGCTATGTCCAAACACTACATTTATTTGTTTTATTTAGTATTCTGTCAATCATGCTTACTCAATATATTCATTCGTGTTCCTCATGTTTCATTTTCTTATTATTCAATCATTAAAGTTACTTTCATTCATTTTCTTCAATCATTCAATTCACAATTTATATGAATGTTATCTAATATTTTTTATCTTTATTTTCTAGGTCCAAACACACTGCTGACCATATTTTCCCTTCGGAGGACGAATCGTCGGACGGGGTGCAGATGAAGGTCAAGACAAAGGAGAACAAGAAACGTAAATCGTCGCCAACGCGCAGCCCCCACCCGTCTACCAGTAAGAAAGGCAAGACAGTTATTCGCCCCAATCCTCCTATTACCAAGTCTACGGCTGGCGAGGTGTTCGGGAGTGACAGCGACGACGACGCGGTAGACGCACCCGCGGAGAAGAAGCCTCCGATGATTTACTCCTATGTCACACGGAGACTGGCCAACGGTTTTTCTCGTCAAATAGATGAGAATAAAAAAGGTGCGTTCTACATAGAACTTAAAGTATGCAAGTGTGACGAGATAGAGCGGATTCAACCCGTGAATAGGTAGCGTCACTCGGTGATAACAATAAAAAATAAAACTGACGAAGATTCTGAATCGTGGAAGCACTTGAATGAATTCATTATAAGTACTAGGCGGGAGTTCAAACGAGTAATGCGATACCAGCAAGTTCAGATACTTATAATGATTTATACGAAACTAAGATCCCCGAACATGAATATGAAACGAATGTTATTGAGACTAATTGTTTATTAAAAAGATATTGCGAGAAATGTAAAATTGAGATCCCCGAACATAAATACAGATACCATAAAAGAACGAATATCCATAAATCAAATTGTTTAATAAAGTCAAATTTTGAAAATGTTGATATTTTGGGAACTCAGGCGTCCCCTTTGTTCGTCACAGAGAGGTCCGAATGAAAGTCATTAATTCATGTAACCGTGTATTTGACTGGCCGTCATCGATACATATATGATCACTGTACAAGTGATTAATACCACGGAGGAATAATATCTCACTCGAAGCCTATGTAATAAAGTATTAAGTACTATGTGCTCTCCAAGTGTCGAAACAATTTTCGAATCCGTTGGAAAAAGATTGTGTCATAGATAGATAAAACAAGTCTATGATGAAAACATGATTAAATTCTAGGGTTGCCAGCGCAGTGGCGTTCGGAAACGCCACACCACCCCCCCACGGAGAGGGATAACCCGATTACCTATTCATAATCGGGGTGTTCCTTAAATTTAACACGTCTACCGGACCGTGTAGTGTAGGGCAATTTATGAGCGTTTAGACTGGTGTCCCTGGACTTCTCATGCTCTTTTGGTCTCCTAGGGAGGTTAACGGTTGTGTGTGTCGTGGGTTCTGTGAACCTGTTACTGTGCTCGTCAGAAGTATGAGTTGCATGTTCCATGTGTGCCGGTTTCACGCGATCAATACTAACGGTCACAGTTTTGTGATTTACCTCTAGAGTAATGGTTTTTCCATCACTGGCGCGGCTGACAACGCGGTACGGTCCGGAATATGGCGGCTGTAGTGGTCGTCTAACGGAGTCGTCCCTGAGGAACACGTGCGTTGACAAGGAGAGGTCCTTGAATATAAATGTTGATGGCTCTGAATGCCGAGATGCAGGGATAGGTCGTATAGCAGACATTTTACGTCGAAGCTGTACAACAAAATCAGCAGGGTCTCCGTATTGGTCAGATTCATCTTTTTCGACGATCAACTCACCGGGCAGGCGAAGAGGTTCCCCGTACAACATTTCGGCGGCTGTGGCGTTCAGGTCTTCCTTAAACGCTGACCGCATGCCGAGGAGAACCAGAGGCAAGGAGCGGACCCATGAGTCCTGGTAACACATAATGGCCGCCTTTAACTGTCGATGGACCCGTTCAATCATACCATTGGCACAAGGGTGATAAGCTGTCGTCCTGATTCTGGTGGTGGCAAATTGTGCCATCAGGCGGCGAAATAAGTCAGACTCAAACTAAGTCCCTTGATCCGTGGTAACAACTGAAGGCACGCCGAAACGCGAAATCCATTCCCGGGTAAAGGTTTCTGCTACCTCTTCAGCGGTTATAGAACGCATTGGCCATACTTCTGGCCATTTTGTTACTCTGTCAATAGCAATCAGACAGTACCGATAGTCATTGCAGATCGGTAAAGGACCTACAATGTCTATGTGGACGTGTTTGAAACGAGCCTGAGGTAATGCAAAATTGCCAAGAGGGGACGAATTATGACGCGATACTTTACAACGTTGACACTCTAGGCATTGACGAGCCCACTGCTTGCAGTCCTTGTTGATGGAAGGCCAAACGTAGCGTTCAGTTACGAGGCGGGTGGAAGCTCGCGCACCAGGATGGCTTAAGCTATGTAGCTTATCAAACGTAGCTTTTCGGAAGGAAGGGGTCAAATAAGGACGAAGCTTGCCGGTAGACTTATCACATGTGATGATAAAGTTGGTTCCTGGAATGTTGACCTTGGTTAACTGCAGGCTAGAGCCTTGTTGAATTATGTTTGCTAATTCCTGGTCTGTATCCTGTGATTTTGCAAGCGTTTCCCAGTCCTGGTCGAGAGCAATGGCGTCAACGCGCGACATTGCGTCTGCAACAATATTGTCCTCTCCCTTTATGTATTTAATGTCTGTAGTGAATTGGCTTATAAACGACAATTGGTTTAATTGTGCTGGTGGCAGTTTTTCTCGACGCTGGAGGAAAGCGTACAGAAGCGGCTTGTGGTCTGTAAATATGGTTACGTGTTGAACCTCTAGGATGTGGCGGAAGTGCTGCACGCTTTCGTACACTGCCAATAGCTCCCGATAATAAGCCGGCCACTGTGCTTGTTGTTGGGTCAGCTTTTTGCTGAAAAAAGCAATGGGTACCCACTTGCCACTAACCTCTTGTTGGAGGCAGGATCCGATATGGACACTAGAGGCATCTGTAAACAATCCAAGAGGAGCATTGCTTACGGGATGATGCAATAGAGTAGCGGTGGCTAGACTCCTTTTACAGTCGTCTAGTTGCTGAAGCAGTTCGGGTGACCATGTAAATGGTTTTGCACCTTTGCCTTTAGTTGCAATAACCGCCTTTATGAGGGGCGCCTGAAACAATGCAGCTTTTGGAAGAAATCGCCGATAATAATTAAGCATTCCGAGAAAACGCCGCACACCCTAGACGGTTTTAGGGGGCGGAAAGTCGATGATGGTTTGCAGACGATCTTGGGGGGGTTTGGTGCCCTCGAGACTAATGTGAAATCCTAGAAATGTCACCTCACGTGCACCAAAAACACATTTGGAAGGATTTATCACCACACCATAGTCCCGTAACCGGCTGAAGAGAATCCGTAAATGCTCGCGATGATGGTCGGCGTCTGTGGAGTGGACGAGGATGTCATCTACGTACGGGAAACAGAAATCAAGGCCCCGTGTGACCTCGTCAATAAACCGCTGGAAGGTCTGGCCAGCATTGCGAAGGCCGAAGGTCATGAAGGGGAACTCGAAGAGGCCAAAGGGGGTAATAATGGCTGTCTTTGGGATGTCTTCCTCTGAAACCGGAATTTGGTGGTATGCCTTGACAAGATCAATTGTGCTGAAAATTTTGGAGCCTATGAGATTGTGGGTGAAGTCATTAATGTGCCGGACAGGATACCGGTCGGGTACAGTACGGGCGTTCAGGGCGCGGTAATCTCCGCAAGGACGCCAGGTGCTGTCTTTCTTTAGGGTCATATGAAGGGGAGATGACCACGCACTTTTGGATGGTCGGGCCGTGCCGGATAGAACCATTTCTTCAAATTCCTTCTTAGCAGACTTTAGTTTCTGAGGTGATAAACGGCGAGGACGACAAGAAATAGGAGGCCCGTCTGTTGTTTTAATGAAATGCACAGTATCATGCTTGATAGTCCTAGGGCAACCAGGAGGGTGAGTTATTTCTGGAAACTCATTAAGTAAATGACCAAAACCAGAATTTGAAGGAGCAACAGCTTTGACGCTAGGTTGTTCTGACATCGCGGTGGAGGCGAGGGCTGAGAGGTTTGTGACACCATCTATCAACCGCTTAGTGCGGCAATCGGGAAGGAGGTGATAATACGCTAAAAAGTCTGAACCAATAATCGCGTTATTTACGTCAGCAACGATGAATGTCCAGGTGAACTGACGACGAAGACGAAAGTTTAGTGTTAGCGTTATTGTGCCGAAAGTCTGTATGCTGCTACCGTTTATTTATTTATTTATTTATATTTAAACTAGCTTTTGCCCGCGACTTCGTTCGCGTGGAATAGTGATTTTTGGTTTGACCAATAGATGGCGCTATATGTCCGAAATTTGTATTTTTATGTATTTTATGAAATTTGTTTTTTGTATTTTTTTGTAATAAAAACTATCCTATGTCCTTTCTCACAAATCGGTTCAGTAGTATAGGCGTGAAGAAAAGACAGACAGACAGACAGAAAGACAGACAGACAGAGTTACTTTCACATTTATAATATTAGTTTATATTTATATTTATATTTATATTTAAATAGAACGGCCAAAGCCAATTACACTATTTAACTTATAACTAATTTTAACTCAGTCATGCATCCTTCTCACAAAAATTCAAACATGCTGACATTATCACCTTCCATTCATCCGCAAACACATCAAGATCTGTGTTTGAGTTCAGGAGAGCATTAATGGCGGCTGCCGTTCGAGGAATAGGCGACTTGGAATGTGCCACAGTACGGGAACTTGGGACATCTAGTAAGCGATGTCTTCTGCCACGACGATAATTGTCCGGAACGAATAGGTTGCATATTTCATTATGAAGATCTGGAGCATCAATTACCCCTCTAAGAATTTTGAGTACTACTGTCATCTGATCGCGCGACCGTCTTACTTCTAGGGAGTTGAAATTTAAGCAGCCCAACAGGAATTTAGTGGGATACAAATAAGGATAAAATCCGTACGAGTGCTTGTAAAGGTACCTGAGGAAATCTTTTTGCGCTTTCTCTAGAGCTAATATATACTGCTTCTCAAACGGGTTCCATACGCATGCACTAGACTCAAGCTTGCTGCGGACCAATGCCCCAAAAACGAGCTTGATTACGTGGGGGTTATAGAAGTCCCGACAGTTCCTTAAGACAAAGCCAAGGCGCCTATAAGACTCCTTAGCTATAGATGAGATGTGGTCGTGAAAAGTGAGCTTTCGGTCGAACATAACTCCCAGGTCTTTCATGGAATCAGTTCTTGTGATTACTTCTCCATCCAGTTTGTATAGAAAGTTAACTGGGCGCCGCATTCGCCCGAAAGACATCACGTAGCATTTTGATTTATTGAACTCCATTTTATTTTCTAAACTCCACTTATGTACGGCATCAATGTCCGATTGCAGGGCTTGGCAATCGACCTCGGATTTTATTTCATAAAATAATTTTAAGTCATCAGCATATAAGAGGGATTTGACATTCGCAACCACATCCGGGAGGTCGTTTATCATCAATATGAAAAGGAGAGGGCCGACTACTGAGCCTTGACTTACACCGGAGCGAGTGTGGTATGGGAGTGACTCGTACAAACCCAATCTTACAAATTGTTGCCTGTTCCGCAAATAATCTGCAAGAAGGCGTAGAAGTCCTAGAGCCACACCTATCGCGCTGAGCTTGGATAGCAAGACGTCATTATTTACCCTGTCAAACGCCTTAAGAAAATCGAAGTAAACAACGTCTACCTGGCGCCTACGATCAAGACTAGTTGAGATGTAATTAACCAATGTAAGCAAGTTGGTATTTACGGATCTTTTTTCTCGAAAGCCATGCTGCTCATTGCACAAATATTGTTTCACTTGCCTGTAAATTCCTTGATGTAGGACATTCTCGAACACTTTTGCGGGAGAACACAGTATCGCTATTGGGCGATATTCATCGACTGAGGATTTATTTGAAGATTTTGGAATGGGAGTCACACGTGAAATCTCCCAAGGCGGTGGATAGACTCCAGATTTTAAGGACAAATTGAAAATGTGGCTAAGAGGTCGCAAGAGAAATTCCTCTCCCTCTTTTAAGAACCATGGAGGAATCTTATCCGGACCCACCGAACTGTTGGATCTTAGCTGCTTTATTCCGATACTTATATCGCTTTCAGCGAGGCTCATGATGTTAATGTAATTACTAATATTACTGTTGTCTGGATTGACTATATTACCGAGGTCTAATATCGGGTTTTCAGCTTGAAAGACGCTCGCGAAGTATTCTGCAAACGCCTCAGCAGCTGCTACGCCACTACACATTTTACCTTTGTGGGTAACGCTAGGCTCAAACCCTCCTTTTGATCTGAGATTAGATATGTGCTGCCAGAACTCTTTGGGGTTTTTCCTAATATTTCCTTCGATGCGCCTAATGTAGGTATTATAAGCGGTCGATATTTGAGATTTTAGACTAGACCTACAGTCTGAGAATTGCTTATATATTAGTTCGCATTTACTCTTTTTCCATGCCGAATGTAATTTGTTCTTTCTACGGACGCACCGAATAATATTCAACGTAAACCAGACAGGATATCTTCTATTTACCTTTTTGTTTCGGCGTTTTTTAGGGATACAAGCATCAAATAGGCTATAAACAATATCATAGAAAGCCTGAGTGCTAGTGCAAACGTCGTTGGATGATAGAACTGCATCCCAAGATACCTCTGAAAGCAGTTTGTAAAGCCAACTACGATAACATTTATTGAAATTCCAGTCCCTACTACGGTCTACATTACTAGGTTCAAGCCTTTCATTTTCATAGAATGACTGTAGATTTACCTTGTAGAAATACGTCGATTTCCACTGACGGGACTCGAACCCGTACTGATGATATTAGACGTATGCGTATATAAGCGAAAAGAATGAGAGAAAGAATGTAGTCGGAAGGAAAGCAATGAATTTTGTATTACTAAAATGAATCAATATATTGTATTATGCACTAAATGAAATTACAAATGACTTAGCAAACATGGAATAAGTTAAGCGAGCAAGCTAAGCGCGACGCGTGCGGCTAGCAGCCTGTCTTCCGAACACTGGCGTGCGCGGCGACACGGCGATCCTTCGCCCCTCCGGCGGTGTACGCGGGTCCCGTCGCTCAAGGTCGTAGCCGCCGCTGTCCATACAAATATCACGCGCCCGGTGCATGGTAGTGGCACGTGTAAGCGCGCGGACAGATGCACTCGCGCGCACAAAGGATCGTATGATTCTTGTGTGTGGTCCAAGGTGAAAATATATAAGGTGGCGGTCCAAGTAGCGCAGTAGGCGCGGTAGCATCGCAACAGTTCCCCCCCGCCAGACCATGACTATGGTCGATAAAAATCGGGGAACCTCACACGACGTCCTCTTTTGGTTGCTCTCTCTTCGCGCGTCGTTTCTGAGGTGGTGACGACGTCTGACGTAGGTGCCTCCGCACCGTTGTGAACTCTGGGCTCGTTGACCTCCTCACGCAACACAAAAGCTGGTTTGAGTCTGTCGACAGAAACGTTAGTGTTCTTCCCTTTTACGTCTAGCGTAAAGTACTTAGGCTGTCTTTGAAGAACCTTGTGCGGCCCGGTGTAAGGTGGTTCCAGGGGTTTCCTGACGTCGTCACGGCGAAGGAAGACGTGTGAAGCAGAATACAAGTCCCGAGGAATGTAGAAAGGGGAAGTCGTGTGCCACGATGTTGGTCTCGGTGTTAGATTGGCCATGTGGACTCGGAGACGCGTGGCGTACTGTGTGACGTCGGCTGCGGTGAACTGTTCTGTAGGAGATATAAACTGACCAGGTAGGTGCAAGGGTTCACCATAGACCAACTCCGCAGGCGTAGTCTGGATGTCGTCTTTCCAGGAAGTCCGCATGCCGAGTAGTACCAGAGGTAAGGCTTCTGTCCACTGTGATGTTGAGTGGCACATGATGGCAGCCTTGAGCTGCCGATGCAAGCGCTCAACGATGCCATTAGCAGCCGGATGGTAGGCGGTGGTGCGGAAGTGGCGCGCACCAACCAGGGTAGTGAGGGCCTTGAAGAGGTGGCTCTCAAACTGGCGACCCTGGTCCGTAGTCACCCGCGCCGGACAGCCGAATCTAGCTATCCAGCCAGACACTAAGGCAGTAGCGCAGGCCTCAGCGGTGATTTCCTTAAGCGGGTACGCCTCAGGCCACCGAGTAAATCGGTCGATGACAGTGAGACAGTACCTGTAATCATAAGAAAACGTTAAAGGTCCTACGATGTCAAGGTGTATATGGGAAAATCGGGATGAAGGCTTTTGGAAAGAGGATAAAGGTGCAATGGTATGGCGGGTAATTTTACTTGCTTGACACTTCAAACAATGTCTGGCCCACTCTCTACAGTCTCTGCGCATCCCTGGCTATACAAAGTTTCGAGACACCAGTCGCACTGTAGCAGTACATCCAGGGTGATTTATATTGTGCAAAGAATCGAACGTCGGGGTCACCAATGTAGAAATACGTCGATTTCCACTGACGGGACTCGAACCCGTACTGATGATATTAGACGTATGCGTATATAAGCGAAAAGAATGAGAGAAAGAATGTAGTCGGAAGGAAAGCAATGAATTTTGTATTACTAAAATGAATCAATATATTGTATTATGCACTAAATGAAATTACAAATGACTTAGCAAACATGGAATAAGTTAAGCGAGCAAGCTAAGCGCGACGCGTGCGGCTAGCAGCCTGTCTTCCGAACACTGGCGTGCGCGGCGACACGGCGATCCTTCGCCCCTCCGGCGGTGTACGCGGGTCCCGTCGCTCAAGGTCGTAGCCGCCGCTGTCCATACAAATATCACGCGCCCGGTGCATGGTAGTGGCACGTGTAAGCGCGCGGACAGATGCACTCGCGTGCACAAAGGATCGTATGATGATCATATGATTCTTGTGTGTGGTCCAAGGTGAAAATATATAAGGTGGCGGTCCAAGTAGCGCAGTAGGCGCGGTAGCATCGCCACAACCTGGATGCCTAACGGCGGGTGGTACGCATCAATCGGCACTAGACCCTCGACCTCTGTTACAGAAACGTCACGAAAGTTTGCACTCTCCTGAACCAAAACAACATCTAACATACCCCCATGCGTATTCTGAACAATATTTCTTTCACACATATTAGAAAAAGTTAGAAAATAACAATAATAATCACGAATACTTAAAGAAGCACTGTTTAAGTTCAAGTCACCTAAAATTATAACTTACCGTTTGCGGCGCAAAGGTCGTAGTCGGTAGGTTTCCTCCGACTGGTGAGCCAACGATGGGGGTAGCAGCAGAGGTCCGACCCGGTATCAATCAAAAACTGTCGCTTTGTTACTTGGTCAGTTATAAAGAGGCGACGGCTAAGAGGTTGGCTATTTTTACAATCAGTCGCCGCCGCTACTGACTGCTCCTTGGGTTTTCCGACTGCCAGCTGCATGGTGAGGTGCATTTCGTGGCCCTGTAACCGAATTTTCGATGGTACCAGCAAAGTCTTGCGCCTCGGTCCGGAGTATTGCTACGTGAGGACTGTCTGCTACGGCTTGGAGCTCGGGACCGATCTGTCCTCAGAGCGGCCACTTGACTGCTCAACTCCTCTAATCGTTTGAGCAAACTGTTCAGAGTAGGAGCTCCTGTTGTAGCAAAAACATTTACTCGTGTTGGCTCAGTTTCCATAATTTTGTCCGCTATGTCTGCTACCTTATCCAGAGTTAAATCGGCTTGCGTGGCAAGGATGCTCTGTGCATGTTGGGGCAAACGGCGGAGCCAGAGTTGGCGTAAGATGTTGTCATCCGATAGAGTTTTCCCAGCAATGGATCTGAGGTGACGGAGGAACTGCGAGGGTTTTCTGTCACCAAGTTCCTCATCACTCAACAGCTGTCTCAAACGTTGCTCTTCAGATATTGAAAACCTTTTCATTAAAGCTTCTTTGAGTTTTTCATACTTGCCTTCTGCTGGCGGGTTGATAAATATGTGTTCGATTTCTCCAACTATCTTTGTATCAATTTGACTAAGGATGTAACTATATTTGGTGATATCAGTTGTTATCCCTGCCAATAGGAACTGGGCTTCAGCTTGTTCAAACCATATAGCAACCCTATCAGACCAAAACGGTGGAAGTTTGACTGCAACCCTACATGTGGAGGCGGCTATCTCTGGAATGGATGCAGTACTAGCATGTTCATGCTTAGTGCGCAGGGCCTGGTTTTCAGCTTCAAGCATTTTTACACGTGCTTGTAGTTCCTCAGTCATGGTGAGGAATAGTAAAAGCAAATAATTAAGAAATTAATTAATGAAGCAAACAAAAATCCAAGAACACCAAAACTAATCCCGGAGTAGTTATTCTAACCGTGGGTGAGTGGTGCAGCTGACAGTGCAAACATATGCAGGTAAATGTTAGACCAGAGATAGAGAGTAAACATAAAACAAACACAAGTAAATCAAACCCATAAACACAAGAAAATTAAAGTAACAAACACTAAAACAAAATTCAAAGCATGCTAAAACAATAAAATAAAATTAAAAAAAAATAACAATGTAAAAGGAAATACCGAAATTCTCTTAAAGTACACACAAGCAGAAATGCAAATAAATGCTTAAATCTTAGTAAAATTAGTTTTTAAGCACAGTTATCTGAACATAATTTGGAATTTAAAGTTAGTACAAAAGAGTAAATGTAATAAAATTAATAACAAAGCAAAATTGGTTAAGTGCAAACCAATTGTGTTATGGTATCTATTATTATAAAGGTATTGTTGTTGTATTAAACGAATCAAAATGTATTAGAATGTAAGAAAAATATAAAACTTTGAAACACTCAAGTTTGTATTCAAAAGGTACTTGCGTAGTTGATGTCAGCTGGATATCCTTTTTGAAGTTTTGTAAAAACGTGTAATGCACATGCACATGCACTAGGTACTTATGTATGTAGTGAGTTTATGGTGGAAGCACTCAGGACACGCTGTAGGCAATGCAGGGCTCTATCCCCGCGATGACTGTGGAGAGGTATGACTGAAGTCTCAAAGTCCGCGGGGCAGCTCGTTGTATTGGCAGCAAAGTCGTATGAAGCTCACAATCACGTCGGGGTCACCACTTTGGGAACTCAGGGGTCCCCTTTGTTCGTCACAGAGAGGTCCGAATGAAAGTCATTAATTCATGTAACCGTGTATTTGACTGGCCGTCATCGATACATATATGATCACTGTACAAGTGATTAATACCACGGAGGAATAATATCTCACTCGAAGCCTATGTAATAAAGTATTAAGTACTATGTGCTCTCCAAGTCTCGAAACAATTTTCGAATCCGTTGGAAAAAGATTGTGTCATAGATAGATAAAACAAGTCTATGATGAAAACATAATAAAATTCTAGGGTTGCCAGCGCAGTGGCGTTCGGAAACGCCACAATATTATAGCAACTGCATTTAAAAACAGGATTCTGACTTATCGCTTAAATCCATCTATAGAAAATGAGTACCTCACACCAGAGGCGTTCTTAGATGAAAAGCGAAAAGATGTTTCTAATATAATTAAAATGTTATTAATGAGACATAACTGCATTAAAGTTAATTTCGAGCTGTTTGCTTACTTTTTACTGCCTACGTTAGGTGAGCAACAGCTTAAATCATTTAATACTAAATATGAAATTATATATAATAATACTGATTTTGATGACACATATTTGAATGTAATAGAAACATTTAAAAGAAAATTTACCGAATTTGAACATTGTCAATCCGGATGGTCATTTGTTTCAATAAATCATTTAGAAATTAATATAAATAAATATTGCCCTATGCGGGGTGGTACTTATTTAGAGCTACCAGATGTTATTAAAAATACAAAGAGCTGTTTGAATATACATAATAATGATGAATACTGTTTTTCGTGGTGCGTAGTTGCAGCATTATTTCCAGCTAAAAATAATGTTTGCAGGGTCAACTCCTATCCACATTTTAGTACAGTACTTAATACACGAGGAATTTCATTTCCACCTTCACATAAAGATATAAAATTATTTGAAAAAAATAATTGTGACTTGAGTATTAATGTTTATGGGTTTGATAAACATGGTACTATAACTGGACCTATTTATGTGACGAATTGCAGGAAAGATAAACATATAAACTTACTGTACTTTGAAAAACATAATAAAGGTCATTACTGTTTGATAAAAAATCTGCTACGTTTAGTACGAAGACAAGTTTCATGTCATAAGGGACGAATGTATTTATGTGAGACATGTTTACATTTTTTTACTTCTGAAATAAAGTATAATTGTCATAGTTGCTCTCAAATTTTAACCGTACTACCTGATAAGAACAGTACATTAAAATTCAAAAATTATGAGCGAAAGCAAAAAATTAATTTTGTAATATACGCTGACTTTGAAAGTATATTGTTAAACTGTAAAATGGAACAGAAAGATAAAAATACAGTAAAGAATAAAGTACATCAACCGTCCTGTTTTGCTTTCTATGTGTGTTGTTCTCATGATAGCAGCTTAAATAAATTTGTATCATATAGAGGATCTGACTGTGTGGAAGTATTTATTAAAAGCTTGATTGAAGAAGTGAAATTAATTCATAAAATGTTATTAACAGAGAAACCTATGAGACCAATGACAAGAGATCAGACTGATAATTATAATAATGCAACTACATGCCATATTTGTAATGATTTATTATTTGATGATAAAGTTTGCGATCATGATCATATAACATCTGAGTATAGAGGTGCGGCACACTCGCAATGCAATTTAAATTATAGAGTTTGTCCCTTTATACCCGTTATATTTCACAATTTAGTTGGCTACGATTCTCATATATTTATAACTGAATTATCAAAATATGAAGGTGAGATAAGAATTATAGCAGAAACTAAAGAAAAATATTTAACCATAGCAAAAATAATAAATACTGGTAAAGGATGCAAACCAGCACAAATTAAATTTATAGACTCGTTTAAATTTCTTAGTTCAAGTCTTGATAACCTGAGTAAAAGTTTAACGGAGAATGATTTTGTTCATTTATTCACACATTTTCCGAGAAAAAATCAATTTAATTTAATGCGAAAGAAAGGTATTTACCCATATGAATATATTTGTACATGGGCTAAATACAATGAAACACAACTACCTGACAAGGATAAATTTTATAACTCTTTACAAATGAAACACATAACTGATGATGAATATAAACATGCTCAAAATGTGTGGAATCTTTTTAATATTACTTCTCTTGGTGAATATACTGACTTGTATTTAAAGTGTGATGTACTATTATTGTGTGATATGTTTGAAAACTTCAGAAACATTTGTCTCCAGCATTATAAACTTGATCCCGCATATTATGTAAGTTCACCTGGATTGAGTTGGGACGCTATGCTCCTTTACACAGGTGTTCAGTTAGAAATGATTCATGACTTAGAAATTTACGAAATGTTGGAAAAAGGAATACGAGGTGGGTTAGCTCAATGTTCGCTACGATATGCCAAAGCTAATAATGTTTATTTACCTCATTTCGATAATTCAAAGCCATCAACTTATTTAATTTACTTAGACTGTAATAATCTTTACGGATATGCTATGACGAAAAAATTACCCGTTTCAGAATTTAAGTTCATGACCGACAATGATATGAAATATTTTAATGTGCTTAATATTCCCGATAGTTCAGAGTTCGGTTACATTTTAGAAGTAGATATAACGTATCCAGATCATTTACATAATTTACATAGTGACCTGCCTTTTGCTCCAGAGAAATTCACTCCTATTGGAGGGAAAACGCAAAAACTAATCGCAAATTTGTATGATAAATATAATTACATCATTCATTATGTTCATTTAAAAGAATGTCTCAAAAATGGTTTGCTTTTGAAAAAAAATCATAGAATCCTTTGTTTTAGACAAGAAAGTTTAAAAAAAAAATATATAGATTTGAATACTAGACTACGGCAAGCAGCTTTAACTTCATTTTTTGGAAAAAACAATAGAAAATAAACGAAAGCATGTTGAAGTGAAATTAAGAAGTAAATGGAGTGATTATTCGAACAAAACCAACAAAACAGTAGGTGCTGAGAAATTAATCGCAAAACCTAATTTTAAAAGTATTATTATTATTATCTTGTATGTCTCTAACCGACCACGGGACTACAGAGTCCCGGATTTTTGGAAGGCGAACGTGGGGTCGAAGCCAACACGCTGAAGCCCTTTTGAGACAACTTTAATGAAATGGCGACACAAAACCGACGATTATCCCCGTATACACTATAGAAATGTACCCAAGGACAATCCCCGGTTCTGTGCTAAACTATTGCTAACTGTGGATGAAAACTACTTGGGCTATTGTGATGGGATGCTAATGGACTAGGAAAACTACGGGAACTATGGCACCTGCCGATGACAATGTATTAAATACATGTAAAAATGGCAGGTGGAGACTCGCCACCTCACTTACTGGGCCCCCGGGAATCAGTCGCTAAATCGCAACAAGGGGGCAACAGGTACATGAGGGGCTGAAGGGTGAGGATACCTCGGCGGACTTTAAACGCAGATCACGCGCTCCCTGTGGGTCCAGCATCACCGGCCCACTCGCCACTTACCACGAGGCACCTACCCTCCGAGCAGAGCTGCTCTAGCGACTCCACTCTTACCGGCCGATGAAGGCAAGCCAAGAGGCGGAAGACCTATCCCCCGTCATGCTTCACTCCGGCAGGCCGGGGATGGAGGACAGTATACTCTCCCTGGAGCACTCGGATATAATAGCCCCGCGGGGTCGCTACTCCCCGTCATCCGCCTCAGATGCCCTGCGGGGCTTATTATTATTATTTTTGTTGATATGTTTATTTTCCTCGGCTATGTAGCCGGGCAGAACTAATGGCACGGGCCTAAGCCAAGTGCGCATCATTGGGGTTAGTACTACTATTAGGTACATTGCGGGAAAGCGGGACAAATTGTGTTTGTATATAGGTGTTAATATCTGTTGAGTTTACTTCACACTGTAAGAACTTACGAACTAACCTGCAAGTGTTTAATATCACTGCTTTCTGCAGTAAGTGATATGTGTGCGGAGGGAGGTTTAGAGAATTTAGGGATTGGTGGAGTTGTTTGGGGATCACGCCGGTTGTTGATAAAACTATTGGTACTATTGATACTATTGACAGACAGACAGACAGATGTTGAAGAAAGTATACTTCTCTTGGTGACATTTTCAGATGCCGACACATTATATTGAAAGTGAAATTCATCAGAAGACGGCGTCCAACCTATACCTAGCGTGCTAGTTGCATTACTAATCATAAGATTACCACTTTCCAGGTCAACGGAGTCCGCGAGTAATTCGGGTAAGTTTGACCGATATTTGCGTAGATGAAAACATCCCTTCTCCAACTCGGAGGAGACAGAAAGAAGAATATGATGCAACTCTTCCTCACTGCTGGCGCCTGTAAGTAGGTCATCACAATATAGGTCACTTTGAATAATGACCTTGACCTTCTGATCTGAACATTCTTCGCCTAACTGCCAAAGAGAACGAGTAGTAAGAAAGGAAGCACTAGCGAAGCCGTAAGTAACGGTATTTAGACGAAGTGTCCTTAAAGGCTTATCCTCACTATCACGCCACAGTATGAGTTGAAGATTTCGATCAGACTCTCTGAGAAGCACAGAACGAAACATTTTCTCGATATCTCCTGTCAGGACATACTTATGCTGTCTGAAACGAACTAATATATTAAACAATGGGTCTTGCACTACTGGTCCCACCATTTGTAAGTTATTTACAGAAACGCCAGAAGTAGTGCGAGCCGAAGCGTCAAACACATTCTATTCTATTCTATTCTACGCGTAACTTAGTCGACTCGCTTTGTTCCCGTATCACTGGGTGGTGTGGCAAAAAATAGGCGTTTAGCGGTCTAGACTCCGGCGATTCGGATAGGTGACCTAACGCTTCATATTCGTCTATGAATTGACAATATTTTTGTTTTAAATCTGGTTGCTTTCGAAAACGAGCCTCTAAATTGAAAAATCTCTTTCTAGCCAAACAATAGGAGTCGCCCAAACAATCTATGCTGTCACGAAGAGGCAACCCTACACAAAATTGACCAATGTTAGTGCGAGTAGTGTTGGCGAGATAATGTTGCTCACACAATTTTTCTTCACTACTCGGGGGCCTTTTTTGAGGAAAATTCTCAAGTTCCCAGAATTTAGACAAGTCATCGTGTAGACTACTAGAAGTATCTTTTGAAACAAAGTTGCACATGACTGACTCAGTTTTGTTTTTATTAAAACAAGGCGATCTGAAAAATATTATACTGTGTGCATTACCATATTCAGATTGCTCTTCAGACGAACAAAATAAGTATGTTCATAGTTTGAACAATTTCATGTACACTCTGACATGTTGTCATAGCGACAAATTATTGTTTTTTGACACTAACAAGTTTGTTAGTGACTTTCATTTAACAAGGGAATGTATGTATTTTCCTAATAAATATAATGATGTGATTGCTTCTTTGTTAGCATATAATATTAACAGTGTCATAGATAACAATATGACAAAACCTAGGATAAGCGACGAATCAGTATTGTCTAGCTTACCTAACAATACGGTGATTGAATATTTAAACTAGCTCCTGAGACAACAGAAAACATTGTAGTAACCTTATTCTCTTTCATCAGAATATAAACCGCTTTTCTGGCAAAATTTTAGATATTCAATTAATAATTGATAAATATTCTATTGATATAATATGTCTTTGCGAGACATGGTTAAAGCCTGATAACATGTCATTTAATGTAAATAATTTTGTGGTTGCCAGTGTGTTTAACAGAGTTTCAGCTGAGGGTGGAGGTACAATAATTTTATCTAAGAGTAATTTAAAATTTAAAAATAGATTAGACATTAGCTCTGGCTCTGTTGATCGCGTCTGCGAGGTAGCATGTGCAGAGATAGAAAGCCATATAATATTATGCGTATATAGACCACCAGCATCAAATTTTTCTTTATTCCTCATTCATATGGAAGATATTCTCTCAAAAGTTTTTAAAAGTAATAAATTAGTCTATATTTGTGGTGATTTTAACATAGATCTTCTCTCTGAATCATCTGATAAATGTAACTTTTTAGCGTTATTTAATTCATTTAATCTTAATTATTTGTTTAATAATCCTACTAGAATTACGGCTACTTCCAGTACCTGTATTGATAATATATTTACTAACTAGCTTTTGCCCGCGACTTCGTTCGCGTGGAATAGTGATTTTTGGTTTGACCAATAGATGGCGCTATATGTCCGAAATAAATTTTATTTTTATTTTTATATTTTTTTGTAATAAAAACTATCCTATGTCCTTTCTCAAGTTCCAAACTATGTCTGTACCAAATTTCACACAAATCGGTTCAGTAGTATAGGCGTGAAGAAAAGACAGACAGACAGACAGAAAGACAGACAGACAGACAGAAAGACAGACAGACAGACAGACAGAGTTACTTTCACATTTATAATATTAGTTAGGATAACAGTAATATCGAACATTCTTCCTTAATATCTGGTGTACGGTCGGACCACAAAGGTCAGCTTGTTAGTTTTAAAGCGAATAAAATAAATTCATTAAATAAGAAAATTACCTTTAGACCATTGAACAAAAAAACTTTGCTAAAATTTAAAGATAATACTTCGGATAAATTAAACAGTATTAACATAGACTATAAAAAACAAATAAATTATTTAAACATTTATTTAATACACTCTGTCTGGAACTTAACAAGTCATGTCCGAAAAAAACTATTGAAATCACTCACAAATTTAAATTCAGTGAATGGTCAACTAAAGGGATTAGGATAAGTAGGGATGTCTTATATAACTTGTACCACGAAAGGTCATTGACTTCTGATCCATCTTTTCACGATTATGTAAGAAACTACTCGAAGATATTTAAAAGGGTATGTATTCTTGCTAAATCGAAATCAATTAGTAATAAAATAGCCAGATCTGACAATAAAATAAAAACGGTTTGGAATATTATAAACGTTGAAACTGGCCAAACCAAAATGCGGGATGCTGACCCGCGGTTAGTTATTGATAATGCTGTTATCGCAGATAAGGTAGAGGTGGCAAATGCTTTTAACACCTTTTTTTCAAACATTCCCGTAGAGGTTACCAAGTCCCTTAATTCATCTTCGATACTAGCTGAGTCGTTACTTCGACAGAACTTCAGTAGAAATGTACCTAGCTTTAAATTTCAATATGTTTCTGATTACACGATTAAAAGAGCATTCAAGTCTTTAAATCTAAAAAAGACTGAGGACTTATGGGGCTTTTCTGTCACAGTCATTAATTCCATTATTGAGAGTGTTGCCCCAATACTTAGTGATATTTTTAACCTCTGCATCGACAACGGTATCTTCCCTGACTTGATGAAACTCAGCAAAATTGTTCCTATCTTTAAATCAGGCTGTAAGAAAAACCCTTCCAACTACAGACCTATTTCAATCCTTCCAGCCTTTAGTAAAATCTTCGAAAGGATCATGTTAGATCAGATGTTAAGACATTTTAATTTAAACACCATATTTCATGACCGTCAGTACGGCTTTACAAAGGATAGGTCTACCACTGACGCAAGTGCAAGATTGATCACCCAAATCTTAAACGCCTGGGAAGATTCGCGGGATGCTGTGGGCATCTTCTGCGACCTTTCTAAGGCGTTCGATTGCGTTGACCACGACACTCTCATTTGTAAGCTGAACCACTACGGAATTCGTGGTAAAGCTCTCGCGCTCGTCCTTTCTTATCTATCAAATAGACAGCAAGTAGTGGACATAAGTGGCTCAACTTCATCTGGGTCATTAGTAAAAATGGGCGTGCCGCAGGGCTCAATTTTAGGTCCCTTTTTATTCTTAGCTTAAATGATCTCCCGTATATGATGTCTGAGATCTCTGATATTATTTTATTTGCTGATGACACTTCCCTTGTCTTCAAAATTAACAGAAAGGAATCTAGTCCCATAAACGTAAACGATAGCTTGGTTACTCTGAGCAAGTGGTTTTCCGCGAATAACTTGCTTCTTAATTCTTCTAAAACGAAATGTATTAAATTCTCTCTACCTAATGTTCCACCAGTAGGGCTCAATATCGTTCTGGACGATAATAAGTTAGATGTTATTAGCCAAACCGTCTTCCTGGGTATCACCATTGACTCTAAATTGCAATGGGGTGCCCACATCTCAGCACTGTCAAAGAGGCTGTGTTCCGCAGCTTATGCAGTCAGAAAAATAAGACAGATTACTGACGTTGCTACTGCTAGGCTCGTGTATTTTGCTTACTTCCATAGTATTATGTCCTATGGTATTTTATTGTGGGGGGCAGCGGCGGACGTAAATTCAATCTTTGTACTCCAGAAAAGGGCAGTTCGTGCAATTTATGGCCTCGGCCCTCGCGAGTCACTGAGAGAATTATTTAAAGAAATTGAAATACTTACACTTCCTTCTCTTTATATTCTAGAAAATATGTATAATGTTCGTACGCAAAAACTTAAATCAGTTTATTGTTAAAAGTGATATCATCATCATCATCAGCCTATCGCAGTCCACTGCTGGACATAGGCCTCTCCAAGTGCACGCCACTGAGATCGATTTTCGGCTTCTCGCATCCAGCTCCTGCCAGCCGTCTTGCGCAAGTCATCACTCCAGTGATGAAAGTGATATACATTCCATAAATACAAGAAACAAGCACAAACTAGTAGTTCCGAGATTCAGATTAACGAAATCGAATAAATCGTTTTTAGGGAACTGTGTCCGTTTTTACAACAAGCTGCCTAAGTGTGTAACCGATCTCACGGATATAAAATTTAAGAACACTGTAAAATCCACCCTAATTAAAAAAGCTTATTATAAAATTCAAGACTTCGTTGACGATAAAGATATTATATGGCGATAACTCATCTCTCCATGTGTGGCTTCCCTGGCAATTAAACGTCTTTTTCTTTTCTCCTTGGATTGTATTGATTCACTGTTTATCTTTCAGTTGCATTGTATAATTTTATCAGCTTACTATTGTTATGTTTATTGTTGTGTGAATATTTGTGAAAATTTTACTTTTAAAAGAGTGTCTATGGAGTTTCTTGCCGGCTCTTCTTCATGAGACCAACTTTTTGGAACCGTGCAATTAATTTGACGTTTCATAAGAGCCTACAAAGGCCTATTTGAAATAAAAACAATTTGATTTTGATTTTGATTTTGAGGCAATGGACCCGTAACGAGCCATCCAAACTTTGAAGCCTGAAACTTAGGAAACCCCTGTCCTGACGAATGCTGCTGGGCACTAATAATGCCCCTGAAATCCATGAATATTTAATTGTTTTAAATAAAATTTCGATTTAGATAAGTTGCCGGTAATTTGCGGCAGGACTAAACATGAAACTGTCACATTAAAGGAGCTTGTTTCAGAATGAATGCGTAGAATACAGCGTTCTGTGTTAATATTTAATTTAGTGTTACCAATACCTACTATGGTAATGTCTGATGGCTGAGGAGTCAGGTTTAGATGGTGCTTCACGGCCTGTGTAATGATTGTCGACTGACTCCCGCTGTCGAGCAAAGCTCGCACTATCATAGTGTCGTTTGTGGCAGGGTTGGTAACCTTTACTCGGGCAGTACACAAAAGTACTTCAGAAGAACTCATTGAAGACATACTGACTGAATTGACTAAACTAGAATTTTCTGAATCCTCTGATCTGTGAAGAAGAGTATTATGCCGTAGCTTGCAGTGACGACATGTAGCTGAGAGGCGACAGCGTCTAACGGCATGACCAGGTCTCAAACAATTCTCACATAATTTATTAGAAGAAACAAAAACTATCTTCTCCTCTAATGGGATAGACTTGAAAGATGGACATTCATACAAGCGATGACTATTTTTACAAAATAAACATTCCGGTGTTTTAGGAGAAGAAGTGTTGCTATCGTTTGGCACAGCCACTACCAAAGACTTGGAACTGTTATGTTTATTTTGATTACTACATATTTGTTTTTGTTTACTATCTTGAGGGTCATGTTTATGGCGATAAACGGTCTCCAATACATCAGCGCGACGTTTAAGGAAACTGAAGAAATCCTTAAGCGAAGGTGTGTCACTAGAACTTAATTTACCAGCAATAAAATATATAATTAAAACATCCCATTTGTCCGTAGGTAGCCCTAGTGAATTAAGTGCGCGAAGGTTTTTAGTAACGTGGTCAATCACATATCTTAATGACTTGTCGTTTTCTTGAATAGAATTAAAATTGAACAAAGATTTAAGGTGATTATTTATTAATTGACGCTTGTTGTCGTACCGTTCGCATAAAAGTTTCCATGCTTCGGAATAATTATTATGAGAAACCTCCAAATTAGCAGTCACCCGAGCCGCTTCTCCCTCCAAATAAGATTGCAAGTAATGATATTTATGAATGCTTTCAATCTTATTATTGTTGTGAACTAGCGAAACAAATGTTTCTTTAAATTCTAACCACTTTAAATACGTGCCGTCAAAGTTTGGAATTTTAATGACCGGTAATTTAAAACCCAACGCATTACAACTTTGATCATGATGATGACACGTGGCCACAGATGATTTATTTTGAGATTGATTCTCATTATCCTCAACCTTAGAATGTTTGCTAATTAAGTTTTGGGCCGTCGCAATACAATGGTAGAAATCGTTTTCTATTAAATCCCTAGTAACCAACTCGCTACTTTGGTTTTCTTCGTTACTAACTTCTATTAGATTCTGCACCTCGTCAAATTCAACGAATAACGTCTCAATTTTGGATAACTTCAATGCGAGTTTATCTTCTTCCAGTTTTGAAATGGATTCTGCCAATGCTAAACTGTCTAGAGTTGACTTAAATTTCGTAACACGCCCTCTAATAGAACCGCGCTTTGTTATCAATTCCTTTAACTTTAACGATTCAGACATTGTAACAAACTCGTAATGAGCTAACACAAACAGATGTATAGATAAAGAAATAGATATAGCATACGATACGCTCCTCGCTTTGTTGATCAGCTGGTGCTCGCGGCCCGCGTTGAATGCGACACAGTGGTGAGACGGGCCGGAGGGAAGCGCCGGCAGTCAGGTAACAGCGATGCGCAAGCGATGCCGTCTTACAAATAACAACGCACGATCTCTGAAACAGGTTATCGCGTGTGTCTTAGTGCACTGTAAACAACAATTTGTCACTCGTACAATGAAGCGATGATGGCTTATAAGTTTATTACTTTGAAAACTCGGGAGATATTTAATATGTAAGGGATTTAAAGAGTTAATTGAGTGATAAATATGAGAAAGAAGCAATAATAGTGGGATAACTTAATGGAAATTGCTTGGTTTGAATAGACAAGGGAATTATTAAGTCGTTAAAAGTGCATTAGATTGAAATTTAAGATGGCGGCGAGTATCTGACTAAATGAAATTAATTAGGCGAATTTGTGTGAATCGTTTGGAAATTTAGACCTCTAGAGGTTAATTAGGTAACGCAATATAGACACAAATCGAAACGTAGGAATTTCACTTGACCTGAGAACCCAAATCCGCTAAATGCACAGACTAAACGATAACAATGGGTTTATTAGTAATATGGAACGGGCTCACTTTAAATAGGCAGCCATATTGATCCCTTGCAATCCACTAGTAGGCAGCAGCACATATGTAGCTAGGTGAACTCGTTGTATGCTGGACTTTGCTCGATCGGGCTTCCGCTGTCACAGTAGTTCTACGATTGGCTTGGCGAAGGCGACGTCTTTTTGACCCAGGTAGTAGCACGGTGATCTTGGGGTTTCAACACGGCCGGTAACACACGCTGCTGGCAGGTTATATCAAATCGTCCGGTATCAACGACGCCCTGCACGTGTCCTCGATGCAGAACACCTGAGTAGCTGTTGGCTCCGCTTCGATGCAGGTCCTGTCACGGTCGCCACTTCTTGTCGATGATGAATCAAACAAGTTTTATAGATAATAGTTACAACGTTTACTATGGAGTTTCATGGAAATTACATTAAATATAATATCTCGTACAGCGTGTGGTTAGCAAGATGGATTTTTGAGTGAAAGAGTGGAACGAATGAATGCTTGAGCGAATGCGTGAAGTAGGCAACAGATTAACTAAACCAAATGTGTCATAGACATTTTCCATAGATGTTGTCTCTGGTTGATTATCAGGCGTCTCTGATTGATGTTCGGCCTGCCTACGTGCATTATCAAATATTCTATTTATAATTTCGTCGTCATCATTATCATCAAAGTTTACGGCCAATGAATCCATACTACCTTTTTTCTTGCTGGGTAGTTTTGACAAGAGGTGACAAAATTTTTGCTCCCATTTAAAATAATTATAAATAATAGTATTTATTGTTTTTATTAACTGTAAATGCTTTATTAATATATAATTAGACTTCACCCACCAGTTCAGTGTTATTTCCCACAATATCACGGATCTTATAAACACTCAATTACACAGCATGGAGGCACTAAAGAGTTCACTGTCCGATATGATGTCATTATTCCAAGACAGGATGACAAGTTTTGAGGCACAGCTGCAGAAGAATCCTGGTGCTTCAAGCAGCACAGACAGCTTGGTTGCAGACTATACTTCTTTCAAGAAGTTCATTCTTGATGCGTTGGGCTGCATTCAGCAGCAGATGGAGGCATTGTCACAGGAGCTGGATAGCATGGAGATGCGTGGACGACGAAAGATGGTGCTGCTGCATGGCGTCCCTGAACAGACCAAGGAGGACACAGCACAGGTTGTTGCAGAAGTTGTCCGGCGTCATCTCGAAATTCCGGAATTTGCTGTTGATGATGTCATAGGATGGGTAGACAGACCGATGCAAGCAAACCCAGGCCTATTCTTTGTAAATTACGGGATGTTGGTTTGAGGGACAGCATGTGGTTTGCAAAGACAAAGCTGAAGGGCACTGGCATAACTTTATCGGAGTTCCTCACTCGGCCCCGTCATCAGCTCTTCATGTCAGCGCGTGATAAGTTCGGTGTAAACAACTGCTGGACAAAACAGGGGCTTATTTATGTGATGGGCGCGGACGGCTCCCGCCATCGAGTAAGCACACTAGGCGACCTCAACCGAATCCAGCAAATTAAAGAGAAGGCACAGTCGACGCCAGCACCGAAGAAAGCGAAACGAGTTGCTGCCAAAAAGAAGTGATTTCCATAGCTTCCCTTTGTAAGTGATTGCATTATCCGAGTAGCATAAATTGTTTTATTGCGTAGTATGTAGTGTAGGTGTAGGTACCTTAAATTAACTTATTTTTTTTTCCACTACTTATCGTAATAACAACTCACTTAATAAATAATGTCAAATGTCATTTACTCAAACGTCAAGTACCTATTACTGTCACATTGCTGCTATTAATCTTCGTTCGGAAACTTTAAGAGTTAAAATAGGTCGGGTAATGCAATAATACATTTTTATTTTATTTTTTTCTCTTTTGTTGTTACCGTTATATTTATTTTTTATTTTTTTCGTAATATTAGTGTTTAAAATTCTGTTATTTACACACAACTGGCGGGTGGATTACCAACTTTATTAGATTGTTTTTTTTTTTTGTTTTTTTTTTTCTGCACAATACGCAGAATTGTTATATTTTTATTAGTTTACAATATTATTTTATTTATATATATTATATTTATATTATTAATAACGTCAATGCTTGATTTAAATGATGACAGCGATGCTGAAACCTTTGTCTCGGCTTGTAGTAGTGACGACAGCTTTGCCAGCCTTCCAACACTTGCTGATTCTCTTGAAGCCACATTTTCTGATGTTCCGAAGAATTTTAATGTAGTCCATATAAATGCCCAAAGTATACCGGCACATTACTCTGACCTGCTAGCTAATCTAGACTGTAAGAATTTACACGCTATCCTTGTTTCAGAATCTTGGTTAAAACCATGTCTTCCTTCTACTTCCTATTCCTTGCCAGGTTTTCAGCTGATAAGAAATGATCGTGCGGTTGGCGGTGGGGGTGGTGTTGCCATATATCTTCGGCCACATATTCCTTTTTCAATCATTAGTATGTCAGCACAGCCCCCACCGCTGGGTGCCGGTGAGCATCTCTTTTTGGAAGTCAACCTGAATCATGCCAAAATTTTGCTTGGTGTCTTCTATAGTCCTTCCTTACGTGTTAATTACTTTTCCAGCCTTGAACATCTCCTCGAAAACCTTATGCCTTCTTACAGTCATACAATTATTATGGGAGATTTTAATACGTGTTTATTGAAAAACGACTCTCGCTCGTCTTCCTTATGTTCAATACTTAATTCATCCAATCTGTCAATCCTGTTTTAGACGCCATCTGGTTAATTTAGAATTAGGGTCTTTTAGTGACATTAGCCATGTAAGAGGTCTATGGTCTGTGTAGATTGTAAACTTTCGACCGTAGAGGTAGGGCCTAAAGTATTTAATCGCCCATACTATGGCAAGTAATTCCTTCTCTATTGTAGAGTATCGCGATTCTGTATCGGATAGAGTCCGGGATGCAAATGCGACTGGTTTGTCTGACCCTACTGTACCCTGTGATAACACTGCACCTAATGCTACATCGGATGCATCGGTGGTGAGAATGAATGGCTCATCAAAATCGGGATACTTCAATATTGGTGCGTTGGTTAATATTTGTTTGCACTTATTGAAGGCTTCTAAGAACTCGGGAGAGTGAATGACTCTACTATTTTTCTTGAGACAAAGGGTCATTGGTTTGGTGAGTCTAACGAAGTCCTGTATGAACTTTCGGTAGTACCCGACTAAACCTAGGAAGGCTTTTATTTCCTTCTGTGATTTAGGTAGAGGGAAGTTGAGTACCGCTTTAATTTTATCTTTATTAGGTTTTAAGCCTTCGTCGGTAAGTTCATGTCCTAGGAAGTTAACGGGTGATTCTTTGAAACCGAGGGTTTTTGACTCATTGATCTGGCTCAATTTTTTTTTGATCTTAGACCTAAATTGACGTGATAGTTTGACCCAGTGCCTTGTGTGCAATATCATATATCGAAGGCATCGATGTGCATCACGTAGATTAGGATTTAAAAAGTGCTGATTAATTGCTGGGCCAGATTAATTGTGACAGAGGCAGATGAATGTGATTTCGCACCATATTAATTAGAGGTATGTAGATTAATGATACTTCCTTTATTTTTCCAATCATCTTTACTATAAAATTTTACCAAATATTGAAATAATTACTCCTATTACTACTTAATTATCACTTTTTTTTGGCTGACACAAGAAAATAATTATGAATTAAGTAAACAGTAGCACTTTCGTTCAAATTCATTACGGTTTTATTAATTTACTAGCTTCTGCCCGCGACTTCGTACGCGGATCCTGTCCCTTATGCCAGCGACTACGGGGTCAGCAAAATCAAAGATCTGAATAGTCTGATATTGAATTTTAAGGGCCCGTTGACTTGAAAACAACGGAATACGCATAACCATTAGAAACGTTCCATATATTTAATTTTTGTACTTTAACGGCAAAAGCACAGCAGACTAAACAAAACGCTGAGAACTGAACCGCAATAGACGTGACCATAAGGATAAAAGTAGTGATTCTAATTAGTCCGCATTTAAGTTGTGTGTGGCAAAAATATTACACGTATTATTACGTAAAAAAACATTAAATAGATGACAAAGTCGTGGTGACTTAGTTGAAATCGTGGTGGTTTAGTGGGTAGAGAACCAATCTCTCAAGTATGAGCGTGCGTCTTTGATTCCAGGTCTGGCAAGTGCCTGCTAATGCAACTTTTCTAAGTTCGTATGTACTTTCTACGTATATTTTGGATACCAATGACCGTTATTTGGAGGGAATGTTAAACTGTAGGTTCCGGCTGTTATTAAACATTCTTGGCAGTCGTTATGGGTAGTCAGAAGCCAGTATGTCTTACCAAGGGGTGTTGGGTTGAGCGGGTAACCGGGTTGTGGAGGTCAGATAGGCAGTCGCTCCTTGTAAAACACTGGTACTCAGTTGCATCGTGACTGGAAGTCGACCCTAACATAATTGGGACAAAGGCTCTTGAGATAATAATGAGATATAAGCACCGCAGGACATCTGAGGCTGATGACGGGGAGTAGCGACCCCGCGGGGCTATATATACTGAGTTCTCCAGGGAGAGTATACTGTCCCCCATCTCCGGCCGGTCGGAGTGAACCATGACGGGGGTAGGTCTCACGCCTCTGGCTTGGCTTGGCCGTCCAGAGTGGAGTCACTAGAGCAGGGTTAGTAGCCCTGCTCGGAGGATAGGTGCCTCGTGGTAAGTGACGCACAGGGAGCGCGTAATCTGCGTTTAAAATCCGCCAAGGTATCCTCACACTTCAGCCGCTCATGTCCCTGTTGCCCTCTTGTTGCTATTCAGTAACTGATTCCCGGTGGCCCAGTAAGTGAGCTGGCGAGTCTCCACCTGCCATTTTTACATGTATCTAATACATTGTCATCGGCAGGTGCCATAGTTCCCGTCCCATTACAATAGCCCAAGTAGTATTCATCCACAGTTAGGAATGGTATAGCACAGAACCGAGGATTGTCCTTGGGTTCATTTCTATAGTGCCTCCCAAAAAGTACGTTTGCCTCCCAAAAATTCTAAACTCTGTAGTCCCGAGGTCTGGAAGAGACATATAAAATAATAATGAGATATAACGCAACAAATTCGGAGAGTGGGGGCTCGTGACGCCACGTCTAGGTATGTAAAATTTGTACTAAGCAGTGACTTAACACGAAATTCAAGCGTTGTTGTATCTTCGTTATTATTTGTTTGTGAGAGAGAGAAAAGAAAAATGCGTGTCCATTATTTTAGGGTTATCTAAAAGACGGACTACGGAAAAAGTCGTGGTGGCCTAGTGGGCAAAGAACCAACCTCTCGAGTATGAGGGCACGGGTTCGATTCCAGGTCAGGCAAGTACCAATGCAACTTTTCTAAGTTTGTATGTACTTTCTAAGTATATCTTAGACACCAATAGCGTAGCGATCCTTAGTAGGTCCGTAGCAGAGCTTGTAGTGCCGCGGCTGTGACGTCAGCCGCACGTAGCATACCGCTATTTCGTAGCTCGCCGCTGCTTGCTCGGTGGCGCGTTGGTCAAGTGAGCGACACCGGCGTTACCCCCACGGAAATGCCGCCAGTTCGAATCCGACAAATCACACCGCACCTTGTGGAAGAAACCCACAGCCACAATTCACAAAAATGTCCGCGTCCTCTTCTAGGACCACCCACTGGGCGTAGTCGACAGGTAAGAACACTGTATGAGTGACAAGGAATTGGAATTTACTAATTACAGCCAATCACAGAATTTAGAGTAAAAATAGCTCGGGACGACCGACACACGTCCACTTAGTACAAGGTCCATCGGCCGAATGAATGATCAATAGATAAGATTTGAACCATCTGAGTAACGAACCATGGACCCCACTATATTCCAATTTAGCTACCATGAGTGGATGACTTACTTTGTCGAACGCACTGCTGAAATCAGTGTATATTGCATCCATTTCATATCTGGCATCCAGGGCTTCAGATATATCAGATACATATCTTACAAGATTGGTCTCAGTAGATCGGCCTGATCTAAAACCATGTTGGCTGTTAGAGAGCTGCGCATCTATGAATGAAGTAATGACAGGACAGATAAGGCATTCAAAAAGCTTGGAGAAACATGAAAGTATAGATATTGGCCTATAGTTTTTTATATCACAAGAATTTCCTTTTTTGTGTACCGGTACTATGCGAGCTTTTTTCCATTCATCGGGAAATATTCCAGACTTCAAGGAATAATTGAATAAAAGACTTAACGGTTCTGCAAGCGTTGAATTAAGTTTTTAGAAAAACAAATCGAAATTAAATATTGCTTGTAGAGATGTAAAGTGACCGTCACGTTATATGTGACCGATTAATCTGACCGGGCATATTGGACATTTATCCAATTTGACCGTTCACTTATTGTCATTTATTGTCAGCAACGTCAGAATCGTTTTTTTTTTGTATATAAATAGAATTTATTAATAATAATAATAAACATTTATTTCAGAATAAATTCCATATTTGTTAGTAACAATGCAAACTTATAAACTATTGTTAGTAGCTACATTATTGTTAGTAACAATATGAACTTATAAACTAGTGTTAGTATATTATACGAGCATGAGGCTCGCCGACCCTGGGAATGTCTACTTGACTGCATGCAGTCGTATCCACCGCCCCAAGATCGGAGAGTCCCACCTTTCAGCCAACGCTCCGAGAATGGTGTTGGGGCTGTCGCGAAACCGGCGAAGCATAGATGCGCATCTCTTACGCATGATGGCCGCGAAACTATCAACATCGGCGTCGGCAAACATGCCGGACGCGCTACAAAATCGCGGCAGCCCCATCAACACCCGGAACGTGTTGTTATATTGGGTGCGCAGGCCACTATATGCCCTCTGCGTAAAGTTCACCCACAGGCTGCACGTGTAAAAGGATTGGCAGTAGGCTTTGAAAAGCGTCACCTTTACCTGAGCCGTACAGCGTGCAAACCTGTGGGCCAACATCCCACAACGGACAGCCAGCGACCTGCGCTCCCGTTCAATATCAGCGTTGTCCTTTAAGTCGTCTGAGACCCAATGTCCCAGATATTTAAAATTAGCGACTCTATTTAGAGGTCTACCACAGAGCATAACTGGTGGGATTGTGTTATAAGGTTTATTACCTGCTTTGAACACCATAAGTTCGCTCTTCGTCGCATTATATATGAGTCCATGAGTACCAGCGTCACATACGTCAATCAGTTTTCTTAAGGCCCTGACCGATGGGCTCAGCAGTAC
Source organism: Helicoverpa assulta (assembly GCA_963856015.1). Classification (NCBI taxonomy): domain Eukaryota; kingdom Metazoa; phylum Arthropoda; class Insecta; order Lepidoptera; family Noctuidae; genus Helicoverpa; species Helicoverpa assulta. The sequence goes on along the minus strand of CAWLCW010000001.1, from coordinate 11,360,859 downwards.
CATATCGTCAGCATAGCTTATATTATTAATGCATACACCATCAATATGACAACCTATCCCGGTTCTGCTCAGCTCATCGATCAGGTTATTCATGTACAGATTAAACAACGCAGGCGAGGACAATCCGCCCTGCCTTACCCCACACTCAAGCCTGTACTCAGCTGAAAAGGAGTTTGCCCAACGAACACGGTTCCGCTGATTCGCATACCAAAATTTAAACATATTTATAACTTCCTTGGGCAAATCCGTCTCTTGCTGCAGTTTATCCCATAATACAGTATACGAAACGAGGTCAAAAGCTTTTGACAAGTCTAAATAGCACGCAAACACTGGTGTTTTTCTAGCAGTATAGTACTGAGCAGTCTGCTTAAGGCTCAGGATGGCGCTCTCTGTAGATAAGCCGGCCCGAAACCCGAATTGAGCATCGTTTAATTTAAGGTGTTTATCAAGCTGGCCTACAAGCAGACTGTCCAACACCTTAGCAATTATAGTCGCTAGAGAGATAGGTCTATAATTTGACAACATAGATGAGTCACTTGTTTTATTTTTAATTATCGGCACAACAATTGTACGCATAAGTTTTTCAGGCAAATAAGAATGACCTAGACATAAATTTAAAAACATACACAAAACTCGTGGCAAGTGAATTCCAGCATGCTGCAAGTGCTCGATGCTAAGACCGTCATGCAAGGGCGATTTTCTCCTAACCATGTTCTTAATGGTGGTAGCAATCTGCTTCGTAGTAAACGTGACGCTTCGCGCGGAGCAAACGGTCTCAGAATCGGGCACAAGCAACTGCGGTTCATTGCTTAAGGGGGATTAAAAATAAACGTTTTTTCTTTCTTTATTCTATAAAACTACGTTTTAGAATCATCGAAGCTAACCAAATGTAATTCATCGATCTTTAAGATAAGATTTCACCCGGCGAGAGATGTCGTGCGGTGTTCCGCAGGGGTCGGTTCTGGGGCCGCTCTTGTGGAACATCGGCTACAACTAGGTGCTGCGCGCCGACCTCCCTAGCGGCGTCAGCGTGGTCTGCTACGCTGACGACACGCTGGTTCTGGCACCAGGAGGCGGGCGACATAATGACGCGCGGGGTTGCGATGGTCATCGAGAGGATCTAGCTGCTGGGCCTGGAGGTGACCTTGCACAAATCCGAGGCCATGTGCTTTCATGGGCTTTGGAACGCGCCAGCTTCAGGCTCCCAAGTCACGGTGGGGGGAGGGGGGTTCCAATCGGCGTCGAGAGGGCGATGAAGTACCTAGGACTCGTCCTCGACAGCCAGTGGAACTTCGTCGAGCATTTCCGACGTTTGGGCCCCAAACTGGAGAAGGCAGGTGCTGCCTTCAAACGGCTCCTGCCCAATCTGGGAGGCCCAAACGCCCTCTGCCGTAAACTCTACGCGGGGGTCATGCGGTCCATGGCCCTTTACGGGGCCCCGGTATGGGCACGTTCGGTACGGCCGCGGGCTGTACACTACCTGAACGTGCCCCCATAGGTGATAGCCATTAGGCTAATCCGGGGGTACCGCACGATCTCCCGCGAAGCAGCTGGCCTACTTGCTGGACTGCCACCGTGGGATCTGAAGGCGAGAGTCTTCTTGCGCCTGTACGACTGGTGCGAGGAGATACTGCGCCGTGGGGAAACTCCGCTGCCGCGGCAAGTTGTCGCGCAGCGGGCGGAGCTCCGGCGCGATCTCATGGTGGCCTGGAGGGAGCGACTGTCGCAACCCAGTGCAGGGCACGCCACCATCGTGGCGGTAAGTCCCCTCTTTGAGGAGTGGCTCGGGAGGAGTCATGGCGCCCTCACGTACCGCATGACGCAGGTCCTCACCGGACACGGTTGTTTCGGGAGGTACCTGCACCGAATCGGTCGTGAGGAGGCGCCCGGGTGTCACCACTGTGCGGACAGCCCCGAGGACACGGTGGACCACACAGTCCAGGTGTGCCCCGCATGGGAAGGGCACCGCCGGGTCCTCGTCGAGGTTTTAGGCGGCGACGACCTCTCGCGTCCAGCCCTGATCCAGGCCATGGTCCGGGGCGAGAGGGAATGGGATGCCGTCGCCTCCTTCTGCGAAGCAGTCATGCTCGAGAAGGAGGAGGCGGAACGCCAGAGAGTTCGCACCTCTCATCCCAGCCGCCGTGCTGGACCAGGTAGACACCACGGGCGCCGGGTGTCGCGAGATGACTCCCGGCCACCGTAGGTGTGGGTCTGTGGGCGGTGAGTTCGGGTCTCGTCATCGTCCCTCTGTCTACTTAGACGACAGACCAGACAGTGTCGACGGCGCGCGTTGCTCCACGCGCTCCTCAAAGAGATGTCAGCAACCCCAGAGGGGCCCAGTTGGGCGAAGGCCTGCCGGGGCTGCGGGTTGTTCGAAAGAGTTACCGCGGCTCTGGCACATAAAAGGCCTACGACGGAACACGACGGTTTTTAGTCAGTAAGAGTTTGACACTCCCTCACCGCTGCTAACCCACAGCCGGAGGGGTCATTTGATGATTTTTAACGTCGATAAGAAAAAAAAAAGATTTCGCCGACACTCAATGATTAATGGTTTGTCGGTATACATCAATAAAAATAAATACGTACTTGAGAGTCTATCTTTTTAAAAGGTTATCTATGCACTATGTTGGTTTAGAAAGGCAATAGGTACCTATTATTTCACATTCATAATGTTTTTATTTATTTATTTATTTATTTACACCACTATCTACCATTACAGGTTTATCTTAACCTAATGCGATAGACGGGACACAATACTACAAATACTAACTGAAAACATATAGATAACGCCAATGCACAACAACATCAAAACATAAAAATTAAACAGGAAAATAGAACATACAATAAAAAATTATAAAGGCTTTAAAATTAAACATAAAAACAGACAAATAGTAGTAATAATAAAAAACAACACAATATTAATTATTATAACACAAAAGATGCAATAGTTCTCTTGCGAATTCACCAAAGTTACACGTCAATACGTCTATCCTTGTATGGAGCACGTTTATGTTGACTATCGCTCTGGTAATAGGCGACTTGGCCATAAGGTTAGTCCTGGCCGGTGGTGTGACCAGAAGTGGTGGGCTCCGGCGCCGCCACACATAACGGTCGGGAACACAAAGGTTTATGCTACCCAAAATCCCAGGGTTATGTTCCTGGCCCCGAATTACCTTCACCAAATACAATACCAGAGCGAAGTCCCGCCGCACCCTTAACTCATTATACCCGACCATGCCTATCACAAATAGCGTGGGGTACATTAGTGGGTAAAATGGATAGACCCCGTACAACTTCAGATATAAATATCGAGTGAACTTATTTTGAATACGCTCCAACATGACGGAATATTTCACCTCATGTGGAGCCCATATGACCGCATTGTATTCTAACTGACTCCTGACTAGCGCATCATATAGTACCTTGATCGCTGTAATGTTGGTAAAGTGTCGCGTCTGCCTCAGCACAAATCCTAAATTTCTATAGGCCTTTTTACATATTTTAACGATATGCTCTCGAAATGATAGGTCAGGAGTCAGTGAGACACCTAAATCACGTACCTGAGTGACGCGCCGCATCGGAGTATTCTCCATCACGTACTCATAGTTTAGCGGTGAACGCGATCGAGTGAAACTAATCACTGAACACTTAGATATGTTGAAATAAAGCTTGTTCGCATAACTCCATTCCACTATTCTATCTATATCCTCCTGCAAACGCACACAGTCAGATTCATTCGTCACCTTTAGCAGCAACTTGAGGTCATCTGCGAATAACAAACAAAACCCATGTTTGATAACCTCCGGTAGATCGTTTATCATTACGATGAATTCTAGAGGCCCCAAATTGCTGCCCTGACTTACCCCAGACCAGGTATAATATGCGTCAGACTCACATCCATTAAAATCAACGTACTGCTGTCGGTCACGCATGTAGTTAGCAAAAAACTGTAAAAGATGTGGTGAGCAGCCGATGTCTGCCAGTTTCCTAAGTAAGCAGTCATTGTCCACAGTATCAAACGCTTTTTCTACCACGTGTACTACCTTTGTCATAAAGTTTAGCAGATTTGTAGCAGTGCTATGTCCTGGTCTGAATCCATGTTGCGCATTCGAAAGTCGCGCGCTCACCTGGCCCAGCATGCAACGTTGAATAGCAGATTCAAAAACTTTGGCCGGTGTGGACAGCACAGCCACTGGTCTGTAGCCACTAATGTCAGTACCGGCCTTCCCCTTTGGTACAGGAATGACCCGCGTTGTCTTCCATCGGGTGGGAAACATTGCTGTCCGGAGGCAGATATTAAATATATAGTGCAAGGGCTCTGCCAATACCCTACTGCAGTCTCTAAACAGAAACGCTGGTATTCCGTCCGGCCCTGCCGAGCGCTTTGGTTTTAAGCGGTCCAGTGCATCTCTCACGTCTTTCAGACTCAAAGAGTCAACGTGCACGTGAGCACTACTGCCCGCTCCGGTCACCGCCTGCGAAGGGTCTAGACGCGGTGGTTCGCAATTGTACACCGAGTGAAAGTATGATGCGAATTGATCAGCACATTCCTGGTCCGAAAGGTGTCGACCGTCCTGTACAATAGTCTGCCTACTATTTGTATTTCTTTTTGACCTTACGTATTGCCAGAATGACTTCGGGTCTTTAGCAAACTGACGCTGGATAGTGTTTTGATGTTGAACGTGGGCAGTTTGTATCGCTTTTTTTATTCGCGCTCTATACTGAGAAAACATGTCATAATCCTCCTTATTTTTCGTAGCTTTAAAAGTCTTGTGAAGCCTTGCTTTAATTTTTATATCTTTAATAATGTCCCCCGTATACCAGTGTGGAAATATATTACCTGATTTATTAGCGTTATTTTTCTTAGGAACACATTCATTTAAAATATTATTTATCATAGTATACAAATAAGATAATGAGCCTTCCACGTCATGCAGCTCGTATAAATTGGTCCAATCAGTCGAAGTCAACATTGAGTAAAGTCGTTCATAATCCGCTTTGTAAAAGTTCCAACGCGGCCTACTAATGTTTGCCCTACTGGTGCTAGTACCGAGCGCTTGCGAAGCGCCAACAGCTGCGGCAGCATCGCGCGCGGTGGCGGGGGCGCGCGAGGCGGCGGGGGCCGGGGCGAGCGCCGCCGCCGCCGCGAGGCGCACGGTCACCGCGAGTGGCGGGTTATGCGCGTCAATCGGCAATATCGGCTCGTCCGCCGGTTCTACTAATATCTCGCTAAAGCCCGTGTTTAAAACCAAATCGAGCTGGCGACCTGAGCAATTGGGCACGTGATTGCTTTGAGTGAATTCGCAGTAGGACATGAAGCACGCGTAATAATTATTTACATAAATAGAACTCGAATATAAGTTAAAATCACCTATCACAATAATTTTCTTATATCTAGTACACAAATTTTCTATTATTCTAAACAACACTAAAAAGTCATTCTCCGAACTACTGGGCGGAATATAAACAACACAGCACAAAAATAAAAATTTGTTATTTAAGTGAACCGTAGCACATACCATTCCGAACACGCAGGTGTCTAACGATATTTCGGTCACACTTACGCGCCTTAGCTCGAAGCGGTGCGTGGCCACTACAAACGCGCCACCCTGTTTCCGACCGTCCGCTCGATCACAGCGAATTATTTGGTATCCAGGGGGTATTATTTCAGCATCATCGATTGATTCGTTGCATCCTATCTCCGTTATTGCATATAGATCCGAATTCAAACATTGAATATTATTTCTGAAATCATCTAATTTTGTTCGTAGACCTCTAACATTCTGGTAAAATATTTCAATATTACGAATGTGACGTTCTTTGGGTGGTTTTACGAAACCAAACCCACTCATTGAATTCCGCATTTATAGGCCATACGTCAGCAACATTCAATTTTTCGAACCATTTTTCCGAGACACCAACTATAAACGACGAATAATCTCGCTCAACCTTATGTTGAATTTTTTCTATTTTAATATATACATCCGGGCCACAGATACTTCTTACATGCTCAGTCATAGCTTCAATAGTGGTGTCAGCGTGAAGTCTCCAAACATGTAAATGTTTTTTCCTTTCCGTGGCCTTTATTGCTTTTAATTCCATATTCGTCCCTACTCTTACATCTTTTGGCTGCCGGTAAACTCTCCGTTTTTGAACAATCGTCCAGTCCGACTGATTACTATCTTCTACCAAATCAACACATGGCAGATCTACTTTTAGTGGGCCAATAGTATCAGTCGATGTTGTAGTTGGGACAGCGGATTTTGTGGCCCCACCTTTGTTGACCGGTTGTACTTTATCAACTATTTTGGAGTTTTGTCGTACTTGTTGCGAAGTATTCACTATTCCGGAACATCTCTGCTGACTGACCGCTTCAGCAAAGGTAGCAGCGGGTGGTTTATCATCAGCGACTTGTAATATTGCGTTGGTTTGGTTTGTAATTTTGGCATCGACTTTTTGTTCAAGTACCGCCACAATTTTAACAATATTGTCGAGATCTTGTTTTGTTTTTGAAAATTGGTCTAATAACAGTGATATGGCATTTGCCTGACTATCCATGCGAGCTATCATTTCTGATCGAAATTGTCTCAATTCCTCAAGCAATACATTGTCAGCATCCATCATTGTAGGTGAAAAGTTAGCTTGACTTCCTCGCTTTAAGTTTATATTATTGATGGGTGTGGTAGCGATTTCAAGATGAGTGCTAGTTGGTATTGGGGTCTCAGTGTTTCCTCTTTTCGGATTTGCACAGATGCATTCCGGACATACCCAGGTTTTTTTATATGCCGGGGAAAAAGACTCAAAACTATCTATGTTTATGTCGAGGCAAGCCAAATGATACTTTTTGTGACATTTCTCCTTCGAACATTCCATATAAGAGTTGGTTATTATCGAACAACAAGCTCCGCAACCGTTAGGCATTGTTATTGTTTTGTTGGTTTTCAAAAATCAAATATTATCAATATTCAAATTGAGTGAGTAACCGTCCCACTACACAATACGCTGCTGTGCGACAAAGACGAATTATTAGTTGCGCGCAGCCCGTCTCTGTTACTCGCGGTGAGGAAGAGCCGACCTCAGCGCATTAGACAGAGATGAATTATTTGTGTTTCGCAGCCCCTCTCTTTTACTCGAGGTGAGGAAGAGCCTTCCTCGGCTAACGCACCGTCCGCGATATCGCACTCGCGTAAAAAAGTCACTAATTAGTTCACTCCACTTTAGTACTTATTGCACAACTGTCAATACACATTAGGTTCTATTATTGCATACATTAATACACCTTAAATTGGGTAAAACAACAAAAAACACGTCCGCACTAGAGCACGCAGGTGCATGATTTTGCTTGAATTTGCTTGAGACGAAAATAATAATTGTACCAAGTAAAAATACTTATTTAATATATCTGACCAGTATGACAATAAATGTCCAATGTGACCGGTCATTTAATATTAAATGACGGTCACTTATCGTATGTGACCGTCAGTTTACAACACTAATTGCTTGCTATAATCAGTCATAAAAACGTCAAAAACTAATAAATGAATTATTTTACTTACCGAAAATACGATATCTCATCCTTTTTTAATCTTCTAGATGTGATATTTTTGCAATTTTTGAGAGAACACTTCGGCATATTTTAACGTCTTTTTAAAAAGGACGAGAGACTATTTGAAATGAGCACACAATTTTGAATGTTGCGCTCATTTGGAGAGAACGTTTTTGAGACGTTGAGTGTGCATCTTGGGTTTTTGTATATCAATGTACTTAGCCATAGAAAACAGATCAGGATCAGGTTAGAGCATTATTCCATAAATAAAATATAATAATTATAAGTACCCAGAAAACAGATCTGATTAGGTCAGATTATTTTGCACCAGTTCTAAAATACATAGATACATAATCAGATCATATTTGTCAATCAGTATTTGAATAGATGTCATATGACCTGATGACAATGGAAATAAACGGCGAGTATACTCTTTCACTACAAAGAAATGATTTCTCAAATCCGTCAAACTTGGTCGTTTAAATTCCCCATTGAAATGAGGAAAATATTTGATGTTTAAACCTGATTTTCATTTCACATTGATGCGACTAATGCCATAGTAAATCAGAGCCTTATATCATTATACTGTGCTATATTTCGTTCGTGTCCGCCGTGGGTATGGTTTCCATACTAAGGTGCCCAATGACCTTTGAATGATTTAGAATTTTTCACAGTTTAGAGGCAATTAGATTTAAGAAGTGTTTGATATGAATTTCAACTTTAATATCTCTACGCGTTCATGTGAAAAAGGGTAGGTAGTAAGTTTATCATTATTAAAAAAATATTTTATGTCATGTAAGCAAAAATAATATTTTAATATTTAATGGAACTTCAAATTTATCATTTTCGCAATTTTCCCTTTATCTGTAACGTTGCTTCGTGCCGAATTTCAAGATTCTGAGTTCACGGGAAGTACCTTGTAGGTTTTGATTCCCTAGCGTGTGACGGAAATTCGTCTAAGGTGTCGGTATATACTGCTGTATCTTTTGATCGCGTTAACTTAGAAGTTTGATTTTTTCACTGCTTAAAGGGACAATAGACTTAGGTATTTGGTATAAATTTCAATTTGATACCTTTATTCGTTCGTGAGAAATAAGGTAGTAAGTTTCATTTTATTAAAATATCGGCTATAATACTTTATAATTTAAATAAAACTACTTTTACGGATTTTATCGCGGTTATATTAATATTATTTAATCCCGACGTTTCGGATCCTTTACAGCATCCATGGTCACGGGCAGACTAAGGTGTTGGTCGTCTTGATATATTAGTTACAAACAGCTACCCTACATTTTGTTGATTATTATTGACAATCCGATTCACGCAAAACGAGCTCACTGTATCCTTAGGTCGAGCAGTTGTAGGCTTGGATTTTGATTTAATAGTTTCTATGATGGGATTCCAAGCAGGTGGTATGCACCAGCCATCTTCTCTATTGAAATTTGGATGTTTTTTAATTTCAATAGCCTCGCGAATCATCCTAGGTAGGAATCGGTTTTCTTTTGCAAGGACTTGTGGTTTATCAAATCTGATGTAATGCTGGGCCTTGTCTAGTGTGTGTTCACAAACTGCTGACTGTCTGGAACGGCGGTGTTTGACATCGGCGATGTGTTCTTTTACGCGGGTCCCTATGCTTCTTTTAGTTTGGCCTATGTAAGAGAGACCACAATCACATTCAAGCTTGTATACACCCGCATCTTGTAGAGGTATGTGACACTTGACAGGTGGTAAGAATTGACTGATCTTCTTCAGCGGCTTGAAGTAGGTTTTGATTGAAGCTCGCTTCAAGATGTAGCCAATCTTGTCTGTGACTCCTCTTATGTATGGAAGAACAGCAGGTAGACGCTCAACTGTGGCTGGTTTCACGCGGGTTCTGCGACGAGGGCGCGGTACTCGGAGCTTGTTGTCGTGCAGTACTTGCTTAACATGTTTAAGCTCAGCACCCAGGTGTTGTTCATCGCAGATCCCACGTGCTCTCTGAAACAATGATTTACCAACGGTAGATAACTGTGTTGGGTGGTGGTGGGACTCACCATGAAGGTATTTGTCTGTATGGGTTTTCTTCCGATACACAGTGTGACTCAAGGTGTTATTAGGGTTACGGATAACCAAAACATCTAAGAAAGCTAAGGAGTTGTTTGCCTCTGACTCCATAGTGAATTGAATTTTGGGGTTTATGGAGTTAAGATGTTTTAAAAATGCTGTGACTTTGTCAGATAATAGTATTGTGAAAAGTATCATCTACGTACCGCTTGTAGAATTTGGGTGTTACGGGTGCAGATTGCAGGGCTCGCTCCTCAAAATCCTCCATGAAGATATCAGCCACAATGGGAGATACAGGGGAGCCCATTGCTACACCATCCACTTGCGTGTAGAAGTGATTATTCCACAGTAAATAGCCAGATGTTAGGCAATGTTTTAACAGTTCAGCATATTCAGTAGGCATGTTATTCTCTGCTAGTTTCTTAGACACAATCTTGATGCAGTCTTCAACGGATAAGCATGTAAACAATGACTGAACATCAAAACTGACCATAGTTTCATTGTCAGCTAGTTGTAGGTGTTTTATTTCACTGAAAAAATGGTACGAGTCCTTTACATATGCTGCTGTGTTTTCTTTCAATGGTGAAAGTACTTTAGCCAGATGTTGAGCCAATCTGTAGGTTGGTGAGTCGATTTCGCTGACTATTGGTCATAGCGGAGCATTAGGTTTGTGTATATTCGGTAGCCCATACAGCTTTGGTGGTTGCGCGCAGCTAGGAACTAGGTATTTTACGTCTAGATTCAATGTTTCGGAGTACTTTTTTATCAAATCACTAGTTGATTTCAATGTTTTTGTTGTGGGGTCGGTCTTCACTTGTTTATATGTACTTACATCCGATAAAAGGTCTTGTATTTTATCATTGTAATCTGACGTATCCATCACCACCGTAGCATTACCTTTATCTGCACGTAGAATTGTTAATTCAGGCCTGTCGCGAAGGTTTTTTAACGCTTGATATTGATTTTTATTTAGATTCGGTTTGGGCAGTATGTTGCGACGTAACACAGACGAAATGTCCTGACGTATCGCCTCCGAATCATGTTTATTGATTTTATTTTTAAACAGGCAGTCTTCCACGTTGCATATAATGCTTTCTACCGGTATTTTTCGAGGTGTTACAGCAAAATTTAGGCCTTTCGATAACACTTGAACCGTATTTTCATCCAAGACATTTTTTGATAGATTGACAACTGCGCGTGATTGGCTCGCGGGTAACGGGCGCGTTCCGTTTTCTCAATACTCAATACTCAATACGTTTATTGCACTCCATATGTTTAAAAGGTGTTACATAATAATATAGTACAGTATGGACCCTGTAGGGCACGGCAACGTAGAAGAGAGGAGGACGCTAATTTTATTTAGATTACTAGCTGTTGCCCGCAACTTCGTCTGCGTGGGCAATATAGAATAGTCAAAATACTACTTATCCCGTAGGTGCATTCTTTCACGTGACAGTATAGTTAGGATTAACACTTAGCAGTCGCATAGATTCATTGATCAAGGTTGTGTTGTGGATGTGACCATTTATCTAAACAAAAGAAGTAAAGTTTGTGACGTTGTGAATATCTCTGGATCTAGTCAGCCAATTTGGAAAATTATTACGTATGGTGCGTAAGTAATTTTCACAGGAAACAGCTATAATCTATGTCTATATGCTTTGAGTCTGACAAAGCTGTCATTTGTACATTTTCTGCAACTGCTGCGACTAATCAGAAGCCAGAAAGTCTGTCAGTCTTACCATGGATATCGTCTTGTGTAGTTGACTGGGTTGAAGATAGGTAGATAGGTAGTCGCTCCAAGCAAAATATTGGTACTCAAACAGATTCGGTGACTGAAAGCCAACACCAACATAGTTGGGGAATAGCTGGATGGATGATAAAATGAGTCATCATCATCAGCAGGCGCATAGGGTAGGATAGTTTCACTACTGGGGAGAAACACTTGTATGACGGGGATTTTCTGTGCACTTACTCACTATGGTAAGGCTGACCCCATATTAGGCGTTCTTTTCGTGTGTTATTTTGGACATTTGATTTAGACGTTAGTTTTTCAAATTTGATTATTTGTCTGTTTTTGCATTCATTATATTTAGATTTTTCGCGCTCATCTAGTATTTTCATGCAATTATTAAAATCAAATTTAGTTAAATCTATCTGTAATTCATGGGATGACGCCTCAATGTCTTGATTAACGCGGTGCAAATCGGATCGTGTATTTTGTATTAACTGCTGTAGTAACTTTTTGCTTGCCTGGTTTAAGATCTTAGCGCTTCCTCGTATGTCCTTCCTTGGTGAAATAATGGCACACGTAGGAATGATGCTGTTGTCTCTGCATCTCTTCAAGAAATTCAAAGATGTTATGAATCTCTCGTACCATTTTGTCAGTGAAATAAAACACCTACAACTAGCTGACAATGAAACTATGGTCAGTTTTGATGTTCAGTCATTGTTTACATGCTTATCCGTTGAAGACTGCATCAAGATTGTGTCTAAGAAACTAGCAGAGAATAACATGCCTACTGAATATGCTGAACTGTTAAAACATTGCCTAACATCTGGCTATTTACTGTGGAATAATCACTTCTACACGCAAGTGGATGGTGTAGCAATGGGCTCCCCTGTATCTCCCATTGTGGCTGATATCTTCATGGAGGATTTTGAGGAGCGAGCCCTGCAATCTGCACCCGTAACACCCAAATTCTACAAGCGGTACGTAGATGATACTTTTCACAATACTACCATCTGACAAAGTCACAGCATTTTTAAAACATCTTAACTCCATAAACCCCAAAATTCAATTCACTATGGAGTCAGAGGCAAACAACTCCTTAGCTTTCTTAGATGTTTTGGTTATCCGTAACCCTAATAACACCTTGAGTCACACTGTGTATCGGAAGAAAACCCATACAGACAAATACCTTCATGGTGAGTCCCACCACCACCCAACACAGTTATCTACCGTTGGTAAATCATTGTTTCAGAGAGCACGTGGGATCTGCGATGAACAACACCTGGGTGCTGAGCTTAAACATGTTAAGCAAGTACTGCACGACAACAAGCTCCGAGTACCGCGCCCTCGTCGCAGAACCCGCGTGAAACCAGCCACAGTTGAGCGTCTACCTGCTGTTCTTCCATACATAAGAGGAGTCACAGACAAGATTGGCTACATCTTGAAGCGAGCTTCAATCAAAACCTACTTCAAGCCGCTGAAGAAGATCAGTCAATTCTTACCACCTGTCAAGTGTCACATACCTCTACAAGATGCGGGTGTATACAAGCTTGAATGTGATTGTGGTCTCTCTTACATAGGCCAAACTAAAAGAAGCATAGGGACCCGCGTAAAAGAACACATCGCCGATGTCAAACACCGCCGTTCCAGACAGTCAGCAGTTTGTGAACACACACTAGACAAGGCCCAGCATTACATCAGATTTGATAAACCATAAGTCCTTGCAAAAGAAAACCGATTCCTACCTAGGATGATTCGCGAGGCTATTGAAATTAAAAAACATCCAAATTTCAATAGAGAAGATGGCTGGTGCATACCACCTGCTTGGAATCCCATCATAGAAACTATTAAATCAAAATCCAAGCCTACAACTGCTCGACCTAAGGATACAGTGAGCTCGTTTTGCGTGAATCGGATTGTCAATAATAATCAACAAAATGTAGGGTAGCTGTTTGTAACTAATATCAAGACAACCAACACCTTAGTCTGCCCGTGACCATGGATGATGTAAAGGATCCGAAACGTCGGGATTAAATAATATTAATATAACCGCGATAAAATCCGTAAAAGTAGTTTTATTTAAATGTCTAATATTCGCGTAAGTGTCAGAAATCAATAATATTATATAATATTATATCGGCTGTATCTTTTGATTGGCTTGGCTTAGAAGTTTGGTATTTTCACAGCTTAAAGGGGCAATAGACTTGAGTATTTCATGTAAATTTCAGCTGGATACGTCCACACGTTTTTGAGATAAAGGGTCTTGACAGACAGACAGACAGACAGACAGACAGACAGACAAACAGACAGACAGACAGACGGACAACAAAGTGATCCTATAAGGGTTCCGTTTTTTCCTTTTGAGGTACGGAACCCTAATAATAAATATTGATAGTCTGTTAAAAGTGTTGACGTTTTCTTTAGAGAGGAGTCCTATACTTTGGAATGGAGTTCTTACATTTCAGAAGTGGGATACAGCGCAAATACTGCGTAAGTACACGTCTTCTGCTGCGGGTTGTTCGAAAGAGATACCACGGCCCTGGTACATAAAACCTGGCCTGGCCTGGCCTACGACGGAACACGACGGTTTTAGTCAGTAAGAGTCTGACACTCCCTCACCGCTGGTAACCCACAACGGGAGGGGTCATTTGATGATTTTTGACGTTGTTAAAAAAAAAAAAAAGTACATGTCTAGTTAACTCATCGTAACAGTCGTTCGCGCTGAGTTAGCAGCACCGTCGCCATGCACTTTATGCGAGCATGCAGTTACCGGATACTATTGTTTTTATGAATCATCATCCTCCGAGCCTTTTCCCAACTATGTTGGGGTCGGCTTCCAGTCTAACCGGATTCAGCTGAGTACCAGTGCTTTACAAGAAGCGACTGCCTATATGACCTCCTCAACCCAGTTACCCGGGCAACCCGATACCCCTTGGTTAGGCCGGTGTCAGACTTACTGGCTTCTGACTACTCGTAACGACTGCCAAAGATGTTCAATGACAGCCGGGACCTACAGTTTAACGTGCCATCCGAAACACAGTCAATGGTGTCTAAGATATACTTAGAAAGTACATACAAACTTAGAAAAGTTGCATTGGTACTTGCCTGGCCTGGGATCGAACCCGCGCCCTCATACTTAAGAAGTTGGTCCTTTACCCACTAGGCCACCACGACTTTATGAATATTATTATTGTTTTCTTCATTGTATTAGTTTAGTTCGATTTCAGCCATCAGCCTATCTTGTATACTTTTCTATTAATTAAACTAATTGTAATAAATAAATATTTTTTTAATAAAAATCCCGACCGCCGAAACGTAACTGGCGCAGTCGATAGGATCGCGACGCCCTTAGTTCGGATAAAACTCTTCGTATCGAGAGTGACGGTTCTTAAATCGTTCCTTCGCGATCCGCAACGAACCTATCGTGCGGTCGGTCACCTTTATAACCATCGAGATTGATCTCCGGAGAATTGGAGGAAGCTGCGCTGACTGAGACTCGACTCGACAGGAGATGCAGTGGCTGCTTTGGTAAGTACTCTTCGTTTTATCAAGTGTCCTTGCTCTATTTCCTGTCTTATTATAATTTGTGTATTTTATGTTGATATTTGTGTGTCTGTCTATAAGCTGAAATCGCAGTTGGCAACCACAAGTTATTATAAATAGCGTTAAGTATTCTGATAATAAATTCCAAGTGTTAAATTTCACACTTCTATTGTCTTGCGTACAAGCGCCACTAGACAGGTAAATTGAAGTAGTACCATGTCGCTCAGAGATTATGATGCTAACTACAAACCATATAAACTTATTGCTGATTTGATGCCAAGATATGATGGCAATCCTAAATTACTTAATTACTATATAAGGGAAGTAGAAAGCTTGTTACAGTTAACAAGTGAAGTAGATCGCTTAAACCCAGCATTATTCTGTTTAATTAAGAGTAGGCTCAGTGGTCCCGCGGTTGATGCAATAGCTTATGAAGGTTATCTTAATTCATGGGACTCGATAAAGAGCGCTTTGATAAGACGCCTTGGTGAACCACGTAACGAGATACAGGTTATGCAGGAGCTGACGCGAGTGCGTAGGTCTAAGACAGAAGACGCTGAAAGCTTTGGCAAGCGTCTCCGTGAACTACTAGATACTTTGTATTCTGTGGGTGAGCACGGAAATAAATCGTACTATGAGAAGATGGTTATCGAGCAGTACGTGAACCAGTTAGACTTCCACGTATCTTTAGGCGTTCGAATCGCTAAACCAGATACGTTCGAAGCAGCTATCATAGCGGCTAGGCAAGAAGAGGCTAGGCTTGCATATAATAGAGCTACTTATTTTAATAACCCTTCTACGTCTCAAGCGAAACCAAAGGAGTTAATTAAACAATCAACTAACCCCCATCGCAATACGGTAAACCCAGTAGCACAACAGCCTAACTTCATAAATCAACCAATTGCCCCTTTTATTACGCCACAAAACAACTTTGTGCCACAACAAAATAACATGTCCCCTGAACAGCGACAACAGTGGGTACAGTCCATATTGCCCTGGAAGAACAAACCAGCATCAGGCAACTTTAGACAGAATGGTTCAGGTAACTTTAGGAGCGGTAACTTTAGGAATCAACCAAACATTCCGAAGCTACCGGTTCTCACGCCCGTATCATCTGACGTCACGATGCGTACGGCAGGTAAGCCAGAAAAACCACAGTTTACTTCACAGGAGTTATTTTATATTCAGAGTCAGATGAATACTCAGGACCAACAAGGCCCCGTTGACAGTGAGTATTATGACGTCACAGACAATAACGACTTAGCGTTCGAGCCCAACATGAACATAGACGAACAAGAGGTAAGTCACGATCAGGGTTTTACCCAGGACCCCAGTCTGGACAACCGGACTTAATATCGATCAACTTCCAATCTAAAAAATATCTACCATATATCATGATATCTGAGTTTAACGGTAAGTTTTTAATAGATACAGGCGCGAGTCATTCCGCTGTTGCTACCGACGTAATAACAGGTACTATATTTGAGTATTGCGTAGAAAGAGAACTCTTTCAAATTAAAACCGCACATAACTTATCTCTACACGACAAGGTAGCGTACCTTCCGTTACCCCCTGTTTTTTAATAGCGATATAACACATACGTTTATTATATTCGATTTCGATCCCAAATATAAAGGCCTAATCGGAATAGACCTTCTGCAAAAACTTAAGAGTAATATTGATTTAAACAATAACGTTTTGCAAACATCTACAGCGAAAATACCAATATATTTTACTAAGCCACCCCTTAGGATAAGCATTGAGCCTAGGTGCGAAAAGATAGTTAATGTCAAAACTAACTACTTAGAGGGACAATACTCACATGATGATTTTATCTGGTCAGACGGATTGGCGTCACCAGCAGCAATAGTCAACGTAGAAAACGGTACTTTTAAAACATCGGTGATTAATTATAGCGATCAAAAGAAGTATATCCCGGCTAACCCGTCTATTGAATTCAACAATATTCGAACGCAAATAGACCTAATAGCTTTGCTATAAATACCGCGCAAGTACAAACAGATATTGATCACATATTAACCGAGAACCTTAAGAGAATCCGCGTAGATCATTTGAACGACGAAGAAAGGTGCCGAAATCACCCGGTTATGTTATCAGTATAGAGAGATATTCCACTCGGAAGATATACCACTTACCTTTACACATGCTGTCAAACACGAGCTCAGACTAAGTGACGAAACACCAGTTTTTGTACGAAGCTATAGACAAGCCCCAAAACAGCGCGAGGAAATTCGGAAACAGGTCGATAAACTCCTTCAGCAAGGTGTTGTACGAGAGAGCATTTCCCCTTGGTCATGCCCTGTACATATCGTACCTAAAAAACCCGATTCTGCGGGCAATGTCAAATGGAGACTTGTAATCGATTATAGACGGCTCAATGACCGTATCATCGAGGACAAGTACCCTCTACCGAACAACCACGACATACTAGATAGATTAGGGCGTACACAATACTTCACCACATTAGATCTTGCTAGCAGATACCATCAAGTGGAAATGCACCCCAATGATATAGAGAAAACCGCATTTACCACAGAACGAGGACATTACGAGTTCCTAAGGATGCCCTTCTGTTGTAGCTGTTTGTAACTAATATATCAAGACGACCAACACCTTAGTCTGCCCGTGACCATGGATGCTGTAAAGGATCCGAAACGTCGGGATTAAATAATATTAATATAACCGCGATAAAATCCGTAAAAGTAGTTTTATTTAAATGTCTAATATTCGCGTAAGTGTCAGAAATCAATAATATTATATAATATTATATCGGCTGTATCTTTTGATTGGCTTGGCTTAGAAGTTTGGTATTTTCACAGCTTAAAGGGGCAATAGACTTGAGTATTTCATGTAAATTTCAGCTGGATACGTCCACACGTTTTTGAGATAAAGGGTCTTGACAGACAGACAGACAGACAGACAGACAGACAGACAGACAGACAGACAGACAGACAAACAGACAGACAGACAGACGGACAACAAAGTGATCCTATAAGGGTTCCGTTTTTTCCTTTTGAGGTACGGAACCCTAATAATAAATATTGATAGTCTGTTAAAAGTGTTGACGTTTTCTTTAGAGAGGAGTCCTATACTTTGGAATGGAGTTCTTACATTTCAGAAGTGGGATACAGCGCAAATACTGCGTAAGTACACGTCTTCTGCTGCGGGTTGTTCGAAAGAGATACCACGGCCCTGGTACATAAAACCTGGCCTGGCCTGGCCTACGACGGAACACGACGGTTTTAGTCAGTAAGAGTCTGACACTCCCTCACCGCTGGTAACCCACAGCGGGAGGGGTCATTTGATGATTTTTGACGTTGTTAAAAAAAAAAAAAGTACATGTCTAGTTAACTCATCGTAACAGTCGTTCGCGCTGAGTTAGCAGCACCGTCGCCATGCACTTTATGCGAGCATGCAGTTACCGGATACTATTGTTTTTATGAATCATCATCCTCCGAGCCTTTTCCCAACTATGTTGGGGTCGGCTTCCAGTCTAACCGGATTCAGCTGAGTACCAGTGCTTTACAAGAAGCGACTGCCTATATGACCTCCTCAACCCAGTTACCCGGGCAACCCGATACCCCTTGGTTAGGCCGGTGTCAGACTTACTGGCTTCTGACTACCCGTAACGACTGCCAAAGATGTTCAATGACAGCCGGGACCTACAGTTTAACGTGCCATCCGAAACACAGTCAATGGTGTCTAAGATATACTTAGAAAGTACATACAAACTTAGAAAAGTTGCATTGGTACTTGCCTGGCCTGGGATCGAACCCGCGCCCTCATACTTAAGAAGTTGGTCCTTTACCCACTAGGCCACCACGACTTTATGAATATTATTGTTTTCTTCATTGTATTAGTTTAGTTCGATTTCAGCCATCAGCCTATCTTGTATACTTTTCTATTAATTAAACTAATTGTAATAAATAAATATTTTTTTAATAAAAATCCCGACCGCCGAAACGTAACTGGCGCAGTCGATAGGATCGCGACGCCCTTAGTTCGGATAAAACTCTTCGTATCGAGAGTGACGGTTCTCAAATCGTTCCTTCGCGATCCGCAACGAACCTATCGTGCGGTCGGTCACCTTTATAACCATCGAGATTGATCTCCGGAGAATTGGAGGAAGGTGCGCTGACTGAGACTCGACTCGACAGGAGATGCAGTGGCTGCTTTGGTAAGTACTCTTCGTTTTATCAAGTGTCCTTGCTCTATTTCCTGTCTTATTATAATTTGTGTATTTTATGTTGATATTTGTGTGTCTGTCTATAAGCTGAAATCGCAGTTGGCAACCACAAGTTATTATAAATAGCGTTAAGTATTCTGATAATAAATTCCAAGTGTTAAATTTCACACTTCTATTGTCTTGCGTACAAGCGCCACTAGACAGGTAAATTGAAGTAGTACCATGTCGCTCAGAGATTATGATGCTAACTACAAACCATATAAACTTATTGCTGATTTGATGCCAAGATATGATGGCAATCCTAAATTACTTAATTACTATATAAGGGAAGTAGAAAGCTTGTTACAGTTAACAAGTGAAGTAGATCGCTTAAACCCAGCATTATTCTGTTTAATTAAGAGTAGGCTCAGTGGTCCCGCGGTTGATGCAATAGCTTATGAAGGTTATCTTAATTCATGGGTCTCGATAAAGAGCGCTTTGATAAGACGCCTTGGTGAACCACGTGGTGAGGTCGTTGGGTTGATTTTGAACTGCAGATACTTTTGGAATATTTGTTAAATAAAATCACACGACTGTTTGCTAGCTCTGTATTGAGGCAACTGACATTTAAATATGACATGCAAAACGATCGGACATACCGCCCACCAAAAGGACCCTGTGTCCTTTTACAAATCCTACTACTATTGCTTCTGAACTTAATAATTAACATCATCAATTCAATCATCAAATAATATAACAATCTTAGAGTGGACTGTATGTAACTAAATAAACATGCAATAGTAAATAGGTACAGCAACTAAACAGGTAAGTTAACAAAGGTTTCATATATTATTAATAACTAAGGTAAGTACAATTTTGATTAAGCATCTTTAGGTAGGAAAATTAACTTAGATAAAGGTCTTTTTAATTCACTTTGTCCTTTACACTGCACTGTAACCACTCTAACTAAATCGTCTTTTCCAGGATGCAGCGTTTTTACCTTTCCCATGAGCCATCTCGTGGGTGGCAAGTTTTCCTCTTTGATGACCACAATATCTCCCACGGTAGGTGATTGGGTAGTTGATTGCCACTTAGTCCGTTGTTGTAGCGTGTTCAGGTATTCTGAATGCCATCTTCGCCAGAAATCTTGTGTTATACGCTGGACTAATTGCCATCTAGTTAACAGATTGATATTGGATTTTTCATAATTATCATCAGGAACGCTGAGTACTGGCTCACCTATCAAAAAATGACCAGGTGTGAGTGGTGACATTGTCTCAACAGTGTTATCCAACTGGCATAATGGACGGGAGTTAAGGCAGGCTTCTATTTGTGTAAGCAATGTCGCCATCTCTTCATAGGTAAGTTTTGCATCTTTGGTGACTCTTGCTAGATGTCTCTTTGCAGCTTGAATTCCGGCTTCCCAGAGACCACCACAGTTTGGCATTCGCGGCGGAATAAAATGCCACGTAGTTCCATCGGTTGCCAAATGTTCAGCAATTTCTTTAGCAAGGCTTCGTTCACCTGCTTTGAAAAGGTCTTTAAGCTCCTTTGCAGCCCCAACGAAATTAGTACCGTTATCACTGAACAGGTGAGTACATCGACCTCGACGTGCAATAAATCGCCGAAATGCAGCCAGGAATGCTTGAGAAGTTAAATCTGTTACGGCTTCTAAATGTATGGCACGGGTCGCCATACACACAAACAGACAGATATACCCTTTAGTTGCATGGTGTCCTCTTCCCTTTGATGTTCTTAACAATACTGGACCTGCATAGTCGACACCACTGTTTAAAAAGGCCCGCCGTGGACTTACCCTGACAGCTGGTAATTCACCCATTAACTGTTGGTTTGTCTTGCCTTTATTGATAATGCAAACATTACAATTTCTTATGCATTTTCTTACTGCTGATTTTAAGTTAATTATCCAATAACGACTTCTTAAGTAGGCCATCATCACCTGTATACCACCATGTAAGGTTTGTTTGTGTGCTTCCTTAATCAACAATGTAGTGATGTGTTGATTACTTGGTATTATTATTGGATGTTTGGTTGTTACTGGTAAATTAGCGTTTTGTAAACGACCTCCTACTCTCAGCAGATTGTTTTTATCTAAAAATGGTGTCAAGCTAATTAGTGAACTTGATTTTCTTACTTTGCCATTTTTCTTAATGTTATCTATTTCTCCCTTATATACTGTCTGCTGATAGTATTTAATACAATTTTGCAATATAGAATTCATTTCACCAGTAGTCAAATACTTCTCCTTGTTTTTATTGCTTAGTAACCTACGGCAGTAAGCAAGTACCCTTTTCATTCTGGTCAAGTTAGAAAATCTTTCCCATATTGGTTTTTCTTCATTTTGAGTTGTAAATGAACACATTGATTTTAACTCTAAATCTGTCTCTGTATTTTCTGATCTTCTCAAATGAACTTTTCCTTTTGAAAGCCACTCTGGCCCCTTCCACCACATTTTCTCTTTCTTCAAATCTGTCAGAAACATTCCTCTGGATGCTATGTCAGCGGGATTTTCTTGTGATGCAACATGGTACCATTGGGTATTATTTGTATTGTCCTTAATTTCTACTACACGATTTGCTATAAAGGTCTTCCATTTCTGAGGTTCGCCGTGAAGCCACGCCAGCACAATCGTTGAATCTGTCCAGCAATAAGTTTGGTTGAAAGGAATTCTCATGGCTAATGTAACTTGTTTCAGAAGCCTTGACAACAATAGAGCTCCACACAGCTCAAGACGAGGAAGCGATATTGTTTTTAATGGAGCAACTTTGGTTCTCGATGCGATTAGATTTGTGGATACAGTACCATCCTGTTGTTCCACTCTGCAGTATACAACGCCAGCATAGGCTCGGGTCGAGGCATCGCTAAATCCGTGCAGCTGTATAGCTTTCAGATTGCTGCTGTAAGAGTGTAACCATCGGTCTAGCGAAATCTGGTTGACATTTTCGAAATCCTCTCTTATCTTCAACCAATCTGAAGTTAATTGTTCAGATAATGGTTGATCCCATTGTGCGCCAACCAACCATAGTTTTTGTATGAGCATCTTAGCGAGCACAATGCTTGGCGATATCCATCCTAATGGATCGTAGAGTTTTTGTACATCTGACAAAACATTCCTTTTTGTAATGATAGATGGAGCTGCAGGGAAACTGATTTTGTATATAAATTGATCAGTACCAAGATTCCATGCGATACCCAATGCCTTCACAGTACCATCTAGGTTTATATCAAGTTGGATGCTTGAAGAAATGTTGCTTGGATCCATCGACTTCATCAACTCGATGTCATTTGATGCCCACTTCTTCAACTCAAAACCCCCTTTACTGAGCATAGTCTTTAGTTGATTACTTGCTTCTATGGCTTCTTTAACAGTGTCACAGCCTGACATTACGTCGTCGACGTAGAAATCTGACAAAGTAATATCGGCAGCTACTGGATAGTTATCTCTTTCTTCAAGTGCAAGTTGGATTAAGGTCTTCACTGCTAGATAAGGTGCTGAAGTAGTCCCGAAAGTCACGGTAAGCAATCTATAATCCTTAATTTCTTCATTGCTATCATTTCTCCACAGTATTCTTTGAAAATCAGCATCTTCCTTGTGTATCATTATCATTCTATACATTTTGTGTATATCTGCAGCGAAACAGATAGCGTGCATTCTCCAGCGCATGATTATACAACGCAGGTCTTCTTGGAGAACTGGACCAGGTAAGAGTTCATCATTCAACGATATGCCATTTATTCCTTTACAGGACGCGTCGAAAACAATGCGGGTTTTCGTAGTTTCCTTTTCTTCACGCAGAACTGGATGATGGGGTAAGTACACAGATTTTCTTGTATATATTTCTTTTTCAGGTACTTCTTCTATGTGACCTAAGTTTTTGTAGTCTTCTATAACCTTTTTATATTCTTCCTTTAACTTAGGCTGTTTTTTGAACCTTCTCTCTAATTGTATCAATCTTGTTTTAGCTATTTCTCTTGTATCTCCCTCCGTAGATTGTATACAATTTGTTTTGAATGGTAGTTTCACTACAAATCTACCTTGATCATTCCTTGTGTATGTTTTGTAATAAATTTCTTCACATAATTGTTCTTCTTTTGTATTCTTTCGCCTTGTAGTTGTGTCAATTTCCCATAGCGTTTTTAACATATTATCAACATCTACTTGGTGATGCATGACAAGAAATGAATGTTCCTTTTGTGTTGTGTTTACTTCTCCAAATAAAATCCAGCCCAGGGTGGTTTTCTGAGCACATGGAGACCCTGGTGGACCCTTGATTAAATCTTGTTCGACTATTTGTGCATACTCCTTGACACCAAGCAGCAGATCTATCGGGCCTGGGCTGTTGTACTCTGGATCTGCAAGATCGAGACCCGTAAGGTGCTGCCAGTTGTGAACCGTCATTGTGTGATGTGGCATTCTCGTGGTCAGTTGCTTGGACATGACGTAAGCTTCGACGTGCATGTTGAATTCTGGTTTCCTTCTTGAAAATATGTTTAGCTGAACCACGTGTTTGATTGGTGTTTGCATAGAACCCACACCTGTGACTGTGCCATAAATTGTTTTTCTTTGAAGCTTCAATAATTGAGTTGCCTTTTCACTTATGAAGCTCGCTTGTGAGCCTTGATCTACAAGAACCCTTAACATTGTCGTTTGTCCATCTTTTCCTTTTGCTTTGACTAGTGCAGTTGCTAATAATGCTTTTCCAGAAGCTCCGATACCAACATGAAGAGTTGTTATAGCCTCCTTGTTGGCTTCTTGTTGAGATGTCGATGGTTGTATTGGTTCTGTCTCTGCGTTATCCTTCGACTTCTCTGATCGGTGAAGCAAGGAATGGTGACGTCTTCTACACACTCGACAAGTAACTGGTATCTTGCATTTGTAAACAGAATGACCCGGAAGCAGGCAGTTGAAACAAAGTTGTTTATCTTTCACATAATTGTTACGTTGTGTAATGTCCATTTTAATAAATTCTTTGCAATGACATAAGGTATGGTTTTCACTACAAAGCACGCAGATTTTATCTTTGACAACATTTGTAGTATGGTAAGATCGCTCTTTGACTGTACGATCTTTACTTGTTACGGGCTGTATCATTTCCAGTGTTCTAAATTTTGATTCCAAAAATTTCTTTAACTCTTCCCAAGATGGCACTTCTTCTGACTTTTCTTTATAAGCAAAGGTTTCCCACTCTTTATGTGACTCCTGGTCCAACTTCTGAATCACCAGAAATATAATTAAAGGATCCCAGGAATCGGTGTTAATGTTCAAGTTGTTTAGGTTATTTATGCACTCTGTTGTAGTATCTAATAAAGTTTTTACACTGTTGGCTGTTTGTGTTGTGATTTTCTTTTGGTTAAAAAGCCTTTTCAAAACAGAAAACACAATAACACGTTTGTTGCCATATCTGCCTTTTAATAATTGCCATGCTTGATCGTAATTACTGTCCGTAACTTGAATGTGCCGTAATATTACTTCTGCTTCGCCGGTAACGCTAGACTTCAGGTAATGTAGTTTTTGAACGTCACTGATTGTTGAGTTTTTGTGCACAAGTGATGTAAACATGTCTTGGTATGTGGGCCACTCCTCGTATTGTCCCGAAAAGGTTGGTAATTGAATCCGAGGCAGTTTTACGGTTGAACATTGGTCTTGGCCATTAAGTACTGAAGAGTTCGCAGTTTCCATTGCGGTATGTTGATTTTTGTTCAGCATGTCTGTCAAGTCTGCTTGTAGACAGAGATACAGGTCTTCAATAACAAAGTAGTCTTCATTGAGAAAGTAAGGAATTTCTCCACGCTTCTCTCTCGGAGTACACTGCGTCAACATCTCATGAGCTTGTTTAAAAGAACTCCAATACTCTTCAATGCACTTCACTCTAGCCTTTATGTAACCGTCTGTAAGTCTCACTTTAGGGCATTTTTTTAGGTTAGTTTGTGTTTTTTGTAATAAGTTTGCAACGTCTTCTAACGTATTCAAACACTTTTTTTGTTCCGAAGTTAACGTAGCCATTGTAACTGTCTGTTTATGTTATTTATAAGTATCACTTGTGTTATTTGTGAATTGCCAACCACACTGTCCACAATGTTTTAAAATATCTATTAACTTAAACTTCCACGAATCTGCACATTTTTTGCGTAAACAAGTCCTCTTATCTCTGGAATGCGGCTGTCTATTGTTCTCAGCTTGCTCGAAACGATTCACTAATGACCCACAGGTGTGCTAGTACGAACGATTATCCGGCTCGATTTGTGACCATATGGTGAGGTCGTTGGGTTGATTTTGAACTGCAGATACTTTTGGAATATTTGTTAAATAAAATCACACGACTGTTTGCTAGCTCTGTATTGAGGCAACTGACATTTAAATATGACATGCAAAACGATCGGACACCACGTAACGAGATACAGGTTATGCAGGAGCTGACGCGAGTGCGTAGGTCTAAGACAGAAGACGCTGAAAGCTTTGGCAAGCGTCTCCGTGAACTACTAGATACTTTGTATTCTGTGGGTGAGCACGGAAATAAATCGTACTATGAGAAGATGGTTATCGAGCAGTACGTGAACCAGTTAGACTTCCACGTATCTTTAGGCGTTCGAATCGCTAAACCAGATACGTTCGAAGCAGCTATCATAGCGGCTAGGCAAGAAGAGGCTAGGCTTGCATATAATAGAGCTACTTATTTTAATAACCCTTCTACGTCTCAAGCGAAACCAAAGGAGTTAATTAAACAATCAACTAACCCCCATCGCAATACGGTAAACCCAGTAGCACAACAGCCTAACTTCATAAATCAACCAATTGCCCCTTTTATTACGCCACAAAACAACTTTGTGCCACAACAAAATAACATGTCCCCTGAACAGCGACAACAGTGGGTACAGTCCATATTGCCCTGGAAGAACAAACCAGCATCAGGCAACTTTAGACAGAATGGTTCAGGTAACTTTAGGAGCGGTAACTTTAGGAATCAACCAAACATTCCGAAGCTACCGGTTCTCACGCCCGTATCATCTGACGTCACGATGCGTACGGCAGGTAAGCCAGAAAAACCACAGTTTACTTCACAGGAGTTATTTTATATTCAGAGTCAGATGAATACTCAGGACCAACAAGGCCCCGTTGACAGTGAGTATTATGACGTCACAGACAATAACGACTTAGCGTTCGAGCCCAACATGAACATAGACGAACAAGAGGTAAGTCACGATCAGGGTTTTACCCAGGACCCCAGTCTGGACAACCGGACTTAATATCGATCAACTTCCAATCTAAAAAATATCTACCATATATCATGATATCTGAGTTTAACGGTAAGTTTTTAATAGATACAGGCGCGAGTCATTCCGCTGTTGCTACCGACGTAATAACAGGTACTATATTTGAGTATTGCGTAGAAAGAGAACTCTTTCAAATTAAAACCGCACATAACTTATCTCTACACGACAAGGTAGCGTACCTTCCGTTACCCCCTGTTTTTTAATAGCGATATAACACATACGTTTATTATATTCGATTTCGATCCCAAATATAAAGGCCTAATCGGAATAGACCTTCTGCAAAAACTTAAGAGTAATATTGATTTAAACAATAACGTTTTGCAAACATCTACAGCGAAAATACCAATATATTTTACTAAGCCACCCCTTAGGATAAGCATTGAGCCTAGGTGCGAAAAGATAGTTAATGTCAAAACTAACTACTTAGAGGGACAATACTCACATGATGATTTTATCTGGTCAGACGGATTGGCGTCACCAGCAGCAATAGTCAACGTAGAAAACGGTACTTTTAAAACATCGGTGATTAATTATAGCGATCAAAAGAAGTATATCCCGGCTAACCCGTCTATTGAATTCAACAATATTCGAACGCAAATAGACCTAATAGCTTTGCTATAAATACCGCGCAAGTACAAACAGATATTGATCACATATTAACCGAGAACCTTAAGAGAATCCGCGTAGATCATTTGAACGACGAAGAAAGGTGCCGAAATCACCCGGTTATGTTATCAGTATAGAGAGATATTCCACTCGGAAGATATACCACTTACCTTTACACATGCTGTCAAACACGAGCTCAGACTAAGTGACGAAACACCAGTTTTTGTACGAAGCTATAGACAAGCCCCAAAACAGCGCGAGGAAATTCGGAAACAGGTCGATAAACTCCTTCAGCAAGGTGTTGTACGAGAGAGCATTTCCCCTTGGTCATGCCCTGTACATATCGTACCTAAAAAACCCGATTCTGCGGGCAATGTCAAATGGAGACTTGTAATCGATTATAGACGGCTCAATGACCGTATCATCGAGGACAAGTACCCTCTACCGAACAACCACGACATACTAGATAGATTAGGGCGTACACAATACTTCACCACATTAGATCTTGCTAGCAGATACCATCAAGTGGAAATGCACCCCAATGATATAGAGAAAACCGCATTTACCACAGAACGAGGACATTACGAGTTCCTAAGGATGCCCTTCGGACTTAAAAATGCACCTAGTACATTTCAAAGACTTATGGATCATATATTAAGAGGCATAGATAACGTTTATACATATTTGGATGACGTAATAATAATATCTACGTCACTACAACAACACATTGAAAAATTAAAACAAGTATTCGATAGATTTAAAACACATAATCTAAAGATCCAGTTGGATAAGTCTCAGTTCTTGCAAAAGCATGTTAGGGTGATTCTTTGAAACACAGTTTTGACGTGTTTTTGACCGAAGAACACATGTAAATAACCTTTGATTGGAACGCCAGTTTCAGGTTTTATGTTATGTTAAAGGTAAATGTCTATCGACGCCTCATGTAACTAATTAGAATTAAAAAAAAAAACTGTAATTAAGTTAACAGAAAACAGTAAAACCTAACGGTTGGCTTTAGTATCGTTTGGCAGGCGGACGGGGCTAAAAGTGGTTAAATCTGGTAGAGGGTGGGTCTCCGATTATAATGCTACCAATCTTGTTACAAGGTAATGGATATTTTTCGAGAAATTTACAAAAAATGTTTCTAACCTCAAATCAGATAAAACGCGTAATGTCAACGTTATTCGGTAAAACGGAACGTTAAAATGGGCGATCGACAACCAAATGTGTTTTAGTATATCGTCTGTGGTGTACAAATCCGTGAAAAGGAACGCAAAAAATAAATAAATGTCTCTGGTATTTGCGTTAAGTGTCATTTGTGATTAGCTGTCATTAGTGTTATTCGGTATCTCTTCGAGTTGCGTGAATGTACTATGGTGTTATTTCTCTTAGTATGCAAGAGCAAGCGAAGCGAGCTCGCAACTTAGGGCACCCCCGACTCGGATAGGTTAGGTTCGAAGGGAAATAAAGTGTTTTGAGGTTAGGATATAAATATCTATTTTTTCTCAAAAATGATGCGTTACCTTGTAACGGGAGTGGTACCAGGAGATAGTGGAGGTCCCCCCCACTACCCTCCCCCCTTTTCCTCCCCCTTCGCCTGCCAAACGATACTAAATTTTTACCGTTATTTGGAGGGGATGTTAAACTGTAGGTTCCAGCTGTCATTGAACATTCTTGGCAGTCGTTATGGGTAGTCAGAAGCCAGTAAGTCTGACCAATTTTACCAAGGGGTGTTAGATTGAGCGGGTAACCGGGTTGTGGAGGTCAGATAGGCAGTCGCTTCTTGTAAAACACTGATACTCAGTTGCATCGTGATCCTAACATAATTGGGACAAAGTCTCTTGAGATAATAACGACAATAATGATGAGATATAAGCACCGCAGGACATCTGAGGCTGATGACGGGGAATAGCGACCCCGCGGGGCTATACTGAGTTCTCCAGAGTGAGTATACTGTACCCCATCTCCGGCTGGTCGGAGTGAACCATGATGGGGGTAGGTCTCACGCCTCCGGCTTGGCTTGGCCGTCCAGAGTGGAGTCGCTAGAGCAGGGTTAGTAGCCCTGCTCGGAGGGTAGGTGCCTCGTGGTAAATGACTCACAGGGAGCGCGTAATCTCACACTTCAGCCGCTCATGTCCCTGTTGCCGTCTTGTTGCTATTCAGTGACTGATTCCCGGGGGCCCAGTAAGTGAGGTGGCGAGTTTCCACCTGCCATCTTTACATGTATCTAATACATTGTCATCGGCAGGTGCCATAGTTCCCGTAGTTTCCCCATTCCTAGTCCATTCCCATCACAATAGCCCAAGTAGTTTTCATCCACAGTTAGCAATAGTATAGCACAGAACCGGGGATTGTCTCAAAAGGGCTTCAGCGTGTTGGCTTCGGCCCCACGTTCGCCTCCCAAAAATTCGGAACTCTGTAGTCCAGAGTAGTGTTGTAAACTGACGGTCACATACGATAAGTGTCCGTCATTTAATATTAAATGACCGGTCACATTGGACATTTATTGTCATACTGGTCAGATATATTAAATAAGCATTTTTTACTTGGCCGCAGCATTTTTTAATTTGCTTGAGACGAAAATATCTCACTCTCAAGACTCTCAAGTACGTAAATAATCATTGAGTGTCGGCGAAATCTTTTTTTTTTATCGACGTTAAAAATCATCAAATGACCCCTCCCGCTGTGGGTTAGCAGCGGTGAGGGAGCGTCAGACTCTTACTGACTAACAACTAAAACCGTCGTATTCCGTCATAGGCCTTTTATGTACCACATGGCATGTTTTGCTGACATCTCTTTGAGGAGCGCGTGGAGCAACGCGCGCCGTTGACACGGGTCTGTCGTCTAAGTAGACAGAGGGACGATGAGCCACCCGAACTAACCGCCCACAGACCCACACCTACGGTGGCCGGGAGTCAAAATCAAAAAATCAAAATCAAAATCAAAAATCATTTATTCAAACTTGGCTGCAAGACAGCACTTTTTGAACGTCAGGAATTTACAATAGACAGCCCCCAAAACGCCCACCCTTCACCACTTCCTATGTGTTTTTGCTGGGAAGAAGAAGTGGCGCAACAAACTCCCCAGCAACACATGTCTGTCTATAGGTTAGAAGAACCTTAAACAATGTTTGATATGTACATTTGTATACAATGTAATTTGTATTCCACAATAGAGGACAATATGCAATTACAGTAAAAATTATTTATACACCACATGCTAGCTAGCACTCACCCTACATACCTTAACTAACTCAAGCATTTAATAAGTTTGATGAAAAGAAAATTATAGCCTCCAATTATTTACACTTAATAGGATATAAGGGAGTGCCCACCTACATGTGCTATTCTTTTATAAACTAGTAAATTAGACCGCTCAGCCAGAACATAAGTAAAATAAAAAGAGTTTACAAAATTAAAAAAAAAAACTAATATATAGTCAGTAAGACGACCTGGCACCACAAGCAGCACCCGTTCACGAGCATAACGCGAGGATCAGCCATCGCCCCCCTCGCACATTTTTGAGGGAGGGAGGCAACCCGACCGCCGACGCTACCGCAAGCAGTGCCGTCTAAGGGAGCATGACGTACTCACTGCTACACAACTCAATATGAAGATCAAATTATCAGTTCTCGCGAAGTAGTGGTCCTTATTTACTAAAATCCAAAATAAAAAATTAATACCAAGAATGTACCTTGTCAATAATGTAAAAACATTAAAAAAAATAATAAAATAATAAATAAAAACAAAATAAATGTCATTGAGTCAAAGAGATTGAATGGGAGAAATTAAAATTATCCAAATAATATAGCTGTCTTGCGTTCATCATGGCGACCAACTATTTTTATCATTCAAATAATCATTGATGGTGTAATATGCCTTTTTTATAAGAACAGCCTTAATTTGTTCTTTGAATTTATTAAACGGCAGTTCTAGTAAGGTCAGAGGAAGCTTATTATAAAAACGAATACCTAAACCCAGAAATGAGTCATGCACTTTATGAAGCCGGTGATAGGGTACACACAGTTTATGCTTATTTCTAGTATTAATGCTATGGACTTCACTTTTCTTGGTATATAAATGTAGGTTCTGTCTAATATACAGAATGTTGGCAAAGATGAACTGTGATGCCACAGTGAGAATACCAATCTCTTTAAACAACTCTCTGAGGGAAGTTCTGGTACCTAACTTGTATATTGCACGAATAGCACGTTTTTGTATAATAAATATATTCTCTATATCAGCGGCTTTGCCCCACAATAGAATACCGTAGGACATGACGCTGTGAAAATAGCTGAAATACACTAATCGCGCAGTGTCGACGTCAGTGAACTGCCTAACTTTTCTGACGGCATAGGCAGCAGAACTAAGTCTTCCCGCGAGGCTAGAAATATGTGAACCCCACTGTAGTTTTGTATCAACTGTTATACCCAGGAACACGGTAGATGCAACGGTTTGAAGAACCTCATTGTTTAGGATAACATTAGGACCTAGGTTTTTTACATTAGGCAAGGTGAACTTAATGCATTTTGTTTTTTTACCATTTAGTACTAAATTGTTTGTTGTAAACCAGTGCGTAACTGTTGAGAGTGCACTGTTTATGTCGTCAAATTGCTCTCTATTTCTGTCAACTTTGAAGATAAGAGATGTATCATCTGCAAATAATACAACATCACAGATATTTTTGAGGTGGTAAGGTAAATCATTAATGTACACTAAGAATAAGAATGGACCTAATATAGAGCCTTGTGGCACACCTAGCTGAACTGGAAGGCCCGATGATTTAGCACCATTCACATCTACACATTGCAATCTATGTTGCAGATACGATTCTAAAACGTTTAGAGCTCTGTTTTGGACTCCGTAACAGCGTAATTTGCGTAAAAGTGTATCGTGATGGACGCAATCAAAAGCTTTGGAAAGGTCACAAAAGACCCCAATAGCATTTTGAGAATTTTCCCATGCGTTATAAATGTGTCTTAAAAGGGCAACACCAGCATCCGTGGTTGAACGACCTTTTGTAAAGCCATATTGTTCTGTATGAAGGAGGCTATTTACATTAAAATATCGTAGCAGCTGCTTGAGTATCAACTTTACAAAAATTTTACTAAACGCAGGTAAGATGGAAATAGGTCTGAAATTAGTAATGTCCGTCTTATTTCCTGATTTGAATAGAGGTATGACTTTACTGTGTTTCATAAGGTCAGGAAAAACACCAGTGTCAATGCACTTGTTGAATGTGATCGCAAGGTAGGGAGCAATAACGTCAATTATATTACCTAACAGCTTGATGGAAATATCCCAAAAATCGCCCGTAAAGCCCGTGACAAGTAGGCCAGCTGCTTCGCGGGAGATCGTGCGGTACCCCCGGATTAGCCTAATGGCTATCACCTTTTGAGGCACGTTCAGGTAGTGTACAGCCCGCGGCCGTACCGAACGTGCCCATACCGGGGCCCCGTAAAGGGCCATGGACCGCATGACCCCCGCGTAGAGTTTACGGCAGGGGGCGTTTGGGCCTCCCAGATTGGGCAGGAGCCGTTTGAAGGCAGCACCTGCTTTCTCCAGTTTGGGGCCCAAACGTCGGAAATGCTCGACGAAGTTCCACCGGCTGTCGAGGACGAGTCCTAGGTACTTCATCGCCCTCTCGACGCCGATTGGACCCCCCCCCCCCCACCGTGACTTGGGAGCCTGAAGGTGGCGCGTTCCGAAGCCCATGAAAGCACATGGCCTCGGATTTGTGCAAGGTCACCTCCAGGCCCAGCAGCTAGATCCTCTCGATGACCGTCGCAACCCCGCGCGTCATTATGTCGCCCGCCTCCTGGTGCGACCTCCCTTGTGCCAGAACAGTCGTCAGCGTAGCAAACTACGCTGACGCCGCTAGGGAGGTCTGCGCGCAGCACCTAGTCGTAGCCGATGTTCCACAAGAGCGGCCCCAGAACCGACCCCTGCGGAACACCGCACGACATCTCTCGCCGGGCGAAATCTTATCTTAAAGATCCATGAATTACATTTGGTTAGCTTCGATGATTCTAAAACTTCCGTAGTTTTATAGAATAAAGAAAGAAAAAACGTTTATTTCTAATAAATTCTATTTATATACAAAAAAAAAAACGATTCTGACGTTGCTGACAATAAATGACAATAAGTGACCGGTCAAATTGGATAAATGTCCAATATGCTCGGTCAGATTAATCGGTCACTTTACATCTCTAGTCCCGAGATACCTATTTCATAACATTCATTTCAATAAATTTCAAGTGTAGTATTGCTCTTGAAGTTCCACATCAGGTGTTTCAGATCTTCGATGTTTATACGTCAATAGAGATTGCTTATCAGATTGAACAACTTTTGTTAAAACGTCATACCTCTATATGCTATAGTCTAGCTGGGCCCCTGGAGTTCCACATCAGGTGTTTTAGATCTTCAATTTGTATAAGTCAGTAGAAAGTGCCTATCAAATTGAACAACTTTTGCTAAAACGTCATACCTGTATATGGTAAAGAGAAGCTGGGCTCTTGGGGTTCCACATCAGGTGTTCCAGATCTTAAAATTTATTATCTCAGCTGAAAATGCTCATCACATGAAACAATTTTTGCCATGGCACCATTTTTGTATCTCTTATAGTTTTGTTGGTCTGTTGGAATTCTGCATCAGGTTTTCAAGTTTCGAAGATAAATTATAGCCTATATGTTGACCAGGCTTAATACTGATACAACAAAGAAAAAATCATTGAAATCCGTTCAGTAGTTCGGAAGATTAGCGTGTACAAACAAACAGACATACAGATATACAGACAAACAGACAGATTTTTTTTTTTGGATTTGTGCTCCATTACTGTTTCTAAACCCCACCCAATTGTTATTTTTTTAATATATTCAATGTACAGACACAGTTTTTTTACAGATTTTTTTGCTGGTGCCTGCTAACTCTGAAATCTTGGTCTTTTTATTATTTGCCTCATGCCTTATTATTTACCTTGCCGGATAGGTATCCGTTTTACCCATATCCATTTTGCCCAACGCGCTCATATTCGAAACAAGTCAAGGCTCGAAATAATTTTAGTAGGTAAACAAAAAGTAACGTTCACAAATAATACTTAAATAAACGTGCAATTGGATAAACATTTCATAGATAACTAATGATTTATACAAAATTTTCATGTACAAACCTTCACAAAAATCGTAACAAAACAGCGAAATTTCTTTTTTTTTCTTTCCACAACAAATGCACTCGCGTATTGTTTTAGTTGAACTGTCTTGGCGTCGCCGGTCGCACGCATTACGACTATAAAATTTGTCAAAGCGCTCTCTATTATAGATTTATGGAAAAAACAATTATTCTTCTTACCCACACTATGCTTCTTGCCCGGGCTTCCCCTATTTGACCTTACATGACCGGTGCACTTAGACCGTGTCATGAGGGCCACGCCCTACAATTATTTTTCCATATTCTTCTTTTTAAATAAATTCTTATAGTGTCTACCTACTTATTAATTCTTCATTAACTTTTTCATTTAAACTAGTGCTTTGCTTTTCAAATCATTCATATACTTTCATCCTCATCACTTGCATTTAGATAACATTTTGTTAGCTGTATTATAATTTGTCACGCTGCCTAGGCTGCCTCATCTCGATGCTATTTAGTGCTTGATCACTGCTTTCCATTTAGTTAGGTAGTGAGTAAGTGGAAATCGGGATGTTGCAGTCGTGGCTGGAATATAACCGGACCGTAACTAAGACGGAACATAACGGACATTCCAGGGTTCAAGTACCGGACTACCTCCAGTGCACCTACCGTAGTGCACCTACCCTAAGTGCGCCTACCTACGCTCCTGTGTCTACCTACATGCCTGTGCCTACCTACGTGCCGCGCCTATCTACGTGTCCAGCATCTACCTACGCGTCCGGGATCTACTATAATTAGTACGAGTATAATACTTTTTATAGTACGAGTATAATACCAACTAATTCTTCCCTACATGCAGTAGGACTTTTTGGACTGCCTCGTTGGTCTAGTGGTCGCAAGCGCGGCTGCTGTTCTCGAGGTCTCGGGTTCGATTCCCGGGTCGGGCCGAAATCGCTTTGTGGGTTTTCTTGAACTTTCACAAAGCAGCCTGTAGTCTGGAAGTTGGTGATTATAATAATAATAATGAAATTTATTACGTAAAACATTATTTACACAGAATTTTCTTATATAGCACAGAAAGTTGGTACATAGTATATTCTTATATAAAGGTTAAATTACAGCTTATAATTAATACAATTGTATGACTAATTTAAATAAATTACAGGTATACGATGTTTATACTAGGATTTCAAATGTAGTATGTTGCGACCTGCCTGATGTAGGTTTATACAAACCTGTGTTTCAGGCCATCACTTCATTAAAGTTACAAGGGGTAGATATTTATGTTATGTGCTATTTATAACTTAGTCGATTAAAAAACTAAGCAGACTTACGATTAATTTAGATAATAAATACTTAATTAAATAAACGAGTACAGGAAACAAACTATTATAAAATAAGGAAGTTCAGTGTGTTGATGCAATACTATGTTTAGAATGGCTAACTGTCGCACTGTTAGTACCTTACATGCCGCGTAAAGCTGTTGAGTGGGAAATCTAAAAGGACGAAAGGTAGCGACCTTTAAGATTGCTCTTTGAGCACGTTCTAAAGGCAATAAAATTGTTTTTGCAGCGCCACCCCATGAAGTTATACAGTACGTAATAATGGATTGAGACAAAGCCAAATAGACCTGTCTAATTAATTTAATATCGGCTATATCACGTAAATTCTTAAAAACATAGATTAATTTGCGTACACAGTAAATCGATATGTTTACGGAAATTTAGATTTGTGTCAATCGTTACGCCGAGGTATTTCATATGGTCAGCTTTAGCTAAAGTGTAACAAGTGCATGCGTTGTCAGCGTATGTTCTACAATTATGTGCAATAATGTTAAAGTTAGTAAGTGGAATGTTATTATTTCTAATCGTAAATAAAATATGTTTTGTTTTATCAAAAGGACCATGCCCATATTAGTATGGAGTCAAAAGTCAGTAACGCCATGCAATACCCAAATTCCAGTTCTATGTCATACGATAGCTTTATAGCCATATTTGTTAGATATCTAGATTTAATATTATATAAAGCACCGATTCAAAAGATATTGGACATTAAACATGATAACTTCCTACTGGTTTTTTTTCACATTTTATCGTTTATAGACAGCATTGCTATTAGTTTTTCACTAGGAACTTCATGATCATCATGAATTCATGACTTAATTGTATGTTATCAGATTATTTAGACCCGAAATGAAACAGATGTAATAAGACGACGTATACGATACGTGTTGCAAAAAGGAACCAAAGTTCCTTTGGAGCGATCAACGGGAAAAAAAGGACAAAAGTCACTAAATAGCATACGAGCGTCCCTGGCTTTTGTTATCAACGTAACTGGGCCATATTTTTACATTATGACGATTATTTTAAATCATATTTTTATTTGGTTTTGTTATAAAGCAGTATATTATTATTCCATTATTTAGTAATCACTTTTACGACTAATATCAATCATGTCGAATTATATTTTGCCGATCGCATCAATAATATATGCAAATAAGAACGCAACACTATAACAATAGGCATTCAATAACATTGATAACAAAACTGTTACAACAAATGAATATGAGGTATACATCGGCCAAAGGACGAGATTCCAGACCGTAATAAATAAAGCATGATTGAAATGATGTCATGTACTGCAATGTTAACAAGAATGTCTTATTTTTTTATTTTTTTTAACCGGTGCTTTTTAAGACTTTGCCTAGTGGGCAAAGAACCAACCTCTCGAGTATGAGGGCGCGGGTTCGATCCCAGGTCAAGCAAGTACCAATGCAACTTTTCTAAGTTTGTATGTACTTTCTAAGTATATCTTAGACACCATTGACTGTGTTTCGGATGGCACGTTAAACTGTAGGTCCCGGCTGTCATTGAATATCCTTGGCAGTCGTTACGGGTAGTCAGAAGCCAGTAAGTCTGACACCAGTCTAACCAAGGGGTACCGGGTTGCCCGGGTAACTGGGTTGAGGAGGTCAGATAGGCGGTCGCTTCTTGTAAAGCACTGGTACTCAGCTGAATCCGGTTAGACTGGAAGCCGACCCCAACATGATTGGGAAAAGGCTCGGAGGATGATGATGATGAATTCTAGTTTTTATTTATTAGGGCTATCTTGTAATTACTTTCTCTGGGCGTTACTGGGGCACAGATGGGCATGGTTCTTTAACGTTAAAAGATTGTTATGAAGCCAGTTAGAAACCATATTAAAACCATTCTGGGCATGATTATAAACCTCCGATCGTGATTTCGCTGAGAACAGTAGAGCCGTGTCATCGGCGTATGATAGGATGACACCATTTTTGAGTGGCAAGCTGCAGAGGTCATTTATATAGATTAGGAACAAACTGGGGCCCAAGATGCTTCCTTGCGGAATTCCGTAATCAGTATTTTTTTGTTCAGGACTTATGAATTGACCAATTTTCACACATTGATATCGACCGCTAAGGTAATTAGCAAAAAGTTGAAGTTGTGTACCTCGTATTCCAATGTTTTCCAGCTTCTGTAATAATATAGAACAAGAAATGGTATCAAATGCCTTGGCAAGGTCTAAAAAGATCGCGAGAGTGGGCATGCCATTATCTATATTCGTATTAATATAATTGGTCAAACGGTGGACTGCTTGGCTAGTTGATCTTTTGGGCCTTTTTTTTTTTTTTTTTTTTCCGACGTTAAAAATCATCAAATGACCCCTCCCGCTGTGGGTTAGCAGCGGTGAGGGAGTGTCAGACTCTTACTGACTAAAAACCGTCGTGTTCCGTCATAGGCCTTTTATGTACCAGGGCCGCGGTATCTCTTTCGAACAACCCGCAGCCCCGGCAGGCCTTGGCCCTGCTGGGCCCCGCTGGGGTTGCTGACATCTCTTTGAGGAGCGCATGGAACAACGCGCGCCGTCGACACGGGTCTGTCGTCTAAGCAGACAGAGGGACGATGAGCCACCCGAACTCACCGCCCACAGACCCACGCCTACGGTGGCCGGGAGTCATCTCGCGACACCCGGCGCCCATGGTGTCTACCTGGTCCAGCGCGGCGGCCGGGATGAGAGGTGCGAACTCTCTGGCGTTCCGCCTCCTCCTTCTCGAGCATGACCGCTTCGCAGAAGGAGGCGACGGCATCCCATTCCCTCTCGCCCCGGACCATGGCCTGAACCAGGGCCGGACGCGAGAGGTCGCCGCCCCCCAAAGCCTCGACGAGGACCCGGCGGTGCCCCTCCCATGCGGGGCACACCTGGACTGTGTGGTCCACCGTGTCCTCGGGGCTGTCCGCACAATGGTGACACCCGGGCGCCTCCTCACAACCGATTCGGTGCAGGTACCTCCCGAAACAACCGTGTCCGGTGAGGACCTGCGTCATGCGGTACGTGAGGGCGCCATGACTCCTCCCGAGCCACTCCTCCCGAGCCACTCCTCAAAGAGGGGACTTACCGCCACGATGGTGGCGTGCCCTGCACTGGGTTGCGATATTCGCTCCCTCCAGGCCACCATGAGATCGCGCCGGAGCTCCGCCCGCTGCGCGACAACTTGCCGCGGTAGCGGAGTTTCCCCCCGGCGCTGAGCCTCCTCGCGCCAGTCGTACAGGCGCAAGAAGACCCTCGCCTCCAGATCCCACGGTGGCAGTCCAGCAAGTAGGCCAGCTGCTTCGCGGGAGATCGTGCGGTACCCCCGGATTAGCCTAATGGCAATCACCCTTTGGGGCACGTTCAGGTAGTGTACAGCCCGCGGCCGTACCGAACGTGCCCATACCGGGGCCCCGTAAAGGGCCATGGACAGCATGACCCCCGCGTAGAGTTTACGGCAGGGGGCGTTTGGGCCTCCCAGGTTGGGCAGGAGCCGCTTGAGTGCAGCACCTGCCTTCTCCAGTTTGGGGCCCAAACGTCGGAAGTGCTCGACGAAGTTCCACCGGCCGTCGAGGACGAGTCCTAGGTACCTCATCGCCCTCTCGACGCCGATGGTAACTCCCCCCACCGTGACTTGGGAGCCTGAAGGTGGCGCGTTCCGAAGCCCATGAAAGCACATGGCCTCGGATTTGTGCAAGGCCACCTCCAGTCCCAGCAGCTGGATCCTCTCGATGACTATCGCAACCCCGCGCGTCATTATGTCGGCCGCCTCCTGGTGCGACCTCCCTTGTGCCAGAACCAGCCGTCAGCGTAGCAGACCACGCTGACGCCGCTAGGGAGGTCGGCGCGCAGCACTTAGTCGTAGCCCATGTTCCACAAGAGCGGCCCCAGAACCGACCCCTGCGGAACACCGCACGACATCTCTCGCCGGTTCCATTCCCCGTTGTGACCAGGGTAAATGATGGACCTATCCGACAGATAGGCCTCGACCACGCGACGAAGGTAGGTCGGCACCCGGTGATACCGGAGTGCCTCCCTGATGCAACTCCAGGGAAGGGTGTTGAAGGCGTTGGCGATGTCAAGAGACACCGCCAAGACGACCCCCCCCCGGGACACAGCATCCCCCATCGTGAGAGCTCTCACGCGCATGATGGCGTCCACCGTTGAGCGCCCCTTGCGGAATCCGAACTGGTGGTCCGCAAGGTCCGGCCCTATCCCCCCAAGGTGCGCGACGAGGCGGTGTGCGACAACTCGCTCAAAGAGCTTGCCCACCTCGTCGAGCAACACGATGGGCCGGTATGCGGACGGAGAGTCCGCAGGGCGCCCCGGCTTCCGAATGAGGACCAGTTTCCCTGTCTTCCAACGAAGTGGAAACTGGCCCCTCTCCAAGCATGCGCTGAGAAGCTCCCTAAGTCGAGGCCCGAGAGCCTCAAGGGCCAGGACCCAGGCCTTGCCAGGCAGGCCGTCAGGCCCTGGGGCGGTGTTTTTGGCTTTCAGCCTAGCCACCGCCACTCTCAGGTCCACCCCAGTCACCTCGGGGACATCGTCGTCGTCGGAAGTGTGGTCCGTAGTTGACACCGCGGGTTGCAGAGACATGCGCGGGGGAGAGTGTTCCCCGCGCGAAGGGAACAGAGCGCTCACCACCTCCTCCACCAGCTGAGGCCGAAGACTCTGGGTCAGCGGGGGGGCCCATGGGCGGAGCTTGCCCCGCACCATTTTGTACGGGCGCCCCCACGGGTCCCTGTCCAGAGACCCCAGCAGCTCCGCATTGGCCACCTCCTTGACCTGGATGATGGCCAATTGGAGGGCGGTCTTCGCAGCTCTGTAACCCTCGTACAGCTCTGCTTCCCTGGCTTCTGCATCCGGAGGGCGGATGCGCAGCCTGCGGTGTCTGGTGTACAGGTGCCTCGCAGCGACGCACGCCTCTCGAAGGGCCGCGATCTCGCAAGACCACCAGTACACCTGGCGTCGGGCGCGTCCTGGCGGGACTCGGGGCATGGCCACGTCACAAATCTCGGACATGGTCTCCCGGAACCACTCCGCCTCGTCGTTGATGTCGGCGGGCCTGTCTGGTGATGACACCCAGGCCTGCACGACTGAGGCTTCCAGGAGAAGCTCCCGGTCAAGGTGCCTCAGCGCCCAACGTGGACCACTCGGGGTCTGCAGGACCGGCGCGCTAGGGTACTGGGCGGAGACGTCAAACCGGATGTACCGGTGATCGGAGTAGGTCTCCACCCTCTCCTCCACGCGCCAGTCAAAGACACGCGGCAGCAGAGCGGGGCTGGCGAACGAGATGTCCACCACTGACTCGCCCCGCATCCGTACACACGTGGGGGCAGAACCCCGATTGAGGACGACCAGGCCTGCTTCCAGCGCCCAGTCCTCCACCATCCTACCCCGTGCATCTGTGCGTCGGGAACCCCAGGCCAAGTTCTTGGCGTTGAAGTCCCCTAACACTAGCACGGGGAGGGAATAACTTCCGACGACGACGGACAACTCCAGGAGGGAGTTGTGGAACTCGGCGAGAGTTCGGCTCGGGGAGAAGTACACCCCCACGACGACTATCTCCACGAACCGTGCTGCGACGCAACCCCTTCCACTCTTCACCCCTTCGAGGGAAGGAGTACCAGCGGCGGCCGACGATATGATGGTCACTGAGCCGCTAAGGTCCTTAACCCAGTCATCCCTGGGAAGGACAAAGTACGGCTCATCGATATATGTACTACGTACTAGATAGAACGTTCCGAACAAAAAGCTTACCACACTGAAATGCACTGCAGACTATGCATTGCCCAAAATGGCAAATCAGAGCGATTTTGACACCTGCGTCAGACGGATGTCTATGAAACGACAATTATAAAATAGAAAATACATATCAAAGTATAAACTTACACATATAAACTATTCGAGAGTCAAGTTAGTAAAATTACACGCTGTTCATGCTATTACAACGCTTGTATATCATACTTTTCATTTATAATTCAATTTTACAAATATGCATTAATTTGTTCCCGCCCGCCATCTTAAATTATGGATTAAGAAAATCGTGCAGAAACAGATGTGCCATAAAACTGGCAGTAGGTAAAATATCAATGAAAACAGACTTCACTTTGTCGTGGTATGTTCTTACTTTCAAGAAAAATTCGTATGTATTTCGCTACTGTAAAAACACTACAACATATATCAGCGCGTTTAAATTCGCGAAAATTTGTGAAAGCCCTCTTAAGAAAAAAAACATCGTAATTAATATTAAAAAACCCTAAAAATAAGTTCCTGGTTTGAATACATTACATGATTTTGCATTCACTTAGATATAAATAAACTTTTTGATATATTACATGATTTTGAATTCACTTAGATATAAACTTTTTGAGTAATGAAAAATGTAGGCAAAATACGAGCGAACATATTATGTCACTTCTGCGATTAACATCAATGAGGATGACTAGATGTCACAATACGTCAGCAAGATGTCAAAAGACGACATAAGCGGGTAAATTATTTGTATGGATGTTCTTGTCTATCGCTAGAATATATGTCAATGGTACGGCTCAGCGACCACGGCGATGTTGATCGACCACTGCGCCATGCTTTGGAGCAACAGATCCTGGGCACGGGCGCAGTGGTTGATGTTCGCCTGGAGGAAGCGTAATGGAGCCAGACTAGCACTCCATCACGTCTTCCTCCTCTACAGATGCAGAGACGGGCGCTGCGACAGCAGCAGTGGCGACGGCGTCGACTGCGGCGGCAGCGTTGGAGGCGGCGGCGGCCGCAGGAGCTGCGGTGGTGGCCACTGCGGAGGTGGTGGCGGTGGCGGCAACGGACGGCCGGCCCTTGCCCTTACTCTTGGTCTTGGCGGGTGGGGCACAGGACTTGCTCCCTGCCCGGTGTTCGGCCGGCTTGCCAGCAGCCGCACATGCAGTGCAGTGCGGCGCGGCACTACAAGCCACGGCCTTGTGTCCGGGCTGACCGCAGCGGAAGCAGAGGGCGCTGCGGTCGACCTCCGAGGTGCAACGAACACCTACATGATGCCCGACGTGGCATCGGAAGCACCTCAGGGGTCTAGGGTCCAGTAACTTGACCTGTGCCGACACCCAGCCAACCAGTAACCTACGGCCGTTGACTATGGTCTTGGCCGCCACCACGGGGCAGCTCACCGTGACGGTGCACGTGCCCCTGAAGTCGGGACGTATGGTGCCCGCCTTGATTTCGTCGGCGGAGCACCCACCCGTCCTAGCGACGGCGGCCACCACCTCTTCCGCAGTAACTGAGTCCTCCAGGCCCATGATGCGCAGATCCGCGCACTTGTAGGGCCTGGAGACTCGGGCATCGTCCGCACTTATGGACGCCCTGAGCCTCTCGGCTAGAGCGTCTGCGGCGGGCCCACTGGTCGCTTCTGGGACCTCCAGCATTCGGGCGCCCGTTGCGGTCACCCTGAGCCGGAGGCCGGAGGTGATACCTAGCTCCTGCAGGTTCACCGCCTCCTTAGCTTGAGCGAGTACGTCGCGGTACGACACGCCCCTCTTGACCGCGTCCGGCTGTAGTGTAACTACTACAGCCGCGGTCTTGGGGGCGCGGAGCTGCGCCGCGGCGGCTCGCTCCTTGCGCCGCTGCCTTTGGGCCTTCTTTCTGGCCGCTTTGGCCGCCCTCCGCCTCTTTTTCTTTTCCCCCACCACCTGCCACTCAGACTCAGT
Organism: Helicoverpa assulta; assembly: GCA_963856015.1. NCBI lineage: Eukaryota > Metazoa > Arthropoda > Insecta > Lepidoptera > Noctuidae > Helicoverpa > Helicoverpa assulta. The sequence goes on along the minus strand of CAWLCW010000001.1, from coordinate 11,317,766 downwards.
GGCAGAAGAAGGGGGGGCCGCAGACGGTGTCGGCTTCGGAGGGCGTTTCGCCACTGGTGCTGACGACGGAACCGGTGCTGATGTTGGCACCGGGGCCCTCTGCGCCTGGACCGCTGTTGCGGCCTTGGGCTTTGGCTGGGCAGCCGCCTTCCTGGGCGGCCTGCTCGGCGCCGCCACAGGTGGCTTGTTCGGCGGTCCCCTTCTGGGCGGGGGTGCCGCTGCAGCCGCAGCCGCATAAGAGGCCCTTTGGGCCGCTGGGGGCTTCGACGCCGCGAGGGGGGGGCGTAGAACCCTGCCCTCCAGGACGGAGAAGCGGGCCTAGAAGGCCGCCATCTCCTGCCGAACCAGGGCCAGGACTTGGCTCTCCACCGGGGAGGACTGCGGCCGCTGTGAAGTGGTCCCGCTGCGTTCGGCCTCCTGCTCCCTCATCTTTCTCAGGTCCGCCCGGAGACTCCTGTTCTCCTCCAGGAGCGAGTTCAGGGCGGCCGTGAGACGAGCCACTTCCTCTTGCAGCTTGGCCAGATCGCTCTTTGGAGCCTGGCCGAAGCTTGCTTCAGCTGCCGCAATGATTGTGGCCGAGGCCGAGTCAATCGCCCTTTGCTTGTTGGCCTTGAGGCGCTTTTGGGACACGCCCTTGAACGCGGCCGCCACCGTCTTGGCAAAATTGGCCCTCCGCTCCTTGTCAGAGCCGACGGCCGCCGAGTCCTCCTCGGAGGAGCTCTGTTGAGCTGCTCCTCCCTTGTCCTTGGGCGCCTCAGCGACCCTCCCCTTCTCCGGCCTCCGGTCGGCCTTTTTGGCCGGGGCCCCGCGGCCACAGGAGGAAGACCCCAAGTCGTCCTTCTTCCTCTTTAGGAAGGCGTCGACTCGGTGGTCCTTCTTGCTTTGGGGGACCCTGAGGTCTCCCGCTGCTCCATCGCTGGATGCGGACTCGGAGTCTGAGTCCTCATCCCACTCCCTTAATTCGTCTATGTTTTTGTTTTGGCCTAAAACCGAATTGACTGTCTGCAACCAATTTGTTGTCTTCGAGGTACTTTATCAATCGTGTGTTTATGATCTTTTCTAAAATTTTTGAGAGACCTGTTAGGACTGAAATGGGTCTATAGTTATTAATAGATTGCTTGTCTGCAGATTTAAATACGGGGGTGACTACTGCTTTTTTAAGTAATTCCGGGAATACACCTTTTGATAAACATAACTGAAAAATATATGTTAATGGAGGGGCAAATACATGTTTAAAACGTTTAAGTATGTGATTAGGGATGTTATCCCAGCCGATAGCACATACATCCTTGAGCTCGGTTATACAGCGTAATACCTCATTAACGTCGGTATCTAACAAAACAAAAGATTTTAGCGAAGGCGTTGTTACAGTTGAAGTTTGGTGAGGGCGACTAGTATTCAAAATTTTTGTCTGATAAGTTTTTACCAACGTTAACGAAATAATTATTGATTTTGTTCATTGCTTCGGATGTATTGCTCTCGGGTGATAGTAAATCAAGCGGGGGTTCAGGTTTTGTTAGTCTAAAAGTGTTAGTTTTTATGAATTTCCACACAAGCTTACTATTTTTACCTGCCTTTTGCAACTCACTCTGGTCATATTGCTTTTTAATTTTTTTCAAGAGATTGTTACAGAAGTTTCTGTATCTTTTATATGAAACCGAGAGAATTTCATTGTCAGGTGCAAGCTTCGATTTTAAGAGTAATTTGTCTCTGTGTCTTATACATCTAACGAGACCCGGTGTGATCCAAGGTTTAATGCTTTGATATTTTCTAGGAATTGTTTTAGTGAAAGTGTTTTTATTTATTGCATGTTGTAGCGACTGTATAAAGTACTTTAAAGAAATATTTGCGTCGTTTGAATTATAAACTGGGTCAAAATTTATTCCGCGTATGTCATTCTCAAGGTTTCTCATGTTTACTTTAGTAAAGCTGCGCAGGCAGTTTTTTCTCGGTGCTAATATTTGCAATGTTAGTAAAACAGCTTGGTGGTCCGTAAGTGACGAGTTAGTGACAAAAGTGAGGGTTGGTATCTTTGATTTTATAATGATATGATCCAAACATGAGCCGGACTGGTGCGTAGAATGGTAATGAGCGGGTAAAAGTCCATGAAACGCACAAATATTTAAATAGTTATTAGCATGGGTATTGGTTTTCCCAGAAGCAATATTAATGTTTATGTCACCAACAAGTATAATATTCTTAAATGATGATATTTTATTTAAATTCATATTGAGCGAGTCTAAAAAACTATAAATATTTTGAGAAGGGGGTCTGTTATTGACATTACTACTGTGTCTGGAATAATTTTAATCAATAAGCAGTTGCTGTCCTGGAAAATAGGTTCTTCTACCACTGTTTTCAAATCGTTTTTTTATGTACACTACCAAACCATCATTTTGGTTGATGTTTCTTGCAGTTTTATGAGAATAAAACCCCTCAAGCGGCGGTAAATTTACTGTTTGTTTTGACAACCAGCATTCTGTTAGAATGATGATATCACACCTTTTTTTTTTTTTTTTTTTTTTTTTTTTTTTTTTTTTTTTTTTTTTTTCCGACGTTAAAAATCATCAAATGACCCCTCCCGCTGTGGGTTAGCAGCGGTGAGGGAGTGTCAGACTCTTACTGACTAAAAACCGTCGTGTTCCGTCATAGGCCTTTTATGTACCAGGGCCGCGGTATCTCTTTCGAACAACCCGCAGCCCCGGCAGGCCTTGGATGATATCACACCTAACGTCAAGGTTCTGTAGTAAGACTTCAAAACCATTAAAGTTTCTGTTAATGCTACGGATGTTTTGTGTAAGTAGCGTTAAAGTTTCCTCTCCAACAGGAATCAGATTTTTGCACTCCTCAACATTACAGATTTTAACGCCAGACAAAGAGAAACTGTCTAAATCACAATTTAGTTGATTTATCATTTTAAAAATAACCTACTGCTAAAGTGCTTACTTATTAGTTTAAACGGTGACGCTCTTAGGCGCCTTCATAATCAATTGAGTTTATGTATCTGTCTTCTGCATATTTGCGGGCCGGGCAACTTACATCACCAGTGGGATGATCAGAATTCCTTTTGAATCTTTTACACGTCGCGCATTGTGAGGGAGCAGCTTTATTTCCACATTCCTTGAAGGAGTGACCGGCTTCTCCGCAGTGGTTACATGTAGGACTAGTTTCTCGGCAAAACTTGGCTGCGTGTCCAAACTGCTGACAGTTGAAGCACCTGGTGACTATCGTGAAGTCCTTCACAGGGCATGAAGTCCAGTTAATAAAAATTCGGCCTTGATTTATCAGCATTTTCCTAATGCTAGCGGGTACTTCCAGTATGTAGTTACATGTAGGAAGGTTTTTCTTACCTGATCTATGGCTCAAGTTTATGGTATTTTGAAAGGACTCACGATTAGTGTCCGGCACCTTATCAGAGATGTTTTGTTCGTATATACAATCAAAAACTTCCTTTTCGGTGAGGGCCACGGGGACACCAATAATAGCAATTCTGGGACGACGTTTGGCTGGTTCTTCAACTGTGAGACCCGATGAAACTAGTTGCTCTGATTTCTTCAGTTTATCAATGTCGCCTTTACTGTCTGTGCTAATAATGATACCCCCATTTCTGACTTTTCTCAGACCACAGACATGCAGCTTTAGTTCTTCCGGGGAGATGATTTTTTGTAGAAGAGTTTTGGTATCGTCGCTTGTTTTGGTCTTATCTGAAGGATATATAGCAACAGTACTCAGATTTGCTGGGCGAATAAAGTTAGCGCTACCTTTTTTTCATCATGCTGGCATATGAGGTCTCTGGTTTCAGTTTTGTTTCAACGACCTCTTTAAACTGTTGAAGAGAGTCCGAAACGTTCTGGCGTGCCTGTAAGTACTGGATGGTGCTGTATGCCTGGATGGTTTTCTGCTTTAAAGATTGCTATAAGACGGCCATCTGAGATGTCCCCTTTGATACCCTCCGGCAAAGGTTGGATACTCGGAGCTTCTGCTCAGAGTTCATTTTTCCCTCCGAAACTTTAGCGCATACTTCGTCCAGGATTGTATCTATGGATACCATCCATGTCTGAATATCAGGCGTGGAGATGACTTCCTTCGGTAATTCATTCTCCTTGGATGATGGAGAACTTGGTTCTTTGTTTGGGGTCGGCGGTGGACTTCGCTGTACTAGCTGACTCCGGCCAAAAGGACTAGATCCTGGCTGAGACATATCTAACACGAGCACAATTTAATTGTTTACAAGGTTTAGTTCATCTTGCACAATAGGCCAGTTGGTAGTTACCTAATCACTCGCGACACACTTATACAAATACCTGACGGCGCAGATAATCGTTATGAAATTAATGGCAATTATTTTTAATTAATTAACATTTTATAAGTTCACCTTGCCTAATGTTAAGTTCACCTTGCCTAATGTGAAACACTTAGGACCTAATATTATCCTAAATAATGAAGTTCTTGAAACTGTGAAGTCAACAGTGTTTCTGGGAATAACAGTTGATGCAAAGCTACAGTGGGGCTCACATATATCTAGCCTCGCGGGAAGGCTTAGTTCTGCTGCCTACGCCGTCAGAAAAGTAAGACAATTCACTGACGTACACACAGCTCGGATAGTCTATTTTAGTTACTTCCATAGCGTTATGTCCTATGGTATTCTACTGTGGGGCAAAGCTGCAGATATCGAAAACATTTTCGTACTACAGAAACGAGCCGTTCGTGCAATATATCAGTTAGGTAGCAAGCATTCCTTAAGGGAGCTTTTCAAAGAAATAGGTATCCTTACTGTGGCATCTCAATTCATCTTTACTAACATACTATATATTAGGCAGAATATTCATCTCTGCACTAAGAAAAGTGATGTCCACAGTATCAACACTAGGAACAAGCATAAACTGTGCGTACCCATTCACAGGCTTCACAAGGTGCATGGAACATTTAAGAGGCTAGGTATACGACTTTATAATAAACTTCTTCAGTCGTTATTAGAATTGCCATTTGATAAATTTAAAGTCCAAGTCAAAACTATTCTGTCGAAGAAGGCCTACTTACTGTTAATGATTACATAAACGATAAGAGTAGTAGGTCCTCATGTTAAACACCGGACAGCTTCAAGAGTTATCATTGATAGTTGATGTAATTTATTTTTATTTATATACGTGACATTTTGTATGTATACTGACAGATTACCACCATCGTACTGTTTTCACGATGGGTTGTTTCGCAATTTTGTAAATGGTTTACTAGCGACTGTGAATCTATTAGTATTAACTGTTTTCTTGTTATGTGGTTGCAAGTCGTCATGCTCCCTTAGACGGTATTGCTTGCGGTAGCGTCGGTGGTCGGGTTGCCTCCCTCCCTCAAAAATGTGCGAGGGGGGCGATGGCTGATCCTCGCGTTATGCTCGTGAACGGGTGCTGCTTGTGGTACCAGGTCGTCTTGCCGACTACATATTTCTTAACCCGTAGTATAATGTGTATGAATTTTGATTTGAACAGTAGTCCTAGTTCACCGTTTTCACTGTTTATATTGTAAATTTGTTTTATTTTATTTTTTATATATAAAAACACGTCGTGTTTCACATGTCGGTGGGTACGCCCTAAAACTATACCTATTTTCACTGAATGGAGGCATTATGTTCTCTCTTGTTTTTTTTTATTTTACCCATTTTTTTATAGTTGCTTGAGTAATAGGTATGGGTAAGATGTGTACTAGCTAACATGATTACATGTTTACTTGCTTTTTTTTATACAAATTTATATGTATAATTTTGAGTGATATATTCTTTTTTTTTTTTTGTATACGGTTCTTCAAACCATACAGACAGAATTGTGTTGCTGGGGAGTTTGTTCCACCACTTCTTCTTCCCAGCAAAAACACATAGGAAGTGGTGAAGGGCGGGCGTCTTGGGGGCTGTCTTTTGTAGATTTGACGTTCAAAAAGTGCTGATTTTCAGCCTACTTTGAATAAATGACTTTTGATTTTGATTTTTATAAATACGATACAAAAAACACGTCTGCTTAGTTTCATGCTGCATGTGCTGCATCATTGATTGATTGATTCATCCGTGCATCGGAGAGCATGTAAATGTCGGTCCTGCGCCTGATCTCTCTCCGGTCGTGTCGGATTGCCGTCCCATCGGGTTATGAGAGTGAAGGAATAGGGAGTGCACCTGTGTCTGCGCAAATGCTCGTGCACTATAATTGAACAATCAAACTAGCTTACCTGTAAGCGCCGTTCGATTGAGATTATTCCTGTTGTTGTCTCGTCCGAAGATGATGATAATTACTAAGGTAGTATATTTCCATGTTACATGAGGGCGTCACATAAAGTTTAAATCCTATAAAATAAAAAATTAAGCAAAATTAAAAATTTTGAAAAAACCCCCGACGGTAAAAATCTTATTGAAAAATAATAAAATAACTCAAAACCCCCGACTTAACCCAATTATATAGGAATATCCGTCGGGAGCTGCCATTAAACCAGCTAAAGGATTCTAGTGTCGTGAATACAATTATTGAAGAATTGTTGTTTACTAGCTAAAGTACTAGTTGATCTGCTGACCTAATGAGATGCACGAGAAGGGTTGAATATAAATGAAACCACATCTGTGATCTGTTCTAAGCTAGTTTTTTTATTACAAAAAAAATTGGTGTCTTATGCATCTGCTGGTAACGAAACCATAGCGCGCATTTAAATGCGACAACGCCATCTATCGAGCCATGAGACAACTCCGTTACAATAATATTTTTTGAACTTAACTAAAATTATAAATATTGATCATGAACATACCGCCCACCAAGGACATTTAGTGCCGGAATGTCCTTTACAATTTGAACTTATTGCTAACAACTTATATCCAAGCTTAAGAGTAACATAATTTAATGGGGCTGGCAACGGAAAGCTCATGTAGATGTCGCCACCATAATTGTGTACCTGCCAAGTTGTTTGAGGTTGTGTGTCATTTTGATTCGGTTGTGTTTCAGGCGATATTTACTACCATCCGTGAGTCTTAAGTGTTAAAACAAGTTTAAATTGATTAATAACAATGTATTCTACATGGACAGTTCCTCAACTGAAAAAGGAATTGAAGGAACGAGGTGCTTCTTTACGTGGAAAAAAAGCAGACCTAATCGAAAGGTATGGCAATCAAAATGCTGTTTGTAGCCCTATATTGGTGTTTTACGTTGGTTTTACGTATAATTCTGACGGAAGATAGACTTTGTATCAACTGCAATACAAAATCGAAGTACATTGTATACTCATTTAGTTCCATTAGATATCTAAAATACACTTACGGATTTGCAACAACATTTTAAAATAATATCTTTGTTTTTCTACAGATTGGAGATTTACGACCAGAATTTCAACTTCGGAAATCGGGAAAATGTTGAAACAGACGATCCAGCGATGAAATTACCTTCTAATGAGTGCTACCGTGACATAAATAGTCACACAAAATTACCTCCATTAAATAAAACACAAATAAGACATTATTTATCATAGTAAGTTTCTGTTAAGTACAATACTCTAACAATAACATCTTGTGAAAAATATTTTTATTACCTAATATGTTTTTTCCTGGGTATTTTGTTGAAACCCAGCCGGTGTTTAAACAAAATACCTATATAAATAATATTTCAAATTGTAATGCCAATGATACTAGCTCATTTAATTGATTTTCTCATATTTTTCTTGCAGCACTAGCAAAAAAATGGATAAAGTGGAGTAGTATATTATTGGGCATTCTGGACCACTTTTCGCTCGGCGAAACAAGTTTCGCCTTCGCTTCGGTGGTCCAGAATGCCCAATCGTGAACGGTCGACTCGGTATAGCAGTTAGTAATGCAAAATAAATAGTAGTAGTGGTACGATTTATGAATATGACAAGACAGTGCCTCAGAATGCTCAATAATACACAATCGACTTGACTGACACAGTGATTCAGGACGCTCAATAATCAAGAATCGACTTACCTGTTCAGTTTACCATATTTAGTGTTTGCTGACGTAATAGTATTTATAAATGTAAATGTAACAAATTAATGAAGTCATTATTAGTCTATTTGTTACACGTGTAACTATGAAGTTTGTCAAACAACCACAATCATTACATGTGAATACAGTTTGCATTGAGCCTCAAAATGCTGGTTCTCGTCATGGAGAGCTACTACCTAACTCTGTACGTTGCATTATTTGCGGGCCCTCCAATTGTGGAAAAACTAATTTGTTAATAGGTCTTCTCATACATGAGAATGGATTACGATTTCAAAATGTTTATGTTTATTCGAAAACTCTACATCAACCCAAATACATTTTCTTAGAACAAGTTTTACAACGAGTTTCTGGTGTCTCATTCCAGAAATATATTGGTAATGAAGAAGTACTAAGTGTCCAGGAGGCAAAACCTAATTCTGTGATCATATTTGATGATGTTGCTTGCGAAAACCAAAACAATATGCGTGATTACTTTGCGATGGGAAGACACAAATGTATTGATTGTTTTTACCTTAACCAGACATACAGTAAAATTCCTAAACAGTTAGTTAGGGACAATGCTAACTTAATTATACTTTTTAAACAAGATGAAATTAACTTGAAACATATTTATGAAGAACATGTCAACACTGATATGACATGGCTCGAATTTCGTGAAATGTGTTCAAAAATATGGAATGAACCTTACAATTATGTAGTCATTAATAAGGATTGTTCCAAAAATAAAGGATGTTACAGAAATAAATTTGACACATTTGTAGTTTTTGATTAAGATATTTAATATTTAAGCATCTTACCTTTGCAATATTATTATTCATTAAACAACGCTTAATCTATCAAGATCTAAAAATGGAAAAATCACTAAAAAGACAAATTGTTGATGCTGCAGAAGCTGTCAAGAAAAAAATACGAAAGATGAAAGACATTGAGATTGATAATAAACAGACACTGGAGTCAGTGTTCAAGCCTGTAACAGAACCTCTCAACCTAATTGCAAATGCAAGCCAGCAACCGCCTCGTTTACATACTACGGGAATTGAAGAAGCAGATATTTCATTTATTGATTCAGCTTCTCAGAAAGGAAACCTGAGTAACTATGAATCTGACAAGGAAAGTGATTATTCATTTCAATCATTAGTTGAAAATAAACAGGGTGATACATCCTCTTGGTCAATATCACCAGAAGCACTCGCCGGGGTCCCATATGGCGTCAGAGTGAAGGATGGGAACTTGCTGCTAGGTTCAACTCGCATAACAATCAGCGATGAATATATTACCGTGTCTGGATGCAAATATCAAAATACACCTGGTTTGAAACAGTTGTTGCTAAAGAAAGATGTAGATTTAAGTTTGGTAACCGACAGTGATATGCAACACTATAAGTCAATGCTACTCGATACAAATGCTCATCGACGAGACTATGATTCCAGTAAACCAATAAAAAGTAATAAGGGACAGAAATATTTACAAGTTATTAAGCCACTATTTAAACTACGAAGTACCATTCAAGACCCTCTACCGAAGGGAAAAGGAATGTTATTGACAAAAATGTTGAAAAAGAATACAGATTTTGTATATTGGAATGATCCAAATGAACTAGTGAATAGGTTAAAATTACTGATAGCTTCTCGAGATGCTGGTAACACTGGAGTAAACAATGAAATTATATCTATCATTGAAGAATTGCGTGAAAATAAAATTATAAATAAATAAATGATTTAAAAAAAAAAATATTCATTTTATTGTTAACCTTCCATTAATATACATCTAAATATGAACGTAGACAAATTTGGGCATCACGTTCATAAAAGATTAAGATTAACAGAGTTACTAGACTTTAATGAGAACGCCCTGTGCAAGTCAGAAACGGGAGACTATGATTTAAAATCAACTAGACTGAAAGGAATAAGATCTCCCGTCGAAGGAGACGAAGTTGTGAACAAGGATTATGTAGATCGAATGAATGCTCACACGGTACAAGAATTCAATAGATTGATTTCTTCATTGCGCTCTCAAATTATATTGGATGCTCAAAATACAGTTAAGTCTTATTTAAAAACAAAGTCATCGGACGTTTTGATTCATTTCGAAGACAAGTTTTATACCAAAGCGGAAGTAGACAAGTTAATTAAAAATCTCCCTAATGGCAAAACAGCAAATAGTCAACGAAATACATAAAGCCGCGCGAAGAAATTTCCTGAGGCGTTCAGTTATTTTAAAAGGAATCGATGACTTGTGGCAAGCCGATCTGATGGACATGCAAAACTTAAAAAAGTATAATAAAAGTTACAATTATGTGCTAGTGGTTATTGATTGCTTCTCAAAGTATGCTTGGGCAGTACCATTGAAATCAAAAAATAAACAAGATGTTACTCATGCATTTGAAAGGATATTGATTGGTAGTAATCGCAGACCTGTTAATTTACAAACGGATATGGGGACCGAATTTTATAACAACACGTTTCAGAATCTTATGAAGACAAGCAATATCAACCATTACTCAACGTTTTCAACCAAAAAAGCTTCGATTGTTGAAAGACTAATAAGAACTATTAAAAATAAGTTGTATTAATCTTTTAGCTACAATGGAAACTACAAGTGGTTAGGACAACCGTTAGATGTAATATTGAAGACATATAATAATACAAAGCATCGGACTATAAAATATAAACCGATTGAAGTAAATAAATATAATGAACACGATATAAAAGAAAATATTAACAGAACATTAAAGAAAATATCCTCTCTCCATACAAAAAAACCTAAGTTTAAAGTAGGCGATTATGTACGCATCAGTAAATACAAACACAATTTTGAGAAAAGTTATACACCTAATTGGTCAACTGAGTTATTCACCATAAAGAAAATTAATGATACCTACCCAATAACGTATTACATAGAAGACCAGAGAAATCAACCCATACTAGGAACCTTTTATGAGCAAGAACTACAAAAATCTCACTGTCCCGGTGTATATCTGATTGAAAAGGTTTTAAAAAGAAAAGGATCAAAACTATTTGTGAAATGGCTTGGTTTAAACAAAGAAGAAAACAGTTGGATTAATAAATCTGCTATAATGGGTTAAAATCATTTTTATATTACCTATATAAACATGAATTATTGTAATCTTTGCTTCATTAAGCTTTGGACAATGCAAGGTGGTGAACTAGTTAACACTATAATTGATAATCTACCATTCGAAGTTCATTTACCAGGATACAATTATTGTGGACCAGGAACTAAACTTAGCAAACGGTTAGCACGAGGTGATAGAGGTATAAATAAGCTAGACGAAGCTTGCAAGCAACACGACATAGCATATGCAAATCATAAAGACTTAGACAATCGTCACAAGGCTGATTTGCAATTACTAAACATGGCGAAAGAAAGGCTTAAATCGAAAGATGCTGGTAAAGGTGAAAAACTTAGCTCATGGATAGTAAGTAAAGTAATGAAAGCTAAAATGAAGTCTGGATCTGGTGCTAAAACATTTAAAAGTTTTGTATCAAAAATAAAATCAAAAATAAAGAAACTAAGTCCCAAGGACAGTAAAACATTAATTAAAGCGGCCTATTCAGCGGCAAGGAAAATAATTCCTTGCATGCAGAAGATACGAGTACCGCGAGTGATACCATTACCAAAAACAGGAGGTGTACTACCTTTGATTCCGATTTTTGCTGGTTTATCGGCTTTAGGAACATTAGCAGGTGGTGCGGCTGGTATTGCGAAAACAGTTAATGATTACAAAGCTGGTCAACAAAATTTGCGAGAAACAGAACGACATAATCGTGCCATGGAGTCACTGAATTTAGGCAAGGGTTTATATATTAAAGCACATAAAAATGGTAAAGGATTGTATATAAAATCTCCAAAAAACTGACTTTTAAGCTACCTAATCGTGCTCTAACAAATATAGACATCCAAAAGTATGCACACCACATCCCATACTTTCGAGGAGTTTACATGAGAGATAGGTTGCCCAAGACACCGAAACGGATTGAATGTGGTATCATTAATTTAGATGATTCTAAGAATGAAGGAACACATTGGGTAGCTTACGTTAAAATATACAACTACTGTGAATATTTTGATAGCTTCGGGGATTTGAAACCTCCAATGGAACTGATTAAATATTTTAAGAATTGTAACATTAATTATAACTATACAAGATATCAGAAGTTCAACACTGTAATTTGTGGTCACTTATGTTTAGAATATCTATGGACTTTTTGGAATAAATTGTATAAATTTTATGCTTTTGTTTCATTTTAATCATTTGCAAGATGTCCCTCACTTTGTCGATTACTGGAAACTCATCCACTTTATCTACGTACTATCCTACCACATTGCAATTATATGGAAAGTATGAGTGTGCGTTATTACATTTCTCAACATTTAATTCTATTCCCAACATTGACGAAACGAATAACAAGTTCTACTACGGTTCTAACGAAGTTATTGAAATACCGGAAGGTACATATGAATTGCAAGATATAAGTGATTATTTAAAATCTGAAATTAAAGATGCAACAATTAAACTACAGTGCAATAATAATACATTAAAAACTGCTATTAACTGCACAAAAAGCATTAATTTTAGTAAAGAAGGTACCTTTAGAAGTTTGTTAGGGTTTAGTGAGCAGAACTTGAAAGCCAATAAATGGCATGTGTCTCAGTTTCCAGTCAACATTTTACCTACGACAGTGATCAGGATAGAATGTGATATTGTAAGCGGTTCATACATAAACGGAGAACCCAGTCACATTATCCACGAATTTGCACTCAACGTGCCACCAGGGTACAGGATTATAGAAATCCCGAAAAACGCTATATACTTTCCAATTAACCAAAACAATATAAGTTGCATACATATTAGACTTTTAGATAGATATAAACAATCGCTTAATCCATTTACGTGGTGAGGCAGTGCAGTTATATCTACATCTTAGAAGAAAAAATGATTGACTATAATAAATATGTACATCAAATCAAACGCATCAGTTCTGCTCAAGCATCCAAACAAAGAAGAGCTCGCACAAAAAAGAAAATAAAATTAACTGAAGACAATAAGGCATTTCTTAAAGCGATTGGATTGTTAAAATGAATATCTTAGATGTTTTGACCGCTCCAACTTACGACAACACTGTGGAAGGAATTGAATTTCATTCATACAAGCCATATGTAACAAGTTTTAATAGAAACGATGAAATCCGAATACCTATCAATCAGCAGGACCTGTATATACTACCGTCAGCCAGTACCCTGTATTTAGAAGGAACTTTTATAGTAAGCAAAAAGGATTCAAAAGATAAAGTTTCTAGTGTGCATTTTACAAATAATGCTCTTCTCTACTTATTCCAAGATATAAGATACGAACTAAATGGTGTAGAGATTGACAAAATAAAAAATGCGGGCATAACGACCACCATAAAATCTTTAATATCAATGAATGAAAGTGAATCAAAGGCTTCCAATGCCTGGGGCTGGAATATTGATGGTGTAAAAAATATTAATGGAGGTAGTTTTTCAGCTTCTATACCACTATGTAACATTCTTGGTTTCGCAGAAGATTTTAAAAAAGTTGTGATAAATAGTAGACACGAACTGATATTACTAAGAAGTAACACTAACCTGAATGCTGTAAAACTTAACACCGGTGAAATTATAGACGATGTTCAAATTAATAAAATCATATGGCGCGTACCGCATGTAAAAGTATCAGATAAAGAGAAAATAAGTTTGTTAAAAGTGTTAGAAAAAGACCGTCCACTTCAAATGATATACAGAAATTGGGATCTTTACGAATATCCAGCTTTACCTAAAACTACAAAGCATACTTGGTCGATCAAAACTTCATCGCAAATAGAGAAACCTAGATACATCATTGTTGGTCTACAGACAAATAGAAAAAACAGTGCAAGTTCTGATATGTCTCGGTTTGATCATTGCTATATTCGTAATGTAAAAGTGTACCTCAATTCAAACTACTTTCCATATGAAAACCTCAATGTTAGTTTCACAAATAACAGAATTGCTTTATTATACGAGCAATATGTACGATTTCAGCAGTCATATTACGGACGTCGTCCTGAACCCTTATTAAACGAGAAACAATTTAAAGACTTGGCGCCTCTATTTGTTATCGATTGTTCTAGACAAGTGGATAATATTAAGTCAGGTCCTGTTGTGGATGTAAGAGTAGAAATTGAGAGTGAATCCGACATACCTGACCAAACTTCTGCATACTGTCTTATATTGAACGATTGTATAATAGAGTATAAGCCGTTAAGTAATATTGTGAGAAAAATATCATGAATTCTGATACTATAATATTAGATATTCAAGGATTTAAAGATCTGTACAACAATTTTATAGTAAAAGAACTAGCGTTCGCTACATGTGATTATACACAACTGTTTTTAATCAAACCACCTTATTTATTCAAATATTTAACAACTGATGAAAAACGGCAGGTAAAGTGGTTGGAAAAGAACAGAGGTATTCATTGGAACGAAGGATATATTGACTATAGAGAATTTCATCGTATAATCGTACCCTATTTAGAAAACAAAGATATATTAGTCAAAGGTTTGGAGAAAGTGAAGTGGATAAAAAACATTTGCGAAAATTGTAAAGTGTCCGATCTTGGTGAAGACCAGTGTCCCAGCATATTTGAATTGCATAAGAAATACTGTGACAAAAAAACTAATTTTAATTGTACTGTACATTTAAATCATTGTGCTCTAAAAAATGTTTTATGTGTAAAAAAGCACTTGGGATATTGAGGTGTAAAGTGTATTGTTTTTGTTTTTGAAAATAAAAATAAGTTTCTTTAATAAAATGCATTTTTATTTGTTACACATCGTGAATACATAAATAACATAATATTGGAGAAAAACTAAACCTAGCATAAAATAATAACTTATAATAACAGAAGTACTTATCTTTAAAAAGCTACCTAAAGATCATTGTCTATTAAAGATTTTGATATTTTCTTAACTAACGATTCCGTTTCGTCCATAACACTGTCTATAGCGTCCTTAACAATGTACTGCGCACTTATCACAACGTTCTCACTTTCACTATCACTGTCACTTGTTTGAGAATTGTTGCAGAGATCAATTACAGTTATTTTAATTAACTTAGTGCCTCGTCGTTGTAGTCGGCTCACAACAAAAGATTTCGTGGGTTTATGTTTTTTCATAGGTTCTCTGCGACGTTGCTTCTTTGTCTGTGTCTGTTTCGTCTGTTTGCATTGCTCGGGTTCACAGGGATACATCTCAGATAATCCTTCGTAAGGATCCTGAGCATACTGGCTAAACACAATCTCAGAATCAGATACCTGGAACAAGATAATAATGCATTTTAAAAATTGAAGTACACATACATAAAATCACTAGTAGATTAGATTAAAATAGGTACAGTACTCACCGTTGACATGACTATGATAATATCCTGTAATATTGCAAAAACTACTTGCCAATTCTAGTAATATACTGTAAATAATAAAAATAAACTGACAATTAACCGTATATATTATATTATTGCTAACTTAGCATTAAGTCAAGCTTGTATTAGTTGTTTGAAAATCACTCTTTAGGCAATAGTCTTATAGCTCAATATAATAAAAGGCTTTAGTATGAATCGTAAACTGCTAGCTTGCATAATATTTCATACACTTCATATAGTGCAATGAACTGTGACCTTATATGCAAAACATGTACATACCTGTATAAACCTGTATTATAATATTACTAGCTGTTCCCCGCGGTTTCATCCGCATATCGAAGGAACCTATTGTTGAACCTATTGTCCTTCCTCGGGTTTCAATCTATGTTCAAACCAAATTTTCATCTCAGTCGTTTCAGTCATTTTCCCGTAAACGTGTAATAGACAAACAAACAAACAGAGTTACTTTCATATTTACAATATTAATACTAGTAAGGATTATGTTTTCAGCCATTGTTATGTGTTGTAAAGACTATTTTTAAGGTAAGACTATATTTGTTAAGTTTAATAAAACAAAGTTGGTACTTAAAAAAATCTGTTTATTTATACTAAAATACATAAAAGTTGAACATAATACATATTTACTTACAATCTAATTCGCATACATTTTATATAAAACTTAAACCCTAACTGAATACAAATTATATGTATAGTAATTTATGTTAATACCTTAAATTTAAACAAATTAAACTACTATTTGTACTTATATTATAGGAATATTTGTGCTGTGAGAAAATCGAACCTGCAACAGTTAGCACAGAAGCCGATCGTTCAGTCATTGCGCTCAACTGTACTGTGTTATTAAAGTTCGTTATTATTCTTAAAAATAAATGAGTGACCCCAGGCTCGCGTTGATATTTTATCTGATGATATCAATCGTTTATCGTCATTATTAGATAAGACAATTTTGTTTACACTCCATGTAAATACTTCGTGCTTTATTGATTTAAACATTATATTCTTTCTACGAATAACTCCATCATTGAATAATATGTTTTCATAATCTGTGATGTTTAACTCCTTCACTACACATGATTTAACACCTTTCGCTTTTTTAATTATATTATAAGGAGTTTTTATAGAATATAATTTCGATCTCAAGCCCACAAAATCGGAGATATATCTCCCTCCTAATTCATCTTTAAACAAACCAGGTACTTTTTTGTTAATTATTGGTATTCTATAATCATTTTGGCTGTCATAGTTACTGGTGTCAAAGTATTGCAAAAAATGATATTTTAAATCATAATAAAAATCATTAGTATATATTTTATATACAAAAGAATCGGTATCTGTATAACATAGCTGCACTCGATTTTCATAAAAAGGCTTGATTATATTATAATGAAAGTCATACATGTGTGACTTAGAAAGTTCTAAAACGCTAAAGCCAATATAAATAGGTTTATCCAAAATTATTTCGTTTGGTTTCATTTGGATAGCAACTAAATTTTCAGATAAAATAGTTGCACTATGGAAATAAGGGTTAGCTACAAGTCTCTCGGCGGATATTGATTTCTTGGTTCGATTAAACGTATCGGACCATTGATTAACTAAATGAACAGTTACTCTAGCTTCAGTGTTTTCTAATGTTTTACCGAAAACACTGTTGTTCAACAACTTGAAAAAGTCTTGTTCGAAAGAACTTTTTGCCTGTTGTCTTAATTGAGTGTTTAATTCTATATACTGTTTTAAATACGAACTCTGTCTAAAAGTAATAACTCTGTGAATTTTACGTAGTTCCAACCCTTGCTCTAAACACTTTTTTAAATGAACGTAGTGTATTACATATTTATACTTATTATATAAATTTGCAATTAATTTTTTTGCTTTGCCTCCTGGGGGAATACATTTTTCGGGACAAAATGGTAAATCATTATGATGGTCATGTAAATGCTCAGGATACAGAAGATCAACTTCTAATATGTATCCCCAGTCAGCATCATCCTCAACATTTTTGATATGTAAATTAGCTATTTCGTTTTCAGTAAGAAATCTGAAACTAGAATAAGGTAAATACTGACACATGCTAAAGCCATAAAGATTATTACAATCCAAATATACTATGAAACAGTTAGGCTCTGATGAATTATATTCTTGCATATACTTATGGTTAGCTTTTGCGTACCGTCGGGAACACATACACAATCCCCCACGTATACCACTTTGAATCATTCTGACGATAGCCAAGTCTGACACGAGTTCTAACGTGACCCCTGTTTTTAGCAACATTGTATCAAATGATAAACTAGGGGCAGTTATGTAAAATGCAGGATCCAGTTTGTAGTATTTTTTACATGTTTTTCGAAAACTTTGGAATATATCTGACAGCAAAAGTACGTCCGTTTTTAAGTATAGATCTGTATATTCCCCTAAATTATTTATATTGAATTCGCTCCAAACTGCCTGAGCGTGATTATAATCTTGTTCACTAATGTCTTCGTTGGTTAAGGAATTATGAAAATGATACTTAGACGGTAACGATTTCTGTTCATAACATTTCCAATCTGTCATATAATCATAGGGGTATATACCTTTTCGTGTCAACAAATTAAACTGATTTTTGTCAGGAAAATGAGTTCGAAGATTAACATAATCTTCTACCTGTAGTGTTTTAGCAAGTTTATCTAAACTAGTGCCTAAAAAGTTAAAGGAGTCTAGAAACCTTAATTGTATATAATCATCACCAATTTGTATAAACTTTGTGAATGCGATATATTTTTCCTTGGTCTTGGGTATTATTTTAATTTGTCCCGGAATTTCACCTAACTTTTTTATAAATAAGTGACAATCATATCCCGATAAATTATGAAAAAATACGGGAACAAATTTTGGTACTCTATATTGTAGATTACAATGCTGATGTGCTGCACCTCGGTATCGACCTGTTATATGACAGTGGTCCCTAACCTTATCATTCCACAGTAAATGATCACATATATAACATTTGACAGCTTGACTAAAATCAAGAGCATCTTTGTCGGTGAATTTCATGGGTTCATTTTTGGATATAATTCTATAAATGTCTCTAGCATCTTCAATTAAAAAATTTACAAATTTTGAAACACAATCTTCCCCGCGATAATTTCTATACCTATCGTCAGTAGCGTTTAATGATGACACAACATTATACCCGAATGCAGCTGGCACGTGTCGTTGTAAGTATGTCGTGTTAGCGGTATCAAATTCATCGTTGGATATTGGTTCGAGTAATGTTTCGAAATCGGCATATATGACAAATGGAATGTTTTGTTTTCGATTATAATTTGTAAATTTTAAAAATGATCCTTTTTCTGGTAAGACCGTGACAACTCCTCCGCACGCATGTGTATCACATTCACTGGACGTTGGAAAAAACAATAAGCATGTTTCGCAAAAATGTAGTTTACCGTGATGCTTAGTCATCTGATTTCTAACTAGACGAGGTAAATCTTTGATAAGACAATAGTGAGAATTAGTATTATTTTGTAAAAACAGTAAATGTATGCTCTTAGATTTATTGTTGTTTGAAGTATACAAAGGTCCTACGATTGTCCTATCATCTTTCAATCCATACACAAATATATTCAGAGACGGATTATTTTTCTCAAAAACAGCTATGTCTGAAAACGTGATTGGAAATGTTAAATTATTGACATTTAAAACATCCTTGAAGTGAGGATAGGATGAAATCCTATTAGGATGGTGAGTTGCGGGGTATAAGGCAGCTACAACAGCCCATAAGAAGCAATACTCGTCATTGTTTTGAATATTCAAACAAGCTTTTTTATTTCTGATAAATTTAGGTAATATTATATGTTTAGATCCGCCGAGAGGTTGATATTTACTTATGTTTATTTCTAAATGGGAATTGCACAGATACGTCCAACCACTATCTCTCTCTTGAAATTCCTCGATTTTCTTTAACAGTGACACAACTAATGATTTATATATTGAATCAAAATCGTAATTAAAGTGAACAATATAATTTTTTGTACTAAATGATTTCAGTTCTTGTTCATCATTTTTAAACAAAAGAAAAAAGGAAAATAGTTCAAAATTAATTTTCACAGATGTATGTTTCTGTAATGATCGATCTATTAGATTTTTAATTTGCTTACGATTATCATTGAGAAACATTTCAGGGAAATAATTTTTTTGATCGTTAGTTGCAATGATCTTATAACTTGCAATGCGATGTTTAAACGAAGAATTAATAATAGCAATATTATCACAAAAAGGAATGGCACTATTGTTTTTATGAACATTACTACGTAAATGACCAGACCATCGACGATTATCTACAAATACTTTGCAAACCGAACAGTGAGGCATTATTAATGGACTTTATCAAAAAATTGACTGAATCAGAAGTTAGCAGTGCGGTGGGCGCAATGACTGAGCGATCGGCTTCTGTGCTAAGTGTTGCAAGTTCGATTTTCTCACAGCACAAATATTTTTTTTTTTTTTTTTTTTTTTTTTTTTTTTTTTTTATGATTTCCAATTAGTTTAATGTATAGGTAAGATTATGATTTAATCACGATATTATATAAATCGTAGTGTAGGAAAAAGATTACATCAAATACTTACAACTAATATTCATAATCTTATTAATACGTAGATATTATCCGCTTCAATAAGTCGTCGGAGTAACTTCAATAAGAAGATTGTCCAGTTGGTTATCCAGTTGTTTTTCACAGGATTGAATATACCAAATGTTTCTGAAAAAATAAAATAATATAAATGAATAAAATGATTATTGGTGACAAAACAACAAATTTAATATTAGATTTAAAAATTACCTGCAAAGTATCTAATCGATACAAACAATAATGTTAATTATTATACACTTCCCATATAGTAGTATAATAACGTATTTAGCTTGAACAGGCACCTTTGCTGACCCTCAATTCGTAATCAGTAATCGCCTGAAATTAAAAATCACACTCTTGTAATAACATCAATTATAAAACATTTAATATAAAGTGCATTATTTAAAAATAAAATAATATTTTACATAATTACCTTACAATAATTCTGATAACAATTTTGCAATTACTATAAATATAATTGTTATTCAGTTAGCGTCAAGTTTTATTTAAAACAAAATAGAATAGTTAATACATAGTTTTAACAAATTGAAGACATATTTTACGTGCAAGTAATACCTAATGTGTGCATTGTCAAAAACAAAAGTATCATATTAATATTCGATGCATCCGATCTCAGTTTACCTAAATGTATTTTGCAAGAATGCAATTTCATATAGGGTTGTGATCTAAATGTAAAAATCATGGAGATATTATTTTTAAACGCTACACAGAAATTTTGTAAAGGGTAAATTGATATAGGTAGTTAATAAGAAGCATAAAATACGAAATAAATAATTCCAAAGTTTACTTACCTTAAAAATTATTGTAGTTTGTTCTTGATTTATTTACTTACATGTGCTAGTGGTCTATAAATTTATTTGCTAAATTGTTTAAGTAGGTATCATTCCTAATATTTTTCGATAAACAATTACACTATATAAAAGAACTTTTTAATCATAGATCACAAATATTTTTTTTTTTTTATCTTCGTATTTTTAATTACAAAGCTTTAAGTTGTATCGTTATATATATATATATCCTGTCGGTCAACCCTAATAAAAAACGTTGCTTGGTATATGATAATAAAAGTAACATATTTACAACAAAATATTTCTGATTACTGCACTACGTATTTAAAACTGCTATTTAGCAATAGACATCTTTATTTTGACGCAGCGAATTTGGTTAGGGATGACACTTTGTCACATTTACTGTAAAAAATGGATTCAACTCTTACATATTACCTATGTAACTGAGGGAGCTACTTTGCGTACCCGCACAATTTATAGCCTATGTGTTATTCCAATGTAGGTATAGGTAAGTTATATTACTGCAAAGTTTCATCGAAATCCGTTTAGTAGTTTTTGCGTGAAAGAGTTATAAACATACATGCATAATTGCATACATCCATACAAACTTTCGCATTTATAATATTTTAAGTAGGAAGGAAAAGATGTATGACATTTATATTGACAGCCCTGAGTACTTTCGCAGCGTTAGCAAATAGCGATTATCATAATTGTTAGTTTTCATTTTTACATGTGCTTATAATCCGTACAATTAAGAAAGGTCTCATTTTTGTTGTTTTTATTAAATATATACTAACATTCAATTTAATATTTTTACATGACTAATCTGCCTTATAAGCTAGCGTTTTCGAAGTTCAATTAATCGAATTCGAGCCTGATCCCTCGATACTACAGTGCGAGCAGTCTGCAGTTCAGTGTTTAAAACAATTATCATATTGTTTTAATTATACTTCAAGTGGCCACCATTTAAAATGGAAGTCTTTGTTTTTTTTTTTTTTTTTTTTTTTTTTTTTTTTTTTTTGTTATATCCTGTGTTTAATTTAATTCAACAAATACTATACAGATCACATGTAGCCAAATATCTACTTGTAATATTTATTAACTTACTGAAAATTAGTACGAGTTCGAGTACACATATTAGTTAGTTCCAAATAATTAACGTAAATATTTTGTTTTCTTTCAGCATAATTATTTCAAGTGATATTAATTTAAATTAATCTGATTATTTTTAAATATTTTACAGGTCGGACTCAGAGTGTGATCAACGCAGCAACTCTACAGATGTTGAACGCAGTGCCGAGCTCTTGGGAAAGCGTTCTACTCCTGCAAGCAAGCGTAAATCTACTTCCGTTAAGAAAACGCCTGCTAGTATAAGGTAATCATACTTAATTTATTTCAATCAATTATATTATATTTTTATCAACTTTTGTACTTATGTGTGATATATTTATACAGCATCGGTTAGTAGTTGGTTAATTTATTTCTTATAATTTTCGTATCAGTTCGAAATGTAAATCACGGTAACACTATATTTTTTAACTTAGTAAATAATAAGTTGTTATGAACTAAATAATATTATTGAATCGATACTTAAGAGTACCAACTTTTTATACTTATTATACTTATACTATGGTACCTACTGAGGCTGTATTAATTGTGTTATTTTTGTAATGATTTTGAAACATTCTTATACGGGTTATTTATGTTTGTTTCAGAAAAAAGACGAAGTCTGTGGACGTGTTCAATCTAAGTCGTGGCGATGGCGAACCCAAAAATACTTCTTCGTCCGTACTGTCCTCGTACTTCGTTAATAGAGTTGTCGAACGGCAACGAACGTCGAGTGATCAACACGGCGGGGGACTACCTTATCGATTTGAAAGTATATCAAACCAACGATGCGCATAATACTGATTATCAAGAACTTTGGAAGAAAGCGCTGGTTCGGATAAAATTCCAAACGGAAGACGATACACCGCAATGGCGCAAGCTTCAATCTCTGGTTCACTCCATAGATGCACTATGTGAGGACCGCCCTACCTTTATTTCAAATCAAAACTGTAGTTAATTTTATAACTAATAATAAATATATTTTTTATAACATAAATGATGTTTCTTTTCTCAGCTGAAGCAGTGTTAGTCACAACGACGAACAGTTGGCATGAAGGTAGCTGCAGTCGTTTTGCATTTCAAATGTTAGTCACAACGACGAACAGTTGGCATGAAGCTAGCTGCAGTCGTTTTGCATTTCAAATGTTAGTCACAACGACAAACAGTTGGCATGAAGCTAGCTGCAGTCGTTTTGCATTTCAAAAGTTAGTCACAACGACGAACAGTTGGCATGAAGCTAGCTGCAGTCGTTTTGCATTTCAAAAGTTAGTCACAACGACAAACAGTTGGCATGAAGCTAGCTGCAGTCGTTTTGCATTTCAAATACCTTGAATGATGTTAGTCACAACGACAAACAGTTCGCATGAAGCCAACTGCACTCGTTTTGCATTTCAAATACCTTGATTGATGTTAGTCACAACGACAAAACAGTTCGCATGAAGCCAACTGCACTCGTTTTGCGTTTCAAATACCTTGAATGATGTTAGTCACAACGACAAACAGTTCGCGCATGAAGCCGACTGCAGTCGTTTTGCATTTCAAATATCTTAAATGATGTTAGTTACAACGACAAACAGTTTGCATGAAGCCAACTGCAGTCGTTTTGCATTTCAAATGTTAGTCACAACGACAAACAGTTGGCATGAAGCTAGCTGCAGTCGTTTTGCATTTCAAAAGTTAGTCACAACGACGAACAGTTGGCATGAAGCTAGCTGCAGTCGTTTTGCATTTCAAATGTTAGTCACAACGACGAACAGTTGGCATGAAGCTAGCTGCAGTCGTTTTGCATTTCAAATGTTAGTCACAACGACGAACAGTTGGCATGAAGCTAGCTGCAGTCGTTTTGCATTTCAAATGTTAGTCACAACGACAAACAGTTGGCATGAAGCTAGCTGCAGTCGTTTTGCATTTCAAAAGTTAGTCACAACGACAAACAGTTGGCATGAAGCTAGCTGCAGTCGTTTTGCATTTCAAATACCTTGAATGATGTTAGTCACAACGACAAACAGTTCGCATGAAGCCAACTGCACTCGTTTTGCATTTCAAATACCTTGATTGATGTTAGTCACAACGACAAAACAGTTCGCATGAAGCCAACTGCACTCGTTTTGCGTTTCAAATACCTTGAATGATGTTAGTCACAACGACAAACAGTTCGCGCATGAAGCCGACTGCAGTCGTTTTGCATTTCAAATATCTTAAATGATGTTAGTTACAACGACAAACAGTTTGCATGAAGCCAACTGCAGTCGTTTTGCATTTCAAATGTTAGTCACAACGACAAACAGTTGGCATGAAGCTAGCTGCAGTCGTTTTGCATTTCAAAAGTTAGTCACAACGACGAACAGTTGGCATGAAGCTAGCTGCAGTCGTTTTGCATTTCAAATGTTAGTCACAACGACGAACAGTTGGCATGAAGCTAGCTGCAGTCGTTTTGCATTTCAAATGTTAGTCACAACGACGAACAGTTGGCATGAAGCTAGCTGCAGTCGTTTTGCATTTCAAATGTTAGTCACAACGACGAACAGTTGGCATGAAGCTAGCTGCAGTCGTTTTGCATTTCAAATGTTAGTCACAACGACAAACAGTTGGCATGAAGCTAGCTGCAGTCGTTTTGCATTTCAAAAGTTAGTCACAACGACAAACAGTTGGCATGAAGCTAGCTGCAGTCGTTTTGCATTTCAAATACCTTGAATGATGTTAGTCACAACGACAAACAGTTGGCATGAAGCTAGCTGCAGTCGTTTTGCATTTCAAAAGTTAGTCACAACGACGAACAGTTGGCATGAAGCTAGCTGCAGTCGTTTTGCATTTCAAAAGTTTTCAAATACCTTGAATGATGTAGCATGGTAAACTGAACAGGTGAGTCGATCTTCATTATTGAGCGTCTTGAATTATTGAGCGTCTTGAATTATTGAGCGTCTTGAATCACTGTGTCAGTTTGCATTACTAACTGCTATACCGAGTCGACCGTTCACGATTGGGCATTCTGGACCACCGAAGCGAAGGCGAAACTTGTTTCGCCGAGCGAAAAGTGGTCCAGAATGCCCAATAATATACTACTAAGTGGCTCAACTGTATGAATCTCGACACTTAGTTACAGCACGATCCCACACCTCATCAAACGAAACATATATCAAAGGGATTTGCAGAAAAAGTATGAAGAAACTGCATTACAGTGTAGATATGAAATTGGATGAATATGGAAACATCATGGAAGCACACTGTGAGTGTCCAGCAGGTAGCGGAAATAATGCTTCATGCAAACATGTTGCTGTTCTTTTATTTGGCATAGAACATATGGTACATGCAAAACAAATTTTATTATTTGAAACCTGCACTCAGAAGTTGCAGCAATTTCATGTACCAACATCTCGATATTCAGGAACACCTATCCGTGCAGAAAAATTGACACGGAGAAGAAATTTGCCAGTAATATTTGAGCCTTATCCTGTCAATAAAATAAACAAAATCAACTATGATAGTAGGGTTCGAAGTTTGGTTTTAAATTTCCCTAATAGCTCCATGCCTCTAAAACAAATGTATGAACCTGCCAATCCCTATAGCTTAGAGACAGATCACAATTATACTCTAGAAGATCAAAAATCTAAAATCTTGAAAAATTTGCTGGTGTCAGAAATAACTGAGGATCAAATAAAAATAATTGAAGAGGAAACACGTTTTCAAAGTAACAGTGATGAATGGCATAACCAAAGGCAGAAACATATAACTGCTAGCACTTTCCATACAATATGTCATTTAAGAGAGTCAACAATGAAGGTCTACGCAAAACAACTGCAACAAAAGAAGAAAACATTCTTCAGCAGAGCAACAAGCCATGGCATTATAAATGAAAAAATTGCATTGGATAAATATTGTATATTTATTCTTGTAGAAGGATAATTAGTTTTAAAAGAATTATGCATATAAAAGTTGACTAGCTCACGAGATGGCCAGATATTAATGAGACTCCAAAGGTCATTAACAAAATTAATCCAGGTAATAATCACATTTGAAACCTCTGTTTTGCTTACACCAAACATTTTTCCTAGCTCAAAATCAGGCTTATTTCGTCTTAATTTAATAAGCAACATTAAAAATTGTTCTTCTATGGACAAACATATAACTCTGCTCCATCTATATTTTATATCATTAGCCATAGGCATTAAAGTAGATAATACTAATGAAAACTTTTGGTAAGTTTCCAGGCCTGTATAAAAATTTACTGAATCATTATCAGTCACCAATAAATCAGTAGAGAAGATTTTCATAATGCTTGATGTTTGCGTTGCTTCATTTTTCATTATTTTTGTTGTATCAGTAACATTACAAGCATTTTGATGTGCGGAACCTTCAGATAAAATATCCACATATTGACCAATATTTTCATCTTGTTCAGAACACAGTACATCCTGAAATGGTTCAATATCCCTGTTTTGCGAAGAAGCTGCTTCTTGGAAAAGGCTTTTCTTACAATTGCGAACTTTCAATCGTTCTTCTCTGTCCTCTGATTGTTTGGAAACAGGTTTTACATTCCATGGAAAAAGAGAAGGTACAGCAGACTTTTTCAAATGTTTATGCTGATGTTCTACCCCTGTAAATAAAATCTCTACCTCTACTATAATATTTATTGGTATAATGATAAAACAAAATCATCTTAAATCCTAAGGACAAAATTATAACTTTTAGTGATGTTTACCTGTGTATTTACTAATCATTACATAGTCGCTTTCTTTAAAATGTTTTCGACATAACCTAGAACCACTTTTAGGTACGAAATTCACACGACGGATTGCTTTTAGCCACTTTCTTTTTAGTTTCTCATCCTTAGGGAAGCGGTAGCGGTTTCAGAACAATTTGGAACACAGCAACGTGTCATTTTTATAATTTTCTATAATTAATTGAACTCTTCATAGAAAATCGCTTTGTTATGGGACAGAACGACGATAGCGCCACTTTGACAGTTGCCAGCCCCATTGATAAATGTTCTTTTAAACAAGTTCTTTGATTTTATTTGATCTAAATTACATGCATGTACAAAGACTGAAACTTAAATTCATTAAAAAAAAAACAATACGGCAAATTTGATCTAAATAACTAAGTGTTAACAATGTAAAGTAAAAAAAAAAACAATGTGTATAATCTTAAACAGTTCATCCATGTGTATATAAAAGAAAACAGTGTATATAGCTTAAAATTAACAGCAAGTTCATGCATGTGTATATGTTACAGCCATAGTGATTAAATATATATTTTACATAATCACTGGTCATTATATATATTACTTTATCCAAATTGAGTAGATATTATAAATAATAGCTAGATAATATGTATAATATGCAGACTTATTACTTTGGCTGTAACATATATAAAAAAGAAAACAGTGTATATAGCTTAAAATACATGATGATAACAGCATGATTACTTATTAAATTTAATTAATTAGGCTACTATCGGTAAAATACATAGCTTGTTGGTTGGCCTTTTTATGGTTGTTGTATTTGTACGTAACGTGACCACGCGGGTGAGGTTATCATTACCAGGGTGTTTCTGTACTACTCTGCCCAGTAACCAACGGCTTGGAGGTAAATCGTCCTCTTTAATTAAAACAATGTCTCCCAACTTAGGTTTCGGAACCTGTAACGACCACTTGTATCTATTCATGAGATTCGATAAATACTCATGTGACCATCTTCTCCAAAACGATATCAACATCCTTTGAACGTATTGCCAACGCGTTAAATAATTTACGTTTGAACTTTCATAATTTTTATCTGGAACGTTAATTAGTGGTTCTCCTATGAGAAAATGACCGGGAGTTAAAGGTAGTGATTCACCAGGGTCGCTAAAGTTGAGTACGCTTATTGGCCGTGAGTTGAGGCAAGCTTCAACTTGGTTGAAGAACGTAGACATTTCCTCGTATGTGAGAGTGGACTCACCGATAACCCTTTTAAGGTGGAACTTTGTAGATTTTACACCCGCTTCCCAAAGACCACCGAAATTGGGAGCATGAGGCGGGATAAAATGCCACTCTGTATTATTTGCTTCCAAATGTTCTGCTATTGCTGGCTGAATTGAAGCTAACTGCTGTAACTCTCTAGAAGCACCTACAAAATTGGTGCCGTTATCGCTCCATAATTTAGCACAGTGACCTCTACGAGACACGAATCGTCTAAATGCCGCCAGAAATGCCTGCGTGGTCATGTCACTGACTACCTCTAAGTGAATAGCTCGCGTGGTCATACAAACAAATAGGCAAATGTAGCCCTTATAGGCCCGATGTCCACGCCCCTTACTTGTTCTGATGCTAATGGGCCCCGCATAGTCCACGCCACTATGCAAGAATGGTCTGGCTGGAATACAACGAACCGACGGTAGATCCCCCATTAGTTGACTTTTAACGTTAGCCCTCTGTTTTGCACAAGTAACGCATTTACGAACGTATTGTTGAATCAGAGATCTAGCACCTATTATCCAATAAGCGGACCTTAAAAAGTTTGCCATTAATTGAGGACCACCATGCAGAGTCCTTTCGTGAGCATCTGCAACTATAAGATGAGTCAGATGATGAGAATGTGGTAGAACTATAGGGTGTTTTACTTGCTCCGCTAGCTCTGACTTTTCGACTCGTCCTCGAATTCTAATGATACCCATTTTATCAAGAAAAGGGCAAAGTGATTTTAATTTACTTGATTTTATCGTTAAATAACCACTCTCTTTTAATTGTGTATACTCAGTTGAGAATGTTTCTATTTGAACTTTTTTTATACAAGTTTGTAATGCTGCTTCTATTTCGTGAACTGTTAAATACTTTGTACCGTGCTTGTCCTTTTTTAAAAATCTTCTGCAATAGGCGACTACTCTAACTAATTTACTTAAACTAGAATATTTATCTAAATCTAACCTATCAGTAACTACAGTGGTATGTACTTTTATTTGTTCTAACTCCGTTTTTAATTCCTGTGGCCTTTTGTACTCGATAAAATTATTTTTCAGGAATGGCGGACCAGAAAACCATAATTTGCTTTCTACTAACGAACTGGGGTTAAGCCCCCTTGAAGCGCAGTCGGCTGGATTCTCTTTTGTTGACACATGAAACCATTGAGTTGAACTAATATTGCCCAATATCTCCGAGGTCCTGTTCGCAACAAAGGTCTTCCATCTGCTAGGGTGACTGCGTAGCCACGATAGCACTACTGTAGAGTCCGTCCATACAAAGATCTTGTCCTTTGAAATATTTAAAACCTCTGTTGCTTCTGTCAAAAGTTTTGATAAAAGTACCGCGCCACAAAGCTCCAATCTAGGAATGCTGACCTGCTTGATGGGCGCCACTCTTGTTTTAGCCACCAACAATGAGACGTGAATTTCTCCTGCTAAATTAATAGTTCTCAGGTAAACTACGGCTGCGTATGCTGCTTTCGAGGCGTCGCTAAACTCGTGTAACTCGATATTATCATCCACAGTTGTGCGGATCCAACGAGGTACCTGAACCCTTTTGAGTAGTGACAACTCTTCACGGTAAGTACGCCACTTGGTTACTAAACTATCATTCAATTGCTCATCCCAATTCACACCGGTGAGCCATAGTTCCTGTATAAATATCTTTGCTAATACCACACTAGGAGCTAACCATCCTAGTGGGTCGAATAAACGAGCTATGTCTGATATGATAGATCTTTTTGTTACAGGTGAACTTGACAGCGGAGAAAGGGTTACCGAGTATTGAAAACAATCTTCACGGCGGTTCCAGGTAAGACCTAAAATTTTTATAGTACTATCTAACTTAATTTCTATATCCTTACTTTCTAATTTACTTTCTAACCTTTCCTTTCTATCCTTATTTTCCTCAGTTTCTATGTTTGTTTGACCTATTTCTTGTACTACTTTATTTATATTTATTGAACTTATTTTATCTAATAATTCTTGATCGTTGCTATTCCACTTTTGTAATCTAAATCCACCTTTTCCTAACAATTCATTTCACTGTTTACATACTTCTACACCCTCTTCGAGGCTATTACATCCTACCATTAAATCATCCATATAAAAACAATGTAATAATCTTTCAGTTGCAAGAGGATATTTGTCTCCTTCGTCGTAGGCAACCTGGTGGAGTGATCTGACTGCTTGGTATGGCGCCGAAGCAGTACCAAAAGTTACCGTAATCAGCTCATAATCTCTAATAGGTTTTTCAGGACTGTCGCGCCAGAGTATTCTCTGAAAAATGGCGTCTTCGTCAGCTATTCTGACCTGGCGATACATCTTGATTATGTCCGCTACAATACCAATCCTGTGTACTCGCCATTTCATCACAGTATGTCTCAAATCGGCTTGCAAGGTTGGTCCCACCATAAGAGTATCGTTGAGTGAATTTCCGTTTTCTCAGAGGCGTTGAAAACAACACGAACCTTTGTCGTGGTCTTATCCTCCCTAATTACTGCGTGGTGGGGTAAATACACCGCGTTGTTTTTATTACTATCTTCTTCTTTTACAGCTCTCATATGTCCTAACTGTAAATATTCATTGATTACTTGTGTATATTGTTCTTTTAATTCTGTGTTCTTATTCAGTCTCTTCTCCAAGGATTTAAACCTTATTTCAGCGATGTCCCGTGAATTTCCGCCCTTACATGCTGGATCTTGGTCTCGAAATGGCAATCGTACAATGTATCTTCCTGTATCATCTCTCTTTGTAGTTTTAATATATAAATCTTCACATTTCTGTTCTTCTGGAGTAAGAATTTTCTTTGTACTAATCATTTCTTCTATTTCCCAAAACTGTTTCAATAGATTTTCTTCATTAAACTGAGCACAATGCACGCTTATGTTTTTAGAATGGTGTTCTGAATTATCACAATCTAAACTGACTACACCAGAAAGGACCCATCCTAAAGAGGTGTTCTGCACTATCAGACTACCTGCAGGACCCTTTACTAAGCCTTCCTTTACAATATCGCAGTAAGCGTCTGCACCTAAAAGAACGTCAATTCTATTGGGCGTGTTACAATACGGATCAGCGAGAGATATACCTTTGATATTAATCCATTCCAATGAAATGGGATTAATACTTCGCTCAGGTAAATACGAAGTAATCTTGCTTAAAACATATGCCTTTACTGTAAGTTGAAACTCGTGATCTACCGTGGATTTAATCGTTAGATTTACCATATGTTTAGAAATGGTTGATCTGTCATTTCCCAAACCAGACACAACGCCATGGACCGGAATTTTCTTTAATCGAAGCAGTTGTACAGTGGCTTCAGTTATGAAACAAGCCTGAGAGCCCTGATCTAGCAAGGCACGAACTATTTGTACTTCGCCTATACTGGACTCAGCTTTTACTAACGCAGTGGCTAATAAAACTTGTCTGACCTTAGGAATTCTGCCTGTAGAAAAGCAGGCAACAATATTATCACTGGTCGAAGAACTAGCGATATCGGTAGCCGACTTTGTTGGAGCATTTTGGCCATCAGCTTCTGAGTTTAGTTCTCTATGCAGATGCAACAAAGAGTGGTGGCGCCTTTTGCAAACTCTGCAGCAGGTCTGCTTCTTACAGTCATATACTGTATGGTTTCCGCCTAAACAGTTAAAACAAATTTTGTTTTTTGCTACAAACTCGCGCCTATTCTCTAAAGGTTGTTTTGCAAATTGTTTACAGAAGCATAGCTTATGCGGTTCTGTGCAATATTCGCAGCGTATATTGGAAGACTTTGTGACTAGCATTGCCTTTGAACTATGAAATACGTGTGAACTGTTATTGCCCTGGTGAGTCACAGCCTTCTTTGGTTCTATACACTCTAAAGCGCGAAACCGACTTTCAATAAATAGCTTGAACTGTTCAAAGGTGGGCAACTCGTTGCTGGAGTCGTTGGAAATACTTAACTCCCACTGTTTGCGCGTTTCACTATCTAATTTAAACGTCACTATATGAATAATGATAACGTCCCACGTACTCACGTCAATATTCAAATTTTTTAACGCATTTAAACAATCATTTGTGGTATCTTTAATGAAGAAGCTGATTCTATATTTAAGCGTTTTTGGCCGAACAACCTTTTCAATATACAATTGGTTAAATACTTTTTATTGGCATAGCGTTTCTCTAAAAGAGACCAACATTCGCTATAATTGGCATCCGTTATCGGGGTATGCCTAATCAACTGCTCGGCTTCACCAGTAAGGTGGCCTTTAATATAATGTAGTTTTTGTACATTATCCAAAGATGTGTTGTTATGTACCAACGAAATGAACAAACCATGAAAAGTTGTCCATTCATTGTACTTTCCAGAGAAAGTTGGGATAGTTATCTTCGGCAGCTTTGCAATAGAACTAGATGACTTAGAAGAATTATTATTGGATTTATCTTGGGATTGCCCTTCTTTAACATCAATTTTATTAAGCTTAGATTTCATTAAACATTTGCATGCTATGTAAGTATCTTCTGTTGTATCGTATATATCATCAATTTTTTCAATTATCTCTTCCAATTTAAATTGACCATAGAGTTGTAATTTTGTATTTTTAAATGTAGACCAATCGGTTTCTAATAATTCAAGTCTAGCTTGTATATATTCTATAGTAAGTCTATCCTTTGGACACTTTTTGAAATTAGTATAAGTCTTTTGTATAACATTCTGAAGGTCTTTTAATATATTCATTTTGCCCTCCATCTTAACTATCAAACAAATGCAAATTTAATGAAATAAACAAATGCAAAAAAAATGAAATTGATATCAAATTAATAAAGTAAATTGATATCAAAATAATAAGGTAAATACATTTAGAATATGTACTATTAAAATTAAAAATATATTAAGTGAACTCTATGTATGTGTAAATAAACAACCAAATTATAAACAAAACACACAGGCAAATAATATAAACAAAAAAATGTGTACTGCAAATTTTGTAAACTTAAAATATTTTTCTAAGTCCAAATATGAGCGTAAAATTTTACAAGTGTTTTAAAACTAATACACTCTGACGGAAATCGGGCATGGATTCCCCGTTCCCTCGTTTTTTATAAAATTGTTCTAAGTCCTTAACTTAACATGCACACTTTAACAACAATATAAAGTAAAACTTAAAGTTAAAATCTTCTTTGTAATAAAGTTCAATATGGCTTGGCAAGATTTCCGGTGCAATTTTATTAATCGTCACTGCTGATGTTTAATTAATTAAATTGTGCTGATGTTTAATTGATTAAATTGTACTCACGATTTCACTTCACTCAGACAAACCCGTAGGCTGCACTAAGTCTCGTACTAGTGGCGCCCTCAGTGGCCACTGATGGAACTGCGCGTAACGTCCTCTGTGACGTCACGCTGCGCCTGAGTCGACGTGAAGCTCGAAACGTCGAAGTGTCCCTCGATGAACTCGATGTACTAGTGGCGCCCTCTTTAGTGTCACGTTGAACTAAATTCCCACAGCACTGTTGCTGCCTGTGCGGGAATCCCAGTACCTTTGCCGCAGCGATCCACTGCGAGTACTATGGGGTGCGGGCCTAAGCTGACACCGCTATCTAACAAAAACTTCAGACTAATCTGGGTCTGATATCCAGGGTCGATGGACCAATGTTTACTAGCTAAACTACTATCATCTGAGAATTTGAGACTAGAGATGGCAATGCATTCCACTAACTTCTTTGATAAATCCTTTACCGTTCAAGCTGTGCGGTTGTGGAATGCGTTGCCCGTAACAATAAGGCAGGCTCAATCTTTATCAGTTTTCAAGAACCTGGTAAAAAAACACTACCTTTCTAATTTGTAGTTGGGTATAATACCATACTGTTGCAGACTTATTGTCAAGTTTAATTGGCGACTTTAAAATATATCATATATGTATACATATTTCTGTTATGTTTATCTATTATATATATAAATATATATATATATATATTTATTATATTTTATTTGTTATTGTTTTATGTATTAATATTATATATACATAGTGCACCAAAACTACCTGCGATATGGTTATTTCCTTTTTTACAATCCATCCAAAGGTTGTCTGTAAGAGATCGCTTTTAGCGATAAGACCGCCCATTGTGTCACCGACTTCAAAATTTTTGTTTGTTCTTGTTGTTTTTTTAATTGGTGTGCATAATAAAGAATATATCTATCTATCTATCTATCTATCTACTAGTTGATCTGCTGACCTAATGAGATGCACGAGAAGGGTTGAATATAAATGAAACCACATCTGTGATCTGTTCTAAGCTGGTTTTTTTATTACAAAAAAAATTGGTGTCTTATGCATCTGCTGGTAACGAAACCATAGCGCGCATTTAAATGCGACAACGCCATCTATCGAGCCATGAGACAACTCCGTTACAATAATATTTTTTGAACTTAACTAAAATTATAAATATTGATCATGAACAATTGTAGATGTTTAACGATGACATAAAATACACTCAATTAATTGTTGAAATTTCATATAGAAAAGGCAGCCCCCGACGGTTATTCCTATATAATTGGGTTAAGTCGGGGGTTTTGAGTTATTTTATTATTTTTCAATAAGATTTTTACCGTCGGGGGTTTTTTCAAAATTTTTAATTTTGCTTAATTTTATTTCAGACTTTTTAGAGAACATACACGAATTATAGTCTATATAATATGTTATTGCAATATTATTTTGCACCGATATTGTAGCGCCCTCTAGTGAGTTACAGGTGTAATTTTTATTATTTGGGAACATGCATTAAGCACGTACACATTGCTGATGAAAACAGAATTGTAATCGGACGTTTTGATTATATTGTAACATTGTTTGGCACTAATATTGTGGCGCCCCCTAGTGATTAATAGCTATGACACCTATCTAAGAACATGAACTCATCGAACACAAAACCGTTATTGAAAACCGCATCAAAATCGGATCATTAGTTTAGAAGGTAGGTGGGAACATTACTTTGCTCTTTTGCACTAATATTGTGGCGCCCCCTAGTGAGTTACAGCCATGACACCTATCTAAGAACATGAACTCATTGAACACAAAACCGTTATTGAAAACCGCATCAAAATCGGATCATTAGCTTAGAAGGTAGGTGGGAACATTACTTTGCTGTTTGGACTAATATTGTGGCGCCCCCTAGTGAGTTACAGCCATGACACCTATCTAAGAACATGAACTCATCGAACACAAACCCTTTATTGAAAACCGCATCAAAATCAGATCATTAGTTTAGAAGATATGTGGGAACATTACTTTGCACAAACGCACACACAAACACACAAACGCACATCTCTCACCCTAAACGCATATACCTGCTCCGTTCCGTCGTGGGTAAAAAATATCCGAACGCTCCCATTTCCAGTACACCGTTCTATTATCTGTGGACTTCATTTAGTTATCAGCCAAAAAATATCTGATTGTCACAACCAAATAAGGGGTTATAAGGGTGGGCGGGACTCATCATCTTCGGACGAGACAACAACAGGAATAATCTCAATCGAACGGCGCTTACAGGTAAGCTAGTTTCATTGTTCAATTATTTATTGTTGTCTCGTCCGAAGATGATGATAATTACTAAGGTAGATGTTCAAAGACTGTTGTACAATCAGATCTTTTTAATAAATTTCTGTTAAGTTATGAGTATTACTTAATGGACAATATTATTTTATATACTTAATAAATTAATCCCTGTTCAAGAGTGAAGAATGGTTTCTGTGAAGCTTTCACTACGTATAGGTCTGTTATAGAACCTAGCAAAGCAAGTTGAGCTGTCAGTCCAGCCAGCCGTTCTTCGGATCTCGTCGATAGAGACACCCCTCTGAAGTGCTGCAGAGATAGACGCATGTCGAGTGCTGTGTGCAGAAAATGTGTTAATATCTATACCGTTTTCCCGCAACACAGACTTTATCCAACGGCTGATTGAACTGACAGTTACAGGTTTATAAGGTTTTTTAAATGATAAGAATAGGTTTTTAAAATTACCTCTAGTATTTTTAGTTATATTTAAATAATCAATAACAGCCTTAGCCGGACAGACATGTGGTCTGTGAAAAATGGTAACTTAATAAAAGGTTGCATTCTATTAGGTGCAGATGTTTTAAGAATCTTATCTACTTGTGTGAACACAAAATCAGTTTCAATTTTAATATTATCTATATCAATGGCACATATTGTTTGGGCCCTATGGCCTGTAACTAAAACTAAAAGAGTTACAGTCTTTTTTGAACATAATTCTAAATTATCACAGGTTGTATATTTGTTTTCCATGTAATTTAATACTTTAGTTAGACACATCCCATGTGTAATCATATTTAGGCTGACTTGGCCTTAACTTAAAGAAAACCTCTAAACAGTCTTTTAATATTGCAATTTGTACCAATATGAGAGCCTAAAAATAGTGATAGGGCAGACCGGGTAGAGTTCAAGCTGCCATATGACAAACCATCTCTAAATTTACTAGTTAGGTAAGATATAATTTCTGGTGTACTAGGTTTTAATGTACTTAGCTGATTTGCATAGCAGTATGTTATCCAATCCTTTATATAAGGAGAATATTGCTTCAGAGTATTATTAGATATTGAATTGAGCATTATGTCTGTAGCTTCTTGTTCTAAACCTGCTTCTAGAAAACTGCGCCGCAGAGCTGTCCTACCATCAATGTTAGGCTCCCATGTAGTGGATGAACTTAAGTAAACTGTTGTTTGGTTTGAATAATAATGGCTTACTCGTTAAGAGTTTTTGAAAAATAGGGTACCATGGTTGTGTAGGCCAATCTAGTACTACCATGATACCTTTGGCTTTATCCACTATAATTTTTTCAATAGTTTTAGAAATCATTGAAAAAAAAAGGGGGAAAAGCATAAAAATACATTTTGACCAAGAAAAAAAGCTGTAAATAAAAAACTTTTTACAAAAAAATTAAACCGACTTCCAAAAACACTAAAAAGCAAAAAAAAAACAAATTTTAGTTGCATCGGCCTAGAAGTCGGTGTCTAATGGATGTTATTAAGTTAATTTTGCCACCGACTTCTAGGCCGATGCAACTAAAATTTGTTTTTTTTTTGCTTTTTAGTGTTTTTGGAAGTCGGTTTAATTTTTTTGTAAAAAGTTTTTTATTTACAGCTTTTCAGTGATACGAATAGTTGTCACTATCCATATAAGTGGAAAGTTTTCATCAATACAAAGAATATTAGCCCAAATACGAGGTATTTTACATATTCAGTTGTCGAGTTCCCTCGACCTTCTCTGGTCTCCATCATCAGGTCAGCTCCAAACCTTCACTGTTGCAAAGGTCTTGTCAACACAAATAATATAAGACCAAACACGAGGTAGTTTACATATTCAGTTGTCGAGTTCCCTCGACCCTCTCTGGTCGCCATCATCAGGTCAGCTCCAAACCTTCACTGTTGCAAAGGTCTCGTCAATACAAATAATATAAGCTCAAACACGAGGTAGTTTACATATGCAGTTGTCGAGTTCCCTTGACCCTCTCTGGTCTCCATCATCAGGTTAGCTCCAAACCTTCACTGTTGCAAAGGTATCGTCAATACAAATAATAAAGGCACAAACACGAGGTAGTTAAGATGTGCCGTTTAGGAGTTCCCTCGATCCTCTGTCGTCTCCATCATCAGATCTGCCCTAAACCTCCATAGTATTGTAGTCTCATCAGATATACACATAAATATAAAGTTTTTACCCCATGCTCGCCTACAATTTTCAAGAGATGCCCTCGATTTCTCAGGGTTTCCACCATCAGATCCTGATCTAATGACGATGGGACCAAATGACAAGCATACCCTTTCAAATAAAAAAATAATTTTTGAAATCGGTCCAGGCGTCTTTGAGAAATCGAGTAACAAACATAAAAAAAAAAAAATACAGCCGAATTGAGAACCTCCTCCTTTTTTTGAAGTCGGTTGAAAATGTAAACGTATCAACTTTAAATGCATCAGGATCAGGGTGCCAAGACACATATTTTTCGCATTTTGTGTTTGTGCGTGAAGCAAACAAATCTATATCGGGGTTTCCAAAAGTATTAACTAGGTATTATTTTAAAATATTTTTTGGCCTAATTTCTTTCGGGACTCATAATCTGCAATTAAGTTATTCTTAGTATTTATGTAAGAGGCGTAAATCCAGATGTTTTTTGATTCACACCACTGCCATATATATTTTGAAATATTATGCAAAAGTTGGTGTTGGATCCCCCCTAAGCGATTTATATATGATATTGCAGTGGTGTTGTCAATTCTCAATAGTATTTCACAATCATGCTTGTCTTTAGCAAAGTTTTTTAATCCTAAGAATGCTGTGTGAAGTTCTAGCATATTAATATGGAGCTTTGCCTCTTCTTGTGTCCATGGACCACTAGCAGTTTTGGTATTGCATCTTGCACCCCATCCTGTGAGAGATGCGTCAGTCTCGATTTCTAAACAAAATTTATTTTTCCTTATAGGACACATAGCTGTTTTTATATTAGTAAACCACCATGTTATATCTTCTTGGCAACTATTAGGTAATGTTATAATAGTTTCAAAATTATCATTACTTGACAAAAGTGATAAATATTTAATTCTTACTAAATGATTGGTATATAACATGCCATATCTAATGGCAGGACAAACAGAAACTAGTGTTCCTAAAACTTGAGCTAAGAACCTAATTGAAATACTATGTTTAAGTTTTGAAAGTAACTCTAAACATATCCTTCTTTTGGTCAATTGAAATTATCATATCTTCACTGTTGAAAATAAACCCCAAGAATTTGCATTCTGTTTTGGGTATAATATTACATTTTTTATAATTTACTAAAAAACCCAGGTTTTCAAAAAGATTAAGAATGTAATTTACTTGATTTTTGCATTCTGAATATGATTTTGCAATGATGCAGGTATCATCAAGGTATTGTACCACTCTTATTCCTCTTTTTCTTATCACCGAGA
This sequence comes from Helicoverpa assulta, assembly GCA_963856015.1. NCBI lineage: Eukaryota > Metazoa > Arthropoda > Insecta > Lepidoptera > Noctuidae > Helicoverpa > Helicoverpa assulta. The sequence continues at coordinate 11,278,889 of CAWLCW010000001.1, read as the reverse complement.
GTATGGGTTTAAACATTTTTGTAAACAGAAAAGGTGCTGTACAGAGACCAAATGGTAGGACAGTAAACTGGTATAATTTGCCATCAAAATAAAATCGGAGGTATTTTCTGTATTTAAGGTCTATGTTTATCATATAATAAGCATTTTTTTTTTTAAATCAATTGTTGCCATATAATCATCTTTCTGTATTAAATTGCAAACTGTACGGTAATCTTCTAATTTGAAATGTTCAGGCAGCATAAATTGGTTTAGTTTTTTAAGGTTTAAAATAAATTGGTATTCTCCATTTGGTTTCTGTACTAAAAATATGGGTGAGCAAAACTGGTCCTTTGCTGGTATACAACTTTCAACAGCCTTAATTCTAAGTAATTCGTCAATTTCTTTTTTAATTAGAATTGTTTCAGATTGAGAAAATTTGTTATTAAATGGGGTATCTCCTTGACAAGGAGTTTTGATAAAATTAAGTGAATATCCAGACACCCATTTAAGAATAACAGGGTCATCTGTAATTGTTTCCCATATTTCTTTAAAATAGGGTAATCTTCCTACCTCTTTGTGCAGGTTCATCTGCGTGGGTTGTAACTCCGTTCGCGCTGGTGTCGGGGTGGCGGCGGTGGTCGTCGCGTTTTCTTTTGAGAATAAGTTTTCTTCCCCCCTCCACTCTGTTGGTTCTCGGTCTTCGTCTTGTTGAACCGCAAGCGCCTGTTTCCTGGTTAAGGAGGGACCCGCAAGTTTAAAGGTTGTTGATTACGGTTGGTGTTGTTTTGTTTAACAACAGCTGCTGTAGTGCCCAGGTCCTGAGCAGACTTCTGGACTGCTTTGGCCACCTTGATCCTTTCAGTGAGGTCTTCACCGAATAGGAAAGCATCGGGACTATCCTGTAAGGAGTCCTTCAAGTCTCACTATGCAGTAGATCACATAGAATCTTCGCAGCATCCTTAAATCTTTTTATTCCCTCAACTTTATTATAAAACATATAGAGCTCTCCAAACCACAGCCAAGGGCTGCTAGGGCAGCAGCTACATTTTTCTGCCTATATTCTATAATTATATCTCTTTTCTTTACGGGCTCCGACACAGCAGCTGACAACTCTGGATTCAATTTTGGGGTACCATTGTAGATATGTTATGAAAAGGAGCATATTCTTTTAGCAATATAGTCTTGTTTTATTTTTTCAGACCTTTACTTAGAATAGGTGTCCAGCGCTGCACAATCTCAATGTGAGCTGAAGGGCCATTTACAGGCTCCTCCTCCACAGCGCCCATGGCAGATATAATATGTAACGCTAGATGTCGCTAGCCGCCATTAAGTCAGCTGTCAAGCCCGCCACGCCAAGCCGCTACGTCACTTCCTACCGCGCAAGCCTTGCCGCCAAATTACAAGAGGCGGGAGGTGAAGTAGCCGCCAGCCAGCCATATAAAAGCCAGAAGAGTTGATTGTGTGATTGCATTTGATTTGAATAATTGTAAGGGGAAACTCTGCCCAAATAAAACCACGTTAATCAAGTCATTTGTATTTATTTTATATCCGTGTCTTTATACTCAGAAGTGGTTTTCGAGTGTATGTAAGTATGTATGTATGTCTGTTCCTTTGTGACCTCCTGTAGCCTAAACGGCTTGATGGATTTTGATGTATGAGGTATCGTTAGATTTGTCTTGATTACGGGAGTGTCATAGGATACATTTTATCCTAAAAGTCCCACGGGATATTTTTTCTAAATTTCCCTTTAAAAAAATATGTATGCGGTATCATTAGATTCATTTCAATCACGGGAGTAATTAATATAGGATACGTTTTTTCTCAAAATTCCCACGGGAACATGTTAATTCTGCGTCAACGCAAAGCAACTCATGCGTGCGGAGAGGCAGTTCGAATTTTCCCTACTACGAAACAAATCGATGCTTATAATTCAGCCATGACTAAAAAGTTGGGCAAATCGTTAAAGCTCTACCAAATAAACGCTGTTGACATCTCCCTAGAAGCTAAAACCTACGGTCAGTGCCCTCGCAAACAATACATTTCTGACGACCCGAACAAAACAGGGGGCATTCTCGGCACACTAACTATTGGAATTGGATCTCGCGTGATGTTACGCCGCAACATCAATGTAAACCACGGTCTGGTGAACGGTGCTATGGGTATCATAAGAAGAATTGAGTGGCCTTCTCTTCGCAGAGAGCAGTTAGAACCAGGTGAGTTACCGCAGGCAGTATTCGTAGAGTTCGACGATCGTTCTGTTAAGGGCAATGAATTGGGTGTGGGGGTTCGCATAGAGCCCTCCACTGTCGACTTTGATGCGCTTCGCGAACAAGGGAAGATTGAACGTCGGATGCTGCCTTTGATACTTTGTTGGGCTGTAACGGTACACAAACTGCAAGGTACCACCTTGGATCGGGCTGTCGTGGACCTATCAAACGTGTTTGCAAAGGGCCAGGCTTATGTAGCCCTAAGCCGTGTTAAAACACTTGCTGGGTTAGCAATAAAAACACTTGACCCAAAAAAGCTGTTGGACCGGCCCCACGACGAATGTTCTTTAACTGAACTTAAACGTTTGCGGGATCTTCAGCAGTAATGACTCACCTAATTCTTTTTCTTCTTCACTACCAACAGTCCAGATTGGCGGTAAATTTATGTTGCGGAGTAACATCACTCGTAATCTAAAGCCAAATGTCGTCGAAATAATTTAAAATGGTACTTACATATACATAGTCTTCTACATCTACAACATTTTCGTTAAATAAAAACAGCTAAAAAGTTATAAATAAAAGAATTATTATTAAAAAAACAAAATACCCGACTGCACACTAAAAAAAGAGTAAAACAAGCCCCACAATAATATTGATCAATCAAATGCTAAAAACTAATTATGTAATACCGTTTAAACAATACCTATATTAAAATACACTACAATATGTGTTCGTAATCGATAGTTAAATAAACAGAAACTTATTTTGAATACAAATTTACTGAATATAATTTATAAATATTGATGGAAAGCATCGCAGGCGGGGACCACCTTGACCGCCACCAACGAAAATTCTGCTAAATGGTGCACAACCGAAATGACTATCCATGACATCGTAGGTTTTTACCCTCCTTCTTTGGCAGTCGGGTAAAAACCTACGATGAAACGACGCTCTGCTACACACAAACGTCGACGGTCCCCCCGCCCAGAGGACGAAGATTCTGCGTCAGTAAGCCAGTTGTCCGAAAGTTCAAACGACGAAGGTCGATGCACACCGCCTGCAAGGAAACTATTGAAGAATCTCCTAGCACAAGAAGTGGAAAAAGCATTCAACGATCTGGAACACGAAGTGCCTATTCGTCGGAAAGAACACCGCGCCGCATCGTTAATTCCAGAATTTGATCCTGAAAACGAAGAATGCACAGTTACCGCCTGGATAAAAAAAATTGAACAATTAGGTCAAATACACGGCTGGGATGATAAAACCAAGTCATTTCACCTTCAAGACAAGCTAAGAGGACAGGCAAGAAAGTGGTACAATCGTTTAGATGAGTATGATTTCTCTTGGGAGCAGTGGAAAGAGATGCTTCTTCGTGCGTTCCCTAAACATCGAGACTACGCTCATGTTCTCGAAGAAATGCTTAACAGAAGAAAACTACCATCTGAAAGTATGACAAAATACTACCAAGAAAAAGTTGCTTTGTGCTTCAGAAGCAAATTGTCGGATATTGCTACGGTGTCCTGCATCATACGAGGTTTGCCCTTAGCGTTGCAATCGAATGCGAGAGCATTCCAATGCGAACGACCTGACGAGTTGTATGAGAATTTTTTGTCTGCACTCGATGACTACAGAGTTCCTGCACCAGATATAAGAGGAGGGTACAAGGACATGTCTCGCTTCGCAGAAAAGAAACCTGCTGCGAACCCTGACACTGACCCCTGTCCACGATGCAAGAAAACAGGACATTTACTTCGCAACTGTCCATTGCCTGACCAACGCAGCTGCTATAAATGTGGAACTCAAGGTCACATTGCTCCACGTTGCCCTTCAAATCTCAAAAATGGAGCAACTCCGACAACTGACAGTGTGAAAGAAATAAAGCTGCTTCAAAGCTACAACGATATTTACAAGAAGACTGCAAATATCAACGGTGCTTTTGTGAAATCATATATCGATACGGGCAGTCAAGTAAATGTGCTTACGAAGGAGGTAGCTACTCTTCTAGGTCTCGAAATTAAACCTGTCTCCGTTTCCTTGAAGGGATTCTCCGGCGGTTGCATCAATAGTAACGGTGAAGTCGAGTTCGAGCTTGAAATTGACGAAGTGCACATGATCTGTAATGCTTACGTAACTGACATCGACATGAGTGGCATAAATCTCTTGATCGGGCAACCAGTTATAAACAGTGAAGGTGTGTCATTAGTTGTACGCGAAGGCAAAGCTACGCTTCGGAAGGAACTCGGTTTAATTTCCAATCTGGATGCTACTGAAGCTCTTAGCAGATTTCGTGTCGTCACTGCTGCAAGTGAATGCCTACCGCCAGGTGTCTCCATTATCAAGGTTCATATTATTGGCAATGCGGCCAGTGACCACGTGTTAACACCTGCAAAGCACTTCGAGTTCCAAGGAGTATCCTTCTCTCTACCGGCAACGCTTCTACGTGGAGATGAAGGCTACCTCAAAGTCATCAACAGCGGAGCCAAGGACATCGCATGGAAGAAAGGAACCGTTCTACTTCGCGCTGAGAGCTGCCAAGAACCATGCACAAATAATCAGGTCAGTCAACATGCCAATACTTGTACTATGCCATTTGCCAAATGTGTTCTACAATTGAGTGCCTCATGTGTCGATAATAATGCCATTGGTGGAGTAGACTTAGACAAGATCAGGGTAGGCCCGATAAGCAAATCTGATCATAATCAATTGATCGATTTACTATCTCAATACAGTGAATGTTTTGCTAGCTGTACAAAGGAGTTAGGATGTACGGATTTAGTTCAAATGCGCATAAGATTATCTAATAATGAACCAGTACACCGCAAGCCTTATAGATTAGCTCACCACGAACAGGAGACTGTTAGAGTCAAACTTAGTGAACTATTAGAAGCGGGCATTATAAAGGAATCCGAATCAGAATATGCTTCTCCCATTGTTTTAGTTAAAAAGAAGAACGGGGATAGTCGTCTATGTGTCGATTACCGAGCATTAAATGCGTTAACTATCCGCGACAGATATCCATTACCCAATATTGATGAACAAATTTCGAAATTGTCGGGCATGAACTACTTCACCAGTCTTGATTTAGCTCAGGGGTACCATCAAGTCAGCATCCATCCCGAAGATACACATAAAACAGCCTTTGTCACGCCGTTAGGTCATTATGAATATAATAGGGTCCCTTTTGGTCTCGCAAACGCTCCCTCAGTTTTCATGCGTTTAATAAACAAAGTCGTAGATAGTTTACACAAAGAAAATCATTTAAATAGAAATAGCTCCAATAAGGTCACTAAACCGTCGTCAGAAGTTCTAGCATTCCTTGATGATCTTTTGCTTCCATCAGTCGACGTTCAAGCAGGTCTGGACTTATTAGCTAAAGTTCTTGAAAAATTACAAACACAGAATTTAAAATTAAATATGAGCAAATGTTCGTTTTTACAAAATAGAATTTCTTATTTAGGGTATGTAATATCATGTGATGGCATTCAACCGGGTGAATTTAAGTTGGAGGCAGTATCGAAATTTCCCGTTCCGAATAATGTACACGAAGTGCGTCAGTTTATTGGATTATGTAGTTATTTTAGGAAGTTCATTCATAATTTTGCTATAATAGCTCGTCCGCTCACGGAACTAACAAAAAAGAAACAAATGTGGGTATGGGGCGAATCACAAAGATCCAGTTTTGAGAATTTAAAAAATAAATTATGTGATAAGCCGGTGTTAGCGATTTACGATCCTAGTTTACCAACAGAAATTCACACGGATGCATGCAAATCGGGTATTGCAGGCATACTTTTACAAAACCAGATTGACGGTAGTTTGCGCCCTGTCATGTATTTTAGTCGCGTTACTAGTCGGGAAGAGAGTGTGTATCACAGTTATGAGCTCGAGACTCTTGCGGTGGTAGAATTGTTGCGAAGGTTTCGTATATATGTTCTAGGCAAAAATGTTCGTATAGTGACCGATTGTACTGCAGTTCGCGATACAATGACGAAACGAGATCTCATTCCACGCATTGCTCGCTGGTGGCTATTAATTCAAGACTATGATATTTCTATTGACTATAGGCCGGGTGAGCGTATGAAGCATATAGACGCCTTAAGCAGGAATCCGATAGATGCCGTTAATGTGTACCGTTTAGAAGTAAACGATTGGTTTAGTACAGTGCAATGCCAGGATGAGAAGTCTAAACGTATTATTGATTTGTTGCAAGGTGGGTGCACCGATAGTGATATAGTGAATAACTATGTAATTGTTGAAAATAGGCTGTATCGTAAAACTCTTCACGGTAACCGATTAGTTGTGCCAAATTTTGCGCGATGGAAAATATTACAAATGCATCACGATGATATTGGCCATGTAGGATTGAAACGGTGCTCAGAACTTATAAAAAATGATTTTTGGTTTCCCAAAATGACCCGATTCATACGTAAATATGTGACTTCCTGTTTACATTGTGCATACGGTAAAGGAGAATACGGTAGGAAGGAGGGTAAATTACACCCAATTCCTAAACCTACTGAACCGATGAAGATGGTACATATCGATCACTTGGGCCCCTTTAGCAAAACTAAGAAAGGGTATCAATATATGCTAGTATTGACAGATGCTTTTTCTAAATTCGTTATTTCTGAGCCTACACGTACCGTCAATTCTATAGAGACAATTCGAGCTTTAAAACGCATATTTAGTTTATTTGGTTTCCCAGATCACTTAGTTTCCGATCATGGCAAGGCGTTTACGAGTCGATACTTCAAGAAATTTACAACAGAAAAACAATTCAGACACGCTTTAACGACTATTGCATGTCCTAGGTCAAATGGTCAAGTAGAACGTACGAATCGCACTATTCTCGATGCGTTGAGGGCTACGGAACCTAGCGAGGCTTCTCATAATTGGGACAATAGTTTACCAAATATCATATGGGGCATTAATAACACCGTTAATGATACGACAGGGTATAAGCCGTACGATTTAATGTTTGCTCGGGTAGGTAGGTCAGTATGCGATGTCTCCATCCCAGGTCGGCTCTCTGAGCCAGTGCAAGCTAGACGTAATAGGGCTTCCAATCGAATTAAAATAGCTAGTAACAGAATGAAACGCAACTTTGACAAGAGGCGTAAAAACAGTAGGGTTTACAAAAAAGGTGATTACGTACTTTGGCGCCAAGCGCCGACTACTAGCGGTAACAAGATTAATTCTAAATTAGATGATTTATATTCTGGTCCATATGGAAATGACCGATATAAATTGAGAAGTATAAAAGGTCTTAGGGGATACAAGAAGTTTACAAGCCTAGTTTCTGCTGACTCCCTACGACCTTATCATAGTGTTGCTTCTATGTCCGATAGTGCCAGTAGTGTGGATGAACAATTGGAGACCGAAGATCTTTTGGATCTTCTTGAGAGCTAGGCCGAAGTTCATCCCCCCCCCCCCTGATGCAACTTGTTCTGAACTCGCTTGTAATAATTTGTGTTGTTCCCATTGCGGGAGCAATTGTTACAGGATGGCCGAATGTAACGCTAGATGTCGCTAGCCGCCATTAAGTCAGCTGTCAAGCCCGCCACGCCAAGCCGCTACGTCACTTCCTACCGCGCAAGCCTTGCCGCCAAATTACAAGAGGCGGGAGGTGAAGTAGCCGCCAGCCAGCCATATAAAAGCCAGAAGAGTTGATTGTGTGATTGCATTTGATTTGAATAATTGTAAGGGGAAACTCTGCCCAAATAAAACCACGTTAATCAAGTCATTTGTATTTATTTTATATCCGTGTCTTTATAAATATCAGTATCAATTTCCATAAGTCCAGTCTCTTGTCCATTGTCCATTCACCTCCGTCTCATTTGGTACTGTCTCAGGACTGACTTCGTCTACCATCACTTGAGACATTTCTATGTTTTGCATATTTGAAGGATGTTGTATTGCACTAGGAGGTGAAATGTGGAACGACTCCTTGGTGACAGATGTCGCGATCGGGAACGGGTCCTTGGTGACAGACGAGCACTTGTAGACCGGTGTCGTGATCGAGGACGAATACTTGATGACCGGCTTCGTGGAGGCCCTGTATCCAGAACAATTGTGGATATTACACTTTTGCCTTGTTGTCCGATACTCTGACAGTATAGCGACAACAGGAAAAAATGGTTAAATTGCAAGATCACTCAATACGCATTGGGTAACGTCATTCGATACTCTGACAGTATAGCAACAACACCTGCCATGTGGGGCTTGCGTGTAAACATTTATATTTAAGGTTGTTCGATACTCTGACAGTATAGCAACGACAATCAGTGACTTGCGTGTAGATGTTTTTTTTTATTTTATGTAACTTAAATCAAATGATAAAACGGCATGCACTTACGTGATATTTGTTCTCTTGGTGATCCCGCTTCTGAAACTGTAAGAATCTCCTTCTAGATGTAGTGGAAGAAAGTGTCTCTAGTTGAAGGAACCTCGTAGGAGAAAAACCAGTTTACTATTTCAGTTTACATTCAGCATTTATTTTTAGCTTCACAAATCCGTATAATCATCAAACTCAAATACAAAATTACCACCATTAATCGCTCACTCCCAAAACGCGAACCCCGGCCAGGCAAGTTTTTCCTTTTTTTTTCTTTTTTCAAAAACCCCGCGTTCCGTCTGACGTCAGTTGTCAATTGCCAGTTCTCAAAAAACAAACCTTTTAAAAAAAGTATTTAATCACTAATAAATTGAAAAACCTTACACATAGAAAATGATGACGATGGGGAGAAAAGTTCGTACCTATAATATTCCATTATTGTATTTTTAGCAATCAAAAGCGGATTTAATTAAAAAAATTTATAACCAAAAAACTAAAATAACAATTTCTTAAACAATTAACGAAAATAAATCACAATTTATCACCATAAATATAAATCACACACTAAATTCACAAAATAATAACCTCTCTTACAAATAACCAAAAAACAAGTCTTACTCGCACGGCGGACGATGAACGAATGGGGCGAGGCACCGGTACTCGGCTGCTTATATAGCAATTTATCCTCCTACCCTACTTCTAACTTAAGAAACGTCTAATAGTATTATTTAGGTGTTCAAGCCTTCGCTTGACCCACTTGTGAGATTACCCCCCCGAATTTTGCGCGGTTGCAGTGTGTTCTACCCTCAGATACCTAATGTTTTGATCACGTGACTGTGACGTTCGTCGCTGCCATCGCCGGTCGGGAGTTTGTTCGTCAGTACGTCTTTGAATTTTGTTAAAAAATATAATTTTACAAAAAAGTACTTGAGTTTCAAATAATTTTAATAGTCTTATTTAAACCAGTTACCAAAGCATATCGAAACATAGTTCGAGTTCGCAAATCGTGAAAAATCTGAGGTAAGTCCATTAATATTAGGCAGCTACATTTAAATAAACAATTTGCCTTGGCTCTCAGCGAATGCCCGCTCTCCGGACGGCAGACTCGCTATGAAAGCCTTCAGAAAACGCACCTGTTCTCCATTCACATGGCATCAGCCAACACAGTATCTGCCATATCGTGGTAATGTCGGCTGTGCAGCCGACACGATATCGGTGCACTACTGTAATCAATCTGCGGGCCGGCCGACTAGCCGACGCATTAATACGCGTGATCTGCGTTTAAAGTCCGCCGAGGTATCCTCACCCTTCAGCCCCTCATGTACCTGTTGCCCCCTTGTTGCGATTTAGCGACTGATTCCCGGGGGCCCAGTAAGTGAGGTGGCGAGTCTCCACCTGCCATTTTTACATGTATTTAATACATTGTCATCAGGCAGGTGCCATAGTTCCCGTAGTTTCCCCATTCCTAGTCCATTAGCATCCCATCACAATAGCCCAAGTAGTTTTCATCCACAGTTAGCAAAAGTTTAGCACAGAACCGGGGATTGTCCTTGGGTACATTTATATAGTGTATACAGGGATAATCGTCGGTTTTGTGTCGCCATTTCATTAAAGTTGTCTCAAAAGGGCTTCAGCGTGTTGGCTTCGGCCCCACGTTCGCCTTCCAAAAATCCGGGACTCTGTAGTCCCGTGGTCGGTTAGAGATAATAATCATAATAAATTCGTTTATTTCATCTCCACAAATTACAATATTAAGGTACTTATTTGGTAAGTACATTAGTACAGTTTAGTTTGACAGGGATTGATTTGTAATTTGTGGGAGATCTGGAGTCCAAACTAAGCCTAAGCCTGTATCTTGGCACTCCAGGCCCCCCAAAATTCTAGTGTCACAATTATCAATCAACTTATCAGTCTACTTAATATAAAGTGTGTTGTGGGTGTGCGTTGTGTATTTGTGTTGTGTGTGTCTGTTGTGTGTGCCTGTTTGTGTGGTGTGTGTTAGTTTCAGTGGGTGAGCTTAAACCACGTTGAGTATCATTCTCTTAATTTAGGTGTTCAATTATTCTTTCAGTTTCCATATAATTCAGTTTTAGTAACCATTGCTTGAGTTTCCTCTTACACTCATTTTTTTGAGAATTGACTAGGGTGAGTATTTTATTTATCTTATTATAGATCATATTTCCTCTATAAGCGGAGAATCTTTGAGCAAGAGCAGTGTTCACGTCAGTTGGCTCACAAACTGCATAATTTCTTCTGGTTAGGGCTATGCGTTTTATTCTGTCTAAGGGAATGTTTTTATGTTTAAGAAGTAGGGTCATCATGATGTACAGTTGTCGCACAGTTAACAATCCAGTCTCTTCATAAAGTTTTGTAGTGGGGTATAATCGAGACTTTGATAGAATCACCTTTAGTATCAACCTCTGAGCTCTTTCAATGGTTATCAGTTTAGATTTACAAGCACCACCCCATGTGGTGATGCAATAGGATATAATGGACTGGACTAAGGCCTCGTAGACCATCATCACAGTCTGCCTCTCAGCCACGTCACGAAGGTCTTTAAAAATGTAAGTTAGTTTCCGTATTCTTTGGGATAGAGATTTTATATGATTTTCAAAAGTCAGGCAGGCATCAATTTCGATTCCTAAATATTTGATGCATTTAGTGGGGTTAATTTTGAGACAGTTACAGATAGGCATAGGAGGAAAATTACATGTATGGGCAATGAGATTGTGTGATGAATCAAATGGTTGGGGTCGATTTAGCATGGAATAAAGTAAGTAATTAGTTTTTGTTTCATTTAAGGTGAGGAGATTTGAAGAAAGCCAGTGACATACTGTGCTAAATCCATTTTGGGCACTATTGAAAAGTTGATCAGTAGAGTCTGCAAAAAAGGTTAAGGCAGTGTCATCTGCATAAGCAAAGATGCGACAGTTGTTAATGTTGAGGTTACAAAGATCGTTTATGTAACAGAGAAAAAGACTTAAAACTCGAATTAGATACCAAAATGAACACCTTAACATCACAGAATGAAGAAAGAAAGCAGGAAATAGAAAATATCAGCACAAAAGTAGAAACACTGCAACTAGAAAATGAACGTTTAAAAAAAGAAATAAGAGAACTATCAGCCAAAACAAACCAAACACCAAGCATACCCGAAAACCACCATCATAAAATTGTACTTTACGGCCTCACAGAGAATTTCCAAGAACCTGAATGTGCATTATATAACAAACTGATAGATTTATTCCGCGATATAGCCAATGTAAATCTCTCAGGCTACATTGAAGATATGTATCGAGTGGGAAAAAAAGGCTTAAGAAATAGACCACTTGTAATAGAACTTCTCAGTAAAAGAATGACCAGATATATCCTCAGCTGCAAGCAGTACTTCCAGGGAACTGGACTTGGTGTTTCAGAATTTCTAGACGTGAAATCGCGGAAGGAAAGAGCACAAATGAGAGATGAATTAGTCAAGGCTAGGAAGAACGGATATCACGCTATAATAAGAAACAACCAGTTATATATAAACGGAAAACCAGTAAATAAAAACTTTATTAATATTGAATCACAAAATGAAGATATGAGCTCCCAGGAAAACGATATGAATATGTTGAATAGTACTAATCTATCTCACCATGCAGATATACCTAATGAATCCATAAATCGTACATTTCGCAACCAAAGAACTACCATTCAAAATATTATTCCAGAACTTCCAAAGCCTCTACAATAAACAACATTTACTTGAATCTTTCATAACTCAAAATTCTATGTAAAAAGCAATATGTATCTCAGAAACCTGGCTCTCAACGGAAAAACAAGAACTAATTAAGTTCAGCGGCTACAAAATTGCATCATCCTACTGCCGCAGTACCTGAACTGGCGGCGGTGTCTGTATCCTGCTTCAAGAACATATAGACTACATAAATAGAAGTGATATAACAGATAAATCTATAGAATATGTACTAGAGTTATGTGCTACTGAATTGCCTAAGGAAAATTTATTAATCATAACTATGTATTGGAATAGAAGAGAGGAAGAAGTTTTCTATCAGCAACTTAAACTAATTCTAATTTATTTAAATAACAAATGTTCTAAACTAAATATAATTATAGGAGGCGACTTCAATATTAACATACTATTAGACAACCTGAAATCGAACCAATTCATAAATTTAATGCAAGAATATAAATTTGTCCAACACGTAAAAAGCGCGACGCGTATAACTTCAAATACAACTACATGTTTAGATTTAATATTTACAAACTTCCAATTTAAAAATATGTGTGCAACTGTAGAGGAGCTAGGATTTTCAGATCATAATAGTACCATCTTACACTTAAATTTACCTGAACAAACTAAGAAAATTGCCTGGTCCGTAAAGAAAAGATTTTACAATCACACAAATATCTTAAAATTTAAATCGAAATTACAAGATATGAACTGGAATGAAATCATTATAACTGGAAAAGATATAAACAGTAATTATGAAGCTTTTAATAACATACTTATTAAAATACTGAACGAAACTATACCACTAAGAAAATTAAAGTTAAAACTAATATATAAAAAATACTGGCTCACTGTAGGAATAAAAATATCATGTAAAAATAAAAGACTATTAAAAATAATAACAACTAAAACAAAAAATCCTATACTGACAAAATATTTCAAAAAAGATGAAAAAACCTTAAAGAAAACAGTAACTACAGCTAAAAAATTACATTATAAAAATAAAATGACTAAATCTAACAACAAAGTAAAAACAATGTGGAGCATAATAAATGAACGTACAAATAAAAAAATACCAAGTGATAAATGCAACATAAACCTTCAAACGCATAATGGTGTAACCTCTGAACCTAAAGAAGTAGCAAACATATTTAATATTTTTTTTGCTTCTATCGGAGAAACTAAGAAAAACCCAACTGACAAATTGAAAACAGCTACTTTAGTGAACACTACAGAGAATATAATCTTCCTCAGTCCAATAGATCCTTATGAGGTGAACAAATTACTTAAAAATTTAAAAAATAAAAAAAGTCACGGAATTGATGAATTACCGCCTACATTACTAAGAAAATGTGCAGATGAATTAACCTTACCATTTTATAAACTATTACACCAATCATTTGAAGAAGGTACATTTCCCAATCTCTTAAAAATAGCTCTTGTAAAACCTATTCACAAAAAGAATTCTAAAACCGACCCGAATAACTACCGCCCTATTGCCCTCTTACCGACAGCTTCTAAAATATTTGAAAAAGCGATGTGTAACAGAGTTTATGCGTTTTGTGAAAAATACAATATATTTAATGACTGCCAAAACGGTTTCCGTAGAAACCGTTCCACTATTTTGGCTGTTTATAAATACATACAAAAAGCTCTTGACACCTTAAATGATAAAAAATACGCGATAGGACTTCTACTGGATATGACAAAAGCATACGACAAAGTACAATTTGACATCTTATTAAAAAAACTTTATAATATAGGACTCCGTGGTAAATGCTATGACTGGTTCGTATCTTATTTAAAACACAGGGAACAAATAGTAGAAATAGAACATTACAATATTAACAAAAATGAAATAGAATTAATTAGATCTGATAACAACCAAATCTTCGCGTCAATACCACAGGGAAGCGTAATAGGATGTTTCCTATTTTTAGTTTATATCAATGACCTTCCTAATAACATAAACGAGCCATGTGTTCTGTTCGCAGACGACATATCTATACTTACGTCGTGCGAAAATAACGCAAACATAAATGATAAATTAAATTCTATATTAGATACAACAATAAATTGGATGACAGATCATAACTTAGAAATTAACTTCAGCAAAGCCAAAATAATTCCATTCTACCCTCGGCAAAAACTTCCCATAAATATTAACTTTACATTTAGAAATAATAAATTAGAAATAGTCGATACATTCACTCTACTAGGCCTAAACATTGACACACACATAAATTGGAAGTCACACGTCCAGAAAATAAGAGCAAAATTATCCAAATTTTCTTACGCCCTCCGCGAAATCAAAAAAACCACAGACCTTAAAACCGCACTAACAACATATTACGCATATGCTTACGCCTGGCTCAAATATGGTGTTATCCTATGGGGAAACAGTACAGACGCGCCCACGCTATTCACCCTACAAAAAAAACTAATTAGAATATTAGTAAATATTGAAGACACCGACAGTTGCAAACCTCACTTTCAGGAACTCAAAATCTTATCCCTACCCTGCCTCTATATATTTGAAATTTGTAAGTTCGTGCGTATGTACCCGGAATTCTTCACAAAAAGAGAGGACATACAAACAAAAATTTCTTTAAGGCATAAAAATAGGCTAAATTTACCAACGTCGCGTCTAAAAATGCACTCGGATAGTACTTTTGTCGTGTCCATTAAAATATATAATAAACTACCGGAAAAAATAAGAAATTTAAATAAAATACCATTTTTACCAATAAACTAAAAGATTTCCTTATACGCAAATGCTACTATAGTATAAACGAATATCTAAATGAGAAATAAAAAACTATACACTATTACACATCTACATACATACTTATATAAACAAATAAAAAAAAATAAAAAAAATACAAACCGTCCCATTAGAAAACCTAATATATAATAAAGAAAATTACGAAATAAACAAAATAATAATTATGTATATATATAACTAATAATGATAATACATAGAATATAAACACACAGTGCTCTTCCTCCTCTCTCCTACTATTGTTTGCTGTGCCCGACAGGGTCCATAATTGTGACTAATATCTATAACCTACCAACAACCTGTAATACATTATGGTATTGCAATAAAGAATTGAGAATTGAGACTGGGACCCAAAATACTGCCCTGCGGCACACCAAAAACAACCGGCAGTTCGTTACTTATGTAATCACCAATTTTTACCGATTGTGTTCTATTATTTAAATAGTCTTTTAATAATGCTAGTGGAATATCTCTGATGCCCAGGTCTTTGAGTTTTTGCACAAGGCGAGGAACAGAAACAGCGTCAAAGGCCTTGGCGAGGTCTAAGAATATTGTTAGACACTTCTTTTTATTGTCCAGATTATCCACTACAAAGGTGACTAGATCAAGTACGGCATTGTTGGTTGAGCATCCTGCTCTGAAACCATATTGTGCATTTGATAGTAAGTGGTATTCTTCAAGGTATTTGGTTAGCCTCTTGTTAATAAGGCGTTCAAATATCTTGGATAATGTTGTCAGTATGGCAATGGGCCTGTAATTACTGGCGCTGTCTCTGTCTCCCGCCTTATGAATCGGCAGAACTAAAGCTTTTTTTAGTGCTGTAGGAAATATTCCAGATAAGAAACAACGGTTAATTAAATCAGTTAACACTGGGGTTATTGTTGCAGAGAGCACTTTCAATACCTCAGCACTGATCTCATCCCACCCAGGGGCACAGTCATTTTTTAGTTTAAGAATAGCTCTTTCAACTTCATCATGATCAGTAGGTAAAAGAACAAATGTATTGACTGGGGGTATAGCAGTCTTCTTAAAGTCAGGAATGTGAGAAGGAATCATATTCGATAATTGTTTACCGATGTTTGAGAAGTATTCATTACATTTGTTGATCGATTCTATGGGATTTTCTTCTGAACTCAGTAGTTGAAGAGGTAATGACTTTTTATTATTATTATTGGTGACTAGCTTCTGCTAGCGACTTCGTCCGCGTTAGATTTGGACTTTGCGCAAAGAGAGTTAAACGTGTTATTGTGAGCCAACCATAAAAGATAGACATATACTGTCAAGGTATATTTTTTACATAATTTTAAGGAGAAAATTTCCGTCATACATTGTTTCTGTGTAGCTTTAACCATTAAGGCTGCACACGCGACGGAAGCATAAAAAATGGAGTAACTTCTCCCGTTTTCCCAACATTTACCTTCACTGCTCTGCTCCTATTGACCGTAGAGTAATGGAAAGTATCCTATAACCTACCCAGGAGTACGAAGAATCATTGTACCAAGTTTCATTGAAATCCGTCAAGTAGTTTTCGTTTCCATAACGAACATACAGACAGACAGACAGACAGACAGACAGACAGACAGACAGACAGACAAAAATTTTACTGATTGCATTTTTGGCATCAGTATCGATCACTAATCACCCCCTAATAGTTATTTTGGAAATATATTCAATGTACAGAATTGACCTCTCTACAGATTTATTATAAGTATATAGATATAGATAGATTGTTTTAATAGTTGACCATAACTTTTTTGAGTTGTTCTTTGACATAACTAGCTGATCTCTTTCGTACTGTTTTTTAAGTCTTTTTAATAAGTTATTACAAAAGCTTCGATATCGTATGTATGATATTTTTAGGATAACATCATTTGTATTCAATTTTAACTTTTTGTGCATTCTGTTTCTAGTATGAATACAACGCAACATGCCTGTAGTGATCCAAGGTTTGATTATGAATTTAGTTCTGGGAATTAGTCGTTTTATTGAATTGTTTAAGATCAGCTGTTTTATAATACGAATAAAATTGTTCATAGCGTTATTTAGATTTGTTTCCTGGTATACCTCATCAAAGTTTTGTTTACTGCCCTCATATTTTAATTTCTTCATATCAATTTTATGTTGTATTTTTAGTTTTGTAGATTTATTAGTTATTTTAGATTGTAAACAGAATAAAACAGATTCATGATCAGTAAGACTGGTTCCTAAAGAAAAAGTGAATGCATTTGATTTGGTTTTTAATAATACATGATCGAGGCATGTTTTGCCTCTGGTAGCGGTGTTGATGGCAGGAAGAAGTCCGTGGTAAACTAGAGTATCTAGGTATGCTGTAGTTTCAGGGCCGTTTCCAATAAGGTTTATATTAATGTCACCCACAATGATGATATTTTTGAAAGATGTTAAACCTTCTAGTAGTGTGTGTAAAGAGGATAAAAAAGTATCAAGAGATTTAAAGCTAGGTGGTCTGTAAATCGCTATAATTACAGTATGATTTTTTATTTTAATTGTCAGACAATTTGCTTCCAGGAGATTAGGTTCATCTACAGTACATTCTAAATAACTGTTTGTGTAAACGACAACACCATCATTTTGGTTGTAGCAGTCAGTTGTTTTATAGGAGTTGTAGCCATGTATAATTGGTAGGTTAACAACCCGCGACAGCCAGCATTCTGATAGGACAATAGTGTCAAAGGACAATTCCAACCTCCCAAGCAGAATCAACAATTCATTGAAATTACAATTTAAGCTGCGGATATTCTGTTGGAGTATTTTTATTAATGTTTTGGGGTCTTTGAGATATCTGCAGTAGTCTTCGGGGTCGCAGGTTATTTGGGTACTGATATTAAATTGATCAATATTCTTTATAAGATTGTTAGTGTCGTCGAATGTTAAGCATAGTTGTTACATACTTGTGGAAATAATTTAAGGGACAATATGATTTTTGTTGTATTACTGCGATGATTTTTAACCAGTGCCTCCTGCAAGATTTTGGTGAGCATTGGATTGATTATGTATCTTATCAAAATAAATGATTTTGAATTAAGATTATTTTGTGTGTGCATAGGTACAGAGTATTTAAGAATGTAATCATTACATACTGAAGTGTAACAGGATTCTTGTATACAACTATAATCTATTATTGTCAACAAAGGAATACTTATGAAGATATAAAGGTATATAATACTTTTAAGTAGTATTGTATATATAGCAAGTAAATGTGTTAGTTTGGTGAGTAACTGTGTATGTTTGGTGAGTAAATTTTTGTGTGATATATTGTAATTGTTGTACAGGGATAAAATGAACAGGTTATCAAAACTTTGCACATATTTTTTATAAATGTCGAAGACATACAAATAACAGGTTTTATGGCAGGATGTACAGTGAGATACCTTAACAACATTCAACATATATAAAGAAATTATTAGTCATTGTGGTTTAAGCTTTGCTATATCTTCCTCTCGTGAGATTAACTTTGCTGGCTCACCTTCTTTTAGGCGGATGTAAACTTTTCCATATGAAGTCCAACAACCCGCATATCCATATTGTTTCACAGCTTCACGGGACATATAGTATAAGCGTCTAGCCTTTAGGGTTAAGGACTCAGCAATGAAAATCGGTTTTGGTTCACCTCCTATCTTCAAGTGTGCAGTGTTCAGTTTTACTTGATTGGTTTTGTCTTTATTAAACATTTTTGAGGCTTTTATTATGGTTTCTTTCAGAGTGGTTGATGAGAATTCCACTGTAATAGGATTGGCCTTGCCTGTAGATTTTTAGGGTTCCGTGCCTCAAAAGGAAAAAAACGGAACCCTTATAGGATCACTTTGTTGTCCGTCTGTCTGTCTGTCTGTCTGTCAAGACCCTTTATCTCAAGAACGCGTGGACGTATCAAGCTGAAATTCACAAGAAATACTCAGGTCTATTGTCCCTTTAAGCAGTAAAAAAATCAAACTTCTAAGTTATCGCGATCAAAAGATACAGCAGTTTATACTGACACCTTAGACGAATTTCCGTCACACGCTAGAGAATCAAAACCTACAAGGTACTTCCCGTGAACTCAGAATCTTGAAATTCGGCACGAAGCAAAGTTATATAGTATAGATAAAGGAAAAATTGCGAAAATGATAAATTTGAAGTTACATAAAATATTAAAATATTATTTTTGCTTACATAACATAAAATATTTTTCTAATAATTATAAACTTACTACCTACCCTTTTTCACATGAACGCGTAGAGATAAGTATTAAAGATGAAATTCATATCAATATTAAAATATTATTTTTGCTTACATAACATAAAATATTTTTTTAATAATTATAAACTTACTACCTACCCTGTTTCACATTAACGCGTAGAGATAAGTATTAAAGTTGAAATTCATATCAAACACTTCTTAAATCTAATTGCCTCTAAACTGTGAAAAATCCTAAATCAACGCAAAAATTCAAAACACTGAGGTAGGTACCTACCTAAGTTCAAATTGTATTTCATAATGTGCAATCATTGCGCAAACATTTTTCAGATGTCATAGTAGATCCTATTATTCATTCCTCACATGCAGCATTGTTTGTTGAAACCTGGGGATGTCGTAGAGACACTTTTGAACTTGATGGTTTTAATGAGGTGTGTAAATTAGATGGTCCAGCCATGTCTAATGCAAATCCAGGTTGGGGATCTATCGTGTATGTACGTCGCAATCTTAAGGATGCCGTTAGAGACGGATCTTGTGAAAGATATTATTTAAATAACCTAGACGCTGCAAACGGCCATTGTGGATGCTTGCGTTTTGAAATCTTTAATGTCAGAGTGATAACTGTATATAGGTCACTATAATGTCAAATTAATGTTGCAATAGAGTGCATAAATACAGTAATATACGGCAGCAACTTCAATAGGTATAATTCATGTTCCCGTCTGATTGTTGTGGGAAACATCAATATCGATTTTAGAATGAATCCCCAGAATTTATTTTCCACATATTTTTCATCCATAAACTTGTTTCCGTTTATAAACACTAGCACTACACGAAGTAATACAATTATAGATAACGTTTTTTCGAACTTTAATGTTCAATGTGATACAATTCACACCTTTTTCAGTCACCATTTACAGATTTGGTTCAAATTTAAGACATAATTAGTTATTTTCAATCAGATTTCTGAATGATGACTATAAAATGTTGTAAATAAATAACTTTAAAAGAACTTTTACAAGGTACTCGCCTACTATTTTAGTTATATTATAAAATAAAAAATATTAACTATTTTGACTCTCACGAAATTACCATAACTATGATTGTTCTAAGCTGAACGGTTTTCGCGAGAGTCACTTTTTATTTATACGGGATTTGTACGGAACCCTCGGTGTGCGAGCCCGACTCACACTTGTTTCCTTTTGAGGTACGGAACCCTAAAAAGAATTAAAAAATAAATAAATAAAAAAAAAATAATAAAGACTTGATAAGAACAAAAACATGCCAGTCGCCAGGGAAGCCACTCGTGCAAAGTAGGACTAACGCCATACATCCTTATCGTCAATATAGTCTTTGATTTTATAGTATGCTCTCTTAATGAGAGTAGATTTGACGACATTCTTGATTTTTTAGGGTTCCGTACCTCAAAAGGAAAATACGGAACCCTTATAGGATCACTTTGTTGTCCGTCTGTCTGTCTGTCTGTCTGTCAAGACCCTTTATCTCAAAAACGCGTGGACGTATCCAACTGAAATTTACATGAAATACTCAAGTCTATTGCCCCTTTAAGCTGTGAAAATATCAAACTTCTAAGCCAAGCCAATCAAAAGATACAGCCGATTATGTCGATATTTTCAACAAATTTTCGACACTCGCAAAGGAATCAAAACCTACAGGATACTTCCCGTAAACTCAGAATATTGAAATTTGGCATGAAGCATTGTCATATAATGCACATATAGGAAAAATTGCGAAAATCACATTTTTTTAGTTATATAATATAATAAAAATATTATAATAAAATGAAACTTACTACCTTATTTCTCACGAACGAATAAAGGTATCAAACGTCATCGTATCCAGCTGAAATTTATACCAAATACCTAGGTCTATTGTCCCTTTAAGCAGTGAAAAAATCAAACTTCTAAGTTAACGCGATCAAAAGATACAGCAGTATATACCGACACCTTAGACGAATTTTCGTCACACGCTAGGGAATCAAAACCTACAAGGTACTTCCCGTGAACTCAGAATCTTGAAATTCGGCACGAAGCAACGTTATATAGTACAGATAAAGGGAAAATTGCGAAAATGATAAATTTGAAGTTCCATTAAATATTAAAATATTATTTTTGCTTACATGACATAAAATATTTTTTTAATAATTATAAACTTACTACCTACCCTTTTTCACATGAACGCGTAGAGATATTAAAGTTGAAATTCATATCAAACACTTCTTAAATCTAATTGCCTCTAAACTGTGAAAAATTCTAAATCATTCAAAGGTCATTGGGCACCTTAGTATGGAAACCATACCCACGGCGGACACGAACGAAATATAGCACAGTATAATGATATAAGGCTCTGATTTACTATGGCATTAGTCGCATCAATGTGAAATGAAAATCAGGTTTAAACATCAAATATTTTCCTCATTTCAATGGGGAATTTAAACGACCAAGTTTGACGGATTTGAGAAATCATTTCTTTGTAGTGAAAGAGTATACTCGCCGTTTATTTCCATTGTCATCAGGTCAGGATCTGATGATGGAAATCCTGAGAAATCGAGGGCAACTATCAGAAATTGTAGGCATGCATAGGGTTAAATCTTGATTCTCAGATGTATGTCTGATGATACTATCAAACAGTGAAGGTTTAGAGCTTACCTGATGATGGAGACGTGAGAAAGTCGAGAGAACTCCTCAACGGTATGTTTTAGTTACGTCGTGTGTGGGCTTATATTATTTGTATTGACGAGAACTTTTGACAAAAGTTAAAAATAAAGACTTTTTACAAAAAAAAAAAAACTTCTAAAAACAACAAGAAAACTGTTTATATGCATCGGTCTAGATCTCGGTGGTTAAATAAATATAAATGCATCCTCTAGACACTGACTTCTAGAACGATGCACCTAACATCTTCTTCCTTACTTTCTTGTTTTTATTTTCTTGTTGCTTTTTTATACGTTTGAAGTTGGATTTGTTTGTAAAATGCTTTTTATAAAGACGATTATGACCATTACGACCCACCATTACAAGTTACGACTGGGAATGTGGGTATTGAGATATATAAACTAAATGAGAACTATTTACAAAATAAAATAAAGCCGACTTTATAAAACAAAGAAAGGGACAGAATTACACTTTTGTCAAAGCTCTAGAAACATAAAGCCAGCAGCCCCGAATCCTACTCTCTAGCAGTCGTTGTTACAATTCGACAGTTACAAGTCGTCAGGCGGTTTCGAAAAAAACCTGATACTGGGGCTCGTTAGGTGATTAATCCCTCAAAAATAAAAGATCCCAATCCTACAATGGCTGCTTTAACCCAAGTTAGTAGTGAATTCTCATCACCTAAAATAAAATAAGCTCCAACACAAGGTTACTGCAATAAATTGTAAAGGAGTTCCCATTACTATATCTGATCTTTGCTATCGATCCCGCAATGGCAGTCAAACCTATCTATGTGGAAAGTCTTCGCCAATACGAATAAAATAAGCCCAAACACGCGGTAGTTGCAACATACCATTCAGGAGTTCCCTCGACTCTCTGTGGTCTCCATAATCAAATCAGCTCCAAACCTTCACTGTTTACCAGTACCCTCAAAAATACACTCACATGTCTGGTTTTACTTGATGCGTGCCTACAATATTCAAGAGTTGCCCTCGATTTCTCAGGGTTTCCAGATCCTCATCAGATCCTGGTCATCCGAATTGGCATTTTCCTTCTTTATGAAAAGTCTTTTAACAATAAAAACTAGCATTGCAACCTGTACAATCCTATGAAACTGCTTGTCTTTTATATTTTTTTAAACGATCCTGGACATTCGTCTCCATGGAATTTTAATAAAATATTTATATTCAAAGAAACGTCATACTATTCTCCACAATTTAAAACTACTTTGATTCATGTCCGCGACTTTTTGCAAAGCGGGTCAAATATGCCAAATGACCTTTAAAACATAATTAGTTATTTTCAATCAGATATCTGAATGATGACTATAAAATGTTGTAAATAAATAACTTTAATAAAAGAACTTTTACAAGGTACTGGCCTACTATTTTAGTTATATTATAAAATAAAAAATATTAACTATTTTGACTCTCAGGAATTACCATAACTATGATTGTTCTAAACTGAACGGTTTGCGCGAGAGTCACTTTTTATCTAGACAGGATTTGTACGGAACCCTCGGTGCGCGAGCCCGACTCGTACTTGGCCGGTTTTTTTTGCTTTATATAACTTGGTTTGTTAAATTCATTAACTTCTTAAAATTAGTTTGTATGATAATTTTCTCATATAATTAAAATTAATCAATTAATTCCTAGACCAACTTGCATTGTATAACTTTCTCAGAGTCAACCCTTAAAATATTGTAAGCACTACATACCAAATTTAATACCCATTATGTTTTAAAAAGAGTAACCATGGAGTTTCTTGCCCGTTCTTCTCCATAGGAAGCTACTTTTAGAATGGGCAACTAGAATCAACCTTATTTATAATTTTTGACGTTCATAAGTGCTTGTAAAGGCCTAAATGAAATAAATGATTTGATTGATTGATTGATTGATATGGATTGAATATCGGCTAGTTTCGCGGGTGATACTGGCTCCCCTGACGGCCACAAGGGAACTAAATGTTCCATTAAGATTAAAGCTGGTCTGCCACGAACAGGTGCTCTCCCTATATTAACTTCTACAGCATTACCAAAGAAGTCTGTTTTAAAATAAATTGAGTTTGGTGAGTCTCTTTCTATGTATATTTCCCGCAGTTATATATAGTTAGTTAGTGTAGTTGATGCAGTTTTAAACCTGATACATTTTACCTTCCTTTTCGATCGTATTGTTTTAAATTTGAATTCAGAATACCATACGACATGGAGCTACGCCTAACAAGTCGGATATGCGCCTTGTTAAAGGCGATTTTTTAATAAAAACATGTTTTATCAAATAAAGGTTTAATTTAATAACGCGTGTTGCCTCCATGGGCATCTACCACAGCTCTCATACGATTAGGCATAGAGTTTATCAACAGCTCTATGAAATTTTGAGGGATCATCTCCCATTCCTCTTCTATGGCAGTTTTCAACTCCTGCATCGTCTGGGCAACTGGCTGACGAGCCCTAACACGTCTTTTTAGCTCGTCCCATATGTGCTCAATGGGGTTCATGTCTGGACTTCTGGCTGGCCAGTCCATAACTGTGATGTTCACATCCCGAAGATATTCCCTGACGATGCCGGCCGCATAGTCCGCGTATGGTATCACGTGAGGTTCTAAGCACTCACGAATGTACCTTTCAGCATTTAATGTTGGCAGCCGTGGTCCTGTAACAACCTCAAGTTGAGTTTTGCCGCTCGCGGATATACCGCCCCAGACAGTCCATGAGCCACCGCCATAAGCAACCCTCTCTTCAAAGCAGCATTGTGCGAAACGCTCTCCCTTACGTCCGTAGACCTTCTTCCTTTCATCATTGCCATGTACACTTTTCTGATGAGTCTAATCATCAGAAAAGTGTACACGGCTCCAATCTTGCTGTGTCCAATTTAAATGACGGCGTGCGAAATGAAGGCGCGCTGTTCGGTGGGCTCGCGTTAGTTTGGGCCCATTAGCTGGCTTGTGTGGTACCATATCGCGTTCTTTTAACACACAGATACTCCGTGGAAGTCGCGAAGTTGGTTTTGTATCTCAATGGAGGTAAGGTGAAGATTTCTCAAGCTGGTCGTCACGATGAATCGATCCTGCCTTTCAGTTGTGACCCGAGATCATGGCCTTCCGTGGCGACGAACAAAGCCGCCAGTCTCTAGGTACCTCCGATAAACATTTTGGACCGCAGATCGACTTAAATTAAGTTGAGCATTCACGTTTCTTTAGCTGGTGTCCGGCCTGAATAAGTGCCACAGCTTGGGCGGCGATTTCGGGTGAAGTATCCATAGATTATTGATAGAACCTCACCTTAATGTTAAGAATAAGTAATGTTTGTTGCAAAACCAAAGATATCAATCACTTTTTTTAAGAATCAAATCCAAGTAAACCAATAAAACCAAGTTTTCTTAGTGTTCGTTTGTTTGATATCAACAAACAGGCTCCAAATTGTCTTTTGTTTCTTTAAATTCTGTATTCGAAATTCAAAAAAAGACTATTGAATGAAATTGTGAATGTGCCAGGTTTAAAACTGCATAACTTTTTGCTCGACCTAATATAAAATTTTATCTAGGACCAAACGAAACTGAAAATACAAGGTGGGCAATAGATGTGTCCAGAAGTGTATTTCGTTGAATGTCGCCTATTTTTACAAGCTTTTTTACAAGCTTTTATTTAACTTGCAATGTATGTATGTATGTATGTATGTATGTATGTAACTATGTGTGTTCGGGTGGAATTTTACAACTCAATTTTAAGGCACTTGCCCTCAACCGATTGAGCTGAAATTTTGCAGACATGTTTAGTTTTGGATGACAATGCATGTTAAGCTATGTGACGTCATCCTAAATCCAACATGGCTAAATATACAAGATGGCGGACTAGTTATTTTTAAGGTACCTATACAATATGGGTATCAAATGAAAGGGATTGACAAGTAGAACACATTGCACTTTACAAAATAAAAATCCAAGATGGCCGCCGCTACAAAATGGTGAAGAACCTATTTTTTTCAATCCCATCCATATGGGTATCCAATGACAGGGCTTGATAAGTAGAATAAAGTCAACGCTAACGGGGAGTCCGTTTCTACGCAGTACGCAGAACTCGGAATGGATCTGCTATAAAACCAACCACGTTCAAACCCCCAGGGTTTGTGTACTGAGGTCGATGAACCACCAGAAGGAATATTGTGAAGAAGGTCCGATATACCTTCGTTACCAGGCAGCAGATACGATGAGTGATCTTTCACAAGACCAGGCTCACTCCCAAATGATGACAAGAATTTAAAGAAAGTGTGAGTGTGAGTGATAAAATAGTGTCAGTGATTATGTGAGTGTTTCAAAGGTTTAAAGCCTATTATAATGCCGCGGTCATTTTGGTATTTTTTTTATATAGGTATAATTAGGTACGTTTAAGGGTTTTTATTTTTAAAGGGTTAAATTAAAATAATTTTGTGATAGTTAATAAAACATATTGGATAGGAATTTTATAATTTATAAGTATATTATAGTATCCAGAACATTCTCAGGTGCGCCGTGTCATATAATGCACGCGCTGCAATTTTATGATGATTTTATGATTTTAATGATGTCATGCAGCGTACTTGTGGTATCAACTATATTTTACATTGGGTATCATGTGTCTTTCTGTGTAACTAACGGATATGGCTCTGCCAAATAGATAATAACATTCTTTAATATTAATATAAACATGTATTAGGTTTTAAGCAAGACCATTTATTTGTATTCGGAAATATTTGAGATCCTTGTTTACCTATGATTATCTTTTAAATTGACTAGAAAAGTTTGATGTTAATATTTAGTTTGATTGCCTAATACGGAAGTATGGAAAATCTCTTGTCACCTTAGAGTGCAAGGAGGTACTTTGCCTGTTAAAAAAAATATATAAAAGAGGGTTATGAAAAGATTTTTGAAAAGTGGTATAAGATTGTTTTGAGGACAAGTTTATAAATTGTTTGGTATGTTAATGGGTTGTATTAAGTAGTTGGGAATCGTTTGGTAGGCAAGACTCTGCGCTGACGTCATCGGACTGATCACCCGAGAGCGCCCGGCTTGTAAACCAAGTTATTCATTTTGTACGTGTTATAATTATGTTGTGTTTAGAAAGTTAATGTTTATGAAAATGTGGTACACAAAATTAAGAGGTACTATAAGGACATATCCTTCCATTTGATCATGGTGTCGGACGAGCTTCCCTCTGTGAAAATTGTTGGAAACTAAAAAGTTTTAAATACTGATCCTTATATGAAAAATAAAGTCGACTTATTATAGAAATGAGTAATGCACTTCTATAAAGTAAATAATAAGATGAATAATGAGAAGACCTGCTGAGGTTCAAAATTAAATGTGTGTACTTACTATATTAAAGAGAATATAAAGATATGGATAAGAATGACATGAAAGAGTACTGAAAGTAGATAACGTTATATTTTTTTAAGAAGAGAATACAGATAATTAATGTGATGCTAAGACATTAAAACCATGTATTTGTAGAAAATAAAATGCATTATGGAAAATAAATGACGATAATATAGGAACAAAGATTTCTTTTTAGGGTTCCGTACCTCAAAAGGAAAAAACGGAACCCTTATAGAATCACTTTGTTGTCCGTCTGTCTGTCTGTCTGTCTGTCTGTCTGTCTGTCAAGACCCTTTATCTCAAAAACGCGTGGACGTATCCAACTGAAATTTACATGAAATACTCAAGTATTGCCCCTTTAAGCTGTGAAAATATCAAACTTCTAAGCCAAGCCAATCAAAAGATACAGCCGATTATGTCGATATTTTCAACAAATTTTCGACACTCGCAAAGGAATCAAAACCTACAGGATACTTCCCGTAAACTCAGAATATTGAAATTTGGCATGAAGCATTGTCATATAATGCACATATAGGAAAAATTGCGAAAATCACATTTTTTTAGTTATATAATATAATAAAAATATTATAATAAAATGAAACTTACTACCTTATTTCTCACGAACGAATAAAGGTATCAAACGTCATCGTATCCAGCTGAAATTTATACCAAATACCTAGGTCTATTGTCCCTTTAAGCAGTGAAAAAATCAAACTTCTAAGTTAACGCGATCAAAAGATACAGCAGTATATACTATAAGCCAAACTTTGTGTGAACAGTTTCGATCCCCACCACCTCCTATAAAAGCGAGCGCTCAGTTGCGTGCGGGTTCACTTGCTGCTTGGTCGTTGAGAAGAAAGGTGGTTGGCGTCGATACTGTAAGACTGTTCTTTTTGCTTATTTTTATTTTTTATGTTGTGTAATTGTGTTGATTTTGTGTGGTAAAATTAACGGTTGTTTTGTGTTGTTTACATTTTTGAATTATTTTCGATTATTGTTAAATTAAGTTAATTTGGAATAAAACTAGCTAATTTCGTTGTGATTTGTCTTTTTTTTTAATATTTAACACTTCTGGTTGCTAAAATCAGAAGTGGGATAGGATTTCGCTCACAAATAGCCTTGTTAGATAAAAACAACCGTTAATTTTCATAATTATGCCACGTGCTTCTCGTGAACGGTTGGTGGAAACACCGCCTCGCGCTGAGGTGAATCGTAGTCGTCGCAGTGAGTCTTCGCGACGCTATAGGCACCGTTCGCGGTCACATGGTGATAGATCTCGCGTTCGGTCGGGCTGTAGGAAAAGCCGTTCACGATCTCGTGGTGGTGAAAACCGCTTGCGTGCGCAACGTGATAAAACGCGTTCTCGTTCACGCTCGCGCCATAATGAGACTCATAGTGACCGTTCGCGGTCTCGAGGTGCTTCCCGTTCGCGTGAAAGGTCTAGGTCGCGTTCTGTTTATTCGCGTCGCCGTCGAAGTAAATCACGGTCCTACCCTCAGGAGTGTACAGTGAAAGATACCTTAAGTACAATTATGTCACGACTAACCGCGATAGAGGAAAATACTGCCAGTGGCTCGCATATTCCGTCTACCCATCGTGGCAGCACACTTCCTTTAGACAAAAGCAATAGTTCTGCAACGCAAACACTTACTGATGCTATCGGTTTGCTAGTGAATAGTAAGCGCAGTAACAGTTATTACGTGTCAAATTTTGACCCGGCTATAAATAATTTTGAGGTGTGGTGCAACGAGGTGGAACGGGCTAAGCTAGCGAACCATTGGGATGATTTTGAGTGTTTCTCTCGCGTAGCTCATTGCTTGAGGGGCGATGCGAAAGTCTGGTTAAATGAGTGGAGCACGAATGATCGTTCGTGGTCCAACTTCGTGAAGGAGTTTAAATCCCTGTGTTCTCAAAAGATCAACTATGCTCAGATTCTTCATGAAGTCATAAACACCACTTCCGAAAGATTTCTATCGTATGCTGAATACGCGCGTCGTTCGTTGCTGCGCTTACGTGTGATCAAAGGTTTGAGTGAGGAACTCATGGTTCAAGTAGTGATACATGGTATCAGTGATGTGCAGGTACGCGCAGCAGCGACCAATGCTGATTTAACAATTGAAAATCTCGTTTCATTCTTGTCCACCTATGTTAAGCCCGCTCGCAAATTTGATAATAATCGTAACCAGGATAAATCGGTTCCGTCTAGCGCTAGTATGACTAAAAAACGCCACTTCAATGGATCGGGTCGGGTTGATAACAAATGTTTTACTTGCGGTCAGACTGGTCATTTTAAACATTTATGTCCCAACAAACGTATTTTTTCGGATAAGCACAATGGGCGCGACACGCACGATAGGCGCGACAAACACGATAACAGTTCCAGACCCGTTTGTTCTTTTTGCAAGAAGTTAGGGCATAAGGAAAGCGATTGTTTTACTAAGGCTCGGTCCGAAGCTCAAAATAGCAGTAACAACAACAATCAGCGTAAGGTTAACCTGTGTAGTGAGCTTTCTAAAGCAAGTGATAACAATGACATATGTACAGCTGTGATCCAAGGTATACCAGTTGATGTTCTCATAGATAGTGGTGCGCTCAATGTGTCATTGATATCATCCGCAGTGGTGAATTACTTCTCCGGTTCTCGAAAACCAATTAACTGCTCTCTCAAAGGAATAGGAGATAGGGGGTTTGTAGCTCGCGAGTGCATTACTCTTACGGTAGAATTTAGTGAGATCGCACTTGAGGTCGACTTTGTTATTGTACCCGCATTGTACATGAATACTCCGATCATAGTCGGGACTGATGTACTAAATCGTGATGGCGTTATGTTCATTCGCACTAAACATGGACAGCATTTGACACATACACCTGACAAGGTTTTTAAAGTAAATGCGGTGACGATGTGCGAAGTTGACAAAGTAAATACGCCTCTTAAAGGCGCAGAGCTGATGACCGTTCTTGAAGAGTTCTCATCATTTTTAATATCCGGTACAGCTACCACTACCGTAAATACTGGTAAAATGCACATCAGCTTAACAAGTGAAGTACCCGTAGCGTATCACCCGTATCGTTTATCCTATCGAGAGAAACTTAAAGTCCGGGAAATTTGTCAGGATTTGTTAGACAAAGAGATCATTAGGGAATCGAACTCCGAGTACGCAAGCCCGATTATTCTGGTCAAGAAAAAGGACGGTTCGGATAGAATGTGCGTAGATTTCCGTGCGCTAAACCGTATCACTGTCAAGGATAGGTATCCCCTACCTTTGATTGACGACCAGATTGATCGGCTTGGGGGTTCAAAGATGTTCACATCGCTCGATATGGCCTCAGGGTTCCACCAGATACCAATTGACGAAAGCTCCATTCATAAAACAGGTTTTGTAACTCCTGAGGCTCATTACGAGTATTTAAAAATGCCGTATGGTTTGTGTAACTCACCAACTGTTTATCAGCGGATCATCAATAACACTTTACGTAAATTCATAGAATCCGGCAGCGTACTTGTTTATATTGATGACGTATTAATTATAAGTATGTCGATCGATGAAGGTATTTCCTTGTTACGTGATGTTTTAAAGACTGACTCAGGCTGGTTTCTCTATCAATTTACGGAAGTGTTCGTTTCTGACCACTGAAATTGAGTACCTAGGCCGCGTTATCAGTCATGGTCAGGTTAGGCCGAGCCCCCATAAGGTTGAAGCGTTACTCAAAGCACCTATTCCCTCTAATGTGAAGCAAGTACGTCAGTTTTTAGGTCTTGCCGGATATTTTCGACGATATATCAAAGACTACGCGACGAAGACCGCATGTATCTCGCGTCTCACAAAGAAAGACGTAAAATTTGAATGGGGACCTGATCAAGACCAGGTCCGTAAAGATATCATTGAGTGCCTTACTAGCGAGCCTATACTGGCGATCTTCGACCCGAGTCTTCCTACCGAACTGCACACCGACGCCAGTAGTGCGGGGTACGGTGCCGTACTAATGCAGGTTCACGCTGACGGCAGCAAACGGGTAGTCTCATATTTTAGCCGTGTAACTCAGGGCGCGGAAGCAAGGTACCATTCGTACGAATTAGAAACGCTGGCGGTCGTCAAGGCGCTGCAAAATTTTCGTCACTATTTAATCGGTGTAAATTTTAAGATCATTACCGATTGCAACGCCTTGAAGGCCACCGAGCGCAAAAAGGACCTCCTCCCACGGGTTGCACGCTGGTGGATTTACTTACAAGATTTTAATTTCGAGATCGAATACCGTAAAGGCGTCATGATGGGTCACGCAGACTACTTAAGTAGAAATCCACCAACGTCACGTATCAATAATATAGAGAGACCGCTTAACTGGGCGCAGATGGCTCAATCGGCTGATTCTGAAACAATGGACCTCATCCAGAAACTTAGGGAAGGACGTTTAGATTCACGACGCTACGTATGTCAAAATGATGTACTTTACTATCGATACTCACCAGTGGGAGAAGAGTCACGTTTATTATGCTACATCCCTAAGGGCCATAGACTAAGCCTGTTGCGTGTCTTCCACGATGAGCACGAGCATATCGGTGCTGATAAAACTTATGACCTTATTCTAAAGTATTTTTGGTTTCCCGGCCTAAAACAATTTGTTAGGAAGTATACGTCCCACTGCTTAATCTGCATATCTAAGAAACGTGTTCCGAGAGCCCCTCATCAGCCCATTACATCATGGGAAAAGTCCGATGTCCCGTTTAACACAATTCATGTTGACGTATTGGGTCCGTTACCAGAGTCCAACGGGTATAAGTTTGTTCTCATTCTAGTAGATTCTTTCACTAAATATTGCTTACTCTACCCAATGTATAGGCAGGACACCAATGAATTAAAACGTGTTTTTCACAATGCAATATCTTTATTCGGAACCCCTAAGCTCATAGTTTGCGACCGTGGTCGTATGTTTGAAGCGTCAGCTTTTACTGGTTGGGTATCTGAGATGGGTAGTGCTATTCACTATATAACGCCCGAAATGCACCATTCTAATGGGCAGGCCGAACGTTATGTAAGAACTGTTTTGAATTTATTACGTGTAGAAAGTAACAATAAAAAGTCTACTTGGTCTGATGCTTTATGTAAAATACAATTAGTGTTAAATATAACAAAGCAAAAATCTACACAATACTCGGCTTTATATTTGTTAATTGGTACCAATGCGACCACTCCTGTAATCCGTGCACTGATCCGTGATGTTGCTGTCGAAGACCCCACCCCCAACCTTGAAGCTGTGCGAGAACTCAATAGGAGCCTCGCCAAGGCATCGCTCGATAAAAATCGCAACAACCAGGATGCACGGGTAAATCGTCAAAGACACCCGCCAAGAAAGTTCCAGGTTGACGATCAAGTTTTCGTCATAAAATACTCGCAATCCGTGGGAAAACTCGATCCCGGCATGAGAGGCCCGTATAGGGTTATAAAGGTTCTTCCAAGTGACCGTTACGAACTAAAGTTACTAAGCGGAGCCAGGGGTAAAACAACCCAAGCCGCTGCTCAATATATGGTACCCTGGAAAGGCGAGTGGTGTCCTGAGAGCTGTGCTGCTTTCTTTGAAAGTAAGTTTTTATAAGAATTTTCTAAACAGTGTTTCTGAATTACAGTTCTGGCATGATTGAAGTGTGTGCTCGACCGAGAGTGTGAGGTGGTGTGCCTTGTTGGTTGAGAACGTGCTGCTTAAGTGTCCGCAAGCTCATGAGGTCATGGAGGGCAGGGCACTCTGAGTGTCAGGTTGCAGCAGGAGCGTATCCCGGTGGCGGAATGGGCGCTAGTGCAGTTCAGGCGCTGTCCTGGCAGGCGTAGTCCTGGTTCACGTATTACCGTGGTTTGGGCACTGTCCCGGTTCAGGCGCTGTCCTGGCAGGCGAAGTCCTGGTTCACGTTTTTAACGTGGGAACTTACAAGTTCAAAGTATGAGTCCGAAAGAGACTTTTGTAAGATGACGTATGCCTATTTCTGATAGAGAAGTGATTTCGTCTCTGGTGTGAATGCTTACTTTCTGTGTGAGGGCCTTGTTTGCGTGAAGTATGGCAGGACAGGCAACGCTTTATGTTGTCGAAGTTTACTAATATTCGGTTTCTTACACAGATTGCGATGATGACGACTTTACCGATGCCAGTGGACCCTCAGGTACAGCTCCTGCGAGTCCTGCTAACGCTTCTGTAAATCCTACGGGCGAGGACGAGGAACGAAGACCCTCCAGTCCTCCAGAAGACGTCTCCGGTGCAGCCGAGGACGGTGCACGGTCAGGAGAGGCCGTATAAGCCAAACTTTGTGTGAACAGTTTCGATCCCCACCACCTCCTATAAAAGCGAGCGCTCAGTTGCGTGCGGGTTCACTTGCTGCTTGGTCGTTGAGAAGAAAGGTGGTTGGCGTCGATACTGTAAGACTGTTCTTTTTGCTTATTTTTATTTTTTCTGTTGTGTAATTGTGTTGATTTTGTGTGGTAAAATTAACGGTTGTTTTGTGTTGTTTACATTTTTGAATTATTTTCGATTATTGTTAAATTAAGTTAATTTGGAATAAAACTAGCTAATTTCGTTGTGATTTGTCTTTTTTTTTAATATTTAACACTTCTGGTTGCTAAAAATACCGACACCTTAGACGAATTTCCGTCACACGCTAGGGAATCAAAACCTACAAGGTACTTCCCGTGAACTCAGAATCTTGAAATTCGGCACGAAGCAACGTTATATAGTACAGATAAAGGGAAAATTGCGAAAATGATAAATTTGAAGTTCCATTAAATATTAAAATATTATTTTTGCTCACATGACATAAAATATTTTTTTAATAATTATAAACTTACTACCTACCCTTTTTCACATGAACGCGTAGAGATATTAAAGTTGAAATTCATATCAAACACTTCTTAAATCTAATTGCCTCTAAACTGTGAAAAATTCTAAATCATTCAAAGGTCATTGGGCACCCCGCTGCCGAGGCAAGTTGTCGCGCAGCGGGCGGAGCTCCGGCGCGATCTCATGGTGGCCTGGAGGGAGCGACTGTCGCAACCCAGTGCAGGGCACGCCACCATCGTGGCGGTAAGTCCCCTCTTTGAGGAGTGGCTCGGGAGGAGTCATGGCGCCCTCACGTACCGCATGACGCAGGTCCTCACCGGACACGGTTGTTTCGGGAGGTACCTGCACCGCATCGGTCGTGAGGAGGCGCCCGGGTGTCACCATTGTGCGGACAGCCCCGAGGACACGGTGGACCACACAGTCCAGGTGTGCCCCGCATGGGAAGGGCACCGCCGGGTCCTCGTCGAGGCTTTGGGCGGCGGCGACCTCTCGCGTCCGGCCCTGGTTCAGGCCATGGTCCGGGGCGAGAGGGAATGGGATGCCGTCGCCTCCTTCTGCGAAGCGGTCATGCTCGAGAAGGAGGAGGCGGAACGCCAGAGAGTTCGCACCTCTCATCCCGCCGCGCTGGACCAGGTAGACACCATGGGCGCCGGGTGTCGCGAGATGACTCCCGGCCACCGTAGGCGTGGGTCTGTGGGCGGTGAGTTCGGGTGGCTCATCGTCCCTCTGTCTTTCTAGACGACAGACCCGTGTCGACGGCGCGCGTTGTTCCACGCGCTCTTCAAAGAGATGTCAGCAACCCCAGCGGGGACCAGCAGGGCCAAGGCCTGCCGGGGCTGCGGGTTGTTCGAAAGAGATACCGCGGCCCTGGTACATAAAAGGCCTATGACGGAACACGACGGTTTTTAGTCAGTAAGAGTCTGACACTCCCTCACCGCTGCTAACCCACAGCGGGAGGGATCATTTGATGATTTTTAACGTCGGAAAAAAAAAAAAAAAAAAAAAAAAAAGGGTCATTGGGCACCTTAGTATGGAAACCATACCCACGGCGGACACGAACGAAATATAGCACAGTATAATGATATAAGGCTCTGATTTACTATGGCATTAGTCGCATCAATGTGAAATGAAAATCAGGTTTAAACATCAAATATTTTCCTCATTTCAATGGGGAATTTAAACGACCAAGTTTGACGGATTTGAGAAATCATTTCTTTGTAGTGAAAGAGTATACTCGCCGTTTATTTCCATTGTCATCAGGTCAGGATCTGATGATGGAAATCCTGAGAAATCGAGGGCAACTATCAGAAATTGTAGGCATGCATAGGGTTAAATCTTGATTCTCAGATGTATGTCTGATGATACTATCAAACAGTGAAGGTTTAGAGCTTACCTGATGATGGAGACGTGAGAAAGTCGAGAGAACTCGTCAACGGTATGTTTTAGTTACGTCGTGTTTGGGCTTATATTATTTGTATTGACGAGAACTTTTCACAAAAGTTAAAAATAAAGACTTTTTACAAAAAAAAAAAACTTCTAAAAACAACAAGAAAACTGTTTATATGCAACGGTCTAGATCTCGGTGGTTAAATAAATATAAATGCATCCTCTAGACACTGACTTCTAGAACGATGCACCTAACATCTTCTTCCTTACTTTCTTGTTTTTATTTTCTTGTTGCTTTTTTATACGTTTGAAGTTGGATTTGTTTGTAAAATGCTTTTTATAAAGACGATTATGACCATTACGACCCACCATTACAAGTTACGACTGGGAATGTGGGTATTGAGATATATAAACTAAATGAGAACTATTTACAAAATAAAATAAAGCCGACTTTATAAAACAAAGAAAGGGACAGAATTACACTTTTGTCAAAGCTCTAGAAACATAAAGCCAGCAGCCCCGAATCCTACTCTCTAGCAGTCGTTGTTACAATTCGACAGTTACAAGTCGTCAGGCGGTTTCGAAAAAAACCTGATACTGGGGCTCGTTAGGTGATTAATCCCTCAAAAATAAAAGATCCCAATCCTACAATGGCTGCTTTACCCTTCACTACCCAAGTTAGTAGTGAATTCTCATCACCTAAAATAAAATAAGCTCCAACACAAGGTTACTGCAATAAATTGTAAAGGAGTTCCCATTACTATATCTGATCTTTGCTATCGATCCCGCAATGGCAGTCAAACCTTTCTATGTGGAAAGTCTTCGCCAATACGAATAAAATAAGCCCAAACACGTGGTAGTTGCAACATACCGTTCAGGAGTTCCCTCGACTCTCTGTGGTCTCCATAATCAAATCAGCTCCAAACCTTCACTGTTTACCAGTACCCTCAAAAATACACTCACATGTCTGGTTTTACTTGATGCGTGCCTACAATATTCAAGAGTTGCCCTCGATTTCTCAGGGTTTCCAGATCCTCATCAGATCCTGGTCATCCGAATTGGCATTTTCCTTCTTTATGAAAAGTCTTTTAACAATAAAAACTAGCATTGCAACCTGTACAATCCTCTGAAACTGCTTGTCTTTTATATTTTTTAAACGATCCTGGACATTCGTCTCCATGGAATTTTAATGAAATATTTATATTCAAAGAAACGTCATACTATTCTCCACAATTTAAAACTACTTTGATTCATGTCCGCGACTTTTTGCAAAGCGGGTCAAATATGCCCAATGACCTTTAAAACATAATTAGTTATTTTCAATCAGATATCTGAATGATGACTATAAAATGTTGTAAATAAATAACTTTAATAAAAGAACTTTTACAAGGTACTGGCCTACTATTTTAGTTATATTATAAAATAAAAAATATTAACTACTTGCTTCTGCCAGCGACTTCGTCCGCCTTAGATTCGTACTTTGTGCAAAGCGAGGAAGAAATACTAAGCACCAGCCTATCCAATTATCTAAATGTATGCGTAGTAGTAGGACTATTTCACCTAAAAAGGAAATAAACCTACCTAGTTTATAAAATAACAACAAAAGAAAGTAAAAAAATAATTAATTAAAACCTAAAAGTCGCGCTGATAATGGATGATAAGCAAGATTTGTTAATATCAATTATTGTCGGTCAATAAGGTTGAACACTCTGAACGTCTATTCGCATCAATCGCATCAATAGCCAAATATTGTATGAAGCCCGCGCAGCCACCGCGCCGCGAGCCGCGTCGAGCGACCGGCGACCGTTACACAAAAATGATCCTTATAGCATGATATTCACGCGCGGTGGCTTATTACCGTATTTCATGTATAACTTTGGTTTTTCTCTACCGATTTATATGATTCTTTTTTTATTGAATAGGTAATAATGTTAACTTTTATTATTTAATATGAGTGAGGGTGTTAGAAACGTAATAGTAGACAAAATATAATCAGAAACCTCCGAACTACTAAGCTATCGAGAGTTACACGTGTTATTGTGAGACAACCATAAAAGGTAGACTTGTGCTGTCATGGGATGTTTTTTACATAATTTTATGGAGAACATTTCCGTCATACACAGTTTCTGTGTAGCTTTTACCATTAAGGCTGCACACGCGACGGAAGCTTAAAAAATGGAGTAACTTCACCCTTTTTCCCGACATTTCCCTTCACTGCTCTGCTCCTATTGGTCGCAGCGTAATGAAAAGTATCCTATAACCTGCCCAGGAGTATGAAGAATAATTGTACTAAGTTTCATTAAAATCCGTCAAGTAGTTTTTGTTTCCATAACGAACATACAGACAGACAGACAGACAGACAGACAGACAGACAGACAGACAGACAAAAATTCTACTGATTGCATTTTTGGCATCAGTATCGATCACTAATCACCCCCTGATAGTTTTTTTGGAAATATATTCAATGTACAGAATTGACCTCTCTACAGATTTATTATAAGTATAGATAGATTTTGACTCTCAGGAATTACCATAACTATGATTGTTCTAAACTGAACGGTTTGCGCGAGAGTCACTTTTTATCTAGACAGGATTTGTACGGAACTCTCGGTGCGCGAGCCCGACTCGCACTTGGCCGGTTTTTTGTTATAAAATTTATACATATAATAAATCTGTAAAAAAACTGTGTCTGTACATTGAATTTATTAAAAAAATAATGATTGGGTGGGGTTTAGAAACAGTAATGGAGCACAAGTCAAAAAAAAAAATTCTGTCTGTATGTCTGTTTGTTTGTACACGCTAATCTCCCGAACTACTGAACGGATTTCAATGATTTTTTCTTTGTTGTATCAGTATTAAGCCTGGTCAACATATAGGCTATAATTTATCTTCGAAACTTGAAGACCTGATGCAGAACACCAACAGACCAACAAAACTATAAGAGATACAAAAATGGTGCCATGGCAAAAATTGTTTCTTGTGATGAGCATTTTCAGCTGAGATAATACATTTTAAGATCTGGATCACCTGATGTGGAACCCCAAGAGCCCAGCTTCTCTGTACCATATACAGGTATGACGTTTTAGCAAAAGTTGTTCAATTTGATAAGCACTTTCTATTGACTTATACAAATTGAAGATCTAAAACACCTGATGTGGAACTCCAGGGGCCCAGCTAGACTAAAGGATATAGAGGTATGACGTTTTGGCAAAAGTTGTTCAATATGATAAGCACTTTCTGTTGACTTATAAAATTGAAGATGTAAAACACCTGATGTAGAACCCCAGGAGCCCAGCTAGACTATAGCATATAAAGATATGACGTTTTAGCAAAAGTGGTTCAATCTGATAAGCACTCTCTATTGACGTATAAACATCAAGATCTGGAACACTTGATGTGGAACTTCAAGAGCAATACTACACTTGAAATGTATAGAAATAAATGTTATGAAATATGTATGGTGAATCAAAAAAAGTAATTAGTCAGTCTTTTAGAGAACTCTAAAATAATGGACACGTATTTTTCTTTTCTCTTTCTCACAAACAAATAATAACGAAGATACAACACGCTTGAATTTTGTGTTAAGTCACTGCTTAGTACAAATTTTACATACCTAGACGTGGCGTCACGAGCCCCCACTCTCAGAATTTGTTGCGTTATATCTCATTATTATTTTGTATGTCTCTTCCAGACCTCGGGACTACAGAGTTCAGAATTTTTGGGAGGCAAAGTGGGGCCGAAGCCAACACGCTGAAGCCCTTTTGAGACAACTTTAATAAAGTGGTGACACAAAACCGACGATTATCCCTTTATACACTATAGAAATGAACCCAAGGACAATCCTCGGTTCTGTGCTATACCATTCCTAACTGTGGATGAATACTACTTGGGCTATTGTAATGGGACGGGAACTATGGCACCTGCCGATGACAATGTATTAGATACATGTAAAAATGGCAGGTGGAGACTCGCCAGCTCACTTACTGGGCCACCGGGAATCAGTTACTGAATAGCAACAAGAGGGCAACAGGGACATGAGCGGCTGAAGTGTGAGGATACCTTGGCGGATTTTAAACGCAGATTACGCGCTCCCTGTGCGTCACTTACCACGAGGCACTTATCCTCCGAGCAGGGCTACTAACCCTGCTCTAGTGACTCCACTCTGGACGGCCAAGCCAAGCCAGAGGCGTGAGACCTACCCCCGTCATGGTTCACTCCGACCGGCCGGAGATGGGGGACAGTATACTCTCTTTGGAGAACTCAGTATATATGGCCCCGCGGGGTCGCTACTCCCCGTCATCAGCCTCAGATGTCCTGCGGTGCTTATATCTCATTATTATCTCAAGAGCCTTTGTCCCAATTATGTTAGGGTCGACTTCCAGTCACGATGCAACTGAGTACCAGTGTTTTACAAGGAGCGACTGCCTATCTGACCTCCACAACCCGGTTACCCGCTCAACCCAACACCCCTTGCTAAAACTGGTCAGACTTACTGGCTTCTGACTACCCATAACGACTACCAAGAATGTTCAATGACAGCCGGAACCTACAGTTTAACATCCCCTCCAAATAACGGTCTTAGAAAAGTTGCATTGGCAGGTACTTGCCAGACCTGGAATCAAAGAGGCACGCTCATAAAAATGATTTGATTAATTAAAATTGATTTTGCTGACCCCGTAGTCGCTGGCATAAGGGACAGGATCCGCGTACGAAGTCGCGAGCAGAAGCTAGTATGAAATAATATAGGTAATAGGTAACAGAAATTAAAACAATAATGTGCTTTTAAATAATCTGAAGTTTGTGAAGTTTTATTATTTTAATATATTTTTTTTTAACAATTAAGTATTATACTTGGAATTTGACAAATGTAATTCAGTAGTCATAATATTGTCAACAGTGTATTTCTTTTAAATTAAATGACGATTAGCTGTAATAAATAAGTATATTATAAAAATTTGTTCAATGATTTTTTTTTTCTCAATTTTGATTAGATTACTTATATCTGTATTAAAAAAAAAAAAAACAAATGTATTTTTTTTTCTTTTATTATCGGGGGAGGTGTAGTGTGTAGCCAACCTTACTCCCGATCTATCTATATACATGTACTTAGTATTAAGCTTAGGTTAATAAATACAGTACAATATACGCCTTAGACATAGCAACACGTCTCTATCATTTATCACCAATAACTCCCCACATTGCACTGGTTTTGACTTGATGCGTGCCTATGTAGGGACACATGTAAGTATGTATGGCAGAGTGCAAGGCAAGCAAAAACTTGTGTGAGCGTGAAGTATGCGAGGCACGGACAGTTACTGCGCGCTGGTCCGAGTGAACGGTTCGATCTGGGGGTTTACGCGAAATATATCCGGTATCTGAACACCGCTGTTTCTCTCAACCCCCTGCGCCCCACGACCAGAAGAGGCAGTGCTCAATTAGGGATCCCATCTAAATACGATCCCTAAAGCGGTGACCCCGAACGCAAGTTATAAACGTGTTGCGTGAATTGCGTGGACATTTATAAGCGCATCGTAAGCGCGAACTTTGTACAAGATGATGCAACCACAAGTGCCAGCTCAACCCACAGTGAAAGTAGAAGGCAGTGATTTAGCCCAAATCACCATCAAGACGCAGATTCCGGAATTCTGGACAGACCAACCACGGCTATGGTTTGGCCAATTCGAGGTCATAGTGGCAGACCAGAAACTAGGTGAGAGGAAAAAAATCAACTTAGTGGTCGCAAAGCTAAGTAAAGACAGCGTCAAAGAAGTGTCTGGCTTAATACTTCAGCCGCCAGAAGATAAACAATATGCAGCGCTGAAAGGGCGATTACTTAGCGTCTATGAAGAGTCAGACAGTCAGAGAATCCGGAAACTATTGAAGGAAATCGATCTGGGAGATCAGAAACCGTTGCAGATGCTCCGAAGAATGAAGGACCTTAGCGGAGGAAAATTCCCAGACGATACACTGCGCATCCTGTGGAGTGGACATTTACCAGCGGCAGTACGTACCGTGTTGAGTACCAGTGAAGTTACCGACCTTAAGAAGCTAGCTGAGCAGGCGGACAAGATCATGGAGGCAGCGGAGACGAACGACACAGTCTCAGAAGTCACCTCCGGCGCGTCAACATCGAGCACCGACGCATTAGTAGCAGAAATATCGAAACTGAGCAAGAGGATAGACGATATGCACACAGATAGGCAGAATAGGAAGAAGTCCTACGCTCGATCTCGTTCACCATCTCCAAGGAGACGGAGGTACTACCCGTCGCAACAGCGGTTCAGGAAGAGATCAACGGATTGGGTGTGCTACTACCACTTTCGATACGGCAATAAAGCTACGAGATATGAACAACCCTGCAGCTGGAAAGGTGGCGCCACGTCATCGGAGAAACGCCAGTCGGGAAACTAGCAGCGGTGCAGCCTACGGTGGGGGACTGCATCGACATGTCAAACCATCGACTAAGCATTAAGGACATCAACACGGGTATGCGTTTTTTAATAGATACTGGTGCTAATGTTTCCGTCTTACCTGTTACCAGAAAGTCATATAGTGTAAGCGATAGTTCTAACTTTAAATTATATGCGGCAAATGGCTCTGAAATTCAAACTTATGGTACTAGAAATTTAGAATTAAATCTTAACCTTAAGAAACTGTATAAATGGACCTTCATCGTAGCCAATGTCAAACAACCAATCATAGGAGCAGATTTTTTACGCCACTACAATTTACTAGTAGATCTGAATTCACAGAAACTAATAGATAAAGAGTCAAAATTATTAGCAAGCGGTAACATGATAAAATGCACGGAACCGTCAGTCAGCATTGTAGACGGCAAGCACACTTATCACTTGTTGTTATCGGAGTTTTCAGACATCACTAAACCTAGGCCGTATAGGGATGACGACGCTGATACCTATAATAACAAAGTATTGCATCATATAGAAACTACTATAAAATTATAACTATTATAAAAGCTTGTCGCGAGATCTAAGTATTCGTATTACTAAGTATTCGTATTTTCTTAGTTTTATAATTTTAATAGGCAGCAGATACGAATACTTAGATCTCGAATATATAAATAGAAACACAGAAGGTTTTTTTAAAAAAGATTTAATCGGCCACCGGCCGTACAAATTAAATAAAGAAAGAAAATTATAATTTTAGGTAATTCAAAATAACGACGATCGCTAATAATTCGGACAGAGCTTCCGCACTCTACGACGACCGATGAGCAAATGGGCGAGTGTCACCAGGCACCCTCCTTTTATAGTGTTGCCATTTTTGGTTAGATTTTTCCTCTAATACGGCTTCTCCTGACGGGGCTGCGTGCTCGAAGCCCTCAGCAAGAACTCGAGGATGGTCCAGCAACACCCTCGACGTCTAACGGCTGTTCGACGTCATCATGAGAAAAAAAGAAAGAAAGAAAATAAGTTTTATTGCGCAAAAATATAAGACGCATATATGCCCTTAACAAAATGAGCAAAACATCGATAAAAAGAACTTAAAACCAATTTAAGGGAAAATATGCGTCCTAAAGCGCGCAATACGGCCCTCGCTCAGCAT
This sequence comes from Helicoverpa assulta, assembly GCA_963856015.1. Taxonomy (NCBI): domain Eukaryota; kingdom Metazoa; phylum Arthropoda; class Insecta; order Lepidoptera; family Noctuidae; genus Helicoverpa; species Helicoverpa assulta. The sequence continues at coordinate 11,235,872 of CAWLCW010000001.1, read as the reverse complement.
AATGCTGCGACCCGAAACGAGACAGAGTCCCAGCGCTGTTTTTCAGCGATAGCCGGTGCTACCGCGATGACGTCAACCGGTGGAACTAATGTATAAAATAAATAAATAAAAAATACCTACTTAACTTTGCATGAGTATTGTGATTTGTGTTGTGATATGAACATATGTGAAATTGTGTAGTGGGTGGATGCATAGTGTGTCATCTTCGATTTCTGTGAAGATACACACATTCTAAGAAACATGCTTATGTACATTGCATATCAACAGTTGATTTGATTTCAAGATAGCATGAGTTGTAATAAACGCTACATATTAGCGTTTCAAATCATAGGTTTTACACAGGTCTGTTCCCACGCAACCGAATACCCCGCACATACTCTCGTGCGCAACAGGATTTATATCAGTCTCTAGTGGGTCACCCCAGATACCTAATAAGGGCTGGATTTACACAGGTCTGTTGTCGGTTGCGCCACCGACTCACCCCAGAAACCACCAGTGTCAGGGTCACCCCAATACCAGGCGCACAGGATTTACATGGGTCTTTTCCACTGAACACCACACATTATCATACACATCACAGTAACTAATAGTCTGGTTCATAATCCAGCTAAGAAATATTGAAAAGAGTATGTAAACTTAACTCAGCAAACATAATAGTAATCACACAATAAATGCAAAACAATAGGTACCTTCAAAAAATGCAGCACAAGTTTCGGGTGTCCATTCACCCTTCCACAACACCATGTACGTGGCAGCTGCCTGACTGGTCTTTCCATAAGCTCCAGCCAATAATTGGACCTCATATCTATCGTTAGGGAGGAGCTTGATAACCTTATACGGACCTCTCATGCCGCTATCCAACTTTCCTGTACTCTGGGAGCTTTTAATCACGTAAACTAAATCATTAACTTGAAACTTTTTAGGCGGTTTCCTATTCTTATTTACGTAAGAATCTTGTTTATCTTTATTTTCGCGAATGAGTTCTTCCGCACATTGCCGTCTTATTTCGCGAATTGCATCACGGTTCGGGTTTGAACCCTCGCAAGTTATGTCCTTAATCAAAGAGTGTATGATAGGTGTAGTAGAATCAGTGCCAATAAGAAGATTTAGTGATGAATATTGTGTAGTCGTATGTTTAGTGATATTTAAGACTAATTGAAGTTTCCATAATATTTTGGACCAATCATTTTTGTTATAGTTTACTTCGACTCTTATCATGTTTAAAACTGTACGGCAATAACGTTCTACTTGTCCATTTTCCTGATGCATTTCAGGGGAAATAAAATGCACTTCTATTCCGTAATTAGAAATCCAATGAATGAACTCATGATTATCAAACATGCGACTTCTGTCGCAAACTAGTTTTTTAAAAGTACCAAACAATGATATAATTTGAGTTTAAATAAAACTACTTTTACGGATTTTATCGCGGTTATATTAATATTATTTAATATAATTTATTATTTAATAATTTGAGTTATTACGCGTTTCAGCTCGTTACAATCTTGTCTCGGTAAGGGATAAAGTAAGCAATATTTAGTATATGCTTCAACTACGATAAGTACATGTTTATGACCGTCACTTTCTCGCAGGGGACCGAGAACATCCGCGTGAATTGTATCAAAGGGTACTGGAACCTTTTCCCAAGAAGATATTGGTTGCAAAGGTGCGCGGGGAATATGCTTATGTGAAATGCATACTACGCAATGTGTGACATATTTGCTAACAAATCGTCTAAGACCGGGGAACCAAAAGTGTCGCAGGATCAGATCAGCGGTTTTGTCTACACCAATGTGTTCATGCTCGTCATGGAAAACGCGTAATAAACTTAAACGAAATGCCTTTGGTACATAACACAAGAATCGCGCTTGCTCGCCGGTCACGTCATACTTACCTCTATAGTACAAGAGGTCATCACGTTTTACATAACGCGTGTTATCTAATTGACCATTATTTAATTTTTCAAGTAACGTTAATGTCTCCTCGTCACCTACCTGAGCCACCTGAGCCCAATTTTTTGGTTTTTGAACAATATCAATAATATTGACCGGACGAGTTCGGTCGGTGGACGGCTTACGGAACGTACGTGTGTTGACTACTCGCTCGTGGCTCGCATTGCTTAAGTTTGTCAAAGTTTTATCAATTACTTATCATTTCTGTTCTTGAGTGTTTTTCGACTACATCGCTATGTTTGTTTGCCATCGCTGTAATATTGAGGCCAGAGATGGTGTGCAGTGTACACTTTGTTTGAACTGGTACGACTTTCCATGTGCTGGTATAACGGAGGCCGGCTTTCGCAGACTTGGTGATAGAAAGGCTACATGGAAATGCAGCGCATGCAAGACTGGGCTGGCGAGTCCATTGAACCCCCCTACCAGCAAACCAACAGTAGGAAAAGTGGCACAGGTCGACTTAGATAACATCTACCAAGAGCTGAAGAAACTGACAGATCAGGTGTCGACGTTGCTTTAGCTAGTAGAAAACGTGAGGTCTATTCAAATTGACATTTCTGAGCTGAAGACTCTGAAAGATGAAATGCCGGATTTTAAAAAGTCGCTCAACCATGTCCATGCTACTGTTGATGAGTTGACTGACAAGCTGACTGACGTCGAAGGGCAAATCCAATCCTTACAGAAGACTAAGGAAGATATTACGCGACTCGAGCAGCGTTTGGAGAAGATTGAGACAGCGTTGCATGAGAATGACCAGAGATTGCGGTTAAACAATGTGGAAATTAAAGGTGTTCCGGTTACCTCTTCTGAGAACCTTTACGCAATTGTCACTAAAATTTGTAATAAAGTCAACTGTGAAGTAAGACAGGATCAAATTAATTATATTGCCAGAGTTCCACAGCGTAATAGCAAGGAAAACAAGAATATCATTATGTCACTGCATAATCGTTACCTAAGAGATGACTTCCTTGCAGCTGCCAAGAAATGCAAAAACCTAAAGATTACTGACATAGGCTGGAATGGCAATGGGAATGTTTATGTGAATGATCACCTTACATTTGAAAACAAACAGTTACTCAACAAGGCAAAATTGCTCACTAAGGAGAAGAATTTTTCCTATATTTGGGTGAAGAATTGCAAGATTCTTGTGAAGAAAAATACAACTTCTCCCACATTTGTGATCAAGTCGGAATCAGATTTGAAAAAAAATACCTAGATTTCAAATTACATATTTTCCGATGTTAACATGTTTGTTCACGATGCTATAAGTTTGAGTAACACTGGTACGAATATCTACATTTGTTGTATAACTGTGCTAATGAGTTTCGCTATTATTCTCGCGCTGCTTGGGTCGGGTCTTGCTACCTGCTCGGTGTTTTACAATTTCATACCTTACGTGTCAGTAACTAAGGTTGATCTTTATACACTATGCCTTGCGTATTTAATTTTTCTGCCACTTTACTTTTTTAACAATTTGATTATTGTGTATGAGTTTTTCGTTGTGTTTTGCCACTTGCCATTAATGCTTATAAAACGTGTTATTAGTATGCTTGATTTGTTTATAATTATGAAGGATTTATCTAAATGCTGTTGTGTAGTCTTTGCTGCGTCATATTATTATCGTTTAGTTTGCGATTTACGAACGGGTGTGTTAATTTATGTGCTATTTGTTTCCCATTATATAAATGGCGATTAATATTTATTATCAGAATGTGCGTCGTGGCTTGCGGACTAAAGTATCAGATCTTTTGAGAAGCGTCTATATACACAACTATGATGTGATATGTCTAACTGAGACTTGGCTTAAGGATGATTTTAATGATTATGAACTATTTGGTGATCGTTATATTGTTTGGAGGCGAGATAGGAACTACTCAATTACAAATCAGACTCTCGGAGGTGGGGTCCTCATCGCTGTTCGGCGGGAGCTTGTTTCGGTGAGCTGTAACGACTGGTGTTCATCGGCCGAAGATATCTGGGTAACTATAACACTTAAAAATTTGCGCCCTAGTAAAACGTACAAGCTACATATCTGTACGGTCTATATTTGTAAGCAAGGCTCAGGTAATAGTTTGATGACGCAGTTGACTTACTTTTATAATAATTTACACGATAAAATAATAGGTCATCTGTCAGATTACTTTCTAATTTTGGGAGATTTTAATTTACTTAATTTATCTTGGTTACTTGCAGATGATGGGCATTCTTTTTATCCGGTAAATATACAGGGTTTGATATTATCTGATTTCTTTGATGTTATGAATACTTGCAATCTGTTACAGTACAATAGTCATACAAACACTAATGGTAGAATATTAGACTTAGTTTTTTGCAATAACTTGATTTCTATCGATATATGCCCTGACCCATTACTACCTGAGGATCCTCATCATCTTGCCTTGGACATTTTCGCGAATTTTGTTAAATGTCAAGTATTACGAAATCAGCCTAGAATTAAATACTTATATCATGCAGCAGATTTTGAGTCAATATCTCGCGAACTTGATGGCTTTAATTGGCATCGCGATCTGAAAGATGAGTCAGTAGAAGAGGATTCTTCGTTATTATATTCGAGACTAAATAAATCCTGTAATACTTACATACCTACTATACTTGTTCAGTCATCTTCCAAATACCCCGTGTGGTACAAAAGTCCATTCATTAAGTTACTTAAGGAAAAGTTCAAATTCCATTCTAAATTTAAAAAGTATGGTAACCTTTCAGACCGTGAGTCTTTTATACTATTGAGAGATCGAGCAAAAGTTCTCGAAAAGAGTATGTTTGAGGATTATGTACAAAATATAGAGAACAATATACATAAATCTCCTAAAGCATTCTGGTCTTACGTTAAAAGTAAAAGTTCATCCAATTCGTACCCATCTATTATGACATATGGTCAGTACGCTTCCGGTCAGGGTGATGATATCTGTAACATGTTCAGCAATTACTTTTATAAAAAAAAATTACCAAGTGATGCTGTTGATGTCGAGAAATATCGGGACCAACAGTGCAATCATCAGACTGTTGCGGACATCAGCTCCGTTGAGGTTTGTGAGGAGCAAGTTTTGAAGCTGCTAAAAGCGATTGACTTAAGCAAGTCTGCGGGTCCTGATAGTGTTCCTCCAGTTGTAATAGTTAAATGTGCTAAAAGTCTATCCACTCCTTTAACGATCTTATATAATCGTTCCCTTAAGGAAGGGGTAATACCCAAAATTTGGAAAACGGCGTACATTCCCCTGTTCACAAAAAAGGCGCCAGAAATGAGGTTGAAAATTATAGACCAATTTCTAAACTCTGTTTATTTGCAAAAATATTAGAAAAAATTGTTTACTCTCAGGTCTATAGCGGTATACGGCACTCGCTTACAGATTGTCAGCATGGTTTCCTAAGAAATAGGTCTACAGTTTCCAATCTCCTTGTCTGCTCAGACTATCTCTCCAATGTTATGTCTGAACCTTCCCAAGTCGATGTGATGTACACAGACTACAGTAAAGCATTTGATCGAATAGATCACGATATCTTGCTGCAAAAGTTGCTTAGTCTGGGTATCAGGGGTAACTTATTTAGATGGTTTGCGTCATATCTCAAATCGTTGTCAAATTGTTGCCTTAAATGGTTACAACTCAGTTCCTTCATCTATTCCCTCCGGTATTCCGCAGGGATCCCTTTTGGGTCCCCTATTGTTTACAATTTCCATAAATGATATTGAATCATGTTTTAAAAATGCAAAAATAATTCTATATGCAGACGATATGAAAATTTTATTTCGAATTACTGACATTAGTGACTGTCTCGTTCTTCAGCAAGATCTTGATAGTTTGCTAAATTACTGTACTATGAACAAGCTAGAGCTCAATGTTCCTAAATGTTTTGTAATATCTTTTACTCGTAAACCCAACTTTGTAAGCTACCAATATAAATTAAACAATATGGAACTAAAAAGAATTCAAGCTATGAGAGATTTAGGTGTAACATTTGACTCGAAATTGCTTTTCGACGCGCATATTGACAATATCATAAAAAAGGCTACTAAAGCTCTTGGCTTTATTTTGAGACTTTCAGCTGATTTTAGAAATATAAAAACATTTAAAATACTTTATTGTACGTTTGTCCGCAGCCACTTGGAGTACGCTTCACAAATATGGAACCCAAACTATAGCATATACATTGATAGGATTGAGCGTGTACAGAAACGTTTCCTTCGATTTTTACAATTTAAGACACGTAAATATTCTTCCAATTATATTGTCAGGTGTAAAAGGTTTCATATGTTACCTTTACACGAGCGTAGGCGTATAGCTGATATAACTACTCTCTTTAAAATAGCTAATGGTGAGGTGGATTGTCCGGAGCTTCTCAGTAAATTAGGACTGATAACACACACTGCACTGTTAAGGAACCCCCGCCTCCTTCATGTCCCACGGGTTAAAACAACATACAGGCAAAATTCATTTATGTTAAGAGCAAGCAAATCTTTCAATGTAATCTCGCGTGATGTTGTTGACTTAGATTTGTTCAATACCAGTGTTGCTCGTCTTAAGCGTTGTCTAGTTAGTAATTTTAACTTTTTTTTTTATAATCACATGCAATACGAGTTGTTACTATTTTTCCAGACACCAATCGACATTTTCTTTTATTAGTATGTAAATCTAATTGTGAAAACTTGTAAATGGCCTTCAAGTGTCATATTATTTCTCTCATATTGTTTCCTCTAGCTGTAAGTTTTCCGAAAATCTATACTTATAATAAATCTGTAGAGAGGTCAATTCTGTACATCCTAACTAATATTATAAATGCGAAAGTAACTCTGTCTGTCTGTCTGTCTGTCTGTCTGTCTGTCTGTCTGTCTGTCTGTCGTTTCTTCACGCTTAAACTACTGAACCGATTTGTGTGAAATTTGGTACAGACATAGTTTGGAGCTTGAGAAAGGACATAGGATAGTTTTTATTACAAAAAAAAATTGAAAATAAAAAATAAAATGTATTCCGGACATATAGCGCCATCTATTGGTCAAACCAAAAATCTGCCGGAAGTCACTATTCCACGCGAACGAAGTCGCGGGCAAAAGCTAGTTGAATATATTTCCAAAATAACTATTAGGGGGTGATTAGTGATCGATACTGATGCCAAAAATGCAATCAGTAAAATTTTTGTCTGTCTGTCTGTCTGTCTGTCTGTCTGTCTGTATGTTCGTTATGGAAACAAAAACTACTTGACGGATTTCAACGAAACTTGGTACAATGATTCTTCATACTCCTGGGCAGGTTATAGGATACTTTTCATCACGCTACGATCAATAGGAGCAGAGCAGTGAAAGGAAATGTTGGGAAAACGGGAGAAGTTACTCCATTTTTTAAGTTTCCGTCGCGTGTGCAGCCTTAATGGTTAAAGCTACACAGAAAACATGTATGACGGAAATGTTTTCCTTAAAATTATGTAAAAAATATCCCATGACAGCATATTGACAGCATATGTCTATCTCTTATGGTTGACTCACAATAATACGTGTAACTTTCGATAGCTTAGCAGTCCGGAGCTTTCTGATTATATTTGGCTGCTATTACATTTATCAACACTCCCACTCATACTAATTTAAAAAAGTTTACATTATTACCTATTCAATAAAAAAAGAATCATGTAAATCGGTAAAGTAACACCAAAGTTATACATGAAATACGGTAATAAGCCATCGCGCGTGGATAACGAATCATGCTACAAGGGTCATTTTTGTGAAACGGATGCCGCGCTCGACGCGGCTCGCGGCGCGGTGGCTGCGCGAGCTTAATACAATATTTGGCCGTTGATGCGAATAGACGTTCAGAGTTTTCGACCTTATTGACCGACAATAATTGATATAAACAAACCTTGCAGCGCGACTTTAAGTAATTTTTTTTTTTGTTATTTTATAATAATAATCTATAATAATATTTTTTTGTACTTTCTTTTGTTGTTATTTTATAAAAATAGGTAGGTAGTTATTTTGTTAGTGTTTAAATATTCGTTCAAATTACAAATGATTAATAGTTTACATTTTATTTATTTTTAGGTAAAGTGGTAGTAGGTTAGGTGCGTAGGATTTTTTCCTCTCTTTGCATAAAGTCCGAATCTAACGCGGACGAAGTCGCTGGCAGAAGCTAGTGTTAAAATAAAATAATATAAACAAAAATAAAATTCCTACTCAAGTAATCTACATGTGACATTAGTGCGCCTTTACGATATTCTAGTGAGAATTCAAAGTCCTGCATATACATCCACCACCTTGCAACTCTGGGTTGGAGATCCTTCTTACGTTGTGTCATTTTTAACGCATTACAATCTGTTATTATTTTAAACGATATTCCAATTAAATATTGCCTAAAATGTTGTAATGATTTCACTACCGCGAGGGTCTCCAACTCATAGCTGTGATATTTCGATTCCGCACCGGCGGTCAACTTGCTAAAATAAGCAACTACCCGCCTACGACTGTCTTTATGTACTTGCATAAGGATTCCACCGTAACGGATAGAACGTCTTCTTGCGCCTGTACGACTGGCGCGAGGAGGCTCAGCGCCGGGGGGAAACTCCGCTACCGCGGCAAGTTGTCTCGCAGCGGGCGGAGCTCCGGCGCGATCTCATGGTGGCCTGGAGGGAGCGACTATCGCAACCCAGTGAAGGGCACGCCACCATCGTGGCGGTAAGTCCCCTCTTTGAGGAGTGGCTCGGGAGGAGTCATGGCGCCCTCACGTACCGCATGACGCAGGTCCTCACCGGACACGGTTGTTTCGGGAGGTACCTGCACCGAATCGGTCGTGAGGAGGCGCCCGGGTGTCACCATTGTGCGGACAGCCCCGAGGACACGGTGGACCACACAGTCCAGGTGTGCCCCACATGGGAGGGGCACCGCCGGGTCCTCGTCGAGGCTTTGGGCGGCGGCGACCTCTCGCGTCCGGCCCTGGTTCAGGCCATGGTCCGGGGCGAGAGGGAATGGGATGCCGTCGCCTCCTTCTGCGAAGCGGTCATGCTCGAGAAGGAGGAGGCGGAACGCCAGAGAGTTCGCACCTCTCATCCCAGCCGCCGCGCTGGACCAGGTAGACACCATGGGCGCCGGGTGTCGCGAGATGACTCCCGGCCACCGTAGGCGTGGGTCTGTGGGCGGTGAGTTCGGGTGGCTCATCGTCCCTCTGTCTACTTAGACGACAGACCCGTGTCGACGGCGCGCGTTGTTCCACGCGCTCCTCAAAGAGATATCCGCAACCCCAGCGGGGCCCTGCAGGGCCAAGGCCTGCCGGGGCTGCGGGTTGTTCGAAAGAGATACTGCGGCCCTGGTACATAAAAGGCCTGTGACGGAACACGACGGTTTTTAGTCAGTAAGAGTCTGACACTCCCTCTCCGCTGCTAACCCACAGCGGAAGGGGTCATTTGATGATTTTTGACGTCGTTAAAAAAAAAAAAAACCGATAGAACTGGCATCTGTGTGCAGCTCAGTTACCAATTCGGGGTCGAATATGGCTAAAATTGGTTCATTGGTTAAATATGCAATGATGCCTTGACGTGCGGCTTCGTGTTCATCACTCCAATTAAAGTTTATACCTTTTCTAGTTAGCGCAGCGATTTGTGCTGTCTTTATCGCGTAATTAGGAATGTACCTACGAAAGTATCCTGCTAGACCAAGAAATTGGCGGACCTGTTTGACATTACTCGGTCGCGGTGATTTAACCAATGCATCAATTTTATAATTGCTCGGTCTAACCTGACCATCTCCTATGACCCTGCCTAGGTATTCTACAATTAGTTAAAAAAGTACATTTCTTTAAATTAATTGAAAAACCTGCAACAGTTAGCGTTTTTATAACGGAATCTAATAAAATAAGGTTTTCCTCAATCCCTTCAGTCATTACTAATACGTCGTCGAGGTAAACCATGACTTTTCCACCATCAATGAAGGATTTAAGCGTTTTAGAGATAGTCTTTTGATATCTTTTGATGGGGTGTATGGGGCCCACCAAGATCATCGGGCCCAAGCCAACCTCACCTGCTAGTCGGTACACTTGCTGAAAAACGAACGAGGCTCTGGCGCAGGCTTTCCCTTCGGGGTTGGGAGGTCAGACGGCAGTCGCTTCCGTAAAGGCCACATTATAGCCATATCAATGGATAGGAAAAATAGGAAAAGGGTCACGGATAGGGCGCCGCCCCATAACGGCGCGCAGGAGCTTCGCCCGACTCCTGTAGCAAGTGGGCAAGGGCTACCGTGCCACGGGCGGGCACGGTCAAAGAAGCGAGCCCCTACCGAAAAGAAGATCCGCTTCGCAACGTGGAACATTGGCACGTTGACTGGACGTGCGAGGCAGCTGGCTGACGTACTCATCAGGCGGAGGGTGGCCGTGGCGTTCCTGCAGGAGACTCGGTGGAAAGGCAGCAGATCCCGGTACATTGGGAACGGCTACAAGCTGATCTACACGGGTGCAACTGGTGGGGAGAACGGGGTAGCTATAGTGCTAGCCGAGGGATTGCACGACGATATCTTGGAGGTGAAACGCCTTAGCGACCGACTTATGGTAGTCAAGGTGCTTATCGAGGCGGTTCAAACCCACTTGATAAGTGCATACGCACCACAGGCCGGTTGTAGCGATGCTGACAAAATTTCGTTCTGGAATAAACTCGGTGATGTGCTTAGTGGCATCCCGTTGTCGCAGGACATCGTTTTGGGGGGCGATTTGAACGGTCATGTGGGTGAGTTGGGGGTGGATTTTGAACGGGTTCACGGGGGCTTTGGATACGGTAACCGGAACACGGAAGGGGAAGAGATTCTCCGGACGTGTGCCGCAGCCGACCTGGCCGTTGTGAACACGTGTTTCAAAAAGAAACCTGACCATTTGATCACCTACAGGAGCGGGAGAAACGCGACCCAAATCGATTTCCTACTCACTAGAAGGCATCACATCAGCAAAGTAGCCAACTGCAAGGTCATACCCGGCGAGAGTCTCACTGCGCAACACCGTCTCCTTGTCATGGATCTCTGTGTGAAGACAAACGTCCGGAGCACTTCCAACGCCAAATCAGGTGGTGGATGCTTGATGAAAACAAGTCCCACATGCTCGCCTCGGCTATCGGCGACAAGTGCGATGGAGCCGAAGGCGAACTTGTTCAAAAACACTGGGACAGGATTCAGGCATCTGTCACGGAGGCGGCGAAGGCAGTGCTGGGAATGTCTAAGGGTGGACGCAAGTGTGACAAGGAAACTTGGTGGTGGGACGACACAGTCCAGAGGGAGATTAGGGTGAAGAAAGCACTTTTTCTGAAGTGGCAAGCGTCCAACTCTCCCGAAGATCGCGACGCTTACAGGCTTGCAAAACGAGCCACAAAACGAGCTGTAGCCAGAGCCAGACGTAACCACTTACAGCCACTATATGATAGGTTGGAAACGTCTGAGGGGCAAAAGCTCATTTATAAGTTCGCTCGTTCCAGGATTAAAGCGGCACAGGACATCTCCAAGTGCCGCTGTGTCAAAGATCCTGACGGCAACCTGTTATGCGAGGACCTCGCGGTGAAGGAGAGATGGCGCTCATATTTCCACGAGCTGCTGAATAAGCAGCACAGAGAAGTGCAGCCACCGGACCTCCCTCCGAATCAAGGACTGGTGCCACCGATAACGCCTGACAAGTCCAGTTGGCTCTTCGCCGCATGAAAAATCGGAAAGCTGTCGGAGCCGATGGAGTCCCCATCGAAGTATGGAAAGCTATGGGGCCTCGTGGGGTGGGCATCCTAACAAACCTATTTAACCGCGTATGGGACACCGGCCGGATCCCGAACCAATGGAGACGGAGTATCATCACTCCAGTCTTTAAGGGCAAGGGGTCTGTGCAGGAGTGTGGAAACTATCGCGGTATAAAGATCATGTCCCACACCATGAAGCTCTTTGAGCGGATCGTCGACTCTCGGCTCTGGCAGGAGTGCATTGTTTCGGATTGTCAGTATGGCTTCCGCCCTGGTCATGGAACCATGGACCCTGTTTTCGCCCTAAGGATCGTGATGGAGAAATACAGGGCGAAGAACACACCTCTGCATTTCCTTTTTCTGGACATGCAGAAGGCCTTCGACTGTGTTCCTCGCATGATGATCCCGTGGGCGCTGCGGTCCAAAGGGGTGCCAGAAGTCTATGTTGACATTATCCGAGACATGTACCGGGATTCCGATTCAGTGGTCCGAACCGCTGTTGGTGACACTACACCCTTCCCTGTTACCGTTGGAGTACACCAGGGCTCCGTCCTTAGTCCGTTTCTGTTCAGCGTGATACTGGACTCATTGTCCGAAAGCATCCGAGATGCGCATGAGCAGCGCGGACAAGGGACGGTTGGTGCAGCGTGTTAACATGTGGAAGGAGTCACTCGAGAACGGCGGTTTGCAGCTGAATGTGGGGAAGACTGAGTACGTGGCCTGCAATTCGACAGATCCCACCTCCGTCTGCATAGACGGTAACATGGTTGAGCAGACGGACCAGGTCAGGTACTTGGGATCTGTCCTTCACGCGTCTGGTGGCATTGATTGCGACGTCAAGGCACGAATTTCGGCGGCATGGGCCAAGTGGCGTGAGGTGTCTGGTGTCATTTGTGACCCTAAAATGCCGGTTAAGCTGAAGGGACAGGTCTATAATCCATCACTAGGCCTGCCCTTTTGTATGGCAGTGAAGCGTGGCCTGTGCTTGAGCGGCACATGCAGGAGCTGCGGGTCACGGAGATGAAAATGCTGCGCTGGATGTGTGGAGTGACGCGGAAAGACCGCGTTAGGAACTCGCGCATCCGCGGCAGCCTTCATGTCCGTGACATTGCAGACAAACTGCAAGAATGTCGCTTACGCTGGTACGGACACGTTTTACGGAAACCGGCCACTTACGTGGGGAACAAATGTCTAGCCATGGCGCCTCCGCCCGGCCGGGGCAGACTGGGTAGACCCAGGAAATACTGGCTTGACGTCGTAAGGGATGACATGCGTGCCAATGGACTAACCACTAGGGATGCCGAAGACCGAGCGAAGTGGAGGAGAGGAAGCAGGAAAGCGGACCCCGGGCCCAGAAGGGCAACCGGGACAACGCTAGGATGATGATGATGAGAGATAGTCTTTTGATAGAAAATTGGCGCGTTTGCTAAACCGTAAGGTACCTTGCAATATTCATACTTAGCTTCTGGCGTAACGAATGCGGTCTTATGAATGGACTCTTCAGCAACTCTTAAGTTGATGGAAGCCTGAAACCATATCTAACGAGCTAAACCAGCGAGCATTACCTAACCTATCTTTATAGTCGTTGATCAAGGGGAGCGGATGTCTAGTTTTGACAGTTATTTGATTCAGTGCACGGTAGTCCACGACCATTCTATCAGATCCATCCTTCTTTTTACTAGTAAAATCGGGCTAGCGTATTCCGAATCGGACTCACGAATAATTTTTTTGTCAAGCAAATCCTTCACTATAGCACGTACTTTTAATTTTTCGTTAAGCGATAATTTATAGGGTCTGTGGTACACAGGTACATCCGTTAACTTAATATGCATTTCGCTATCTTTCACTGTTGTGGTCGCGGTACCACTTAAAAAGAATTCAGAATATTTGGTGGGGATCTCTAATAACCGTTCCCTATATTCTCCGGAGACTGATGTATTAATCTGATCGGCCAAAGAAATTGTGTTTACTTGCATAACATCGTTTACGATCACTTTACTACGAACTATACGTTGACAGTCACTTGTCCTAATATAGGTTATACCTTTCCTATTCAGTAAGTACATCGGTACCGATAATGACAGAAACATTTAAATTATTACCACCTACAATATAAAAATCTATTTCTATTGTGATATCGCAAAACTCAACGGGAAGTGTAACAAATGATTTTGACTTAATTTCCGTACCTCCTAAACCGCGTAATAACTGATTAGTAGGTTTTAGTTGGCACGGGAAATGTTTAACAATGTTTTCCGACATTAAAGAAACACATGAACCACTATCAATAAGTACGTCCAACGGTATTCCCATTATGACAGCTGTGGTCACATCGTGATTTTTGTAACTACCGACTATTTCGCGACAAAAATTGACACCATTATTATTCCTAGACTTTGTACGTTCCTTAGCAAAGCAAGTGTCTTCAGAGTGACCTACTTTTTTGCAAAATGTACATTTCAACGGATCGCCACGAGATGTCGTTGGTAACGCGATTGTTTTGTCGTTGTTATTAGTCGAAATTGTGTTTGACCGTTTATTACAATTAATGGTCCTATGACCGAATTGCTTGCACTGATAACATTTAATCTTTACTTACATTCGAACTAAAGATAGACAATATCTCACGCGTACAGACACGATAAATAAAGAGGTTAACGCTATCGATAAAAGCGATGAGTTACAACTGAACACACCTTTAAAGGGTGCAGAATTGGAAAGCCTTATGTCTGTTATAAACGATTTTTTGCAGTTTTTAATAAAAGGGACCGCTGTAACTACGGTCCGAACAGGAGAAATGGAAATAAGGCTTACCAGTTCTACTCCTGTCGTTTATAAACCGTATAGGCTGTCGTATTCTGAAAAACTTAAAGTACGGGAAATAACTCAAGACCTCTTAGAGAAGGGAGTCATTAGGCGTTCTAAATCTGAATACGCGAGTCCAATCATCCTAGTGAGGAAACGCGATGGGTCGGACAGACTTTGCGTAGATTTTAGGGCACTAAATCGTATAACTGTGAAAGACCGTTACCCGCTCCCACTAATAGACGATCATATTGATAGGTTAGGTAGTTATAAGTTCTTTTCTTGTCTTGATATGGCTACTGGTTTCCACCAGATCCCTTTGAAAGAGGAATGTATACACCTGACAGGGTTTGTAACACCAGAAGAACACTTCGAATATGTCAAAATGCCTTTTGGCCTAGCCAATTCTCCAGTAGTTTATCAGCGCATCATCAATAACACCCTTCGCGCACATATTAACGAGGGTAACGTGTTAGTCTACGTTGATGATGTCCTCTTTTTGAGTAACATGGTACAAGAGGGAATTGAACTGTTGCGTAAGGTACTTTACCCCCTTTTTTTTTTTTCCGACGTTAAAAATCATCAAATGACCCCTCCCGCTGTGGGTTAGCAGCGGAGAGGGAGTGTCAGACTCTTACTGACTAAAAACCGTCGTGTTCCGTCATAGGCCTTTTATGTACCAGGGCCGCGGTATCTCTTTCGAACAACCCGCAGCCCCGGCAGGCCTTGGCCCTGCTGGGCCCCGCTGGGGTTGCTGACATCTCTTTGAGGAGCGCGTGGAACAACGCGCGCCGTCGACACGGGTCTGTCGTCTAAGTAGACAGAGGGACGATGAGCCACCCGAACTCACCGCCCTCAGACCCACGCCTACGGTGGCCGGGAGTCATCTCGCGACACCCGGCGCCCATGGTGTCTACCTGGTCCAGCGCGGCGGCCGGGATGAGAGGTGCGAACTCTCTGGCGTTCCGCCTCCTCCTTCTCGAGCATGACCGCTTCGCAGAAGGAGGCGCCGGCATCCCATTCCCTCTCGCCCCGGACCATGGCCTGAACCAGGGCCGGACGCGAGAGGTCGCCGCCGCCCAAAGCCTCGACGAGGACCCGGCGGTGCCCCTCCCATGCGGGGCACACCTGGACTGTGTGGTCGCCTCCTCACGACCGATTCGGTGCAGGTACCTCCCGAAACAACCGTGTCCGGTGAGGACCTGCGTCATGCGGTACGTGAGGGCGCCATGACTCCTCCCGAGCTTCTCCTCAAAGAGGGGACTTACCGCCACGATGGTGGCGTGCCCTGCACTGGGTTGCGACAGTCGCTCCCTCCAGGCCACCATGAGATCGCGCCGGAGCTCCGCCCGTTGCGCGACAACTTGCCGCGGCAACGGGGTTTCCCCCCGGCGCTGAGCCTCGTCGCGCCAGTCGTACAGGCGCAAGAAGACTCTCGCCTCCAGATCCCACGGTGGCAGTCCGGCTAGTAGGCCAGCTGCTTCGCGGGAGATCGTGCGGTACCCCCGGATTAGCCTGATGGCTATCACCCTTTGGGGCACGTTCAGGTAGCGTACAGCCCGCGGCCGTACCGAACGTGCCCATACCGGGGCCCCGTAAAGGGCCATGGACCGCAAGACTCCCGCGTAGAGTTTACGGCAGGGGGCGTTTGGGCCTCCCAGGTTGGGCAGGAGCCGCTTGAAGGCAGCACCTACCTTCTCCAGTTTGGGGCCCAAACGTCGGAAGTGCTCGACGAAGTTCCACCGGCCGTCGAGGACGAGTCCCAGGTACTTCATCGCCCTCTCGACGCCGATGGGAACCCCCCCCACCGTGACTTGGGAGCCCGAAAGTGGCGCGTTCCGAAACCCATGAAAGCACATGGCCTCGGATTTGTGCAAGGCCACCTCCAGGCCCAGCAGCCGTACTTAGGACCCTCACAATAGCTGGTTTTTCGATAAATCTAGGCAAATGTTCGTTTCTGGTTACGGAAGTCGAATATTTAGGTAGACTCATAACGCAAGGTCAGGTTAGACTGAGTCCACGGAAAGTGGAGGCCTTAGTTAACACTTTGCCTCCCGAAAACGTAAAGCAGGTGCGACAATTTCTAGGCTTGGCAGGATATTTTAGGAAATATATAAAAGACTATGCCACAAAACTGCCCCTATTGCTCTCCTCACATATAAAAACGTTAGGTTTAACTGGTCCCCTGAATGCGAAACTATCCGCTTAAATTTAATTAGAGAGCTAACAAGCGAACCGGTCCTCTCTATCTTTAACCCGGTCCTTCCTACTGAAGTCCATACGGATGCCAGTAGTATTGGATACGGCGCTGTCCTCCTACAAGTACATCCCGACTCAAAAAGACATGTAGTCGCATATTTTAGTCGATCCACCCAGGGAGCAGAAATCAAGTGCCACTCTTACGAGTTGGAGACCCTTGCTGTCGTTAAAGCCCTTCAAAACTTTCGCCATTACTTGATCGGCATAAATTTTGTAATAGTCACCATAGATATTGTAATGCGCTTAAGTCCACTGAGCGTAAGAAAGACCTTCTACCCCGAGTAGCGAGGTGGTGGATCTACCTCCAAGACTTCAATTTTTCAATCGAGTATCGCAAAGGAGTAATGTTACCCCATGCAGACTACTTGAGTCGCAACCCTGTTTGCGTAAATCAAATTTCGAGGCCCCGCAACTGGGCTCAGATCGCGCAGTCAGCCGACAATGAAACCCAAGACCTTACTCAGAAACTTCATGATGGCAGACTAGACGCTGACCGTTATAAAATTCAAAATGGGGTCCTGTACTATAAGTACGTCCCGTTAGGCCAAGAAGCGAGGTTGCTCTGTTATATACCAAAAGGGCACCGACTCAGTCTTTTGAGAGTGTTCCATGATGAGCACGAACACATAAATGCGGAGAAAACTATTGACCTCATTGTACGGTTTACGTACAGGCATTTTTTTTTTCTAACGTCGCGCGACCTACTTTCGCGAGTCGATTTAATTATTTTTGTATTATTTAGTGTTCAGTTGATTAGAACTATACCCACGATTAGCATCCCACGGAACTAGTGTAACTTGCACAATAAACTATTGAACGGGAAATCTGTGGTATTTTTCAACTCAATACAAACTAACGACGCCTGAGGTCCATACATCAAGAAATGGTCCTTCGAGCCGGATCCAGAGTGTGAAGCGTGTCTCTATTGTCGATAGCGAATCGGTCTAGCCGGTCTCCCAGAAGCGGGTCGCCCCGGTTGGATTGAGAAGGCGCATATATCGCTATAGAGTGCAAATACACTGTGTGTCCGAAATAACAATCACAAAACCGTCGTGATACTATTGAACTGCCTACGGAAGTGCGATACTACCATATCCAAGGCCAGAACGAACAAACAAGATGACTCAGAGCGTCCAAGAACTTATCAGTCGTCAAGAGGCTACTTTTAACAACTTAAAGCAGATTTGCATTAACTACAAGAAGGACAGCCCCACCAGAAAGAATGCAGAATACCTCGAGGAGCGTCTTTCTCGCCTGAACACGACATGGGAGAAGTTCGTGTACAATCATCAACTTCTAGAAGAGTTTGAAGCAACAGACCTTCAATACTTTAACGACGATGTTTACGGCGGCACTAAAAAGATGTATGAAGATGTGTTGCAAGACATATTGAAACGGAAGGCGGAATTACCCACTTCAACTCCGAGCAAGACGGAAACGTCACCGTCCGCTTCAACAACAAAAGGTTAAAGCTCTGCCGTATTCAGTTTCGATGACATTAAATTTCATGTACCTCCACGCGAAACTACTGAGACGTCCGAAAAGCAACAAGATCTATTACGCAAGCAATACTGCAACTTTAGAGCGTTTGAACGAACTGTGGAAAAGATTGACTTAGCCGCATCCGCTGATAAATGGGATGCTAATCGTGGGTATAGTTCTAATCAACTGAACACTAAATAATACAAAAATAATTAAATCGACTCGCGAAAGTAGGTCGCGCGACGTTAGCAAAAAAAAATGCCTGTACGTAAACCGTACACTCATCCTTAGGCACTTCTGGTTCCCTGGTCTCAGGCGATTCGTTTCTAAATATATCTCTCATTGCCTTGTGTGCATTTCGCAAAAGAGAGTCCCTCGGGCCCCGTTACAAAATATAACTTCATGGCAAAAACCGGACACCCCATTTAATACAGTTCACGTTGACGCTTTGGGACCCCTACCTGTATCAGAAGGGTACAAATTCATCCTCCTCATTGTAGACGCCTTTACTAAATACACGCTTCTCTACCCTATTTATCGACAAGATTCTACGGAACTTAAACACGTCATTACTCAGGCTATTTCCTTGTTTGGGGTGCCTAAACTTATGGTCACGGACAAAGGACGTATGTTCGAGTCTAAAGAATGGCATGGATTAACGAACTTGGCTGCAACTTGCACTACATCACGCCGGAGATGCACCAGGCAAATGGTCAAGCAGAAAGGTACATGCGGACAATACTCAACATGTTACGTATTCAAGCTAGTAGTTCGGCGCGCTCTCGCTCAACGCACGGACGTGTTAGTGCTAAATACTGAAGTGAAAGTTAACCGTGACGATCGTACCCCTTATTGTAAAAATGGTGCAATGTAAACAGTGCAAACTATATTTGTCCCTCACTAAAGATGAAATAATCAAATGTAAAGGAGAATGCAAGGGAGTATTCCACAAGAAGTGTGCAAAAAATTCAAAGCAGTTCCAACAAAAGGATTGCTGTGATGAATGTGCAACGAGTGATAATACATCCAAACCAACTGAGCATGATCAGGAGGACGTGTATCGCGATGCAGAGGATAATAAAAAAACTGTGGAAAGAATGCTAGAAGAAATGAATAATAAATTGGATATTATACATAAAATGGAGAAAGATATAGAAGAAATCAAGAACACGGTAGCGTTTTACTCCGAAAAATATCAAGAGATGTTTGAATTTAGACAGCAAGCAGAAAAAAAAATTAAGAACTTAGAAAACCAGAATATTTACTTAGAAAAGTGTAATAAAGCATTGGAAGAAAGAGTGATTGCATTGGAACAAAAAGGGAAAGAAAAAAATATTGAGCTTGTAGGATTGGAGAAACGAGAAAAAGAGGATTTAAAGTCAGTTATAGTTACAATGGCCAAAAAGTTAGATTTGAACCCAGACGAGATTGAAGAGGTTAAGAGGGTAGGCGTAGAAAAAGTTTTGGATAACAAGCCGCGATCTCAGCCAGTGGTCATTAAATTACGTACCAAAACAGCGAAAGATCAATGGCTAAAACTACGTAAACAACGCATTACGAACAATGTCGTGTATGGAAACAATAATACAAATTATATTTATATAAACGAAGACTTGTCAAAGTACCTACGTCAATTATTTTGGTCAGCTAAAAAAGAACTAAAAGCAACATATAAATATATATGGGTACAGAACTCACGAATTTTGGTGAAAGCTAATGACAGTCAGAAAAAAATACACAACATACGATGTGAAAATGATATACGTAAGTTACTTGAGACGGCCACCAAGAATGATTCTCAATAACATTCCATAAGTAAGACCTGGGATACACTAAGAGATTTCTCGATAAATAAAGATTCGATCCTCTACAGTTACAAATAAATGAACAAGATTATGAATTTCATCAATATAAATGTATAAAAGAATGGAGTACCTATATGTTGAACAAAAATAGCAGAGTGATAGATATAATACATATTAATATAAGGTCCCTAAAAAAACAATTCAATCAATTAATAGTGTTGATGAATGCAAATAAATTTAACATAGACATAATAATACTAACGGAAATAAATATAAAAATTGAAGAACTAGCATTATTTAAAATTAATGGATATAATACACTTGAATACACAAGAAATAACAGGAGAGGAGGGGGAATATTGATGTATATAAAAGAAAATTTAAACTTTACGGAAGAAAAGTCGTACAGCACAGAAGTAGAAGTTGTGCACGGAAAAATAGACCTACACAATAGTTATTCACTACACATTATTGGTATATATAGACCTCCAAACAAAAACAAAGTGCAGTTTATTGAACATTTGGAAAGCATTTTAGAGAATATACCCACTCAAGAAAACGTTATCATCATCGGAGACATGAATATAGACTTATTAGGAAATAAGCAGAATGCATTAATAAGTAACTATAAAAATACTCTGTGTAGCCACGGCCTACAGATTGCGTTGCCAACTACAACGATAACGAGGGAAGCGATAGTTGAAGGACAGCTACAGACATCGTGTATTGACCATGTGTGGGTGCGAGTCAGTGGCGCGGCCAAGTGCAGCTCCACGCACACATTTGCATGCGGCTTATCAGATCATCATATGACAGGCGTTAGGATTGAGTGTGAATCGTGCGTAAAGAAGTTAAACAATAATAGTGTTGGTCGGGCTGTGTTGAATAATAAATTAGTGAAAGAAAAACTTGTCGGTGTTGACTGGACGGACTATATGCAGATAATATGCCCAATATTGTTGTATAGTAAACTGTGTCTGGTTTTCCGCAGCATTTACTCTGAAAGTATGGTTATGATCAAACAAAATAATAAAAGAATAACACAGCCGTGGGTAAGTAACACGTTAATTAATTTAATTACAAAGAAAAATGAACTATTTAGGATCTGGAAGGCTGAACCGTCAAATATGAATAAGAGGTTAGAATATACGAAATTACGAAATAAAGTTAATAAATTAGTAAATGCTGCGAAAAATAGGTATAGAAGGCAACAATTAAACAAATGTAAAGGTGATGTTAAAAAAATATGGGATAACATTAACTTATGGATAGGTAAACAAAAAGTAACCATTGATAGCATAATTAAGAAATACTTAGGAAGGACTGATAACATCTATAATATATGTACAAAATTTGCATATACTTTTACACAAGAAATTTTAAAAATAAAGCATACTTGCAGCATTAAATTCTTAGATAGAAGCACATATGTAAATAAAAATATTGTATCATTCAGATTTAAAAGAGTAACTCCTGAGCATGTGAGTAAAATTATAAAAAGCTTAAATAATGATAAGGCTCCTGGTATGGACCAGATTAGGGTACAGGATTTAAAAATTTTAAGTGATGATTTTAGTAAAATACTGGCCAGGTTCATAAATATGTGTGTAAAAAAAGGAATGTACCCCGATAATCTAAAAAAAGCCCTGATTAGACCTATTTATAAGCAAGGAAGTCATCTAGACTACACTAATTACAGGCCTATAGCTATTTTATCAGTTGTTAATAAAATTGTAGAAAAAGGAGTAGTGAAACAAATAAGTGATTTTTTAGAAAGTAATCAAATATTAACTGATTGTCAGCACGGATTCAGGAAAGGTAGGAGCACTAATACTATACTGACATTATTTACAGATTACGTAAATGAGAATCTTAACAATAGGAATCAAATACTAGCACTTTTTATTGACTTTAAGAAGGCATTTGATACGCTGGACCACGATCAGTTATTACAAGCTATGGACGAGTGTGGTATTAGTGGGCCTACTAACAAGTTCTTCTCTAGCTATTTAAAAAACAGGACGCTCTGTACACTGGTAGATGGTACCAGGGGGGCAGAGGCGACTGTCACATTGGGTGTGCCCACCGGATCCGTATATGGACCGGTGGGTTACATAATGCATGTAAACAGCATGGTTAATGTAGTGGACCACTGTAGGGTGTTTATGTATGCAGATGATACATGTATGTTAGTAGCCGGTAAAAACATAAAAGAGATGGAAGCGCAAATGCAAAATGATTTTAATAAAATAAATAAATGGGCTCACGATAACGGAATAATACTTAACGCTAATAAAACTAAGTGTATGCATATACATTCACCCTACAGTGGAATCGTAAGACAAACTAATGACATAAACATAGTAGGGCACTCATATGCATGCCTACACAAAAACAGTGTGTGTCAGTGTGAAAGAGTGGAACTTGTAAGTACTTTCAAATACTTGGGATTATTAATAGATGGAAAATTTAATTGGAAACCACAGGTAACTTCAATATGTAATAGATTAAGAATACTTCTTTGTAAATTCCATAACCTCAAGAGAATTGTAGATAAACGAACTTTACTAATGGTCTATTATGCACTAGCTGAGTCATTATTTAGTTATGGATTAAGTTGTTATGGGTTAACATTTAAAACATATGTAGAAGAAATTAAAAAGATACAATTAAGATTCCTAAAAATTATAGTGGATAAAAAAACAAAACAAAAATGTAAAGATGACTATGACAAAATATTTAAAGAATGTAATATTATACCAGTGGATGAAAAAGTTAAATATTTAATAGCACTAGAAACATATTATATGGAGGAATATAAAACTAAAAAAAAATATAAATACAGTGTAAGGTCGAGCAAGAGGGGTAAGTTGGAACAGTCAAAAGTGAATAATTATTACGGGGAAAGAACTAGAAAATATTTAGTGCCTAGATTATGTAATAAGTATGAAGAACTGAGGGAAGATAAAAAAATAAAATGTAAATTAACATTAAAAAGAAAAATTAAAAATATGCTTGGTTACTGGAAAGGGAATAAATAGTGTATAAATATAAATATTAAGTTATATACTATAATAGATAAAACATAGTAATACATAAGGGAGTGTGTATGTAAATGGATATTTATTTAGTATTCTTAGACATTCTACATGTAAGTAATTATGTTAATGAGCGAAACGCCTGCAAACTGCTGCAGCAGTTTGGCGCTTATTAGTTATGGAAACTGAATTGTGGAATGGAATAATAAATTAAAAAAAAAAAAAAAAGCCAACCACAAAAATCTGCAGTGGTCGGAAACTCTGTGGAAACTACAACTGGTGCTGAATATCACAAGACAGAAGACTACGCAGGTATCTCCCTTGAATCTTCTAATAGGCACAGAATCTACAACTCCTGTGGTTCGAGCGCTAGTACGTGATGTGGCAATCGAGGGTTCGGCACCTAACAGAGAGGCACTACGAGAAATCACAAGAAGCAGAGCTCGAGAACTCCTCAGTAGCAACCAAATCAAGCAAGACGAGCAAGTTAACCAGCGACGGAGTACACCACGCCAATTTAATGTTGATGATTTGGTCTTTGTAATAAAATACTCTCAGTCGTCAGGGAAACTCGACTCCGGCATGCGCGGCCTTTACAAGGTGGTGGAAATTCTACCTAGTGGTCGTTACACGCTACGCTTGCTCGGCGGCAGTTATGGTAAAACAACGCAGGCTACTGCGCAATTCATGGTGCCATGGCGGGGTGAGTGGAGCCCTGAAACATGTGCAGCATTTTTTGAAAGTAAGTTGATCTTATAATGTTGTCAGTTACGCGAGGCTCATTCATATGAATATTATCTAAACGGTGAACCTCACTTGCATGATTCACTCTGCCTGTTGAGATGCTTCAGCACGGATGATTGCGGTCACTGTGTTGGAAAGCCTCGATACGTATGAATACGGTCTGCGTGTCGGGAAGCTTCACACGTTCGAATACAGTCTGCGTGTGGAATGCGCTCGTACGTTCGAATACGGTCTTCGTACGAGTGGGTCTATTTTGCAGAGTACGTTATTGGATTCGCTGGTGGTTGAGTAATGAAGTCGACCGACGAGATTAAGTATACAGGCCTTTGGAAACTTATAGTACATGCCTTGGCTTAGTTGTATTTTGTTTTTTTTTAAAAACGATGAATGTGTGTCTTGTAAGATAGAGTTCTGATAGAAAGAGGAGTGAATTGACTGAGCGGAGACTGAATGATTGGTTAGCAAGATGGGATGTTCCTATGTTGTATTCCTGAACGATATAAATAATAGCCTTTTGTTTTTAGATGAAACTAACGATGACGAAGAGACAGAAGTGCAAACGGAGTTTGCTCCTACAGCTGCGCTGTCCATGCCCCTGCTGGATGAGAGGGATGGAACCGGTTCACCAACCTCTCCAGTGGCCGGTCCTAATGGGATCGCGAGAAGAGATCGTGTCGAGGACGACTCACCGTCAGGAGAGGCCGTGTAAGGAGTTTCGAGACGACGCCATCAACTACCCTACCGTAGTCTATAAAAGGGAGCTGTCAAGAAGAAACGGTTCTATTTGCTCGTCAGCTCTCGGAGTGTGCAGAAGTGTTGTGATAGTTAGTGCTAGTCGTTATTAAGGTCACGTAAGCCATTTTACAAGCTTTTATTTAACTTGCAATGTATGTATGTATGTAACTATGTGTGTTCGGGTGAAATTTTACAACTCAATTTTAAGGCACTTGCCCTCAACCGATTGAGCTGAAATTTTGCATACATGTTTAGTTTAGATGACAATGCATGTTAAGCTATGTGACGTCATCCTAAATCCAACATGGCTAAATATACAAGATGGCGGACTAGTTATTTTTAAGGTACCTATACAATATGGGTATCAAATGAAAGGAATTGACAAGTAGAACACATTGCACTTTACGAAATAAAAATCCAAGATGGCCGCCGCTACAAAATGGTGAATAACCTATTTTTTCAATCCCATCCATATGGGTATCCAATGACAGGGCTTGACAAGTAGAATAAAGTGCACTTTATCTAATCAAAATCTAAGATGACCGCCGCTACAGAATTTAGACTTAGGAACTTACCAGGTGAAAACTAAAAAGTATAAAATAAATTGAGGTAAAAAAATCTTTAAAAACAAGCTTTTATTTAAATGCGCTAAAAAGAAAAAAATAAACTTTTACATTTCAAATTTAACATATTTGAAATGTCGTTATAAGTTGACAGTAAAGTTACAGTAAAAGTTTATTTTTTTCTTTTTAGCGCATTTAAATAAAAGCTTGTTTTTAAAGATTTTTTTACCTCAATTTATTTTATACTTTTTAGTTTTCACCATTTGTTTAATTATTGAAGTTTGCAGTATTTGTTTAAATTGTTATGTTGTGTTGATTAAAATTTCAAAATAAACGGATTTTTGTCGATTGTATTTTTTTTTTAAATCAAATTCCACTTCTGAACCTAAAAATATAATATATACTTATACATATATTATATATTTGTCGGAGACGGTCAATAGTACGGACACTAAACGAGACGCAAGCGTTTCCGGTGATGCTTCACCGGAAACGCCATTTTGGCGCGCTTGGCAGAGTCGTGGTGGTCAGCGTGGCGTCGGCGGAGCTCAGTCTTCGTTGAGTCGCCGTGTGGCACACATCTCGAAACTGCCTTACGTCACCTCCAGTGTACCTAGTGTTATTACTTAGTGTTGTAGTATCGTTGTAGATCCATATTGTAAAGTGTTAAGATTATTGTAATGTCTATCGTATGGTAAGGTTCTTCTAACCTAACAGACAGACATGTGTTGCTGGGGAGTTTGTTCCGCCACTTCTTCTCCCCAGCCAAAACACATAGGAAGTGGCGAAGGGTGGGCGTTTTGGGGGCTGTCTTTTCAACCGACTTCAAAAAAAGGAGGAGGTTCTCAATTCGGCTGTATTTTTTTTATTTTTTTTTTTATGTTTGTTACTCGATTTCTCAAAGACGCCTGGACCTATTTCAAAAATTATTTTTTTATTTGAAAGGGTATGCTTGTCATTTGGTCCCATCGTCATCAGATCAGGATCTGATGGTGGAAACCCTGAGAAATCGAGGGCTCTTGAAAATTGTAGGCGAGCATGGGGTAAAAACTTGACACTCAGGTCACACTGCCTCAAAGCACTATTCAATAGTGAAGGTTTGAAGCTGACTTGATGATGGAGACCAGAGAGGGTCGAGGGAACTCAACAACTGAATATGTAAATTACCTCGTGTTTGGGCTTATATTATTGGTATTGACGAGACCTTTGCAACAGTGAAGGTTTGGAGCTGACCTGATGATGGAGACCAGAGAGGGTCGAGGGAACTCAACAACTGAATATGTAAATTACCTCGTGTTTGGGCTTATATTATTGGTATTGACGAGACCTTTGCAACAGTGAAGGTTTGGAGCTGACCTGATGATGAAGACTAGAGAAGGTCGAGGAAACTCAACAACTGAATATTTACATATTATATTATATAATACCTCGTATTTGGGCTTAAATTATTTGTATTGATGAGAACTTTCCACTGATACGGATAGTGACAGCTATTCGTATCACTGAAAAGCTGTAAATAAAAAACTTTTTTAGGTGCATCGGCCTAGAAGTCGGTGTCTTATGGATGTTCCTCAGTTAATTTTGCCACCGACTTCTAGGCCGATGCACCTAAAATTAGTTTTTTTTGGCTTTTTAGTGTTTTGGGAAGTCGGTTTAATTTTTTTGTAAAAAAGTTTTTTGTTCTGACTAATTTGAATAAACGTTTTTGAGTTAAGAGTTCTTTTTGAGTTATCTCTTTGTGCGATTACCCTAGCTGGTGTCGGACGATAGTGCCATGCTGATGTTTCGCCCCTCCGACATCAGAAGTGGGATGCAATCCGAATGCCCATATGTGTTAAGGATTGCCATGCCCACGTGTTCAAAAAGTGAAAAAGTGATGTGCTCGTTTGGAGTGATGTGTGGCGGCCGATGGTGGATTAGTTTAGAGAGAATTCGCCACGTGAAGACTAACTTTCTGGAGTGCACGATAGGCACTAGGGCATGCAATTCCGGTAAAATAAAAATTCCCGGTAAAAATTCGGTAACTAAAATATTTTTACCGGTAAACCGGTAAAACGGTAATTTTTGTATTTTTTTTAAATGTGATATTATATCAATAAGATTGGGTAGTCTAAAAGCAAAAAATAATTAAAAATACAAGGTATAAGGTGGTAAACATTTTTTTGGGATGTGGGCCGTAAAAAAAAAACATTTCAGTACCATCCGAACGCGATGTCGTCGACAAAATGCAAGAGAAACGGCTGCGATGGTTCGGCCATGTAAAAAGGAGACCACCTGAATACATCGCCAATGTTGTGTACTCAATCTCAATATACCACCCGGTCAAAGGCGCAGAGGCAGGCCGAAACGGTGGTGGTTGAGTGTCGTAATGAATGAAATGAAAATCTACGAACTTGAAGAGGAAGATGTCCTGGATAGAGCGAAGTGGAAGAAGAAGATACGGAAAGCGGCCCCCGTCACAAGACGGGATAAACGCTAAGAATTACCGTGAAAAAAAAAATCTTTTTTTTCATTGAAGTGAAAGCCCTTTTTTATGGTAAATCGTGGGAATTTTATGGACCACGGTTTTGGCCCTGCGCGTGGAACAACTCGGGCCGCCGACACGGGTCTGTTGTCTATGCAGATGGAGGAACGATGAGCCACCCGAACTCACCGTCCACAGACCGACGCCTACGGTGGCCGGGAGTCGTCTCTCGACACTCGGCGCCCGTGGTGTCTTCGGTCCACTACAGCGGTTGGGATGAGAGGTGCGAACTCGCAGGCGCTCCACCGTCTCCTTCTCGAGCTGACTGGGAGAGACTGAGAATGACTGTTTCGCAGAAGAAGGCGACGGCTTCCAAGTTTGAAGACTTTTGTAGAACGAAAGCTGCAGAAATATTGGGCGTTTCTAAAGGGCCTTTTCGCTCTGGAAAAGATCCCACGTGGTGGAATGACGAAATAAAACAGGCCTTACTTTCCAAGAAAACCCAATTCAAAGCTTGGCAAAGTTCACAATTGGATGATGATAAGGATAAATATAGTGAAGCTAAGAGACATGCAAAAACCTGTATAGCGAAGGAAAGAGCGCATGCAAATCAAAGTTTTTATATAGTCAGCTAAAACGGAAGAAGAGATATTTAAAATTGCCAAGCAAAGACATCAGGCCACAATTGATATCAAAATAAACAGATATATTAAGAGCAAGGAGCAAGTGTTACTGACGGATAATACACAAATTATGCAACGCTGGCAAGAATACTATGAGCACCTATTAAATGAAGAATTCCCACACGAAGATCCTACCCCCCTTGAACCTGTCTGCGGTCCAATACTAGAAATAGATTTGCATGAAGTGAAATGTGCATTGGCTACCATGAAAAACCGAAAAGCTATTGGGCCAGACGAAATATCAGCCGATCTGTGGAAACGACTCGGTCCCGTGGCAGTTGTCTGGCTAACTAAACTCTTTAATACTATCCTAGCCACCACGGAAATCCCTATGTCGTGGCGCCAAAGCTACCTGCTGCCATTTTACAAAAACAAGGGGGATGTAGCCCAATGTGAAAACTATAGAGGTATAAAATTGACTTCACACACCCTAAAAATCTGGGAGCGAATCATACATAAGCGCCTGTCCTCTATTGCAAATGTATCAAAAAATCAGTTCGGCTTTACATCATCCAGATCAACCACTGATGCTATTCAGGCAGTTAGAATTCTGATGGAAAAACACAGGATCAACAAGTCAGATCTTCATCTTGCCTTCATCGACCTCGAAAAGGCTTTTGACAGAGTGCCCCGCAAACTCGTGTGGCAGGCCCTAAGAACGCAAAATGTTCCGGAAAGATACACATCAATAATCAAAGATATGTACAGTGACATCAGTACACGATTCAAAACACCAGCAGGACTAAGTAACGCGTTCGAGGTCAAAGTGGGGGTCCATCAGGGATCCGCTTTGAGCCCTTTCCATCCCTTTCCATCAGCGTCGAGAGGGCGATGAAGTACCTAGGACTCGTCCTCGACAGCCGGTGGAACTTCGTCGAGCATTTCCGACGTTTGAGCCCCAAACTGGAGAAGGCAGGTGCTGCCTTCAAACGGCTCCTGCCCAATCTGGGAGGCCCAAACGCCCCCTGTCGTAAACTCTACGCGGGGGTCATGCGGTCCATGGCCCTTTACGGGGCCCCGGCATGGGCACGTTCAGTACGGCCGCGGGCTGTACACTACCTGAACGTGCCCCAATAGGTGATAGCCATTAGGCTAATCCGGGGGTACCGCACGATCTCCCGCGAAGCAGCTGGCCTACTTGCTGGACTGCCACCGTGGGATCTGAAGGCGAGAGTCTTCTTGCGCCTGTACGACTGGCGCGAGGAGACACTGCGCCATGGGGAAACTCCGCTGCCGCGGCAAGTTGTCGCGTAGCGGGCGGAGCTCCGGCGCGATCTCATGGTGGCCTGGAGGGAGCGACTGTCGCAACCCAGTGCAGGGCACGCCACCATCGTGGCGGTAAGTCCCCTCTTTGAGGAGTGGCTCGGGAGGAGTCATGGCGCTCTCGTGTACCGCATGACGCAGGTCCTCACCGGATACGGTTGTTTCGGGAGGTACCTGCACCGCATCGGTCGTGAGGAGGTGCCCGGGTGTCACCACTGTGCGGACAGCCCCGAGGACACGGTGGACCACACAGTCCAGGTGTGCCCCGCATGGGAAGGGCACCGCCGGGTCCTCGTCGAGGCTTTAGGCGGCGACGACCTCTCGCGTCCAGCCCTGATCCAGGCCATGGTCCGGGGCGAGAGGGAATGGGATGCCGTCGCCTCCTTCTGCGAAGCAGTCATGCTCGAGAAGGAGGAGGCGGAACGCCAGAGAGTTCGCACCTCTCATCCCAGCCGCCGTGCTGGACCAGGTAGACACCACGGGCGCCGGGTGTCGCGAGATGACTCCCAGCCACCGTAGGTGTGGGTCTGTGGGCGGTGAGTTCGGGTGGCTCATCGTCCCTCTGTCTACTTAGACGACAGACCCGTGTCGACGGCGCGCGTTGCTCCACGCGCTCCTCAAAGAGATGTCAGCAACCCCAGAGGGGCCCAGTTGAACCAAGGCCTGCCGGGGCTGCGGGTTGTTCGAAAGAGTTACCGCAGCTCTGGTACATAAAAGGCCTACGACGGAACACGACGGTTTTTAGTCAGTAAGAGTTTGACACTCCCTCACCGCTGCTAACCCACAGCGGGAGGGGTCATTTGATGATTTTTAACGTCGATAAGAAAAAAAAAAGATTTCGCCGACACTCAATGATTAATGGTTTGTCGGTATACATCAATAAAAATAAATACGTACTTGAGAGTCTATCTTTTTAAAAGGTTATCTATGCACTATATTGGTTTAGAAAGGCAATAGGTACCTATTATTTCACATTCATAATGTTTTTAATTTGCTTGAGACGAAAATAATAATTGTACCAAGTAAAAAATAATTATTTAATATATCTGACCAGTATGACAATAAATGCCCAATGTGACCGGTCATTTAATATTAAATGACGGTCACTTATCGTATGTGACCGTCAGTTTACAACACTATCCACGGCCGATTTCGGCCACGGCGGCTGTTGTCATTTAAGGAGATCAGCCAGCTGCGCAGGACATATTATAGTGCACGAGCATTTGCGCAGATACAGGTGCACTCCCTATTCCTTCACTCTCATAACCCGATGGGACGGCAATCCGACACGACCGGAAAGAGATCAGGCGCAGGACCGACATTTACGTGCTCTCCGATGCACGGGTGAATCAATCACCAACTTCCAGACTACGGGCTGCTTTGTGAAAGTTTAAGAAAACCCACAAAGCGATTTCGGCCCGACCCGGGAATCGAACCCGAGACCTCGGGTACAGCGGCCGCGCTTGCGACCACTAGACCAACGAGGGAGCTTCTCTGTACCATATACAGGTATGACGTTTTAGCAAAAGTTGTTCAATTTGATAGGCACTTTCTACTGACTTATACAAATTGAAGATCTAAAACATCTGATGTGGAACTCCAGGGGCCCAGCTAGACTATAGCATATAGAGGTATGACGTTTTAACAAAAGTTGTTCAATCTGATAAGCAATCTCTATTGACGTATAAACATCGAAGATCTGAAACACCTGATGTGGAACTTCAAGAGCAATACTACACTTGAAATTTATTGAAATGAATGTTATGAAATAGGTATCTCGGGACTACAGAGTTCCGAATTTTTGGGAGGCGAACGTGGGGCCGAAGCCAACACGCTGAAGCCCTTTTGAGACAAATTTAATGAAATGGTGACACAAAACCGACGATTATCCCTTTATACACTATAGAAATGAACACAAGGACAATCCCCGGTGGACGTCGTTAAAAAAAAAGACAATCCCCGGTTCTGTGCTATACTATTGCTAACTGTGGATGAAAACTACTTGGGCTATTGTGATGGGAATGGACTAGGAATGGGGAAACTACGGGAACTATGGAACCTGCCGATGACAATGTATTAGATACATGTAAAGATGAAAATGAAAATGAAAAAATATTTATTAGTTCTTATTGGATTGTACAAAAAGATTGTGATTGGAGCCTCCCGTTAAGCATAGACAGCCTGTATTGGGAGACACCGCTCTTCCATAACGTTATTAATATTATGCTTAGAACTAATAACCTAGTTTTAATATAATTCTTAAGTATAAGAAAAAATACAGGAATATATTTATATCTTACTTAAGTTTAAGGGTCAATTCCCACTGAAAGAGCAGCGGCCGGCAGCGGCCGTAAGAGCAGTGGACAATGTAAGAGCGCGGCGTGGCGCGGCGCCGCGCGGCGCCAGACGGCCCGCCGCGCTCGCGCTCAATCACTTGCATTTACGGCCGCTGCCGGCCGCTGCCGGCCGCTGCTCTTTCAGTGGGAATTGACCCTAAACATTGCAATGTAAGTTAGTAATTGTTGATGTATGTGCGTGTGTGTGTGTGTGGGTGTGTGCGGGTGTGTGTGAGTGTGTGTGTGTGGGTGTGTGTATGTACGTGTGTGTGTGCGTGTATGTGTATAGAGTGAACGTGAGTATTTGTGTGTCAAGTGCTGTAGGTATGCGAACGTTTCCCTGAGTGTGAAGTGTGCTCTTGCCCATTATTTGTACTCCTATTCCAGCAACGCTTCAGTGTCTTCGTAGGTAAGTGTTTTTATCATGTTGTTCAATATTTTTTTACAATCCCGTAGTTTTTCTTTATGTATTTCAGTTAGTTTATTAAGTTTATTATATAGAACTGCTGAACGGTTTTGGTACTGTCTACTTGCAAATTTGGTTTTTGTATGAGGGACTTCAGTGACTTTGTTTTTTCTTCTTTTAACAATTGAACTGGGGTTGTAGGGTAGAAGTTTATGCATCTTCAAAACTGTTGTAATTATGTATAGCTTCCTTACTGACAGCAAGCCACTATCATGGTAGAGAGATTGTGTGGAGTATCTAATATTTCTAAAATACATAATTTTTATTAAAGCCCGTTGCCCACGCTCCAGGTCTATAAATTTACTTTTTGCTGCCCCTCCCCATACAGGGATGCAATAGGTTAAAATGGACTGTGCCAAGGCCATATATATTTCATTGAGCAGGTTCCTCGGTTCATCTTTTTTATTGGAGACGCTTTTTGGTACAACGTGCCTCAACGTCTTGAATATCCAACACAATTTTCTAATTCTGGTATTCACTACGTCCAGGTGTGGGTACCATGACAATCTTTGATCAACCACTACTCCAAGATATTTTGTCTCTCTTACTCTAACTAATGACGGACATTGACATTTAGAGGAGTCATCGCATGTATGAACATTTATTATAAAATCTGGCTTTGGCTGTGTGCGATTTGAGATTGAAAAACAAATGTAGTTGGTTTTTGCTGTGTTTTATTTTTTTTATTTTATTTATTGGGAAAACAAACAATTGTGCAATAAAATCTTACAGCTAGGTTTAAATGTAAAGTAATTAAAGCACAATTCACTACGTTTCCACATGTTACTAAGTTAAGAAAAGGGTACAGGTTGAGGGTGTCTGCGATACTACTTCATTATATAAACTTAAACTAAACTTAAACTAATGGGGGGTTAGTATTTAATGTTCTAACAATGTTTCTCTTGAATTCTTGTCGTGTCAGGGCGAAAATATCTATTCTATGAAAGTATTTATTAAAGTTGTTCACTAACCTACGGAGAGGTGCACGTGCGCCCGCGTTTGTTCGACTAGTAGTCGTAGCAAACACCGGGTACGCACGAGCTTCTCTTCTTATTACCGTTCTGGGTACGATATACGATAAATTATTGACCAGTTCCGAACAGTCAAACATGTTGTGTACTAGACCATGAAGCATCATAGCTTGAAGTACCAGCCGCCTTGAATGCAATGTTAATAATTTGAATCTTTGTAACGAATTCTCATATGAAAGACGGTGCAAATGACACTTATACTGCATTGTTCGAAGAAATTTGCGCTGAACTTTCTCTATTTCTTTACTGTATTTTATGTAATGGGGGTCCCATATTATACAAGCATATTCCACTTGAGGCCTAACCAAAGCATTAAAGAGATACAAGTAGGTAGCTGGGCGTTTGAAATCTTTAGAGGATCTTATGACTAAGTTATACATTTGGTAAGCTTTAGCAATTATTTTCTTGATATGTAGGTCTAGGTGTAATTTACAATCGAGTAATACACCGAGGTCGCACATTTCAGCTTCTCTAGTAAGGCTTTCGTTACCAAGAAAATAATCGCAACAAATTTTGTTTTTCTTTTTAGTAAAAGTGATAATTTTACATTTAGGGACGCTGAGCTTTAATTTATTAGTTTCACAATAATTGGATAGTCTGTTTAAGTCATCCTAAAGCTGATGACAGTCATCAACTGTTGCGATTGTTTTAAAGATTTTGAGATCATCGGCGTACAAGAGAAATTTACTATTGTGAAAGCATTTACCAATGTCATTTATGTACAGAATAAATAACAAAGGTCCCAGTATCGATCCCTGAGGGACTCCGGACGTAGCTGAGAAAGAGTCAGACAGGTATCCGTTACTCACAACAGTTTGACTGCGATTGGTAATGTATGACTGAAACCAACGAAGTAAATTGCCCCTGATACCGTTGTAAGCAATTTTGTTTAGCAGTATTTCGTGGTCCACTCTGTCAAAGGCCTTCTTAAAATCTGTGTAAACAGTGTCCGTTTGAGCTCTGCTGTCCATATTTTTAAACAGGTAGTTGGTAAATATCATTAGGTTAGTAATAGTCGATTTTTGTCTCACAAAACCGTGTTGTTCAGAAATTAGGCTGTGTTGTAGAAAGGGATATACTTTGCAATGAACAAGCTTTTCGAATAGTTTAGCAAGGGTACAAAGAAGCGAGATAGGTCGATAATTCTCAACGTTTTGCTTTGAGCCACTTTTGTGGATTGGCACTATATTAGCCTTTTTCCAAATGGGGGGGAATGAACCAGTACTCAGGCACTTATTAAATATGATATATAACGGTTTACATATTGCATCCGCTGTCCATTTCAAAAAGCATGGCGGAATACCATCTGGACCGGCACCTTTCGTTATATCTAACATCTTTAGATGTGTACGAATCAGGTCAAGACTAAATTGTATGGTATGGAAAGTGGTGTTATTATTTTTGATTTGTTCCGGAGCTGGGCTCCATTGTTGTGTTAAACTAGAAGGTTCATAGACGGATTGAAAAAAATTAGAAAAAAGGTTACAAATTTTGAGCGGATCATTTGATGTTTCATTTTTATAGTACATATGTGAAGGAATACCAGTTCTACCCTGACGATTAGCAATGTACGACCAAAAGTGTTTCAAGTTTTTAGGAATACTATCTTCTATACCTCCAATATATATGCGATAGCATTTTTCACATTCTGTTTTAAAACGGGCTCTATATAAAGAGAACACCTCGTAGTCGGAAAGATTGTTGTACTTTTTCCACTTAAGCCAGGCTTTTTTCTTATCATTGAAAATGTGTATAAGTGCTTTTGAGAACCAGACGGGAAATTTCAAGTTTTTTGGTGCAGATACAGGAACTCTGTTTTTAGTAATACCGTGTATGTAGTTATAGAAGATATCTACGCATTTATCAGCAGATTCGTTTTTTAGTCCATGATCCCAGTCTATTTCTTCTAAATCTTTGTTTATAAGATTATAGTCAGCCTTTCGAAAGTTAAATTTAGGAATGTGTGAAGGTCGTAGGAACTTAAGATTAATATTTAATGAGAGCAGAGCGTAGAATGGAGGATGGTGGTTATCAGCCTGGAGTAATTCTTGATTAGGCTTAATAACGCGGCAAGTTGTATTAGACATTATAAGATCGAGAATACGGCCAAGTGAGTTAGTTACATGATTATATTGCTTAATATCATTAACTGTCATAAAATGTTTTAAATGATCACAAATAGAAGACGTGCCTCTACATGTTAAGAACTCATACGTAGGATCCGACTTTATCCAGTTTGCAGCTGGTATATTATAATCGCCCAAACAAAACAAGTATTCAAAATTCATTGAATTAATTAATATAGACATATTATCAAAATATAGATCATAGGTTGCTAATGGTACATTGTTGGGTAAGTATACAGCACTTATAAGTGTATGAGTATCGTTGTTGTTGTTCGGGATTGCGACGACAACTTGTTCCAGGTGTTTTTCTAGAGATGAATGCAACGGAAGTGCCACACTGGCAGGGTTATATTCTCGCAATATGGCTACTAAAACACCGCCGCCATCAGATTTGTTAGTTGCCTTTCTATTACGATCACATCGAAACACAACATACCTACTGTCAATGAATTCATTGTTATTTATAGTGGGGATTAACCAAGTTTCTGTGAGGATAATGACATCATAACAATTAGATAAGACATTCATGTATAGAAGGTTTAGTTTCGTGCGCATACCCCTGACATTTTGGTAGTATAGACTTAAGTTATTTATCTTCGTAGCCATTATTGTAACTTATAATACTGAGTTTTATTAGAAAAAGAAAGTCGCCAGAACACGGAATTAAATGTCTGATCTAATTTTACATAGATCGGTTTTACTTCTAATGGCAACGATTGGGGATGTTTCACTGCGCCTTACGAGAATGGTGGAGTGTTTGACCCATACGAACTTGTACGCGTGTTTCTTCGCTAATTCGCGAGTTTCCCTTAGTAGTTGCTTTTTGTGCAGTGTAAGATGCTCGTTAACATAAATGGTTCGAGATATACCTGCGATGCCTAAATCTGTAGAAGTGATGCCTTTGTTCAGACGACAGGCGCTAAGTACGTTGTCTCGAAGGCTGCGGGATTTGAACTTCGCTATTATGTTTTTCGGTCTTTCATTGGAAGTAGCATGGGGGACACGATGCACGGTGGTTATTTCCTCTCGAGGTATTGTAAGGTTAAGTTTTTTTCCCAGGTTATCTAATAATGTAAATAAATTTTCTTCACGACGTTCAGGAACATTAGATAACTCTACGTTGCACTGCCTGGCTTGTTGTTCCAGGTTGTCAATTTTAGCTTCAAGTACCTTTATTGTGCTTTGTTGCGAGACATTTTCTTCCAGGCGAGTGAGTCTATTTTGAAATTCATCATATTTATCCGAAATAAACTGAGCTGATGTTTTGACGCCAGTTATCTCTTCAAACATGTTAGAAAGAGTTTGCTTTATAGAGATATTTTCGGTGCGAAGATAGTCAATTTCTTTTTTTGTTTCTTTCATATATGTTTCTAGATCACTCTTTATTATGTTTATGTTGTTATTGATCGTTAACAAGTTGGTATCTAAGCTACTTTTCAATTGATCAATGGATTTTAACACTTCTTTATGAACATCCGCAATTTTCAAAGAAAGTTCGCATTCCGGCTGCTTTCGCTTACGATCTATACGGTTATTCGTCTCACTTCCTTCTGCCTTTGCAAGGTCAGGTTCAGAGAGCGATTGTTCATATCGTAATATTGGTTTTGGTGGTGTTCGCCTCATTACGTTTCCCGAGAGCAGCAAAAAGCAATGTAGCAACAAAAGGTAAGATTGCTATTAAGCAATGTGTAGGCGCTACGCAGTGAAGGACGTATGACGCAGCAGTGTAATGGTGGGGCGCTAAGTGCAGCCGTTGATTAAGGTGCGGTAGAACTAACCTTGGTGGCTCGGTGGTGGGACGGCCGTCCAACAAATCCGGTGTCGCGGGTTCAAAACCAGGTGGGACCAGCTTGAAGTCGAAGTGCCTCAAATCACTTATCTCACTCTAGGACCGCCCACTGGGTGGGATCAGTCCTCAGGAACTCGAAGGAGTAAACGAGAAATGGATCTCACGTCAAACAGCCAATCGCAGAATTTCAACAACAGAGCAGCAACAGCACGTCCACACTGTACCCAGTCGCAAGACGGAATGAGTGTGTTCAGAGATAAAAGATTATTCTGAAGCCATTTTGCTATCTGAGTCATACCTGCCTCTGCCAGAAGAGCAACCTCTCCAGGAGTTTCCGGTAAAAACAACCGCAGTGTCATCAGCATAAGAAAATACTTTCGCATTATTTAGTCCGATGCCACTGAGGTCATTGATATAGAGGAGAAATAGCGTAGGGCCAAGTACGCTACCTTGAGGGACTCCAAAAGTGACATTAGTTTCTTCACTTAAGTAGTCTCCTACCTTGACCCTTTGCTTTCTGTAAGACAGGTAGTTACCAAAGAGTTTTAAAGGGATTCCTCTCACTCCTGAAGCTTCTAATTTATCAATCAGGATGGGAACAGAGACGGTGTCAAATGCTTTTTTTAGGTCTAGGAATACGGTCGTACATTTATCTCCCTTATCCATACTGTCAGCTACCAAAGAAGTGAGAGCAGTTATAGCGCTCTCAGTGGACATGCCGTGCCTAAAACCAAACTGAGTTTTACTTAAAATTTTGTATTTGTCAAAGTATTTTATTAGTCTAATATTTATCAGTTTTTCTATTATTTTTGATATAGCTGGCAGGATGGATATTGGCCTGTAATTGTTGACATAGTCTCTGTCCCCGCCCTTACAGACTGGGATGATGACTGACTGTTTAAGTGGCTCGGGAAAAACACCATTAGTAAAGCAAAGATTAGCCAGATGCGTCACAATTGGAATAATTTCTTTGCCAATGTGTTTTAAAAATTTTGTAGATATATTATCCCATCCAGGGATCCCCACCAAAGATTTAGGTGTGCTAGTATGATTTGATGTATTTCATACTAGCACACCTAAATCTTTAAATACACAAGTTAACTCATTTACTCTTTTGGACACTGACAATGACGAAGTGAGTGGAATACTAATGAGCCTTAAAACTGACAGTGCACCTGATGGCAGGTGGAAACTCGCCACCTCACTTACTGGGCCCCCGGGAATCAGTCACTGAATAGCAACAAGACGGCAACAGGGACATGAGCGGCTGAAGTGTGAGATTACGCGCTCCCTGTGAGTCATTTACCACGAGGCACCTACCCTCCGAGCAGGGCTACTAACCCTGCTCTAGCGACTCCACTCTGGACGGCCAAGCCAAGCCGGAGGCGTGAGACCTACCCCCATCATGGTTCACTCCGACCAGCCGGAGATGGGGTACAGTATACTCTCTCTGGAGAACTCAGTATAGCCCCGCGGGGTCGCTACTCCCCGTCATCAGCCTCAGATGTCCTGCGGTGCTTATATCTCATCATTATTGTCGTTATTATCTCAAGAGACTTTGTCCCAATTATGTTAGGATCACGATGCAACTGAGTATCAGTGTTTTACAAGGAG
Source organism: Helicoverpa assulta (assembly GCA_963856015.1). Classification (NCBI taxonomy): domain Eukaryota; kingdom Metazoa; phylum Arthropoda; class Insecta; order Lepidoptera; family Noctuidae; genus Helicoverpa; species Helicoverpa assulta. The sequence goes on along the minus strand of CAWLCW010000001.1, from coordinate 11,197,021 downwards.
CGACTGCCTATCTGACCTCCACAACCCGGTTACCCGCTCAATCCAACACACCTTGGTAAAATTGGTCAGACTTACTGGCTTCTGACTACCCATAACGACTGCCATGAATGTTCAATGACAGCCGGAACCTACAGTTTAACATCCCCTCCAAATAACGGTCATTGGTATCCAAAATATACGTAGAAAGTACATACGAACTTAGAAAAGTTGCATTGGCAGGCACTTGCCAGACCTGGAATCAAAGACGCATGCTCATACTTGAGAGATTGGTTCTCTACCCACTAAACCACCACGATTTCAACTAAGTCACCAAGACTTTGTCATCTATTTAATGTTTCTTTACGTAATAATACGTGTAATATTTTTGCCACACACAACTTAAATGCGGACTAATTAGAATCACTACTTTTATCCCTATGGTCACGTCTATTGCGGTTCAGTTCTCAGCGTTTTGTTTAGTCTGCTGTGCTTTTGCCGTTAAAGTACAAAAATTAAATATATGGAACGTTTCTAATGGTTATGCGTATTCCGTTGTTTTCAAGTCAACGGGCCCTTAAAATTCAATATCAGACTATTCAGATCTTTGATTTTGCTGACCCCGTAGTCGCTGGCATAAGGGACAGGATCCGCGTACGAAGTCGCGGGCAGAAGCTAGTAATAAAATAAAATTACTCACCGATAACTTTAAACGTCTCGCAATTTCACTAATTGAAACGTTATGCTCATGCAAAACAATGATTTCTGCTCTTAAAAGTGTAGTCAAATGATTCATGTTGATTTGACAAACAAAAGCACTCCTCTCTCAATAAACGCAAAGTATAATCACAGATTATTACAATGGTTGGTATAATGTCTAAAAACGTATCGAAAGCCCGATAGTCAATAGCATTATGAATTTATGACGGTGAACTTAAACTAATAATTAGCTTAGATATGGTTTGTTATTTTTAGAGGGTAGACAGTAAATATATTCCATCCAAAATACAACGCAGACTTACTATTACTTAAAGTAATGAATTCAACAAACAAATGTAAAATATTTTTTAAAAAAACATACAAAAAACGCTGAGCCGTAAGCGAGATTCGATCCATCGGCCCCAGCGGCGTAGAATCTTAATTTCTGTCCGCTCGACCAACGCGCTATAGAAACGATAGTTATTATCGCCAAATTTATGCGTCATATTCCCTGCATCATTAGAGGCATAAGATATTGCAAATGTTTGAGTGGGGACACCGTGTTATTGTGAAGCAAAACTATTTAGTCACATACTCAATATCACCATGCCGCGCCGGGTGGAGCCACTGGCGCGGCGACTGATGAATAGGCGAAGAAAAACACGTTTTGCTTTACGCACACTAACATGTATGTTTTTCTCAATATCACCGCGCCGCGCCGGGTGGAGCCACTTGCCTGCCCAGCTAACTAATTTGCTGCGTGTACCTATAATTTTCAATAATTTGTCGAGCTATGATTCTCATCTGTTTTTAAAAGAGTTAGTAAAATATGAAGGACATATTAAAATTATACCTAAATCTAAAGAAAAATATTTGACTATTACTAAATACATTCATAACGAGAATGACAAACGTCCTATTCAAATAAAGTTCATAGATTCATACCAGTTTTTAAGCTCAAGTTTAGATGCTTTGAGTAAAAGCTTATCAGATCATGATTTTGTTCATTTGTCAAGGGAATTCAATAATGACAACATTCATTTGCTCAGAAATAGAGGTATTTATCCTTATGATTATACTAACACGTGGGACAAGTATGAAGAAACAAAACTACCTGAAAAAATATATTTCTATAATACTATGAAAATGGAGCACATTACGGATAAAGAATATAAACATGCAAACACTGTGTGGAACAAATTCAGTGTTAAAACTATCGGCGAGTATACTGATTTATATATGAAATGCGATGTATTAATATTGTGCGATGTATTCGAAAATTTTCGTAACATAAGTTTAAAATATTATAAATTAGACCCTGCATACTACGTTACAGCACCAAGTTTGAGTTGGGATGCTATGTTACTTTACACACGTGTTGAGCTAGACTTAATTGATGACTTACATAGATATCAGCCCCTTCTTTTAAAATACTTATAACTGAGTCATACATCTTATCTAACAGTCTATAGTGACTGGCATCAGTACACATTCCATGCGAACAATTACGAAATTCGTTAGGAAAATCTAATAATCTTAACTTTGAATTACAAAAAGATGAATAGTCCTTAATTTGCTTAATATTTCTTTCACCCCAAATTATTTTATTGCAGGAGTAGATTTTACTCGACGATTTAGGTATGATTAAATCTATATTACACTCAATAATCAAAGGAATGTGGTCCGACGAGTAAACGTCGTACAAAACAGTTGCTTTTGTTACTAATTGTCTCGCTGCACTACTCACCACACAATGATCTAGCCAGCGGAGCGCACCGTTAGCCGTGCTATTAAAAGTATACGTATCATTCGGTAACAAATCCATCCACGCACGACCACGATTGCTCCGCGCACACAGCTGACAGTTCACTAGCAAAACGTTCACCCGGGTGAGCGTAAATATCTCCTAATATGCACACCGTTTCCGTATCACAGTTTTCAGTAATTGCAATAATCTCACTCATACATGTTGTAAATTCAATTAAATTTACACTCGAGTCAGTAGGCATATAAACCGAGAAGATTAATATAGAACGATCCAAGTGATCAATTTTAATCGCGGCCGGACGATCACTAGTGCACGACAACACTGACACTTGTGAGAAAGCCGACTTCCTCCACAATAGGGCGACTCCACCATAGGGTCTGCCCTTAAGTACACCGACAGACGTGTCGACTGCAGATTTTCCTGTAAACGCGAAGTCATCATGCAATGTACCCAAATAGGCTAAATTATGAGGTAACAGCCAAGTTTCCTGCAGCGCGATGACGTCAGCCAGTCCGCATAGTCTTCGCACACAATCAGCTGATCGAGTGACGTTCTTACAGTTAAACGTTGCTAGATATGTGTTCTTTATTTTCGTAGCCATTATTCTTGGGTGTAATTTCATTCAATTTCCTCATGTCTATCCTATTCTTAAAATGAATAAATTTTCTGAAAGTAATACCCTCCGGCCACAAGTTGTCATCCAAAAACGTTGCTATTTTATGCTTCGGAACATACAACTTGAAAGCATTGTACTGCCTATCAGTCTTCATATTAATTTTTTCCAAGGTCACCACTTCGTTAACCTTATTTTGTATACATATAGTCACTGATATCCTTCTCTGTAGTTTCTTTGTTGACATATGATATAAACAAAGGTATTTTCATATCCGCAGCACGAAACTTTATTGGTACATTAGACACAGCTTTCCCCGTTAGACCGGCGAAACGATTTCTATGTTTTGCCTTTTGCACCAATGTCCATTCATCCTCTCTTTCATTTTCCTTACATTGGCCATCTCGTACAATCTCTGCCATTGTCCGCTGTTTCTCCGCACTCACAATATCAGTCTTGTTGTGTGGGGCGCTCAATACAGGCTCAATATGCTTCTCACTGGCGGTACTAGCAAGCGATACAGCACTGTACTGTCCTTGGGTCATACCCTTAGGGCTTGGTTGACTCGAGGACGGATCACAATTAACATCAACAATTATTTTAGACTAGCTTCTGCCCGCGACTTCGTACGCGGATCCTGTCCCTTATGCCAGCGACTACGGGGTCAGCAAAATCAAAGATCTGAATAGTCTGATATTGAATTTTAAGGGCCCGTTGACTTGAAAACAACGGAATACGCATAACCATTAGAAACGTTCCATATATTTAATTTTTGTACTTTAACGGCAAAAGCACAGCAGACTAAACAAAACGCTGAGAACTGAACCGCAATAGACGTGACCATAGGGATAAAAGTAGTGATTCTAATTAGTCCGCATTTAAGTTGTGTGTGGCAAAAATATTACACGTATTATTACGTAAAGAAACAAAATTAAATAGATGACAAAGTCTTGGTGACTTAGTTGAAATCGTGGTGGTTTAGTGGGTAGAGAACCAATCTCTCAAGTATGAGCATGCGTCTTTGATTCCAGGTCTGGCAAGTGCCTGCCAATGCAACTTTTCTAAGTTCGTATGTACTTTCTACGTATATTTTGGATACCAATGACCGTTATTTGGAGGGGATGTTAAACTGTAGGTTCCGGCTGTCATTGAACATTCTTGGCAGTCGTTATGGGTAGTCAGAAGCCAGTAAGTCTGAAGTAAGGGGTGTTGGGTTGAGCGGGTAACCGGGTTGTGGAGGTCAGATAGGCAGTCGCTCCTTGTAAAACACTGGTACTCAGTTGCATCGTGACTGGAAGTCGACCCTAACATTATTGGGACAAAGGCTCTTGAGATTTTTTTTTTTTTTTTTTTAATCTATTTATTTATTTATTTATTTAACAATTTATGTACACACACAGAATAGAGAGAAGAAGAAAAATAGAATAATATATCAATATATAGAATAATAATAATCTTTATTTAAGGACGGGGTTTTTTCTAAAAAGAAAACGACACCCCGATTATTGAGTACAAAATTAAAAACATAAAACTAAATTAACCCACCCGTAATCTACTACCCACAATAATAATATTAATAAGAATTCTGGCCTCATCCGACAGTGGCGAAGCCAGAATGCTATTATAGTAGCCTACATTATAATTGTTGACGTCAAAAGCGTGACGTCTTTGGGCGTCAATACGGCTGCACTCGCTGAGGATATGATGAACATCTTCGATCACTCCACAAACAACACAATTGGGGGAGTCCACCTTACGCATCATAAAGCCAAAGCTGTTAAGCGGGACATGACCGGATCGAAGCCTCAAAGCCATCACAACCTCTTGTCTGTTCATGCTGCTCATGTCGAACCAAAGCGTACGAGGAAGTGAGGGCTGAATGGTTTTGTACCAAATGCCTTTTGTCAGAGACCTTTTGTCGAAATATTCTGACCAGGACTGCAAGCATTTGCCTCGAACAGTGGGTATAAGTTCCGTGTGCCAGGGTAAACAAGTAAAAGGATCCCCATCAGATCCGGCTTCATTAGCAAGGCGGTCGACAATCTCATTACCCTTCAGTCCAACATGAGAAGGTATCCATTGAAGAACAACAGTTTTATGTCTAGCTACAATTTTGAAAATAGATTTTAAAATAGAATAAGCCAGTGGAAGCCCTCTGAATGGTGACGTGCATTTAATAAGATGAAGAAGCGCACTTTTTGAATCGGTAAGGACAACAAAGTAATCACCGTCTAATGATTCTATATAAGCCAAAGCTTCTGCTATAGCTATTAATTCCAAATGCATTATTGATAATTTTGACTCGATTTTGAGTTTAACAGAAGCACCTGTCTGAGAGTCATAGAAGGCTGCGCCACAGTTATTTTCATGCTTTGAACCATCCGTGTATATACAATAAAAGCCACAATATAATGAATTAAGCGAATTGGTACAAAGTGATATAAGTTGATGAACATTGAAACAACGCTTTGGTTTATCAACAGACTCCAAAGTAGGTTTTATTATATTTGATAAGTCCATATTGCTGACCCAAGTATCCATGGAAAACATGTGAACTGTCACACTACAGTAAATGAGTTCTCTATTTAGAACATCGTGAGCTGTAACAAGGAGGGGTTTTTTTCTTATTTCTCCAATATATTTTGTTGCAGAGTTGATGTAACTTGTCCAGTAAATTAAGAAGAGGGTAATTATAACACTTAGATTTCAAATAAAATTTACAAGCTAATAATTGGCGCCGAATAAATAAGGGAGGTAACGACAACTCTGACTCCATCACGTGTATCGGCGTACTTTTGATGAACCCGCCTATCAAACGTAGACAGGTGTTTTGCAATCTATCTAATTTCGCCAAGTGTGAGTCAACACTATTACCGAATAGAAAACTACCAAAGTCAATACGACTACGAATGAGAGCTATGTATAATTGTCTTAATTGTTTTGGGTGAACACCCCATCCGGGGCCAACCAAAACCCTGAAGATGTTAACTAGTTTTAAGACTCGTTCACATATCTCATTAATGTGTTTTTTCCACCGGAGACCTCTGTCTAGCCATAACCCTAAATATTTAACATTATCAACTACCTGTAGTGATGTGCCGTTTAGTCGTATGTCTATATTAGGTACACGAAAACCTCTACTAAATAAACAAATTTTACTTTTATCCGGCGAAATATGTAATCCTACGTCTGTTAGTATACTATTGATAATATTGAGGGCAGCTTGGATTTTGTTTTGTCCCTCGCTTACAGACGAACACGTCACGTACATCGCGAAATCATCCGCGTACTGGCAAATAGACACCTGATTTTGAAGTTGATTACAAATGTTTGCCGTTATTATGTTAAACAACAATGGTGATAAAGGGTCACCTTGCGCTAACCCACTACCTGAATCTCTACTAATAAAACTATTACCAATTCTTATTTGAAGTGTTCTTCTGTGTAAAAAATTCCACAAATAATTACAAATCAGGGATCCTACTCCATATTGGTCTAAAACATGAATTAAAACATAGTTGTTAACATTATTGTACGCACTATCTATATCTAAAAAACAGCCCATTGTTGTACAGCCCTCAGAGAAACCGGTTTGAATGGAGGATATTATGTAAGCTAGACCATCTATACACGATTTATTTCTACGGAAACCTACTGTGTTAACAGAAAAAACATTTAGTTTTTCAACAAACCACTCCAGTCTCCTAAATAAAATGTAATGAAATATTTTGCATATGCAAGATAACAAAGAAATAGGACGAAAGGAAGTTACATTGCTTAGATCTCGACCAGGCTTTGGAATAGGCTCTATACAGATGTCACGCCACTGAGATGGAACAAACCCATGATAAAAGAATTTATTAAATAAAGTAAGCAACACCGATTTACCTACGTCAGGTAAATTTTTAATCATAGAATACGATATGTCATCGCATCCAGGAGATGTATCCTTAGATTTAATACATTTATTTAATTCCTGGATAGAGATTTCACATTCTAGTAATGGGTTGTTGTTTTTAACTATAGGGGGCATTGGGGACACATAATCTGGTGTTAAAGAATATAATAAATTTGTGGCATTCTGAGGGTCTACATAACTAGGAGGAGATCGGAAACCCTTTAACCATCTCATTTTCTGCCACATTTCACTAGCCGATGTCGTATGATCAACTGAGGAGCAGAAATTTTGAAAGTCCGTAGCCCTAGCCTGACGGATTAACTTCTGTGCAAAGTGTATTCTGTCATTAAGAATATCGAGATTATCGGGGGTAGGGTTGCGTCTAAATTTTGATAAAGCTAGCCTGCGCTGTGCTACTGCGTGTGAGATTTCTGCTGTCCAATACGGTTTTGGTAAAAATTCTGAGGTAGGATTCTGGTTGAATTTTACAAACGGGATGAATTTGTTAGCAGCGTCATTTATAATAACTAAAAAACTGTCGTACGCCTCTTGCAGGTCACTCGGGATATCGAAACTACAAAAACGTTGTACAGTCAACTTCAGGTCAGTGGTAACAGTTTTATAGGAAAATCGTTCTTATTCCGATTGAGTTAAGGTGCATGACAGTTACCACTGATGTGCAGTCTACCGTACTAAATATTTATTATACGATGTCCAATCGGCTTTGCGGAAATTTCTTTTCTTGAGTGAGGGTAGATGAGAATAAGTAGAAGTTGAAATTTTAACGAATAAATGATCACTACTCAGGTTTTCATTTAGAACAGTCCAATAAAAGTTATGTGCAATATCCATAGATACCAAAGATATATCAGGAGAAGACTGTTGTAGGTAATTATCTACTAAACGAACTCGTGTATGAGACCCATTGTTTAAGACGAAAAAGTTACTATCTAAAAGTGCGTCATGGATGAGTGACCCTCTGTGATCAGTTTTATATGACCAACTGACGTGATGGGCATTAAAGTCGCCTAAGATTAGCGTTTTGGATGAACATGACGCCAGCAAATTACTCCAATCTTGGTGAGTGGTTAAAATTCTGGAAGGGCAGTAGATTGCAACAATATTTTCAAACGGTTCACAATTAAAAACCTTAATACAAACTATTTCAATACCACTATTGTTCATGTGAATGAATTTCTGTTGCGCCTTAATGGATTTGTGTACGAGTATAGCTACACCGCCATATGAGTCATCTCTGTCCGCACGATAGGCACAATAACTGTTTACTTTAAAATTACACTCCGGCTCGAGCCACGTTTCACTAAGGGCAGCAATATGAACCTTTTCTTGGCGCAAAATATCGCAAAAGGAGATTAACTTAGGCTTAATACTTTGGGCATTCCACTGTAAGATGTTTAACTTAAGTCCCTTAGGAGCCATCACAGGGTCGTATTTATAAAACTAAACATAGATTTTATCCAAGGCCAATCTGAAACAAAACTAACGGAAACTAACATAAACCATTCTAGGCACAACTGTAATATGGATCTAATTTTAAAAGAAAGGTTATGCTGTTTGAGAAAAATTACTTCCTTGATTCTGGCCCAAAGCTCCTTAATGGACGGACACTGTTCCTTTTGGCCCTCATCCTCATCAGACGACATATAAATGTCTTTACTGCCTCCATCTGAATTCCAAAATGCCCAATCCTCCTCAGTGGATTTCTTGTGACGCTTAGATGACTTAATGTTAGGATTTTGGGGGCGAGGAGTAGTTTTAACTGCTGACTTGACTTCATGAATAATGGGTTTTGTTTTGACGGTTTCGGCATAAGTCAGTTGACTAAGCGGGTCAGGATATATATTCTTACTTGGTGTCTGCTCCGTCCTAAGACGTGGAAAAGTGTCGCCACAGCTAGGTGTAAGTAGGGATCGTGTGACAGTGTTTTCGGGGGGAATGGGCCTTTCAGGTGGGACATACATTTCTAATGCTTTTCTGTATGTGCATCCAAACTCCGCCATAATCTCTCTCAGCTTCCTTTCTTTTTTGTACGCAGGACAAGCCTTGCTCAAAGATATATGGTCGCCTTTACAATTGACGCAAGAAAACGAAGTGGTGTCGCAATTCTCATGATGACCCCCACACTTGGGGCAAATTACGGTTTTAGCAGGACACGTTTTACGGGTATGACCTAATTTCCAGCATTGAGAGCATTGGGATACTTGGTGTATATAGGGGAAAACCCTCACGCTTATGTCACACACGCGAACAGTTGCTGGTACATGGCTACCGTCAAAACATAGTCGAAGAGTTTCACTCGGGCACCAACCGCCTTCATCTCGATTCCGTCGATTAAGCCTATGAACTGATATAAGCTTTGTTGGGGCTGGACAAGAGATATTTTTAAGGATCTCGTCATCGGTGAGTTCAAGGTCAACATCTTTAATGAGACCATAGGAAACAGAGAGTTCCGTGGCCTTCTGCAACCTCCAACCTTTCGCTAGAAGATTCTCACATGAAAAAAGACTCTGTGCAGCTGCTTCGCTGTCAAATTGCAGGCGAACTTTAAATGGGCTTAAATACTTTACTTGGTGTACCTTGGTTATGTCATTTTCCTTTAAAATGCGTGCCATTGCAAATTGTTTAGGAAGACGTTCTTTATAAGAAATGTAAACTTCATATTTCATTTCGTCCTTAATTGTGTTATTGCCACCGTATCGTAACTTCTTTTTTCCCTTTACTTCCCTCCATGTATCTTCATCCTCCGTACTACCTTCTCTTTGTCTCTTGGCTCCTCTTAACAGTTCCTCGTTGGTCTCAAGGTCATCTCCATCATCAATAGCTTCTATATCGAGAGAATTATTCAAAAGGTTGTAAACATCACTCGTAGCAATCGGCGTAACTGAACGCGGAGATGCGATAGCGTTATCAGTCATATTGCATCTAAAACTCGGTGACTTTGCCTACAAATAAAAACCCGAGAACGGCCGGGCGAACCGGCGCACACCGGTAATGTTGTTGTTGTTGCTTCGTAACAGCTGCGCAGGCGATAGCCAACGGAACGCGACGAAAACACGACTAGGCCGCGCGAATGCCGCTGCGGAACTGTCGGCTCTTGAGATAATAACGACAATAATAATGAGATATAGGCACCGCAGGACATCTGAGGCTGATGACGGGGAGTAGCGACCCCGCAAGGCTATATATACTGAGTTCTCCAGGGAGAATATACTGTCCCCCATCTCCGGCCGGTCGGAGTGAACCATGACGGGGGTAGGTCTCACGCCTCTGGCTTGGCTTGGCCGTCCAGAGTGGAGTCGCTAGAGCAGGATTAGTAGCCCTGCTCGGAGGGTAGGTGCCTCATGGTAAGCACAGGGAGCGCGTATTCTGCGTTTAAAGTCCGCCGAGGTATCCTCACCCTTCAGCCGCTCATGTCCCTGTTGCCCTCTTGTTGCTATTCAGTGACTGGTTCCCGGGGGCCCAGTAAGTGAGGTGGCGAATCTCCACCTGTCATTTTTACATGTACCTAATACATTGGCATCCACTAACATCCCATCACAATAGCCCAAGTAGTTTTCCTTCATAGTTAGCAATAGTTTAGCACAGAACCGGAGATTGTCTTTTTTTTAACGACGTCCACCGGGGATTGTCCTTGGGTTCATTTCTATAGTGTATAAAGGGATAATCGTCGGTTTTATGTCACCATTTCATTAAAGTTGTCTCAAAAGGGCGTATTCAGCGTGTTGGCTTTGGCACCACGTTTGCCTCCCAAAAATTCGGAACTCTGTAGTCCCGAGGTCTGGAAGAGACATACAAAATAATAATGAGATATAACGCAACAAAGTCGGAGAGTGGGGGCTTGTGACGCCACGTCTAGGTAGCACTAAGCAGTGACTTAACACGAAATTCAAGCGTTGTTGTATCTTCGTTATTATTTGTTTGTGAGAGAGAGAGAAAAGAAAAATACGTGTCCATTATTTTAGGGTTATCTAAAAGACGGACTAATTACTTTTTTTGATTCACCATACCTATTTCATAACATTCATTTCTATACATTTCAAGTGTAGTATTGCTCTTGAAGCTCCACATCAGGTGTTCCAGATCTTCGATGTTTATACGTCAATAGAGAGTGCTTATCAGATTGAACCACTTTTGCTAAAACGTCATATCTTCATATGCTATAGTCTAGCTGGGCTCCTGGAGTTACACATCAAGTGTTTTACATCTTCAAGTTTTATAAGTCAACAGAATGCTTATCAGATTGAACAACTTTTGCTAAAACGTCATACATCTATATGCTATAGTCTAGCTGGGCCCCTGGAGTTCCACATCAGGTGGTTTAGATCTTCAATTTGTATAAGTCAATAGAAAGTTCTTATCAAATTGAACAACTTTTGCTAAAACGTCATACCTGTATATGGTACAGAGAAGCTGGGCTCTTGGGGCCACATCAGGTGTTCCAGATCTTAAAATTTATTATCTCAGCTGAAAATGCTCATCACATGAAACAATTTTTGCCATGGCACCATTTTTGTATCTCTTATAGTTTTGTTGGTCTGTTGGAGTTCTGCATCAGGTCTTCAAGTTTCGAAGATAAATTATAGCCTATATGTTGACCAGGCTTAATACTGATACAACAAAGAAAAAATCATTGAAATCCGTTCAATAGTTCGGAAGATTAGCGTGTACAAACAAACAGACATACAGACAGAATTTTTTTTTGGATTTGTGCTCCATTACTGTTTCTAAACCCCACCCAATTATTATTTTTTTAATATATTCAATGTACAGACACAGTTTTTTTACAGATTTATTATATGTATATAGATGTATTGACCTCTGAGTTTTCAATATACCCTCCTCTTCTAATATTATTTTGACTTGGTAACGGCGCCTGCATTGAAATGCTCGAAGTATTCAATTTTATGTTTTCAAGCTGATCTTTAGTCACATAATCACTTTTAATAGCGTTAACATCTGATCGCAACACCAATAAATCTTTCAACAATTTCGTCACGTCTACGTGATCAAAACAGACCGGAGGTAGTTTGTGAAGATCGTATGCCACAAAAATGGGAATTTGTTCGGGATCCATGGTTTTGAAAACGGTAATCATATCTTCCAGGTCTTTTTGTTTTTTGTTTTTACGCCTCGATACAAATTTCTGGTTTGTTTTTGTAGAAACAAACAATAACTTTTTTATCCCACCATCTCGGAAAGAGTAGTTTTACCCTTTGATATCTGAGCGCAAAAGCCGTTTTTATTCTCTAGAGCGGCAAAGTGATTTGAATTTAGAACATCGTGTGCAATACTCCATTTGTGACAATCTTGATAAGACTTTTCAAACAAATACATATTAAACAAATAAAATACTGCTTAAAATAATTATTCAATTAATTAAGTAATTTTAATTATTGTTTTTACATAGATTTTTAACCTCGTTTCATTTTTAAACTGAGTTTTTAAATAAATGAACTTTAATAGGTACTTTTTTTTAATTTGATACTCATATGTGAGCGCCATTTTGTTTTTTTGCATTTAGTAATTTCCTCGATGAAGTGGGATGAAATTATTATTTTTTATTGTTTTGAGGTTGATTTTAAGCCTCATTACATTTTTAAACTGAGTTTTTGCATAAATAAATTTTAATAGGTACATCTTTTTAATTTGCCATGTGTGACGGCCATTTCCTTTTTTTGAGTTTAGAAATTTCCTCGATGAGGTGGAATGAAAAGTTACGTGTTGCACTCGAGTGCAAAGATTTTTCACCTTGTGCTCTTTTGATTCCCTCGCTATCGCTCAGGATTCTAATTATTGAAACACTCGCTACGCTCGTGTTTCAATTTTAGAATCCTTCGCTTGCTCGGTCATCAAAATTGAGCCCGCGGTTAAAAAGCAACTTTGCACTCTTGTATAACAAATATCTATTTTGCTTCATCAATTTCTTCCTCCGAAAAAGCCGTTGAACATATTTTATTAAGCTTTCATTGTCCACTACATCATGCCTATTTCGTATGAAGGCAAGAACTTCCGAAATGACAACATTACAACTCGTACACCTGAGCGTATTTCCACAGTTCACTGACATTTTTAATGCAAAATCGGCGACCGCTCATTAGTGCGCGCGCGCGATGACTGATGACTTAATGCCTACCCTTTTGAGAATAAACTTCAAATAATCAAACAAATGCTGAGACAGGGAAATAAGCCACTGGTACAAGTAGCTAGAAGGTTACACGAAAGAAATGAAGTTGAAATTGATACATACAGTGAAAACAAACTGAAGTATCCATTTTTAAAACAGTGTAACAGCAAATATGGATCTACCTTGATACTCCATTTTGTAAACTTTATTTTATCATCCCAAAAACAAGATAAATGGTTTTTAACAACGGACAAATCAGTGATCGAAATAAGAGCAATACACCTTAATGAAACTGAAGACATACAACTTGAAGGATATCACATGGACAATATGATTGACGCCTTTGACTACCCCTTAAAGTCTTCGTTAATTAGTATTTACAAATGTGAAGATTATATTGCTAGTAAATAAAAAAATACATGTGACTTTTCGTGTACTGAATTTAAATGCAAACTTCTGAATGTGGAATATAATTCGGAAATGTATTTTATACCATTAATTCATACTTTGTAAAATAAAACAAATACTTAAAAATCAAGTCTTTTTATTAAAATTATCTATTTTTAGATTGTCATGCCACCAAATCACAAAATCACACTGAGTCTGTCATCATATTGGTGATTAATCAGTAGGAACATAATCAGCCATCATCAATACGAGGACTGATTCAGTGTTTACAAAAGGCTGTGTAAGCTGTGTAATGATAATGATTGTGACCACTGAATCACTAAGGTCGTCATTTAAATAGAAGGAACTAAACAGTTTATTTAACTATAATTAATGATTAAACGAACTTACCTGTACGTGAAGTTCTATCATAATTATGCGAGCGCCGAATCCGAAGAGATTAGTAATACAGTTCTTTTATACACATGTAGTATCGCATAGATGTCACCACTCGTACACTAAAGTTCAGAGAAATTTAGATTTTAATGTAGGTAGATTGATAAAGTAAAAAGAAATCATTTTGCGGGTAGGCGGTGTTCAGTTTTGCTCTCGCATTTTGTCGTAGCTCATATAGTTTAGAGTAAGAAATCCTGTAATTCATTGATGTATTTCCGGAATCCGGTATAGTAAAGGGTTATGATAGGTATCATTGGGAGGGTGGGATTACTAATCTCTTCGGATTCGGCGCTCGCATAATTATGATAGAACTTCACGTACAGGTAAGTTCGTTTAATCATTAATTATGCTCGCGCCGAATCCTCCCAGATTAGTAATACAGTTCTTTTATACACATGTAGATCTTGAGAGTATGTCTAGGGCGGGAATATCATCAATGAAAATCTGTGTCAATGTTAAACTGATATGGCTTTATTTTTATATGAGCAGTTTACACAGTAACAAAAAATAATATACTTATACTTAATGAATTAGGTAATCAACGATTCTTAACAGAGTTGATAAAAAGAAAATCACCAACTTAAACTAGATACATTATCTAATATGCCTAACTGAAAAACAATTATTCTTATAGTAGCTATCACAGTTGGCTGTGTTAGAGGTACATATTTTAATTGGTATTATAGAATTAAATATTATTCACTAAATAGGTGAGTATCTAACTACTACTAAAGTTATTACTTGGGTTGATTTATAATTGCTTCCGCTAGAGTATTATCATTATTGTCTTTTATGACAGACCTATGATAGAATTTTGCGAAGGTCATGGAATTCCTACTCCAGCCTGCTGTTTTGCGGATCACATCTAAGCTTACGCCGAGTGAATGCGCACGCGACGACGCAGCGTGTCTCGTGCTGTGTGCACTAAACACGCTGGTGTCGACCCCGCACTCGCTGAGTGTGTGCTTTATCCAGCGACTAAGCGTTTGTGTACCTACAACCTTATGAGGTTTTCTAAATCCTATGAATACATTATCTGATGTTCTTAATGTTGAGGTGCGTTCTATATAGCACAGTAAGGCTGAAGCCGGACAAATTGATATTTTTTCTGAAAAGAAGGGTAAGATAATGACTGGTTGATGACAACCTGGTCTAGAGGTCTTAATGAAGTCGGGGATTTTAATAATTATACTTTGTGAGGTCTTTTGAACATTGCTGAGTTTTATTTTGGAAAGAGTTTGGGCTCTTTGTGCCGTCGAAATAGCTAATAATGTAATAGTTTTCTATGTAAGTTTATCTAAAGTTAATTCTTCATTAGGGTGCCATGAACTTAATTTATCTAAAACAAGGTTGGTATCCCAGGTAACATCATATTTGGGTTTTGGAGGTTTTAATCGAAATACCCCTTTAAGAAACCTTTTTAACCTATCATCATTGGATACAACTGGACCTAGGATCAACGATAGGGCTGATCGGCATGAATTAAGGGTCCTATACTGACCACCATCATTAAAGACTTGAGTTAAGAAATAAATTACTGTGGGTACAGATGCATTGTAAATATCTACAGAGTTGTTGCTACAAAAAAACCCACCATTTTTTAAAATACACTTCATACTGCTTCATGGAATTAGGTGCCAGTGATGCTAGCATTATGTCAAGTGATGATTTGGGTATGCTTCTCCTTGAAAATGCATTCCGGATAATGTTCCTGCCACCAGGGTAATCGAGTCGTGTATCCGGCGGGAGCTGGAATGGGATAATAAAGCGTTGCTTTTAGGTGGAAATGTTACAGTTTCTGATATGAGTAAGGATCTAAACATATGATACCATGGTTGAGTGGGCCAGAGTGGCACAACCATGATACCTCGTGCTTTATCGGTAATTATTTTTCTTAGTGTCTTTAATATGACCAAGAATGGCGGAAAAGCATAGAAAAAATAATTTGACCAAGAAACTGTAAAAGAATCTGTGGCAAAGGCGTCAGGATCGCGGTGCCATGATATGTATGTGTCGCACTTATTGTTAATGCGACTTGCAAACAAATCAATATTCGGATGACCCAAAGTACAGGTGAGTGTTTCAAAGGCCCAGTCGGACAACTCCCATTCAATGTCCGGGTGGGTTCTTCGTGATTCGTAATCTGCAATATTGTTGTCACTTGACTTAATGTATGAAGCAAAAATGAATAGATTTTTACTCTCGCACCAGTTCCAGATATCGCGAGTTATTTGTGTAAGGTGTGGGTATTGTATACCCCCCATTTTATTTATATATGCTACTGCCGTTGAATTGTCAACACGTAGTAGTATTTGACAATCAAAAAAATCTTTAGCAAATATTTTAAGGGCTATGAATGCGGCGAGCAATTCTAAATAATTAATATGGAGTTCTCGTTCCGTCATTGACCACTGGCCGCTCGCAGATCTTCCTCCGCAAGCCGCCCCCCACCCCGTCGTTGAGGCGTCAGAAAATATCTCAACTTGATAGACATCAGTTTTTATCCTATGGACAGAATGTTCTATTTTATTAAGCCACCAGTTAAAATCTGGTTGGAGTGATTCGGGTAAATTCATAAAACGATTATAATCATCATGATCTTTCAAGTTAAGGTATTTACACCTCTCCATTTCTTTGGTATGTAGCCATCCATACTCAATGGCTGGACAACAAGACACCAAAGACCCTAGTAGCTGAGCGAACGCCCTAATTCTACAATGATTTAATTTTGAAAACGTCTCAAGTTGAGACTTCATTCGTGACCTTTTATCTTGTGGTAGACTAACCTCGAATTTCGAAGAGTCTATAATCATACCCAGAAATTTGCATTTTGTTGAAGGACACAAAACACTTTTTGCTGTCATTAATAATGAAACCAAGTGACGTTAATAGGTTTTTTGTGAACTCCATATTATTTAAACACTCCTGGCGGGAGTATCCAAATAATAACCAATCGTCTAAATATACAGTGGACAGGAAACCCGCAGTTCTTAATAGTTTAGCTATAGGTTTGGATATTTTTGTGAAGATATATGGGGCTGTACTGAGTCCGAATGGCAAGACATTAAATTCGAACATTTTATCCTCGTAGCAGAATCTCAGGTATCTTCTAGAATCTTCGTGTATATTAATTAAAAAGTATGCATCCTTTAGGTCAATTGTTACCATTTCGCAGTTATGTGATACAATTTTTAACGCTGTTCTTAGATCTTCTAATTTAAAATGTTCAGTCTTTATAAACTTATTTAGATTTTTTAAATTTAAAATAAATCGTTTCTTGCCATTTGGTTTTGGGACTAGGAAAATACTCGATATAAATTGGTTATCACATGGGAGACATTCAGAAATGGCGCCTATTTTAAGAAGATCATTAATTGCTTCTACAAAAAAAATTTTTTCGGTATCCGTATAATTTGGCTTAGAAGGGAGATTATACTGAACAACAGGTGAAGTGAATTGAATTTTGTAACCTCGAATCCATGAAAGTATGGTACGATCATTTGTAATAGTAGCCCATTGGTCATAGAATAGGGATAAACGGCCGGCATACTTAACTGCATCATCTAATAGCGGCGGCGGGGGTAAGGTCGTGATGACGTTCTCGATGAGTGCGCGTGCGGCGGCCGCTGATGTGTCGGCGGCGGCGGAGGGGGGTACGGAGCTCGCGACGCTGCAGGCTCGCGGCTCCTCGGCGCCGGCAGCCCCGTCCCCACAGGCGGCCTGCGCGACTGGGGGGGGAGCTTTGCGGTTTAAAGGCCTTGTAGCTGTTCCCTTTCTATTTGCCGGTTTATTGTCTGAATCTGCTTTCAGTTCAATTCCTGATTTATTAACCGCCTTGGCGGATTTTAACGTATCCGGTAAGTTTTCACCAAAAAGAAATGTATCAATCTGAGTGTTGTAACATCACTAATTAGTAATACTAATTAGTACGTCACTAATATAATAACTTCCGCTATGATCTGTCATCTGTCTTTTTCCAGATCCTTCGTATGGGTCGACTATGTAACTGTGGTACAGTGAATGTGTGTTGTGAAATAAAACTCAAGTAACCCAAGATCAAGGACTTTCATTTATATTACATGGTGTCAGAAGTCAAGAAGAACTCAAGTCAAAAAAGTCGAAGTCTGGAAGACAGTCGGTCGCGAAAATGGACCAGTCGAGTTCCGAGCCATGCGGCGTGGGCGACCATAATGGCGTCCAAGGCCTTAACAGCAAAATAAAATCACTGCAAATTTCGTCAGATTCCACAAATAATAATGCGGAGGCGTGGAAACGCTGGTGGCAGCAGTTGGAGCTGTATCTGTTGGCCACGGGTTTGGATAGGGCACCCGAAAAGCGTAAGATAGCTATCTTGTTGCATCTCATAGGTGAAAAGGGCTTAAATATATTCAATACTTTCAACCTCACCATTGAGAAGACCACGCTTGCCGAAGTCAAGTCCAAATTTCAAAATTTTTTTGAGCCCAGAAGGAACATAACCATGTGCCGTCACATGTTCTTCACCAGAAAGCAACAGAAATCCGAGTCGATCGAAGGATTCCTAGCAGATCTGGAGAACAAAAGCCAAGATTGTGAATTTGGAACACTCAGGGAATCGCTCATCAGGGATATTTTCATTGCAAATCTGCATATGGATTTAGCGCATGTACGTCAGAGATTACTCCAGGAACCTGATCTGACATATCAGAAGATGCGAGAACTGGCAACAACACTGATCGTCGCACAGCAGGATGCTGAAAAAATTGTCAGTAGTTCCAACGTTGAAAAGTCAGAAAATGTCATGCATCTTCGTCGGAGGAGCCGTAGTCGAGGGGATCGTCGACAGCGAGCTTCACCAGTCGGTCAGCAGGGTTCTGGCGCAGGGAAGTCTCCCAACCCTGAAAGGCGCTCGAGGACGTGTAGCCGCTGTGGGCAATCTCACCGCTACAAGTGCCCAGCGCAAGGAGTCAAATGCAGGTCATGTAAATCATTTGGTCATTTTGCTAAATATTGCTTCAAAAATAAAAATATCAGTCATTTAGAGTCGTTTAATTCAAGTCATAGTCATAATAATAATCAAGATTATTTTGTTGGAATTTTGAATAGTCATAGCTCCAGTCAAAGTCATAAGTCTAATTGTCATTTAAAGTCATATAACAGTCACTATAAACATGTCAAGTCAGCAAGCACACAGTCTCCACCACCACAATTTACATACATACATAGTCAGTCACAGTCAGGGAATGATTCCGGTGATGACATTGGTGTCATTCCTGAGAGATCTCACCGAGACTCATATTGTCAGTCTGAGAAATTAATTCTCAAGTCATATTTCAAAGATGATAATGGTGATAATGTCATGTCTGAGAGGTCTGAAAAGTACCTCGGTGATGAAAGCAGTCACCAGTCAGAGAAATCAATTCTCAAGTCATATTGTCATAATTCAAATAAAAGTTGTGATAGTCAAAGTGTGTATCTCAATGATGAGTACAGACACATGTCTGAGGAATCACCTCACACAATAACAACAGTCACATCACCATATCACAGTCAACAAGTCACATCATCATTTAGTCAAGTCAATACAGTCGAGTCAAAACATAAACATAACATTAACAATAGTAAACAGTCTTGGAACATAAATGTTAAAGTAGGTCATTCACAATTTAATTGTATCATTGATTCAGGAGCTGATCTTAACATAATGTCAAAACAAACTTTTAATTCTTTAAAACGTCAACAAAGTCAAATGTCACTTGTCAAATGTCACATAAATGTCACAGGATTTTGTGGCAAGTCAATACCCATTATGGGAAAAGTCAATATTAAATGCAATTTAATATTAAATAATAACACTGTCAGTGAAAATATAGTGTTCATAGTCGCAAATTTAGTATGTCCCAATGTCCTAGGTCTTCCTACTTGTGAAAGGTTAGGAATAATTAAAAGAGTTTTTTCAGTATCTAAACAAAATTTTTGTCAACAAATTCTAACACAATATAATGATGTTTTTCAGGGTCTTGGCTGTCTACCTCCTGTCTGTCACCTGAAACTCAAACCTGATGCAGTACCATGCGTGGATCCTCCCAGGAGAGTACCATTTGCGATGCTTGGAAAGCTACGCGAGGAGTTGGATCGCATGGAGAGCATGCAAGTCATTGAAAAAGTCACTAAGCCTACAGAATGGGTGAATAGCATAGTAATTACGGTCAAAAGTTCAGGTCAGTTACGAATTTGTTTAGATCCTAGAAATTTGAAGAAGAATATCATAAGGGAAATTTATCCAATAAAGTCAATTGATGAGATAAGATCTCAATTAGTAGGAGCTGTTTGTTTTTCTCATTTAGATGCATTTTCAGGTTTTTGGATGTTAAGATTAGATGAATATAGTTCTAATTTATGTACCTTTCAAACACCATTTGGCAGATATAAATATTTAAGATTACCTTTTGGCATAAATGCATCATCAGAAATATTTCAAAGAGTTATGATGAATTTGTTTGGTGATTTAGAAGGAGTCTTGATATTCATCGATGACATTCTAGTCTATGGTCCAAGTGAGTCTATACATAATGAGAGATTACATAAAGTAATGCAAAGAGCTCGTCAAGTTAATTTAAAATTTAACAAGTCCAAATGTAAATTTCTAGTTTCTGAAGTCTGTTTTTTAGGTTATATCTTTAGTAAAGATGGTGCAAGGGTTGACCAAGAAAAAGTAAAAGCAATTGTCAATATGCCTACACCACAAAATGTCAAAGAATTGCAAAGAATATTAGGTATGATCAATTATTTAGGTCCCTTTATTAGCAATTTGTCAGAAAAAACTCAAATTTTAAGAAATCTTTTGAAAAAAGATGCAGTCTGGTCTTGGGATGAAAATCATAATAAATGTCTTAAGAGTTTAATAGATGAAATTATAAAGTCACCGGTTTTAGCTCACTATAACCCCAATATTCCATTAGTCTTGTCAGTAGATTCGTCTAAGTCAGCATTGGGAGCAGTCATTTTACAAAATAATAAACCCATTGCTTATAGTTCAAAAACATTAACCACAACTCAGTCTAGGTATGCACAAATTGAGAAAGAATTGCTTGCAATTCAATTTGGTTGTGAAAAATTTCATCAGTATGTATATGGTCATAGAGTCACAGTTCATACAGATCATAAACCATTAGTCTACTTATTTGATAAACCATTACATGATGTACCAGCTAGGTTACAGCGAATGATGTTAACTTTACAAAAGTATGACTTGAAAGTCATACATGTCCCAGGTAAACAAATGTTTATATCTGATACCTTGTCTAGAGCTGCCTTAAAAGATTATTATATACCAGAAAATGAGTCAGAAATAACTTGTCATGTCAATTTAATGTATTCAAATTTAGCAGTCACTAAAGATTACAGCACAAAATTGTCACAACATACTAATAAAGATGAAAGTTTGCAATTGTTAAAGAAATATTATTATGAAGGTTGGCCAAAAAGTAAAAGTAAAGTCAGTCAATTAGTCAAACCATATTGGAATATACAAGCTGAAATTCATGTTGTAAAAGATTTGTTGTTCAAAGGTTCAAAATTGATAGTACCACAGTCTATGTATAAGGAAATGTTGGATAAAATTCATGAAGGTCACCAAGGTATAAACAAATGTCTTAAATTAGCTAGAGATTCTTTATATTGGCCAAACATGTCAGTTGATATCAAAAATTTAGTAGAACAATGTCTTATATGTGCAAAATTCAAACCTTGTAACCAAAAAGAACCATTACAAAATTTTGAGATTAATAAGTATCCATGGCAACAAGTTGGTATTGATTTAATGTATATTGATAACCTTTCTTATTTAATTGTTACAGATTATTACTCTAAATACATAGAGATAGCTTTGTTGAATAAAAATAGTACAGCTAAAAATGTAATTACACATTTAAAGTCTATTTTTGCCCGTCATGGTATACCTTTGTCATTAGTGTCTGACGGTGGACCTCCTTTCCAATCTTTAGAATTCAAGAATTTTTTACATGAATGGGACATAGAACATATTATTACTAGCCCATATCATGCACAGTCAAATGGTCAAGCAGAAAGTTCAGTCAAAATTGTAAAAAATATGTTGAAAAAATGTAAAGAAAATTCGTCTGATCCTTATATAGCCTTATTACAATATAGAAATACACCTAAAAATAATTTACCATCCCCAGCACAACTGTTAATGTCTAGGAATTTAAGAGATAATGTTCCAAAGTCATATAAAAAATTAAAACCAAAGGTTGTAAAATTTAAAGATTACAAAGAATGTGTAAACAAGAATAATGTCAATAAGTCAAAATATTATAATAGAAATTCTAAGCCTTTGTCATTGTTGTATCCTAATGATCATGTCTACTTTAAAAGAAAACCAAATTATAATTGGGAACATGCCATTGTCAAGCAAAGGCTGGCAAATAATAGGTCATATGTCATTGAGGATGTCAATGGAGTTAGGTATAGGAGAAATAGAATTCACTTAAGGCATAAGTACTCTCCTATGCTATCCAACTCGTCGTCGTCGTCATCGTCGCAGGGGAGAGAGGATGGTGACAGTCAGAAGGCTGGACCTCAAGAACTCTCATCTCAATCCTCAAGTAGTCAAATTGTCACACGTTCAGGTCGATTTGTAAAGCCTTCTCGTAGGCTAATAGAAGAAATAGATTAAGTATATAATTGTAATCTAAATTAAGTCATAATTAAGTAAAAACCTTTGTCTATCATAACTATGTATAATAAAGTCAATTTTTGTCAAGTCAGTCCATAGTCTTAAGTCTATTGTTTGTCAAGGGTTAATTTAAACTTAACAGGGGGGATGTTGTAACATCACTAATTAGTAATACTAATTAGTACGTCACTAATATAATAACTTCCGCTATGATCTGTCATCTGTCTTTTTCCAGATCCTTCGTATGGGTCGACTATGTAACTGTGGTACAGTGAATGTGTGTTGTGAAATAAAACTCAAGTAACCCAAGATCAAGGACTTTCATTTATATTACACTTCAGGTGTTCTTTCATATCGTTTTTAAGGGCGAATAAGATGAAATTACGCCTTGTTATGGAATCTGCGTGCTGCAGGTCACAGAGAATTCGGCTTACGTCCATTAACTTTTGTAACAATTCGTTATTTTTTGATGCGGTATTTAGTTGGGAATTGATTATTTCTGATAAACAGGCTATTGCACTAGACATTTGTTTTTGTTTGGTTTCAATGCCCTTGTCGCGTTTAACAGCGGCATCAAGAATAGCCGCCTTGATCTCCAAGTTTAATTTGGGTGCATCCATTTGAGCACAATTTTTTGGCAATAGGTATTTAGAGACAAGATTTTTACGTTGTTCCTTACCGAGACCCTGCTTCGTTACATGTAGTAAACGATTTGCGAGCTCAGTTCGTATTTCCGGACCGTATGTATTGGTATTGCTAGGATCATCGCCCAGAATTTCCAAAATCTCCGAGTCCAACTCTGCAGTATTTGGGTCACTAGCGGTGGTATGTTCCTGAGGAGGTACCTCCGGGGCGGTGCTAGGGCCTGGCTCCGGTTCAGGAACGTTGCTTGAGTTTTCAGGAATGACTTCACCTTCGGGCCAATCTAATAGCCAATCATCGGGCCGTAATGCAGGTGTGTCTGAAAATTATCATAGATATGATAATTTTAGTGCGTAAGTTCGATAACTTACTAAGAAAATATAGCAGGCTCGATAGTCCGCAAATGTTTTTTAGGGTTAGGTTACAATCCCCAATGGAAGGAACGCCAACCGTAGTTTAATGCGTCGAACAGCCCCAATGACTGTTCAGGTTGCATGTTATTGTCGTACGTAAATACGTAGAGGTTATAATTACAAAATAAACAACACTTTTGTTATGTAAAAAGGTAAGTACCTGCTCCATATTCCTCTTCAAGCAAAACCACATGTTCTGGTTCCGATGCACTTATTGAAGCACTTTCACTGGATTGTCGTACGCGGATTTTTCGTTCTAACCGTTTTATTTTCTTTTTGTAGTGATTTATATCCTCTTCACGCGACCGAGAACTTTTGCGTTTTGGCATAATTATATACGTATTTTAACTCAATGCGGAGCCGCTAATAGTGTTGAGTGGTGGAGCACTAAAATGCGAATGAGCTACGACAAAATGCGAGAGCAAAACTGAACACCGCCTACCCGCAAAATGATTTCTTTTTACTTTATCAATCTACCTACATTAAAATCTAAATTTCTCTGAACTTTAGTGTACGAGTGGTGACATCTATGCGATACTACATGTGTATAAAAGAACTGTATTACTAATCTCGGAGGATTTGGCGCGAGCATAATTATAATATTAAGTTCTGTCTATTTATAAGTAATAGGAACATAATTATTAATCACTAATCAGTCTTATAAGTTGTAAGGATTGATAATTTTAGTTCTAGGTTGCAAACTTATTACTTTATTAAGTCTTAGTACCTAAATAATAACACTTAATTAATCTTAATCCGTATCAGATGTAACTGGACGGACTTACTATGCGTTTCCACTTTAAACATAGCAGAGTAGCTTAATTATATAGTTCAAATGAAGTTATCAAATTGTGTGAACTTAACAAAGATTTGTAACAATTTATAACAAAATTAAAACATTTTAATATCAAGGAAAATAATATAAGATTAAATAAATCAGTAAGGCTGCAATATAACGCTTTCGTATAATTTTTTGACAACTTTTCTTTGGCTTTATTTTTACTGTGATTGACGCTAAAGTAATTATATTATTATTCTTATCATCATTAGGCATGTAATTGAATAACGTAAAGAAAACCAACATAAATCGTAAAAACATAGGTAAAGGGATATTTTTTAGATAAAAACGTTCTTTAAACAGATGTTTCAAGTGGCTTAGTAGGTATTCCTACAGCGGATGCAGATGACATCGGGTCGTCGTTGCCTGAACCAGAGGTTTCAACAACTGGTAATGATACCTCTTAAGGATTTTCTGATGCCGATGTTTCAGTAATGGCTAAAGATGGCTGTTCACCGCTAGACGAATTTTTACGCATAGCTTTTATTTTTGGTCGATTCTTCGTTCTAGATATTCGTTCTTGTTTGCTTTTGTTGCGTTGACGGGAATTTTTTAGAATGGTTTTGAAAATTTTGTGGCAGTCTAATAACGTGAATAAACTATCTGACTCATGAATAATACTAAAAAACCGGCCAAATGCGAGTCGGACTCGCGCACGAAGGGTTCCATACCATCCAAAGTAATATTCTATATATATTTATGGATATCGAGCAAAAATGAGCAAAAAATCACGTTTGTTGTATGGGAGCCCCCAACTATTTATTTTTTACTAGTTTTCAGTATTTGTTGTTATAGCGACAACAGAAATACATCATCTGTGAAAATTTCAACTCTCTAGCTATCACGATTCATGAGATACAGCCTGGTGACAGATGGACGGACGGACGGACAGAGGAGCGAAAACAATAGGGCCCCGTTTTACCCTTTGGGTACGGAACCCTAAAAAGAAATTTATGATTTTAGTGTGGCTTTTAAAGCAAATCTTTTGTTCAGAAATTCGTGATCTCCAGACCAGCTGCATTGGAGTAAAAAGCCCCTACTAAACATTGAATCGACCAGTGCATACGCGTTATTTATACCTCTGCCCTTTCCTTTCCCACTGTAACACGCATTATGTTTCAGGATTATAGTTTTATATTTAGAGTCAGTTAAGTTGGTATCGATTAGCATATCGATCCCAACAGTAAATCATTCGTGCATCCTTAATGTAATATCTGTCATGTGTCAAATCTGTCATGCCAATGTAATGTGAGTTGTCAGTTTTTGTGAACACCGTCGAACATGCAATAGTGTGAGTATTGATCTCTGTAATTTAATTGCTAATATATTGATTTAGTGTTGTAAACTGACGGTCACATACGATAAGTGTCCGTCATTTAATATTAAATGACAGGTCACATTGGACATTTATTGTCATACTGGTCAGATATATTCAATAAGTATTTTTTACTTGGTACAATTATTATTTTCGTCTCAAGCAAATTAAAAACATTATGAATGTGAAATAATACCTATTGCCTTTCTAAACCACCATAGTGCATAGATAACCTTTTAAAAAGATAGACTCTCAAGTACGTATTTATTTTTATTGATGTATACCGACAAACCATTACCTAATCATTGAGTGTCGTCGAAATCTTTTTTTTTTTTTATCGACGTTAAAAATCGGCTCCGTCGCAAAATGTCCACTTCTCAAAATGTCCACTGGTCGCAAAGTGTCGTTTTCTCAGAATGTCTCTTTCGCAAAATGTCCACTTCGCAAAATGTCTCTTTCGCAGAATGTCCACTTCGCAAAATGTCTACTTCGCAAAATGTCCACTTCGCAAAAAGTCCCTTTCGCATATTGTCCCCTTTTTATTTCTGATCTTTAATCATAATTCATTTCAGCAATTAGCTTTCACACATATCATGTTTGACGTGTGTTTATTTGTATCGATATAGTAGAATAGGATACATACACAAATGAACGATAATTTCTCATAACCCCTTCTACTTGATATGACACAACTTAAATTATTTTGTAAGTACCCTCATTATACTTTATTGAAATATTCCGTTTTACGTTTAGAAAAACATTGTGTTATAATAGTTTTAAAAATTTTATTAATAATATATGTTTATTTTTATTGAAAATTGTTAATTATTCATTGTATAATATGTAACAAATAAAATAGTACAAGGACATCATGCAGCGCCATCTAGTACACTAGCTAGAAATTAAATGTGGAAAGTCTAGAACATGATGTGTGAAAGCTAATTGCTAAAATTAATTATGATTAAAGTAAATCAAAAGTAAAAAGGGGACAATATGCGAAAGGGACTTTTTGCGAAGTGGACATTTTGCGAAATGGACATTCTGCGAAAGAGACATTTTGGGAAGTGGACATTTTGCGAAAGAGACATTCTGAGAAAACGACACTTTGCGACCAGTGGACATTTTGAGAAGTGGACATTTTGCGACGGAGCCGAAGCAGGCTTTGTCATATAATGCAAATATAGGAAAAATTGCGAAAATCACATTTTTTTAGTTATATAATATAACTAGCTTTTGCCCGCGACTTCGTTCGCGTGGAATAGTGACTTCCGGCAGATTTTTGGTTTTACCCACATAGTTCCCGATCTCGCGGGATTTTTGAGACGTTCCCGCTCCCGCAGGATTTTTGGGATAAAAACTATCCTATGTCCTTTCTCGAGTTCCAAACTATGTCTGTACCAAATCGACAAATACAACGGAACCAAATTAGAATTTACGAAACAGGACCAATCCACATAAACGACCATACAACCGACAATACAATTTTTCCACGACGGTACCGAAGCGCTCGGCCGATACCCAACCAAATGCGTGTAACGAAACCATAGCGCGATCTATTTCGATCCCAACGCCATCTATCGAGCATAGTGACAACTCGGATTACTTATCTATACTCCGTTCGGGCATTTTCTTTGTACTAAAAGTAGTATTATATTGTTATTATTTTTTTCATACCTTTTTACTATTTATTTACTTTTTTCTGATGAATTAAAACAACATGAACCGAACTCGTGTAACGATCGACACAATTGCGCGTAGTACTAATAGAATTATCTATACTCCGTTAGAGCATTTTCTTTGTAGTAAAACTTTTATTATATTAATATTAATTTTTTTACACCTTTTTACTGTTTATTTACATTTTTCTGATGGATTTTCCGATGAATTAAAACAATAACATGAACCGAACACGTGTAATGACACCATTGCGCGATTAACGCCATCTATCTACGGAGCATAGGAACAGCATTTCGACATTTGACCAATAGATGGCACTGTATGTCCGTAATAAATTTAATTTTTTATTTTTATTTTTTGTAATAAAAACTATCCTATGTCCTTTCTCAAGTTTCAAACTATGTCTGTACCAAATTTCACACAAATCGGTTCAGTAGTTTAGGCGTGAAGAAAAGACAGACAGACAGACAGAAAGACAGACAGACAGACAGACAGAGTTACTTTCGCATTTATAATATTAGTTTGGATAAAAATATTTTTCATCCCACCATCTCGGAAAGCCCTTTGATATCTGAGCGCAAAAGCCGTTTTTATCCTCTAGAGCGGCAAAGTGATTTGAATTTAGAACATCGTGTGCAACACTCCATTTGTGACAATCTTGATAAGACTTTTCAAACAAAATAATTAGTCAATTAATTAAGTAATTTTTATTATTGTTTTTACATAGATTTTTAACCTCGTTTCATTTTTAAACTGAGTTTTCAAATAAATGAACTTTAATAGAGTAGGATATTATTGGGCATTCTAATCCACCTTCCGTTCCTACGGCTCACTCCGTTCGCCTCCGTCACTCGCGGTGGATTAGAATGCCCAATAATATAAATGGATTACCTTGTTCGATCAGCAAACGGATTCGGCGCCATTCCAATTGGTTATTAGTTTAAAACTAAAACGAGCATGAGTACAGACTATTTAGTGTTTGCTGGCGTAATGTTGCTTATAAATGTGAATGTAACAAATCAATTGAGTCATTTTTAGTCTGTTCGTTTCATGTAGTAACCATGAAGTTTGTCAAACAGCCACAATCATTAAATGTGAATACAGTTTGTATTGAATCTCGAAATATTGGTTCTCGTCATGGAGACCTACTACCCAACTCTGTACGTTGCATTATTTGCGGGCCTTCCAATTCTGGAAAAACTAATTTGTTAATAGGTCTTCTCATACATGAGAATGGATTAAGATTTCAAAATGTTTATGTTTATTCGAAAACTCTGCATCAACCCAAATACATTTTTTTAGAACAAGTTTTGCAACGAGTTCCTGGTGTATCATTCCAAAAATATCATGGTAATGAGGAAGTACTGAGTGTCCAGGATGCAAAACCTAATTCTGTGATCATATTTGATGATGTTGCTTGTGAAAACCAAAACAATATGCGTGATTACTTTGCGATGGGAAGACATAAATGTATTGATTGTTTTTATCTTAACCAAACATATACTAAAATTCCTAAACAGTTAGTTCGGGACAATGCTAACTTAATTATACTTTTTAAACAAGATGAAATTAATTTGAAACATATTTATGAAGAACATGTCAACACTGATATGTCATGGTGCGAATTTCGTGAAATGTGTTCAAAAATATGCAGTGAACCTTTCAATTATATAGTCATTAATAAGGATTGTTCCAAAAATAAAGGATGTTACAGAAATAAATTTGACACTTTTGTAATCTTTGATTAAGATCATTAATATTTAAGTATCTTACCACAGAAATATTATTATTCGTTAAACAACGCTTAACCTATCAAGATATAAAAATGGAAAAAACATTAAAAAGACAAATTGTTGATGCTGCAGAAGCTGTTAAGAAAAAAATACGAAAGATGAAAGACATTGAGATTGATAATAATCAGACACTGGAGTCAATGTTCAAGCCTGTAACAGAACCTCTCAACCTAATTGCAAATGCAAGCATGCAACCTCCTCGTTTATATGCTACGGGAAATGAAGAAGCAGATATTTCATTTATTGATTCAGCTTCTCAGAAAGAAAACCTGAGTAAAGTCGACGGTGACTATGAATCTGACAAGGACAGTGATTGTTCGTTTCAATCATTGGTTGAAAATAAACTAGCGATGGGTCGTTGAAGGTTTTTCCGTCAACGAAACGTTAACGTTGATGTCCATTTGTCAACTAGTTGATCAACTAGTTAATTTCGTCAACGAGTTGACATGTTACAAACGTCAACTTGCATCAACGATCATTGACTTTCAACGATACACGCCAACGCCAACGATAAACGCCAAAACGTTTTTGTTAATATATCATTTTTTAAAACTTTCTAGATGATCTTCCCTTTATACTTTTTTCAGGCTTAGGACTGACTAAATAATTTGCTATAAAATACAAATTTTAGGCGTATTTAAAAGATCATCTGATTTTTATGTACATTAATTAATTATTATTTACAATTGGAACGAAGTTTCTTATTTTTTTTTTACATTATTTTGGCTTTTTACATTATTTTATTTTTTATAATTTTACATTATTTTGGTTTGGGTTCAGTTGCTCGTTTCGTTCGTCAACCTAGTTGAATTCGTAAACGTCGTTGTAATTTTTACTCGTTGACAAATTCAACGCGTTGACGGATTCAACGCGTTGATTTGAAAACGGTCAACGTTAATCCCGTTGAAGTGACATCAACGTTGATTCAACTAGTTCGTTGATTCAACGCCCATCGCTAAAATAAACAGGGTGATACATCATCTTGGTCAATAACCTCAGAAGCACTTGCCGGGGTCCCATATGGTGTCAGAGTGGTGGATGGGAACTTGATGCTAGGTTCAGCTCGCATAACAATCAGCGATGAATATATTAATGTGTCTGGACACAAATATCAAAATACACCTGGTTTAAAACAGTTGTTGCTAAAGAAAGATGTAGATTTAAGTTTGGTAACCGACAGGGATATGCAACATTATAAGTCAATGCTACTCGATACAAATGCTCATCGACGAGACTATGATTCCGGTAAACCAATAAAAAGTAATAAGGGGCAGAAATATTTACAAGTTATTAAGCCACTTTTTAAACTACAAAGTACCATCCAAGACAGTATTCCGAAGGGAAAAGGACTGTCATTGACAAAAATGTGGAAAAAGAACACTGATTTTGTATATTGGGATGATCCAAATGAACTAGTGGATAGGTTAAAATTACTGATAGCTTCTCGAGATGCTGGTAACACTGGAGTTAACAATGAAATTATATCTATCATTGAAGAATTGCGTGAAAATAAAATTATAAATAAATGATTTAAAAAAATGTATTCATTTTATTGTTAACCTTTCATCAATATACACCTAAATATGAACGTAGACAAATTTGGACATCACGTTCATAAAAGATTACGTTTAACAGAGTTACTTGGCTTTAATGAGAACGCCCTGTGCAAGTCAGAAACGGGAGACTATGATTTAAAAACAACTAGATTGAAAGGAATAAGACCTCCTGTAGAAGGAGACGAAGCTGTGAACAAGGATTATGTAGATCGAATGAATGCTCAGACAGTACAAGAATTCAATAGACTGATTTCTTCATTAGGGGAAGCCGGGGTTCAAAGTGCCGGGGGTAGGTTGTTCCGATCCAAATAACTCCATGACGAAAAGAGATAGCAATATGTGTGAAGTGCGTCGCGAAACGTCAAATCATCCCGCTATTGCGTCAGCCATTTTAGTGACGCTGTGTCGGCGTGTAAGAGTGGTAATGGATTAGTGACCAAAAACATCACGTAAGTAAATTTTTTCGTCTTTAAACTTTTTGGTCTATTTCAATAAATTTTCAAGCTATATGTTTGTTACTTGCTAGTATCAGTTGGACAAACTATGGTGATTATCTTTTTAATATAATAGTTAGCTTTTTATAACCTATTTCATTATAATTCCAGGTTAGATTGAAAACGGGATTTGGGGTTCAAAGTTCCTCTGTCGAGGGGCTAGTTGTTCCGCGGAACAACGTGCCCCGTAATGAAATACGTAAATAATAAAATTAAATCTTTGTTTTAGGATGAGAAACTATAAACGAAAAACCGAACGGGGCAAGCCTGAAACGGCCTGAACGGGGCCTGAAGCCATCAAACCTTTACCAAAAGCACCACCAAGGTTGTCTAAAACGACTAAGCGACGAATAAGAAAATCAGCAATACTGATAGATACGCCTGAAAAGAACGCTTTGGCTGAAGAAAAAGAAAGAAGAGGAAAGAGTAATAGTAAAATAAAGAAGCAAAAAGTTGAAAAAAGAGTCGGAAAGAAAAAGATAGCTGTTACAATCAAGCGAAATAAAAAAGAGGCAAGTGAATCCGCATATGTTAAAGAAAATGTAAAATGTAAAGTCCTTCAAGAAGATGCTGATGGAAGAGATAGTGAAGTAGACAGCATGGAAAGGTATTGTTTAATATGTTTTTTTTTTTTTTTTTTTCTCTCTTTATTTTAATTAGGGACTTTTATACAATGTACATGCCAGTCCCATCGGACCTTATAAACTTACTAATTACTTCTAAGCTAATAAATAAATACATAGACTTACTATGTAAAACGCAACAATGCAAACTTAATTAAACTATAAGCAGCGTCGGAATTAGGAGTTGACAAAATATAATGGAACATACCAACATCATACATATTCAACTCCAGTTCTCTTAATAAATCCTCTCTTGCAGACTGAAATCTACCACATTCCGTCAATAGGTGTATAACATCTTCTGGTGTACCACACTCCTCACAATTAGGTGAATTTATTTTTTTTATTAGAAATCCGAAACTATTGAGCGGCATGTGTCCAGACCTCAGTCTGTGAGCGGTTACTACAAGTTTTCTGCTTAGTCTAGTATCACAAAACCACGGTATACGAGGTGGCTCCGAAACTATAGATTTATACCAGATACCCTTGTCCCTAGATCTAACATTGAAATATTCTTTCCAGAATTCATGAGATTTATTTTTATATTTAGGTAATAGTTCTACATAATTAGTAACAATAGTTGTTTCTTTTCCCTCAACAATGCCCAACTTTGCTAACCGGTCAGCCTCCTCATTACCTTTTATGCCTATATGTGAAGGAACCCATTGCAATTTCAGATCTACACCTCTTTTGAATATGTTGCGTTAGTTTAATATGTTGCGACTCATATTCTAATTCACAACCAGGTGAACAATGGATTGAATGCGTCATGTGTAAGAATTGGGCTCATTCAAAATGCCTGAAGTCTAAAGATGTTCATTCCTATGTTTGTCCGAATTGTAATTCTGACGACGAATTTTCTGAATAATTTTTATTACATTTAATTAAG
Organism: Helicoverpa assulta; assembly: GCA_963856015.1. Taxonomy (NCBI): domain Eukaryota; kingdom Metazoa; phylum Arthropoda; class Insecta; order Lepidoptera; family Noctuidae; genus Helicoverpa; species Helicoverpa assulta. Next base: position 11,164,162 of record CAWLCW010000001.1, on the reverse strand, counting down.
TCTGGATTAAACTGTTATCACAGTAAGCCATTAGTTATTGGTCTCAGTAAAGTCAAAGCTATAAAGACTGAATAAATAAGCTATAGCTCGAGATGTTAAAATTAGTTGATTAGGTATTCTTTGTATTTTATTAAAGAATTTTCTATTTTTGTTAGTTAAACGTTTTGTCAAAGTTGATAAATGTTAGAGATGGTTACTAATCTTAAGCTGTTTTTTAATATTTGTTATTATTTTTTATAGTTTCTTTTTCAATAAATACTTTAAATTGTATGCCGTGATGTTGATTTGTCAAAAACTTTAAAATTTTGTGCTATTATAAGTAAGAAACTTTAAAAATTTTGTACTTTTATAAATAAAACTTTCATAAATATTCAGTTAGATTTGCCTATTTTTTTATTCATACCTTTTGAACTAATCTTATATTATTAATGATTGGATTAGACAAGCGGAACAACTTACCTCAGCTGACGAACAACCAGCCCCTTCGTGGGGCTAGTTGTTCTTTGTCGACTTGCTACAGAAAAATGATACTGCGCTAAAATATATTATTATTTCAATGAATTGGACTATATAATTTGAAACTAGGATACATTCTGCATCTATTTATGCAGGATTCATAGATTTTAGATCTATTTATTACGTTCATATTGCTTCCTACTCCAAAATCGGAACGTCGAACCCCGCCCTCCCCTACGTTCTCAAATTATATTAGATGGGCAAAATGCAGTTAAGTCTTATTTAAAAACAAAGTCATCAGACGTTTTGACTCATTTCGAAGACAAGTTTTATACTAAAGCAGAGGTAGATAAGTTAATTAAAAATTTCCCTAATGGCAAAACAGCAAATAGTAAATGAAATACATAAAGCCGCACGAAGAAATTTCCTGAGGCGTTCAGTTATTTTAAAAGGAATCGATGATTTGTGGCAAGCCGATCTGATGGACATGCAAAACTTGAAAAAGTATAATAAAAGTTACAATTATGTGCTAATGGTTATTGATTGCTTCTCAAAGTATGCTTGGGCGGAACCATTGAAATCAAAAAATAAACAAGATGTTACTCATGCATTTGAAAGGATATTGATTGATAGTAATCGCAGACCTGTTAATTTACAAACGGATATGGGAACCGAGTTTTATAACAATACGTTTCAGAATCTTATGAAGACGAACAATATTAACCATTACTCAACGTTTTCAACCAAAAAAGCTTCGATTGTTGAAAGACTAATAAGAACTATTAAAAATAAGTTATATAAATCTTTTAGCTATAACGGAAACTACAAATGGTTAGGACAACCGTTAGAAGTAATATTGAAGACATATAATAATACAAAGCATCAGACTATTAAATATAAACCAGCTGAAGTAAATAAATATAATGAACACGATATAAAAGAAATTATTAACAGAACATTAAAGAAAATATCTTCTCTCCATACAAAGAAACCTAAGTTTAAAGTAGGCGATTATGTACGCATCAGTAAATACAAACACAATTTCGAGAAAGGTTACACCCCCAATTGGTCAACTGAACTATTTACTATTAAAAAAATTAATAAAACCATACCAGTAACATACCACATAGAAGATCAGCGAAAAAAAATAATATTGGGGTCATTTTATGAGCAAGAACTTCAGAAATCTAATTATTCTGATGTTTATTTGATAGAAAAAGTTTTAAAAAGAAGAGGACGTAAACTGTTCGTGAAGTGGTTAGGTCTGAATGATGAAGAAAACAGTTGGATTGATAAAGCTGCCAGGCCCGCCGCTAGCTGTTTGTTCGCCCGCGTGCAAAACTGATTATGCCGCCCTACGACTACATATTATTGGGTTTTGCAAAGAAAGAAAAAATCGTTAAGATTATAAAATATGTATTTTAATTAGGTACAATACCTATATATGTTTTGTACTGAAGTGTAAAATGCCTACATGGCTTAGTTTTACACTTCAGTACAAAACACATCATTACAAAAAGTTAACTCTTCTTGCCTTTATATTTGCGAAATCTATCAACTTTTTTGTATCCAAGCTGTCATAAATTTCATGTTCAATTGAAACAATGGACATATATAAGGGGACCATCAGTGCCGTGCGCAATTTGTTTGAGTTTTTGGGACACAAAAATACCACGACACATGAAATCAGCGTATAGCGGAAAAGCCGCGAGCGCAGCGAGCGCGAAATTTTTTGACTTATGAGACACAAAAGTACTCAAAGCAAATAAGAAAGTACTGTAAAGAGGAAAAGCCGCGAGCGCAGCGAGCGCGATTTTCCTGAGGTCACAAAAGTACCTGGACCGCTGATAAAAAACCACCTCAAAGATTTTTTTTCATTGTTGGTTTCAGGACCCTCAAATTAAACTCAGTATTAAGCACAAATAAAAAGAAACCGTGACTGAAGCGAGCACCAGTGATTTTTGTCACTTCGGTTCCTCAACCTTTTGTTAGATTTTTCTAACTTTAAGGAATCAGTCAATTTATTGTGACTGGCGCGAGCGGGCGTGCGACAAGGATGCGGGTGGAAAAGAGAGGGTCAACAGTCGGACTATGTCACCTCTCTCAGTCCCGTGGCGATGCATGTCTCGGGCCTGCACTGCGACTGGTAGTGAACCTAGGCTTTGCAGATTACAAAAGTACACGGGGAAAATTGCGAAAATGATAAATTTGAAGTTACATAAAATATTAAAATATTATTTTTGCTTACATAACATAAAATATTTTTCTAATAATTATAAACTTACTACCTACCCTTTTTACATGAACGCGTAGAGATAAGTATTAAATATGAAATTCATATCAATATTAAAATATTATTTTTGCTTACATAACATAAAATATTTTTTTAATAATTATAAACTTACTACCTACCCTGTCTCACATTAACGCGTAGAGATAAGTATTAAAGTTGAAATTCATATCAAACTCTTCTTAAATCTAATTGCCTCTAAACTGTGAAAAATTCTAAATCAACGCAAAAATTCAAAACGCTGAGGTAGGTACCTACCTAAGTTCAAATTGTATTTCATAATGTGCAATCATTGCGCAAACATTTTTCAGATGTCATAGTAGATCCTATTATTCATTCCTCACATGCATTGTTTGTTGAAACCTGGGGATGTCGTAGAGACACTTTTGAACTTGATGGTTTAAATGAGGTGTGTAAATTAGATGGTCCAGCCATGTCTAATGCAAATCCAGGTTGGGGATCTATCGCGTATGTACGTCGCAATCTTAAGGATGCCGTTAGAGACGGATCTTGTGAAAGATATTATTTAAATAACCTAGACGCTGCAAACGGCCATTGTGGATGCTTGCATTTTGAAATCTTTAATGTCAGAGTGATAACTGTATATAGGTTACTATAATGTCAAATTAATGTTGCAATAGAGTGCATAAATACAGTAATATACGGCAGCAACTTCAATAGGTATAATTCATGTTCCCGTCTGATTGTTGTGGGAGACATCAATATCGATTTTAGAATGAATCCCCAGAATTTATTTTTCACATATTTTTCATCCATAAACTTGTTTCCGTTAATAAACACTAGCACTACACGAAGTAATATAATTAAAGATAACGTTTTTTCGAACTTTAATGTTCAATGTGATACAATTCACACCTTTTTCAGTCACCATTTACAGATTTGGTTCAAATTTAAGACATAATTAGTTATTTTCAATCAGATTTCTGAATGATGACTATAAAATGTTGTAAATAAATAACTTTAAAAGAACTTTTAAAGTTACCCTACTATTTTAGTTATATTATAAAATAAAAAATATTAACTATTTTGACTGTCACGAAATTACCATAACTATGATTGTTCTAAACTGAACGGTTTTCGCGAGAGTCACTTTTTATTTATACGGGATTTGTACGGAACCCTCGGTGTGCGAGCCCGACTCGCACTTGGCCGGTTTTTTTTAATAATGATAAACTTACTACCTACCCTTTTTCACATGGACGCGTAGAGATATTAAAGTTGAAATTCATATCAAACACTTCTTAAATCTAATTGCCTCTAAACTGTGAAAAATTCTAAATCATTCAAAGGTCATTGGGCACCTTAGTATGGAAACCATACCCACGGCGGACACGAACGAAATATAGCATAGTATAATGATATAAGGCTCTGATTTACTATGGCGTTAGTCGCATCAACGTGAGCCATGGGAATCTAGAGATAATCAAGTTTAAATATCAAATATTTTCCCCACTTCAATGGTGAATTTAAACAACCAAATGGGATGGATTCGAGTAATTATTTCTTTATAGTAAAAGAGTATACTCGCCGTTTACGCCCATTGTCATCAGGTCAGAATCTGATGATGGAAACTTTGAGAAATCGAGGGCAACTTTCTGAAATTGTAGGCACGCATAGGGTTAAAACTTGATTCTCAGATTTATGTCTGATTACACTGTCAAACAGTGATGGTTTAGAGCTGACCTGCTGGTGGAGACGAGATAAAGTCGAGGGAACTCCTCAACGGTATGTTTTAGCTACGTCGTGTTTGGGCTTATAGATACTATTCGTATTGACAAGTAATTTTCATTGGAAAGTTAAAAATTAAGACCTCCCAAACCTCAATTCTCTCTAAACCTCAATACGACTGCTAATGCGGGTATAACTGTGGTGTTATTTTTATGTATACTAGGTGTGGATGGACCCAAACACTGAACAAAATAAAATAAAAAATTTACAAAAAAAAAAAACCGACTTCATGAAACAGTGAAAGGGACAAAATACAACTTTTGGCAAGGCTCTAAGAACGTAAAGCCAGCGTCCCCGAATCCCTCTTTGTAGCAGTCGTTGTTACAAGTCAATGTAAGTGGCCGTCAGGTGGATTTGGCGAGAGGAAAAAAACCTGAAATTGGGGCTTGTGAGATGATTAAACCACTCAATAAGAAAAGATCTCATTCCCGCAATGGCTGATAACCCAAGTTAGAAGGGAATTCGCATCACCGCCTATAAAATAAGCTCTAACACAAGGTAATTGATAATTTGATATAAATAGTAAAAGAGTTTCCTGAACTATATCTTATTTTTAAAAATAGATCCCGCAATGGCAATCAAACCTATCCATGTGGAAAGTCCTCGTCAATACGAATAAAATAAGCCCAAACACGTGGTTGTTGCAGCATACTGTTCAGGAGTTCCCTCGATCCTCTTTGGTCTCCATAATCAAATCAGCTCCAAAACTTCAGTCTCGCAATTCCCTCAAAAATACACCTGCATATCTGGTTTTGACTTGATGCGTGCCTACAATATTCGAGAGTTGACCTCGATTTCTCGAGGTTTCCAGATCCTCATGAGGTCCTGGTCATCCGAATTGAGATCTTCCTTCTTTTTGAAAAGTATATTAACAATAAAAACTGTCATTGTGACCTGTACAATCCAAAAAACTGCTTGTTTTTTTATGTTTTCAAACGATCCTGTACATTCCTCTCCATGGAATTTTAATAAAATATTTATATTAAATGAAACGTCATACTATTCCCCATAATTTAAAACTACTTTCATTCGTGTCCGCCACTTTTTGCAAAGCGGGTCAGATATGCCCAATGACCAAGACATAATTAGTTATTTTCAATCAGATTTCTGAATGATGACTATAAAATGTTGTAAATAAATAGCTTTAATAAAAGAACTTTACAAGGTACTGGCCTAATATTTTAGTTATATTATAAAATAAAAAAAATATTAACTATTTTGACTGTCACGAAATTACCATAACTATGATTGTTTTAAACTGAATGGTTTGCGCGAGAGTCACTTTTTATCTATACCTACAGGATTTGTACGGAACCCTCGGTGCGCGAGCTCGACTCGCACTTGGCCGGTTTTTTTTAATGTTACGTTATAAGTCGCTTGATTTGCCGCCCCCTAGGACGTGCCGCCCGCGTGCGGTGCACGCCTTGCACGCCTGCTTGCGGCGGGCCTGAAAGCTGCAATAATGAGTTAAAATATATAAATAATACAGATGTAATATTTGTATCAGTACACTTAGAGTAATGCAAGGTGGTGGACTAGTAAATAACATAATTAATAATCTACCGTTCGAAGTTCATTTGCCCGGATACAATTATTGCGGACCAGGAACTAAACTTCAAAAACGATTGTTGCGAGGTGATCGAGGCGTGAATAAGCTAGACGAAGCTTGTATGCACCACGACATTGCTTACGCAAATCATACAGATCTATCCCATCGTCACAAAGCTGACTTACAATTACTCAACATGGCTAAACAAAGACTTAAATCAAAAGATGCGGGAAAAGGTGAAAAGTTAAGCTCATGGCTAGTGAGCAAGGTTATGAAAGCAAAACTGAAGTCTGGTTCCGGTGTAAAAACATTTAGAAGCTTGGTTTCAAAAATTAGATCAAAAATTAAAAAAATGAAACCCAAGAATAGTAAAACTTTGATTAAAGTTGCTTATTTAGCAGCAAAAAAAATGTTTCCAGGAATTAATCGAATTCGAGTACCGCGAGTAATACCTTTGCCAAAGACTGGAGGGGTTTTGCCTCTAATCCATATTTTCGCTGGTTTATCAGCTTTAGGAACTTTAGCTGGTGGTGCCGCTGGTATTGCAAAAACTGTGAATGATTACAAAGCAGCTCAGCAAAATTTACGAGAAACAGAACGACACAATAAATGCAACTTTTCTAAGTTTGTATGTACTTTCTAAGTATATCTTAGACACCATTGACTGTGTTTCGGATGGCACGTTAAACTGTAGGTCCCGGCTGTCATTGAACATCCTTGACAGTCGTTACGGGTAGTCAGAAGCCAGTAAGTCTGACACCAGTCTAACCAAGGGGTATCGGGTTGCCCGGGGAACTGGGTTGAGGAGGTCAGATAGGCAGTCGCTTCTTGTAAAGCACTGGTACTCAGCTGAATCCGGTTAGACTGGAAGCCGACCCCAACAGGATTGGGAAAAAGGCTCGGAGGATGATGGATGAGAACGACACAATAAGGTTATGGAAGGTTTAGTGGTGGGCAAGGGTTTATACATTAAGCCGTACAAAAATGGCAAAGGTTTGTTTATAAAACCATCAAAAAACTAAAAAGTATGCTACCCAATCGTCCTCTGACTAATGTAGATATTCAAAAGTATGCAAAAGACATCCCATATTTCCGGGGGATCTACATGAAGGATCAGTTACCAAGGAAGCCGAAGAAAATTGAATGCGCTATCGTAAACTTAGACGATTCTAAGAACGAAGGAACTCATTGGGTAGCTTATGCTAAATTATACAAGCATTGTGAATATTTTGATAGCTATGGAGATTTAAAACCTCCAAGAGAATTAATGCGATATTTTAAGGATTGTAATGTTTATTATAACCACACAAGATATCAAAGATTCAATGCAGTAAATTGTGGTCACTTATGTTTAGAGTATTTGATGACTTTTTGGAATAAAAAAATATAAAATGTATGTTTTTCTTTAATTTTAATCATTTCCACAATGTCACTCACTTTGTCAATAACTGGAAATTCGGCAAATTTATCTACATACTATCCAAATACGTTGTAACTAGATGGAGCTTATGAGTGCGCCTTATTGCATTTTTCAACATTTAATTCTATTCCCAACATTGACAAAACGAATAATAAGTTCTATTACGGTTCCAACGAAGTTATTGAAATACCGGAAGGTACATATGAATTGCAAGATATCAGTGATTATTTAAAATCTGAAATTAAGGATGCAACAATAAAACTACTGTGCAATAATAATACGTTAAAAACTACTATTTTCTGTACAAAAGACATTGATTTTAGCAAAGAAGGCTCTTTCAGAAGACTGTTAGGATTTAATAAGCAGATTTTAAAAGGTAATAAATGGCATGTATCACAGTTTCCAGTCAACATTTTACCTACGACTGTGATCAGGGTTGAATGTGATATTGTAAGCGGCTCGTTTATAAACGGTGAACCAAGTCACATTATTCACGAATTTGCACTCAACGTGCCACCTGGATATAGGATCATAGAAATACCGAAGAACGCAATATACTTTCCGATAAATCAAAATAATATAAGCTGTATTCATATTAGGCTATTAGACATAAGGAATCGCTTAATAAATTTACGTGGTGAAGAAGTGCAGCTGTATTTGCATCTTAAACGAAAAAATGATTGACTACAATAAATATGTACCTCAACAAGTTAAAAATATCAGTTCTACTCGAGCTACCCACCATACAAGACCACGCTCTAAGACGAAAATAAAATTAACTAAAGATAATAAGGCATTCCTTAAAGCAATCGGATTACTAAAATGAATATATTAGACGTTTTATCCACTCCGACTTACGACACTACAATAGAAGGAATTGAATTTCATTCTTACAAACCATACGTAACAAGTTTTAATAGAAATTATGAAATACGCATACCTATCAATCAACAGGACCTGTACATATTACCATCAGCTAGCACTTTATATTTGGAAGGAACAGTTATAGTTAGCAAGAAGGATACGAAAGACAAAGCTACTAGTGTTCATTTCACCAACAATGCTCTACTTTACTTATTTCAAGATATTAGGTATGAGCTAAATGGAGTAGAGATAGATAAAATAAAAAATGCTGGTATAACTACAACCATAAAAACGTTAATATCAATGAATGAGAGCGGATCAAAGATGTCTAACGCCTGGGGTTGGAATATCGATGGCATGAAAAATAATCATGGAGGAAGTTTTTCTGCTTCTATCCCACTTCGCAATATCCTCGGTTTCGCTGAAGATTTAAAAAAAGTCATCATAAATAGTAGACACGAACTGGTACTGTTACGAAGTAACACTAATTTGAACGCTGTAAAACTTAGCACCGGCGAAGTAGTGGATGACGTTCACATCAACAAAATCATATGGCGCGTACCACATGTTAAAGTATCAGATAAAGAAAAAAATTCTTTGCTAAAACTGTTAGAAAAAGATCGACCGCTTCAGATGATTTACAGAAATTGGGATCTCTACGAATATCCAGCTTTACCTAAAACTACAAAGCATACATGGTCTATCAAAACTGCATCTCAAATTGAAAAACCAAGATACGTCATTATAGGCTTACAGACAAATAGGAAAAATAGTGCAAGTTCTGACATGTCTCAATTCGATCACTGCAATGTTCGTGACGTAAAAGTGTACCTAAATTCAACTTATTTTCCATATGAAAGTCTTAATGTGAACTTCGCTAATAACAGAATTGCATTATTATATGAGCAATACGCCAGATTTCAACAGTCGTATTACGGACGCCGTCCAGAACCCTTGTTAAGTGAGAAACAGTTTAAAGATTTAGCACCGCTGTTTGTAGTCGATTGCTCTAGACAAGCAGATAATCTAAAGGCGGGTCCTGTCGTAGATGTAAGAGTAGAAATTGAGAGTGATTCGGAACTACCAGATCAAACTGCAGCTTATTGTCTCATTCTGAATGACTGCATTGTTGAATACAAGCCATTAAGTAACATCGTAAAGAAGATATCATGAACGCAGATACCATCATAGTTGACCTCCAAGGATTTAAAGATAATCAAAATAATTTTATCGTGAAGGAAGTGGCCATTATAAGTCAGGAACTTACCCAAACATTCTTAGTAAAACCACCATACCCTTTTCATTATTTGTCTAAAGAAGAAAAGAAGCAAGTGAGATGGTTAGAAAGAAATCGAGGAATTTACTGGAGTGAGGGTTACATCGATTATAAAGAATCTCAACGCGTCGTAGTCTAGTCGTAGTATATCTCGAGAATAAGAAAATAATGACCAAGGGTTTGGAAAAAATACAGTGGATTAAAGAATTATGCACGAACTGTAAAGTGATTGATCTTGGTGAAAAGGGATGTCCTAATCTTTCAACATTAAAAAGAATGTTTTTAAAAAATAAAATAGACTTTAACTGTGTGCATCATAGAATTAACTGTGCATTAAATAATGCTGTGTGTATAAGAAAATGGTATTTTGATAATAACATGTCTGTGTTTAATTTATTCAGCAAAAAGTTTGGAAATGATGAAGTGGATTGTTAATAATGTGTGATAAAATACCATAATACATACTTATATTATGAAAAACATTAGTTTCATGTTCATTCCTGTCTATTGCACTTACACGTATCTGGTGCTAAATATGACACCACACAGGTGCGCTCGTATAAAGAATACAGGTTTAAACTTGTTAAAATATGACATTGATTCAAAGCATACGAGTCTTTATTGAGTACTATTACATTAAACTATTTCACTTCCTTCGTCACTGCACTGTCCGTTGTCGAAGTGGTAACATCTCATCAAAAAATAAAACATTGTAAGTATTGACCCTATATCTTTCTATCCGTATATCTTTATTACTCATTTTGATTTAAAACTTACTTATTGTTTTATTTGTTTCAGATCATCGATAATGTGTGATTCTCCTGACATTCGTTTCTCACAATACGCTCAAGGTTTTCCTACTCCAAGTTTGAGCTGGCATACACCAGAGCCACAACCTCGTGCAAGTAAGAAGCCTAAAGTGAGACGTCAAAAGCGAAAGCAGACTCCAGTGTACCAATTGTTCGTCATCAACAATGAGAAGAAAAAAGGTGTACGGCTCATTCAAGTACAAGTGTTGGACATTAATGAACAACAACCTGCAACCCCTGACGGAGAAGTGGTAGTGATGAGTGCGCAATACGTTGTGACTGAGCCTGTGGACTATATAATGGACGAGACACAGGCATTAATAAATAAAATATCCAAAAAACTTTGTGAAGATTATAGTTATCATTAGGTTTAATCGTTTGTATGTATGTAAATATCTTGTATGTTAATAATATAGGTAGATTTTAGTTATTAATTTTAGGATATTTCTATTATTTTGTCTACACACATCACAAGTTTCATTGTAATCTTTATATTAAAAATGTAACGTATAAATCACATTTTAATCTAAGTTTATAAAAATAATTGTACCTAGCCATAATTAGCTGTGTAGTAGTATTGTAGTTGATTCTGGTAATATTATATTATTATTTGCGCAGTTATAAAGTTAATTTTATAGTAATGTTGTAAAAATATATAATGTTTAAACTTTATCTAGAATAGTTTGTAGTTTATCAATGTACATATAATATTATAAGTTACTGTTATATATTTAAATAGCTTCTGCCAGCGACTTCGTCCGCGTTAGATTCGGACTTTGTGCAAAAAGAGAGGAAGAAATACCTGATAAACACCAGTCTATCCAATATCTAAATCTATGCTTATCTACTACTACTTTAGCTAAATAGAAATAAAATATAAAATATTAATACTTTGTAATTTGAACGAATTTTTAAACCATACCAAAATAACTAATATTTACCTATTTTATAATATAACAACAAAAGATAAGTAAAAATAAATTATTTAAAGTCGTCAATAAAATTATTGTGGGTCAATAAGGTTGAACACTCCGAACGTCTATTCGCATCTATCGCATCAACAGCCACATATTGTATGAAGCTCGCGCAGCCACCGCGTCGCAAGTCGCGTCGAGCGCAGCGACCGTTGCACAAAAATGATCCTTATAGCATGATTCAGTTTCACTCGCGATGGCTACCGTATTTTATGTATAAATTTGGTATTTCTTGACCGATTTATATTATTCGTTCTTTATTGAATACGTAATAATGTCAACTTTTTTTAGTTAGTGTGAGTGAGAGTATTATACGTAATAGTAGACAAATATAATGAGAAAGCTCCGAACTGCTAAGCTACCGAGAGTTAAACGTGTCATTGTGAGCCAACCATAAAAGATGGACATATACTGTCAAGGTATATTTTTTACATAATTTTAAGGAGAACATTTCCGACCTACATGGTTTCTGTGTAGCTTTAACTATTAAGGCTGCACACGCGACGGAAGCAAAAAAAATGGAGTAACTTTTCCCGTTTTCCCTACATTTACCTTCACTGCTCTGCTCCTATTGATCGTAGCGTGATGAAAAGTATCCTATAACCTGCCCAGGAGTATGAAGAATCATTGTACCAAGTTTCGTTGAAATCCGTCAAGTAGTTTTTGTTTCCATAACGAACATACAGACAGACAGACAGACAGGCAGACAGACAGACAGACAGACAGACAGACAAAAATTTTACTGATTGCATTTTTGGCATCAGTATCGATCACTAATCACCCCCCAATAGTTATTTTGGAAAAATATTCAATGTACAGAATTGACCTCTCTACAGATTTATTATAAGTATTGATAAACAGGATACATTTTAAATTTATATTATGTTTCATTTTCTATTATAATTAATCATTGGTATTTAAATTAGCTATAGGAAAATTGTATTTACAGTTTTTTAATTCATAAATATACGCTAATATGGTCATAAAATATATTAAATAAAAACAATGATTAAAAACCATAATTTGAAACAAAACTCTATTTTACTGTAGCTAATTTAAAGTTAGTAAAGCAGGTTAGCTTGCATATTCATAAAAAATACAATAAAAAAATAAAAAATACGAAAAATAAATGGTAAAAAGGATGTAAGAAAGACACAGAATGAAAGTACGAGAGGAATGTATTACGAGAACTGGTATGGATGAGGAATAGATATAAAAAATAGACGCCAGTTACGTTGGCGGAACTAGTCCATAAAAAAATAATAAAAAAAATAAATAAATAAATAAACAATGTAATGTTTTAACAAGTTTAAACCTGTATACTTTTTTACGAGTGCACCTGTGTGGTGTCATATTTAACACCAGATACGTTTAATCGCAATAGACAGGAATGAACATGAAACTAATGTTTCATAATATATGCATGCGTCTATGGTATTTTATCAAGTCTGATCTTGTATGCTTTGAGCACTTTTTTTGTAAATATTTGACATCAGGAATGGAAATAAAATATATTATTGTATATTTTTACATAACATTTATTTATTAATTTCTTACACAATTATCTTAATCAAAAACTTATGTTTAATACTTATTTACTTAATACTAACTTATTCATCTAGTTTTACACATCCTATTAACTTATTTGAGACATTCAATTATATAAATGTGGTTGCATTTCCCCAGGATAAAGTAGATACTTTATCTGGTAGCAGCATCCGTTTATCATCATTACTTGACAATGCTATTTTATTTACACATTGTGTAAATATTTCATGTTTTATTGATTTAAACAACACATTTTTTTTGCGGATAACATTACAATTATACAATACGTTTTCATAATCAAGAATATTTAATTTTTTTACAACGGATTTCTTTATGCCTTTTGCTTTTTTTATTGTTTTATCTAAAGTTTCAATACAGTAAAGTTTTGAGCGCAGTCCTACAAATTCTTTGACAATTTTACCTCCCATTTCATCCTTAAACAATCCTGGAACTTTTTTATTTATAATTGGCAGTTTAAACTCATTATTACAGTCGTAATTGCTGGTATCAAAATATTTTAGAAAATGCATATTGATATCCTTGTAAAGGTCGTAAGTATTTACATTATAAATAAGACTGTCTGTGTCAGTATAGCACAATTCAATTCGGTTACCATAAAAAGGCTTGATGATGGAATAGTGAAAATCATACATATGGCTTTTAGATAACTCCAAAACAGCAAACCCTATGTATATAGGTTTGTCGAGAATAACACGCGAAGGCTTCATTTGTATTGCTACTAGATCATCAGAAAACACAGAAACGCTATGAAAATATGGACTAGCTATCAATTTCTCAGCACAAGTGGTCTTTTTCGTTTTATTGTTTGAATCGCACCATTTGTTAACTAATTTAACATCTACTCTTTGTTCATTATTTTCCAGAGTCTTACCAAAAATGCTATTATTTAATAATTTGAAAAAATCTTGTTCAAACGTTGATTCTGCTTTTTGTCGTAGTTGAGTGTTAAGATCGATGTACTGTTTTAAAAAACAGCTTTGTTTAAAAACAATTGCTCGGTGAACCCTTTTCAACACCAATCCATGCTGCAAGCATTTTTTTAAATGTACGTAATGAATAACGTAGTGGTATTTGTCATACAAATTCGGTATTAATTTTTTATTCTTACTACCCGGTGGAACAAATTTTTCTGGACAAAATGGAAAGTCATTATGTTCAATGTGTAATGTTTTAGGATATAATAAATCAACTTCTAGAATATAACCGTTTTCCGCAGTATCACTCATATCTAATAAGTTCGATTGTAAATCATCGATTTCCTGTTTACTCATGAATCTAAAATTAGAATAAGGTAAATATTGACACATGCTATAACCGTATAAATTGTTACAATCTAAATAAATAATAAATGAATTCGGAACGGACGGGTCGTAAGAATCCAAGTATTTATGATTGGCTTTGACATGTCTTTTGGAACACATACAAATACCTCCTCGAATACCTTTTTGTATCATTCTAAAAATTTGAACATCGCTTATCAATTCTAATTTAATTCTAGTTTTTAAAAGCATTGCATCGAATGATAGACTTGGCGCTGTGAGATAAAACGCGGGATCAAGATTATAATATTGTTTACTAGTTTTTCTAAAACTTTCAAACACGTCTGTAAGCAAAAGAACGTCGGTTTTAAGATATAAATCTGTATACATACCCATATTTTGAATATTAAATACTGACCAAATGGTCTGAGCATGTTCATAGTCTTCGTCGGAAATTAATTCATTAGTCAAAGAGTTGTGAAAATGATTTTTAGATGGTAAACATGTATCTTCGTAATGTTTCCATTGAGACATGTAATCGTATGGGTACACTCCTTTACGGGTAAGTAGATCAAATTTTGTTTTTTCGGGAAAATAAAATTTTAATAGTTTGAAGTCTTGTTTTTTCATTGTGCTTGCTAACTTTTCTAAGCTTGTTCCTAAAAACTTGAAAGAATCTACAAATCGCACCTGTATGCTTTCATTATCGGAAATCGGAATATACTTCGTGAAAGATATATAATTTTCTTTTGTTTTAGGTATGACTTTAATAGATCCCGGAGCCTTACCTAATTCTTTTATAAAAAGGTGATAATCATAACCCGATAAGTTATGAAAAAATACTGGCAGGAATTTAGGCATTTTAAATTGTAGGTTACAGTAACCGTGAGCTGCGCCACGATATTTACCAGTCAAATGACAATGATCGCGAACCTTATCACCAAACAAGTAATGCTCACAAATATGACATGTATCAGCATTTTCAAAATCGAGAGCATTCTCATTCGTGTAAATCATAGGAATATTATTATTTAAAAGTCTATAAACTTTTTTAGCATCTTTATAGATAGACTTCACAAATTTTGAAACACAATCCGAACCACGATACGAGACATAACGATTATAGGTTTCATCTAGAGAGCACGTAATGTGATAAGCGAAAGCGACGGGTACATGTCGTTGGCTTGTAACAGTGCTAGCTTGAGTTGGGTCAGGCGAGCAGGAGTCATACCGTTCTAACATTGTTTCAAAATCTGCGTATATAACAAATGGTACAAATTGTTTCCTACCATAATTTTCAAACTGAATGAAAGAGCCTTTTGGAGGTAGTTCAGTAGCAACTCCTCCACAACTGTGTGAACTAAGATCATCACATGAATCAAAGAACATTAAACAAACATCACAGAAGTACCTATAACTTACCGTGATGCTTTGTTATTTGATTCTTTACAAGACGCGGTAAATTAGTAATGAGACAGTAATGTGATAATTCGTCTTTTTCTAAGTAAAGTAAATGAATCACTTTTCCCTTTAAAGATTTTGGTTTATAAAGTGGCACAATCACGGTATTATTTTTTAAGCCATATATATATATACAAATTTCTGGGTTATTTAATTCGAATCGAGCAATATCTGTGAAACTCAATGGAAATTGAATATCTTTTATATTTAACACGTTTTGAAAATCGGGATAAGACGATACTCTTTCAGGGTGAGTTTTAGCTGGGTATAAAGCAGCGACTACTGACCACAGAAAGCAATAATCATCTTTATTGCCAATATTAATACATGCTTTTTTTGATTTAATAGCTGCTGGCAACTCGATAAAGACTGAGCCGCGCAAAGGTTGATATTTGTTAATATTAACTTCCAAATGCGAACTGTTTAAAAATGTCCACCCACTGTCACGATCTTGAAATTCTTCTATTTTTTTTTCATGTATTTCTAACTTGGTTCATTAATTAATCATATTCATAATTTTGATGTACTACATAATTCTTTGTACCAAATGATTTCATTCCAGGACTATCATTTTTGACCATCAAAAACAAAGCATAATACTCGAAATTAATTTTTAGACTGATATGATCTTTTAGGGATTTATTTATTAACGTCTTGATTTTTTCTTGATTGTTATTCAAAAACGAATCTAAAGAATAACTTTCATTTGTGTCAATAATTCTATAAGAAGCTATACGATTTAGAAATGCTGAATTAATTAATTCAACACCTTCGCAAACGTATGAAATATTTTTATTTTTATGATCAGTACTGCGTAGGTGACCTGTCCAGTGACTGCGCTCAACAGATGTCTTACAAACAGTGCAGAAAGGCATTCTAGTTTAATTAATTACCTGCTAAGTTTAAAGATGAAAATTTGTTTTGAATATTTTAAAGATAAATGTTATTTTGAATATCCCAATATTAATTTAGTATCTATACATATTGAAAATGTATTTTATCTAAAATTTTATTTAAAATGTATCTTGTCACTGTAATACACAGGCTCCGAGTTATTAAATAACTCGTGAGCCTTGTGCATAAATTTCTGCAGTGCGTCCCACTGCGGGGTACCTCGGTCTAGTTGCAATTTTAAGGCAACTTCTGCCTTTTTCCAACGGTCCTGTGGAGCAGTGGATGTAATGTCTACTTTATTGTAGACTTTTAATTCAATAAAGTAGGCACCACTAATATCCTGACGCCACCACCACTAATATCCGCTGACCGTCGTACCTTCCCATTGGCGACGCGGGACAGCAAGGATGAACTTAACTCCGACTGCGAGGTCGAAGGAAGGCCACTCAAGTCTTCCAAACCGAAGAGGTCCCTGGATTTCTTGTTACTGTAATTAATTAAAAAAATACATATTTTTTTTAAATTACAAAGAAACACTTTTTATTATACCAGCTTATGCAGTATAAGTATGTACTTGGATTTATTTGCGCATCTCATTTCTCTATTCGCATCAACATTATAATATGAAGGGATAATTCAGAAAAGGAGTACTCATAATTACCTTGATTCTTCCACGACGGTGCTAGGTGCTTTACGCTTTGTTATTTTTTTCGTCTTGCTCGGTACCGTCTTAGCTGTAGCTGCCACCGGGCTCTTGATGTAGTCGGAAACTCGGGAAACATCTGAGTCAGACCTAATAAACAACATAAAATTTTATTAACAGAACAAATATCCTAAGTTTTTTTGAGGTAAAATAATGATAGGATGATAACAGTTACATCAGCCGGCAGGCAAAAACCAGGTCCGTAGCTGAGTAAAAATCACATTAGAATTCAACAAACAGATCAGCCGGCAGGCAAAAACCAGGTCCGTAGCTGAGTAATAATCACATTAGAATTCAACAAACATATCAGCCGGCAGGCAAAAACCAGGTCCGTAGCTGAGTAACAATCACATTAGAATTCAGTAAAACATATCAGCCGGCAGGCAAAAACCAGGTCCGTAGCTGGACATTATAACTACAAAGAAGTACTTACTTACATGATAGAAAGTCGATTTAAAACTGTCTTGTCACTTTGAAGAAACTGGAGCGAATGTAATTAATTGATTGAAATTAATTAGTTTATATACATAAAAAAAAACTTTTTTACAAAAAAATTAAACCGACTTCCAAAAACACTAAAAAGCAAAAAAAAAAAAAAACAAATTTTAGGTGCATCGGCCTAGAAGTCGGTGTCTAATGGATGTTATTAAGTTAATTTTGCCACCGACTTCTAGGCCGATGCACCTAAAATTTGTTTTTTTTTTTTTTTGCTTTTTAGTGTTTTTGGAAGTCGGTTTAATTTTTTTGTAAAAAAGTTTTTTATTTACAGCTTTTCAGTGATACGAATAATTGTCACTATCCGTATAAGTGGAAAGTTCTCATCAATACAAAGAATATAAGCCCAAATACGAGGTATTCTTTATATTCAGTTGTCGAGTTCCCTCGACCTTCTCTGGTCTTCATCATCAGGTCAGCTCCAAACCTTCACTGTTGCAAAGGTCTTGTCAATACAAATAATATAAGCCCAAACACGAGGTAGTTTACATATTCAGTTGTCGAGTTCCCTCGACCCTCTCTGGTCGCCATCATCAGGTCAGCTCCAAACCTTCACTATTGCAAAGGTCTCGTCAATACAAATAATATAAGCCCAAACACGAGGTAGTTTACATATGCAGTTGTCGAGTTCCCTTGACCCTCTCTGGTCTCCATCATCAGGTCAGTTCCAAACCTTCACTGTTGCAAAGGTATCGTCAATACAAATAATATAAGCCCAAACACGAGCTAGTTAAGATGTGCCGTTTAGGAGTTCCCTCGATCCTCTGTCGTCTCCATCATCAGATCTGCCCTAAACCTCCATAGTATTGTAGTCTCATCAGATATACACATAAATATAAAGTTTTTACCCCATGCTTGCCTACAATTTTCAAGAGATGCCCTCGATTTCTCAGGGTTTCCACCATCAGATCCTGACCTGATGACGATGGGACCAAATGACAAGCATACCCTTTCAAATAAAAAAAGAATTTTTGAAATCGGTCCAGGCGTCTTTGAGAAATCGAGTAACAAACATAAAAAAAAAAAAAAAAAAAAAAAAAAAAAAAAAAAAAAAAATACAGCCGAATTGAGAACCTCCTCCTTTTTTTGAAGTCGGTTGAAAATAGCAATTCAGCAAAAATGACTTTGATACAAAATTGAACTTTATATATATATATGCTATTAAGTTGAATGAAATATAATGTCAGTTACGTTAAAATAAAATAAAATATTTCCGCTAAATTGCATTTTTACTGTGAGAAATTAAATGTAAAACGAGCGCTTTATCGACGCGACAAAGAGAAGCCGGTTCCTAATAAGTGCATTTTGATACAATATTGTATATTTTACATAAAGTGTGTTTGTTTATTTGAAATGAGGTCCCATATTATAATAGACCTAATCGTATCTATGTTTGTTCTAATAATCTATGTATAATCTATACTAATATTTTAAAGCTGAAGAGTTTGTTTGCTTGGTTGAACGCGCTAATCTCGGGAACTACTGATCCGATTTAAAAAAATCTTACAGTGTACAGATAGCTCACTTATAATGGAAGGTTAAAAAGCCACATAACATCACGCGATGAACAATAGCAGCAGAGTAATAAATATGGGTGTACAACAGTACCTACACCTCTTGGGCTTAGCTGGCTATGCACTAGATGATAATAATTCAAAAATCTCATGCTAACACAAATATATTAATAAAATCAGTTTTAAGACATCGTAATTTGGGAAAAACATCCTATATATATTTTTATGCTAATTGATGTGAACATAAATGCTTATTTGTGTTAAAAAATAATGCTGCAGCTAAACTCTAAATTGGTGTAATCCAAACAATTACTAATGTTGTATATAAATATGTCATACAAAACTATTTGCTTAAAAAATGATGTCTTAAGTTTATTGATGTTAAGAATTATCTTTTCTAAACAGCAAAACCACGAGCAAAACATTTCAAAAATCATGAAAAATATCTTATTATGAAAAAAATTTTTAAAAGAGATTATTTTTAAGTATTAGCGTAACTACAAATCATTTGCAGTTATTAAAAATGTTTTCGAAACATCGTACTTTTGAACAAAATACAGGAAATCATGGAAAAGTCAATAAAAACTTAAAGTTTTAATTATACACTGCAACATGCACAACGACTGTGGCAACAACACATGTGACAAAACATTAAGCAATTTTGCAGTTTTTTATATTATAGAGTCGCATTTACACTATATTCATCCGGCTGATTATGAAAGAGTACTTTGTTAAAATTATTTCTTGTCCTTTCAAAATTAACGATAGATTGTATTTAGAAGACATAGATTTTTATCAAATAAAGCACATAAAAAAGTTTATAAGCTTTCATATTACACACTTATATTAATTTACTTCTTGCAGTAAAATCCGGTATGAAGTCGTTAAGACGGAAACCGTATGTGTAAAAGGGTCTTAGTTAGTGCACACGATTATGTATTATATCCACAGATCATTCATTAGTTACTTGTGGTCGTAAACGTGTAAGGTTGTGTCGTTGTTTCATAATTAAATTAAAATTTGGATGTCCTCGAACCAATCTGCTATGCGATTCTGTAACAAACACATCATCGATGCTAACAACGACGAGTTCACAGATGTCGCATCGGAGACATCGTTTTTAAAAACAACGTTGCTGAAAATAGTATTCGCTTAGCTCAAAAGCTCGTCGACGATCTGCCGAACAACGATGACGGGTAGGATGTTTACAGTGTTGCCAAATTTCTTTTAAGGCAATTTAAAGTATAATCGAGAAAATCTCGACTAACGTTTTTTGGCGTTATTTTGACATTTTAAATCAATGTAAATGCATAATATGTATGTATAAAACACATTCTATTCGTTATGCAACGAATATTTAATTAATTATATCATTTTCGATATATAAAATAATGATTCAGATCTTTGACATTTGTTATAGTAAAGGTTATGTTGTATAATATATTATACTCTGTGTCATTTCAAAACTTCAAAACCAAAACAAACATTTTGCTCATAACTGGATTATATCTTTATTTATCTAAATACGAGAATTCAAAGCTCCAAATGGCTTTAAGCGGTCAAGTGGACTTTAAAAAAAGTTGTACCCCTAACCAACGGCATTCCGCTTGTCCTGTGTTTTGGTTCCAAAACTATCGAAAGTAAGTACAGAGTACGGAACATTTATATTATAATATACAATACAGTCTTTGTGAACTACGTCTATTAACTAAAATATTTATCTTTTAGTGTCTCGCAACGCACTGCCTTCGTTGAGTCAGCTGGAAGAGCTAGTAAGCTTTTTGGAAAGCAAACCATGTTTGATTATGATGGGCCATGCTCGTACTGCGAATGCGAGCAGTCGTCAGGCATGATCCGAAAACAACAGGCCTAAACAGTGACTTAGTGGGTGTATGAAAATATTGGAGCAATGGTGTAAGGTTAGTAATCAATAATCATTTATGAACCTATATAGTGTGTGTTTACTGTTGCATTGAATCATGGTAAGTATAGTAGGTAAGGTACTCTTTTACATTGTGTTTTGTATGTACTAGGTACCTACTAAATTAGTATTGACAGCAGGCATATACAATGAGTTTACTCTATCCTTCAAATTCAATCAAATCATAAAGGCATTTTAAAATTGCAACTGAAAGTTAAACCACACCAAGCAAATAGTTTGTTCTATTTATTTTATATACTACACCATATAATTTTTGCTTGTGTTGCAGTACTGGAAGGACAAAAAGGAGTAGTTCAGAGGAAGTCCAGTTCAATTGCAGCTGCGAGGCAACATGAAGAATTTGCCAGAACTCGGTGTAATCAAGTTACAAAATACATTCCATTGTGCGAGGAGAATGTTTTAGAATCTGAATTTAGATATAAATCCATGTTCATTATAAAATACAAAATAATAAAAAGACATGTTGAATTAAAATATTGTTTTATTAATTAATGATTACAGAAAAGCTAAGTATTTTTATAAAAAATATTTTATTACCTGCACACTATTAAAAATGTTTATATTACTATTTAACATACACAGGTAAAATACCATAATGTATTTTTGGAAGGTGTCTACATAGTATTGTTTATTAAATACTTCTAGCATGACGTCCACTGACCAAGTCAGAGTCCGGCTTGCTTGTTTAACCGGGTCACAGTTGCTTCTTACCTCGTACTTATCAATAATATCTGAATGGTTGATGGCATCTACTGTATATTGTTGAGTCCTTGAGCAGATGCTTGTGAGACATTGTTCTTGCAGTGTCACATAGCATTATTTGGTACTTAAATGCCACTAACAAAAAATTTTACAGTACCTACAAAAGGTGGATAGACAGTAAGTTTTAGGCACCTATCTACTGTACTGTATGATGATTTATATTATATTGATTAAGAGTAATATATTGGTGCGGTTGCTAATTCCTCCTTAACAATCGTTAATCGCCTTTGTTAGGAAAGGGGAAATCTTCTTTCAACTGTCTAATATGTTCTTCAGTCAACCTTAATATAGTTTCTATCAGTAGTTAGCAAATTCATAATACGTATCACGGAGGCCTGACATCTTATTTATTTAATTATCTTGTTTTATATGTTTAGTTTCTTCCAACAACAAAAATCATACAGGAAAGACGAACTGCCACCTAAAACATTAAAAATAGGCGTAAACGTTTCAGGAATTAAAGTACGATAAACAAAACATCATAAAAACATATTTTCACATTGCAATTTATTAAATAACTTGTTTTACTTACATTTTAATCGCCTTCATCCAAGAAAACATCCACAATTTACAAGCTTTTCGGTTTGACAGATAAAATCGAGGGCGAAGGCGAGGTTGTCGTTGCAGGCGAGGATGTTTCGTGTTGCTGAATACCGTTTTTCATACATTTGGCACCAAATGTTAGTTCTATGTCACGCCGTCAACATCGTTGAGGCGCTACGATCGCGCAATTTTAACTAATGAATGCCGCCGAATTTTCATCTGATGTTACAACGATGATTTCTTGGTTGTAAAGATGTTTTGCCTTAGTGAATCACACCCCTGGTCACAGAAAATAGAATGGTGTGTTTCTTGCTTTTGTGGAGAGACATGAGACAATCTGTCCCAAATTTTAGTTTAATATATACGGTACCCTAAAGTTCAGATGTCCTCGAGCCAATCTGGTCACAGAAAACGGAGTATGTGTAACCTGTAGTGATGCACAATCTCTAACTTTGTGGAGAGACATGAGACAATCTGTCCTGAATTTTAGGCTAGCGATTCATACAGCGAAATACCTTATTTGTTAACGTGTAAGTAAAGTGTGTGTCGTCTGTATGAATGAATTAAATTAAAATTTGGATGTCCTTGAGCCAATCTGGTCACAGAAAATAGAATGTGTGTGTGCCTATGAGTATACGCTATTTCTTATTTTGTGGAGAGACATGAGACAATCTGTCCCAAATTTTAGTTTAATATATACGGTATCCTAAAGTTCAGATGTCCTCGAGCCAATCTGGTCACAGAAAACGGAGTATGTGTAACCTGTAGCGATGCACAATCTCTAACTTTGTGGAGAGACATGAGACAATCTGTCCTGAATTTTAGGCTAGCGGTTCATACAGCGAAATACCTTGTTTGTTAACGTGTAAGTAAAGTGTGTGTGAACTGAAATAGTGGAATGGCGCCCAATCCGTTTGCTGATCGAACAAGGTAATCCATTTATATTATTGGGCATTCTAATCCACCGAGAGTGACGGAGGCGAACGGAGTGAGCCGTAGGAACGGAAGGTGGATTAGAATGCCCAATAATATCCTACTTAATAGGTATTTATTTTTAATTTGATACTCATATGTGCGCGCCATTTTGTTTTTTTGCATTTAGTAATTTCCTCGATGAAGTGGGATGAAATTATTATTTTTTGTTGTTTTGAGGTCGATTTTAAACCTCATTACATTTTTAAACTGAGTTTTTGCATACCTAAGTAAAATTTAATAGGTACTTACATCTTTTTAGTTTGCCATGTGTGACGTGCGTGCCATTTTCTTTTTTTGAGCTTAGAAATTTCCTCGATGAGGTTGGATGAAAAGTTACGTGTTGCACTCGAGTGCAAAGATTTTTCACCTTGTGTTCTTTTGATTCCCTCGCTATCGCTCAGGATTCTAATTATTGAAGCACTCGCTACACTCGTGTTTCAATTGTAGAATCCTTCGCTTGCTCGGTCATCAAAATTGAGCCCGCGATTAAAAAGCAACTTTGCACTCTTGTATAACAAATAACTATTAATAAAATGAAACTTACTACCTTATTTCTCACGAACGAATAAAGGTATCAAATTGAAATTTATACCAAATACCTAGGTCTATTGTTCCTTTAAGCAGTGATCAAATCAAACTTCTAAGTTAACGCGATCAAAAGATAGAGCAGTTTATACCGACACCTTAGACGAATTTCTATGGCATTAGTCGCATCAATGTGAACCATGGGAATCTAGAGAAAATCAGGTTTAAACATCAAATATTTTCCTCATTTCAATGGGGAATTTAAACGACCAAGTTTGACGGATTTGAGAAATCATTTCTTTGTACTGAAAGAGTATACTCGCCGTTTATTTCCATTGTCATCAGGTCAGGATCTGATGATGGAAATCCTGAGAAATCGAGGGCAACTATCAGAAATTGTTTCCTTTTTTTTGGTAATTTAATGCACACAATATACTGTGTGTAAGTTATTGTGCATTTTATTTTGAAGAGGATCTAATTAGATGCACAACGTCTTATTTAATCATTTAAATAGGGATGAAAATAATCCAAGTTATTCCTAACCTAAAAACAAAACATAACTCGGATACGCGCGCTGACGTTCCGTTATACGCGCAAACTCGATAGTTGTTTAAAAGAGAATAATTGGATCGTGTATATCGTTAAAAGATACTAGAAATATAAAATTACCTTTAAATAATAAAACGTAATATTTTCAACTGCATAGATTGTTTGTTTTATTATCATAGTTATTTATTTTTCATTAAAATTCACTTAATAAAATAATGTAATAAAAAAGGAACGGCGCATAGAATTCGGAACGATTGAACGAATGATTTAAATATTTGTTGCTTATAATCTGTGGATATTTTTTGAACCACAGACAAATCGAAGTACCAAACAGTCTTCTCTTAGTGTACGTTTTGTAATAAGGATGTAAAGACTATCGTAAGTACCATAACAAACCAAGACGTCTTCAGTCTGGTTTAAACCACTACTTGCGGCAGTTTTTATAATAAGGTGGTGAAGGTTTAGAGCTTACCTGATGATGGAGACGTGAGAAAGTCGAGAGAACTCCTCAACGGTATGTTTTAGTTACGTCGTGTTTGGGCTTATATTATTTGTATTGACGAGAACTTTTCACAAAAGTTAAAAATAAAGACTTTTTACAAAAAAAAAAAAAACAACTTCTAAAAACAACAAAAAAACTGTTTATATGCATCGGTCTAGATCTCGGTGGTTAAATAAATATAGATGCATCCTCTAGACACCGACTTCTAGACCGATGCACCTAACATCTTCTTCCTTTCTTTCTTGTTTTTGTTTTCTTGTTGCTTTTTTATATGTTTGAAGTTGGATTTGTTTGTAAAATACTTTTCAAATTCATTTTTAGGGTTCCGTACCCAAAGGGTAAAACGGGACCCTATTGTTTTCGCTCCTCTGTCCGTCCGTCCGTCCGTCTGTCACCAGGCTGTATCTCATGAACCGTGATAGTAAGAGAGTTGAAATTTTCACAGATGATGTATTTCTGTTGCCGCTATAACAACAAATACTGAAAACTAGAATAAAATAAATATTTCGGGGGGCTCCCATACAAACGTGATCTTTTGCTCAATTTTGCTCGATATCCATAAATATGTGTAACGGAACGTCATAGACATGATGACATTTGATTTGATTTTGACATTTCATAAAAAATGGGAAGAATGTGAAGTGAGGTTAAATTTAATAACCCCAGTTTTTAAAAGTATAATTTGTAATGTAAAACCTTGAAGTAAAGGCATTAAATGTTGTTTTTTTGTTCTTTCAGGTAAGAGATTTAGTTATTATTAGATATAAGTTTTGTAAAGAGTTTATTGGTTATAAGTTTAGTTAAGCACATGTTGCGTAAATAAAAATTTTTGTTCTTTCAGAAAAACGCAGTTTCTTTTACTTCTACACTGGGGTACAATTCACTATTATAAAACAACATTTACGGCAATGAATTCAGAATGGAGAAATTAAGATTTGATTTTGCTGTAAAGACTGCGTCAGACGGAAAATCAAATGTGATTTGCATAACCTCAATAGGTACAATTGATGGGCGGACTTTTGCAATACCTACCGAATATCAACCGTCAAGTTTACATCCAGTGATTACAAATACTTCAAACTATGCGAAGGTAAGAAAAACCTTAAATAAGAGGCACCAAACAAGGAATGTTTGGATCACTTTAACGGATGAGATATCGAAGACATATTTGGATGAAACACAAAACCTACAATTTAACGATTATTATCTGGAAGAAATTATAGAAGACACAAGTGATAATAAATATTCTTACAGTAGTTCAAGTCACAATTTAGAAAAACTATTGGAGAAATTACTCGAAGATAAACAAAGTAAATCAGAAACACAGAATTTAGCTAAAATTTCAAAGGATTTTATTATTGAGAAATTCACCGGTAGGAATGCAAACGCATATCAATGGATTAAAGATTTTAATAAAGAATGCAAACGTTTTCATATTGAAGAAGACAAAAAGAATATTGAAATTCTAAAAAACTTTTTGGAACATTCCAGTATGGACTGGTACAGTTGCATGTTAATGAAATTTACAGTTGAATCAAAGTGGGATAAATGGGAGAAAAATTTCTGCGATACATTCGCAAACAAAGGATGGTCACCAATCAGGTATGCTCTTGCCTTTAAATATCAATCAGGTTCGCTGCTTGAGTATGCACTGAAGAAGGAAAAAATATTATTGGAAGTGAGAAAGTCGATTGATACAGGAACACTTATAGACCTTATAGCATCAGGCCTGCCTAATTATTTGACCGATAAGATTGACCGAGAAACTTTACAAGAAACCGAAGACCTCTACAATGAGTTAGGGAAATTGGAACTGTTTCTGCTTCGATATGTGCTCAGTAGTTGGAGTGGAGAAATGATGCACGACGACTCGTTGTAAGTTAATAGTTTAATCGTAGTAAGTACTATATAACTTATTTACAAAATACAAAGGTTGATAAAACAAAATGTGGAATGGCTCTGTCGTTCGTCGGTGGTCTGTAGTGTCTGTGGTCTGTGTCTGTGCGCGCGTGCGTTCCCGTCGAGCGCACGGCGAAATGGACGAGGCGAGCGTCGGAGCGCGGCGCGCTGGCGTTGGTCGCCCCTCTCCGCCGCGCGCATGCGCTCCCGCTCGGTGCTGATGTTATGTTGGCCCCCCCGGGCCCGCTGTGACGTCGAAGCCGGAACATGCTCCCGGGGGTTGACGAGTCAACTGGTAGAGTCGACAGGAAGAGGGCACAGGTTGTTGTAGGCCCTCTGTATGATGCCCTTCTTCGTGTAGATGTCGGCCACCCTGCTGATGTTGTCCGGCCCCGGGTGTAGCTTGACCACTCGACCCAGCAGCCAGAGAAGCGGTGGTTGCGTCCTGTCCTTGACAAGGACGAGCGCTCCCATCTTGAGGTCGTTGCCGGACCCAGCACCGGTCCGCCACTTGGATTTCTGTTGAAGTAGGATAATGTATTCTTCTGAGAATCTCTGCCAAAAATGTTGTTTCAGTTTTTCAACTCTCTCATAGCGCTGCAGCCTGCCCATGTTGACGTCAGTCAGTGGTGGATGTGGAACTGTCATGAGTGTTCGTCCAATAAGGAAGTGGGACGGTGTGAGGCAGGACAGATCTGTGGGGTCTGTTGACAAAGGATGAAGGGGTCGGGAGTTTAGAACAGCCTCTATTTGTGCTAGGCAGGTTGACATTTCCTCATATGTGAGGTGCGTTAACCCTAAGATGCGTTTTAAGTGATGTTTAACCGATTTTACAGCCGATTCCCACAGCCCACCAAAGTGTGGCGTATAGGGTGGTATGAATTTGAAGTCTATGCCCTGATTAGACATGTGTGTTTGGATGTCACCTAAATATGTTTGAAAGAATGAATGAAGATCGTTGCTTGCTCCAATAAAGGTAGTGGCATTGTCTGATGAAATGGTCTGTGGCCTGCCACGGCGACTCATGAAACGATGAAGAGCAGCAAGGAATGCCTCCTTGGTAAGGTCCGTGACGAGATCAAGATGCACTGCCTTTACTGCAAAACACACAAAGACACACACATAAGATTTCATGAGCTTGCTACCTCTGCCTTTCCGATCTGCAATCAACACTGGCCCGGCATAGTCAATTCCTGTGTGTAGGAAAGGAAACTCCAAGTGGGTTCTGTCAAGCGGTAAGTTACCCATCATGGGCTGGATAGGCTTGTTTTTGAAACGTAAACATCGTACGCAGCTGTGGACAGTACGCCTTGCAAGGTTCCTCCCTCCTAGTGGCCAGTATTTTTGTCTGATGTGTGATAGTAATAGTTGTGGGCCTGCATGTAATAAATCTAAATGTTGTTTATGAAAGATGATACGTGTAATGTGATGTTTACAATTTAATAAAATGGGATGTTTTACATTGTAGCAATAATTTGAATTATTAAGGCGCCCCCCAACACGCAGTATATTGTTTTGATCTATGAAGACTGATAGTGAATTGAATGCATGTTTTTTGTGTAAGGGTTGGCCTGATTTAATCCTAACTAATATTATAAATGTGAAAGTAACTCTGTCTGTCTGTCTTTCTGTCTGTCTGTCTGTCTGTCTGTCTGTCTTTTCTTCACGCCTAAACTACTGAACCGATTTGTGTGAAATTTGGTACAGACATAGTATGGAACTTGAAAAAGGATATAGGATAGTTTTTATTACAAAAAATATAAAAATAATAAAATTTAATCCGGACATATAGCGCCATCTATTGGTCAAACCAAAAATCTGCCGGAAGTCACTATTCCACGCGAACGAAGTCGCGGGCAAAAGCTAGTAATGTTATATTCAGCAGGAAACATTTCACATTGTGCGATTTGTAATACAATGTTTTCTGCAGTGTGAATTTCTGGTAGAGATATAATACCTGTGTTTTTGTGTTGTGGATTTTTACTGTTCTGTATGAATCTGTTAATGTATGCGACTATTCTGAGTAATTTACTGTACGAACTTGTTTTGTGAATGAGTTTTGATATGTTTTTGTCATTAGTGTTTTCTGTAGTGACTGTATGCACTGATATTTCTGGAAGTGGTGTCTGTATGTTTGTTTCTGGTGTTTTTGGAAAGTTAATGTCTGTCTGGTGCAGGAATGTCGGTCCGTGCCACCACAGCGCTGACTCAGTGATGTGGTCAGCCCTCACCCCGCGAGAAACCAGGTCCGCCGGGTTGTCTTTTGACGGCACGTAACTCCATCTGTCATTCAAGGTAGAGTCTTGAATTTCACCTATTCTATGACGTACAAATGTTTTTAAGCGGCTTGGTGTAGTGTTAAGCCAGCCTAGGACGATCATTGAATCGGTCCAGTAATAACACTCATTAAATTCTATTGTGAGTGATTGTAAAATTTTAGTGCAAAGTCTTGTGCCTAATAACGCTCCGCATAACTCTAGCCTAGGAATTGTCACGGGTTTTAAAGGCGCTACTTTATTTTTAGAAGCTAGTAACCTGACACATACTTTGCCTTGTCTGTTGACAGTTCTGATGTAAACACATGCTCCATAGGCACGTTCTGAAGCATCTGTAAATACATGTATTTGGGTTATGACAGCCGTGTCACTGCAAACCCAACGTGGTATGCGAATATGATTTAAAGCTGAAAGCGACTTGATAAAGGATAGAAATTTTTCTTTTATGTCATGTGATACTTCACTGTCCCAACTGCATTTATCTAACCATAATCTCTGCATAAGTATTTTAGCCTCGACTGTACATGGCCCAATTAGTCCTAATGGGTCAAAGACTTGGCTAATTAATGATAAAATTACTCGTTTAGTAACTTTCTTTCTGTTAGAATCAATGTTTATAGAAAAAAGTAAGTTATCAGCTGTAGAGTCCCAGTGCAAACCTAAAGTTTTATTAGGTAATGACTCATTTAAGTCTAATGTTTTTCTTTCTGATTTTGAGTCAGTGTTGTTAGATATATGCTGTAAAATTTGTGAATTGTTAGATTGCCATTTTCTTAAGTTAAGGTTGGCAGTTTGTAAGGTTTTGGTAACATCTTTAGCTAGTTCTATGACTGATGGAATTGTGTTTCCCCCACCTAAAAAATCGTCTACGTAGAAGTCTCTAAGTATAGCCTGTTTAGCATCAGCATTGGAACAGTGTTCTGCAAGGGACACTAAGCATTTAGTGGCAAGGTAGGGTGCTGATGCCGTACCGTATGTTACAGTGTTGAGAGTGTATGATTTAATGGGTTCACTTGGGTGAAATCTAAATAAGATTTGTTGTAGTGAACGCTGTGAGGGTTCTTCTAGTATAGATCTGAAAAATTTTTCTATATCTCCTGTGATAACGTATTTGTGTTGTCTGAATCTGAGTAGTATGGACAGTAAGTCTTCTTGAACCCCTGGTCCGACCATCTGTATGTTATTGAAAGATTTTCCTGTAGATGTGACAGCTGATGCGTCGAACACGACCCGCAGTTTAGTGGTAGTGCTTGACTCACGAACAACCCCGTGGTGAGGTAAGTAGTAATTAAATTTCTGTTTTGTATTCTGTGTATTTTCGGTCATGTGACCTAGTGCCTGATATTCTGCCATGAAACGTAAGTACTCCTCCTTTAGAAGTGGGTCACGTTGTAGTCTGCGCTCCAAGGAGAGGAAGCGTTGCTTGGCCATCGCATATGAGTCGCCGAGAACTTCAGGTGAGGCTTTCAATGGTATTGTTACTATGTACTTACCTTCATCATCGCGTCGCGTATTCTCAGCAAAACTCTGCTCACAAGCTCGTTCCTCCTTGGATAACTGATGCACTGAAGATACTGATTCTAATTCCCAGAATCGAGTAAGTTGTGTGTCATCATTCTGTGTTAAATTGCAATGCATTTGTTCTGTGCTGTTCTTTTTCTGTGTGTTTTTTCTGTGTATATTCTGTGTTGAATAACAATTAATTTGTTCTGTAATGTTCTTTTTCTGTGTGTTTTTTCTGTGTATATTCTGTGTTGAATAACAATTAATTTGTTCTGTAATGTTCTGTTTCTGTATGTTTTTTCTGTGTATATTCTGTGTCGAATAACAATTAATTTGTTCTGTAATGTTCTGTTTCTGTATGTTGTGTATGTGTATATTCTGTATAGAATAACAATTAATTTGTTCTGTACTGTTGCTTTTCTGTATGTTTTTTCTGTTCATGTTGTGGTTTATATTGACTAAACCTGATACTAACCAACCTAATCTAGTGTATTGCAACTTTGGAAGTTGCTTACCTAAATCAATGATGTTGGAAGTTAAAATATCCCAAAATATGTCAGCCCCAACTAGTAAGTCAATAGCCGAGGGAATATTAAAAGAGGGATCTGCTAATTTTATGTCTGATGGTATGTTTAAATCTTTAATGTTTATGTGTGATGATGGCAAGAACTTTGTTATTGTTGGTAATACATAACAATTCAACTTGACTGTGTAGTCGCCTGAGAATGACTGTAGCGTTACATCACAAGACTCTGCACTATTAGTATATTGGTTGTTAATACCTGTTATAATTGAGTTAGAGTTACGTGTGGTTAGACCTAGTTTCTCACGGAGCTGCTGCGTGATGAGGTGTGAGGTGCTGCCGTTGTCTAGCAGTACCCGGGCTGTGTGTAGTTCTCCGGTGGAGCTCATCACTTTCACCAGCGCTGTGGAAAGCAGTACACACTTTGTATTAGTTTCAGTGTTTGAGTGTGATGCTGATAAAGCAACCGGAATGTGCTTGTCTGTGTCTTCATTGATGTGTAACAGTGTGTTGTGTCGTTTCTTGCAATATTTGCAGTGTGATGATCTACAGTTTTTATCGGAATGATCTGAACCTAAACAATTTGTGCAAACTTTGAACTTTTTGATTTTTTCATTCCGAGCATGGACATCTAAATCTCTGAATTCCTGGCAACTAAATAATGAATGATTTTTGTTACTCATCGGGCACAAAGTACTACTTTTAGAAGCTGTCACATCTGTCTTAAAGTGTGACGGGTCTTTAGTTTTGTTTAAATCTGTGTTTTTTGGTCTGTAATCTGAATCTGTGTGTCTGTTCTGAAAATAATGTTTGTTTGACGTTTCTTGTTGAATTGTGTCTAATAAGTCTGCTCTGTTGGTTAAAAATGTTAAAAATTGTTTGAGTGTAGGGTAAGTATCTATGGTGTTGCGGTGTTCTTCCCACTCTCGGAAGGATTTCATATCTAATTTCTTTGACATTATGTAAATTATAAGTGTGTCCCAGTGGGCAGTAGGTTGCCCTAAACTTGAGAGTGCACACAAGTTCTTGTTGGTAACATCAACAATGTTTCTTAAGAATGTACTTGATTCTTTATGAGATTGTTCCAGACTAAAAATTGCATTTACATGATTATTTACTAGAAGTCGTTCGTTATCAAATCTGTTTAGTAATAAATTCCAAGCTATGTCATAGTTTACTGCTTTAAACTCTAGACTTTGAATAATTAAGGCTGCACTGCCTTTTACAGAGGCACGCAGATAGTGAAATTTGTTAATTTGTGTAATAGTTTTGTTATTGTGTATTAATGAAATATACATATCTCTGAATCCGAGCCAGTGCTGAAAGTTGCCGTCGAAGATTGGCAGGTTGATTTTAGGCAGTCTCACGAAACCCTGGTGTGCGCCTTCAGCCTCGCTGTCGGAGGCGTTGGAGTCGCGTCGCGCCGCCGCCGCCTTGATCTCGCCACGGCGCCTCCCGGCCGCGTTGAGCAGCGTGGTGGCCTGCGCTAGTAGCGCGAAGTGTCTGTCGTCGAACTGCATGCGCTCGTCGTGGATGCTTTCGTCATCGCTGTCAGCCAGCACCTCGATCTCGGTCTGTGTTGTCAAATTGCAAAGCTAAGGATTCCATTTTGGTAAAACGGCATTGTAATTCTGCGATTTGTGTTTCTGTTAGCGATTCGTGACATAACGATTTTAAAAAGTTATTGAAGTGTGTTAATCTAGCTTTAATGGAGGCACGTGTTCTGACAAGTTCTCTAAGCCGCGTTTCACTCATTTTAAATGTTAGGTAGCGAACCTGTGCAAATACCTATATAGCGGCAAGACAAGGAAAAGAAAAAAATAAAAACAAATTGCAAGCATGAGCGGAGAAAGAGCAAAGGTTTTGATGAAACTTAATTAAAAATGCGTGTGGCAATCGGCTGTAAATATAATACTCATTGGCCACGCGGTTCGTGCGAGTTCGTGCAAGTACCTATTTAGAGAATGCGAGTGAAACATGCAATCACACATGAGAGTATGTCAAGCCCAGCCCACGCTGTGCACGTGTAGCGTTGTTCTAATGGAAATTGGAATAAATTGGAAATAAAGAAGGAAATTGGAACGAACTCACTCTCTTCTGTAGTTTTCTGACTTCTGGTTTCGTCGTGCACGTGGCGTCGCCGATTTCTGGTTGTTGTTACGGGCGAAGGACCATGTTTCTGCTTCGATATGTGCTCAGTAGTTGGAGTGGAGAAATGATGCACGACGACTCGTTGTAAGTTAATAGTTTAATCGTAGTAAGTACTATATAACTTATTTACAAAATACAAAGGTTGATAAAACAAAATGTGGAATGGCTCTGTCGTTCGTCGGTGGTCTGTAGTGTCTGTGGTCTGTGTCTGTGCGCGCGTGCGTTCCCGTCGAGCGCACGGCGAAATGGACGAGGCGAGCGTCGGAGCGCGGCGCGCTGGCGTTGGTCGCCCCTCTCCGCCGCGCGCATGCGCTCCCGCTCGGTGCTGATGTGATGTTGGCCCCCCCGGGCCCGCTGTGACGTCGAAGCCGGAACAGGAACATTTTGTCGGGAAGAATAAATATGATAAAAAAACCTACACATACTCTGAAACAAAAGGAAAAAAAATAAAAGAGAAAAAACCTTGCCAAATCTGTATTACTGAAAAAAAGGGAAACGTTTCCATTCTGAAGAAAATTGTTGGTTTAAAGAGAAAAATAAAAAAGCAGTAGTAAAGAGTGTTAATAACTCAGAATTAGAAATTGAGTTGAATAATG
Organism: Helicoverpa assulta; assembly: GCA_963856015.1. Taxonomy (NCBI): domain Eukaryota; kingdom Metazoa; phylum Arthropoda; class Insecta; order Lepidoptera; family Noctuidae; genus Helicoverpa; species Helicoverpa assulta. Next base: position 11,130,134 of record CAWLCW010000001.1, on the reverse strand, counting down.
AGAACCCAATAAACTAGAGGTACCACCATTAATAAAAGTAAAATTGCTGTTAAATGATACTTTGCAAGTTTCAGGGATTTATGATTCGGGATCAAATGTGTCATTAATTAATGCCAAATTATTAAAAATTCAAGAAAATAATGTTACAAGTAATAGCCAAACAGCAAATTTAAAAACTATTAATGGTGAGAAGAAAACAAAAGGAATGGTATCATTAAAAATAAAAATCTATAATATTGAAAAAAATATGGATATTTTTGTAGTAGATAAAGAAAATTTTCATTATGATTTTCTAATTGGTTTGGACTGCATCAAAAATTTCAAACTAATTCAAAATGAAGAATTGAATATCACACAATGTAAAGCAGAAGAACATAAAGAGTTTCTTGAAGAGGAGGATATGGAAAAAAAGGACATAAATACTAATTTTCCTAAATTAACAGAAGTCGAAATTCCTGATGTATTAGGTGACAAAAGAGAAAAAAATATTCCTTTATACTCTGAGGTACTGAACCAAAGAATGAATAATAGATGTGAAGTGAACTTCAATGAACACATAACTGTGGATGAATTTGAGATTTCAGTAAACCACCTGGATTTATATCAACAAACAGAAATTGATACATTAATAGAAAAATACAAATCTGTCTTCGCTAAGGATAAATACGATGTTGGGATTATGAGGCTCATATAGATTTGATGGTAGACAAATGTTGTTACAAACGTCCATACAGATGCACGTTCTCTGATAGAAAAGAAATCGAAAATCAGGTATCGAAATTATTGAAGAGGAATTTGATTGAGGAATCCTATAGCCCATTTGCTGCTCCGGTGACTCTGGCATATAAAAAAGAAGACGACAGGAAAACGACGAAACTATGTATAGATTTCAGAGAATTGAACAAGATTGTTGTACCACAATCACAACCTTTCCCCATGATAGAAGATTTATTAGTAAAAACCGTCGACTGTAAATATTTTTCTACTTTCGATATAAACTCAGCATTTTGGTCAATTCCTTTGAAAATTCAAGATAGATACAAAACTGCATTTGTCACACAAGAAGGCCATTTCCAATGGACTTGCCTTCCATTTGGTCTAAAAACGGCGCCGGCCATATTTCAAAGGATACTGAGCAATACAATAAGAAAATACAAACTCTCTGATTTTGCAGCAAACTTTATAGATGACATATTGTTTTTTTCCAGAAGCTTTGAGGAACACTTACAACATATATCTAGACTATTTGAGGCGATATTGACAGAAGGATTTAGATTGAAATTCTCGAAATGTACTTTTGCAAATAATTACGCCAAATATTTGGGTCACATCATAGAAAATAATACAGTCAGACCTCTCAAAGATTATTTAACAGCTGTCAAGAATTTTCCGATTCCAGAAACAAGAAAAAATATACGCCAATTCCTCGGAAAGGTAAACTTTCATCATAAGTTTATACCAAATAGTGCAATTATCTTAGACCCACTACATAATTTACTACGGAAGGATGTTAAATTTATATGGTCCACAGAATGCCAGGAATCATTTGATAAAATAAAACAATTACTATGTTCCAAACCAATCCTAACCATATTTAACCCTGAACAACCAATCAAAATTTACACAGATGCCAGTATCAAAGGAGTAGCTGCTGTATTAAAATAAGAAGATCAAAACGGAGTCAGTAAACCTGTAGCTTACTTCTCAAAAAAATTGACAGAAGCTCAAAAGAAGAAGAAGGCGATATATCTCGAATGTCTGGCAATAAAAGAGGCTGTGAAATGTTGGCAGCACTGGCTTATGGGAAAAGAATTTGTAGTATATTCAGATCATAAACCTTTAGAGAACCTGAATATCAAGGTCAGGACTGATGAGGAACTGGGTGATTTAACTTATTACTTATCCCAATACGGTTTTAAGATAAAATATAACCCGGGAAAAACAAATCAGGAGGCAGATTGCCTAAGCAGAAATCCAGTCCTAGAACCTTATGAGAATGCTGAAGATTGTTTAAGAGTTGTAAATTTAATAGACCTGAAAGATATAAAAAATGATCAATATACAAACACAGATATACAAAATGGAAAATCAAAGTTCTTACTGGAAAATGAAATTTACTACAAGAAGAATAAAAGGAGGAATAAAATTATATTGTCAGAAGCACTAAGCAAAACACTAATAAGAGATGTCCATGATACTTACTGTCACATCGGACAAACCCAAATGATAAATAAAATAACACCTTTCTACACAGCAAGGAATATCATCTCAAACATTAAGCAAATCTGTGATGAATGTGACATTTGTATAAAGAACAAATCTAGAAGGAAGTCAAAATTTGGCTTGATGTCACATTAAGGTCCAGCAACACGCCCATTTGAAATTGTATCAATTGACACGATTGGTGGTTTCGGAGGATCACGTTCTACAAAAAAATATTTGCATCTTCTGGTTGACCACTTTACAAGATATGCTTATATTTCGACATCAAGAAACCAAAGTGCCAATGATTTCATTAAGCTTATAAAAAATGTGACACAGAGCTATAATATTGATCTAGTTTTAACAGACCAATACCCTGGCATAAATTCCAAGGAATTTAAAGACTTCCTGGAAAAGAAAAACATAAAAATTGTGTTTACGGCTGTGGACGCGCCATTTTCGAACGGGCTTAATGAGAGGCTGAATCAGACTTTAGTCAACAGAATAAGGTGTAAAGTAAACGAAGGTGACAAGAAGACATCATGGACAACAGTTGCACAGAAATGTGTTGAAAAATATAACGAAACAGAACATACAGTCACAAAGTTTACTCCAAAATATCTACTAGAAGGCGAGAGTGTAGATATTCTACCACCTGAACTAAAATTAAAAAGATCAACAGAGGACCTGAGAAGAGATAGAAAGTTAGCACTTAAAAATTCAATAAAATCTCACAATTATAACAAAAAAATATATGATCTACATAGAGAAGAATATAAATTTGAGGTCGGAGATAGAGTCTACATTGAAAATGGAAATAGACTAAATAGAAAGAAGCTAGATGAGTTGAGGATTGGTCCATACAAAATCTTAAGGAAGATTTCTAATTCCATTTATGAAATTGACGCCGGACACAGGAAGTCAGAATCTAATTTCTACCATATTACGAAACTGTCTCCGGTTAGCTCTCCATCCAACAATCTCTCCAGATTGTTCTCTCCAAGGGGGGGAGATGTAACGGAACGTCATAGACATGATGACATTTGATTTGATTTTGACATTTCATAAAAAATGGGAAGAATGTGAAGTGAGGTTAAATTTAATAACCCCAGTTTTTTAAAGTATAATTTGTAATGTAAAACCTTGAAGTAAAGGCATTAAATGTTTTTTTTTTTGTTCTTTCAGGTAAGAGATTTAGTTATTATTAGATATTAGTTTTGTAAAGAGTTTATTGGTTATAAGTTTAGTTAAGCACATGTTGCGTAAATAAAAATTTTTGTTCTTTCAGAAAAACGCAGTTTCTTTTACTTCTACACTGGGGTACAATTCACTATTATACACCACTATTTTTTAATTAGTGCACATACTTAAAGGGCTCACTAAAAAAGTTCTTAGTATTATCTATGCAAAGTTTCAAAAACTAATATTCATAATCAGCAAAGTTATTAGCGATAAGTTATATCCAAAAATTTCACTCAATTCATGGAAACATTGTACAAGTTATTCCAGGTCATTCAGAGTAGTATTCATTAATAATATTCTGTCGCTCTCGCATTCGCGTGCTCTCGCTCGAACTTGCCCCGCGTCCAACAGCTGATAACGAATGTAGGTAACTGAAACGCATAGATGCGTTACGATTAAAAACTAAGAAAAAGTAAAATAAAAGGTGTACGGAAAATAAACTTTTATTCAATTCAAACTTCTGGATCTGTCAAAAGTGTTGTCAGAGGCAACAAGTGCTCTCAGATTTTAATTGTGATTGTGTAAAATACTGTGATTTTGCTAGAAATACTGTGACAAAAACATAGCTAGAGCTAAAATACAACCCTGTGAACGTTTTCCAGTGAATTAATGTGCAAAAACACGTTAAACTTTGTAGTAAAACTTTGCAATAGCATAGTGAAAAAAAAACATCTACCCTCACAAAATTAATAAAAGAATTAGCGGTTGAAGCTGTCATTGTCAAAATGACAGATGCTGCCAATGTCAAAGGCTAATGTTGCCATAGTCTCATTTTAAATTTCTACAAAAAAAAAAACTAATGGTAGAAATTAAGGGAAAATGAGTGAAAAAAAACATTGCCAAATGAATCAACCTCAACAAAACCGAAGGGTTTATCATCAACAGATCTTCCATAAAGGTTTTTTTGAAACTAGACCAAGATCTAACTCATTTAATGGAACAGAATCAGAGGTCATAGAAATAAGAGACAACCCTCAAGAACCTTCAACAAGTGAACAGCTAGTTCCAGAAGAAATAATTACTCAACAAGCGCCACCTCCATGGCAAAAAATACCTGGCACTGGGAACAAGAAGCGTAAAATGTCCGACTCTCCACCATTAACACCTGCTGAAACTGAAACTCAGAACAGATTTAGCGCACTACCAGTTGACCAAGTAGAAGAAACAAACACTCAAGCTCCGAATAAGCCCCCACCAATCATGTTATATGGTATTGAGGATGTCAATGAATTAACAAAATTGATCGAATCCACAATCGATGCTTCCAACTTTAGATACAGAATAATCAACAAAAACCTCTTGCGGCTAATGATAAACTCAACTGAAAACTACAAAAAGACACTTGATTTGATGAGACAAAAAGGTCTTATTGGTCATACTTTCACAAGAAAAGAAAGCCGATGTTACCGTGTAGTCATTAAAAACTTGCATCACTCAACTCCAGTCAGTGCGATAAAAGAAGAACTGGAAAGCACGGGAAATACTGTACAAGGCGAGATTGTAAATGCCAAATATGGACCTGATAAAATACCAACATCAACATTCTTTGTAAATTTTGTGGCCGGGCCTAACAACAAACTAATAAAAGACGTGAAATATATTTATCACCAATCGGTAATTATAGAAGATCCCAAGAAGAGAAATACCATTGTACAGTGCCAGAGATGCCAGCAATATGGCCACTCAAAAAATTATTGTATGCGGCCCTACCGCTGTGTTAAATGCGCACAACCCCATAAAACCTCCGATTGCCCTAAACGAGACCGAAATACACCTGCAAAATGTACCCTGTGTCAAGGAGCCCATCCAGCTAACTTCAAGGGATGTGAAGTCTACCAACAAATATTAGCAAGGAAATCTAAACCTCAAAACAATACCAGACCCAGAAATATCTATGATAAAAATGTTCCTGAAACGCGAGTTACTGATGATCAACAGCGAGCCCCAGCTTTACTACCTAGCCACGAGAAGCCACCCAAAACTCACAATTCAAGTTTACTAGCCCAACCTCTTGATAAAACCTATGCTGAAACCGCAAAAACCAATACTAAACATAACTCCGAAAAGATAACCTCACATGAATGCGATAACAGGATAGAAATGCTCTTAATTAAACAATCTGAAAAATTTGAATTAATATTACAACAAATGAGTATGCTTATGAGCCTCATAACATCCCTGCTACAAAAACTGACCAAATGATTTCTCTTAAATTAGCAACCCTCAACACAAATGGCTTAGCCCCACATAAACACGATGTGGAAGTACTAATCAAAGAATACCAACTCGATATTATTCTTGTTTCGGAAGCCCACTGCACTGATGCCAACTCAAACATAAAGTTTGATGGCTACTATACCTATGTTACCCAACACCCCGATGGAACCGGCCATGCCGGAACAGCCATAATCATACGCAAATCAATTACACACTGCTTAATGCCGGAATTTAAAAAAGACTACCTGCAAGCAACCACGGTGAGGTTGGAAACTCAAGACGGATGTTTCAATGTCTCCGCTATATACAGCCCACCAAAACATAAAATAAATGAGTCAATGTATAGTGACTACTTTCGATCTCTAGGAAACCGTTTTATTACTGGTGGCGACTGGAATTCCAAACACACATACTGGGGCTCCAGACTCACTACCACAAAAGGCAGGCAACTTAAATTGAGCATTGATACCAACAAACTAGTTGTGATGACTACATGTGAGCCAACTTATTGGCCATCGGATCCAAAGAAGGTGCCAGACTTAATAGACTTCTTTGTCATCAAAGGATTTTCCAAACATTATTTAAAAGCAGAATCTTGTCTAGACAGTAGCTCAGACCATACACCAGTTCTTCTGACAGTCAGTCCTTTGCTGATTGACTCGGACAAAATGGAGGTACTGTACAATAAACGGACTGATTGGGCAACATTCAGAGAGCAGATCGAGGAGAGAATCGACCTAAAAGTGAGACTTAAGACTGCAGAAGATATTGATGACAACACAAAATATATAACAACTATTATTCAAGAATGCTGTTGGAATAATACACCACACATAGAACCGGTTCACCACCCAACAAATTATCCAAGATATGTTAAGCAAAAAATACAGGAAAAACGGAAACTGCGTAGGGTCTGGCAGCAAAGCAGACTAGGAACGGACAAAACGGCACTAAATAAAGCAATTGTGGAGCTAAAACATCTAATTCTCAGTTGGCATGACGACACACTGCAATCCAAGTTGGAATCACTGTCGCCGACTGCTGCTACAAATTATTCATTGTGGAAATTCACAAAATCATACAATCGCCCACAGGTCGCCAAAACACCACTTAGGACAAATCACACCCAAACCACTACCTGGACAAGAACTGCTCAGGAAAAGGCCAACCTTTTTGCTCTTCACCTGTCGAATGTGTTTACTCCTAATGAGACTCTGAATTCCGATTCTGAATCTGAAGAAAATGTTCGCGCATGCCTCAACCAGCCTTATCAGATGTCGTTACCCCCAAAGCCAGTGTCTGTACGAGAAGTTGCAAGAACCATAAATGGACTGAAAGATAAAAAAGCTCCTGGCTTCGACCTGATTACCAAAGAGGTCTTAAAGGAATTACCTAAAAAGGCTCTTGTATTCATAACAGTCCTAATTAACGCAATACTGCGAGTCCAGTACTATCCTAAGCTATGGACGATTTCGCAGATAATGATGATCCATAAAATAGGAAAACCTGCACATGAAGTAACGTCATATCGACCTATCAGCCTACTACCAATTTTGTCCAAACTGTTTGAAAAAGTTCTGCTGCGTAGAATCGAACCGATTCTTAGAGAAAACAAGATAATACCTGACCATCAATTTGGTTTTCGCCAACAACATTCAACAATAGAACAAATTCACAGAGTCTATGAAACAATAAGAAATGCCCTAGAACGAAAAGAATACTGCTCATCAGCATTTTTGGACATTCAACAAGCATTTGACAAAGTTTGGCACCCTGGCCTCCTATACAAAATTAGAATCTGTATTCCACACAGCTACCACCTACTAATGGTATCTTATCTCTCCGAAAGAATGTTCCAAGTGAAAGAGGCTGGATTCACTTCTGCTTTTGGGGAGATGAGAGCTGGAGTGCCTCAGGGATCCATACTGGGTCCCATTTTATACATTCTGTATACAGCAGATCTGCCAACAATACCTGGCTTAACCACGGCAACGTACGCTGACGACACTGCCATTCTCGCCTGTGATAGGGATCCTAGTGCGGCGTCTGAGGTCCTTCAGCAGGGACTGTATGAAATTAATAAATGGCTCCAGAAATGGAAAGTCAAAGCCAGTCCTTCCAAATCTGTGCAGGTAACTTTTGCTTTAAGGAAAGGAGATTGCCCGCCTGTGCAGCTGGGCAACACCACCCTACCACACAGTGATAGTGTGAAGTATCTTGGCATGCACCTAGACCGTCGTCTAACGTGGGAAAAACATTTGAAAACTAAAAGAGAAGAAATAAACATCCGATATCGATTGCTATACTGGCTACTTGGAAGGAACAGTAAATTGTCTACTGATAATAAGCTGCTGATATATAAATCTGTCCTCAAGCCCATCTGGCTATATGGCATACAGCTATGGGGTACAGCAAGTAATTCGAACATCTCCATAATACAAAGATTTCAAAACATCATCCTAAGAACAATTACAAACGCCCATTGGTTTATCAGAAACAATGAAATTCACGAACACCTACAAATGAATACAGTCAAGGAAGAAATAAGAAACGCAGCTGAGAAATACCAAAATCGATTGACATACCACCCCAATGAATTGGCAGCCAAACTAATATCTCAGAGTTATACCAATCGCCTAAAGAGACACGACATACTGAAGCTACAGTCTAGATTGTAGCAATACTGCATAGGAGAGTAGATGTCTCACTGGAGACGGCACTTCACATAACAACATCCAGACACCTCATCTGATTATAGTTAATGATGACTGATTGCAGATTTAACCACAAAAAAAAAAAAAAAATTCAAACTTTTCCTTCATACTTTATTTGGGCTTAGGACCAACAAAATTACCAACTTTTTCAAAATGAATTATTAAGAAATTAGGTGACTAAATTCAAAGATTAGGTGGTAAAAAGAAATCAAATAATTAAAGTTGTAAAACTTGTGAAAAGAAGTAATTTTGGCGTATTTAAAAAGTTTGAATCAGCTGATATTTACAATAATTACTTATGTTATGTCACCTTAGAATTTACGTACCTACTTATTTACAAAAAAACTTACAGATATTTTAGCTGTCCTTCAAAATGTCCACCACCATTTTCAATACAAACACGAGCACGTTTAATTAAATTGTTTTTTAATGATAAAACTATGTCTCGTTTACTTTTTACTTCGTCAAACGCGTCCAGTATGCGCTGTTTTAATTGTTCTACACTTGTAGGCTCACTAACGTACACTCGTCGTTTAATTTCACTCCACAAAAAAGTCCAATGGCGTGAGATCAGGAGATCGTGGCGGCCATGCCACGGGGCCGCCTCGACCGATCCACCGACTCCCGAACTGCTCGTTTAAGTACTCACGCACTGCGCTGTGGTAGCGCGTAGGCGCGCCGTCTTGCTGGAACCAGACATCTCTTAAATTGGCTAATGGAATCTCTTTCAGCATTTCAGACACCATATTTCGCAGCAAAGTTAAATAACTTTCGCCAGTAAGGCGCCCTTCTATGAAATAAGGGCCAACAATGTTGTCGTTGAGAATTCCTGCCCAGACGTTAATGGAAAACCTGTGTTGGAAAGAGTTCTCCCTTGTTAACATTGGATTGCGTATTGACCACCAGTGTTCATTGTGTTGATTGAACAATCCGACACGCGTAAACATGCACTCGTCTGAGAAGAGGATATTTGCTTCTGTGTTGTCGAGTATCCAGCTGCACAATGTCATCCTTTGTTCGTAATCCACAGTGGTTAATTCTTGACCTTTTCTGTAGTGGTATGGATGATATCCATACGAACTAATTATTTTCCATGCACAGGACTGGCTGATGTTAAAATGACGAGCTGCGTCATTTGAACTTCGCCGGGGATCTTCTTCGAAGTAGTCCACGACATCGTCGTACAGATCCTGCGAATACGCCGGTCTTCCACGTCCTTGGCTATGAGCCGGTGCTTGGTATGATCCGTGGTCGAGTAAACGCTGGTAGGCATTTACCACAGTCCGAACGTTCGGCTGGCGAGCATTTGGGTACAATTCTCCGTACATACGTACTGCGGCTCTCGCGTTCTCACCACACAAAAAGTATGCTCGTATCATCGCCGTATACTCCCGAGATGTAAATTGATAAGACATCGCGACAGTAAAAACGTAAACAATTGTAAATAAAAACGCGCGCACCCTTCCGCTAATAAATTAGCACTGTCTGTTTCTCGCTCGCTTGAAAAGGGATCGCTGGCGCAGAAGGGGGCGTGGCTTGACCTTAGACGCGAGTTTGCTGGGATCTATGAATGGCATTCAAAACGAGACAGCACTGCGCGTAGTATTTTCTAGTAGCAATTGTTATGAATGATTGATTCAATTATGAATTTACCAAATATGTCGAATTTTCCTGGACAATTTTGGGATTTCGTTTTTTTTTAGTTTTGATTACACAAATATGATCAGTAACGGGTACAGATAGAGCCCTATTTTTTTTGTGTACTAATTAAAAAATATTCGTGTATATGTATATACAGGAATGAATTTTATCCAGTGCGCAAACTTTGTCAACTTGTAGTTAAATAAGTTTTATAGATACGTATATTTTTATTTTGTCGTGTTTTAGTACAAAAAAGAAAAGTTATTGATAGCGAAAGATGTCTATTTTGTAACCGATTGTACGGTCACAGTCGTCATAGTAGGCACGGCGGCAACGCGAAACCGGTTTACTGACGCGAGCGCTGCTCCAAGCGCGTAAGAATAGTTGGTGTCCATATTTTGCTGATTTTAGGGCGGACAAAATAATGAAATTTTTTTTTTTACTGATGATGCAGATATGTTCTCTTAATGATTCTGGACCTCCAGTTTTTTTTTGCGCACTGCTTAAAATTCATTCCTGTATAGAATATTAGTTTGGATGGTACGGAACCCTACGTGCGCGAGTCCGACTCGCACTTGGCCGGTTTTTATAAAGACCATTATGACCATTACAAGTTACGACTGGGAGTGTGGCTATTTACAAAATAAAATAAAGCCGAATTACAAATTAAAATAAAGCAGCAAAAACAAAGAAAGGGATAGAATTACACTTTTGTCAAGGCTCTAGAAACGTAAAGCCAGCAGCCCCGAATCCTACTCTCTAGCAGTCGTTGTTACAATTCGACAGTTACAAATCGTCAGGCGTTTCCTGATACTGGAGCTCGTTAGGTGATTAATCCCTCAAAAATAAAAGATCCCATTCCTGCAATGGCTGCTTTAACCCAAGTTAGTAGTGAATTCTCATCACCTAAAATAAAATAAGCTACAACACAAGGTTACTGCTATAAATTGTAAAGGAGTTCCCATAACTATATCTGATCTTTGCTATCGATCCCGCAATGGCAGTCAAACCTATCTATGTGGAAAGTCTTCGCCAATACTATTTAATATTATTAGGGTATATAATACTATTAGGGTAGGTGCAAAAAAGTGGACACTTGTGCTCTCTTTAAATTAATTTATTTTTATAAGTTTTCCCTGTTTATAAGTCACTACTCTTACTTATTTTTAAACAGTACCTTATTGTGTAGCATATATAGTGTGGGCAGTTATATACACATGTCCTAAATTGTGATAATTGCAAATACTTGCCGGCCTGAACTGTCATTTCACTTCACTTTGCACTTTGTGATCAACACTGGCACTATAGTTCACCATCATGACCTCCATAGCTGATATTGTTGAGACGCAGCGCATGGCCATGTTATCCCTAAGCCAGCGCATGGCTGAATTTGAAGCTCATCTGAAAGCGTCACCCCCTGGAGCTGATTTAAGTAGCCTGCAGAACGACTTTGCCAACTTTAAAGAACATGTGTGGGGTGTTCTCACTGCACTCCAGCAGCAAATTGCAGAAGTAGGCAGAAGTGTTGATGTCATTGAGATGCGGCACAGGAAGAAGTTCCTGCTTCTTAGAGGTGTACCCGAGCAGCCAGATGAGAAACTCCCATGTGTGGCATCTTTATTGCGGAGTAAGCTTGGGTTAACCGACTTCTCACCCTCATCGTTGACCACTTGTCACCGACTGGGCACTTCTTCCAATGGTCATGTGAGACCCATCTTGCTTCGGTTTGAAGATCTCTGTGTTAGGGGCGAGGTTTGGAGATCTAAGACCAAATTGAAAGGATCTTCTTATGTTTTGTCCGAATTCCTGACTCGCCAGAGGCAGTCCGCCTTCACAGCAGCTCGGAGACTCTTTGGCGTTACGAATGTATGGACTATGGACGGTAACATTACTATTAAGCTCCCTGATGGCACAAGGCGCCGTATCTTCAATAGTGAGGAGGTTATTGCACTTGGGACGGAGTACGGCAAGTCACTGGAACTGGGGGCTGCGGTTTCCAAGGCGGTATTGAATAAGAATACTAGTCCAGCGCCAGCGCAAACTTCGACTCGTTCAAGGCGGAACATAAAGAAAAAGTAAATTCTCTGGTATTCTTTCCATGTTATATTGTTTTAACTTGTCCATGTTTACTATAGCATGCAATACCGGTTTACCGGTTTCGGTTTTACCGGTAAAACCGCCCATTTTCACGATTTTTAATTTACCGGTAAAAATAATATGTAACCGGTAATTTACCGGTTTTTACGTTTTTGTGATAATATATAGCAATTGTTCATTTAACGTCAAATCTTCATTATGTAGCCTGAACATAATGTAATATTGCAGACATTACATATTGTAAGAGTGTTAAAGTTGCTATTTTTTAGGAAAGTAAACTTATGTGGCTCCTTAACTATCTCTAGGTTAGATACAAATCTTCATTCTCATCTTAATTTATAACATCTAAACAAATTTTATTCATTCGGTTAATCTGAATTTCCTCATAGCTGTCAGTTCCTATTAGATAAAAATGTAGCTTATGCTTATTTTACCTACTCTATGACCTTATTGAGCAAGGGCTTTTACTTCACTACCATGCGGACAGCACTGAGGACACGGTGGAGCACACAGTCTAGGTGTGCACTGCCTGGGAAGGGTACCGCCGTGTCGTCGTCGAGCCAATGGGCAGCGACGACCTCTCGCGTCCGGCCCTGGTTCAAGCCATAGTCCGAAGCGAGAGGGAATGGGAAGCCGTCGCCTTCTTCTGCGAAACAGTCATTCTCAGTCTCTCCCAGTCAGCTCGAGAAGGAGACGGTGGAGCGCCTGCGAGTTCGCACCTCTCATCCCAACCGCTGTAGTGGACCGAAGACACCACGGGCGCCGAGTGTCGAGAGACGACTCCCGGCCACCGTAGGCGTCGGTCTGTGGACGGTGAGTTCGGGTGGCTCATCGTTCCTCCATCTGCATAGACAACAGACCCGTGTCGGCGGCCCGAGTTGTTCCACGCGCAGGGCCAAAACCGTGGTCCATAAAATTCCCACGATTTACCATAAAAAAGGGCTTTCACTTCAATGAAAAAAAAGATTTTTTTTTTCACGGTAATTCTTAGCGTTTATCCCGTCTTGTGACGGGGGCCGCTTTCCGTATCTTCTTCTTCCACTTCGCTCTATCCAGGACATCTTCCTCTTCAAGTTCGTAGATTTTCATTTCATTCATTACGACACTCAACCACCACCGTTTCGGCCTGCCTCTGCGCCTTTGACCGGGTGGTATATTGAGATTGAGTACACAACATTGGCGATGTATTCAGGTGGTCTCCTTTTTACATGGCCGAACCATCGCAGCCGTTTCTCTTGCATTTTGTCGACGACATCGCGTTCGGATGGTACTGAAATGTTTTTTTTTTACGGCCCACATCCCAAAAAAATGTTTACCACCTTATACCTTGTATTTTTAATTATTTTTTGCTTTTAGACTACCCAATATTATTGATATAATATCACATTTAAAAAAAATACAAAAATTACCGTTTTACCGGTTTACCGGTAAAAATATTTTAGTTACCGAATTTTTACCGGGAATTTTTATTTTACCGGAATTGCATGCCCTAATGTTTACCCCTTTTAGTGCTATTTGTTATATTTCTTTACTGGATATGATGAATGATTATTTTTTATTTTTTTATATACTGTCGCATTGTACAAAACAATTTCAAATTGTCAACACAACCTATCAATGTCATCACTTGTCATTGTCATTTAACTTACCACAGCCATACCACAGCACTAAGTTTTATTTTTGTTACGTTTTGTTATTTTTATTATTTTTGTGTTTCATAAGTTTCGCTTATTTGAACATTTTATTGTGAACAGTCGACCGGCAGGTTATGCACACATTAATTTTATTTTGCTTATAATTTTGTTATTTTTTTTAAATAGTTTTTTTATATATTTTATTGTACATTTATTCATATATATTATTAGCTTTATTATGTCTGACGATGACTCATTTTATTCGTGTCTCAGTTCAACTTCTTCGTTATCTCTTGACGATTCTTTTAGTCCCTCCGGTTTCTTAAATAGCGAGTTTTGTCGATTCCCCAAGTGTTTTAATGTTTGCCATGTCAACGCTCAAAGTATACCTCAACACCACTCTGATATGCTGGAAATATTTTCTGAGGTAGCCTTACACGCGATTTTAGTATCAGAAAGTTGGCTCAAACCCGAACTTCCGTCTACATCTTATTGCTTACCTGGATTTATCCTTATTCGCAATGATCGCACGGGAAAAAGAGCCGGGGGTGTCGCTATTTATTTACGTAGTGACATTCCCTACAAAATCTTACTTGCTTCGTCGCCGCTGTATAACGGTAATCCTGAATATTTATTTCTTGAAATTTCAAGGAGGTTAAAGCTGTTCTAGGGGTCGTATACTGTCCACCTTCAATAGACTATTTCTCCAGTGTGGAATCTATCCTTGAATTGATTGCGTCTGAGTACAAACACATCGTAGTCATGGGTGACTTTAACACTGACCTTATGAAGCAGAGCTCTAGGTCACACAAGCTGAGTGCAATCCTGGAGTCGACGGGTCTATTATCTCTCGACCTCAATCCCACACACCATAACTTAGACTCGTGCGACTCCTGGCTTGACCTTATGCTCGTGAATTCGCCGGCGTATGTGGCAAACCATGGTCAGGTTGTGGCACCCGGGCTTTCTAGGCATGATTTGATTTACTTGTCATATAAAATTAAACCACCGAAGCCACGGCCCGCTGTAGTACGCTTACGTAATTTTGATAGGCTGAATAGGCAGGAATTGTTGGACCAAGCCAGATCTCTTGACTGGCTCGACATTGTCGAGGCATCGACAGTGGACGAGAAAGTCGAGAGACTAAATAGGCACATTATGGGTCTCATTGATTCGCACGCTCCCCTAAGGGAGGTGTGTATCAAGCGGCCCCCTGCTCCTTGGATTTCTCCCGGAGTTCGTATGGCTATGAGACGACGGGACCGGGCTTTCAGAAAATATAGAAGGGATCGCTGTGAGGAGAACTGGTTGCTGTATAAGCAGGCCAGAAATCGCTGCAATCAGATGGTACGAGTATCTAAACGCCGATACATTTGTGAAAATGTTCTCAACTCGTCACCGGCTGACATATGGAAGTTTCTTAAAACTCTCGGTATCTCTAGATCTATTCCTAACAACAACTTATCTTCCAACTTTTCACTGAATGATCTAAATAAACATTTTTCGAAAGCATGTTTGCTCGCGGATGCGGTAAAAAATAAAACCGTGTCTGAAATTACTTCCATGCCCGTATTCACTCAAAATTCTTTCTCTTTTTCCCCTGTATCTGGCGATGAGGTTCGTAAAATATTTGCCAACATCAAATCCAAAGCGGTTGGGTGTGACGGTGTCAGCAGAATCATGATATCCTTCCTCATTGATGTTATCCTGCCTATCCTTACTCATATTATAATTTTTTCCTTGGAGTCTGAAGTTTTCCCCACGTTGGCGTAAAGCATTTATTATCCCACTTCCTAAAATTAATAACCCCAGCTCACTTAATCACTTTAGGCCTATTTCCATACTTCCCTTTCTATCCAAAATCGTTGAAGCACAACCTCCTTTCTAATTTCCAATCCGGTTTTCGGCCCGGTCACAGTACAGCCACTGCGTTGCTTAAGGTAACCGAAGACATTAGGGAGGGCATGGAGAGTTCAAAGGTTACATTATTAGTTCTTATTGATTTCTCCAACGCTTTCAATATGGTTGACCATGATATTCTCCTTGCACTCCTGTCTCGTTTTGGTGTCTCATTGCCAGCATTGGGTTGGTTCTCCTCATATCTTCGTGGTCGCCAGCAGGTGGTTCGCACTGATCGGGGTTTATCCTCCCGAACAAGCCGGTTTTCGAAGAGGCTTTAGTACCATAGACCACATCCATACGCTGCGGCAAGTTATACAGAAGACCGAGGAGTATAACTTGCCATTATGCTTAGCGTTTGTGGACTATGAGAAAGCCTTCGATTCGGTGGAAACATGGGCGGTACTTGAGTCACTACAACGATGCCTTATTGACTATCGGTACATCGAGGTGTTGAAGTGTTTGTATAATAACGCCACTATGTCGGTCCGAGTACAGGAGCATAGCACGAAGCCGATTCCATTGAGAAGAGGCGTAAGACAGGGGGATGTAATCTCCCCGAAACTGTTTACCGCCGCAATGGAAGACGCCTTCAAGCTCCTGGAATGGCAAGGACTTGGCATCAACATCAACGGCGAATACATCACTCACCTCCGGTTTGCCGACGACATCGTAGTCATGGCAAAGTCGGTGGAGGAACTCAGTATTATGCTCGAGGGCCTCGACCGAGTTTCACAACGGGTGGGCCTGAAAATGAACATGGACAAGACGAAAATTATGTCAAATGTCCATGTTCAGCCCACCCCAGTCTCTGTTGGAAGCTCGGTACTCGAAGTTGTTGACTCATATATCTACCTAGGACAAGTAATCCAATTAGGTAGGTCCAACTTCGAGAAAGAGGTCAACCGCCGAATCCAACTCGGCTGGGCAGCGTTCGGGAAACTACGCAATGTCTTTTCATCCGACATACCTCAGTGCCTCAAGACGAAAGTCTTCAACCAATGTGTGTTACCAGTGATGACTTACGGCACCGAAACGTGGTCTCTCACTATCGGCCTCATCTCATAGCTCAAAGTCGCTCAACGAGCTATGGAGAGGGCTATGCTTGGTGTTTCTCTACGTGATCGAATCCGAAACGAGGAGATCCGTAGACGAACCAAAGTCACTGATATAGCCCACCGGATTAGCAAGTTGAAGTGGCAATGGGCAGGCCATATTGCTCGCAGAGCAGATGGCAGATGGGGCCGAAAAGTGCTGGAGTGGAGACCACGGACTAGCAAGCGCAGCGTAGGACGTCCACCAACGAGGTGGACAGACGACCTTATAAAGGTCGCCGGAAGACGCTGGATGCAGGTCGCTTCCAACAGGTATCTGTGGAGATCAAAGGGGGAGGCCTATGTTCAGCAGTGGACGTCCTATGGCTGAGATGATGATGATGATGATGGGGTTTATCCGATTGGTGTGATCTGGTGGCTAGTGTTCCGCAAGGCGGTATTCTTTCTCCTCTTTTATTCTCTTTATTTATTAATGCCATCATTAGCTCTTTAAAATGCTCTTACCATTTGTATGCCGATGACCTGCAATTATACGCACAAACTGAGGTCGGAAATCTTAATAATTGCATATCCTTAGTTAATGCTGACTTGCGAACTATTGAAGAGTGGTCTGACAAATTTGGATTAGTTGTTAACACCGGCAAATGTCAGGCCATCCTTATAGGCAGCTCCGGTTACCTAAACCGTTTGGACACTAATTCTTTAACACCCATCGTCTTCAATAGTTCAACAATAGGCTTAACGCAACAGGTGAAGGATTTGGGGTTGCTGATTGACAGCAACTTCAGTTGGTCCAAGCAGGTTAACCAGGTAAGTCAAAGGGTTACTCTAACGCTGCGATCTCTCTACAGGTTCAAGCATTTCCTTCCTATCAGTACTAAAACTACTTTGGTACAGTCTCTTGTGCTTCCCATCATTGACTATGCTGATGTTTGCTACTCGGATCTATCTCAAGAACTTCTTAACAAAATGGATCGTCTTCTCAATAACTGCATACGCTTTATTTTCGGCCTTTGTAAATATGATCACGTTTCCTCTTTTCGTTCTCAGCTTAAATGGCTGCCTATTCGTTATAGAAGATCCCTTAGATCTCTCTGTATGCTCTTCTCTATTCTTAACGATCCCTGTGCTCCTGATTATCTTCAAAATTATTTTAAGTTATTGGGCAGTTCTCATAGCCGTAACCTGCGATCCTCTGAGAATTTGTTGCTCGAAATTCCGTGTCACCGCACCGGTTTTATGGCTAATTCTTTTGCTGTATCAGCAATTAAGCTCTGGAACGCTCTTCCCCTTGACATAAAAAAGGCACCCAGTAAGTATTCCTTTAAGCGTAAAGTTCGCCATCATTATTTAAACTCTTTACCTAATTGAGTCGTCGTCACCCTTATTGATTTTATTTTTATGTTGTATGTATAATATATACATATATATTATTATGTATTGAGTATTTATGTATTGTATTGATTTTATTAATATTTATGACTGTCTCTTAAATTGTTGTTATCTTTTTTTTTTGTACTACCTATTTATTTTCTCCCTTTAACCCGATGGTTGACTGGTAGAGAATGCCTTGAGGCATTAAGTCCGCCAATGTACCTATTTTGTACATAAAGTATAAATAAATCTATACTTATAATAAATCTGTAGAGAGGTCAATTCTGTACATTAAATATATTTCCAAAATATCTCTCAAGGGGTGATTAGTGATCGATACTGATGCCAAAAATGCAATCAGTAAAAATTTTGTCTGTCTGTCTGTCTGTCTGTCTGTCTGTCTGTCTTTCTGTCTGTCTGTCTGTCTGTATGTTCGTTATGGAAACAAAAACTACTCGACGGATTTTAATGAAACTTAGCACAAATATCCTTCATACTCCTGGGCAGGTTATAGGATACTTTTCATCACGCTACAATCAATAGGAGCAGAGCAGTGACGGGAAATGTTGGGAAAACGGGAGAAGTTACTCAATATTTTTAGCTTTCGTCACGTGTGCAGCCTTAGTGGTTAAAGCTAAGTAGTAATAGGCTAGGTACGCATAGATTTAGATAATTGGATAGGCTGGTGATTATTATTACTTCCTCTCTTTGCACAAAGTCCGAATCTAACGCGGACGAAGTCGCTGGCAGAAGCTAGTAAATAAATAAAATAAGCCCAAACACGTGGTAGTTGCAACATACCGTTCTATTGGGATTCGCAATATTTTAATTAAAAGTCGTTAGATTTCTATAATATGTGTTTTATTTTAAGAGCACAACTTGACAAGACAGATGACAAGGCATAAAAGACATTTTAGACAGAATCGCACACGTTTGTGGAGACACTATCAAACAAATACGTTTACAAAGACATCTATCTTATAAATTAAATTTTTATTTATTTTCTTAAATTTATAAGGTAGTCGTTACAATTCACCAGGCACATATTTCAAAAACAACTTACAACTTATACACTCATCACTATAAGTTACCATAACTTAAAACTTTTCTCTAGAAACAAAACTTTTAATTAATTAACAAACACTAACCACATTACACAATTCTCAAAACCTTATCTCTAAATGTATTAAATTTTTGTACTGGCAAAGCTTTAGTTAAGAAATCAGCCAACTGATTTGAACTCTCAACATATTTAATAACAACAACATTCTTTGCCACATTTTCTCTAACAAAATTATATTTAATATCTATGTGCTTACTTCTTCTATGAAACACAGGGTTGCTTATCAACTTAATTGCACTCTGATTATCAACATTTAAAATAATTGACTCTTGTGGTTCTTTGATGTCACATAGAAATTGTCTAAGCCATAATATTTCTTTAGCAGCTTCACTTGCCGCCATGTACTCAGACTCAGTTGTGGATAATGCTACAGTACTTTGTCTACGACTAGACCAAGTGACAGGACCTCCATTCATTAAAAATATATAACCTGTATTAGACTTCCTAGTGTCCAAGTCACCTGCAAAATCAGAATCTGAGTACCCAACTAATTCAACATTACCTTTATAAACAATAGACATATCTTTAGAATTAATTAGATAGCGCAAGATTCTTTTCACAGCTACAACATATGAAGGACCTGGGTCATTAACATACCTACTAACAACATTTACAGCATAAGATATGTCAGGTCTAGAAACAGACGACAAGAATAGCAAAGCTCCCACTGTTTCTCTATATGGGAAATTAATAGACTGTTTACTTGTATTCTTAAACAAATGTACATTTACATC
The DNA here is from genome assembly GCA_963856015.1 of Helicoverpa assulta. Taxonomy (NCBI): domain Eukaryota; kingdom Metazoa; phylum Arthropoda; class Insecta; order Lepidoptera; family Noctuidae; genus Helicoverpa; species Helicoverpa assulta. The sequence continues at coordinate 11,110,202 of CAWLCW010000001.1, read as the reverse complement.
AGCAGGAGTACTACTACTCTTAGCATCAAACATATTAAATTTATTTATTATCGTTTTAATATACTGTTTCTGACTTATACTTATAGAATCTTTTTCTCTAGTTATTTCCATACCAATAAATGAATTACATTCTAACATCTTAATATCAAACTTTTGTTTAAGACCATTTAATATTTCTGACAAAACATCTTTACTCTTCGATAATAATAATCCGTCATCAACATAAATAACTAATATTACTTTGACATCATTAAAACATCCTACAAAAACACAATTATCAGACGGACATGGTTGGAAACCATAACTAGTTAGAAAAGAACTAAACTTCTCATTCCAACATCTCGATGATTGTTTAAGACCATATATAGATTTAATCAACTTACAGACTTTGGAAGGCTGAGTTTCCAATCCCTCTGGCACCTCCATGTATATGTCCTCAAAGAGCTCACCGTACAAGAAGGCCGTCTTCACATCAAACTGCTCGATGTGAAGCTCCTCTCTAGCAGCGATGCTCAGCAGCACCCTAATCGAATCGTACCTGCTTGTGGGAGAAAAAGTTTCATTATAATCCAAGCCCTTGACTTGTGTCAACCCTCGTGCACACAGTCGTGCTTTGTATCGTACTATTTCTCCATCTCTATTCTTCTTTAAAGTATAAGCTAGGGTATGATCTCCTAGCCTTAATCAGAAATAAAACGTCAATTCGTATCACAATAACTTCTTGTATTCACTTTTAAAACACAATTTAATATCAATCGTAAGAAAATATAGTTTATCAGTCCACGAAGGAAGCGCGCGCTCTGTCTGTCAAAATCTTCCAAGGGTTGTCATCACGGTGGCAGCAGTGTTGCCCGTATAAAATAAAAGGATCTAACATTCGGCCTTCCTGACCTTTAGTTTGTCCTCAAACTATACACTTGGGTAATTATAAGTAAGTTTGATTCTAGTTACCCATTCCAAAAGTAGCTTCCTATGGAGAAGAACGGGCAAGAAACTCCATGGTTACTATTTTTAAAACATAATAGGTATATCATTTGGCATGTATTGATACATACGATAGTAAAATAAAAAAAAGGAAATGCTTACAATATTTTACGGCTGACTCTGAGAAAGTTATACAATGCAAGTTGAACTATGAATAATAACATGTGCCACCTATTGGCCACTAAACAACTTTCCAATAAGTCGGATTTAACACAATTACTCTAATTTATTAATCTTTTTATATTCTACATTTGTTACCATACCTTCTCATAGCTTCACTGGCCAAGTACTCTCACTTGCCAGTCACTGTACAACTTCAAGCAATATGACATCACTTACTACATTGTAGGTTTCACAGGCCAAGCACTCTCACTTGCCACCTGCTTCTCTTTACTATTGCAGAGGCCAAGCACTCTCACTTGCCACCTGCTTCTCTTTACTGTTGCAGAGGCCAAGCACTCTCACTTGCCACCTGCTTCTCTTTACTGTTGCAGAGGCCAAGCACTCTCACTTGCCACCTGCTTCTCTTTACTGTTGCAGAGGCCAAGCACTCTCACTTGCCACCTGCTTCTCTTTACTATTGCAGAGGCCAAGCACTCTCACTTGCCACCTGCTTCTCTTTACTGTTGCAAAGGCCAAGCACTCTCACTTGCCACCTGCTTCTCTTTACTGTTGCAGAGGCCCAGCACTCTCACTTGCCATCCACACCTTCCAACCATCTGTAACTATGACTGCATCGTGGCCTACACTCCCACTTGGAGCCATCCACGCCTTCCAGCCAACTCTAACTATGACTGCATCGTGGCCTTCACTCCAACTGGAGCCATCCACGCCTTCCAGCCAACTCTAACTATGACTGCATCGTGGCCTTCACTCCAACTGGAGCCATCCACGCCTTCCAGCCAACTCTAACTATGACTGCATCGTGGCCTTCACTCCAACTGGAGCCATCCACGCCTTCCAGCCAACTCTAACTATGACTGCATCGTGGCCTTCACTCCAACTGGAGCCATCCACGCCTTCCAGCCATCTCTAACTATGACTGCATCGTGGCCTTCACTCCCACTTGGAGCCATCCACGCCTTCCAGCCATCTCTAACTATGACTGCATCGTGGCCTTCACTCTAACCGGAGCCATCCACGCCTTCCAGCCATCTCTAACTATGACTGCATCGTGGCCTTCACTCCAACTGGAGCCATCCATGCCTTCCAGCCATCTCTAACTATGACTGCATCGTGGCCTTCACTCCAACTGGAGCCATCCACGCCTTCCAGCCAACTCTAACTATGACTGCATCGTGGCCTTCACTCCAACTGGAGCCATCCACGCCTTCCAGCCATCTCTAACTATGACTGCATCGTGGCCTTCACTCCCACTTGGAGCCATCCACGCCTTCCAGCCATCTCTAACTATGACTGCATCGTGGCCTTCACTCCAACTGGAGCCATCCACGCCTTCCAGCCAACTCTAACTATGACTGCATCGTGGCCTTCACTCCAACTGGAGCCATCCACGCCTTCCAGCCATCTCTAACTATGACTGCATCGTGGCCTTCACTCCCACTTGGAGCCATCCACGCCTTCCAGCCATCTCTAACTATGACTGCATCGTGGCCTTCACTCCACCCGGAGCCATCCACGCCTTCCAGCCATCTCTAACTATGACTGCATCGTGACCTTCACTCCAACTGGAGCCATCCACGCCTTCCAGCCATGCTAACAAATCGTCAACAATATAATTGCATAAACTCTCACTACGATAAACAATTTCTGCGAATATTTTCATTTCATTTCATTTTGAATCCAAACTGTGACTTGTGTACATTGCCATTTTAACAAATTGGCAACCATATACTTGTACAAATTCTTACTACGGTAAACAACTTCACGTCTAGTATTTGGACTTGTATACTTTATCAAAACATTCAAGTTTAACAGAGTAAGTTAATCTTACTATCACTGTGACTGCAGCGAGGAATTCACTCCTATTTGGAGCTATCTACACCTTCTAGTCATGTTAACAAATTTACATCAAGATCCTTCTATCAAGTCTCTCGACTTATGTACTATGATCAGCTGAAGTGCCTGCTCACTTAAAAATTTTTTCGCTTAAATCTTGCGACGGCGCAAAACCACGCCCCCTAAGAGGGTTGCGCCTATTAGGACAGAGTTAATGTAATTAGTTGCAAACTGCACTGAGCAGCTTAGTGACGTGTTACTTGTTTTGATTTTTGTGGATATTACGGACGAACTCTTTGAACTTGGCGTGCTTACTGGACCTTTTGAATTTCGACTTCGCTCTGTTTTCTGGACCCTTGATTGCCTAAACGTTGACCTGTGCGTGAATACTGGATTCTGACTAGTGCTGGAACATTTTTGTGTTAAAATGTCTTCCAGAAATCTCCTACATGAAGAGCGTAACCAGATAATAGTGTTACATGGACAAGGATTCAATATTAGTCAAATTGCTGACCAACTGCACATGAGCGTAAGTACTACATAAATAATTTTGATACCTCTAATAATTATTGTGATAAATTTTTCTTGTTTCAAAATACGAAACCTTTTATTCATCGTTATAACGAAAGTTGACTTATATTCATATTCATTTATTTGTATTGCATAATGTGTGTAACAGGTGGTATACAAGGCTTAAAACTACAGTACAATTATGGACCCTGTTAGGGCACAGCAACATAATTATATAGTTTAAAATAACATATTGATTCAGTTGAGTCAAAATACACTCCAATTTACTATATTCTTTTTCAGCTTCTTCTAGTTTCTTAAAACCTAAATTTCCTGTACGTCCATTTGGACCAAGTTTTATTACATATTCTCTTAAATATTTTAACTTAGCATGTAAATCTCGCAATTGTTGTGACATAATTTCCTCAAACTGAATATAAAGTACTTATGCACGACCTTAATAATAACATTTTAAAACAGCGCTTTATACCAAATAACGCAAAAAAAATACAAAAGTGGAGAAAAACTTACATTGCAGTAGGCACGTATTTACTGTCAACGTATATGCAGGTCATGACGTCTCACGTAGCGCGGGTGAATAAACTCCTCAGCATTGGACTCGAACTGACTCCCAGCTGCTCCTCACTGGACCCGTACAATTTATCTCCCGGCGCCCTGCATATCCTCTCATCATAAGGCTTGAGCATTCTCCCGGCTCCCGGCAGCTACACCCTTTTCTGTCTTCTTGTATTGTTTTCATCGCTTCGTCCAAATCTTCTGTGAGAGTTTTTTTTCTGTAGTCGAAAATCTTCTGTAGCTTGAAAATCTTCTGTAGTTTGAAAATCTTGCCTTTCTTATTTCTCGTCGCCACAAACTTCTATTCTTCGTAATTGTATTTCTTCATATTTATTCAGCTACTTTCGTATTTTACACATGTTGCAAAATTTTAACTGCTGGCTAAGGGTCGCCATGTATTGGAGTGATGTAGGCAAAATAAAAGAGAACTGTTCAAGTCAACAATTCGTGTAATAATGTCCTAATCTAGTGTGTGCAGTTACAAATATAGGGTTAGGCGAGCTGCACACTACACTCTCCTCTTCATCAGGCAATGCACATGTGTACAATATAAAACGGCTTCAATAACTTCTTCAAACCCCTTAGTAGCTTTTTATTCAGGAAAATGCTGCTTCTACACAGCAAGGAATTTGAAAAAATAATAGTTATTTTACTTACCTATGTTGTCATTGTACTCAATCGAGTACAGTCGTTTTTATATGAACCTAGTTTCATTTGAGTTACGAATGACTTATTATATTGTTATTTATATATTTCTTTGAAATGTATTTTGAAATAATCTTACGAAAAAAACAACTAAAAAGTAGCAATAATAAAAAAAAACGAAAAATGCCAACTTACCTCAACAACATTTCGGAAGCACAACTTCAACTGGATTTTTTTGTGAAAAAAAATCACGCTACGCACATAATATTTTTTCATATAATAAAAGGGTGTTATAATCAAGTAAAATAACAAGGTTAACTACATTAACTTTACGAGATCTGTTATTTACACTTAGGAATATGACTGTACTCAATCGAGTACAGTGACTTCTAATGGGTTAAAGTCTCCACAGACGACAACTGTTTTATTATTATTAGAAATTTTGAATAATACATCTTCCAGATGCTTCTCAAAAATTGTATATGTTGCACATGGGGGCCTGTATACACTCATTACAATGAACTGCTCAAGCTCAACGCATGATATCTCAATTACTCGCTCAACAGAAAGGTTCACAATATCCTTCCGTTCTTTGAATTTAATATTATTGCGAAGAATTATTAGAGAACCACCACGTATTATATTTACTCTGCTGTACGAGCTGCCTACACAATGGTTCTTGAAGCTAAACATGAACTGATGCTCTTTAAGCCAATGTTCAGTTAAACATAAGATATCTATATTATTACAGTTCATGAACAACTCCAATTCCAATTCTTTACCAATCAAACCTTGAATATTTTGATGTAAAATATTCAGATTGTGTTTGTTTCTAGTATGTATATTCAAAGGGTTTGATGGATCAGAAGTGACAACATTTTTTGTGGTATTTAATTGTACATTTGAAGATATAATTGTATTTATGTCACAATTCAAAATAATCGATTGACTATTGCTAGAGATTGGCTCTATTGTCTGGTGGTGGAATTTAAATCACTTGGAACTAATTCCAAGTTCTGTGAAAAAATAAAACTAGACTGCTGAAAAGGAGCAGTATCGTTAGCCAAGCATTTGGCTTTGTTAAAAATACAATAAAATAGCGATTTTGTTATTTGTTCTTTATAAAAATTACACAGATAGGTAATAATTATCTTTTGTCATAAAATAATTATTACTAATGAGTACATTAGAGTCAATAAAATTGAATTTTTCATTATACAATGTCATGGTTTGTAATTTGAGATTGCATTTATGTCTATAGGTGTTTTCTGTCTGCGACAAGCCCTTGCCATAGGGAAAAGCATACAAAACTATTTTATTTACGTTTAATTGAGATAAACACTCAAAGTATTTAATTACTGTTTCAACAGTGGCATTTCCTCTTCTCAAAATATAATTTGCAAATAACAATATTATAATGAGGGCTACTCTGTTTAACTATTTGAAAACACCAATGTAAATCAATAAATAAGAGGATAAGATACCAATTAAAATTCATTCAAGCCTGAATCTTGAAGGTTTTAAAAGCACACGCAATCATCGACTTTTGAGAACTTGATTGCAACAATCATCCATGAGCTAATCATCATTAGACAGTTCCCAGAGTAAGTATCTACATTGGAACTCCTTCCAGGTATCATCCTTAAAAGATTTTGTCACAGATGAGAAGGCCCAGTTGGGTAAATGATGATGATGTCCTCCTAGCCGATTATCGGCTACGGCGGCTGTACTCACGTAAGGGGATTAGCCAACTGCGCAGGACATATTATAGTGCACAAGCATTTGCGCAGACACAGGTGCACTCACTGTTCCTTCACTCTCATAACCCGATGGGACGGCAATCCGACACGACCGGAAAGAGATCAGGCGCAGGACCGACATTTACGTACTTTCCGATGCACGGGTGTATCAATCACCAACTTCCAGACCCCGACCCGGGAATCGAACCCGATATCTCGCGCTCAGCAGCCGCGCTTGCGACAGCTAGACCAACGAGGCAGTTGGGTAGATAAAGTAGCATTGTCAAATAAAGCACAGATTGCTCCATTGCTTAGTTCCATATTATTTTGATCTAAGAGTTTCATATTAACCTAAAGTACTGAAATTACAATTGTGAGCTAGCATGTTTACCAAAGATTCTATCTATTGAATACCAAAAATTTTGATCCACATTTTCCAGCTAGTATTGCTGCTTGATGCTGTTCTACTGTTCTGTGTCTTCTGGAATATCTCTGTTGTATAACAACCTCTTTAATACAGCAAAATAAAGTAAAAGTATTGAAATTATACCTAGGGTGACTGAGCAACTGTTATAATTAACACTATCATGGGTAGGCAACCCACTAGAGGTGTTGATGGGCTTGGATGTTGTGCATAGGTGAATACATACCAGTATAGCTGGGCGAGTTCTTCAACATACATGGCCCAACCTACTACGGTCCCTCAATGTGCTATTTGTTTAACTAGGTACCTAGCACATGTTTGTCATTTGTAGAACCGTTGAGTATATAACCCACCAGTTCTTGTAATATCCCCCATATTGCAAGCACTTGAATTAAGTTGGTACCAGAACAATATAGCAGGTATAAGTTGTTGACTAGACTCTGAGAAGTTAAGTTTGGAAGCTTTTTATGATCCAAATCACCGGCACAGAAAATATAAAAATTATCAAGATTTACTATTTCGTTGTTGCAGTAGTTGACAACTATCGCCAGATAATTATGTGCGTACAGTCAATTGAATGACCAGTAAACGTTCACTACCGTTAACTGTCAAGCTGCCAGTTTAATGACCAGTAGATACACACTACTGCTAACAATCAAACTGTCAATCTAATGACCAGTAGGTACACAGTACTGCCAACTGTCAAGCTGTCAATTTAATCACCATTAGATATAGACTACTGCCAACCATCAAGCTGTCAATTCAATGACCAGTAGATATACACTACTGCCAACAATCAGGCTGTCAATTTAATGACCGTAGATACACACTACTGCACACTGCAAATCTGTCAATCTAATGACCAGTAGGTACACAGTACTGCCAACTGTCAAGCTATCAATTTAATGACCAGTAGATATAGACTACTGCCAACTGTCAAGCTGTCAATTCAATGACCAGTAGATATAGACTACTGCCAACAATCAGGCTGTCAATTTAATGACCAGTAGATACACACTACTGCCAACTGCCAAGCTGTCAATCTAATGACCAGTAGATACACACTACTGCCAACTGCCAAGCTGTCAATCTAATGACCAGTAGATATACACTACTGCTAACCGTCAAGAATAGGTCTTTATTTGCTTAGAATGCAGGCACTTACAAAATAGGATGGTAAACAACATAATAAGATCCGTGTACATGCCGCCTTGTTGGCATGCAAGCACAACAAATTATTGTACACAATTGATTATAAGGCAAATAGGTTATTGTATTGTATCCTCTAGGAAATCCCACCACTGCTAAAGTCGTCTTGACGACAATTCAACAGCCAGCAACTTTGTATTGCTTCCAATAAATGCCTATTATTGAATAAACTTTGATGTAGGTTTAAGAATGAGTAAACTGATCACCAAGTAATGATTTTGTATTATAAATTACTCATTTGATAAATATTAATACCTGCAATTAATATTGCTACTTCCATTAGAATTGTGACAAGGTAAACTTAAACAAAGAATTACGTAAAAAGGTTAAAATTTGTTTGCAATTCGGGTGATACATAAACACATGATACATACATGAACATAAAAGTTATGTATACTTTGTCATTCTACCCTCTTCCCTGCTTGTTGTCAAAGCTTTTAGCATACATTAATTTGGTATAGACATAAATTGGACAAATTATTTAGTATAACCTTGTATATCAAATATTTTTCTGGATTACAGAACTAATAGTTCAAAATTATAAAAATGAGAAAATAGGTAACTGTTGGTTCAAACACTCACGGTTTTATCCTCGTCGCCAATGTATTGTACGCTCTCTTTATTATGTTAATCGACTCGCCAACGCACCACCACACAGGTCGACAGTCTGACAACGACTGCCTCCCCACCGCTCGGTCCGGTATTTATAACCGAGTGATCATTCTATATGTTATGTCATTATTATACACATGTGCACATGTATAGAATGATGCACATGTACCTGCATACACTACAGTAGCTAATTTATTTAAGGATAAATAAATAAATTTAAGGTGGAGCGTCCACCTACAAGGACGATAGGGGTTAACAATGCTGAGGCCATTTCTGGAAGCTTCAACGTAAGGTTTACTGCTAACGAAGTTGCATTAATAATAAAATCGATGACCAGAGGCAAGTCTCCAGGCCACGATGGCCTCAGCATTGAACATCTGAAATATGCTGGCATGCACTTGCCGCGCGTTATCGCCATGCTGTTTAATTTGTGTATCAGTCACAATTATTTACCTGATAGTCTTATGTTTACAGTTGTAGTGCCTATTATCAAAAATAAAACTGGTGATGCCTCGGATGCTTCCAATTACAGGCCTGTATCTTTGGCAACTGTTACAGCCAAGGTGCTGGACAGGACAGTCTGCTTGACAAACAATTAGCCAAGCATATTGAACTGCATGACGCCCAATTTGGCTTTCGGCCGGGGCTGTCCACAGAAACCGCTATATTGTGTTTGAAGGAGACTGTTCAGTATTATAAGACTATAAAAACGCCTGTTTTCGCCTGTTTTTTGGACTTATCTAAAGCATTCGATCTTGTAAATTATGACTTGTTATGGAATAAGTTACAGACTGGAACTTCATTACCTGCTGAAATTATATCTGTATTTAGGTATTGGTACGGCAATCAACGCAACTGTGTAAGGTGGAATGGTTCCTCATCGGGTCAGTACAGGTTGGAATGCGGAGTGAGACAGGGGGGATTAAGCTCGCCTCGTTTGTTCAACTTGTATATGAACCAGCTGATTGGTGAACTCAGCACCACCAAAATTGGATGTCATATTGACGGGCTATGTACCAATAATCTTAGTTATGCAGACATGGTGTTGCTGAGTCCATCAATCAGTGTCATGAGGAATTTAGTGTCAATTTGTGAAACGTATGCGTTGACCCATGGGCTTAAATATAATGTGGAGAAAAGCGAACTAATGTTTTTTAAAGCAAATGGTTTTACATACTCAACTTTCCCGGATGTGCCATTGGGTGACACTCCACTACGCAGGGTTAATAAATTTAAATATCTGGGTCACTGGGTCACCGATGACTTAAATGATAATTTTGACATTGAGAGGGAACGCAGGTCGCTGGCTGTCCGTTGTAACATGCTGGCCCGCAGGTTTGCACGGTGTACGAATTCAGTTAAAATCACGCTATTTAAAGCTTACTGTCAATCTTTCTACACCTGCAGCCTGTGGGTCGGCTACTCGCAGCGGGCATACAGTGACCTGCGTGTCCAATATAACAATGCACTCAGGGTACTGTTGGGGCTGCCATGGCGTTGTAGTGCGTCAGGGATGTTTGCCGATGCGAGGGTTGATGGCTTTGCAGCTATAATCAGGAAAAGGTGCGCCTCCCTACTTACTCGCGTTCGTGGCAGTACCAACACTATCCTGAATGTATTTGCAGATAAGTGGGAGTCCCCCATGTTACAAAGATGGCTGCGGCTTCATGCTGCAAATTGATCGTCCGTATTTATGCAAAATGGAATGGATGTTATGGATGTTGGTGATTGATTCACTCGTGCATCGGAGAGCACGTAAATGTGTGTATGCTTGTGTGTTGCGCTTCAATCACAGGGTTGATTGAGTGTTAAGTTGGAAGTCACAGAGATGACTGCCGTTGAACACTTGTCACAGAGATGGCTGAAGTGTGTACCTTATGTTTGGTCACAGGGATTACCTGGTTTCTGTTTATCAATTAAAACCTCGAATTAGAATATTTTAGTTTTGCGTCATTTGATTGAATTGTGCATCAGACTATAGATTTTTGGTTAGGTGTTACGTTCACCTACTCGGTAATTTCGTTGCGCTAAGTTGTACCAATGATGGATACCGGGGTGACTTGGAAAAGACCCGTTGGCCTGTGTGATGGCATCGGAGTGACCAAGAAGAGACCTATGTAAAGTCTGCGGTACTGTTGTTTTTATTGTGTTAAGCTGTACCTAAGATGGGTATCGGGGTGACCTGGAAGAGACTCGTTGGCCTGTGTGACGGCATCGGGGTGACCAGGAAGAGACCCGTATACATCTGTGGTACAGTTGGTGTCATGTCACTGTAGTTGTGGTTGTGGTCCCTAGTAGGCCAGGATGGGCTGAGAGCTCGGCTAAGGGACACAACGGTCATGTGAAGTCTATCTAATAGCGTTGATGTGAATGACAACCGTAGCTGTAATGATTTAGTAATTTACATGTTGAGTCTGACTAGCAATTCGATCTTTCTTTGATTTCGTGCTTAGAATTTAATTTAAGTAGTTTCTTCATTTAACTAGTGATTGCTATTCTTAAAACCCATTACATGTGTTTAGGTCTTACCATCGAGAAGGTTTGTTGCTGACCCATATGTTGTCAATATTTGATGCCTAAGCACTTTCCATTTCTGACTTAACAGATAACATCTAAGGTGAACCGAGCCTGGAAAACAGAACTAGTCAAGCGGCGAGCGAGGTACGCTGCAGTTCCCGTTTGCAGCGCCGTCCTCTCCCGGATTTGTCGTGGAGGCCGTGTGAGTTGCGGCAGACCAGAACATCGCATGTCATCGCACAAGGTGAAAGCCATCTATTATTGTAACTGTTGAGATTGGCCAGACAAAATTAGATCCGAAATTCAAAGGTCCATTTAGAGTAAACAAAGTTTTGGAAGGTGATCGTTACACATTAAAAGCTTTGAATTGTAGACGTACTTACAAATTTGCTCACGATAGATTAAGGAAAATGCCAGACGGTCATGTACCAGTCGAGATTGATGTAATGGATGATCGTGTTGATAATGATGATGATCAAGTTTAGAAGGTTTGAGTAAATTAAGCTAACGGCCGTAATGTGTTCGACCGTACCAGTAGTTATTTCGTAGTCGTAGCCCGGCAGAAATCGGTATCTCTTGAGGCAACTCGAGTAGTCCGTGGGTGCGCGGTGTGCGTTTAACTCTGGCGGAGGTCATGGTCTATGGAGACCGTAGCGTATAACCGCAGGGGTGGTGTACACGGGCAGTCCACTCGATGGACATGCGTACTAAGTTTTGTGCGAGAGCAATGTGATTGCTTTTCGGCTGGATAGCCGTGGCGTTAGTTTTTTTTACTTGGAGTTTTCTGTAAGATTGGAGTATGTTTACAGTTTTGGTTATGATGACGATGGTACATGGTTGTGGTATGTGTGTGTTGTGATTTAGCAGTTAAAACATTGATGACTTGGATTATTGTGAGGTTCATGAAATAAACGAAGTGTAGCCATGGTCACATGTAGAGCTTTTACCCTTTACTGATCTTTAGAGCCTGTGTGGCAGCTAGGAGCCTGTGTGGCAGCTAGGAGCCTGTGTGGCAGTTGGTAGCCTGTGTGGCAGTTGGTAGCCTGTGTGGCAGTTGGTAGCCTGTGTGGCAATTGGTAGCCTGTGTGGCAGTTGATAGCCTGTGTGGCAGTTGGTAGCCTGTGTGGCAGTTGGTAATCTGTGTGGCAGTTGATAGCCTGTGTGGCAGTTGGTAGCCTGTGTGGCAGTTGGTAATCTGTGTGGCAGTTGATAGCCTGTGTGGCAGTTGGTAGCCTGTGTGGCAGTTGGTAATCTGTGTGGCAGTTGGTAGCCTGTGTGGCAGTTGGTAGCCTGTGTGGCAGTTGGTAATCTGTGTGGCAGTTGGTAGCCTGTGTGGCAATTGGTAGCCTGTGTGGCAGTTGGTAGCCTGTGTGGCAGTTGGTAATCTGTGTGGCATTCAAGTGTGAGCGATATTAATAAGCCTGTGTGACGTATTTATGACCCTATGTGGTTCTGTGGTTCTGTGTATCTTAATGATGGATCTGTGTGACTTAATAAAAAAATAAATAAAAAAAAACATAATGTTCAGTGTGCTACATAGTGGTCAGGAGTGGCCGAGGTTGTACTGTGCATTCTGTGCTGTGTTTGTGTTGTTGCAGATTAACCCACGAGGACGTGGGTCTACGCAGGATGGCCGTGTCGGAGACGGTCAATAGTACGGACACTAAACGTCACGCAAGCGCGCCCTCTGGCGGCGTTTCCGGTGAAACAACATTTTGGCGCGCTTGGCAGAGTGGTGGCGGTCAGCGTGGCGTCCGCGGAGCGCAGTCTTAGTTCAGTCTTCATTGAGGTTTCGTCGAGTCTTCGCGGAGTCGTCGCGTTACTGCCTTTCGTTACGTGTAGTGTACTTAGTGTTATTGTAAAGTGACTTGTGATTTTTGTATTGTAATGGTTCTTCTAACCGAACAGACAGACATGTGTTGCTGGGGAGTTTGTTCCGCCACTTCTTCTCCCCAAGCCAAAACACATAGGAAGTGGCGAAGGGCGGGCGTTTTGGGGGCTGTCTTTTGTTCTGACTAATTTGAATAAACGTTTGAGTTTTGAGTTTGTTTAAGTTTTGAGTTTGTTTGAGTTATCTCTTTGCTCGATTACCCTAGCTGATGTCGGACGATAGTGCCATCTTGATGTTCCCTCCGACATATATTTATTATATTTATATATACATAAATATATATTTTTTTATTATCTTGCACTTATGCTCAAACTGTGTTGCACCTACCACTTCTGTTTCACCAGGGGGGTGAAACTTCCATACATTTGCTTGTATCAAAATATTCACTGATTGTGCTGCCATCTAAAGATTTAGGTACATAAACTTTGACCATACTTTTACATTTTTGCTACTAGGTAGAGCTAGTTGACGACATTACAATAGTAAACATAAAATTAATAACAATAAATAGTTATTATTTCACAATTTATTAAGGATTAAATTAGATTAAATTTCAAAAGTATGGTAGCAAATTTTTCTTTTTAACACTTGAAAGTTCAAGTGGTTCATACGTGAAAAGAAACGTAAATGACGAATGACGGCCGGCCATTACGGGACAGAAAAAGTACGTTGTCTTTTGAAAACTTTTTTCTTTCTCTGTTTTGTTCGTTGTTTCGAGGTGTTCTTGTGATCTGTTTTTCGCTTTATCTTTTTGATCCTGCTTCTTTCCTGGACTCTGTGATTGGATACGTAAACGATTGACCCTACGCCTTGTATAAACTGGACCTTGATATTGCCGATGATTTGATTTGGATTCGACGAAATTTCCAAAATGCCGAGAAAGTCTGCCTTTAAGTGTTATTTTGGATGTATTCCAAAAGGTATGTTTCACATAATTATTTACATCTTACAAAATTTTCTTAGAAAACTCCGCCCCTAAGGCAACCCACTGACTGAACTATTTCCTTTTACTTTTTTACACATAATTTGCCTACACTGTTTTAAATGGTGATATTGCCTTTCAGGAACAGTTCATCACTTTCCACCAAATGTATACCCGCATACGGAAAAATTTGATCAGTGGAAAATGGTGTTAAGCGAGATAGATCGACAAAGGGGCGATAATTACATATACAACAACATACGTATATGCGATTATCATTTTGAAGAGTGTTACCGAACGGCCAGTGGACGTCTTACCAAGAATGCTGTTCCAACATTGAATATTGGTAAATACCTTCTATATTCATATCTTATGTATAAACAAATACACCACTAGCACAGACTGGTTCTATTAAGAACTATAAGAATATTAATGACAATAACAAGTCAATCTGCTAACACCATTAATTAGGCACTCTAGCATGATTATTGATCAAACTGACATGGGTTAGCATGGTAGTTGATAGCCAACTTCCTCTCTCTGAGAGGAGTTCTGTAGTATTCTGGTAGTGGTAACATTTGAACTGTTTGTCTGTTAAAACGGACCAATTGGTCCATTTTCAATTGTCAAACAATAGTTAAAAAAATGGCCACAGCCGACTTGTTAAGGCTTTATAGATAACATGACATGATATTAGTAGTAAATATATATTTTGACATTATAATTTTGATTTCAGCATCTACATCAGCAAATTCTGAAACCTATTTCCCGAAAAAAACATCTGATGGTGCAGACACCACCGTTGCCCGGGGTAATCTATTTTATTTATATATAACACTACACTAGTTTTTGCCCACGACTTCGTATGCGGTAGTCGACCAACTCATAAAACGAAATTCTTTGCCATGGTATGAGTGAAGAGGAACTTCGGAACCTTTTACCAAAGGTTGTCTGGAAGAGATCGCTTTCAGTGATAAGACCGCCTATTGTACTTGTCTACTACTTGTTTGTTATGTCCTTCTATGTTTGTTATTACAATAAAGAATATTCTATCTATCTTTTACTGCGTGTGGTCCAACACCAACTTGGCCAGTTTTTATTAGGGTACCCAAAGGGTGAAAACGGGACCCTATTACTAAAACTTCACTGTCTGTCTGTCCGTCTGTTACCAGGCTATATCTGTATCTCAAGAACTGTAATAGCTAGACAGTTGAAATTTTTAAAGATGATGATATGATTTCAGTTGCCGCTATAACAACAAATATTTTCTTTTCTTTGGGGTTCAGACAAGGTTTATCATCATACAATAAACACTGTAGTTGTAACAATGGTTAATAAAAAATATATGTATATTATATACATTAAGAATGGCTAGTAATAAAAGCTCCGACAAAAAAATAAGAATTGCCCTTACTCAAAATACTAAAGCTGCTGACTAAAATACTGACTTTCTGACTACTTTTCTCCGAATAAAAATTACGAAACGACCGAATGAGATACTAGAGTCTTCGAAAAATAAACATCACTGTTTGTTGCTAAGTGTAAGAAAAGTATTATACTTTTCTACCAGTATAAACTACGTTCTACTGAAAACTATGCTTTGTAATTTTTAATCTTTACTTGCCTACTGTTACTGTAACAGCCTTTTTTTTTTTTTTTTATCGTCCCACTGCTGGGCACAGGCCTCCTCTCACACGGAGAAGGATTAAGCGTTAATCACCACGCTTGCTTAATGCGGGTTGGTGATTTCAGACTTTATAGTCCAGGTTTCCTCAAGATGTTTTCCTTCACCTTTTTATCAGCCATTGGTGTCTAAGATTTACCTAAAAAGTACATACAAACTTAGAAAAGTTGCATTGGTACTTGCCTGACCTGGAATCGAACCCACACCCTCATACTCGAGAGGTTGGTTCTTTACCCACTAGGCCACCACGACTTGCCTACTATTAATTCATAAATTACCTTTCATATTTCATAGACTTGGTGCCATTTTAACTATAACATTATACTGAAAATATTGTTCTCAGTGGTTAAACAATACTTGCTTCATATATCATGAATTTTACTTACCACGGTTATGCTTCGATATCGGTACTTATTTCAGGTTCAGGAAAAAGTTAGAATTAAAGTAGTATTTACGCTTTAATCTAAAACCGAGTAGATTTTGGTGTCCTAGAATATTTTTAACCGACTTCCCAAAAAGGAGGAGGTTCTTAATTCGGCTGGTATGTTTTTTTTTTCTATGTATGTACATCGATTACGCAGAGGTTTATAGACCGATTTACGTGATTCTTTTTTTGTTCGACGCGGAATAGCTGCCAGTTGGTCCCATAGTTTTATTTCGACGATTCTTCTTCACCGGTATTGATGAACCAGCTCCCTCCTCTTCCTCCTCCGATCCAGAACGGTACACTGGTACCTACCTCATCCATATTTCGTAACAATACTAAGTTTCCTTAATAGATAGTAAGTTAGTAGTTTCCTTAGTACATTTAATAGTTATGTTAGTGATAATACGAAAGCTTTTGCTTTCGCAAATAAATAGTTTTTTGTTGCTTTTGCCTTTTGCTTTTGTTGAAAACAGCCGAACGCGACCCGAACCCGATCGCGTGGGCCAAACTGTTGAGGCATTTTCATTATTATTGAGAGAAAAAAAAAAATTAATAACCAACAATAGAAATTATAACAGTTCATGCAAGTTGTACAAATATGATTATTTTGTCAAAACCTCTGTTGTCGGTAACTTAGTAATTTTGTCGGAAGTTCAGTATTCTAGTCGGAACTTTAGTTTTATTACTCGAAGATCGAATTTTTTTTAGGAGAAAAAGTTTTTTGAACCTGCTCATATTTGTAGTTAAAATTGATATTTTTTGTCGTTTATGTTTTGGATTTTTTGTCTGTAATTCTTTATAACGCTGGTTACTAAGAATAATAGTCGGCCACAGATCGCTGGAGATTAATTTGTTTTTCGGAACTATTATTATTATCCATTAAAAATTAGGGGGCTCACATACACAAAAATAAACATGTTTGATTTTTATTTTTTTCGGCTAATGGTACGGAACCCTTCGTGCGCGAGTCTGGCTCACACTTGGCCGGTTTTTTTAAATAGATGTGGCCTTAGCACCTCGAGTTTCACCTGTATGTCAGTATCCATGATTCCAGTTGCCTTGAATCAGGTTATAGAATAGCATAACCTGATGTCGACAAAATAATAAAATACTCTTTATTATGTACACCATTTAAATGTTACAGAAAAAAAATATGAATAATGACTATCTTAAAACTACTGTATGTTATGTATTTTGCTCTAATTTCATTAATTTCCTTTTAAGGGTCAAGTTCTGAAGCAATGATGACAATAAGTGAGGATCTATCTGAAACTTATCCCCTTGGACATGCTTCTGTCAAGAAAGGTCAGTACTTATTTTCTATTTAATTAATGAACCGACTTGGAAAAAAGCGGAAAGTTCTCAATTTAGAATCTTTTTTTACGTATATTCCCCGTTGTTTGAAGACAGCTGGACCATTTTGTAAATTCAAAACATAATTATTTATAATCATGAGATAGCTAATAAGACTACTGTGTACATATTTTGCTCTAAATGCATCCATTTCCTTTTAAGGGTCAAGTTCTGAAGCAGTGGTGCCAAGGAGTGAGGATCTACCTGCAACCATTCCCCTTGTACAAGCTTCTGTCCAGAGAGGTCAGTACTGATTTTCTTCTTGATCAATAACAGAATTTATAATCATGAGATAGCTTTATGATGATTAATTTGAAATAATAATGTCTAACGTGATTCTGATTGGATTATTAATTTGACATTTAAGTCTACATGTTAATCAATTTCATGGTTTATTGAACGGAACCCTTCATGGGCGAGTCCAACTCGCACTTGGCCGGTTTTTTATTTAATATCAGTATTATTTATCATACATTCATCAAATACGTAAAAAAATACTGATCAGATTGTATTTTGTCTACATATTTAGAAGCATTTAGAATGATTAAGGAATTGTTTCTCTGATTTCAGGCACTAAATCCACCAATATTGTCAGAAACAAATATTGTAACCAGTATGCACAGTTAAAGGTTAAACTTTTAAAATTGAGAGCAAAGTGTACTTCCTTAAACCAAAAAGTGCGGAAAGCTGCTCAAATATCCCAAAATAATGCTTTTTTAAAAGCTGTTGAAAAACTGCCCGAGTCTGCTGCCATTTTCACTAAAATGCAGTTACAAAAGGGATCTATAAGGCCAAGAGGAAGAAGATTCACAAATAAAGAAAAAATATTGTGCCTAACAATATACAAACAGAGTCAAAAAGCATACAAATTGTTACAGAGACTCTTTGCATTACCTTCGAAACGAACAATCCAGAAAATATTAAGTAAAGTGACTCTTTATCCTGGAATCAATGAGGTTATCATAGAACACCTGAAAAAGGCAGTGCGGAAATTTCCCGAGGAAAAAAAACTATGCACACTCATATTCGACGAAGTTGCATTAAGCCCTGGCTTATATTATCATAAAACTTGGGATCAAATTATTGGTTTTGAGGATTTTGGTACCAATAACAACAATAAGATTGCTGATCATGCACTTGTCTTCATGGTCAAGGGTCTGAAAGGGAAATATAAGCAGCCCATCTCTTTCACATTTTGCCAGAGTGCAACAAAGACAGCGGTATTAAAAAAACTCATTCAAGAGGTACTGACTGCTGTACAAAGCACTGGGTTAAAAGTTATTGTCACAGTTTGTGACCAGTCCTCAACAAATATGAGTGTCATAAAAGACCTTTTAGAGGACACTAAAAGAAAATATTTGTCAGAAGGGAAAGAATTCAAAAGTTTAGCTTTTGAATGGAATTCTACAAAAATATTTCCAATATTTGATCCCCCACATCTCCTCAAAGGTTTAAGAAATAATCTACTTGAAAAAGATTTACGATATATAAAAAACGGAGAAATCAAATTTGCAAAATGGAAACATTTGAAAATGCTACTTGATGCTGATCCAGGAGAAGATGATATAAGACTAGTTAATAAATTAACGGACTGCCATGTCACCAAAGAAAAGATACCTAAAATGAAGGTAAAACATGCGGCCCAGGTGTTCAGTCAGAGGGTGTCTGCAACAATGCGATATTTAGCAAGTAAGTATCATTAGCATAAGCAATACCTAATTATATTGATAAGCCACCGCTGGTTTTGGTGGTTGTCTGGTTTCAAGATACCTATTAATGCCTATTAATAATTTCAAGATGCATCAATAATTTTAGACAAGCAAAACTGTCACAAAAATATGTCTTGGTATGAATTAAAAAAATAAGAACGTTATCACATGATATTCTCCCCAATATCTATTCTCAACATTCAAAACCAGATGAAAATTATAAACTAGTGTAGTGTTTTTATTAATATAATTTGAGAGGAAAATAAAATTTCTTTCTTACAAAATGACTTTCTTAAATATTTATATATTTTCAATATAGAAATTAAAATCACTCATAAAATATAATCTTCGCAAAACCTTGTTATTTTATAACGTTTTATTACCATCAAAATAATATGCTACACTAACTAGTAAGTAGTAATATATTTGAATCTAATTATTGTTTGTTTAATTTCAGATCACGACATTCTTCCAAAGGAATGCTTAGACACAGCAGATTTGCTGCTTATGGTTGACAAGTTATTCGACTCATTTAATGGACACAGCTATCAAAATTCTGATAAAATGTACAAGTGTGCACTAAGACAGAACTCGCCACATTTTAAATTGTGGAACGATTTACTTCCAGTTTTACGATCTATGAGATTTAAAGTGGAGAAAAAGTTACAGGATGGAACAATTGCAACGAAATTTGAACAAGTACCAAGTCTCAGGAACTGGATTTCAAATATTAATGTGTTTAAAGAAATGTTTAAATATTTAAAAGAAACACACAATGTAAGTAGTCTGTTGACAAGAAACATTAACCAGGATCCATTAGAAAATTTCTTTTGCAACATAAGGAGTAATGGTGTCAGAAATACGTCTCCAACTTGCTCGCAGTTCATTGGTGCATTTAAAACTTTACTTATAAATAATTTAACCTCACCACACTCGGTTGGGGCGAACTGCGAGCAAGATAATAATAAGGTATTAAAGCCATTAAAAATATTGGTAAATTTAAAAGAAAAGAACGCAAGAGAACAACCCTCAGACTCTGTTAATGTGGATTCTGTAATTAACTACTTCATGCAAGCAGATACTGAAAATTTTAGGAACTCAACTAGTAAAGAGGCAAAAAGATATGTTGCTGGCTATGTAGTTAAAAAAACTTTACAACAAATATGTAAAAAATGCCATACTTGCCGAATGCATCTGGTAAGCACGTCGCCTCCGAGTAATAAAGATTATATATTAGAAAGAGATTATACCAGAAGATCACTTAATTATCCATCGGAGGCACTGTGCGAGTTTCTAGATGATGTTTGCATGATCATTCAAACACAATTAAACGAGGAACCGCAGCAGAAACGTCTGAAGGGTACAATTAAACAATTAGTAAATATATTTTGTAATCTATCCCAGTTCTCTTGTGTGACTCATAAACTGAATGTGCAAAATTTCATAATGGATACTGTTTCAAATATTATTATAAATAGCTGGTGTACTAATGTCAACAGAATACTTAAAGGAAAAACTAATTTGTGTCATAATAACGCAACAAAAATACAAGCGTTAAGTTATTATAAAGCCCGTTGTAAAAGGAAATAAATATTTTGTTTTTAATGAAATATTACTTATAATTTTTGTCCACCATTTTATTCCATTTCATTTAATGAAAGATAGATTTTGAAGAATGATTTCCTTATGTTGAAGATTGATTGTTACTTATTTTGTGAAGTTAATTCCTATGTGTATGTTTGTCTAGATTTCCTTTGACAAGATAGAATTTGATCTTGTCATCGAATTATGTTCATCGTGCTATTTTATACATACACATATGAATTAATGTATTCTGTAGAAATAAATAACAATCATTCTTCAATATAAAGGGATTAAAAATAGTAGGAAGAAAAACTCCTAACAGCGCCATCTAGAGTAGAGCGTAGGCGAAAAGGACATTGAGGACAACGCCATCTATCAACTTGGGTACTCAGTTTTTCAAAACAAAAACCTGAGTGGCCCATCTATAGCTAATCTATAGTGTATCATCTATGTGTTTCACCACCGGTAAGTTGCCAGTCTACCTTCTAAGGTAGACTGGCAGAGAACGCCTAAGGCGTTAAGTCCGCCGTTGTACAATGTGCATAAAGTATTTTAAATAAAAAAATAAATAAATATATATATATATATGTATATAAGTAACATAATATTATATATATATGACCATTATATATAGGTATTATATGAATATAATATATATAATATTATGTTACTTTGATTTAGATTTGTATGTAATGTAATCGATTGCTGTTATTTATATCAATATTTAATTATTGTTCACAGAGAAGTACTGTGCAATTGTGGGTTCATCGATATGCCGATACGGGAAACATTGATCCTCGCCGACCGGGACCGAAGGCTGGATTTGCATACACAGAAACCAATGCGCGGCACCGTGATATAGTTTCTGCGCATATGGCTGAGCCTTTCCTCAGCACTCGTTCCATGGCGACTAAACATGATGTGACACTACAAACTATAAGGAACCACTTGCATGCAGCTGGTGTGAAATGTCGTAGGCCAGCTAAGAAAATTTTACTATCCGACATTCACAAACAAAACCGGGTACGCTTCGCAAAAGAATATTTGGATTTTGATTGGTGCAATAATATAGTCATATTTAGCGATGAAAAATGTTTTAAGTCGGACAAGGATGATCGCAAAATACTTTGGCGAAAGGATGGTGACCGCTATAACTCAAAAAATGTTCTTCCATGCAGGTCTAGTGGCGCACCAATTGGCTATTAATAAAAATATCAGGGGGTAATGAAATTTGTTTTATGTGAGTGATGTTATTGTTAGTAAGATTACAATTTAAGATACTTGCATCTTAATAATTATCTAACTTACTAACATGTTTATCCATCTCACTAATCCTAACTAATATTATAAATGTGAAAGTAACTCTGTCTGTCTGTCTGTCTGTCTTTTCTTCACGCCTATACTACTGAACCGATTTGTGTGAAATTTGGTACAGACATAGTTTGGAACTTGAGAAAGGACATAGGATAATAATAATAATAATAACCCCCCCAAGGGGCCACCTTGACGTGGTGGGGGGGCTTGTGGGAAGGCATGAACAGTAAAATTGTCACTACGATCATGACAACCCTGTGCCATCAGGTAATCAGGAGGTACTATAACTAAATTAAATTGTCTTAACACCCTGACATCACCCTTTCCAACTAACGGTCCCAACTTCCTAACCTATCCCTTCCTTTATCTTTATCTACACCCTCCAACTCCCAAGAAACTGAAGGTTTAAACCTTCAGGTTTTACCATGACTTGGATACCTACCTAAAATTCTATTCTCATAATTTCTTTCTTATAATATATATCCTGTCTCTTTGAATATCTCCTTATGGGTTTTTAACCTATTAGTTTAACTTCCTATGCAATGCGACTACGTAATAGAGTATTACCCCAGGCGGGTACCGGAGCTAACCGCGATGGAGAATCCCGCCCCACGGCTTCCAGCCTGGGCTGCCCTTCGTATTCTGGGGAGGGCACCGTATCGCAGCCAACTGCTCAGTCCCAGACTGCTGCAGTACCACATGACGATGAGTCATCATGTTCTTCACTTTTTTCATCAATCCCATCATCATCACAATCATTTTGCATCTCTCCATCACCATCATTATCATCAGCCAGTATTCAGTCGGTGGATGTTGTACAGGAGACAAATTTTGTCAATGAGCCTGTACCCAACACTAGCACTGCACCAATTCGTAGAAAATGGACTAAAGAAATGAACGAATTCATTCTACGAACTTATCTTCATCTCACTATCTTGGAAACCGATACCAAAACATATCTTCAACCATTACACACACAGTTTTCATCAAAATTCCCACACATGCAAGTTAGCCGACAAAGAGTGGGGGACCAACGCAGAGCTATAGTTAATAAGAAACTATTACCACAAGATGCAATAGACCGTATTTATGAAGAAGTACGAGGTCAATTACATGTATCTCCCACTCAGACCCAACAGCACTCTACACAAAACAGTACACTACACACCAACACTGGACAACGAATGAAATGGGGTAACGAGTTAAACGAATCTATAATGAGAATTTACTATACAATAACAGAACTTGAAACAAATAAAACATCCTATAGAAAATACTTACACGAACAGTTTATAAACCAATATCCACAGTTATCACATATTACAGAACAAAGATTATCAGATCAACAAAGAGCCATTGTGAACAACAAATATATAAACAGTAGCCGATTAGCAGAAATTAAAAGACAGGTATCCGAACAGTTGAGGATTAGCATTAACCGAATCGATGACCAATCAAACACGCAAACACTACCCAACATAGAAAACTACAACGATAACTATCAAACACTTAACACCGAGCTTGTAAATACACAAAACCCAAACTTACAAATTCACAGCGAACCGCATATTACGTTTGACATAGGCCAAGACGATTTAATTAACAATATTGATATTGAAGCTTTCATCCCATCCCAAAATAATACTAACACTGCCTCAGAATTTAACCCCATAATAGAAGACACGTTCACACAAGCAAAACTATATTTCCTAGACACACACCCTACCAACAGACCTTACATCCCGAAACAGAAAACATCCAAAAAATTCTCAGTTATAGTGAACTACATAGATACCAAAATTTTACCTAACAACGTAAACGCTGACACTAATTTCAACACTCTACAGTCCATCATATACTGCGCAGCATGGACGGCAGCAAAATGCAATGGAGCCAAAATTTCAGAACAGATACAAAATCAAAATCGAAGAAACATACAGAAAAAACCAAAGTGGTGGATAAGACTCGAAAAGAAAATAGACAAACTAAGAGCAAACATCGGTAGGCTAACACAATACAGTAGAGGCAATAGAAGTCGCAAAGTAATAACAGCAGTAGAAACAGTAAAATCGACATACCAACTACACGCACAACACGAAGATTCAAATACACAAATAGAACACTTTTTGGACACACTGAAACAAAAACTTAATGCTGCAGCTAGTAGACTCAGGCGATACGTGACATGTACAGAGCGTAAAACACAAAACGCACAATTCACCAATAACGAGAAAATCTTCTACAGAAATATTACATCTAACAGCAACACAAATCAACACACACTTGAAACACCTACCCCCGAAAACCTTAGAGATTTTTGGGCAAATATATGGGAAAACCCAGTAGAGCATAACAACAACGCTGAATGGTTAAATCAAGTTTCATCTGAAATCAGTGACATGAACTATGAGTTTATACCAATAGACACATTCATAGATGTCCTCAAACGTACACACAGCTGGAAATCACCAGGCACAGACAATTTACACAACTATTGGTATAAAAAATTCACTAGGATACATCCACTCATACACAATCACCTGAACACATTCATTCAATCACCTCACTTACTTCCAACATACATCACACATGGAGTCACGTATATGATCCCGAAGGATAAAAACGACACCGTCAATCCAGCCAAGTACAGACCAATCACCTGTCTACAAACCCTATACAAAATACTCACCGCCTGTATAAGTGAAGTAATATACACCCACCTAACTACACACAACATACTAGCTGAACAACAGAAGGGATGTCGTAAGAATAGCCAAGGTTGCAAAGAGCAGCTGATCATTGACGCTATCACCACAAATAGCGCGGTCAAAAGCAAAAAGGAGATACATGCTATGTTCATCGACTATCAAAAGGCCTTTGATTCCGTCCCTCACAGCTGGTTATTACACGTATTAAATATTTACAAAATTCATCCAACACTAAAACAATTTTTGCAGATCTCCATGCAAAATTGGCAAACTACACTCAAAATTAATCAAGGGTCTTCATCGGTATCTACTGAACCAATTTCTATTAAACGCGGTATCTTCCAGGGAGATGCTCTAAGCCCACTGTGGTTCTGTATGGCATTAAACCCACTATCACACTTACTTGACGAAACTAACATAGGATATACACTAACAGATGACAACACACAATACACCCTTTCACATCTAATGTATATGGACGACATAAAGTTGTATGCAGATGATAGAAACCACTTATACGAGTTAGCCGACATAACGCAAAAATTCTCTAATGACATACGCATGCAATTTGGGGTAGACAAATGCAAAGTTTTGTCAATTGTTAAAGGCAAGATCCAAAACAATACATACACTCTCGAAACTGGAGAATCAGTTGAACCGGTGGACCAAAATAGCACATATAAATACCTAGGCTTCAAGCAGTCCAGACAAATACAACAGAAGTTGACGAAACAAGAACTGCAGAAAAAATTTTCACACCGTCTAAACCTCATTTTAAAAACAAATCTCAATTCCAGAAACACAACAAAAGCTATAAACACATTTGCGATACCCATTCTCACATACTCTTTTGGCATTGTACAGTGGACTAATACTGACATTATAAAATTACAACGCACTATCAACACACAACTCACTAAACACAGAAAACACCACCCCAAATCCTGCGTACAACGCCTCGTGCTACCAAGACAAGAAGGGGGAAGGGGGCTGATAGATATAAACAATCTTCACAACAAACAAATATCTACACTTAGAAATTATTTCCACAACAAAACTGAACATTCACCACTTGACAGACTTGTAACCAACACAGACAAACAACTTACACCGCTCAACCTAAACGACAGAAACACACAAACTAATGAAACCTTAACAAGCACACAACACAAGATAGCAGCATGGTCCAATAAAGCCCTACACGGAAGACACCGAGCTTTCCTGAGCCAGCCACACGTCGATAAGACAAAGTCGAACGAATGGCTCAGGAGAGGCGAACTATTCCCGGAGACCGAAGGATTTATGCTCGCTATACAGGACCAAATCATAGCAACACGCAATTACAGAAAGTTCATTATTAAAGACCCAAATCAAATAACAGACCTATGTAGACACTGCAACAGTGCATCTGAAACAATCCAACACATAACGGGAGCTTGTAAATCGTTAGCACAGACTGACTATAAACACCGTCATGACCAAGTTGCAGCCATTATACACCAGCACTTAGGCTACAGATATAAACTATTGGACAAGATGATCCCTTACTATAAATATAAACCCGAAACCATTTTAGAAAATAGGAACCAAAAAATTTACTGGGATCGAACAATAATCACAGACAAAACTATTCACTACAATAGACCCGACATTACAGTACACGACAAAACCACCAAAACAGTTTATTTAATAGATATTGCCATCCCAAACTCGCACAACATTCAAACGACCATTTCAGAAAAACTTGCAAAATACCAAGATCTAGCAATTGAAATTAAAACTCAGTGGAAAGCACAGACTGTCCACATAGTCCCTATAGTTATATCATCTACTGGAATCATACCCAAAACCCTTACACAAAGCCTCAACATATTACAAATGCCTCCTTATACATTACACATGCTTCAAAAAGCCACCATTCTTAACACTTGCCGCATCACTAGAAAATTTCTGACATCATCCACACTATCTTCCACAATCTCTATCTAATCATCCCCTTGCACGCTTGGCTCCGGCCCGCATGTAAAGGTTTTTATACTCTCTCACAAGAGAAGAATCCTAAAAAACTCTGTATAATAATAATAATAATCCCTGTTGCCCTCTTGTTGCTTTACAGTGACTGATTCCCGGGGGCCCAGTAAGTGAGTTGGCGAGTCTCCACCTGCTATTTTAACATGTATTTAATACATTGTCATCGGCAGGTGCCATAGTTCCCGTAGTTTCCCCATTCCTAGTCCATTAGCATCCCATCACAATAGCCCAAGTAGTTTTCATCCACAGTTAGCAATAGGTTAGCACAGAACCGGGGATTGCCCTTGGGTACATTTCTATAGTGTATACAGGGATAATCGTCGTTTTTGTGTCGCCATTTCATTAAAATTGTCTCAAAAGGGCTTCAGCGTGTTGGCTTCGGCCCCACGTTCGCCTTCCAAAAATCCGGGACTCTGTAGTCCCGTGGTCGGTTAGAGATATACAAGATAATAATAATAATAATAATAAAATCGTTTATTACGTCAATTTGTACATAATTTTACAATATTTTGCTTAATTCTAACTAGTGCTGATGTTTGATTTGCCTGAACTAGGTAAAAACCTGTGTCTCAGGCGTAAAAGTGCTTATAATTATATTTATAGCGAATTAACAATAAATTGCTATAGTAACTAAAAACTAGGTCACTGTGACAAATAAAGTGTTATTATACATATTTATTTTAATGCTAACATACTAATTTATACTGACTATCTCTAGGTACTTTTGATATACTACAATCGGCAATTCTTCGGTCTGGTTAAAAGACCAGCCTTTCAACTAATTATAACCTTTTTTTTTTATTTTGTATACCTATAGTACTTTAAACTTACATATTTGAGTACAATATTTAGATTAGTGTATAAAAATGTGCCACTTTAAAATGAATCAGAAATCAAACTATCACTAAGTACCTAAAGCATAAAAATATGTACTGTGTAAAAATTATTTAAAGCTAAATATAATGTAGTGTTTGGCGCAATCAAGACCCTTCATAATCTATAGAGTTGATGTACCTATATTCAGCGGCTTTTCTTGCAGGGCAATCCGAATCTCCTGTCTTGTGGTTGTGAGGTTTTTTGAAGCGCTTGCAGGTTGCACATTTCGGTGGTTCTTCCTTTGAGGAGCACTCCTGTGTCACGTGTCCTTCTGCTCCACAATGGCCACAATAGTTTTTATTACAAAAAAATATAAAAATAAAAATAAAATTTATTTCGGACATATAGCGCCATCTATTGGTCAAACCAAAAATCACTATTCCACGCGAACGAAGTCGCGGGCAAAAGCTATAGGCTATATTTTATCCCGGTGCGGGCAGTAGCTCCCACGGGACGCGGGTGAAACCGCGGGAAAACGGCTAGTAAATTAATAATTACCCACTGAATATGAAAAATAACGCTAATTCTTGTCCGACTTAGAATAGTTTTGTCATACATAAAACTTTTTAATTTGTGATTATAATATAAATAAACCTAGTCAATAAATATTGTTGCTTTCTAATTACAAATTGTTTAATTTATACTTCCTTATTAAAATCTAGATTTATATTCTTATTTTATTTACAATAATAAAAAAAATACATAATAAAAATAAAAAATGATTTTAGTTATGAAAAAAGTCTATGCAGATGTGAGAATCGAACTTAAAACTTCCGAATCGCTAGACGAACGCTTCTACGCCTCGGCTACGAGCCTTCATAGTCTTGTCATTAAATTTTAACTTCATATTCTCATCAGCATTATGGTGAAAAGAAATTGCAAGTGTGTGCGTGCACAACGGGTTATTGAGGTTTGTATCCAATAACCCGTTGTGTACGCACATTAATAAACAGGCGAAGTAATACACGCGTGAACTTTACGCACACTAACATGTATGTTTCTCTTAATACCACCGCGCCGCGCCGGGTGGAGCCACTTGCCTGCCCAGCTAATTATTTTGCTGTGTGTACATAACCAATTGATCCAAATATTCTGATATGTTGTAAGTTAGGCTTCACTCCATGCCACCGTTCAAATGGCGTAACATCTCCCGTCTGGCTTGATGTATTTCTATTCAACAAATATACCGCACAGTTAACAGCTTCTGCCCACAAGTTTAAAGGAATATCCTTTCCTATACCATATAACATTGTTCTTGCAGACTCCATGATAGAACGCATCTCTCTTTCTGCTCTCCCGTTCTGTTGTGGAGTATACGGCGCAGTACGTTCAGGCGTGCGTTATCCATTTACTCTCCAAAAAAAATGTGAATTCTTGGTTTACATATTCAGTACCATTATCTGTATGTAGTATCTGCAAATCACGCTGAAATCTATTCTTTACAATGGCATAGTACTTCAGAAAGCATTGAAATACTTCACTCCTATGCTTCATAAAGTAAACATGGCGATAGCTTGTAACTCCATCTTTGAACAGCACAAAGTACTTCATACCCGATACAGAAGGTTCTTCTATAGGACCGCACACATCGCTGTACACAATTTCACCAGGTTGTGTTGGACCTCGGGTAGATTTCAAGAAGGGACGTCTTGCTTGCTTTCCATATTGACATGCTTCACAAACAAAATTCTGATCACCGCTCAATGTAACTGGAATCACACCATTCTTTGACATATTTTGAAGTTCCTTGACATTTAAGTGTCCTAATCTTTCATGGCAAACTTTTATATCCGTTTGCACAACATTACAATATTCTTGTTTGATTGTTTTTATATCCAATTCATATAAATTGTTCTCTTGTAACTGTGCACACATAACAACAACATTGTTCTTCATTATTATAGCATTCTTATTGTTCTTCACTATGACATATCCTCTTCTAGTAGCTGCACCTTCAGAAAACAGGTTTCTTCGTAAATCAGGTACATACAACACATGCTTAAGTCTAGGTAACCTTCTTATCTATTAATACAGTTCCTTCGCCACATACCTTTATACTATGCTTGTTGCCCAATTTAACGGAATTGTTGCATTGAGATTCGTTCAACTTGCAGAAGTATTCTCTCCTGTAGGTCATATGCTTCGATGCTCCACTATCTGAAATCCATGCGTCTTCATCATGTTCAGATGAACAACCTTCTGCGCTGAATGCCATGTTGTTGGTTTTCTCCTCATTGTACCTTTTCTTAGGCATCCTGCATTCTCTTGCGAAATGATCTCTTTTGTTACAACTGTAGCACACGAATCTGTGAGTTCTTTGTTCTGACGTCTTTTGTTTGTCCTAATTTCTAGGTTTAAAATTTCTTTTTGGCGTAACTAACGCGTTGTCACTACTATTACTCGTTTCATTGGCTAGGCTGGCTTCTTCGTCAACCAAACGCGACGTAAGAGTTTGTATGGTCTGACGATCTTCATCGAGTGACAACCATGCTTGTCTAAGAGAACGATACGTTGACGGCAACGTGCTTAGAATCTTCGTCATAATGGCGGTGTCACTTATTTTCTCACCCGTCTCTCGCAGCTGCTTTGCCAAACTTTCAACCTTTGACACGTGCTGTGCCATCGTGTCACTGGCACTATACGAGTATTGATAAAACTGCTCATGAATTAACATCTTGTTGTATTCTGACTTCTGTTCATAGATAGCTTCTAGTTTTGTCATCACTTGTTTTGCGGTTTCGCAGTTTTCTATTAACGATACCTGGTTTAAATCCATCGAAGAGGTTAAGATAAACATGGCCATACCGTCGTCTTTATCCCACTGCACTTGCGAACCGGCTTCTAAGGGTCTTGCCTTCTCTATATTTAATCCCTTCGCTCTTAATGCGCATTTCACTTGAAATTTCCATTGTTTGAAATTTCTTCCATCAAATTTCTTGATTTTCATTCCGTTTGAAACCTCCATTTTACGGTCACTTTTATATCGAAAATAATCCTTGCTCTTAACGAATTGATAATTAAAATATCGCCTAGTTATGTGCCTGGGCCCATAACCTATTGGAATTCGGCAATATTTTAATTAAAAGTCGTTAGATTTCTATAATATGTGTTTTATTTTAAGAGCACAACTTGACAAGACAGATGACAAGGCATAAAAGACATTTTAGACAGAATCGCACACGTTTGTGGAGACACTATCAAACAAAAACGTTTACAAAGACATCTATCTTATAAATTAAATTTTATTTATTTTATACAATTATCTTATAAATTTATTATTCAATACGTTCAGGAGTTCCCTCGACTCTCTGTGGTCTCCATAATCAAATCAGCTCCAAACCTTCACTGTTTACCAGTACCCTCAAAAATGCACTCACATGTCTGGTGTAGTTGTGTAGCCAACCTTACTCCCGATCTATCTATATACATGTACTTAGTATTAAGCTTAGGTTAATCAATACAGTACAATATACGCCTTAGACATAGCAACACGTCTCTATCATTTATCACCAATAACTCCCCACATTGCATGGCGACCCTGCCAGTGCTGCCTTGTGGCAGTGCTGCGCTTTGGGAACATAATAATAATTTTGTGATTTGTGAAAACAAAAAAAAAAAAAACAAGCTTTTAAAACGTATAAATTGTGTCAAATATGTTAAATTTGAAATGTCGTTATAAGTTGACAGTAAAAGTTTATTTTTTCTTGTTAGCGCATTTAAATAAAAGCTTGTTTTTAAAGATTTTTTTACCTCAATTTTACAGATGACGTTTGACGTTTTACTTTGAAACTGACTTATTGCACTTTGAGACATACCATCAATGAAATAAAGTAAATATTTCGTTGTTTAAAACGAGAAATATTAAATCAATCATGTAATTTTTGTACCTTTGAGTGATCATGAGTTTCAAAACGATAAGCATAATGGAATCACATGCTAGTGGTTCTACTGTTTATTTAACAATATTTATTTATACATGATAGAACCGAATGTTTCTGGTTCCCTTTTGCAAAACAATATTAGCAACTAAATAATAAAAAAATATTTTACGCATAACGATACCACAGAAATTTGGTTCTATTTTTTGTGTATTAATAAATTGAGGTAAAAAATCTTTAAAAACAAGCTTTTATTTAAATGCGCTAAAAAGAAAAAAATAAACTTTTACTTACTGTAACTTTACTGTCAACTTATAACGACATTTCAAATTTAACATATTTGACACAATTTATACGTTTTAGAAGCTTGTCGCGAGATTTAAGTACTTACTCGTATTTACTTTCTTAGTAAAATCGCGACAAGCTTTTAAAACATATAAAAATTGTATCAAATATGTTAAATTTGAAATGTCGTTATAAGTTGACAGTAAAGTTACAGTAAGTAAAAGTTTATTTTTTTCTTTTTAGCGCATTTAAATAAAAGCTTGTTTTTAAAGATTTTTTACCTCAATTTATTTTATACTTTTTAGTTTTCACCTGGTAAGTTCCTCAGTCTAAATTCTGTAGAATCTAATCTAAATCTTAGATTTTGATTTGGTAAAGTGCACTTGCAAGCAAGCCCTGTCATTGGATACCCATATGGATGGGATTGAAAAAAATAGGTTATTCACAATTTTGTACCAGCGGCCATCTTGGAATTTTTATTTCGTAAAGTGCAATGTGTTCTACTTGTCAATCCCTTTCATTTAATACCCATATTGTATATGTACCTTAAAAATAACTAGTCCGCCATCTTGTATATTTAGCCATGTTGGATTTAGGATGACGTCACATAGCTTAACATGCATTGTCATCCAAACTAAACATGTATGCAAAATTTCAGCTCAATCGGTTGCGGGCAAGTGCCTTAAAATTGAGTTGTAAAATTCCACCCGAACACACATAGTTACATACATAAATACATTGCAAGTTAAATAAAAGCTTGTAATAATAAAAATAATCGTGAATAATAGAAATATGTTTGATGTATAACGGTACCAAGTATGCGTGGATCTTTTTTGTATAAAATTACATGATAGTACTATCGTTTATTTGTTTGATCAATAGAGTCATATTGTGCCGTGGTTCCGTTTTGCTTTACAAGTAACGTTTGTTATTGCTGTTGGTTCTGTTCTGCTTTTAATATACCTTCTTTCCAAGGGAGAAATCATGTGGTTCTTTTTGGATAAGAATTTAGACCACTTTTACATTAGTATTCTTCAAAAAAAGTAAAAAACGAAAGGAGAATGCCCGTTTTGCTAGGAGATTTGGGCCCCCAGAAAAAAATTGCGTGCCATGGTGGTTTTAACTTTATTTTGAAGAACTACAATTACCTTTTCAGACCCTGAAAACAATTTATAATTTTTCACCCTAGTTTCCGAGAATTATTGAATTTTTTTCTGATGAAGAAATTGAGGTTATTAGACAATATTTTTTCAAAAACAATTTGCGTTAAAACAATAAAATATTTTTAGTATTAATATTGATTCCCAAATGAAATAAAACATTAGATATCATCTTTTCTTGCTAAATAATATGTTAAACTGTTTATCTTGCAGTCAGCGGAAGTAGGTTTTGCTGGCACCAGTAGAAATAAATATACTTAGGGCTAAATTGGTTGGAGGAGCATGTGGCTACGTTACAACAACCACAAGGAGATATCTTAAGTTAAGCTACTTGGTCAGATTGCACTTGGGTGACCATCCATTACAAACTTCAGCTGGGTGGCTGCTAGTACTTACATTTAAACTGTTGATACTGGGTGCATTATTTATACTTGTTATGAGTAGCTAGAATCCAGCAAGTGTGACAACCTCTTACCAGGAGTTAACATGTTATAACCCAGTGTATCGGGTGTGGAGGTCAGATGGGCAATCACTCTTTGAGCAATACTGTATTCAGCTGCATTGGTTAGACTAAAAGCCAACCCCAAGATTGTTGGCAAACTGCTAGGTACCTAGTAAATACGAGTATGTATGACATATATAACAGCATCTCCTGCAAGCGACATAGTAAAATCACTGCCCTGCTACTCGGTAAAATCGCTGTGCCATCCATGATTAGCTGTAGTTTATTTTAGAAAGGGCTTAATTATAAAGGAGTTTAAAATATAGTAAATGCTATACAGATGTTTAATAAGAAAAAACACAACCAATTAAAATAATAGACATTTATTCTTCAAGGAATATATTGTCCAGAAATTGTGCTGAAGCGTTTATATCATTAAAGCAGTGGCAGTGGTGGTGGTACAGGAATCATCATATCTGTAATTATGTTTCCATCCATGATACCAGTCTCCGGTGCAGACTCCACAGTGTGTTGGCTACTGCTAGCAACGGGTTGCCTCCGGACTTGTCTTGATGCAGCCGCCCAACAAGGAAGACAAACTCGTTTCAAATGCAACACCTAATAACAAAAATATTATATTTAGATACTTGATATTCATTAATATTTAATTTTAATTTTAATTAGTTCAGCACACATACATATGCATTCATACATTAATTTTAAATAAATAAGAATAAACACTTACGTGATGTGCTGGTGTCCATCTTAGTATAGCATTCCTTTGAGGACAATCTTGACTGACTCTATGAGTTCTGCGACTTGCTATTGACAAGCCACATGCGTAGCATATGTTTAGGTGTCCAAGAGCAGGGGATACAAGTGACAGATTTGAGTTAGATGCTGTCTGGTTTTGTAATAATACAAAACATTCCACACACAGGATGTCATCAGACGATATCTGGAAAAAATGACAAAATAAAATGTAAGGTAGTTTAGACAGTTTAGAGACCAATCACATTACATAAAATCCACAAACATAATAAAACAAACTTACAAATGTAGGTGTTACCCAGGATCCTAGAAGGATAAGCATTGGTTCATCTATTTCTTCAATTTGACGTCTACGAAGATTAGGCGCTATACGTAAAGAGCAATTAACACACCGGTGAGACAAAGAGTAGTTTACTCGACTTCTACCAGGTGCAGACATTTTTCCGGAGTAAAACAAAAATATCACTTAAAACACTTCACTTATCACTAAAAACAAGAGTCCAATGCTCACTTAAACTAAATAAGAGTCAATTTGTTCACTTAACACTAAAAAAAAGAGTCCAATGCTCACGAGTCAATGTGCTCACTTATCACTAAGAAAAGAGTCCAATATCTCAAAAAAAAACCACTGGAGGCACGAAAATGATCAGCTCGACAGTGTTTACGCAAATTGTAACGATCAGAAGCAAATACGGAGGAATAAATTCAACTCTACGCATAACAACCGGCACGAAAACAATTTGAATGACGTATTGATTTGACAGATAAATCATAGCCTCGCGTTCCGAGTAGATGTTACCATGTTAAATATTTTGTTAATCGATTTCCTTAATTGATTTGTTATAAATAATATCATTTACTAATTGTTGTGTTATTGTTGTATTCCATGTATGGTGTTAGGTGTAACCGTTTTATAGATATAGTTTAGTGGTGACTTTTGTTAGTGTTGATATTTTATTGTTTGTGCAACAGTTATAAACAGTTTTTCTTTCTTCTTTTCTTGTTTACTATTTACGAGTGCATACTTAATATATATACTTGTACATTATGATATAAGAGAAAAATGTTATTTTGCAACCTAATTCTTCGCTACAAGACAGAGACCGCCCACATTTTTTTTAAGTGAAAAGTCTTGGTTTGACCATCAAGGGCGGATCCAGCTCCAGCAGCACAACATAATTGTTTTTTGGTGAGCTAAAATCATCGGATTGGCAACCCCTCCCTTGGGTGGAGTGGAAAATAGTGTCAGACTTTTACTGACTATTGTAACTTCATCTTGGCACTTTTAGTGACTTTGTAGCGGTACCACAACTGACAACACCGCCATCTACACAGTCGTCGACGCAACTTTCAACAATTATCCTGCATCGCACATGCAGTGTTCGCGCGCACAGTGAACACAGATCGATCACCCCGACAACAACTGTCGGGCAGTAGCCCACCGGACAAAAACACCTGTCCGGTCGGAGGATCCTCCCTTTAGTGCGAGGTATGATGAGCTTTACTCTCTGCTCTCATGCCTCCACAGTGGTGACCCCGACGTGATTTGAACACGCAACTTTCGAGCTACGTGACGTCATCAGCAAGACCTTCCTCAAGCTTTCGAGCGACGAGTTCTTCAGCCAGCCAGCTTCAAATGGGTATCCCTGGCCACCAGCATGTTGCGGACGCACATACCTGGTCAGCACCCTCAGCCACATCCAGCGACCTAGGCTCCAGCTCACTGCACTTCGGCCGGTCGAGTAACTCCCTCGCCGAAGCAGTCGCTAGCCACTAGCGCGGCGCTGTGCAACTCTCGCAGCGCCGGTCCCGACTCACTGGGATTCGCAGCACCGCCGTAGCAGCCTGTTCCGACTCATCGAGAACCTCGCGGCAACACATTGGCAACAAGCCTGGCTTGCACTTCAAGAACTTGTACCATCGACCTCCGGTCTCCGGAGGGGAGTGATGTAGCGGTACTACAACTGACAACACCGCCATCTACACAGTCGTCGACGCAACTTTCAACAATTATCCTGCATCGCACATGCAGTGTTCGCGCGCACAGTGAACACAGATCGATCACCCCGACAACAACTGTCGGGCAGTAGCCCACCGGACAAAAACACCTGTCCGGTCGGAGGATTCTCCCTTTAGTGCGAGGTATGATGAGCTTTACTCTCTGCTCTCATGCCTCCACAACTTAAATAGAAATATATTTTATCGATATTTTCAATCGATCACCTCGTTCATTTAAATGAGATAGTCTGTCGTCTACCTGGCAACATTCAGGTTAAGTTTTAATGGCGGAACTAGCTTAGATTCAATAAAATAAATATTAATTATGTTTTTCAATGCTAGGGTACAAGAAATTCTGAAAAAAATTAGTTAGTTTTATAAAATTAGGACTTGATTTTTAATAATAAAATATTCTTGACACTCTATCACAAATAAGGGGCCCAACGGGTGGCAATGTCCTTTGTCGAGTAGTTCCATATTGCATAAATACGGACGATCAATTTGCAGCATGAAGCCGCAGCCATCTTTGTAACATGGGGGACTCCCACTTATCTGCAAATACATTCAGGATAGTGTTGGTACTGCCACGAACGCGAGTAAGTAGGGAGGCGCACCTTTTCCTGATTATAGCTACAAAGCCATCAACCCTCGCATCGGCAAACATCCCTGACGCACTACAACGCCATGGCAGCCCCAAAAGTACCCTGAGTGCATTGTTATATTGGACACGCAGGTCACTGTATGCCCGCTGCGAGTAGCCGACCCACAGGCTGCAGGTGTAGAAAGATTGACAGTAAGCTTTAAATAGCGTGATTTTAACTGAATTCGTACACCGTGCAAACCTGCGGGCCAGCATGTTACAACGGACAGCCAGCGACCTGCGTTCCCTCTCAATGTCAAAATTATCATTTAAGTCATCGGTGACCCAGTGACCCAGATATTTAAATTTATTAACCCTGCGTAGTGGAGTGTCACCCAATGGCACATCCGGGAAAGTTGAGTATGTAAAACCATTTGCTTTAAAAAACATTAGTTCGCTTTTCTCCACATTATATTTAAGCCCATGGGTCAACGCATACGTTTCACAAATTGACACTAAATTCCTCATGACACTGATTGATGGACTCAGCAACACCATGTCTGCATAACTAAGATTATTGGTACATAGCCCGTCAATATGACATCCAATTTTGGTGGTGCTGAGTTCACCAATCAGCTGGTTCATATACAAGTTGAACAAACGAGGCGAGCTTAATCCCCCCTGTCTCACTCCGCATTCCAACCTGTACTGACCCGATGAGGAACCATTCCACCTTACACAGTTGCGTTGATTGCCGTACCAATACCTAAATACAGATATAATTTCAGCAGGTAATGAAGTTCCAGTCTGTAACTTATTCCATAACAAGTCATAATTTACAAGATCGAATGCTTTAGATAAGTCCAAAAAACAGGCGAAAACAGGCGTTTTTATAGTCTTATAATACTGAACAGTCTCCTTCAAACACAATATAGCGGTTTCTGTGGACAGCCCCGGCCGAAAGCCAAATTGGGCGTCATGCAGTTCAATATGCTTGGCTAATTGTTTGTCAAGCAGACTGTCCTGTCCAGCACCTTGGCTGTAACAGTTGCCAAAGATACAGGCCTGTAATTGGAAGCATCCGAGGCATCACCAGTTTTATTTTTGATAATAGGCACTACAACTGTAAAGATAAGACTATCAGGTAAATAATTGTGACTGATACACAAATTAAACAGCATGGCGATAACGCGCGGCAAGTGCATGCCAGCATATTTCAGATGTTCAATGCTGAGGCCATCGTGGCCTGGAGACTTGCCTCTGGTCATCGATTTTATTATTAATGCAACTTCGTTAGCAGTAATCCTTACGTTGAAGCTTCCAGAAATGGCCTCAGCATTGTTAACCCCTATCGTCCTTGTAGGTGGACGCTCCACCTTAAATTTATTTATTTATCCTTAAATAAATTAGCTACTGTAGTGTATGCAGGTACATGTGCATCATTCTATACATGTGCACATGTGTATAATAATGACATAACATATAGAATGATCACTCGGTTATAAATACCGGACCGAGCGGTGGGGAGGCAGTCGTTGTCAGACTGTCGACCTGTGTGGTGGTGCGTTGGCGAGTCGATTAACATAATAAAGAGAGCGTACAATACATTGGCGACGAGGATAAAACCGTGAGTGTTTGAACCAACAGTTACCTATTTTCTCATTTTTATAATTTTGAACTATTAGTTCTGTAATCCAGAAAAATATTTGATATACAAGGTTATACTAAATAATTTGTCCAATTTATGTCTATACCAAATTAATGTATGCTAAAAGCTTTGACAACAAGCAGGGAAGAGGGTAGAATGACAAAGTATACATAACTTTTATGTTCATGTATGTATCATGTGTTTATGTATCACCCGAATTGCAAACAAATTTTAACCTTTTTACGTAATTCTTTGTTTAAGTTTACCTTGTCACAATTCTAATGGAAGTAGCAATATTAATTGCAGGTATTAATATTTATCAAATGAGTAATTTATAATACAAAATCATTACTTGGTGATCAGTTTACTCATTCTTAAACCTACATCAAAGTTTATTCAATAATAGGCATTTATTGGAAGCAATACAAAGTTGCTGGCTGTTGAATTGTCGTCAAGACGACTTTAGCAGTGGTGGGATTTCCTAGAGGATACAATACAATAACCTATTTGCCTTATAATCAATTGTGTACAATAATTTGTTGTGCTTGCATGCCAACAAGGCGGCATGTACACGGATCTTATTATGTTGTTTACCATCCTATTTTGTAAGTGCCTGCATTCTAAGCAAATAAAGACCTATTCTTGACGGTTAGCAGTAGTGTATATCTACTGGTCATTAGATTGACAGCTTGGCAGTTGGCAGTAGTGTGTATCTACTGGTCATTAGATTGACAGCTTGGCAGTTGGCAGTAGTGTGTATCTACTGGTCATTAAATTGACAGCCTGATTGTTGGCAGTAGTCTATATCTACTGGTCATTGAATTGACAGCTTGACAGTTGGCAGTAGTCTATATCTACTGGTCATTAAATTGATAGCTTGACAGTTGGCAGTACTGTGTACCTACTGGTCATTAGATTGACAGATTTGCAGTGTGCAGTAGTGTGTATCTACGGTCATTAAATTGACAGCCTGATTGTTGGCAGTAGTGTATATCTACTGGTCATTGAATTGACAGCTTGATGGTTGGCAGTAGTCTATATCTAATGGTGATTAAATTGACAGCTTGACAGTTGGCAGTACTGTGTACCTACTGGTCATTAGATTGACAGTTTGATTGTTAGCAGTAGTGTGTATCTACTGGTCATTAAACTGGCAGCTTGACAGTTAACGGTAGTGAACGTTTACTGGTCATTCAATTGACTGTACGCACATAATTATCTGGCGATAGTTGTCAACTACTGCAACAACGAAATAGTAAATCTTGATAATTTTTATATTTTCTGTGCCGGTGATTTGGATCATAAAAAGCTTCCAAACTTAACTTCTCAGAGTCTAGTCAACAACTTATACCTGCTATATTGTTCTGGTACCAACTTAATTCAAGTGCTTGCAATATGGGGGATATTACAAGAACTGGTGGGTTATATACTCAACGGTTCTACAAATGACAAACATGTGCTAGGTACCTAGTTAAACAAATAGCACATTGAGGGACCGTAGTAGGTTGGGCCATGTATGTTGAAGAACTCGCCCAGCTATACTGGTATGTATTCACCTATGCACAACATCCAAGCCCATCAACACCTCTAGTGGGTTGCCTACCCATGATAGTGTTAATTATAACAGTTGCTCAGTCACCCTAGGTATAATTTCAATACTTTTACTTTATTTTGCTGTATTAAAGAGGTTGTTATACAACAGAGATATTCCAGAAGACACAGAACAGTAGAACAGCATCAAGCAGCAATACTAGCTGGAAAATGTGGATCAAAATTTTTGGTATTCAATAGATAGAATCTTTGGTAAACATGCTAGCTCACAATTGTAATTTCAGTACTTTAGGTTAATATGAAACTCTTAGATCAAAATAATATGGAACTAAGCAATGGAGCAATCTGTGCTTTATTTGACAATGCTACTTTATCTACCCAACTGCCTCGTTGGTCTAGCTGTCGCAAGCGCGGCTGCTGAGCGCGAGATATCGGGTTCGATTCCCGGGTCGGGGTCTGGAAGTTGGTGATTGATACACCCGTGCATCGGAAAGTACGTAAATGTCGGTCCTGCGCCTGATCTCTTTCCGGTCGTGTCGGATTGCCGTCCCATCGGGTTATGAGAGTGAAGGAACAGTGAGTGCACCTGTGTCTGCGCAAATGCTTGTGCACTATAATATGTCCTGCGCAGTTGGCTAATCCCCTTACGTGAGTACAGCCGCCGTAGCCGATAATCGGCTAGGAGGACATCATCATCATTTACCCAACTGGGCCTTCTCATCTGTGACAAAATCTTTTAAGGATGATACCTGGAAGGAGTTCCAATGTAGATACTTACTCTGGGAACTGTCTAATGATGATTAGCTCATGGATGATTGTTGCAATCAAGTTCTCAAAAGTCGATGATTGCGTGTGCTTTTAAAACCTTCAAGATTCAGGCTTGAATGAATTTTAATTGGTATCTTATCCTCTTATTTATTGATTTACATTGGTGTTTTCAAATAGTTAAACAGAGTAGCCCTCATTATAATATTGTTATTTGCAAATTATATTTTGAGAAGAGGAAATGCCACTGTTGAAACAGTAATTAAATACTTTGAGTGTTTATCTCAATTAAACGTAAATAAAATAGTTTTGTATGCTTTTCCCTATGGCAAGGGCTTATCGCAGACAGAAAACACCTATAGACATAAATGCAATCTCAAATTACAAACCATGACATTGTATAATGAAAAATTCAATTTTATTGACTCTAATGTACTCATTAGTAATAATTATTTTATGACAAAAGATAATTATTACCTATCTGTGTAATTTTTATAAAGAACAAATAACAAAATCGCTATTTTATTGTATTTTTAACAAAGCCAAATGCTTGGCTAACGATACTGCTCCTTTTCAGCAGTCTAGTTTTATTTTTTCACAGAACTTGGAATTAGTTCCAAGTGATTTAAATTCCACCACCAGACAATAGAGCCAATCTCTAGCAATAGTCAATCGATTATTTTGAATTGTGACATAAATACAATTATATCTTCAAATGTACAATTAAATACCACAAAAAATGTTGTCACTTCTGATCCATCAAACCCTTTGAATATACATACTAGAAACAAACACAATCTGAATATTTTCCATCAAAATATTCAAGGTTTGATTGGTAAAGAATTGGAATTGGAGTTGTTCATGAACTGTAATAATATAGATATCTTATGTTTAACTGAACATTGGCTTAAAGAGCATCAGTTCATGTTTAGCTTCAAGAACCATTGTGTAGGCAGCTCGTACAGCAGAGTAAATATAATACGTGGTGGTTCTCTAATAATTCTTCGCAATAATATTAAATTCAAAGAACGGAAGGATATTGTGAACCTTTCTGTTGAGCGAGTAATTGAGATATCATGCGTTGAGCTTGAGCAGTTCATTGTAATGAGTGTATACAGGCCCCCATGTGCAACATATACAATTTTTGAGAAGCATCTGGAAGATGTATTATTCAAAATTTCTAATAATAATAAAACAGTTGTCGTCTGTGGAGACTTTAACCCATTAGAAGTCACTGTACTCGATTGAGTACAGTCATATTCCTAAGTGTAAATAACAGATCTCGTAAAGTTAATGTAGTTAACCTTGTTATTTTACTTGATTATAACACCCTTTTATTATATGAAAAAATATTATGTGCGTAGCGTGATTTTTTTTCACAAAAAAATCCAGTTGAAGTTGTGCTTCCGAAATGTTGTTGAGGTAAGTTGGCATTTTTCGTTTTTTTTTATTATTGCTACTTTTTAGTTGTTTTTTTCGTAAGATTATTTCAAAATACATTTCAAAGAAATATATAAATAACAATATAATAAGTCATTCGTAACTCAAATGAAACTAGGTTCATATAAAAACGACTGTACTCGATTGAGTACAATGACAACATAGGTAAGTAAAATAACTATTATTTTTTCAAATTCCTTGCTGTGTAGAAGCAGCATTTTCCTGAATAAAAAGCTACTAAGGGGTTTGAAGAAGTTATTGAAGCCGTTTTATATTGTACACATGTGCATTGCCTGATGAAGAGGAGAGTGTAGTGTGCAGCTCGCCTAACCCTATATTTGTAACTGCACACACTAGATTAGGACATTATTACACGAATTGTTGACTTGAACAGTTCTCTTTTATTTTGCCTACATCACTCCAATACATGGCGACCCTTAGCCAGCAGTTAAAATTTTGCAACATGTGTAAAATACGAAAGTAGCTGAATAAATATGAAGAAATACAATTACGAAGAATAGAAGTTTGTGGCGACGAGAAATAAGAAAGGCAAGATTTTCAAACTACAGAAGATTTTCAAGCTACAGAAGATTTTCGACTACAGAAAAAAAACTCTCACAGAAGATTTGGACGAAGCGATGAAAACAATACAAGAAGACAGAAAAGGGTGT
This sequence comes from Helicoverpa assulta, assembly GCA_963856015.1. Taxonomy (NCBI): domain Eukaryota; kingdom Metazoa; phylum Arthropoda; class Insecta; order Lepidoptera; family Noctuidae; genus Helicoverpa; species Helicoverpa assulta. Next base: position 11,067,339 of record CAWLCW010000001.1, on the reverse strand, counting down.
AGCTGCCGGGAGCCGGGAGAATGCTCAAGCCTTATGATGAGAGGATATGCAGGGCGCCGGGAGATAAATTGTACGGGTCCAGTGAGGAGCAGCTGGGAGTCAGTTCGAGTCCAATGCTGAGGAGTTTATTCACCCGCGCTACGTGAGACGTCATGACCTGCATATACGTTGACAGTAAATACGTGCCTACTGCAATGTAAGTTTTTCTCCACTTTTGTATTTTTTTTGCGTTATTTGGTATAAAGCGCTGTTTTAAAATGTTATTATTAAGGTCGTGCATAAGTACTTTATATTCAGTTTGAGGAAATTATGTCACAACAATTGCGAGATTTACATGCTAAGTTAAAATATTTAAGAGAATATGTAATAAAACTTGGTCCAAATGGACGTACAGGAAATTTAGGTTTTAAGAAACTAGAAGAAGCTGAAAAAGAATATAGTAAATTGGAGTGTATTTTGACTCAACTGAATCAAGAAGTTAAAGATCAGAAGCTAGATAAAGAATCTTGTGACATTTGCCAAATATTGATTGATGAGATACGACATAATTTTACGAAAATAAAGAGCTTATTTTCTTTGAGAGATAGTAGTAGTCAAACTAATGATAGAGATTTGTAAATAAGTAAATCAATGGCTTGTGGTCAGTTTTTATATAAAACTTTTTCCCATATAAATAAGGTCTAAAATGTCGAACAGCCCAAACAATAGCAAGTAATTCTAACTCAATCACAGGGTATCGCGTCTCAGCTGGTTTCAAGTTACGGCTGGCATATGCAACTACCTTGCCATTACTATTAGACAGTACGGCGCCTAATCCAAGTTTCGATGCGTCAGTTTGTAACGTAAAATTATTTTTGTCACTAAAGTCTGGATAGTCAAGTACAGTCGGACTAATGAGTATATCTTTTAACTTATTAAATGCTCTCTCACATTCATCACTCCACACAAACGGTACGTTTTTCTTACATAACGCATTCAAAGGATAGGCTATTTCCGCAAAATTTGGAATAAAACGCCTATAATAGTTAGCGAACGCAACAAACCTCTTGACTTCGTCTACATTCTGTGGGACAGGGTATTTTTGCAGGCATGATACTTTTGATGGTTCGGGAAATATACCTTCTGAAGTGATTTTGTGACCTAAATAAACTATCTCCTTACGCAAAAATTCACATTTTAATGGATTTAACTTCAAATTTACTTTTCGTAAACATTCCAAAATTTTTATGAGGTTCTTGTTATGCGTTTCAAGACAGTTACCTACAACAATACAATCGTCTTGGTAAAGAAAACATGATTTGTAATTTAACCCTGACATCGCTATAGTCATAAGACGTGCAAAGGCACTTGGAGATGTCTTTAATCCCATTGGACATCGTTTCATTTGATACTGCCTATCTGTTGTGAATAGGACTTGACCACTCTGAAATAGATTCTTCTCTATTTCAGAGTGGTCAAGTCCTATTTTATTAGTACCTAAAAAGACAGATAGGTCAGGAGAACGGAAATGGAGACTTGTAGTAGATTATCGCCAACTCAATAATAGGATAAAAGATGATAAGTTTCCGTTACCTAACATCACTGAGATCCTAGATTCGCTATCAAACAACATTTATTTTTCAAAATTAGATCTCAGTCAAGGATTATCAGCTGTCATTAGATGAAAAATCTAGAAAATATACTGCATTCACAACAGATAGGCAGTATCAAATGAAACGATGTCCAATGGGATTAAAGACATCTCCAAGTGCCTTTGCACGTCTTATGACTATAGCGATGTCAGGGTTAAATTACAAATCATGTTTTCTTTACCAAGACGATTGTATTGTTGTAGGTAACTGTCTTGAAACGCATAACAAGAACCTCATAAAAATTTTGGAATGTTTACGAAAAGTAAATTTGAAGTTAAATCCATTAAAATGTGAATTTTTGCGTAAGGAGATAGTTTATTTAGGTCACAAAATCACTTCAGAAGGTATATTTCCCGAACCATCAAAAGTATCATGCCTGCAAAAATACCCTGTCCCACAGAATGTAGACGAAGTCAAGAGGTTTGTTGCGTTCGCTAACTATTATAGGCGTTTTATTCCAAATTTTGCGGAAATAGCCTATCCTTTGAATGCGTTATGTAAGAAAAACGTACCGTTTGTGTGGAGTGATGAATGTGAGAGAGCATTTAATAAGTTAAAAGATATACTCATTAGTCCGACTGTACTTGACTATCCAGACTTTAGTGACAAAAATAATTTTACGTTACAAACTGACGCATCGAAACTTGGATTAGGCGCCGTACTGTCTAATAGTAATGGCAAGGTAGTTGCATATGCCAGCCGTAACTTGAAACCAGCTGAGACGCGATACCCTGTGATTGAGTTAGAATTACTTGCTATTGTTTGGGCTGTTCGACATTTTAGACCTTATTTATATGGGAAAAAGTTTTATATAAAAACTGACCACAAGCCATTGATTTACTTATTTAATATGACCGATCCTTCAAGCCGTTTAACTAAGTTTAGATTATATCTTGAGGAGTACGATTTTGAAATCAGTTATGTCCCAGGACGGCACAACGCAGCTGCAGATGCATTGAGCCGGATACCTATTACATCCAACAGTTTAAAGGAAATGCAACAGCATGTAGTATCGGTCATAACAAGAGCACAGGCTCGTAGGTTACGTACTGACTGTGATAACAATGACATGACTACGGAGGTATCCTCTACTTCAAGGCCTGATCAACCTAAAGTAGTGGAAATCCTCAAACGACCTATTGACAGCATTGAATTGATTCTATTTTGTGATCAAAATACACTTAAACAGATAGAAAAATTAAAACATTTTAATAGTGATAATGGTAACTGCAAATTCGTGCCTGAAAAGTCAGCAATTTTTATTATTTCTCAATCGTTGTCTACCGTAAGTGTGTTAACGAGAGAATTACAACGTCTTTGCAAGCAAATCAAAATAAACGAACTCGTAATAATTAAAAATAAGCAATATGAACGATTTGTAAACAATTTTATAAAGGAAATGAGTCATTTGGATGGTTTCCCCAAGTTACTTGTTATTAAAGATGTGACAAGAATTACTGACAAAAATACAAAGACTGTGATCTTAAATGACTTCCATCTGTTACCCACCAGTGGCCACGCGGGGGTAAACAGAATGTTAAATAATATTAGGAAGTATTATTATTGGCCAGGAATGACTAATGACGTATCAGAATATGTAAAGAAATGTAAAAATTGTCAGATTCAAAAGCATTCCAATCGACATACGAAAGAGCCAATGATTATCACATCCACGGCATCTACTGCTTTTGAGAGAGTTAGTTTAGATTTAATGGGTCCATTAGATGTAGACAATTTTAATTATAAATATATTTTGACATTACAATGTGATCTGACTAAATATGTTGAAGCTTACCCTTTAGAAAAGAAGGATACAGTTTCAGTAGCACGATCATTTGTAAATAATTTTATTCTTAGATATGGTATCCCTACAGAAATAATAACAGACCAGGGAACAGAATTTATGTCATCAGTATTTACTGAAATTTGCAATTTATTGCATATAACAAAACTGCATTCAACAGCTTACCATCATGAGACTCTTGGAGGTTTGGAAAATACTCATAAGGTTTTAGGAGCTTATCTAAGGATTCAGTGTGATAATAATAAAACAGATTGGAGCGGTTGGCTTCCATTCTGGTGCTTTTCATTTAACACTACAGTCCACTCTGAGACAAAATACACTCCATTTGAATTAGTATTTGGTAAACATTGTAATCTACCATCTAACATAGAACAAAATTCATATGTTGATCCTTTATATAATCCTGATTCTTATCCTTTAGAACTAAAGTATAGACTTCAAAGAGCACAAGCTGAAGCAAGAAACAACTTGTTATTTAATAAAAAAATAAGAAAAATGAATTTTGATAAAACTATTAATTCAGTAATATATAAGAAAGGAGATTTAGTATTAATTAAAAATCAAGTAGGAGATAAGTTAGATAAGATTTATTTAGGACCATACAAAGTCATAGAGGATGTTTCACCAAATGTTAAAATTTTAAGGGATAATAAAGCATATATAATTCATAAAAATAATACAAAAAAGTTTGTAACTTAAAATGTCGTTTAATTTTAGTTTTATTGGATTTGTTTGTAAAATATGAAGTCTAATAATATTCTGTATTAATTTAGCCTAAGTAAAAAAAATAATAATAATATCATTGTATTAATTGAGTTTAAGTAAATTAAAAAAAAGAATTATGTAATAATATCATTTTTTTTTTGAAAAGGGGGAAGGTGTAGTGTGCAGCTCGCCTAACCCTATATTTGTAACTGCACACACTAGATTAGGACATTATTACACGAATTGTTGACTTGAACAGTTCTCTTTTATTTTGCCTACATCACTCCAATACAAGAGTCCTAATAAGGATACAGCAGCATATCGACAACTGTGAGACGTAGCTGGTACTATTGATATCATCTGGGTACCATGGCAATCAACTATGATACTATTGAACCACAGAGGACAATCAAAAGATGGTGTAATGGTGTGGTGTAAATAAAGAAGGAGCAGGTAGCCATAGCGATATCGGGTTATTCCAAACAAACAGTAACAATATGGGACATGTGGATGAACTCTACCAGTCTGTCTCACTGGACAGAATTGCTGTACTGTACATGGCAGTTGCTAATGCGTGGCCTTTTCATGCAAGGAGTAATAGTAGTTCCATGAAGTTTCGCAGTCATATCGCACGATATCATTTTCGCCAAGGTGAACCAATAATAGTCACCGGTAAACTATGAGCCTCGAGAGGAAGCTCAAAGTCTCAGTCTCAAAAAAAAGAGCAACGAGAGGCTATGCCAGGAGTTTCTCTGCGAGATTGAAATGAGGAGATCCGCAGAAGAACCAAAGTCCGACTCAGCCCGAAGAATTGCAAAGCTGGAGTGGTAATGGGCAAGGCATGTAGCTTGCAGAACAGATGGCCAATGAGGCTGTTCTTTAGTGGAGACCACAACCTGGAAGGCGCAGCATGGGCAGGCCCTCGACTAGAAGGACGAAAGATCTGGCCAGGGTCATCGGGAAGCACTGGATGCGGGTTGCTGAAGATCGAGCAATGTGGTAAACCTGAGGGGAGGCCTTGGTCCAGCTGTGGGCCTCTTTCAGCTGATACAACGAACGAATAAAATCGCGCCATGCTGCATCAATAGTCGATGGCCTTCTTCAAGATGGAGTTGAACACTATCCCGTCAAAATAGAAAAACAGCTTCGACGTGTAACTTGCCATTCGAGAGTACTTTGGCAGTGTATGAAGTTCCTAAAAACACTTTATGTCGAAAAAGTATTATTCGAAAATGTTCATACACAGGCGGTCATTGTACTCAGTTGAGTACACCCCTGTAATTTCATGAAAACTATGAATTTTCATATTTTTCTTGTATTTTGTGTTTTTCTGTTCCTAATTCTATATGAAAATAAAGAAAATTTCAAAATAATATAAGTACTTTTTGTTTGACCTCTAATGGGTATATTAACATACTGGAAAATACTCCTATTGTTAATAATTTTATAACACTATTTAAATCATACAACTTGTACAGTACATTTCTCGAGCCAACTAGAATAACTAGTACTAGTGCTACATGTATAGATAACATTTTTACAAATTTAAAACCTTTAAATAAACAAATTTTAAATGTGTTGGATTCTGATCACTCTGGTCAATTAGTTACCTTTCCTATGAAAACTATCAGAGCTCAGAGAAAAAATGTAAGTTTTATTCCTATAAACAAACATCGGTTGGAACATTTTAAAAATAACTTGTGCGTTTTTCGCACAAGTTGCTGCCTGAATTGCCCTATCATGATAATCCTGATCAAGCTTATAGCCTTTTATTCAACTTAATTAACTGTGAATTTAAAAAGTTTTTACCACTAAGTCCATATCTGTTTGTGATCAGGCAACATTTAGTGATTGGGCAACGCCGGGTATTTACAAAAGTAGACAGAAGTTGTTTGAATTATACTATGAAAGATCATTCAATCAAGATGAAACATTTAAACAGTATGTTAAAAACTATTCAAAAATATTTAAAAGAGCATGTACCTCCGCAAAATCAATACACATAAAAAGAAAATAAAAGCTTCTGGAAATAAAATAAAAACCACCTGGAATATAATTAATTCAGAAATAGGCCGATCCACTGTACGGAATCGAGACTTCCACTTAAAAATAAACAATGTAGACGTTAAGTCAGATTCGGAGGTAGCATCTGAGTTTGAAAAATTTTTCACCAATATCCCTATTTTAACAACTAGAACTCTGATGTCTTCTTCCAGTTCGGCTTTTACAATATTAAAAAATTGTGTTGCGGAATGTGACAAAAGTTTTGAATTCGCAGTTGTTAGCTCTAAGGATATTATTCTAGCATATAAAGATCTCGACGTAAAAAAGACTGCTGACCTTTGGGGATTGTGAGTTCAGATAATCTCATCGATAATTGAAATAATTTCACCTTATTTAGCAACTGTGTTCAACTCATGTATTGCGTCTGGTGTTTTTCCTGACTTGATGAAACTTAGTAAAGTAATCCCATTGTTTAAATCTGGTAGTACAACCGATCCATCAAATTTTCGGCCAATTTCAATTTTACCCACTTTGAGTAAAATTTTTGAGAAGTTAATATTACGTCAATTGTTGAGCCATTTTAATAAAACAACTTGTTGCACACAAAACAATTTGGATTTACCAAGGGTCGTTCTACTACGGATGCGGGCGTGGAATTGCTTAAAAATATATTCGAGGCCTGGGAGGATTCGCAGGATGCGCTCGGTATTTTCTGCGACTTGTCCAAGGCTTTTGATTGCGTGCACCATGATATACTCATCAGGAAACTTCACCACTATGGTATCAAAAATAAGGCTCTTGACCTTCTGACTTCTTATTTGCATAATAGAATTCAGAGGGTAGATGTCAACGGTAAGAGGTCTTCTGGATCTACGGTCACCATGGGGGTTCCACAGGGTTCAATTCTAGGCCCTTTTTTGTTCCTTATTTATATTAATGACCTCCCTTATCACATAAGGGATAATCACAAGATTGTGTTGTTTGCCGATGATACTTCACTCGTTTTTAAAATCAAGCGCCAACTCGACAATTTTGACGAAGTTAACAATGCACTCTCTAAGGTTGTTCATTGATTTAATGTCAATAATCTTCTTTTAAATGAATCTAAAACGAAGTTAATTAAATTCTCAACGCCAAACGTAAGGCAGTTACCAACCAATGTACAACTAAATGGAGTAGAGTTGAAGCCTGTTGAGTCAACGGTATTTCTTGGTTTGACCGTTGATTCCAAACTCCTATGGGGCCCATATATTGTTAAACTGTCAGGAAGGCTTAGTTCAGCCGCCTATGCTATTAAAAAGATCCGACTAATCACCGATGTGGACACAGCCAGAATAGTTTATTTTAGTTACTTTCATAGTTCAATGACGTATGGGATCCTCCTTTGGGGAAACTGTGCGGATGTTGAGACTATATTTATTTTACAGAAAAGAGCTGTTCGAGCCATTTATAATCTGGGTCCAAAAGTTTCTCTCAGAAAGAAATTCAAAGAAATAAATATTCTGACTGTTGCCTCTCAATATATTTTTGAAAACTTCATGTACGTTCGTAAAAACATTTCTAACTTTGTTCAAATGTCTGATGTTCATAGCATAAATACTAGGAATAGACATAATCTTGCTGTACATGCTACTCGCCTCCACAGAGTAAGCAACTCGTTCATGGGTCAATGTATACGCTTTTACAATAAACTTCCCAAAGCGGTTCGTGATTTACCTATCAAGAAATTTAAAAATCATATAAAATCCAAACTTTTGAAAAAAGGATATTACAAAATATCTGATTATTTAAATGATAAAGAAGCTTGGGAATGAGCTGCTCGCTTAGTGAGTGATATCTTTTCAAATGCCTGTGTATTGTTCTTTTGACATTTAAATAGTATTATCATCAGATAACATTTTATTAATGACATTTTTTTTTATTGACATTTATATATGTCGGAGGGGGGAACATCAGGATGGCACTATCGTCCGACATCAGTTAGGGTAATCAAGCAAAGAGATAACTCAAAGAAACTCAAAACTCAAACAAACTAAAAACTCAAACGTTTATTCAAATTAGTCAGAACAAAAGACAGCCCCCAAAACGCCCGCCCTTCGCCACTTCCTATGTGTTTTGGCTGGGGAGAAGAAGTGGCGGAACAAACTCCCCAGCAACACATGTCTGTCTGTTAGGTTAGAAGAACCATTACAATACAAGAATCATAAGAAACTACAATTAGTTTAGGTACTACAACGCTAGGCAATAACACTAGGTACACTACACAAACGAAAGGCAGTAACGCGACAACTCCACGAAGACTCGACGAAGCCTCGACCAAGACTGAGCTCCGCGGACGCCACGCTGACCGCCACGACTCCGCTAAGCGCACCAAAATGTTGTTTCACCGAAAACGCCACCAGAGGGCGCGCTTGCGTGACGTTTAGTGTCCGTACTATTGACATTCTCCGACACGGCCATCCTGCGTCGACCACGTCCTCGTGGTCGTTTAATCTGCAACAACACAAACACAGCACAGTATGCACAGTACAGCCTCGGCCACTCCTGACCACAACAGTAACTTTCGATCTTTGTTTTACTCTCTTACTTCTCACAAGGGAATTAAACTTCAAATGGCCTCAATTAGGTCTTTAACAAACAATCCTGGTGACAACCAGTTCTCAAAAGCTATACCCAGAGCATCCGAGTACTAAACTCTCACAAGCAACAAAACAAACTCTACATTTAATTGGAAAATGATCAATGAAAAGAAAGAAAATAATCGTTTGATCAAATTTAGTATGCAGTACTCTGTTCGTAACTCCACCTCATCTAACAACTCATTGCCTCAATCCGGCAAAACCAGCGGGACCTCCATCCGGTACCCGAATTCAACACACCACAACATATCACATTGCCTCTGTCCGGCAACTATGGGACCTCCATCCGGTACCCAATCTACCTTCTTCCTTTGGCGATCACCTACATCACCATGCTGGACGTTGGCTAGGTAAAACTCAGGCCAATAACCACGAACAGCAGCGATCTGAGCCACTTGCATACTACGTTTGTATCTTCTATAATCTCTCAATTTAAGGTCTAACATCCTCATCAACATTCGGACCAACTTAAAAATTCAAAGTTCGAATTAAAACAATTTTTTCTTAATAGTTATCGTCAAGTTTATCTGATCAATCTAAACATGTTCAATGCAATAGAATGCTTTCACCTTGTGCGATGACATGCGATGTCCTTGCCTGTCGCAACTAATACGGCCTCCACGACAAATCCGGGGGAGGACGACGCTCCAAACAGCAACTGCAGCGCACCTCGCCCACCTCTCGACTAGTAAACTTCGTCCTGTTCTCCAGGCTCGGTTCACCTTAGATGTTATCTGTTAAGTCAGAAATGGAAAGTGCTTAGGCAACCGATCAAATATTGACAACATATGGGTCAGCAACAAACCTTCACGATGGTAAGACCTAAACACATGTTATGGGTTTTAAGAATAGCAATCACCATTTAAATGAATAAACTATGTAGTTACATTAAATGCTAAACACGAAATCAAAGAAAGATCGAATTGCTAGTCAGACTCAACTTGTAAATTACAAAATCATTACAGCTACGGTTGTTATTCACATCAACGCCTTCTACTCGATAGGCTTCACATAACCGTCGTGTCCCTTAACCGAGCTCTCAGCCCATCCTGGCCTCCTAGGGACCACAACCACAACCACAGTGACATGACACCAACTGCACCACAGATGTATACGGGTCTCTTCCTGGTCACCCCGATGCCGTCACACAGGCCAACGAGTCTCTTCTAGGTCACCCCGATACCCATCATAGGTACAGCTTAACACAATAAAATCAACGGTACCGCAGACTTTACGCTGGTCTCTTCTTGGTCACCCCGATGCCATCACACAGGCCAACGGGTCTTTTCCAAGTCACCCCGGTATCCGCCATTGGTACAAATTAACACAATGAAATTACTGAGTAGGTGTATGTAACACCTTACCAAAAATCTCTAGTCTGATGCACAATTCAATCAAATGACGCAAAACTGAAATATTCTAATTCGAGGTTTTAATTGATAAACAGAAACCAGGTAATCCCTGTGACCAAACATAAGATACACACTTCAGCCATCCCTGTGACAAGTGTTGCCGTTGAACACTTCATCACAGTCATCTCTCTGTGATTTCCAACTTAACAGTCAAATAACCCTGTGATTGAAGCGTAACACACAAACATACACACTTGATGCTATGATTTCATTAATTAAAAACTACTACCAATTATCAACGAACTGAAACTGCTTCTCAAGTTTAAAAATGTCGTAAGACAAATAACCTCAACATAAAGCAAACATGGATCGGTCTCACCGGGTTTCCACTCAACGTGCGTGACGATCGCACATCGCTATGGCGCGCAGTACAGCAAGGCTTTCGCAGACGTGAAGCCACGGAGATGCACGAGCACCAACACTCCGACCTCACGATGACACGCCGGGCCCCTGGCAGGCAGCTGGGATGCTCCATTCAACGTCGTAATTTTCTCGTCATATTGCACAATAATCACCGTCATTGTTAAAACATGAAAAAAGAAGACAGATTCGGTTAATTTTCTAGCATACCCTCAATAACTAGCTTGACATGTAACAATGGAAAACGATACCATTACCATAACCGTGGTTACCATACTTGTACCTTCGCTGAAATTCTTAATAAATCTTCTAAAAACTCCATTTTAACAAACTAACTAACTCCATTTAAAGTCCAGTTACATCGTTAAATACACTCTAACTAAAAAAATCACATAGAAAGCCTTACTAACAAAAGTCAAAAACTAAGCTCAATTCAACAATTTCCGTCAAGACAACCTCCCTTCGGCGTCTGATACCGATGACTCAAGACATCCTCTACCCGGAATCTGATAGTCACCGTTCCAAGACAACCTTTATCCGGTGTCTGACATCTGCGACTCAAGACATCCTCTACCCGGAGTCTGATAGTCACCATTTCAAGACAACCTTTATCCGGCGTCTGACATCTGCGACTCAAGACATCCTCTACCCGGAGTCTGATAGTCACCATTTCAAGACAACCTCTATCCGGCGTCTGACATCTGTGACTCAAGACATCCTCTATCCGGAGTCTGATAGTCACCATTCCACCGAATAACCACCCAGGATTCTTCCTAGTGCTTACCTGGTTCGATTCAATGCGATAGCAGTATCGTATCAGACATAGCGTTTTCACTTTTTTTTTTGAACACGTGGGCAGTTGCAGAGCAATCCTTAACACATGTGGGCATTTGGATTGCATCCCACTTCTGATGTCGGAGGGGGGAACATCAGGATGGCACTATCGTCCGACATCAGTTAGGGTAATCAAGCAAAGAGATAACTCAAAGAAACTCAAAACTCAAACAAACTAAAAACTCAAACGTTTATTCAAATTAGTCAGAACAAAAGACAGCCCCCAAAACGCCCGCCCTTCGCCACTTCCTATGTGTTTTGGCTGGGGAGAAGAAGTGGCGGAACAAACTCCCCAGCAACACATGTCTGTCTGTTAGGTTAGAAGAACCATTACAATACAAGAATCATAAGAAACTACAATTAGTTTAGGTACTACAACGCTAGGCAATAACACTAGGTACACTACACAAACGAAAGGCAGTAACGCGACAACTCCACGAAGACTCGACGAAGCCTCGACCAAGACTGAGCTCCGCGGACGCCACGCTGACCGCCACGACTCCGCTAAGCGCACCAAAATGTTGTTTCACCGAAAACGCCACCAGAGGGCGCGCTTGCGTGACGTTTAGTGTCCGTACTATTGACATTCTCCGACATATATTATAATTGTATTTTTTTTTTTATTATTATTATTGTGAATGTGAGTATCGTGTATGCGAGCAACATTATATACATATTCTTATAACATAAATACTGTCTGGCGGGTTTGAGTATTTTTGAATGACCTACGCAAATGTTCTGCAGATTTGGTATCGTCGTGTGACAGGTCGTTGAGCTCCCTAAGATATGGTTTGAGCTACACGACGACTGATGCATGCGTGCCGTCTGTTGGGACTGGTCAGCTCCAGCCTGATGTGGCTCTTTCCTCAAAAGGCCATTCCAGACCGCGTACATGGTGACACTCACACATAATATTATTTGATTTATTTATAACATGTTTGGACTTTAAAAGAGACTATGACCCTTGAGTTTGTTTCGGCATTTCTTCTCAGGGATCAGTCATTAGGAAATGCCGACCTCAGCGTTCTTAAAAATGACGTGTAAAAGTGATTTAATGTCCAACTTGCAAAATAAACGATTTCATTTCATTTCAGTATTGTAGTACCAATAAGCAGTATAAGTATAAACTTACATTGAAAGTTGTGGAAGAATATGCTTTCATAGGGGCGAATAACATAACCATATATGAACATATATGAAATAGAATCCATTTATTGATCTCAAGTTAATAAATCATCACATTAATATGCATTGAAGTGCACACCTACTTGTAATATTAAGTTGTATAATTTCCTCAACCCATCCCATAAGATGAGATCCATATGGGTGGTGGGATGGATATCTATTAACAAAATAATGTCTTGTGTCCATAGCGTTAGGGTTAATCATAATTGATCTTAAACACCAATCTTAGGTTACCGTAAGACAATTGGACTAGCACGAGAGGTAAAGAACTTTATCACTATTTACATTTATCGACATTTATTACTCTTTTGTGCTAATTAAACTACACAGTTGCGTCGACATTTGGGTAATAATAACTAAAATATTATTAAGTTCCTAAGTCGTGCTCCTACTGCAAAATATAATCTGAGTAAGTGTTCCTTAAAGTATAGGAAGTAAAATTGCCCTTGGTCACCAAATCGTTTAAAATTTTACTGGGGTGCTGTACCTATAAAAGATAACAATATTTTTATATTCTGGTTGTCTAACTAATACAACGTAGGTACAGTCACCTGCAATAAAGGGTCAGCGCTGTTGAACGTAACTATAAACATACTTATGCAGCCAACTATACTTACATAAAAAAATATTACGGTACTATTAAAAATAGAAGCAGCACAAAGCTGATCATCAAATTGATGAGGTCATGTATGACATGAGAACAGCATAGCTGATCATTAAATTGAGATATAGAATTAGAATCCCACAACTATCTATGGGTAGACAGATGTTTTAGAAAGGTTAGCGGTTGTTCTGCAAAAGGAAAATTGCATCGACTAGAACACTGTTTGTGAGCTGCTGCCACCTTGTTGAAAAGAAGAAGAGCATGAGTTGAGGGTCATGGACTCTTCTATTTTATGGTAATGCAGAATGTCACAGCTTCAAAATATATAGTGCAAAGTTGGTGACACCTGTTAAAGCGCGTTCGTTGCATAATATGGTTCTAATTAGTTAAAATCTGAGTCGTAATGTTACTTTATAATCCTTCCGTTACCTTCGTTATAATCAATATGTAACCATGACACTAAAAAGCTTACCATCAAACTATAATAATTCTTTGACTACTTAAATTTTTGAAAACCACATTAGGAAAAGCGAACAAACATTACAGAACGCAATTTCCGGTGATAATAGTGTTCTTGGATGCCTAACCGAAATATAAGTAGTCCTATCGCACTATTATATGCAGTAAGGTATTCATATGTGGGGTGTTGAATGCTAAGAAGCTTACAGTTCCTTGACTAGATATTGGACATACATTGATGTAGGGTATTTAAAGCTTATATAAGAATTTCAGCGAGTGTACTAGCAGAAGCGTGCGAAGTACCAGCGCTGATCAATAGGGTTGAAGACCAGATTGTTTGTCACATTGCTGAGATAATGATAGGCTTTGATATTCCACTCTCAAATAAAAAAACTACATATTACCAAAATTTGTTGAGTTAGCATTCTCTTGCTTACAAGGCACACAAAGTACTTAACTCGTATATTGAACTACAATTTAAACCATTAAATAGGTGACAAAATATGTGGTCGCCATTAAATTGGAGACAAAGTATGTGGTCGCCATTAAATTGTAGACAGAGTATGTGGTCACCATTAAATAATGTCAGGACACCTTTCCACACACGGTCGGTTAGCCCCATGCTAAGTTATTAATTAACTTGTGTTATGGGCGCTTACACAACTGATAAACTACATATAGCTACACATATACATATTTATAAATACATATTGTAACACCCAGACCACGGCCAACAAGCACGCTCATCACACAAATGTCGACCGAACCGGGAATCGAACCCGGGACCTCAGGTTCGGCAGTCCGGCATGGTGACCATTGCGCCATCGAGGTCACATCGGGGTGACAAAGTATATGGTCATCATCAAATTGGAAACAGTCCATCTAGGTCACCATTCAATTGGGACGATCTTATGTGATTACTTCCCTCGTACGGCTCGTACGGTTGATAGATGCAAAGCATTGATGAGGTACCCAAATGCCGATCTTTTACCTTGGAACAATGCATTCTGTATCAGTTTTAAGTGAAGTCGAACCAAGCAAGATGAGTGCTCATTATCTGAAGGTACAGCAATATTTGAGACTTGCTTGATTTCACATGGACTGATAGGCAAGATGTCTGCCAAAAGGACGGATCATCTCTAGTGTAGGTATAATACAGGGCCGTGACAGCGGCTACAAAACCTGCTGTACATGGAAGTTAAACTTGCCGGCCTGATATCACTGTTACGAATTTGTCTTGTTGAGCCTGAAGCAGATGCTGGTATGTTACCGTCTGCAAAGGGACGGATTTTTATTTATTTTTATTTCACAAGGGAAGGGATGTAGTGTCCTGCATTATCACCGATATCTGTCGTCTCCTTGAATGCTCCTTGAATGGAAAGGGAAATGAAATGGAAACGGAACAAAGTAAATCAGTTTGATGGCAGTGTGATCGGTGGACTGATCTGATAGCGTGGTTTTGTTGTGCTGCAGGTGTTTGATAGATCTTTAAGAAATTACCAAAATATTTATGGGTTTGATTGTTGGACTTTTTGAAACAAGGTTAAAATCAAAACAACAAGGGAGAGATGTAGTGTATGCAGGTACATGTGCATCATTCTATACATGTGTACATGTGTATAATAATGACATAACATATAGAATGATCACTCGGTTATAAATACCGGACCGAGCGGTGGGGAGGCAGTCGTTGTCAGACTGTCGACCTGTGTGGTGGTGCGTTGGCGAGTCGATTAACATAATGAAGAGAGCGTACAATACAGCTACATATTTCTATCGGCTCGTGCACTCCCGCCACACACTGGAAAACTCGATCGCGGATTTAATTTATTAGTTGCCTTCCAAAATGCACCAAATTGCTTGTTTTTTTTTATTTTTAGCTAAAATGTCCATTTTTATTTCAAACTCAAACTCAAACTCAAAAATTTTTTATTTCAAATAGGCCTATGAAAGCTCTTTAGAAACGTCAAAGTTAGGTGCACGGTTCCAAAGAGTTGGTCTCATGGAGAAGAACCGGCAAGAAACTCCATGGACACTCTTTTTAAAAGAAAATAAAAATAATTACAAACATACAGTTTTCTATCTAGTCCTGAGAATGTTATACAATCCAAATTGAGCTAAAATGTATTAATAAATTATACAAAATAATTTTAGTGCAATCGTTACTGGAAAAATAATTTATACAATTCAAAGAAAAAAATATATTGGGTAACCAAGTTCTGATATAATGCAATTTGGGGTCTTGCTGGCTTGGGCTTGACTGGTCTGGGCGGAGGCACTCCCGTGCCAGTGGTCGCCGGGGAAGCCACATGTGCAGAGAAAAAGAAAAAACCATATTAATTTAACGCCAGGCATCACTGTCATTAATGTAATCCTGAATTTTATAATACGCCTTTTTAATCAAAATGTTTTTAACTACATTCTTAAACTTTTTATCAGTGAGATCAAGGATACATTTAGGTAGCTTGTTATAAAAACGTACACAATTCCCTAAGAACGACTTATTTGTTTTTGTTAGCCTAAACTTGGGAACCACTAATTTATGTTTGTTACGTGTATTTATCTGGTGAATGTCACTTTTAACTGTGAATTTATGGATGTTTTTGCGAACAAACATAATATTTTCAAAAATATACAAGGAAGGTAATGTAAGTATATTAATTTCCTTAAAGAATTCTCTAAGAGATTCGCGAGAGCCCATGCCATAGATCGCTCGGATCGCCCTTTTTTGCAAAACAAAAATTGATTCGACATCAGGCGCTGCCCCCCATAGCAAAATGCCATATGACATCACGCAATGGAAATAGGCGAAGTATACAAGCCTGGCCGTAGCTACATCGGTCAGTTGTCTGATTTTTCTGACTGCAAAAGCAGCAGAACCAAGTCGCCCTGATAGGGAGGATATATGGGGACCCCATTGCAATTTACTGTCAATGGTAATGCCCAGAAATACTGTACTGTTAACCCTTAAATTGGCAGTGTACTCCACCAAAGACATTAACTTTTTTTAAATCGATTGTAGTACTAATCTAAAAAAAATACAATTTTTTTATTCTTTTTGGCTTGCAATAATTGTTTATTTTGGTAGAAAAAATATTTGAATGTGGTTCCATTGAAAAATAGCTGTCAAATTCAAAATGTCTTCCAAGCGGTCTGGTGCATCTGGGTCACGGGTAAGTTTTTTGTATTTTTCTACATTTTTTTGCATGGGACTTGTGGTTATTTGGCTTTAAATTGCATAGGAACATTATAAATGATATCAATCATTCGTAATTTTGTGTGTAAATAATGTAATCGCAATTTTATAAGTTCATAACTGTGTATGTACTCCCTGAATACCGTTGCTAAGTACGTAGTGAAGTCCACGACATAAACTTTGGTATACACGGAGTACATTGCTTATTACTTAGAAATGCAAACTAGCCTTTTTTTATGTAAAATGACTTCAGTTGTGTCGTGAATTGTATGTCATACAGCATGTTCTTTTTCATTTTCAGTAGTGCTTGAACCTGACACGACTTGATTTAGCAGATACGCTTATATCTATGTACCGAGCTTTGTACAAGAGCCGACGTCTTGAAAGGGGTTCGGTACATGGTGATATTTGGGTGGGTGAAGGAGAAAATTATTCAGAAACCTACAGCTGAACGGCCTGTGGACAGTATCAGAAAATGCTGTTGGAAATTTTCCAGAAATAGCAGATAAGCAATCACGCTGTAGGTTTTGCAAAGTTAGAAGAACTAAAGTTTTTTGCGTGAAATGCAATGTGCTCCTGTGTTTTATGGTAGGAGAAAGTAACAAAAGAAATTGCTTCCGCTTACCTCACACGCAATAAATGCATATTATGTAGTTTGATAAGAATTATGATTAATAAAGTGAAGATTTTACTAAAATGTATTTTATTCATATTTTGGCAACGTACTCCACGTAGTACGAACATAAGAACCACTATAGTTGGCAACGTACTCCCCGGAGTACATAGATTTTCGCGAAAACTGTAATAGGTAGATTTTTTTTTCGATTTTTTTCAGTCATCTGTCATCGTAATAAACCAGGAAATAACAAAAAATAATTAAATTTTTGTAATAAATTGATTTGCCAATTTAAGGGTTAATTAACTCTAATTTGCTCTTATCGAGCATTATATTTGTTTCAACCGCAGTGACGTTAGGCAAACAGAACTTAAGACATTTAGTCTTGGAAGCGTTTAATAATAAATTGTTGGCTGCGAACCATTTGGAGAGAATTTCTAGGCTTTCATTAATGTGACTAACATTGGGGTTCTTACGCTTAACTTTAAAAACAAGGGAAGTGTCATCCGCAAACAAAATAACATCCGAAATATCAGACAACACAAATGGAAGGTCATTTATATAAGCTAGGAACAGAAATGGACCCAGTATAGAGCCTTGAGGCACGCCCATTTTTACAACTGTCCCCGAAGATGTTGAGCCGCAGACATCCACTTTTTGCTGTCTGTTGGATAAATAAGACCGGACAAGTTCAAGAGATGTTCCACGAATGCCGTAGTGTCTCAGCTTAGAAATGAGTGTATCGTGGTCCACGCAATCAAACGCCTTGGAGAGATCACAGAATATACCGACGGCATCCTGCGAACTCTCCCAGGCTTCCAAAATTTGAGTGACTAACCGCGCACTTGCGTCCGTAGTGGACCTACCCTTTGTAAAGCCGAATTGACGATCGTGCAGTATATCGTTTAAGTTGAAATGGTTTAACATCTGATCAAGCATGATCCTTTTGAATATTTTACTTAGAGCCGGGAGAATAGAAATGGGTCTGTAGTTTGACGGATTTTTCTTACAACCTGACTTAAATATTGGAATGACCTTACTGTGTTTCATCAAATCAGGAAAGGTGCCTTCATCTATACATGAGTTAAAGATTTGACTGAGTATTGGTGCAATATTGTCAATCACGGAGCTTAGGGCTTTAACAGAGATGCCCCATAAGTCTTCCGTTTTTTTTTTAATTTAGGTTTTTGAAAGCTTTTTTTACTGTATTAAAAGTTATGTAATTGAATCCGAAATCCGGTACTTCTTTAGTAAAATTTTGTTTTAGTAATGACTCTGCAAGTGTAGAGGACGAGTTAAGTGATTTAGTAACCTCTACTGGTACATTAGAGAAAAAATTGTCAAACGCGTTTGCAACCTGCAAATTATCCGACACAGTTGCATCATTAATCGTTAACGATAGTTCAGTGTCCCGGACTTTAATTTGACCCGTTTCCGCATTTATTATTTTCCAAACGGTTTTTATTTTATTATCCGATTTAGTTATTCTGTTACTAATCGATTTAGACTTTGCAAGAATACATACACTTTTGAATACCTTAGAGTAGTTCCGTACATGATCATGAAAAGATTTATCAGATGTCATTGATTTTTCTCGATACAGATTATACAATACATCTCTGCTTATCCTAATCCCTTTTGTACTCCATTCGTTAAATTTTAATTTATTGTTGATTTTTTGTTTCTTAATAGGACATGATTTATTAAATTCTAGACAAAGTGTGTTAAATAACTTATTAAATTTAGTATTCGGGTCCTCTGATTTAAAACTACTGCATAACTTATTGACAATATTATTTTTAAAGGTTTCTAAGGTTCTGTCTGTTAATTGTCTGTATTTAATTACTATGCTTGACGGAGTGTTTTTATTACCAGGAAAGCTAACAAGCTGCCCCAAGTGATCCGATCTCACACCAGCAATAATGGAAGAATGCTGAACCACACAATTTGTAAAAATATTGTCTAAACATGAACTTGAGGATGGTGTAATTCTAGTGGGTTCATTAAACAAATGTTTTAAATTAAAAGATTGGAATAGAGATAACAGTTGATATTTATCAGAAGATTCAGAAGATATATCTATGTTAAAGTCACCGCAAATGAAAACTAGTTTATTTGACTTAAAAATCTTCCTAAGTATTTCCTCCATATTTGTAATAAATAATGAAAAGTTACTTGCTGGTGGTCTATATACACATAAGAATAAATGACTTCCTATTTCTGCACATGCTACCTCGCACAGGCGATTAACAGAGCTCGAAGTGATGTCGCTTCTATCCTTAAATTTTAAGTTATTTTTACACAATATCAATGTACCCCCACCCTCTGCAGTTACCCTATTAAATACACTAGCAACCTTGAAATTATTAATATTAAATAACATTTTCTCAGGCTTGAGCCATGTCTCACAAAGACATAATATATCTATAGAAAACTTATCAGTTAAAAGTTCAATGTCTAATATTTTGCCAGAGAAGCGGTTTACATTCTGATGAAATAGGATGAGGTTATCGCTACGCTTTTCTGTTGTCTTAGAACCTAGTTTAAACAATCAATCTCAGTATTGTTAGAATAACTAGTCAATACTGGCTCGTCGCTTATCCTACATTTTGTCATATTGTTGGCTATGACAATGTTAATATTATATGCTATCAATGTAGCTATATTATCTTTATATTTATTAGGGAAAAACATGCTTTCCCTACTCAAATGAAATTCACTAACAAACTTGTTAGTGTCAAAAAATAAAAGTTTGTCCCTATGACAACATGTCAATGTGTATATAAAATTGTTCAGAGTATGAACATAACTATTTTGAGTGTCAGAAAAACAGTCAGAATATGGAAGTGCACAAATCATAATGTTTTTAAAATTTAGTTTTAATAAGGTGTTGATACCATAAGCATTGTCACTTTTAATTACATCAAGACTGTTGCCTATCAAAAGAACTAGTGTAGTGTTAGCATCAAACTGTGTATTAACTATCTTGTTTATTATGTTGTTGAAGTGTAGGTTTGGGTAGCAGTAACTAGTTACATTATGTTCTTGTGGGAGTGAGTGTTGAATATATGAGCCTAAACCTTTACCAAATTTATCTGTAAATAAGACTGACTTGTGTTGCTTAGTGTTGTGAATGATTGGAACAGTATGAGGGGGGTCTAGTATTGTAGTAACAGGCCGGGGTTCAAGGATTGGGATTGGGTGAGCACGGGTACAGGAAAGATTATTAGTTAGTGACTCATATCTCTCTGCACTGTATTTCACCAGATCCACTAGCTTACCAGCCTGCAACAAGCGCATACTCAGTTCGTGTTGAGATTCCTCATATTTCCTGAAAATATCAGATAGTAAATTTTCTTTCACAAGTAATTGTTCATGCAACTGTTTTATGTCTAAGTCATGAGAAACTTGGCAATGTTCTAGCTCAAGAGAACAGGTTTTTAATTGTTGGACTAGCTTTACCCTATCTCACAGTTTTTTATTAACACAGTTTTTTACCCTACTCTGTTTTTTTAATGCTAAACGGCACTTCCTAATAATTTTGTTATATTTAATATACTTTTTAAATTTTTTATTACTCAATACTACAGGACATTGTGTGATGGTATCATCACCGGTCAGATCTATAATTGCAGCAGAGCTGCCCACAGCTGTGGTACTTCCTACTAACTTAGTGAAACGATTGAGGGTGTCAGAAGTTTGAACCCTAGCTAAATCAGACTCATACGAGGATATTTTGTTGTAGGCCTCACTTAGTTCAAGCTCGAGTTCAGTTATACGTCTCAAAGTAAGTTCATGTGTTTCACTACATTCCTGAAAAGATGATACAAATGCCTGAAGTTGGTTATGTTGGTCTAGAAGGTCCATGTGCTGTATATGCAGCTCGGCCAGGTCATTTTTTAGGACTGTGTTTTTGTCGACAACATTTTTCACTTCCACCTCGCTGTCCTCCCTCTCCTGCAGTAACTGATTACACAGTGTTCTTGATGCCTCAAGATCCTTTAGAGTGGCCCTTAGCTTGTCCTCCAAGTCTTTGATAGCGGCCCTCCTGGTTGTCATTTTGTAACTTTGAGTTCAGTTATCTGAAATGGGACAGGAAACAGCTTAGTGGCAGGCAAAATATGTTTCTTAGGACACAATGAGGGATGGGCAATAGTTGAACAGAATGAGAACTAGTAAAAAGGATAGAAAACACAAAAGAAAATAAAATTGAACTGAAAATAAAATTTAAAGTGGGTAGGGTGAATTAATATGAAAATATTAAAAAATAATTGACTTTTAAACAAGATAAGTGATTACAGTTAAGGAAGATTACATTAGAGACAAAAGCATGACTTTATTTAGAAAATCAAAAGTGAAACTGGCTACAAACTAAGGAATTGGTTTCTAATTTTGACACAGAACAAAAGTTAATGGAAATACATTGTAGGATTGATCATAGAAGAGTATAGTAATACTTAGTAGTTGTATGAGTGTATTTAGTTCCTAATTGAAGTGTTTGTATGTCTGCGGCGAACGTTAACGTCGTCGATTCTGCTTCCACAATATTGTCAAGCAGAAGGAGACAGTAACTGAGCCGATGTGTGTGTAGGGACGTTGCTCATAACAATGAGCAGTATACTTAAGTGGTTTGTATAGTGTATTAACACAGAGACACAATAATATTATAAAAGAAAAACAAAATACTCCCCAGATTTCAAATTGTCCGTTTGACAGCTGGTTCACTCAATCACATTTGCTTTGAATTTTCAATATTTGCGACAAAAACATATTAACGACACTGTTACATACACTTATTAACTATATTAAACGATTTTAAATGTATTTTAAGCACGATTATCAATAAATAACTATTTTTCTAAAATATTAAATCACGGAGCCGTTTTTTCACGACTTGACACCAGTGTTGCCACCTATTTCATATTTCACCTATACATATTTGTTGTGCATTATCCTGGCAATATTTTAGTTTCCGTTTAAAAACTTTTCTCGTTTTACACATGTTTGCATAGATATAGCCTGACGTGGGTTTGTTATGTAGCAACCAGGTTTGATAGTGTAAGCGAGCCTCCCTGTGAGCGTCGCGCACGTGCATATTCCAACCAGCTACCTACATATTTACGTTTACAGCGCACATTGTCATGACCTATATATGAAACTAGCTTCTGCCAGCGGTTTCACCCGCACCCCGTGGGAATTACTTCCCGTACCGGGATAAAAAGTAACCTATAGCCTTCCTCAATAAATGGGCTATCTAACACTGAAAGAAATTTTCAAATCGGACCAGTAGTTCCTGAGATTAGCGCGTTCAAGCAAACAAACAAACAAACTCTTCAGCTTTTTTTCACTACAACTGTAAACATAAGACTATCAGGTAAATAATTGTGACTGATACACAAATTAAACAGCATGGCGAGAACGCGCGGCAAGTGCATGCCAGCATATTTCAGATGTTCAATGCTAAGGGCATCGTGGCCTGGAGACTTGCCTCTGGTCATCGATTTTATTATTAATGCAACTTCGTTAGCAGTAAACCTTACGTTGAAGCTTCCAGAAATGGCCTCAGTATTGTTAACCCCTATCGTCCTTGTAGGTGGACGCTCCACCTTAAATTTATCCTTAAATAAATTAGCTATTTCTATCGGCTCGTGCACTCCCGCCACACTCACTGGAAAACTCGATCGCGGATTTAATTTATTAGTTGCCTTCCAAAATGCACCAAATTGCTTGTTTTTTTTTATTATTTTTAGCTAAAATGTCCATTTTTATTTGTTGTGCATTATCCTGGCAATATTTTAGTTTCTGTTTAAAAACTTTTCTCGTTTTACACATGTTTGCATAGATATAGCCTGACGTGGGTTTGTTATGTAGCAACCAGGTTTGATAGTGTAAGCGAGCCTCCCTGTGAGCGTCGCGCACGTGCATATTCCAACCAGTTACATAATATATATCAAATGTTAGAAAAGGGCATACGTGGAGGACTGGCACAATGCTCGCTACGTCATGCAAAAGCTAATAACATATTGTTAGCTGCCAGTACCCAGCCAGCACAAACCTTTTGAGTAATTTTTGTTTAACAGCAGTCATAGAAGCTAATTGCAGAAAAAAACTACTGTAAATAGCTGATATGGCGCTTACTCAGACGTTATTCAAGCAATTTGGGCACAAAATTATACTGCTATTAGCTATGTAATAGCAACGTAAAAGATGAATAAGTTTTGAATAATTGTACGACAAGCTGAATATCTTCTGCATAAAAAGATTTTGTTCTTTAACACAAGTATTACAGCTCTTTTAGCCAGATGATGAGTGAATGATGAATGAACATATTATAATTGACTGAGTCCTTCAAAGCTCAGATATTCAGATCATACACAGCGTTTAGCTTATTTCAGGTATATTTTAGCAAGAAGTTGATCAAATTAAATATTGACAAATCCGAACAGAGTTATACATATTCGTATTATAATATTTTACCTATCGTAATTAAGTAAATGTTACCCTTATTTAGGCTTGATGAAAGAAATTGTAGGTGCGCATGCAACTTTACCGTGTATATATATATATATTTCGTGTAAATTTTTCACGCGCTTCCTGATAAGCCGGGTTTTGAAGAAATAAACAACATTTCTTCTAGTTATGTTTTTTACGTGTAAAATATTTTTTTGGTTTATTTCAATGTATGGGTTCAAAAATAACCTTGTAAAACTTTTTTAAGAATATTATATTTATTTCGTTATTAAACTTGAGTATTTGAGTATAAAATTCCACATCATCATCGGTAATGGCGACGCACATTCTGAATAAAATCTGATTGCACAGCGGCTTATCGTCTAATGTATGCATAACAGACCATAAGTGTCCACTTATCAAGTTGTGCTCTGGTTAAAAGTGGACTGCATTAAACATTTTTCGACAACTGTTCTATAATAACACACATTCGTACTGTAAATCAAACAATTAGGATTCAGTCATAAATTAATAAAAACCCACATTATAGGAAAGCTATATTATTTATTCTTTTTAGTTCTTATCAAATTCAGACCTCATTCTTTTAGAAGTCGGTTAAAAAATATTACGATACGAAAAATTACATACTTAATTTATAACTAATCATTGTAGTACATAATTCATAATAGTACGATACAAATAAATAAGCATAGTAGGTACTATATACCTACTACAAACGTGCGATGCATTTTCACGTAGTAACCACTACAAAACAATTAGCACTGTCAGCCGGTTAAATGCTGACTAACGTTCCAGAACAGCTCTTCTAGCTTAAAAATGTCTACTATCTGTTTGAGGCTTAAGTTGTGCTTAATTGTTGTTGTCGTGCGTATAATTTTTCATTGTTCTGTCTTTTTATTGTTATACTAGCTTTTGCCCGCGACTTCGTTCGCGTGGAATAGTGGCATCCGGCAGATTTTTGGTTTGAACAATAGATGGCGCTGTATGTCCGGAATAAATTGTATCTATTATTTTTATTTTTTGTAATAAAAACTATCCTATGTCCTTCTCCTGGCTCTAAGCTACCTCCCTGCCAGTTTTCAGCTAAATCGGTTCAGCCGTTCTTGAGTTATAAGTGAAGTAACTAACACGACTTTCTTTTATATATATAGATGTAGGTACATGTTAACAAAAAAGTGTTATTATTGTGTAACTAAATACTATCCTAAAACAAACAAAGTACCTACTATATAGAAAACAACTACAAAATGAAACTGTGTTTAAAAAGTAATATTACGATGATAATTATATCGCATAAACAAATTAGCGCTGCATTCAACCGTTCAGTAGGGTATCATATAGCATGGTATCTCGTTGAGCTACACCCCCCTCCCGGCTTGCCCGTAAGCACCGCCTCTCTCCCGCCGCGCCGGCCAGCGCAGAGAGCGAGTTGGTTTTGTTTCGGAGTTATTTATCATTGTAATCTTTAAAGTTTTTTGTTGAAATTAAGTTATGTCAAAGACAATTTTATTCACAATTTAGTACTCTTAACCAACAACATATTTATTTGAATAAAGATTAATATTATTATGTTGATACAACTTAAACAAATTATTTCGACCAAATTAGGTACCATAAAAACGGTTTTTGTGAGTTAATCTTAAAAGATAGACATACACTGTCGCGGACTGTTTTTTAGATCATTAAAAGAGCTATTATTCTTTAATACATATTTTTTGTGTATCTTGAACCGTTTTCACGGCGCACGCAACGGAAGGCTTCAAAGATGAAATAATTTCTCCCGTTTTTTACACATTTACCACTATATCTTTGCTCCTATTGGTCGTAGCGTGATGTTATATAGCCTATAGCCTTCCTCGATAACTGGACTATCCAACACAAAAAGAATTATTCAATTCGAACCAGTAGTTTCGGAGATTATCGCGTTCAAACAAACAAACAAACAAACAAACAAACAAACAAACTCTTCCGCTTTATAATATTAGTATAGATTTGTTTTCGTGTTTATTTTTATTACTCAATTTTATTTGTCTTATACATTCACTTTTAAACTTGTTTTTCTTCCTAATAAGTGTTCAGACCAAATGGTGCGCATTTCTTGCACTATCGAATGGGAGTCCTCTTGGATTAATTGTTATCAACCCACGTTTAGTTGCTCTGCACTTAGCTATATTGGTTTACATTTTTGACCAAAGAATAATATTGGCGCATTGCTTGCACGTATCACACACACACATAAATGCAGTTATGCTTTCCTACACACTATTATACACTAAACAAAACTACAGTATACATATACTTCGCATTCATATGAAAACTATTTACTACATGAGTACAATAAGTTACATAAACGATTTTAAACTAATATATAAAATGTCTTACAAACTTATAATATTCACGTTATTCACAATTTTCTATTTTTACAAATTTATATTTAAACCCACATATTTTAATTATTATTTACTAGCAATAATTTTTTCCCCAATGAAATATTATTTATTAAAATTTATTGTTATTTACAACATCCATTCACAAATACGTAGGATTAAGTTTTATATTATTACCATTTTGATGGCCCCCATTACCAGTAAAAACGTTAGGCTATTTTGTCGGCATAAGTTTTTGTTTTTAACAACAAAACACTATATTACGAATGCAGGATAAATATTTAAAAGTTGGTTTGTTAAACGTGGGTTCCCTAGGTACGAAGCACGATGACTTTGTGGCGTCAGTGGTAAGTCATTCATTCGATATAGTCGCAGTCAATGAGACCTGGTTACGAGCGGGCGAGGAGGGTCGCGCGCCCACGGTGCCGGGCTACCGTCTGCGTCACATGCCGCGACCTGCGACTGTGCGCGGGGGTCGTGGCGGTGGTGTGGGTTTTTACATCAAGCGCGGTCTGACTGTCCGCGCCTGTTCTACACCAACTGACCCCAGATACGAGTCTATTGAACAAATGTGGATTACCCTGTCTTTGAATGGAGTCAAACTCGCTATAGGAACAGCGTATCGTCCCCCTCGCTCTGATTTGGACCTCTTCCTAGATGCAATTACCGAATCCATCAGTTCACTTGCAAAATGTGACCACTACGTATTGCTAGGCGATTTCAATGTTAATATGTTGAACACCAGTTACCAAACTCGGAAAGTCTGTGAATTTTTAAATAGCCTGGACCTTAAGCAATTAGTTGACTCCCCCACCCATTTCACAGATCATAGTCAGACGCTAATCGACCTTGTTTGCACTAGCATAAACAACACATCTGTGTGTGTTGAACCATTCGGTGCAATACATGGTCACGCACTAGTAATTTGCACACTTAATATAAAGCGTAGTAAGTATAAACCTCACACGGTGGTTTTCAGACCAATTTCAAAAATTGATAGGGAAAGTTTTGATGATTGCCTGGCGCTTATAAACTGGGAAATCATTCGTGTCTTACCAAATGTGAATGACATGGTGGATGCACTGAACCGGATTGTCGTGTCTGTCTTCGATGAGTATGCTCCAGTCAAGACTTGCTTGATTAAAGACCACTCATACCCATGGATAACAGATACGATAAAGTTCATGATGCATCTGCGTAACGAGGCCCTCGCCAAGTATCGTACAACTAAGTCGGAATCAAGGAAGGTATATTATAAACAATTAAAATCACTCGTGTCCAGTTCCTTATTTTATGAAAAAGTTGCATATTTTAAACAAAACATAAATAACAAAATTAACGACCCAAAAACACTTTGGAAAAATTTGAAAAGTACTGTTTTGCCACCTAAGCCACTCAATGACCTTCCAAGTCACTTTAAAGACCCTGATGAAATAAATTTAAATTTTTTGAATGTTCCTGGTAATCCAAATTTTAATGCAACTGTATGTACCTTTTTTGAATCTCACCGCTTTAGTGATGCGAGTTTCTCACTACACCCGGTGAGTACCGATCAGGTTTTGCGATATTTTAGTCAGTTGAAATCGAACGCAGAAGGTTGGGACGGCATAACACTTGACATGCTTACACTGACATTTCCACATACAATAGAAGTCATCACAGATATTGTTAATAAGTCGATTGCCTCTGCAACATTCCCTGATATCTGGAAAATTGCTACTGTTAGACCCCTCCCAAAAATAAACAACCCGACGGAACTAAAAGATCTCAGGCCCATAAGCATATTGCCATGCCTATCCAAAATTGCTGAAAAAGCAATCTGTCAGCAGTTGTCGCAGTATTTGGAGGAAAACAGTATGCTTCCGGAGTTACAGTCAGGCTTTCGTAAGCAACGTGGTACTTCGACCGCTCTGCTGGATGTGACGGATAACATCCTATCTGCACAGGACAAGGGCATGTGCACAATTCTGGTTTTGCTAGATTTTTCACGTGCCTTTGACTGCATCAATATTGAGTTGCTTCTCTGCAAGCTCAAGTATTACGGATTTGATGATAATGCTATAAAATGGTTTAGGAGCTATCTAAGCAATCGGCAGCAGCGTGTTGAAGTACGACTGAGCAATGGGTCAACCCTGACCTCGTCACTTACTCCCGTCAATAGAGGAGTTCCGCAGGGCTCAATACTGGGCCCCCTGATCTTCATTTTATACTGTGCTGACATCGTGAACTCGCTAAAGCGGTGTAGGTATCACATTTACGCAGATGATGTGCAAGTGTACGTCTCGTTTGTTCCTAGTGAATATTTAAACGCTCTGGGAGATCTAAACGAAGATCTTAACAGGATAGCGAGTTGGGCAGAGGTCAACGGCTTGGTACTTAATCCCACTAAGACTAAATATATGACTAAGACTAAATATTTGGAACAAAGTGTCAAATTAGTGCCCTGCCGTCTACAATGCACGTTGTCCTCATGGGTGAGACGGTTGACCGAGTTAATGAAGCGCGTAATCTGGGTCTGACCATGGATGCGGAGTTGAGGTATGAGGCACACGTGGCAAAGTCAGTGCGCGCATGTTTCTACCGGCTTAAAATCCTTTATAAAATAAGGCCTTATTTGTCGGAGGAATTGCGTGTGCAGCTGGTTGAGTCACTTGTGCTCTCTAACCTTAACTATGCAGACACAGTTTATGGTCCTCGATTGCTGGCACGAACGGAACGCCTGATCCAGAGAGCGCAAAACGCCTGCGCCAGATTCTGCTTTAAAATACCGCCAAGAACTCACGTCACTCCATTTATTAATGAACACTCCATCCTTAAGATGAAGTCACGCCGCAAGTTACACCTGGCTTGCCTACTCTTTGGGGTTATAAAGTACAAAGAACCGTCCTATTTGTTTAGCAAACTTAGCTTCATTGCTAGTAAGAGAGAACGCCCGGTAAGACAATGCTCACAGCAACTCTCCACGGAACCGCACAGCACTGCGGCCTTCAGAGGCAGTTTTAGGTACGCTGCTACTAAATGCTGGAACAATATTCCCCCGCCAATAAGAAATGCCAAAACTCTTGGTACTTTTAGAATACACCTTCGAAAGTTCCTCATTAACTCACAAAAAGAACTTGGTATGACGATCTCAAACACGTCCATAATATAGCGATAGCAGGTACCTGCCGTGATGGTGTTTCGTCGCCGTATTCCGGTTCACTCGTAGTCTGAGAGAACTAATACTAGTAGTTTACCTAGTAACACATTTCTACACTTCAATATTAATCATAGTTCACATTCAAGTACAACACACACACAGAACATAAAACACTTACTTCAAATACACACAGCACACACACCAATAGTCTACTCGACGTCCGTGCGTCATTTTTAGGGATCCAGCAGAATACCAGCGTCAGGTATTCTACCTGACACATGCTGAGTTGGACTCCCATTCGGTGCAAACGTAAGACACTGCAGCGCGCCGTTAATCTCTGATGTATTTCATATTTTATGTTTCTCTTTCTACCCACTTCTTGTTTTGTTTTATTTTTCTTATTGTGTATCTTTGTGGTGTCTTTTTGTTTGTCTGAATAAATGTTTTATCTATCTATCTATCTATCTATCTATCTACTTCTCATGAATACTCAGCAAACTTCTGCATCAGAATCTGTTAATATTGCTTTAACTACAGTTAGCTGCACATGACGGTAATTTCGTACTTAAAGCGTCATAAAGTAGTTACCAGAGCTATCTTTATTTCTGTTAAGTTACTATATGCTTCATAACAGAAACAACGCCTATTTTATACAGCAGCTGAATAACTGTCAAGGAGTATTGTGTAATACAACTAAAAGAAAACAGAATATAGCTTATCCAGTATCATGCTTGATAATGGAATTTTATACCAATGTTATACAAAAGATTACACGAACTCTTGAGTAACAGGTCTTTTTATGATGATTATTCAGTTTGAAGAAATAAAATCCGCAAATTACTAAACTAATTCAGCTGATAGCATTATTATAGCAAAAAATAACTTTAATACATAATTTCGTAATACACTCAGCTTATATTCATATATAATAAATCTTAACCCTGCATAGAGTTAAATTCTTGGCCAGTTATCTGACTTGTGTGCTGCCTGGGTAGTTACATAGAGGGCAGTAGAAACGAGCGACCATAGACACTTCGCCATTCAGCCGTGCATCTATGCTTGGAGGATTCTTTTTTCGAACGTCATTGTGTCAAGACATGTTATAGTTTGACAGGATAGGATTTTGCCGCGTTCTTGACTAATCTTAGTTGATTTTCATGTTAAAACTATTTCTTGTAATTTCCTCGTTAAACAAACCTGCTTCTGGTTTTTAAGATCAGAAGTGGGATAGTCTCACTCCCACTATAAAGTTTTTGATTTCAGTTTAGATTCATTGGCACTTTTATTAAGTACGACGCGGTGTAAGGATATCCGCCATTACCGAAGTTTTTGCCGTTCCATTTTAATTTTGTAATGGATTGCAGTGCGTTGCAATCTACGCAACGGTATAATCAAGATGCTATGCAGGCAGCTCGAGAATTGCTCGAGCTTAGTACACTGATACTGCTCTCGTGTGTTTTGGGTGGAATGAGTTTCTGCCTATGTATTGCTGTGGTGTCCGTGAACAACATGCCTTGCTCCTACTATGCTCGAGATGTTATGGGAAGAATCCTGTAATGTACCTACCTGTATGTAAATGGTGAGATCAATCCGATTTTATTTAGCCTTTATGTAATACATGTCTTGTGATCCATCTTGGTGGTTTATTGGTTAAAGACATACTGAAAGTTTATGAAAACTTGAGTTAGATTCTCAGGTGCCATCGCTAATGACCAATGGGTTGTTTTCTTATATACAAAAGCTTAGATAAATGTTTTAAAGCTTGAACAAGGTGTTATACAAGCTGGAACAATAATGTGCATCTTTTGGTTGCATTTGAAATCTTTTTGTCCCATGAAATCGGATAAGTAACAGGCTTACTATGTAAATGAGCCCAATAATATTTATTTCTAATCTTTCTGCTTCAACAAGTACCTACACAGAAATATAAGTTTACTGCTTTTGTGATATATATGCACACTGTTTTGATTTTGACTAACTCAATTTGTTTTTCATTGAAATGGAATAGTTCAAATTGTGCATCAGGCTTTAGATTTTTGGTGCCATGCCACTGTGTTTGTGGCCCTCGAATGCCTGGAGAGTTCAAGAATGGGATACAACCAACATGTAAACCCAATGGAAGACTATGGCGTAAATCACATTTTACAAATTGAAAGTCTATTTACAGACCTTAGTTTTTATTTTCTTTTACTAATTATGTAATTTGGTTGCATTCATTTTTTTTATGTAAACTAATGTTCAAATCTGTAACATGACAATGCTTGAGGCTGTCAATTGAATGTTTGGTAACCTTAGCTAGATGCTTGCTTACTCGTCTTTTGACTACAGGTATTGAGGATAAGCCTAAGCCGTGTGAGGTGATGGTGTAAGCGCTCCAGGTGCTGTGTCATTTGACATAGTAAGAGTGCTGTGACACTTCATGCTCCTCGGATGCTGTGTTGCTGCACAAGCTTTGCATGCTGTACGGAGTGCTGACGGCCAGTATCTCGTTTGGCATACTCCGGTAATGAAAGCCAGTGGATAGCAGACCTGGCATATCATGCTTTGAGGTCAGGTGATCTGTTCTATTGTTTTGATTACACATCGGAAGTAATTATGCTCTTAGCTGTATTAAGTGGAAAATTGTGTAATAATGTACCAACCATTGGTATTGAGTATTCTGTGTAGCAAAAGCAGAAGTGAAGTTAACTACACGTAACTTATCAAACCGTAATGGTAGTCGTGTTTTCAGCGTTGCTGACACATGATTAGTAATAATGATATTTCTGAGACATAGTTTCAAAGTCATGCCTTGAATTTATTTCTTTGAGAGCGAAAAGCTTTCCAGATTTGGATGGTCAGAAGTGGCCGAACGAAATGTATGTCCTAAGTGCTTGTTCGCAGACTTATACACGAGAATGTGTAAAGGCCATGTCGTGGCCCAAGCGCTTCTATGCTGGTGCTGCTAATTGCGGCACGAGCGCTGCTCTGCCGGTGCTCCTGGTCGCGGCACAAGCGTTGCTGTGCCGGTGCTGCTGCTGGTTCTGTTGGCTTATGCCTTTCGAATAGTCTGAGCCTCTGGCTTATGGCTTCTGTATGGTCTGAGCCCATGGCTTATGACTTCCGTATAGTCTGAGCCCCTGGCTTATGACTTCCGTATGGTCTGAGCCCCTGGCTTATGACTTCCGTATGGTCTGAGCCCCTGGCTTGTGACTTCCGTATGGTCTGAGCCCCTGGCTTATGACTTCCGTATGGTCTGAGCCCCTGGCTTATGACTTCCGTATGGTCTGAGCCCCTGGCTTATGACTTCCGTATGGTCTAAGCCCCTGGCTTATGACTTCCGTATGGTCTGAGCCCCTGGCTTATGACTTCTGTATAGTCTGAGCCCCTGGCTTATGGCTTCCGTATAGTCTGAGCCCCTGGATTGACTTTGACTTGACTTGACTATGACTTCCGTATAGTTCAAGTATTTGTTCTTGATAACATCTTTCTTGATTGATAACACATTTCTTGCGCTTGAGTGCACGCTTGCGCTCACGGTATAACTAATTAGTAAAAGTAATTGTGTTTCTTCTTACATGATTTATGTTTCAGGCTTACACTCGGAACCAGGTTAAGATTTTACATGATTTCTTTGTATCTTGTGTGTGTATATGTGTACAACTAATAATGGTTCAGCCTTACACTCGACACACTTACACTGGGTGGTATACCAGTGTTCTGTTATTAATTTTGTACCTGTTATTTGATTTAAAGTTGATGTTATTTATTTTTCTTTGTTTAAATGGATCAGTACTTTGTTTGAGGTTTGTAAATCCTCTAATAATTTTTATTCTGAAAGTGTCATGTGCTCAGAAAACCGATGATGACCACGATAACCAATCGTGATTTAAATATGACGAAATTGAGCCAGGTCCAACTCGCTTATTGCATGTGCAGGTGTTCCGAGACTCAACCAGACTCACCCAGATCCTGCCGAGGACGTCAGGGTGTCAGGAGAGGCCGTGTTAGCTGCCAGTAGTTACATAGAGGGCAGTAGAAACGAGCGACCATAGACACCTCGCCATTCAGCCGTGCATCTATGCTTGGAGGATTCTTTTTTCGAACGTCATTGTGTCAAGACATGTTATAGTTTGACAGGATAGGATTTTGCCGCGTTCTTGACTAATCTTAGTTGATTTTCATGTTAAAACTATTTCTTGTAATTTCCTCGTTAAACAAACCTGCTTCTGGTTTTTAAGAATATATTTACCCGATTTCAATGATTTAGAACCTTCTAGCTATTTGATATATCTTGACTGTTATAATTTGTACGGTTACGCTATGACTAAAAAGATGTCTATTTCAGAGTTTAGATTTTTGAATCAGGAGGAAATTAACTGTTTCAATATAATGAACGTGTCGGATGACAGTAACTACGGCTTTATATTAGAGGTGGATCTTGAATATCCCGATAACATACATGACTTCCATAGCTATTTACCTTTCGCTCCAGAAAAATTTATACCCCCAGGAGGAAAGACACCTAAACTTATAGCTAATTTATATGATAAATTTAATTATGTAATTCATTATACACATTTAAAGGAATGCTTGATACGTGGTCTTGTTCTGAGAAAAATACATTGTATTCTTACATTCAAGCAAGAAAATTATCTAAAAAAATACATTGATCTAAATACTAGTTTACGTCAAGCGTCTAAAACTTCATTTGAGAAAGACTTTTTTAAACTTCTGAATAATTCCATTTTCGGTAAAACGATTGAGAATAAACGTAAACAAGTAGATATTAAATTAGTCACAAAATGGAGAGATACAGATAACGCTACCAATAAACAACTTGGCGCTGAAAAACTAATTTGCAAACCTAATTTGAAATGCGTTTCTATATTTTCTGAAAACTTTGTAGCTATTCAGTTAAAGCCCGAAAAAATCATACTTGATAAACCAATATACATATATCGGCTTTACTGTTTTAGAGTATGCCAAGTTGCATCTATATCAGTATCACTATATGATAAAAGAAAATTAAATGAATAATGTAAGACTTTGTTACACCGATACCGATAGCTTGCTATATTTAATTTATACGTGTAAGGTTTGGATATATTTTAGATATGTAATTTCATATTTTATAATTTTTAATAGTAAAATAATTTGTTCAATTGATTCACCAAACGAAATAATCTAAAAATGACATTTCCGGTTGGAGGTAGCAGCTAGCAACACTTGGCAAATGGCGGCATTCTGAGCGGAGCATCGTACCTTGCGGTCGTGTAAGCGAGATTGTGTTGAAAAAGAATAAAGATTGATAGTCTGTTGAAAGTGTTGACGTTTTCTTGTAGAGGAGTCCTATACCTTGGAGTGGAGTTCTTACATTTCAGAAGTGGGATACAGCGCAAATACTGCGTAAGTACACGTCTTCTATTTTTGTTTAGATTATGCGTTAGCCATTTGAATTTGGAATTGACGCATTGGATATTTTAAATAAATAATTATTTTTATACCAATTTGGTGGGAAAAAGGTTTATTAATTTCAAGGCACCAACAACTTATTTACAACAACAACTTATTTACAACTAGCTTTTGCCCGCAACTTCGTTCGCATGGAATAGTGACTACCAGCAGATTTTTGATTTGACCAATAGATGGCGCTATATGTAAGTTATTATTTGTTTGGTGGTTAAAATACAGATGCCATGCCGTTCTCTAAGATGAATTTTTGGTTAAACCACGTTTTTACGGAAGTACCCTCAAATAATTTTAATCCTCGTTTTTATAAAACCACCCAAAAAAAATATATATACAGTCATGGTCACATAATTAAAGACACCCCCAACTCGAAGTGAAATAAATAGTTATGGTACTGACATGAGCTTAAGCACAGTATAAAATGTAATGTTATTATTATTAAAACAAACATTACATTGTGTTCTTTAAATTAAGGACAAAAAATATTTACTTTCTTTAATACTTTAGACGTAACGCTCTATGGGAACTGAACACTAACTTTTGTAGCTGATACTTGGCTGGTCAACTAATTAAAGACAGTTAAAGCCCAGTTAAGAAAAAAAAAACGCAAGATAAAAATAGTTGCCATACTTTTTTTAGAAGTGAGTAAAACACTTATAATAACTCGAATTAGGTAATAATTTAGGTTTCTTTCATTAAAAATTTTCATTTTAGTCCTATCAATAAGACTAGAACAAAAATTCTGGTAAGTAAGATGTTTTGGGCTTTTTTAAATTAAGTTTTGACATGCGGATTTATTCATACCACTTGATCTGTAGTAAGAACATGGTAATAAATTTATTATTAAAGATTCCTTATCAAGGGCACTAAAAAAGGCAAGGTTTGAGAACAACTGAAAACCGACCCCAAGGAAAACTTGTCCGCAAACAGACTTTAAGGCGGTGCTATAGGCAAATAGTGAACCATTTACATGATTCGGTACTGGTTTTTTTGGGAGTCATCTAATGCTAAAAGGACGACAATTGTGTCTGCAGAACTTTTAGACTACAACCGGGTCGGGAAAAGCTGTAAGGCATGGGTATCGGAAGATGTTACTTTTGGAAAAGCACCGCGTGTCCATACTGTAGTTGGTGTTTTCTATCAAAGGTGAAAGTTGCTCTGAACAAGTATTGAAAAATCACTTTTTTATCTGATAAAACAAAGGGATTTGATGAATTCTAAAAAACATAATTGAGTTTAGTCACCTCCAAAACATGTTATGGAACCAAAGTACACCAAGAAAGTTCTCAAGCATAGGAGGCGAAAAAGTAATAGTGTGGGGCTTCTCTCCACTACTTGGTGTGGTGATCCTTTAGAAAGATATTATTAAAAATAGGCGAATTCAAGTACTATAATATTTTAAAAATAAGCATCTAGTTATATGCTAAGCATAATTTACCGGTCCTTAGCGCTTTCCAAATTAGAAATGTTCTGAAAAACACTGTAAGAGTAGTAAAAAGGACTCTTTGATTGAGCAACTTATGACGGTTTTGGTTTGGCCCATTGCAAATTTAATAGAAAAAAACTGGTAATCGGCCAGAAAACACAATGGCGATAAGTCATACATGAAACATTGATCAATTTTACAAACATTTTTATGAAGCATGGAAGAAAATTCCCGTAGCGACTTAAAACAAAACTGACCGCTTGCACTTTTAGGGATGCCGTGCTGTCATTGAGGTAAAACGAAATAAACCAAATATTTGTACTCATTAGTATGCTTAGTTATAGTGTAGGGAATGTTGTTATAGAAAAGTACCATCAATAATATTAATAATTTGCATTTCTTCCTCTGAGCAAATTGAGTGTCTTTAATTATATGGCCAGGCCACGTTATGGTTCATACTGCTCGAGATTCGGATAAAGCGAAAAAAACTCGTCGCGGAGGATCACTGAAGATAGTTTTTAGTTTTAATATTTCACAATGCCCTCTTAAATATTTTAATATAGAAAAAAAAGTTCCAATAGCAATCAGAAAAAAGAAATACAGATAAAATGCGGCGGCAATTTAAGATTCCAACAGTGTCTTTAATTATGTGACCACGACTGTATATATCTCAATAGATAGCTAATTTGGCACAACAGGGTTCATAAAAGGGTGTGATTTTTTAGTTATTTTTACGATCAGAGATACCGTTTCCAAGATATTTACGATTTTGTCTATTCATCTAAGTATCCTATTATTTTTCTATTGTGAATAGATCTAACGTGAGTTATTTTTATGTGAGTTGCCAGACCAGACCATGGATGCCACCGGCAGCTGGACTCTGCACAGGCTGGAGATGCTGGAAAGAGAGTCGCCGCGAAGCAACCACATTGGCAGTCGAAGCAGAAGTCGCAGTCGACGTCTGGGAGATTAAGAGAGGAGCGCGAGCCAGCAAAGATCAGCGCCGCACTGCTACGATGGGCACCAGGATGTCAACCAGGAACAGCAACCATAACGAAGGTTATGTAGTCCAGTTTTTACTACTAACGATCTTTTAAAGCTACTAAATTCCGTTAAACGTGTACCGTCGTGTCGCCGTCTCAACCCATGGCTCAAGGCGCACCATCGAAACATTTCGATTTTAAAAACATATTGCTACTAAAAATCAACGCATGGATATTTGGCTTAGAAAGGAGAACGAGTGCGCCTCGGCCGATGGTTGGGATGACAAAATGACCATACTTTTAGGGTTCCGTACCTCAAAAGGAAATAAATTGAGGTAAAAAAATCTTTAAAAACAAGCTTTTATTTAAATGCGCTAAAAAGAAAAAAATAAACTTTTACTGTAACTTTACTGTCAACTTATAAAACATATAAATTGTGTCAAATATGTTAAATTTGAAATGTTGTTATAAGTTGACAGTAAAGTTACAGTAAAAGTTTATTTTTTTCTTTTTAGCGCATTTAAATAAAAGCTTGTTTTTAAAGATTTTTTTACCTCAATTTATTTTATACTTTTTAGTTTTCACCTGGTAAGTTCCTAAGTCTAAATTCTGTAGCGGCGGTCATCTTACATTTTGATTTGGTAAAGTGCACTTTATTCTACTTGTCAAGCCCTGTCATTGGATACCCATATGGATGGGATTGAAAAAAATAGGTTATTCACTATTTTGTAGCGACGGCCATCTTGGATTTTTTATTTTTCGTAAAGTGCAATGTGTTCTACTTGTCAATCTCTTTCATTTGATACCCATATTGTATAGGTACCTTAAAAATAACTGGTCCACCATCTTGTATAATTAGCCATGTTGGATTTAGGATGACGTCATATAGCTTAACATGCATTGTCATCCAAACTAAACATATATGCAAAATTTCAGCTCAATCAGTTGAGGGCAAGTGCCTTAAAATTGAGTTGTAAAATTTCACCCGAACACACATACCTACATACATACATACATACATACATTGCAAGTTAAATAAAAGCTTGTAAAAAACGGAACCCTTATAGGATCACTTTGTTGTCCGTCTGTCTGTCTGTCTGTCTGTCAAGACCCTTTATCTCAAGAACGCGTGAACGTATCAAGCTGAAATTCACATGAAATACTCAGGTCTATGTCCCTTTAAGCTGTGAAAATATCAAACTTCTAAGCCAATCCAATCAAAAGATACAGCCGATTATGTCGATATTTTCAACTTTTCGACACTCGCAAAGGAATCAAAACCTACAGGATACTTCCCGTAAACTCAGAATCTTGAAATTTGGCATGAAGCATTGTCATATAATGCAAATATAGGAAAAATTGCGAAAATCACATTTTTTTAGTTATATAATATAATAAAAATATTTTAATAAAATGAAACTTTCTACCTTATTTCTCACGAACGAATAAAGGTATCAAATTGAATTTTATACCAAATACCTAGGTCTATTGTCCCTTTAAGCAGTGAAAAAATCAAACTTCTAAGTTAACGCGATCAAAAGATACAGCAGTTTATACCGACACCTTAGACGAATTTCCGTCACACGCTAGGGAATCAAAACCTACAACGTACTTCCCGTGAACTCAGAATCTTGAAATTCGGCACGAAGCAACGTTATATAGTACAGATATAGGAAAAATTGCGAAAATGATAAATTTGAAGTTACATAAAATATTAAAATATTATCTTTGCTTACATGACGTAAAAGTACCTACCCTTTTTCACATGGACGCGTAGAGATATTAAAGTTGAAATTCATATCAAACACTTCTTAAATCTAATTGCCTCTAAACTGTGATAAATTCTAAATCATTCAAAGGTCATTGGCACCTTAGTATGGAAACCATACCCACGGCGGACACGAACGAAATATAGCATAGTATAACCCTAGATCACTAACCTTATTTTACAACGCTTATTACTAACCTTCGACGTTTCGACTACGCCATGTAAAAGGGGGAGCTGGTTAGGTTTAACCCTTACACGCATGTAAGGTAAAGAAAAAACAAACAAATCTGTATATTAGTTTTAATAGTTTATTAGGGTCTCTGTAAACATAAAATAGTCAAATAATAAAATATTTATTATTTTTTCAGTGTTTTTCAGCACGGGACATATGTGTCCCAGTATGCGTCAAAGGTTGTCTTATTAGACTAGTTTGAAATAATTATCTGAGATCAATTTTACGTGTAATTTTGTAATAAAATTAAGTAAAATATTAAATTTACAATAAGAAATGAATAACTATAATAAAATGGTTATTAAAAATTAAATGAAATATTAGTGATATTCTGCAAAACAATTTCTATCTGACGTAAAACATAGGTGAACGTTACACGTTGAGCAGGTGTTGTTTGTTCGATTCTCGACACGAGATTTGGCACATTGTACACATCTTTTTCTTGTATTAGCCTTCATCATAATATGCGAAGGTGTCCCCCGATTTTGCGCATAACCAAGTCGCTTTTTTGTCATTACTGCCGATGGAAGAGCTCTTTTACGAGAAGAGAAGTTTGCTATGAGCGAACGAGCTACAACTTGACGAAATTCAAGGCTAGAAAGTAAACTTCCTTCAATTTGCTTATTCTCATGCAATATGCTATAAATAGTATAGGCATTATTCATAGCAATATCAAGTAAATCAAAGAACAATCGCAGATAGTATTTGATTTTTGCTTTACGATCTAC
Organism: Helicoverpa assulta; assembly: GCA_963856015.1. Classification (NCBI taxonomy): domain Eukaryota; kingdom Metazoa; phylum Arthropoda; class Insecta; order Lepidoptera; family Noctuidae; genus Helicoverpa; species Helicoverpa assulta. Next base: position 11,027,305 of record CAWLCW010000001.1, on the reverse strand, counting down.
CTCATAGCATACTTTTCTTTGATCCATCAAATCGACTCCTCCCATGTGACTATTATATTGCACGACGACTTGTGGACACGTAACATTTATTTTCTCATTACTTCCCTGCACCCTTCTCTTCACCACTGTAGTAGGAATCGGTGACAAAAAGTTTGTCAATAAAAAAACAGCTTTGTTGTCCATCCATTTTATAAATGAAATGCCGTGTGAACTGGTCGTAAATATATCTCCTCTTTGCATAGTTTTATCAGCCGGTACATTTTTGGGTATATTCTTTCTGTTATAACGAACTGTTCCACAACCTCTAATATTTCTTTTTGTCAACTCATACTGCAGGTTGGGAGAATTAAAAAAATTATCAAAATAAATTTCGCAGCCTAAGCCTTGTAAACTGTTTGTAAGTTGTAAAATCACTGACTCTCCTAGTCCAGTTTCAGCACCACCTTGTTTTCGTCCAGTATACAAATCAAATTCAAACAAATAACCAGTCTTTGAATCGGCTCTACACCACATCTTGAACCCCCACTTGACTGGTTTATTTTTGACATACTGTCTCATTATATTGTGCCCTTTGAACTTGATCATATGTTCGTCTATTGACTGCGTTTTTGTATTAGACATAGCGTTTTGGAAACTCGCGTTGAAATGATTCATAACAGGACGTATTTTACATGCCCTATCGTAAGTAGGTTGCATTCGAGGTGGTTCATTATTATTGTCGCTAAAATGTAAGTTTCTTCTTATTTCTTCAAATCGGTTCAATGGCATTACGTTCGCGATGAATGGAACGCCCATGTCAGGGTCTGAGGACCAATAGCTACGAAATGTAGGCAAGACGTGATATCCCATTACGTAATTCATCCCCAAAAAAGCTTTTGCCTCTGCACTGGTGAAAGAGAAAGGCCTACCATTTTGCATAGCGTATCGTTCCGATTCTGGCAGAATAATGTCGTCAATCAGTCGATCAAAATTTGTCACTGCATTGAATATCATAATAGGAGTCAAATTTAAGCTATTTGAAATATTAATTTCGCCATATTTATAATCTTCTTCGTCGCGAAACTGATGAGGCACGTAAGAATTTCGTCTCCAGTTGAAGGTAGGTGGCGAATAATTGACGTTTGTTTGTGTACGTAAATTTTCGTCTAAGCTGGGTTCTACGCCTGGGACGCTTTGGCTAGTTGAAGTGGTAGGTTCAATTTCAGCGGTGGAGTAACCCGCATCGATGTCTTGAGCTAGAAACTGCTGATCTTCTTCATCTAGTATCAGGGCATCTTCATCGTCACTGTTATCAGCCGCTAGAAATTCTATAATAACATCGTCCCGCAAAGAAAACTCTCTATGCCTTCTTGCAGACATGTTCTGAAACAAACAATTTAAAGTTTTTGTTTAATTACAAGTAAAATATGTACTAAAAACCTCATAACAATGTGAAACTCGTATATTTATAGAAGTAGTGAAATACATATTGGAAAAACTCCGTTAGCGCATACTGGGACAACCGCGTCCCTTTAAAACTTTTTGTAAAAAGAATTATTATTAAAAAAACAAAATACCCGACTGCACACTAAAAAAAGAGTAAAACAAGCCCCACAATAATATTGATCAATCAAATGCTAAAAACTAATTATGTAATACCGTTTAAACAATACCTATATTAAAATACACTACAATATGTGTTCGTAATCGATAGTTAAATAAACAGAAACTTATTTTGAATACAAATTTACTGAATATAATTTATAAATATTGATGGAAAGCATCGCAGGCGGGGACCAACAGAGGCTTATTTATAGTTATTTCGGTTGTGCACCATTTAGCAGAATTTTCGTTGGTGGCGGTCAAGGTGGTCCCCGCCTGCGATGCTTTCCATCAATATTTATAAATTATATTCAGTAAATTTGTATTCAAAATAAGTTTCTGTTTATTTAACTATCGATTACGAACACATATTGTAGTGTATTTTAATATAGGTATTGTTTAAACGGTATTACATAATTAGTTTTTAGCATTTGATTGATCAATATTATTGTGGGGCTTGTTTTACTCTTTTTTTAGTGTGCAGTCGGGTATTTTGTTTTTTTAATAATAATTCTTTTATTTATAACTTTTTAGCTGTTTTTATTTAACGAAAATGTTGTAGATGTAGAAGACTATGTATATGTAAGTACCATTTTAAATTATTTCGACGACATTTGGCTTTAGATTACGAGTGATGTTACTCCGCAACATAAATTTACCGCCAATCTGGACTGTTGGTAGTGAAGAAGAAAAGAGAGAAACACGAAAGAAAAAGAATGAGTTATTTATACTTTATAAGTTTCGCGTCAGACGACGAAGTATCGAAAAAATCGCTATTTAGAGACGACCGTCAACGACGTGTGCCCTTATGCGTGTGCCCGCATTCGGGCTGTATACTCGAGCATATCCCCCTCCGCACCGCGCCGCGCGCCGCATGCCAGGCCACGCCCTATCTTTTTGCTTGCTAACGCATGAGTTGCTTTGCGTTGACGCAGAATTAACATGTTCCCGTGGGAATTTTGAGAAAAAACGTATCCTATATTAATTACTCCCGTGATTGAAATGAATCTAATGATACCGCATACATATTTTTTTAAAGGGAAATTTAGAAAAAATATCCCGTGGGACTTTTAGGATAAAATGTATCCTATGACACTCCCGTAATCAAGACAAATCTAACGATACCTCATACATCAAAATCCATCAAGCCGTTTAGGCTACAGGAGGTCACAAAGGAACAGACATACATACATACTTACATACACTCGAAAAACATTACCCTCCTTCTTTGGCAGTCGGGTAAAAACTATCTAATTAGTGCTTGAAGTGTTTGAAAAACAGATAAAACGTACAAAATACTTACCAAAGAATACAGTTTTATACACTCTATCACTTGAAACTGCAAGATTTTTATAAAATCGAAAATATAAAACACAACTTTCGTCAACAAAAAACTTATAATTTCGCGCCTTGTTTTTTTTTCTCTAATAAGTGACATTTAGTGTTGCCATAGTAAGTATCAAAAATCATACTATAAAAATTTAAAATACGAAAATAAAAATGATTTGATAAAATAACTTTAGCACAAAACCCAAAAAACTGACGGGGACAAATGTGTCCCATATGCGTGAAAGGGTTAATGAAATATAATATTTGTGTGTTTTATTTATTTGTTACAATAATCATTTGTTAACATAGTTATCAGTTTTTTATTCACTAAAATCACATTTTAATTACTTTGACAGTCTTTCAATTGAGACCCGAAAATGTTACTCGTATCAACATTTTCGTTTTTTAAATGCTAAAAATCTTTCTAAATAACAAAACAAAGACTCAAAAAAACATTAAAATATTAGAATTAAAAAATAAAATCAACAAAAGAAAACAACATTTTATAAAAAAACTATCAATTAATACATTTGTGACAAATGTCAAGTTTGTGTTCACCACACAAGGATTTGTTGCACTTAGTGCAACAACTTTTTGTCATTCTTCGTCTTGCGGAGGGGCAAATTGCACAAATTTTTCTTTTTTTTGCGATAGGAAGATTATCGGCATCTTCTCTTTGATCAGGCTCATGTGTAGAAGTAGAACTACTGGTGCCTGGCATATTCAAAATCAAACTTATTGAGTCCCGGAGCCCCGTTTGAAGTGTCGGAATTTTCAATCTTTTTGGCATGTGCGGCTCGACTAATTTTTGATGCAGCGTTTTCAAGTACTCACGCCTCGATAAAGGTTTTTTATTATCCTCTAAGGTATTGGTTACATATATAACATAACTATTTATAAATGCAATATTTAGCATTCCGTAAAAATTGCATAAAGGCCAACGTCGAGTTTTTCTATTGCAAGAAGCGAGAGAACACAGTTGGTCCAAGGTGTCTACTCCGCCCTTGGTTTGATTGTAAAACTCGACCATCGTAGGCTTATTGGTCCTCTCATCAATGGTGCCTTCTTCATCACAAGTCGATAATAAAAATATTGTCTTTTGGGGCTTTGGCTTATATGAAAGCAATGTCAGTTCCTTGTCATAACAGAAAATAGCTGTTCCTGTCTTCCGGGTACGGTCGTGCTGTAATTGCATCGGTATCTCTCTTTTGTTAGCACGTAGAGTCCCAACCAAAGTCAATTTATATGGTTCTTTTACTAAACTTTTGGCGAGTGGTACCGAAGTGAACCAGTTGTCCATGGTTATATTCCTATTTGTGCCGTGCACAGTTCGAGTCAATTTTTTGACATAATATTCGCCAAGTGGCAATCCATCAGTTTTAGTAAAAGAACCTAAGTAGGGCTCAGCATCCACCATATACTTCGTAGAATTGTCTACCAACATTACAATTTTCACACCATATTTATTGGGTTTATTAGGAATATAAATTCTAAAAGGGCATCTGCCTCTGAAACCCAATAACTGTTCATCAATTGTAAGGTAGCAACTGGGTTTATAGTTCTCTCGACATGCAGTTATAAAAAGATCCCACAGATCTCGAAAAGGAGCATACACATCGGTCAGTCTTCGTTGTTCGCGCGTAGACTTATCGTCAAACCTCAGGCAGTTTATAAGAAAATCAAATCTCTCATTAGACATAGTACTTCGGTATCGATTGCCACAAAAGGTAACATCAAAAAGCTCCCTTGATGGTAAATGATTATCTTTCATGGCTGCAGATAACGTAAGGATTCCGATCAGAGCTTTTATTTCATCTGAATCTGTGGGTCTCTGGGTGGCTTTTATATCCTTGTATTTGACGCATTTTATTGCGATCTCAGCATTTGTGTGGGTTACTATTAGATCAATCATACTATCAGTTACAAAAAATGAAAAGCAAGAAAGCGGATCCAGCTCGTTTTTACAATTACGTGAGGGACCAGGTCTAATATGAACAATATCTCTTGAGGCTGTTCGGCTCCGTGAACTCGGTTTCACTGATGACCATTTATGTCTGTCTTTTCCGCGAAGAATATTACTTGTTGGTGTAATAATAAATTCCTCTGGCTGAACTGAAGTACTAGGTAACTGTTGTTCAGTTGATGAAGATGTACTTGCCTCTATGTCTTCAGTCAAAGGTGGTGGTTCTGTCACAGAAAAAATCTCTTCCTCATCATCTGTTTCATAAGCCGGGTCAGCCTCAAGGTGATCTTCTTCCTCACTCTCAGAGCAGCCTTCTTCGTCACTATCATCATCATATAATAGGTGACGAATCGTATCTAAAATAAAACATATTCAAATAAAAATAGTGTGGGTACTTATTTCAATGTAGGCAAATTAAGTACAAAGTTTACAAAACACTAATATAAGAAAAATAAATAATTATAACTCAAAAAAATTATCTATACTTATAATAAATCTGTAGAGAGGGCAATTCTGTACATTAAATATATTTCCAAAATATCTATCAGGGGGTGATTAGTGATCGATACTGATGCCAAAAATGCAATCAGTAAAAATTTTGTCTGTCTGTTTGTCTGTCTTTCTGTCTGTCTGTCTGTCTGTCTGTCTGTCTGTATGTTCGTTATGGAAACAAAAACTACTCGACGGATTTTAATGAAACTTAGCACAAATATTCTTCATACTCCTAGGCAGGTTATAGGATACTTTTCATCACGCTACTATCAATAGGAGCAGAGCAGTGACGGGAAATGTTGGGAAAACGGGAGAAGTTACTCCATTTTTTAAGCTTTCGTCACGTGTGCAGCCTTAGTGGTTAAAGCTAAGTAGTAATAGGCTAAGTACGCATAGATTTAGATAATTGGATAGGCTGGTGATTATTATTACTTCCTCTCTTTGCACAAAGTCCGAATCGAACGCGGACGAAGTCGCTGGCAGAAGCTAGTAAAAAATAAAATCCTGAATAATAATGTTACTGCGTTAATACTAACCTTCGTCGATTCGACGACTCATGGTGGCTGGAACGGCGAGCACAGGACCACTACACAAAAAACACACCCGTGCGCCGCGCGAGCGGGGGGTCGACTGAGATTAGCTGGAATTTGAAATGCGTGCGACGACGCACTTAAAAATTATACTACTTTTTTTTAATCCTCGTCGTCGTTTTGACGAAGGTTAGTGATCTAGGGTTAATGATATAAGGCTCTGATTTACTATGGCGTTAGTCGCATCAACGTGAGCCATGGGAATCTAGAGAAAATCAGGTTTAAATATCAAATATTTTCCAAGTGGGGAAAATATTTGATGATTGATGGATGAATGGTGAATTTAAACAACCAAATGGGATGGATTCGAGTAATTATTTCTTTATAGTAAAAGAGTATACTCGCCGTTTATGCCCATTGTCATCAGGTCAGAATCTGATGATGGAAACCTTGAGAAATCGAGGGCAACTTTCTGAAATTGTAGGCACGCATAGGGTTAAAACTTGATTCTCAGATTTATGTCTTATTACACTGTCAAACAGTGATGGTTTAGAGCTGACCTGCTGGTGGAGACGAGATAAAGTCGAGGGAACTCCTCAACGGTATGTTTTAGCTACGTCGTGTTTGGGCTTATACCAGGCCCGCCGCAAGCGGGCGTGCAAGGCGTGCACCGCACGCGGGCGGCACGTCCTAGGGGGCGACAAATCAAGCGACTTATAACGTAATATTAAAAAAATACAATATCTTTTACCAATGATTTCATTTCAATATTTCCGAACACGGCAATAGCGCTAAGAATATTACTTACACTGCCGGTTTCAGTAGCATCTGTTGAAAGATCATTTTCAAAATTAAACATTATTAAAAAACTATTTAAGATCAACAATGCTCCAGCAGAGACTAATAATTTAGCTGTAGTAGTTAAGCTGTAGTTTCAATCACGGACGTCAGGAGCGGCGTAAGAGGGGGGCGGAGGGGGCGGTCCGCCCCGGGTACCACGTCTAGGGGGGTGCCATCTTGGTCGGCACATATCTGCACGACCAGGATGGCACGGGCAAAAGGGACCATCCACGGAGTGTACTTTTGTAATCTGCAAAGCCTAGGTTCACTACCAGTCGCAGTGCAGGCCCGAGACATGCATCGCCACGAGACTGAGAGAGGTGACACAGTCCGACTGTTGACCCTCTCTTTTCCACCCGCATCCTTGTCGCACGCCCGCTCGCGCCAGTCACAATAAATTGATTGATTCCTTAAAGTTAGAAAAATGTAACAAAAGGTTGAGGAACCGAAGTGACAAAAATCACTGGTGCTCGCTTCAGTCACGGTTTCTTTTTATTTGTGCTTAATACTGAGTTTAATTTGAGGGTCCTGAAACCAACAATGAAAAAAAATCTTTGAGGTGGTTTTTTTATCAGCGGTCCAGGTACTTTTGTGACCCAAAACTCAAAAAAAATCGCGCTCGCTGCGCTCGCGGCTTTTCCTCTTTACAGTACTTTCTTATAATTGCTTTGAGTACTTTTGTGTCCCATAACTCAAAAAATTTCGCGCTCGCTGCGCTCGCGGCTTTTCCGCTTTACGCTGTTATCATGTGTCGTGGTATTTTTGTGTCCCAAAAACTCAAACAAATTGCGCACGGCACTGATGGTCCCCTTATATGTATATGTCCATGGTTTCAATTGAACATGAAATTTATGACAGCTTGGATACAAAAAAGTTGATAGATTTCGCAAATATAAAGGCAAGAAGAGTTAACTTTTTGTAATGATGTGTTTTGTACTGAAGTGAAAAAAATAAATAATTATTGTACGTTATTAAAATACATATAAAATAATCTTAACGATTTTTTCTTTTTTTGCAAAACCCAATAATATGTAGTCGTAGGGCGGCATAATCAGTTTTGCACGCGGGCGAACAAACAGCTAGCGGCGGGCCTGGGTACACATCTCTTATCTCCGATTCTAAAATTGGTGGTTCCAGTTCCAATGTTGAACCAATATTATAGAGAATATCGGTGAGTAAGTTCTTATTTTCGCCTTCCTGTTTAGGTATGTTTCGAATTTGTACAGTTGTTGAACGTATATTTCTTTCTTGCTGGTCTAGCAGATTTTCTATCAATGTTAATCTATTTCTATAATCCTTGTTTTCAAGTTCTAGGTTTTTAATTTTCAGCAATAAGTTGTTGTGTTGTGAGGAAAGTGCATCAACAGATTTTTGGATATCTTGATTTTGGTTGGTTATAGTTTTCAATGTTTCGTTTAGTTGTTCGAACTTTTTATCTTGTTGTGCTTGAAAGTCGGCAAATAAATCTCTAATCTCGGAGTTAGTAAAAGGAGAAGATGGAAAAGACGGTGGCGTGATATCACCAAAATTACGCTTAAAGCGTTTTGCATTAAAATAATTTCCATGCTGGGATGTTGAGTCTTCGTTAATTGCTGAGTCAGAGTTGTAAAGTATAATGGGATTCGGAGATTGCAATTTGATAAGTTGCGTAGAGGGCGGTGAGCGCTGCACTGACATCTTGAATTTGTCGATTAATAGCCTCTATGGTACCAGGGCCGCAGCAGCGGACAGAGCTTGCGCACACGCAGTCCGACTAAGCGGTGGTTTTGTGGCTGTGTGCGTGAGGGGTGTGTCCTTGACCGAGTGGGAGGAGCGAAAGGTGTTAGATGAACTCACTAAATATAGTCGCATTTTTCGCACGCAGACTAGTCTCGCTCTGGCGTCGATAAGTGTCCTCGAAGCTATGCACTCCTAGTACTTCGACGAATTTAAATGATTTTATTTTTGTATTATTTAAAAAATAAAAATGCGAAAGGATTTCTTCCAACACGTCTGAACTGGCCAGAGTCCGAGGGGGAAGGGCACTTTTAGCACTGGTGCTGTCGTTAGTGCAATCTTTAATTGATTAAAGGCTTCCTGTTCTTGTATATTCCATTGCCAAACAACTTTCTTTTTCGTTAAATTAGTCAATGGTTTTGCTATTTCAGCAAAATCCAAACTAATCCAAACTAATATTATAAATGCGAAAGTAACTCTGTCTGTCTGTCTGTCTGTCTGTCTGTCTGTCTTTTCTTCACGCCTAAACTACTGAACCGAGTTGTGTGAAATTTGGTACAGACATAGTTTGAAACTTGAGAAAGGACATATGATAGTTTTTATTACAAAAAAAAATAAAATTATTCCGGACATATAGCGCCATTATACATAAATATCCTATACCAGGATGCTGTTTGAAGGAAAGCAATCAATTGTTTTAGATTTTTAGGCTCCTGCAGTTTAGAAATAGCAGAAACTTTCTCGGGATCCGCTTTTATTCCTTCAGGTACAATTAAATGTCCCAAGTATTTTACTTTAGAGCAACAAAATTTGCATTTTCCCCGGTTTGCATGTAGATAAACTACATGCATTCCTCTCAACTACATCCTCTCAGCTTATCAAACACTTCTCGTAAATCTTGTATATGTTGAGAGAAAGAGACAGAATGAATAATAAGGTCATCAAGATAACATAGTGCAAATTCAGTTTTTAGACCTCGTATGAATCTGTCCATAAGTCTTTGAAAAGTAGCAGGCGCATTTCGTTATCCAAACGGCATTCGTTTAAAACGAAAAGTTCCAAACGGTGAAATGAAAGTTGTCTTATCTTGATCTTCTGGCCGTACCAAAATTTGATGATAGCTTGACTGTAGGTCAATCGTTGACATATAAGCCATAGCCTTTGCTTGATGTAATAAGTCATCGATGCGTGGCAAAGGATACCTATCGGGCTTAGTTATCTCATTTAACTTTCGATAATCGATACAGACTCTGACATCGTTCTCGCCTTTAGGAACCAAAATGACTGGTGCTGACCATGGAAAATCGCATTCCTCAATAATGTCGTTTTTGATCATGTCATCAAGTTTTTCTCGAAGCTGCTGCTGTCTAGTAGGCGATAACCTATATGGCTTGCTACTTATAGCAGGATGATTGCCTGTATCTATTTATGTGTTGTGTAAATGGAGTAGGACTTATGTTTCTTTGAAATATATCTTCATATTCTACTAAAAGTTCATTGAAAACTACTTGTTCATTAACTGTGAGTAAAGTAACTTCGTTGGGTTGTAAATAAATATATCAAGGGACTACAATTTAATTGGATTTATTTTTACATAGTTAATGCGAGGATCAATACAAGAATGATTATCAGCTGGTATCTCTTGGACGTACTAGGCGCGGTGGCGTGTCCAGTTTTTGAAGCAACCATCGGGGTCTTTTGTTTTTCGGTGACCCGTCTTCGTCGCGAACCGGTGAGGGAGTTTCCATCATAATAATAATAATAAAATTTAATTCAGAATTGCTTCCATAATTTGTTAGTAACAATGTTCTTAGCCTATGTTAGTAAATAGCATGATAAAAATGAAAATAAGAATGAAAACATATTTCAGGCACTTGCTTTCGCGTGTAGGCCTATACAGTGCGCTATAAGTACAGAATCCCACCGGCCTCCGCACGCGGCCAGGATGGCGTTGGGGCTGCCGCGCACCCGGGACAATAAAGACGCACTTCGCTTGCGTATGACGGCGTAAAAGCCGTCCACGCGCGCCTCCGCGAACATACTACTGGCGCTACAGTACCGCGGCAGCCCCATCAGCACCCTGAACGCATTGTTGTATTGCACACGCAGAGCGTTGTATGTCCTCTGCGTGTATTTGGTCCACAAACTGCACGTGTAAAAGGTCTGGCAGAAAGCTCTAAACAGTGTGACCTTCACTTGTTCAGTACACCGTGCGAATCTGCGAGCCAACATGATACAGCGAACAGACAACGCCCTGCGTTCCCTCTCCACATCCATATCATCTTTAAGGTCCTCGGTGACCCAGTGACCCAGATACTTGAAGTGAGTGACTTGGTTCAATGGTGTACCATAGAGTGAGACGGGAGATACCACTGTGACCTCTTTTTTAGGTGCTTTAAATACCATAATCTCACTTTTTTTAACATTGTATCTGAGCCAATGGGCCTCCGCATACTCCTCACATATACTGAATAGCTTCCGCAGCGCGGCGATTGAGGGACTGAGCAGGACCATATCATCCGCGTAGCTTATATTATTTACGCAAATCCCATCTATGTGACACCCGATGCCGGTGCCGCTCAGTTCACCAATCAGGCGGTCCATGTATAAATTAAATAACTTCGGCGAGGTCAACCCTCCCTGCCGCACCCCACACTCTAACTTATATTCATCCGACTTACTAGCCGCCCACCTAACAGCGTTATTCTGATTATTGTACCAGTACTTCAATATTGATACAATTTCAGGGGGTAGACTAGTGTCTTGATACATTTTAGTCCACAGCAGGTCGTACGAGACCAAGTCGAAAGCCCTGGACAGGTCCAGGAAACATGCGTATACTGGCGTTTTACGAGCGGTGTAGTATTGCACAGTCTGTTTGAGGCACAAAATCGCACTTTCAGTGGATAGACCAGTTCGAAAACCAAACTGGCCGTCATGCAGTTTTATATGTTTTGTTAAATGGCCATCAAGCAAACTGTCCAATACCTTCGCTATAACCGTGGCTAAGGAGATTGGCCTGTAGTTAGACCTGTCCGAGACATTTCCGGTCTTGTTTTTTACAATGGGTACAACAATGGTATACATGAGATCATCAGGCAGGTAGGAGTGGCTAACGCACAGATTAAACAATAGAGCCAGAACCCTAGGTAAGTGTACCCCAGCATGCCGCAGGTGCTCAATGCTGAGGCCATCATGACCTGGAGATTTTCCTCTTTTCATAGATTTAATAACTATATCAATTTCCTTTGCAGTGAACTTTACATTCACATCTCCAGGTATGGCCCCAGCATCGGGCATCGACATCATCTCAGACCGCGCACGGTTCACAAACGGCTCAACTCTGAAATGCTGCCGAAATAATCCTGCGATGGCATCCGGCTCGTGTTCACCCTCGATGCTCACGGGCCGGCTAGGCCTTATATTCAATTTGTTGGTTGATTTCCAAAATTTTGAAAAGTCATTATTGGCATGGTGTCGTGCAATTATATCCATCTTAATTTGTTGTTGGTTATTTTAACACCATTTCAATTTCATCTTAAATAGACGCCTAGACTCAGTCATTTTATTATAAAGCCAACCAGAAAACCATTTTTAATTCTCTTGCCCATTTAATGAAGTCTGTCAGTGTTTCTTCTTCATTTTTGTTATCGAGCTTTTTGGCTTGGCTTACGTCCAATGATGTTCCCATGTTGAAATTTATTGATTTTCTTGCAGTCAGTGGTATATTTTCACTCTTGAGCTGCAAAATTGTAAAAATTTTCTCTGGATTATCAACAAAATACCACGCCCTCTGTGGCAGATTCAACACAATACCCCAAGATTCGAGGAAATCGATCCCAAGAAGAGTGCGGTTATTTTTAGCTTCTGGTATTGCCGAGAAAGCAATAGGTAATATGCGTTCCCCTATTACTACGTCAACTATTGCTGTTAACAGAGTGGTCGTTTTAATGGTACCATCTGCTAAAGTTATGTCAGCGGAGCGCTCGACGAATGACGTACCGTGCCGAATTAGCTTCCTATATAATTGAGTGCCAGCGATACTTGTACGGGCAGCCGTATCTGTATATGCATACCCTGTTTCACCTTTTATATTTATAGGTATCGTTGGTATTTTTGCATTGTTTTCCAGCGTCGCTTGCATTGTACAGAATGCATCAGGTTTTGGCGGTGTTTCATTATTTTTACAGGTCACACAGTTACTCCTTACCACACCTGGCGTCCCACAGCCATAACAAGCTAACTTGTTTTGAGGTTTGATATCTGTGCTTGTTGTTTTATTTTCTGCCCACCTTTTGCGACATTCTTCCCCTTTTTCGCCCTTCTTCCCGCAGTAGGCACATCTCCTTATAGGCTTACGCTCCGTGGTAAATTTCATGGTTTCCTCACCTTCTTTTGCAAGGCTTTCAAGATGGCGACCGCGTTCCAGTAGATTACCAAATGTTTTGATGTCACTGCGAGCTATCTCCTTCTTGTACGATATTTTCAACAACCTATACACCATGTCTAAGTGTTCCACCTCTTTTTGTCGCTTCGCAGGCAATTGAGCCAACAATGCTCGCTTTTCGCAAACAAAATCGTCTATGTTTTCATTACCCTGATTCTTTGCAAAAACTTCCAGGTAGATTTCGTGCAGTTGTTTTTTCGGCGCAAAAGCACACCGTATTGCGTCGATCGATGACTCCACTTCTTAATCTCAGATTTTATTCCAATCCACCACGTTGCTGCACGGTTTGCGCGAGAGTCACTTTTTATCTATACAGGATTTGTACGGAACCCTCGGTGCGCGAGCCCGACTCGCACTTGGCCGGTTTTTTTTGCTATGCAGGAGCAGCAGGGATTGGCCAAACTTGATATGAGAGTTTAAACTCTATACTATTTACGGGGCGGGAGTGTCAGGAGAAATTACTTAGTGCATTCCTTGTGAACAAATTATGGTCAATCCCTGGAGGACATGCTTAATAACTTCAATAACCCATGAGTCATATGTGATACACACCGATTGTCTTAATATTGTGTCTGCTTCGTGAACAGTGAAGTGGTTAAACGTAGAAGTAGATGCTACGAACCTACCTATCGAGGTTTATTGTTATGAAAAACTTGTTTATTATTTATGACTAGCTGTTGCCCGCAACTTCGTCTGCGTGGGCAATATAGAATAGTCAATTATTACGTATGGTGCGTAAGTAATTTTCACAGGAAATAGCTATAATCTATGTCTATATGCTTTGAGTCTGAAAAAGCTGTCATTTGTACATTTTCTGCAGCTGCTGCGACTAAGCAGAAGCCAGAAAGTCTGTCAGTCTTACCATGGATATCGTCTTGTGTAGTTGACTGGATTGAAGATAGATAGATAGGTAGTCGCTCCAAGCAAAATATTGGTATTCAAACAGATTCGGTGACTGGAAGCCCAACACCAACATAGTTGGGGAATAGCTGGATGGATGATAAAATGAGTCATCATCATCAGCAGGCGCATAGGGTAGGATAGTTTCACTACTGGGGAGAAACACTTGTATGACTTGTATGAATTGGGGATTTTCTGTGCACTTACTTACTATGGTAAGGCTGACCCCACATTAGGCGTGCGCGATCCTCGGGCGTGTGAGTAGCGCGGGCGTCGCGAGCGCGCTGCGTGAAAGTCGCGTTTTGCTGCCCTGCGGCATGTGTGAAGAGTGCAAGCGACGCGCTCGCGGCTCCAGTTCCAGCCAGCACGCGGCGCTCGAGTTGCGTTCTTACCCCTACGCCCGCTATCCCCGCCGCCCGCTAAACGCCTTAGCAGTTAAACGTCAAGTCGAGCGCGCTGCAAATGCCGCAGGGCAGCAAAACGCGACGCTCACGCAGCGTGCTCGCGACGCACGCGCTACTCACACGCCCGAGGATCGCGCACGCCTAATGTGGGGTTAGGTCTAAACCGGGAGGGACTCCACCGAAATGTTTGCATTAGTTCACGAATAGGCAAAATGTACGTATCTGTGAGAGTCCACTTCATGTGTTCGTACTTGAAACCTGCAGTTTTGCCAAGATTTTCAAAATGTACGCTCGCAATTTGTCATTTCTTGGTGGAGCCAGCAAATCAAAAGAAACAGAAGTGTTGTATACTGTGCGTCACTACCGCTCACCGGGAAAATTTCGCTCTTGCGGAGGACGTTTATATACCATATTTTGTGTCACACGTAAACAGGACGACAGTAAGTATCCACCGAAACACTTTCAAAGATCTGATGAACGAACAAATCAGACCTGAGTTGGTCACCTGGGGCCAATCAGAGCTCTATGAAGCGATCATACGATTTGGCTCCTACTGTTATTGTGGTTTCTGAAAATGTATTCACCTCATTCAACGATGAATGTAATTCTGATGGTACTATTAAGAACACTTGCTTAGCGCAAAAGCTGACGTTGGCAGGCCGACTCTTTTGACTTCTCTAATAGGATACCATTGGTTTTTGTGCAATGCACACCTGCAATGCATGCTGGATTAGGATAGGATATAGGTGGATAGAATTTGCAGCAGAGAACAATTCTGTCTTTGTAATTGAATGACATCAAACGTAGTTTTATATAAAAGGTGTTTTTTTAGACTTGGCTCGGGTCTTACTGAGACTGTTCGTAATCGTGAACAGTGTATTTGCGATCAGAAGTTGAAAGTAAGCATGTCTCTGGTATGTGACGCGTAATTTGTACGTTTCCAGACGCATAAAGCATTTTACGTGTGTATGGTATTAAATCGAGAAAGCTCCCATTTCTTATCTGCACTTTGTATCTGGGCTTGTTTTTAAAGCTACAGAAGCCTACATTACCTACCTCACGCTTAGCAGCGCTTGCGAGAGATAGATCTTCCTTTCTTCTAGGATTAAGTTTACATATTTTGCATCAGAAAAAATAATTAAGGTCTACTTTATACTACTCA
This sequence comes from Helicoverpa assulta, assembly GCA_963856015.1. Lineage (NCBI taxonomy): Eukaryota > Metazoa > Arthropoda > Insecta > Lepidoptera > Noctuidae > Helicoverpa > Helicoverpa assulta. The sequence continues at coordinate 11,011,941 of CAWLCW010000001.1, read as the reverse complement.
CTCAAAGTAATTTGTTTTAAGGCCACCACATTAGTGGAAGATAAGCTAAACTATGTTTATGAAAAAATCCTGATATGAACTCCATCTGTAACTTTAAATGATAATTAATTGTTCCACTAAAGTCATCATTTTTGACATAATGTTCAAAAAATAATTTAGATGGCACCGCTTTAAATTTGGCTGAGAACTATTAATTTTCCTTTTATCAAGGTAATAATTATAGTTGGATTTTGATGTGGTACGGCAAACTGACAAACACTATTGAAATGTCTATCGAAAAATTACACTACGTGTTAAAATATGGTGAATTACGGAAAATACACAACTCCATCTGTTGAAATAATAATCCTCTATAAAGAATGTATGGTAATTAATTGTCATTTACCACCTCGCTCTTTTGACAAATTTGATGTATTTTTACCACAGATGGAGCTACTTTAACCTTGGCTAAACAAAATTTTCATATTTTTTTTTCTTCCGAAGTTACTTATAAAGGTGTGATTTTCTGTGTAAAGATTAATAATAGGCCGAACAACTAATATAAGTACAACATTCAAATGTACAGTTTTGACAAACAGATTGCGTGTCGTAATATTTTACATCTTGAATTCACAAAATTAATCATATCTTTTGATAGAGTGAATCGATTTCGATGAAACAAAAACTAAGTAATACCCCAAGTTACGTAGAATTTTTGTATATAAGCATTGTCTGCATTGAATTCGTAGATTTTACGTGAATCCCGAACAAACAAACAGATAAACAGACAAACAGACAAACAGACAAACAGACAAAAATGACAAAAATGATGGAAATGCGTTCTGTTAGTTATCCTTTAACATGCCGGCTATTTTTTTGTCAATTTCTTCAATGTACAAAAATTACTTTTCTACAGATTTATTATATGTATAGAATAGATTTATCATTATGAAAAACTTGCTGAATCAGTGCGATATCACGGGAAAACGAGCTGTAGATTGCATTAGCGTTACCCACAGAATCAGTGATCGGACTATGAAATCTAATGCACTTGCTTTGCGTGATGCTTGACCAGTTACTTCAGTCCTTGATTAAAAAAAATATATATATAATTCGGATGTAGGTAATCAGGGAAATAAATCATGTGAGAAGACTAGGAGCCAGCACAGTGTTCTGTTTTAATTGTAAGCAGAAGAAGGTCATCCTTACCTTCAATGTCCTAAGCCTTTTATCCGATGCGATAAATGGAAAAGTAGGTCACAAAACCGACAACTGTTTCAGTAAACAGGATGGATCTAACGACAAAGTAGATTCTATCCAGAACACTGTGTTCATGACCAACCACAGCTGATAATAGGTAACTCGAGATTTATCAAGCCTGTACAAATCAATGTAGTCCAAAGGGATGCATTTATTGACTTGTTGGCGATGTTACTCTCACCAAAGAGTTTTCCTTATCGAATTTAATAATTCCACATGATAAAAGGTCAACTAAAACGGGAATAATAAATAAATAGTTTATTGTCTCAAAAAAGATACACACAAGGGAAAACACATCAGTGATTACAATTTTCACATGTACAATAATTTTGTTGAACACTGGTATCCAAAGTAAGATTTAACTTGTGGTATGGGTACAAGGGCTCTCGTTATTAATTTCCACAGATTGTTAACGTGAAAGTTAATCGTAGTGAATCGTAGATTAGATGTAGAAATGGTATGGTGGGATCGCTGGATTCCGTTGATCTAGGTTTAACATTAGATGAGGTAAACGCGGTTGTTTCTTGTAAGGTCGTTAACGGTAATTTGTTAGACACACCAATTCTTATCGGGCAGATGTTTACCGAGCAGCCACTTCTAGTTATTTAGAAGGATTTTAATGAGCTTAAATTCTCAAACCGCCGAAATGTTCGGATGATAGCAATAATGATAAAACGGTTACAGTCAGTAACTCTGGACATGCTACACTTTACGTAACAACAAGCATTAGGGCGGCAACTGTTTTTGGTTTCTCAGGTTCGATGTTGTTAGAAACCAAGACCATAGGGAAGCCTAGTGACAGGTACCTGTCACTAGGCTTCCCTAGGCCTAGGCAGGTATATTGTGGTGGTGGGGTCTACGAAATCAGACAGGGCATGTTAATGGCGACCGTTACTCCCTTTTCAACTCCTTGTGTCATTTATGATAATGCTATATTGCCTCAAGGTGGACGAATTGATGTTGTGAATAGGATCTCGGATATGTACTCTGAGTCAACAGATATAGTGAATGATATCGGTAACTGTTTTGACATCAGCAATATTAGAGTGGGTGAGTTGGTCTCAGAAAATTATAGGAACAGATTGATTGAATTGATCTGTTTCGCCGTTTCAGACACATTTTTGGAAAGAATTTAAGTTAAAGTTTTGTATTTATTGATAGGGATACAATTCGTTACGGACTGCAGTGCGCTACGTTCGACATTTGTGAAAAGAGACCTTATTCCCCGTATTGCGCGTAGGTGGTTGACATTGCAGGAGTTCGATTGTTCGGTTGAATATCGGGCAGGAACTAAAATAGCGCATATAGATGCCTTTTCTAGAAATCCAGCTGCTGAAACAGATTTAGATGACGAACCAATTGTTACTGTAATGTCAATAGGTAGCGATGGTTGGTCGCTTACTATGCAACTGAGAGATCCAGAGTTGGCTCGAATCAGGGACATTCTCAGTGGTAATTTGGATTCTAAGGAATTAACTTACATAAAGGAGAATTATGTCATCCGCAATAATAGGCTGTATGGGTGTGTCGACGGTGATGTGGGGAGCATCCGATGGGTAGTGCCCAGGGTGCTCGAAGGCAATTATGTGGGCTTAGTTGCGATGAGATGGGGCGCTTGGGGTTGGGGAAAACATTGGATCAGATTGGGAAGAACTACTGGTTTTTTAAGATGTCTCGATTTGTAAAAGAATATGTAGAAGCATGTATGGAACGTGCGTGTTTGGGGAGAGACTGTTCTAAAGAAGGATTTTTTTGCATCCCATAGCCAAAGTAGAGTCACCGTTTCATGCACTCCATTTAGACCACTTGGGGCCTTTTGTGAAGTCAACATTGGGGTATACTCACATACTGGTGGTAGCTGATGTTTTAACAAAGTTCGTATTTAGAGCCGTTAGGAACACTAATACACAGAATGTTATCAAGGTCTTAAATGATATATTTGATACTTTTAGGACTCCCATTGTTTTACTTCGCATGCGTTTAAAAGGTTTTGTCTGGATAAGAGCGTGAAAAATGGCATGCGTTTAAAAGGTTTTGTCTGGATAAGAGCGTGAAAAATGTTTGAACGCGGTGGCTTATCCGCGCTCAAACGGACGAGTGGAGCGATATGGTCGCGCCAAATTGGAGGCATTAAAGGCGCAAAACGTGGGCAGTGACGAAAGAGAATGGGATAGTAAGATGGGAAAAATCCAATGGGGTCATAATGATAGCTTGCAGAAGACCATAGGTAGGACACCCGCGGAGGTGAATGAATGGTGAAATGAATCCCATATTAAACGAAGTAGCCCGGGCTAATGATGTTGATCATGCTATTGAATTAATATTATGATAAGAGTGGGAAACAACAGGAGTATTATGATAAGAGTGGAAAGCAGGCTGGAATTTATAGAAAAGGATTTGGTCAAGTTACTAAAGTGAATTTGTAGAGTGACGGTAAAAGTTTAAAACTTTTAGAGTTACAAAGGTCTTAGGCAACGACAGGTAGAGACTGGTTCCTGTCCTAGTACTTGAGGGCATGAAGAGTGGGCGCAACACTGCCGTGGCTGTGGATTGAATGCGTCTTTTGATTCATGCGGAGTCACTGGGGGTGAACGATGATGGCATTGATTGCGTGTATAAATCGAGTAATGATGGTAGTGGTGATGAAATGTAGATAAACGTTGTAAAAGACATAATATTATGTGATTATTTATTGCGAAACAGATGTATATTAGATTAAATTAGTTATTTTCTTATAATACATTCACAGATTATTTTGATTGAATTGTTTTTACCGGATACTTGTTCATTGTATGAATTTGGTAATGTTACAGATATCGCTCTTCGACTCTAAGAAGTGATTGGTTTAAAGATTCGAGAGAGAAATTCGTCACGAGTCGTCGAGAATTGACTGGTTCGAAGCACATGCAGATGAGTTTATGGTGTAAGTCCTTCAGAAATGAATGGTTGAAGGCATTCTAGTTTCTTCTTCAGAAATGAATGGTTGAAGGAGTTCGTCTAGTTGAAACCCTCAGAAATGAATGGTTGAGGGATAGGAAGTCCTCGAGAATTGATTGGTTCGAGGCACATGATGAGTTTATGTTGTAATTCCTTCAGAAATGAATGGTTGAGGGATAGGAAGTCCTCGAGAATTGATTGGTTCGAGGCACATGATGAGTTTATGTTGTAATTCCTTCAGAAATGAATGGTTGAAGGAATACACGCAGATGGCAGCTCTGAATTGAACAAAAGTGTTTTCTTTTTTTTTATTATTATTTGTGAATATAATTTGAAACGATGTTGAATTGTATAAGTTGTAATTTAATTATTATTAAATTGTAATAGACAGCTGTGTTGCTGGGAAGTTTGTTCTTCACCACTTCTTCTTCCCAGCCATAACACTAGGAAGTGGTGAAAGGGGGGCGTTTTGGGGGTGCTGTCCTTTTGTGAATTTGATGTGAAAAGTGCTAAAAACCAGCCTAGTTTCAGTAAACGTTTTTAACTTTGACCTTGTCTAGTTGAAACCCTCAGAAATGATTGGTTGAGAGATAGGAAGTCCTCCAGAATTGATTTGTTTGAGTCACATGATGAGTTTATGATAATTGATTGAGAATTTTCTCGAGAATTGATTGGTTCAAGGCATCAGAGTTTCTCCTTCAGAAATTAATGATTGAAGAAGTAAGTCTTGTTGAAACCTTGAGAGTTGATTGGTGGAGGAATAGGTAGTCCTTGAGAATAGATTGGTTTCTAATATAATTAGTAATCTTTAACGGTAGTTTGATACAGTCAATAATTTTTTTATCTACTTATGATGATGAACTCACTTTTGTAATTAATTTGAATGTATTTAGACTTACTTCCTTTAGAATTGTTTCTTTTTATTCATTGATCTATTATGATGAACTAGTTTTTGTAATCACTCTGATGTATATAGATTTATTTTCATCAGATTAATTTTGTTTCATTCTCATTTTTTATGAATTTTGTAAAATATCGCTATTGGCCAAGTGTAAGGTTAGCCCACCTAGTACGTGTATGGGGACATACACGATGTCAGGATGGACGAGTGTAAGGTTTGGATATATTTTAGATATCTAATTTCATATTTTATAATTTTTAATAGTAAAATAATTTGTTCAATTGATTCACCAAACGAAATAATTCAAAAATGACATTTCCGGTTGGAGGTAGCAGCTAGCAACACTTGGCAAATGGCGGCATTCTGAGCGGAGCATCGTACCGTGCGGTCGTGTAAGCGAGATTGTGTTGAAAAAGAATAAAGATTGATAGTCTGTTGAAAGTGTTGACGTTTTCTTGTAGAGGAGTCCTATACCTTGGAGTGGAGTTCTTACATACGAAAGATATTTATTGTGATATAAAAAAAAAAAAAATGAAAGAGTTTGACACGAGTAATTTTGATTTAGATAACCCTTATTTAATTCCTCGAGTAAATGCAAAAGTACCTGGATTATTTAAAGATGAACTGGGCGGAGGCGTGATTAAGGAATTTACAGGTTTAAGAGCAAAACTTTATTGTTTGCTAGCTTCTAAAATTCAGATAAATAAAGCAAAAGGTATCTCAAACTCTGTGACAAAAAGACTAAAGATGTCACATTACAATAAGGCATTATTTAACAATGAAACTAGAGTATGTAAAATGAATTTAATTCGGTCAATAAAACATGTACTATATTCACAACAAGTAAGCAAACTGGTGATCGACGATGTTAGGACTCGACGTAGCTTCCCAAATGCAGCCCAACCCAACTGAATTCTCCTATTCGCCTCGTCCTCAAAGTTGTTTCTACCTAACTGCAATGTCTGCCCAAGTATACATATTTCCGAACAACTTCGAGAACGGCGCCGTGTATCGCAATCGGTTCCGGTAGAACATGTTCATTGAACATGACCTTGGTTTTGTCCAAGTTCATCCGTAGGCCGATGCGTAGAGAAGATTCAGCCAGGTCGTTCAGCATCTGTTGTAGGTCCTGCAGCGTTTCCGCCATGATGACGATATCGTCAGCAAATCGCAAGTGAGAGATGTGTTCGCCATTGATGTTGATGCCACGTCCTTTCCAGTTCAGCGTCTTGAACATATCCTCCATTGCATTAGTGAACAGTTTCGGGGAAATAACATCCCCTTGTCTCACTCGTCGATGCAACGGTATGGGCCTTGTTTGCTGATTCTGTACTTGGACGGACATTGTAGCGGCTTCGTAGAGACATCTCATCACTTGGATGTATCGCCAATCTACTTGACAACGCTGCAGGGACTCCAGAACAGACCAGGTTTCAACCGAGTCAAAGGCCTTCTCATAGTCCACAAATGCTAGACACAGGGGCTGATTATACTCTTCGGTCTTCTGTATAATCTGCCGCACTGTGTGGATGTGGTCTATGGTACCGTATCCGCTCCGAAACCCAGCCTACTCCGGTGGTTGGAATTCGTCGAGTCTTCGCGAAAGTCGGTTCGTGATCACTCTTGAGAACAGGGTTACAGAGCTGCGAAGACCGCCCTCCAATTGGCCATCGTCCAGGCCAAGGAGGTGGCCAATGCGGAGCTGCTGGGGTCTCTGGACAGGGACTCGTGGGGGCGCCCGTACAAAATGGTGCGGGGCAAGCTCCGCCCATGGGCCCCCCCGCTGACCCAGAGTCTCCGGCCTCAGCTGGTGGAGGAGGTGGTGAGCGCTCTGTTCCCTTCGCGCGGGGAACACTCTCCCCCGCCCATGGCTCTGCAACCCGCGGTGTCAACTACGGACCACACTTCCGACGACGACGATGTCCCCGAGGTGACTGGGGTGGACCTGAGAGTGGCGGTGGCTAGGCTGAAAGCCAAAAACACCGCCCCAGGGCCTGACGGCCTGCCTGGCAAGGCCTGGGTCCTGGCCCTTGAGGCTCTCGGGCCTCGACTTAGGGGGCTTCTCAGCGCATGCTTGGAGAGGGGCCAGTTCCCACTTCGTTGGAAGACGGGGAAACTGGTCCTCATTCGAAAGCCGGGGCGCCCTGCGGACTCTCCGTCCGCATACCGGCCCATCGTGTTGCTCGACGAGGTGGGCAAGCTCTTTGAGCGAGTTGTCGCACACCGCCTCGTCGCGCACCTTGGGGGGATAGGGCCGGACCTTGCGGACCACCAGTTCGGTTTCCGCAAGGGGCGCTCAACGGTGGACGCCATCATGCGCGTGAGAGCTCTCACGACGGGAGATGCTGTGTCCCGGGGGGGGGGTCGTCTTGGCGGTGTCTCTTGACATCGCCAACGCCTTCAACACCCTTCCCTGGAGTTGCATCAGGGAGGCACTCCGGTATCACCGGGTGCCGACCTACCTTCGTCGCGTGGTCGAGGCCTATCTGTCGGATAGGTCCATCATTTACCCTGGTCACAACGGGGAATGGAACCGGCGAGAGATGTCGTGCGGTGTTCCGCAGGGGTCGGTACTGGGGCCGCTCTTGTGGAACATCGGCTACGACTGGGTGCTGCGCGCCGACCTCCCTAGCGGCGTCAGCGTGGTCTGCTACGCTGACGACACGCTGGTTCTGGCACAAGGGAGGTCGCACCAGGAGGCGGCCGACTTAGTGACGCGCGGGGTTGCGATAGTCATCGAGAGGATCCAGCTGCTGGGACTGGAGGTGGCCTTGCACAAATCCGAGGCCATGTGCTTTCATGGGCTTCGGAACGCGCCACCTTCAGGCTCCCAAGTCACGGTGGGGGGGGTTACCATCGGCGTCGAGAGGGCGATGAAGTACCTGGGACTCGTCCTCGACGGCCGGTGGAACTTCGTCGAGCATTTCCGACGTTTGGGCCCCAAACTGGAGAAGGCAGGTGCTGCATTCAAGCGGCTCCTGCCCAACCTGGGCGGCCCAAACGCCCCCTGCCGCAGACTCTACGCGGGGGTCATGCGGTCCATGGCCCTTTACGGGGCCCCGGTATGGGCACGTTCGGTACGGCCGCGGGCTGTACAATACCTGAACGTGCCCCAAAGGGTGATAGCCATCAGGCTAATCCGGGGGTACCGCACGATCTCCCGCGAAGCAGCTGGCCTACTTGCTGGACTGCCACCGTGGGATCTGGAGGCGAGGGTCTTCTTGCGCCTGTACGACTGGCGCGAGGAGGCTCAGCGCCGGGGAGAAACCCCGTTGCCGCGGCAAGTTGTCGCGCAGCGGGCGGAGCTCCGGCGCGATCTCATGGTGGCCTGGAGGGAGCGACTGTCGCAACCCAGTGCAGGGCACGCCTCCATCGTGGCGGTAAGTCCCCTCTTTGAGGAGTGGCTCGGGAGGAGTCACGGCGCCCTCACGTACCGCATGACGCAGGTCCTCACCGGACACGGTTGTTTCGGGAGGTACCTGCATCGCATCGGTCGTGAGGAGGCGCCCGGGTGTCACCATTGTGCGGACAGCCCCGAGGACACGGTGGACCACACAGTCCAGGTGTGCCCCGCATGGGAGGGGCACCGCCGGGTCCTCGTCGAGGCTTTGGGCGGCGGCGACCTCTCGCGTCCGGCCTTGGTTCAGGCCATGGTCCGGGGCGAGAGGGAATGGGATGCCGTCGCCTCCTTCTGCGAAGCGGTCATGCTCGAGAAGGAGGAGGCGGAACGCCAGAGAGTTCGCACCTCTCATCCCGGCCGCCGCGCTGGACCAGGTAGACACCATGGGCGCCGGGTGTCGCGAGATGACTCCCGGCCACCGTAGGCGTGGGTCTGTGGGCGGTGAGTTCGGGTGGCTCATCGTCCCTCTGTCTTTCTAGACGACAGACCCGTGTCGACGGCGCGCGTTGTTCCACGCGCTCCTCAAAGAGATGTCAGCAACCCCAGCGGGGCCCAGCAGGGCCAAGGCCTGCCGGGGCTGCGGGTTGTTCGAAAGAGATACCGCGGCCCTGGTACATAAAAGGCCTATGACGGAACACGACGATTTTAGTCAGTAAGAGTCTGACACTCCCTCACCGCTGCTAACCCACAGCGGGAGGGGTCATTTGATGATTTTACGTCGCTAAAAAAAAAAAAAAAAAGGATGGCCTATTATATATGGATATGTTTTTTTTTGTCCTTAAATATAAATTCTTTTAAAAATTACTTTTTTTTTTAAAGTAGCCTCTCAGGCGATGATTAGTAATAAGCAATATAAAATTTATATTATTACTCTAGGGTTAAACAAGGATTTCGCTATAACATTTATTTAACCGCTAAATATTATAATCATGAAACAGATCATATCAGGTTAGAATATTACTCAAAATTAAAATACAACACAACTTACCCACAGAAAACAAATCAGATCAGGTTAAAACATTATTCCATACATAAAATATAATAACTATAAGTACCTAGAAAACGGATCTGATAAGGTCAGATTATAGTAATGTATGGTATTTGAATAAATGAAAAAAATCACTGGTAGTCGTCATATCTAATAGAGAATCTTGAATGCATTCATCTTTTCGAATAGAGTAAGTATTGGGGGGTCGCGGATCTCATTTGATCCGGGACCCCCAATACTTACCTACTACGGAACACCACGGATTTTTGAACCTATCTAGTAATTATATATTTTTTTTATAAATTAATACTTAACTACTTTATGATTTTAGCAACAGAGATCATTAGGTAGGTAACTAGGTACTCATTTCTCTTTAAATAGATAGTGATGCCTACTTAGTAAATACGAACTCTGTATTGTGAGTTTTGTAGCTCAACAGACATCTAGAGTGTAAGTAGGTATAGTTCTGGTCAAACTTAATGGCGGCGGCTCGGAACATTTAAACCAATTTTAGGTAGTTATCAGCACTCGACGACCCCTGGTACAACTCCGTCGTATGGTACTTGCGCTCGAAAAATAGTTGCGAACACTTTTCTTAGGTAAGTAATCTGTACCTATATTCCATTCCAGTAGGCACTTACCTAACTAAAGAAAAATATTCTTGACATTACTTTTTATTTAAAAACTCAGTTTTTAAAAAGTCTATTTTAAAATAAGTGTATCTTTGTCTTCTTACTTAAGTATTATATTGTAATACCAAGTTTACACTCTCGCCTCGCGCCTCGCCTCGTACCTCGTCTCGCAGCTCGCGAGGTAGCGAGTGCCTGTTTACACTCTCGTGCGTTCGGTTTGTGTTGAGCCAGCAACGCTCGCATCCCTTTGACTCGTGCCCAAAAAACCGCCTCCGAGGCGAGCGCCGCGAGTGGCGAGGCGAGCTGCGAGGCGAGGCACGAGGAAGCGTTTACACTCTCGCCTTTTTAAATAAAAAGTAATGTCAAGAATATTTTTCTTTAGTTAGGTAAGTGCCTACTGGAATGGAATATAGGTACAGATTACTTACCTAAGTAAAGTGTTCGCAACTATTTTTCGAGCGCAAGTACCATACGACGGAGTTGTACCAGGGGTCGTCGAGTGCTGATAACTACCTAAAATTGGTTTAAATGTTCCGAGCCGCCGCCATTAAGTTTGACCAGAACTATACCTACTTACACTCTAGATGTCTGTTGAGCTACAAAACTCACAATACAGAGTTCGTATTTACTAAGTAGGCATCACTATCTATCTAAAGAGAAATGAGTACCTAGTTAACTACCTAATGATCTCTGTTGTTATGGCCGATCCACACTCTCCACGAGGCGACACGAGGGAACGCGAGTGCGAGAGTGAGGACGGTGCGCTCGTGTCCCCTCGCCTCACCTCGCTGACGCTCCGCTTTCTGTCGGTTTTTCGAGCGCGAGTCAAAGATGCGAGAGGGTGAGGCGAGGGGGTCAACCACACTCTCCCGCTCGCTCACTTAGTTGTTGACTACTGCCGAGTGAAGGTGCGCGCCCGCGTAATTTTGTTTATATTATGGTGGACTGGAGCAATGATTTGTGTACTACTTTTATGGAATTGTACCAAATGGAACCAATCATTTGGAATCCAAAAGACTTTTATCACAAGGACCAAAATAAAGTAAACGATGCGTGGGACCGTATAAGCAAGAAATTAAATATCCCTATAAAGGAGTTGAAGAAAAAAAAAATTTCATTGATGGCGACTTTTAGAGGGCACCTGAGAAAGAAAAAAGCTTCAATTAAATCCGGTGCAGGAATTAATGATATTTATAAACCGATATGGTTTTTATACGAACAGATGGAAAGCTTTTTGGGTGACATCAATGAATGTTTGACTTCAATAAATACGGAGGGAGAGGTTAGTAAAATAAAAAATATTTTCTTTAATTAAGTTGGCATATGGTTTATTTTGTAGAAATTATTTAAATCTCTTGCGAATTTGTACAGAAATATGAAGTAAACTCCTCTCTCTCTTATTTGAGTTGCATTTAATGATGCTCTGCGAGGTACTTGATCGAGACTCCGCAGGGCACTGTCACTGTGAACGTCATTTCTCCAAGAGCCTGGTTGGACCAAAATCCCATTATCATCTAAAATATCTACTGAACCTACAGGAGTGTATAGTGTACTCGATGTTTCACTCCTTCTAAGGAAGTTGTACAGTAAAATGCATGACATTGTTACTACTGATGCTTTGTTAGGATCTAACAAAATTGGTTTTCTGAAAACTCTAAATTTTGACGACAATATGCCAAAAACATTCTCTACCACTACACGTGCGCTTGATAATCGCTGGTTAAAAATTCGTTTTTGCGAGCCAGTAGTGTGATTGCCTGGGTACGGTTTCATTATATGGGTATCTAGAGCAAATGCACCATCTGCTATAAAAAAATAAGGCATATTTTTCATCTGAACCTGGTAAGGGAGATGGTGCTGGCAAGTTAAGGCTATTTGAGCAAATTTCCTGCCACAATAAAGTATTCCTAAACACTCCGCCATCGCTGATTCGTCCTTGGCAGCCAATGTCAGCGAAAATAAACCGATAATTGCTGTTAACTAATACCAAGAGAACAATACTGAATGTATTTTTGTAGTTATAATATTCAGATCCAGATCCAACAGGGCATTGTAAAACTATATGTTTGCCGTCCATTGCTCCAACACAGTGAGGAAATTTTGTTCTAAATCCTTGTTCTATATCTAGCCACTCCTGGGCACTGGATGGAATTTGAAACAAACATATATATATTTTTTTTAATTATTATACATTCTGATATTATTATAAATATTCTTTATACATTTCAGATGAACAATTCACAAGCTGCTGTAATAGAAGAAGAAGAAGAATCAAGTGTGACTGAAAAATCTCCAATGCCGCAATCTCCAATTGCTCCAATCAACCAACAGTCATTTCCACTGCAGCACCCGCGTCAACGAGCTAAAAGTTCTGAATATTTCATCAATAAAGCTAGCAAGCAGATGAAGGAGACATTTAATACTTTGAATCATGTTCTAAAAGACCGGAGAACTGAAGAAGATGAGTGCGATTTGTACTGCAAGTTACTTGCCAAAAAATTACGTGGGCTACCTGAAAATGAACGTACTATTATTATGTACGAGATAGACGGCATGTTTATAAACCGCTTAAATAATCGTAGTACCCCATCACCTGATTTTTACATCCCACAACGACCCACTTCTTCTCAATCTTGTAACTCTGAACCATTTCATAATGAAATGAGAACCCCAAAACGACCCAATTCTTCATTATCATCCTATTCCGAACCAGCTATACCGAACAAAATTGTACCAAATCATAATATGTCAGCTCAAATAAAATATCCACCACTTTTCAAATACATCGAAATTCCAAATCGTAGCCCACAACCTATTTTGTCACATTCATCTAATTCTAATCCTATCACGAATACTCCAAAACAACAAAATACTGCTTGTATCCATCCCTTAAGCCGACAACTGCACCTAATCATACAATATCCCTACAAACTACGTATCACCCTGTTTTACATATTCCAGATCCGAATCATAGCCCAGACGACAATTCACAATCAATTACAATTTTGTCCGACCAACTAATAGCTGGACCGTTCAAAGATTATTTTGAAAATTTTAAGTGCAGTGAGGAATAATGGTTGTGGTTTGTGTAACTTTCATTAAGTAATTATTTAAATTATCTCTTGGTGTTACTTTCATTAAGTAATTATTTAAATTATCTCTTGGTAATGTCATATAAGTGATTAATAATAAAAATATTTACCTTTATTTCGTCTTTTAATGCCTCATTAATTGCAGCACAAACTTCTGGTATTATTGTAGAAATCAGCTGACTCGAAAACTTTACATAAAAAATGTAGACTTTTGTAGCTGTCACCAGTAGCCAAAAACCTTAATGTGATGGCAAGTCGTATTTTCGGTGGTATAGCGCACCTTAGTTGAGTGTCTTGCTTGACGATAATAGGAGCAATTTTGTTCAATAAGTATTGAAAATCGAAGAAAGACATGCGCACAAAGAACAATGTTCATTTTTGACCTGACTATGTATAGAAATGAAATAAATATTAAAATGTAGCTTATTGTTTTGTGTATTGATTACGCTTATCACAATATTAGAAGAAACGCAGGAAAAAAAGTTTTTTAACATTTAATCACGTAACATTTTTTCTATGGCATAACGTATTAACATATTTTGAACGCATCCAAATCATCCTTCTTTAAAACGTTCCATTTTACACTTTGCTGCTTGACTTTATTTAACTGTGTTTCTGAGTTTTATGGTTATTTCACGATTAATTTGATCAGTAAGTATTTATTTATTAGTCATGGGATAAAATAAATTATTTAATAAATAACACAATAATTAAACTAATTAAATATGCAGTGTTTCATTTAGTGGCCGCAAGTGAAATGGATTTTTTGACATTTGATTGACAGTTGACAGTTCTGTGATTTGCATCGGCACAGTCCTTCGTTCAAAGAGTAAAGTAATATATAGGGAAAAGAGAGCCCTCTTACGTGATAATCTTGCAAACCAATTTGACAATGCGCCATCTCTCTCTGAATTGGCCCCGAACTACCTACATAGCTATAGCTACAAAAATATATATGCATCATATTCATAACATTTTCTATTGGGTAATAAGCACCATGTAACTATAACATTGGTTATCGTTATAGTTACATTGTGCTACTTACCCTAATAGAAAATGTCATCGTTAATATAGTAAAAGGTCGAAGGAAAACAAATAATTATTATGTATTATTACTTTTTATACGCGTGTACGCTGAATGCAAAAAACCGCCATATTGATATTTGATATGATCAAATATGATCGGTTTTGTTAAGTTACTTGGAATACTGACACCAGGTCTTTTTAGATTAAAATTGATATTTGTGCTTTTTCAAACCGTATTTAATTTATTCGCCTATTTTATCTTTTTTTTAAAGTGTCTAATATTTTCCTCATACTTTTCTCTAATTAATATTGCATAAATAATTTTATATTAACAAACAAAAACGATTATAGTGTAGTGCCATCTGTTGGTAATTTAAGGTATCTTTTAGATAGTAAATAGTTTCCGGGCCAAATAAAAGGTGGCGACTCTTCATTCACTTAGCTGTCAAAATGTACGGAGTGTCTCCCCCCTGCCTTCGTTGTTGCGCTTGCGTTTCGTTATGTACTGTGCTATTTCGTGTGTGTTTCTTCTTATTACGACCCTATTTACCACCCCTTGACACCGTTATAAATCCGCCCTGTTGACAATTGGTTGACAATGCCGCCATCAGCAAGTCGACGTATACTTTGCATAAACTGCAATGTCTGTATAAATACGTTCCGACGTTATCTCGTTCAAGAGCTGAACACAAGGGTTATTTCGTTACTTAGCGAGTGGATATCACCAGTAATTGTAAGTATTTTATGCTTATTATTTTTAATCTAAAAATATATGAGAATCACACAAAGCTCCTATACAATGTGTGACATAAGATAAGCAACTGTTCGAAAAAGTTTTGAACTGGTGTATATTGTTAATGTGAAACTATTTCATCAATATAACCCTGCTGGTATTAAGCTATTTGTTTATAATTGTATTGGAAAGAAGTTTATATTGAGTATCCTATTTCAGATTACTGAGGACGATTACATTTGTGAACCTTGTAATGAACTGCTCATGAGGAGCATAAACCAGCAATTAACAACAAGCTGTGATGGTGCTCAAGCTTCTGGGTCATCTCAACTTGGACGTAGACAAGTGTGCAGTATTTGTGGACGGTCTACACTTAATCGTCAGAGCCATGCTATTGTTATTGACAATCCTTCAGAAGAGCAAAGACAGATTAATGCTGTTATACAAACAAGAATTGCGCCACGTCAGGTACCTATTTATGTTTCTATATTGTTTATTATCATATTTCTTCTTGATAAAAATGATCATAACTGTCAGTGATTGACCTGTGCTGTAATAGTTATAACCACAAATAAAAAATAATGTACATAATAATACTTTATCATGAAAATAATAGGTATTATTGTTTTTTGATCCTGAATGTAGTGACAGAGTACAAGGGGAGTAGGATATCTTCATAGAAACGCGCCGCGCGCGGCTTGTATGTGTGCACCATAGTATTTACGCGTCGCGTACGCACACTTTTATAGGGAATATCAGTGCGGGCCGTGGCTAGCACTGATAATCCCTATCAAAGTGTGCGTGCGCGACGTATGTACTTGCCGCTCGCGGTGCGTTTCTATGAAGATAACTTACTCTATTTTTTTGTACTCTGGTAGTGACATGTCTTTTTATATTAATACACTAGCTTCTGCCAGCGACTTCGTCCGCGTGAAATTCGGATTTTGTGTAAAGAGAGGAAGAAATACTAAACACCACCAGCCAATCCAATTCTAAATCGATGCGTACCTACTACTACTTCACCTAAAAATAAATAAAATGTAAACTGTTATATTATTGTAATAATTGAATGAATATATAGGTAAACACTACCAAAATAACTAATTCATACCTACATCTATATATATAAAAGAAAGTCGTGTTAGTTACTCCACTTATAACTCAAGAACGGCTGAACCGATTTAGCTGAAAATTGGCAGGGAGGTAGTTTAGAGCCGGGAGAAGGACATAGGATAGTTTTTATTACAAAACATAAAAATAAAAAATACAATTTATTCCGGACATACAGCGCCATCTATTGTTCAAACCAAAAATCTGCCGGATACCACTATTCCACGCGAACGAAGTCGCGGGCAAAAGCTAGTATTTTATAAAATAACAACAAAAGTTTAAAATAAATTATATTATTTAAAGACGCGCTGCAAGGTTTGTTAATATCAGTTATTGTCGGGCAATAAGGTTGAAAACTCTGAACGTCTACTCGCATCAATCGCATCAACAGCCAAATACTGTATGAAGCTCGCGCAGCCACCGCGCCGCGAGCCGCGTCGAGCGCGGCGACCGTTACACAAAAATGATCCTTATAGCATTATATGCACGCGTGATGGCTTATTACCGTATTTCATGTATAACTTTGGTTTTTCTGTACCGATTTATATGATTCTTTTTTTATTGAATAGGTAATAATGTTAACCTTTATTATTTAGTGTGAATGAGAGTGTTAGAAACGTAATAGTAGACAAATATAATCAGAAACCTCCGAACAACTAAGCTATCGAGAGTTACACGTGTTATTCTGAGTCAACCATAAAAGGTAGACATATGCTGTCATGGGACGTTTTTTACATAATTTTTAGGAGAACATTTCCGTCGTACATGGTTTCTGTGTAGCTTTAACCATCAAAGCTGCACACGCGACGGAAGCTTAAAAAATGGAGTGACTTCGCCCTTTTTCCCAACATTTCCCTTCACTACTGTGCTCCTATTGGTCGCAGCGTGATGAAAAGTATCTTATAACCTGCCCAGGAGTATGAAGAATAATTGTACCAAGTTTCGTTAAAATCCGTCAAGTAGTTTTTGTTTCTATAACGAACATACAGACAGACAGACAGACAGACAGACAGACAGACAGACAGACAAAAATTTTACTGATTGCATTTTTGGCATCAGTATCGATCACTAATCACCCCCTGATAGATTTTTTGGAAATATATTCAATGTACAGAATTGACCTCTCTGCAGATTTATTATAAGTATAGATAAAATACCTGATATTAATTCAATGTTTTTTTTCATAGATATCATCATCTGATAGAATATGCCATGCATGCTGGATGAGTTGCAAGCGTGCTGCCATACGTATTGAGCATGCTGATGATGCCCGTGGAGTTGCTACTACTGAAGAAGTTCAAGTTGAAACAGGTGACTCTGAGCTAATCACTGCTGAACCAGTTCATGAAAGTCTAGATCTGCCTTCTAGTGAAATCTGCACCTAGTGAAATAATGTTGGAAAATTATAGACGGGCAGCAAATACTGCTTCTCACTGCCTTTTCCCTCAATGTAATAATATTAATTTGCACAATATGGCAGATTCATTTAGAGCAACAATACTCAGTACATATCAATATTATATCCCTGTGCACAGCCGTGTTTGTACAGAACATAGACTAAGTAACCAGTGGAGTAATCTGTACAATTCAAGTAATAGCATTAGAACATTTACTTTACAACAAGTGGAACATATTTTTTCATTTGTTAATGCTTTCAAGCCTTACCTTGATTTTACAAATGTAGAAGCTATCCAGGAAATTGAGGATAACATATTTTTCTTTTGGACTGGAAGGTCTAAACAAGATTTTTTCACCCTTGTTAGTGAAGTTCCTCGCATACAAAGGATGCACAAAGGCCTTTTAGGATTAGCTGCATTGCTAATAAAAATGAGGACCGGTGAATCAGATGTTCGCTTATCTACATTATTAGATGTACCGCGTAGTACATTAGAGCGGCTAATGAATAAAAGCAGGGAAATCCTGGTTCAAGATTTTGTACCTATGCACCTAGGTATTACTCACATATCAAGAGAAAATCTAATGAATCATAATCTTACAATACAATGAAAACTTCACAAATGCTATTATTATTTGTGACGGTACATACATAAATATAAATAAAAGTTCAAATTACTCCTTCCAAAAGGATACATATTCATTACATAAATATAAAAATCTATTAAAGCCATTTTTATTTGTGGCATGTGATGGTTACATCCTTGATTGTTTCGGTCCATACAAGGCTACCACATCCGATGCCGACATTATGATTTCCCTCTTTGATGATGAAAACGCTCCTCTAAGATTATATTTTCAAGAAAATGATGTGTTCATTTTGGATAGGGGATTCCGAGATTCCATAAGAATGCTGGAAGGTTGCAATTACCGGCCATACATGCCTGATTCTCTATTAGAAGGTGAACACCAATTAACAACACA
Organism: Helicoverpa assulta; assembly: GCA_963856015.1. Classification (NCBI taxonomy): domain Eukaryota; kingdom Metazoa; phylum Arthropoda; class Insecta; order Lepidoptera; family Noctuidae; genus Helicoverpa; species Helicoverpa assulta. Next base: position 10,993,504 of record CAWLCW010000001.1, on the reverse strand, counting down.
GCAAGCTAACCAGAGCCGCTGTGTGACTATATGTCGTTGGGTGGTTGAGGCAGTTAATGGACACTTTAAAAGAGATTTCAAGCTCCTGAGGCAAGACTATTTTAATAAATCTGTCCCAAACATGATGCAGAATTTCCAAATAGCTGCTAGTTTACTAAATAGATTTGGTGTTCGTTTTCAGGACCGAAATGAAGCTAATGAGATAGTTACAATTATAAGACAGCGAATTAATTTTGAAAATAATTTAGCCTTGTTAGTTGAACAACTTAACATGAATAGAAGATCCACTGCTTTTCAGAGTATAACTGCTGACCGAGATAACTTATTTTTGTTTCCTAGATTAAGTTATAGCGAATTAATATTATTTGCTCTAGGTACTTACCAGATAAGACAAGCAAGGTCATACTATGGAGAACATATTAGATTTCATGGATCATATTGAATAGAAGTATGTAGGGATACACAAGACTTTTCTCAATATAATCTTAGAGGAAGTGGTAATAAAACGTTAATAAGAGGAAAAATTAAATCCAGGCACATTTCAAGAAAACAATACTATGTCTATATTTTAGTAGAAAATAATGTGCCTGGCAGAGCTGGGATTGTTGAATATTGTTGCAATTGTTTGGTCGGTCGACGAACCATTGGATGTTGCGCTCACGTGATGACGGTAGTGTGGTACCATGGTTGGGCTAGGTACGAAGACGATATATCTGCTCCAGCAGCATTTCTGGATGACGTAGTTATAAGAGAACTTGATGATAATGATGAGTATTAATAAACTAATCCATTGTAACATAGTGTTTTATTTACTTTATTTAACTATTTTTTTAGTCTTATAAATGTGGGTTAAATGAACTGTTAACAATGTTGGTTTACCAAATAAATAGGTAATGTGTCATGGAGAACAACAGTTCTCAACTCGACATTCATTTTATAGTGGCAATCATTGAGTTTTAACATTGATTTACAATTATTGGTTTCAAGGAATTAATAAAGTAGAAAAGATGTTTTTCATCCCACCATCTCGGAAAGAGTAGTTTTACCCTTTGATATCTGAGCGCAAAAGCCGTTTTTATTCTCTAGAGCGGCAAAGTGATTTGAATTTAGAACATCGTATGCAATACTCAATTTGTGACAATCTTGATAAAACTTTTCAAACAAATACATATTAAACAAATAAAATACTGCTTAAAGTTATGATTCAATTAATTAAGTAATTTTTATTATTGTTTTAACATAGATTTTTAACCTCGTTTCATTTTTTAAACAGAGTTTTCAAATAAATGAACTTTAATAAGTACTTCTTTTTAATTTGATACTCATATGTGCGCGCCATTTTGTTTTTTTGCATTTAGTAATTTCCTCGATGAAGTGGGATGAAATTATTATGTTTTATTGTTTTGAGGTCGATTTTAAACCTCATTACATTTTTAAACTGAGTTTTTGCATAAATAAATTTTAATAGGTAGGTACATCTTTTTAATTTGCCATGTGTGACGTGCGTGCCATTTTCTTTTTTTGAGTTTAGAAATTTCCTCGATGAGGTGGGATGAAAAGTTACGTGTTGCACTCGAGTGCAAAGATTTTTCACCTTGTGCTCTTTTGATTCCCTCGCTATCGCTCAGGATTCTAATCATTGAAACACTCGCTACGCTCGTGTTTCAATTTTAGAATCCTTCGCTAGCTCGGTCATCAAAATTGAGCCCGCGGTTAAAAAGCAACTTTGCACTCTTGTATAACAAATAACTATTTCATCCCACCATCTCGGAAAGAGTAGTTTTACCCTTTGATATCTGAGCGCAAAAGCCGTTTTTATCCTCTAGAGCGGCAAAGTGATTTGAATTTAGAGCATCGTGTGCAATTCTCCATTTGTGACAATCTTGATAAGACTTTTCAAACAAATACATATTAAACAAATAAAATACTGCTTAAAATAATTATTCAATTAATTAAGTAATTCTTTTTATTGTTTTTACATAGATTTTTAACCTCGTTTCATTTTTAAACTGAGTTTTCAAATAAATGAACTTTAATAGGTACTTCTTTTTAATTTGATAGGTATTCATATGTGCGCGCCATTTTGTTTTTTGGCATTTAGTAATTTCCTCGATGAAGTGGGATGAAATTATTATATTTTATTGTTTTGAGGTCGATTTTAAACCTCATTACATTTTTAAACTGAGTTTTTGCATAAATTTTTAATAGGTACATCTTTTTAATTTGCCATGTGTGATGTGCGTGCCATTTTCTTTTCTTGAGTTTAAAAATTTCCTCGATGAGGTGGGATGAAAAGTTACGTGTTGCACTCGAGTGCAAAGATTTTTCACCTTGTGCTCTTTTGATTCCCTCGCTATCGCTCAGGATTCTAATTATTGAAACACTCGCTACGCTCGTGTTTCAATTTTAGAATCCTTCGCTTGCTCGGTCATAAAAATTGAGCCCGCGGTTAAAAAGCAACTTTGCACTCTTGTATAACAAATAACTATTAAACCATAGTTAGGTAAAAGATATTCCTATTTTAGAATAAACTTCGAGCGTTATTAATATGTTCATACACGTTTGTTTTTATCATTTCTGGTGACAGCAAATCCTAACCTAAAAATAAACATTAATATTTTTCGGAATTTGTGGCGTTTAAATCGCCAAAATGAATTTAATACATTATTTTCTAAACTTATAGGAATTATTTCTACTATATCTTATAGCTATACATATACTTTCACTATCAGGTTTTTCAATGTATGGGAAGTGGGCATTGTTCTTTTCAAATTCACCAGATGATTCGGAAAGTAATTCTGTAATTTGTTTGTCCATAGTTTGCCTGTAAAAAAAAATAATATTTAAAGGTAATAAAAAACGTGGTGCATGTTGTATACTTAAGCATGAAAATGCTCTACGACACAATAGGCACACAACATACTTTATTAGTTGGGGTTTAAAAATATATGAAATTCAAATACTTACATCGTCCTGTTACGGTGTATTGACGTCATCCACCACCGTCGCCGTTTACACTTTCGTTTTTTATTTAGGTGATGTATACGCAAGGCATTATAATATTGGAAGGCACATAAAGCAGATAACGCAGTCACTTCAATCACGTCCATCTTGTATGTGGGACATTCCACGCCAAGCGGACAGGTTAAAAAATGATGATGTTTCGGATTTCTGAAATATCTGAGTATGTTCTTCCTATACGGGTCCTTGATACGTGTATCAAATATTTTTATAATTTAATGATTGGTTATACAGTTAAGGGACTTTGAACTTTTGACCAACTGGTGGGCATGCCCTAATTAAAAGCCGATTATCAAGTCATAAAATTATAGATAAAAATAATTTAACCACTGGATTCGTTACTTCATTAAATTGACTTTTTTGTAGTATTTTTGAAAACCAAGAAAACATTTTTTTTTCAACAATTTTTACATAAAATTATTTTAAACTTGATTTTCATAAAGTTAGACCACCTCAATTTTTTTTATTTTTTTTTTACGAAAATAGCTAATATTGTATAGAACATCCTTGCTAAGTTTTATAATGGGCGTGGAAGTGGATTATGAGCTAGGTTGAAAAAACTGTCGAAGCGCGGCGCGTCCTACGCCGTATAATGCGCGTGTGCGGGGCACTTACGTGAGTTTGCGCAGTTATGCGCGGCGGTTTTTTCAACCTAGCTCATGTAAATGGCTGTAAATGGGTTTAAAAAATGCGGAATTTGGCCATATGATTCATCAGTTTTCTCTTTGTTGCTTCGTTGATGACGAATATTCCGCAGATCGAGAGAGAGCCGACTACTGAAGTAACAACTGCAACTACAACGACTGCAACTCCAACATCTAATACTGGATTAGCAGCTGCAGCAGCACCGTTGTTTGATTCCCAGATTTTAGCTCCAATAGTCACAGGAGCACAGCCAAATATTGAAATAGAACCTAACTGTCATGAAGTCATTCCTCTTGCGACCTCTACTACAACAATATCAGCCCCTAAGCCTGGTCGCTCTAGTTGGTTTGATGACACTGAAATAAACAAGACACCAAGTAATCCACAAAAATCAACATTTACCGTAACCAGTCCCCAGCAAATGATGCCCTTTCCAGCAACACGTAAAGCTTCTCGCGTTGTTATAAAACGGGGAAAAACCGCAAATATAACTTCCCATTTATGAATGGCATGATGAGAACAGTGATAGTGAAGTTGAAAATACACCATGTTTGTTTTGTAATGGTTGTTATTTGGAGTCAAATGAAGGCTGGGCTGCCTGTTCTGCATGTGGCAAATGGGCTCACTGTAGCTGTGCTGGTATAGATGATGAAGATGAAGATGCAATGTTTACTTGCGAATTTTGTCAGCAAAAAATTAAGGTAAATTTTTTTTTAAAAACAAGCTTTTATTTAAATGTGCTAAAAAGAAAAAAAATAAACTTTTACTGTAACTTTACTGTCAACTTATAACGACATTTCAAATTTAACATATTTCACACAATTTGTACGTTTTAAAAGCTTGTCGCGAGATTTAAGTACTCGTATTTACTTTCTTAGTAAAATCGCGACAAGCTTTTAAAACATATAAATTGTGTGAAATATGTTAAATTTGAAATGTCGTTATAAGTTGACAGTAAAGTTACAGTAAAAGTTTATTTTTTACAAGCTTTTATTACAAGCTTTTATTTAACTTGCAATGTATGTATGTATGTATGTATGTATGTATGTATGTAACTATGTGTGTTCGGGTGGAATTTTACAACTCAATTTTAAGGCACTTGCCCTCAACCGATTAAGCTGAAATTTTGCATACATGTTTAGTTTGGATGACAATGCATGTTCTTTTTAGCACATTTAAATAAAAGCTTGTTTTTAAAGATTTTTTTACCTTAATTTATTTTATACTTTTTAGTTTTCACCTGGTAAGTTCCTAAGTCTAAATTCTGTAGCGGCGGTCATCTTAGATTTTGATTTGCTAAAGTGCACTTTATTCTACTTGTCAAGCCCTGTCATTGGATACCCATATGGATGGGATTGAAAAAAATATGTTATTCACTATTTTGTAGCGGCGGCCATCTTGGATTTTAATTTCGTAAAGTGCAATGTGTTCTACTTGTCAATCCCTTTCATTTGATACCCATATTGTATAGGTACCTTAAAAATAACTAGTCCGCCATCTTGTATATTTAGCCATGTTGGATTTAGGATGACGTCACATAGCTTAACATGCATTGTCATCCAAACTAAACATGTATGCAAAATTTCAGCTCAATCGGTTGAGGGCAAGTGCCTTAAAATTAAGTTGTAAAATTTCACCCGAACACACATAGTTACATACATACATTGCAAGTTAAATAAAAGCTTGTAATCTATACATATAATAAATCTGTAGAAAAGTAATTTTTGTACATTGAAGAAATTGTCAAAAAAAATAGCCGGCATGTTAAAGGATAACTAACAGAACCCATTTCCATCATTTTTGTCATTTTTGTCTGTTTGTCTGTTTGTCTGTTTATCTGTTTGTTTGTTCGGGATTCACGTAAAATCTACGAATTCAATGCAGACAATGCTTATATACAAAAATTCTACGTAACTTGGGGTATTACTTAGTTTTTGTTTCATCGAAATCGATTCACTCTATCAAAAGATATGATTCATTTTGTGAATTCAAGATGTAAAATATTACGACACGCAATCTGTTTGTCAAAACTGTACATTTGAATGTTGTACTTATATTAGCTGTTCGGCCTATTATTAATTTTTGCACAGAAAATCACACCTTTATAAGTAACTTCGGAAGAAAAAAAAAATATGAAAATTTTGTTTAGCCAAGGTTAAAGTAGCTCCATCTGTGGTAAAAATACATCAAATTTGTCAAAAGAGCGAGGTGGTAAATGACAATTAATTACCATACATTCTTTATAGAGGATTATTATTTCAACAGATGGAGTTGTGTATTTTCCGTAAGTCACCATATTTTAACACGTAGTGTAATTTTTCGATAGACATTTCAATAGTGTTTGTCAGTTTGCCGTACCACATCAAAATCCAACTATAATTATTACCTTGATGAAAGGAAAATTAATAGTTCTCAGCCAAATTTAAAACGGTGCCATCTAAATTATTTTTTGAACATTATGTCAAAAATGATGACTTATCTCTTATCAGGATTTTTTCATAAACATAGTTTAGCTTATCTTCCACTAATGTGGTGGCCTTAAAATAAATTACTTTGAGTGAGTAGTATTAAGTAGACCTTAATTATTTTTTCTGATGCAAAATATGTAAACTTAATCCTAGAAGAAAGGAAGATCTATCTCTCGCAAGCGCAGCTAAGCGTGAGGTAGGTAATGTAGGCTTCTGTAGCTTTAAAAACAAGCCCAGATACAAAGTGCAGATAAGAAATGGGAGCTTTCTCGATTTAATACCATACACACGTAAAATGCTTTATTCGTCTGGAAACGTACAAATTACGCGTCGCATACCAGAGACATGCTTACTTTCAACTTCTGATCGCAAATACACTGTTCACGATTACGAACAGTCTCAGTAAGACCCGAGCCAAGTCTAAAAAAACACCTTTTATATAAAACTACGTTTGATGTCATTCAATTACAAAGACAGAATTGTTCTCTGCTGCAAATCCTATCCACCTATATCCTATCCTAATCCAGCATGCATTGCAGGTGTGCATTGCACAAAAACCAATGGTATCCTATTCGAGAAGTCAAAAGAGTCGGCCTGCCATCGTCAGCTTTTGCGCTAAGCAAGTGTTCTTAATAGTACCATCAGAATTGCATTCATCGTTGAATGAGGTGAATACATTTTCAGAAACCACAATAACAGTAGGAGCCAAAGCGTATGATCGCTTCATAGAGCTCTGATTGGCCCCAGGTGACCAACTCAGGTCTGATTTGTTCGTTCATCAGATCTTTGAAAGTGTTTCGGTGGATACTTACTGTCGTCCTGTTTACGTGTGACACAAAATATGGTATATAAACGTCCTCCGCAAGAGCGAAATTTTCCCGGTGAGCGGTAGTGACGCACAGTATACAACACTTCTGTTTCTTTTGATTTGCTGGCTCCACCAAGAAATGACAAATTGCGAGCGTACATTTTGAAAATCTTGGCAAAACTGCAGGTTTCAAGTACGAACACATGAAGTGGACTCTCACAGATACGTACATTTTGCCTATTCGTGAACTAATGCAAACATTTCGGTGGAGTCCCTCCCGGTTTAGACCTAACCCCACATTAGGCGTGCGCGATCCTCGGGCGTGTGAGTAGCGCGTGCGTCGCGAGCACGCTGCGTGAGCGTCGCGTTTTGCTGCCCTGCGGCATTTGCAGCGCGCTCGACTTGACGTTTAACTGCTAAGGCGTTTAGCGGGCGGCGGGGATAGCGGGCGTAGGGGTAAGAACGCAACTCGAGCGCCGCGTGCTCGCCGCGAGCGCGTCGCTTGCACTCTTCACACATGCCGCAGGGCAGCAAAACGCGACTTTCACGCAGCGCGCTCGCGACGCCCGCGCTACTCACACGCCCGAGGATCGCGCACGCCTAATGTGGGGTCAGCCTTACCATAGTAAGTAAGTGCACAGAAAATCCCCAATTCATACAAGTCATACAAGTGTTTCTCCCCAGTAGTGAAACTATCCTACCCTATGCGCCTGCTGATGATGATGACTCATTTTATCATCCATCCAGCTATTCCCCAACTATGTTGGTGTTGGGCTTCCAGTCACCGAATCTGTTTGAGTACCAATATTTTGCTTGGAGCGACTACCTATCTATCTATCTTCAATCCAGTCAACTACACAAGACGATATCCATGGTAAGACTGACAGACTTTCTGGCTTCTGCTTAGTCGCAGCAGCTGCAGAAAATGTACAAATGACAGCTTTGTCAGACTCAAAGCATATAGACATAGATTATAGCTATTTCCTGTGAAAATTACTTACGCACCATACGTAATAATTGACTATTCTATATTGCCCACGCAGACGAAGTTGCGGGCAACAGCTAGTAATATAATATAGCTTATCGAGTTTCTAGTTTTGTGAACTTTCGGTACATTCATTTATTTTTAACTAAATGAATACTAGGAAACAACCCTATTATGCCTAAGTCACATATAAAGGTTTCCTTTAACAAATTCTCCAGACAAAGTTTGTAATTGAACATAATTAAGTTTTGAACATAATTAACATAAGTTTTGTTTTAAAAAAATATATAAATTTACATTTTGAAATGTTTAATTGAAGTTTATTTGTATCACAATATCTAGATAATCGATCCAGATCGTCCTGTAGCATAATACAATCATTAACAGATTTAATTGTTTTGAATATCTTGAGATCGTCCGCATACAATAAAAAAATACTTTTTTTGAAGCATTTGCCAATATCATTAATATACATTATGAACATTAGCGGCCCAAGAATCGACCCCTTTTTTTTTCCGACGTCAAAAATCATCAAATGACCCCTCCCGCTGTGGGTTAGCAGCGGTGAGGGAGTGTCAGACTTTTACTGACTAAAAACCGTCGTGTTCCGTCATAGGCCTTTCATGTACCAGGGCCGCGGTATCTCTTTCGAACAACCCGCAGCCCCGGCAGGCCTTAGCCCTGCTGGGCCCCGCTGGGCTTGCTGACTTCTCTTTGAGGAGCGCGTGGAACAACGCGCGCCGTCGACACGGGTCTGTCGTCTAAGCAGACAGAGGGACGATGAGCCACCCGAACTCACCGCCCACAGACCCACGCCTACGGTGGCCAGGAGTCATCTCGCGACACCCGGCGCCCATGGTGTCTACCTGGTCCAGCGCGGCGGCCGGGATGAGAGGTGCGTACTCTCTGGCGTTCCGCCTCCTCCTTCTCGACCATGACCGCTTCGCAGAAGGAGGCGACGGCATCCCATTCCCTCTCGCCCCGGACCATGGCCTGAACCAGGGCCGGACGCGAGAGGTCGCCGCCACCCAAAGCCTCGACGAGGACCCGGCGGTGCCCTTCCCATGCGGGGCACACCTGGACTGTGTGGTCCACCGTGTCCTCGGGGCTGTCCGCACAATGGTGACACCCGGGCGCCTCCTCACGACCGATTCGGTGCAGGTACCTCCCGAAACAACCATGTCCGGTGAGGACCTGCGTCATGCGGTACGTCAGGGCGCCATGACTCCTCCCGAGCCACTCCTCAAAGAGGGGACTTACCGCCACGATGGTGGCGTGCCCTAAGAATCGACCCCTGAGGGACACCAGATGTCGCCATAAATGTGTCCGAGTTGTACCCATTTATGACAACTGTTTGGCTGCGATTCGATATATAATGAACAGAACCATCTCAATAAACAACCTCTTATCCCGTTAAAAGCGATTTTTTTAAATAGTAATTCATGATCCACTCTGTCAAATGCTTTTCAAAATCTGTGTATATGGCATCTGTTTGAGCTCGACTATCCATATTGTTGAACAAAAAGTTGGTATAAATCATGAGGTTAGTGATGGTTGACCTATACTTAACGAAACCGTGCTGCTCTGGAATAAGATTGTGTTGCATGATAGGGTACAGTTTTAAATGGACTAGCCTTTCAAACAGTTTTGCAACTGCGTTTAGAATAGAAATGGGTCTATAATTTTCAATATCTTCCCTGGAACCGTTTTTAAAAACAGGAACTATGTTGGCTTTTTTCCATACAGAGGGAAATTGACCCGTAGAAATACATTTATTGAAAATTAAGTGTAGTGGATTACATATAGGGGGTATACCATCTGGTCCAGGGCCCTTTGTGGCATCCAGCAGTTTTAAATGGGTACGAACTAACGCAAGACTAAAGTACAAAGAATCCACTGTAACATCATTGGCATGATCGTGTTCGGATGCTGGATACCAATCAGGCCCAAGGCTTGAGGGCTCATACACAGACTGAAAGTAGGTGGAGGAAAAAGTTACAGATAGTATGGGGATCACTTGAATATTGATCCTTGAAGGACATCTGAGCTGGTATCCGTGATCTACCCTGGCGGTTGGCTATAAAAGACCAAAAGTATTTAATATTTTTAGGTATGCTATCTTCCACCACTTTAATATACTTTTTATAACATTTATTGCATTCTGCACTTAATCGGGAGCGGTATAGGGCAAATGTCTCATAATCTGAGATGTTTCCGTATCTTTTCCACTTAGTCCAACATTTCTTTTTTTATATTTGAAAATACGAATAAGAGATGGGGAGAACCAAATTGGGAAACCAGCAGTTTTGGGTTTACAAAGAGGGATATGATTTTTAATAATGGTATTTATATTGTTATAGAAGATATCCACTGAAGCTTCTGCTGAATTATTGTCGAAAAGCATGTTCCAATCAATATCACCAATATCGTTATTGATAGAAGTATAGTCAGCTTTACTAAAGTTATATTTTGGAGAATTATGAGGTTTTATTTGAGTTTTTGTGCAGTAAAATGATAGTATTGTACAAAATGGCGGATGGTAAGTATCGGCTTGTAGCAAATATTGAGTAGGTTCATAGACGAAACACTTAGAATTTGAGATAAGAAGGTCCAAAATTCGATTATTCGCATTTTTGAGATGATTATATTGCTTTGCATCATGCATGGTCATAAAACTTCGCAAAGAATCACAAATAAGAGATGTACCATTACAAGTTAGTGAATTATCAGACGAGCAGAGGTTCTCCCAGTTAGCGTCAGGTATATTATAGTCACCAAATACCAATAAATTATCGACACTGATTGAGTTGATGATATCAGTAAGTAATCCGAAATGTGACATATAGACAGTCGTTGATGAATTATTAGGTATATAAGCAACGCTTATTATATTATGCTTAATAATATCGGCCCCAGGGAAAGAAACAACGACCAGATCAAACAGTCTACTCGTATTCGTATTACTGAATCGGAATATTGGAATACTTACCGGGTTTAGTTTACGAAGGACAGCGATTAAAACGCCCCCCCCCCCCCCCCCATCCGATTTACCAGTTGCAGCACGGTCACGATCAGAGCGGAAAACAATATAGCGGTTGTCAATTACTTCAGCATCATGGATTGTGGGAATAAGCCAAGTCTCGGTCAAAACAATCACATCATAACAGTTTGACAGGACATTCATGTAAAATGTTTTTAGTTTTGTACGTACCCCTCTACAATTTTGATAAAAAATACTTAACTGATCCTAATCTTTGTGAGCCATTTTTAATAATCTTACAGTAAATAATAAAATAGGTAATTACCGTCAAACATATTCTTACAACTACTGCCCTTATTTAATTTTATGCAAATCATTAGTTGACCTAATGGCTATAGTTGCTGAGGTTTCTGATTGCCTCACAAGAACCGTATGGTGCTTAACCCAAACGAATTTGTAAACTTTTTCGCTTTTTCGCGTGTCTCTCTCAGCAACTGCTTATTTTTAAGAGTAAGATGTTCGTTGATGAAGATGGAGCGAGATGTGCCGGAGATGCCAAACTGTGTAGAGGTAACACCTTTCTTCAAGCGAGTAGCACTTATAACATTATTGTTGTCCTCGTACTGTTCGGAAATGAAAATTGTAGATTTTTATAACTCGGCAACTTCACCTGAGAACTCCGATAGCTGCTGCTTAATTACAAAATTTTCCGACCGCAAAATATCCATTTCCTTCCTTGTTTCATCTATAAAAGTTTCAAGGTCCATTTTCATCGACTTGATATTGCAGTTAATTGTATCTATTTTAGTACCCAAGTCAACCTTAAATTCTTCAAGTTTTTTAATCAATTTATCTTCATTTTTATCAATAAGAAGAGTATGATCACACTCCGGATACTTGCGCTTTCTGTTTGAGGGATCGCTTTATTTATCAGCAGTAGAAATATCCGGGTTTGAAGAAAAAATTGAAGAATGTTTTTAGTCACAGTTTTCATAATATTAGTATTTAGCACTAGAAATATATTGCTTCATCATCCATTGTCACATATATACTAAAATTGTTAGGAGTTAAATAACACTAAGCACTTATTCCGCACTTTAGTTATTATTTTGTGAGAACGTTAGACGTAGCTGTTACGCGCACGATGCATGAACGACGTGTGATATACTTTGGATCAACCGTTCCTATGCCCCACCCCAATAATAATAATAATAAGCCCCGCAGGGCATCTGAGGCGGATGACGGGGAGTAGCGACCCCGCGGGGCTATATATCCGAGTGCTCCAGGGAGAGTATACTGTCCCCTATCTCCGGCTTGCCGGAGTGAAGCATGACGGGGGATAGGTCTCCCGCCTCTTGGCTTGCCTTCATCGGCCGGTCAGAGTGGAGTCGCTAGAGCAAGGTTAGTCCTGCTCGGAGGGTAGGTGCCTCGTGGTAAGTGGCGAGTGGGCCGGTGATGCTGGACCCACAGGGAGCGCGTGATCTGCGTTTAAAGTCCGCCGAGGTATCCTCACCCTTCTCAGCCGCTCATGTCCCTGTTGCCCTCTTGTTGCTTTTCAGTGACTGATTCCCGGGGGCCCAGTAAGTGAGTTGGCGAGTCTCCACCTGCCATTTTAACATGTATTTAATACATTGTCATCGGCAGGTGCCATAGTTCCCGTAGTTTCCCCATTCCTAGTCCATTAGCATCCCATCACAATAGCCCAAGTAGTTTTCATCCATGGTTAGCAATAGTTTAGCACAGAACCGGGGATTGTCCTTGGGTACATTTCTATAGTGTATACAGGGATAATCGTCGGTTTTGTGTCACCATTTCATTAAAGTTGTCTCAAAAGGGCTTCAGTGTGTTGGCTTCGGCCCCACGTTCGCCTCCCAAAAATCCGGGACTCTATAGTCCCGAGGTCTGGAAGAGACATACAGTTAATAATAATAATAAGCCCCGCAAGGCATCTGAGGCGGATGACGGGGAGTAGCGACCCAGCGGGGCTATATATCCGAGTGCTCCAGGGAGAGTATACTGTCCCCCATCTCCGGCTTGCCGGAGTGAAGCATGACGGGGGATAGGTCTCCCGCCTCTTGGCTTGCCTTCATCGGCCGGTCAGAGTGGAGTCGCTAGAGCAGGGTTAGCAACCCGCTCGGAGGGTAGGTGCCTCGTGGTAAGTGGCGAGTGGGCCGGTGATGCTGGACCCACAGGGAGCGCGTGATCTGCGTTTAAAGTCCGCCGAGGTATCCTCACCCTTCAGCCACTCATGTACCTGTTGCCCTCTTGTTGCTATTCAGCGACTGATTCCCGGGGGCCCAGTAAGTGAGCTGGCGAGTCTCCACCTGCCATTTTTACGTGTGCAAACATTGTTATCGGCAGGTGCCATAGTTCCCATAGTTATCCCCATTTCCAGTCCATTAGCATCCCATTCCAATAGCCCTAGTAGTTTTATTCCATATTTAGCAATAGTTTAGCACAGAACCGGGGATTGTCCTTGGGTACGTTTCTATAGTGTATAAATAAATAAATAAATAAATAAATAAAATTTATTAAAAAAAATAATGTTTACAAAAAAGAACACTAATCCAACAGAAACAAGTTTTCCTATTACAAGGATGATACAATTAATGTGCTTACAAATATACTAGAACTAGAATATGAATAACGATAGATTCGGAAAATGCATTATTTGATAGTGGACCGCCCGAACTAGGTTTAATTTAAACCTGTGTTTCAGGTCATCACTTTCAATCCAGTTTCATTATGGCAGAAAGTTTTAGTTAAAACGAAAATATATTCTATTACAATAAATAACTACACAACTAAGCTTAGCATACAATAGTACACATAATATAACTATATCTATGGAATAATACAAAAATAAACATTAACAAGTAGAACAGACTAAATATTATGACAAAATTTCTAGAAGTTGTTCTGTGTCTACAGGGATAATCGTCGGTTTTGTGTCACCATTTCATTAAAGTTGTCTCAAAAGGGCTTCAGCGTGTTGGCTTCGGCCCCACGTTCGCCTCCCAAAAATCCGGTACTCTATAGTCCCGAGGTCTGGTAGAGACATACAAAATAATAATAATAATATTTTTTATTTAAATTTCATTACAGCATGAATTACATAGTCTTAAATATAAGCTTATATCAGAGTCTTACGTGCCTGAACTAGGATATCCTGTGTTTCAGGCGAGAAGAGCTAAAATAATTTAAAATTAACAAATAATCAAAAGGATTCTATAGTACATTAAAATGTGTAAACTATCTGTATCGTGGACAAGTTGTATTTACTACTACAGTATTACCATATCTTAACATCTAGTTTCTTAATTAACACGTCATTTAAAATAAATAATATTTATCAAAAATAGTATAAAAATAAAATATTAACAAAATCAATTTTATAAACCACATAAAAATTATATAATATTAGTCAAAACTTGTATAAAAACAAAATAAATAATAAACAAAGTCACTTTAGCACAGTCAATAAATTCTCTGTATCATCGTAGGACATTTTTTGAAGAGTTTCTTTCAGTACTTTTTTACAGTTTACTTGATTCAAGTCATAAATGGTTGCTTTCGCGTTCAATCTATTGTAAAGTAGAGGACCAAGAAACAGGTAAAATTTTGATGTGAAAGCATGTTTGGTGTGATTTTGAGGACAGACTATATCTTTTCGTCTTTTGTTAGTAACTTCCGTGCTATATGTTAGCTCTGAGTGCTGTTTTAATACAATAGCCATTATAAATAACTGACGGACGGTTAGTACTTCACACTTTTTGTATAGCAGGTTAGTGGGAAAAAGGAAGGGCCGGAAAGTAGACACCTTGAGAATTGCTCTCTGGGCTCTCTCAATAATTAACAACAATGTTTTACTCGCTCCACCCCATGTGGTAATACAGTATGTTAATACCGATTGACATAGAGCAAAGTAGACTTGTCTAATTATTTTTGGGTCTGCAATGTAACGTAATTTTTTGAAAACAAATATCAATTTACGAATCCTATTATTTACAGTTTCAATGTGATCTTTAAACGAAAGTGTGTCATCTATAATAATTCCGAGGTACTTTACTGTACGTGACATTTTAATACTGGGACAAGCGCACTGGTTATTTGTGCAAGATGTGCAGTTATGATAATGTGCATATAATGTTGTGTTAGTGCCAATTAGATTTTGCTTGCGCATCGAAAACTTGACGTAATTTGTCTTGTCAGCATTTAAAGTTAGTGAGTTTTTTTGAAGCCATTTATTAATAATAGCTTTTGCCCGCGACTTCGTTCGCGTGGAATAGTGATTTTTGGTTTGACCAATAGATGGCGCTATATGTCCGAAATAAATTTTATTTTTATTTTTATATTTTTTTGTAATAAAAACTATCCTATGTCCTTTCTCAAGTTCCAAACTATGTCTGTACCAAATTTCACACAAATCGGTTCAGTAGTATAGGCGTGAAGAAAAGACAGACAGACAGACAGAAAGACAGACAGAAAGACAGACAGACAGACAGACAGACAGAGTTACTTTCACATTTATAATATTAGTTAGGACTAGCTGTTGCCCGCAACTTCGTCTGCGTGGGCAATATAGAATAGTCAATTATTACGTATGGTGCGTAAGTAATTTTCACAGGAAATAGCTATAATCTATGTCTATATGCTTTGAGTCTGACAAAGCTGTCATTTGTACATTTTCTGCAGCTGCTGCGACTAAGCAGAAGCCAGAAAGTCTGTCAGTCTTACCATGGATATCGTCTTGTGTAGTTGACTGGATTGAAGATAGATAGATAGGTAGTCGCTCCAAGCAAAATATTGGTACTCAAACAGATTCGGTGACTGGAAGCCCAACACCAACATAGTTGGGGAATAGCTGGATGGATGATGGTGTGACTTGAACGGCGCTTCGTTGACCGTAAGCCCTAGACCATTAGGTTTTTACAGATCTATCCAGGTTGTAAGTCTGGACGAGATTTTCTGTGAGAGGTTTATGGAAAGCTGCACACAGGACCGAGGGGAAATAGGACTAAGTAGGTACTTACAAAGTTCCGCCGGTTGCTGCTACTTGATCCACTCACACAGTACACAGATCACTTGTACATATGTTATTTATGGTTTGATGGGCGCCCAGTAACTCCCTGCAGGGGTTTTTGATTAGTTTAAGAAGTTTACTGAAGTTTAGACATAGTTTTTGAATTTATTTTGCGGCGCGTTATGGCGGCCGGCTCGCGTTTTTTGGCACTCGCGCGAAAGTTTTTTGCATTGACGGTGGCGCCACGTCTCGCTTGGTGAGTGGCAGTTTTTGGAACTAGGAGAGGGAAATGGAAGGAACAAGGAATGCATGCAAGCTCAAACATTCCCCCCCACTTGAAATCAGTCCAGGGATTTCACAAAATAAGAGTCGAAAAGACTAAAAGATGTGTGTTATGTGTGCTTGAGTTCAAATCGTGCTGAATTACCTAGTAAGTTACGTGATTACGATGCTAAGTTTATAATTTTAAGTTAAAAGTAAGTTGATTTTAAGCTACATTAACAATAATTATGGTTAATAAAATACAATGGAAAGATTAAGGTTTAGTGAGAAGTAGGCAAAGGGCAAATCTTGACTACAGGCCGTCGAAGTAGTCCTTTGGCCGTACGTAGCGTGACGACACGCACTACACCATCAGAGCCTGGATGAAGCTCGACAACACGACCGAAACGCCACTCCAACGGTGGAAGATTTTGTTCCACAATTGTAACTATATCACCCACTTGCACATTGACTTGGTCTTTGAACCATTTGCATCTCTGCTGCAGTGTATGAAGGTAATCTCTTTGCCAAATTTTCCAAAAACTCTGTGTCATTTTCTGTAATAATTGCCATCGCTCTTTAGGCGGTAAATACGTATCCGTAAGCGGGATCTCCGGTAATGATACCAAAGGACCACCAGTGATGAAATGACCCGGTGTCAAGACATCTACCTCAGTGGGATCGCTAGACAACGCGCATAACGGCCGAGAGTTAAGGACGGCTTCTACTTTATTCAGCACCGTCAACATCTCTTCGAACGTTAGCACTTGTAAGCCAACAACTCGTTTAAGGTGGTACTTCATCGACTTAACACCACTTTCAAAAATACCGCCAAAGTGGCTAGCAGTTGGTGGATTATGTTGCCACACGATATTACGCTTTGTACACTCAGTATTAAGTTCTGACTCCTGACTGGAAAGAAACTGGTGGACCTCGCTTAAGTAGCGCTTGGCCCCGACAAAATTTGTACCACAATCAGAGATAATAAGTTGACAAAGACCACGGCGTGATACGAATCTGTCCAAAGCTGCGATAAACGCACTTGTCGACAAGTCTGTAACTAGCTCAAGATGGATCGCTTTTACTGCGAGACATACCATCACACAGACGTACACCTTGTAAACAGGCGCCTTACGCCTTTTACTCTCTTTCACGATGAAGGGCCCTGCGAAATCTATCCCTATTTTTGAAAAACATCGTGAAGGTTGTACTCGGGGTGCCGGTAGATTTCCCATTATAGGTGAAACTGATGTGGGATTTACTTTGAAGCACGTTACACACTTGGAAAGTCGCGATCGTATTAAATTGCGAATACCCAAAATCCAGAATCTACGACTTATAATAGACTGCAACATTCTAGGTCCACAATGAAGATGAAGTTTATGAAAATAGTCAACTATAAGTGCAGACAGTCGTGAATTTTTTGGTAACAACAAAGGGTAAATTTCAGAGAGTGGAAGTTTTGAATTTACTAAACGCCCCCCCACTCGCAAGAGTCCTCGGTGATCGAGAAAGGGATTAAGTTTTTGAATAGGACGTGAACAATTCCTTGCACATTTTACTGACTCTATCTCATTAGCAAAGTATTCCGTCTGCTCGTGCTGAACAAGCAGGGATAATGAATTTTCTAATTCCTCCACAGTCAAAGTTTTACAATTGAAAGTAAGTTTTCTTAAGACTTTACTAAATCGCAACAACCAAGCTAATGCTCTTTGGACACGTGAAAGTGAAGAATAATTACTTAATAATTTTTTAATTGGATCCTCATATAAAGGCACTAAGTCCGCGGAATGAATTATCACAGGCAAGCTCTTCACCTCAGGCACACCTCCAGGTGGCACGTATACGTCCTGTGAAACTGGCCATGCTGACGTCTCTAGAGAAAGCCAAGATGGGCCTGACCACCAGGTATCAGAAGCGATCAGCTGTGAACATGACAACCCACGACTGCTATGATCAGCTGGATTATCGGAGGTCGATACGTGATACCAATTTTGAATCTGTACGAGATCGGTAATTTTAACTACACGATGCGAAACAAAGGTCTTTAATTTATAAGGTTCAGTATTAAGCCAAGATAAAACTGTACTGCTGTCAGTGAAGGCAATCACTCGAGAGAGCTTCAGGTGTGGATTTAACAAGTCAGCCATGTGTTTCAAGACCCGAGCTAGAAGTACTGCACCAAGAAGTTCGAGGCGATTAATCGTAACTGGTTTTATGGGAGCTACTCTCGACTTCGCGATTAATAATTTAACTGAAATTTTACCTCTACAGACAGATCTTAAATAAATACAACAACCGTAACCTTCGGATGAACCATCACAAAAACCGACGAGCTGGCATTCTACTACGTCTGAGGGCAGAATATGACGAGGAATTTGTACTTGTTTGAGGTAACTGAGCTCAGAGACAAACTCAGTCCATTGATGAGCAATACTGTCTGGCACAGGATCGTCCCAATTTAATTGAAGTTTCCACAAGGCTTGAAGAATCAATTTAGCTTTAAGCACCATGGGAGTTAACCAACCCAATGAATCATAAATGCGAGCAACATTAGAAAGAATTGAACGCTTTGTAAACTTTGGAGTGAATTCAGATTGAGAATAAGTAAAAAGATCTAGATTCGGGTCCCATTGCAGACCTAATATTTTTAAAGTTTGTATGTTTTGATTATCACAAAATGATTTTGGAACTTGACAATGTTCAGAAGGAAGTTGTGCAAGGAAACCAGGTGAGTTACTACTCCATTTACGTAGTTTGATTTTACCACAATTCAGCAAATTAATAATTCCGTTTTTCAGATTTAAAGCAGTTTCAACCGAAGGAGCGCCAGCCGTGATGTCCTTCATGAACGTGTCTTGACGCAGCATGGAAGCAGCTTCAGGCCATGATGCACCGTGATCGTTTGCTAGCTGGTGTAGCGTACGGATGGCTAAAAATGGTGAAGTGCTCACGCCGTAGGTCACAGTCTTAAGTTTATGTTCACGTTCATATTCTCCATAATCGTGTTTCAGGTCTTCGTGATGAAGGAACCGTTTCTCCAAATTATGAAGTCTGGATAAGGCCGTGCGATGAGAGTCTCCTAACTGCTCATGTTCTTCCTGTAGTAGCATAGGTACTACATATCTTCCATCTTCGTTGCGTCGAACGAGGTCTGTGTACATCTGTTCACATTTTTCATTTTCCGGGTTGACAATCGTTTGCTTAGGCGGCTCTTCTACCTCCCAGAATCGCTTGACCACATTGTCTAAGGCAGCTGTGGAAGCCAAAAGTGTAGATGTCTCAGCTGGAGGCGAACACTCAGCGTCGAGCCTGCCCGTGATAACCCAGCCGAATACACTATGTAGGGCTACCGGTAGACCCGGGCCTACTTCAAGTCGTTGACCATTATAAATGCTATGGAAAATATCTGCGCCTAACAAAAGATCAATGTCACCGGGTTTATCAAAGTCACTGTCAGCTAGAACCAAGTGCTTGAGGTTAGCTTTGACAAAAGAAGGTATTTCTACTGAAGGCATTTTATGTGTGAGAGCTTCCATGACAACAGCTCTTACCGTAAAAGTTGGTTGATCTGAGTGTAATGGTTGAATCGTAAATGATGTTTCACCTTTGACTTCAAGCACTGGATTCTGTCCTATTCCAACAACAGAATAATCACAACTACGTAAGGGTAAACCTAATCGAAGTGCGCAGGCAGTTGTTAAGAAACAACTCTGTGCACCGCTATCAATAAGTGCTCGAAGATGTGTAACACCACAAGGACCATACGCCCTAACCACACATGTTCCTAATAAAACTAATGAGCGATGTTGCTGCAAGTTGCAACTTGTATTCATAGAATTAAGAGTAACTACTGGGTCAGCAGAAGAAGCTGGAACCGCTGGAGTAGCACTAGAAGTCACAGGACACGCTGACGTGGGGCCCTGGTCGCGATGAAGTAGCGTGTGATGACGCGCGTTGCATTTGGTACAGCAAGCTTTGGACATACACATATCAGCCGCATGATTGGGCTTTAAGCAATTAAAACATAAGCGCTTTGATTTGGCTAAAGATTCACGTTCATTTACATTTTTTGAATTAAACACCGGACACTTATAAATAGTGTGGTGAAAATATCCACAGCATACACATCCAAATTTTTTATCTGAGACTGCGTAAGCATGAAGATCAGGATTATTTAAATTATTATTTTGCATGAAATTGTTGTCAATAGAATGCGACCCTGTATTAGAGTTCGACCCTGTATTCAAATTACATTGATTTAAAATTGACTCAAGATTCACATTTGATGTATTATTAAAGTTAGGACTCGCGCCTGAGTGCGGCCCTGCATCTGAGTACGGCCCTGTGCACTCATCGAACGACATCGATGCCGCGTTATCGTAAAAATGCGCGGGAAATGATCCTAACTCTGACTTCGTAAAATTATTGTTATTTCTACGTGCCATCGGTGGCAAACTATTGCTCGAATTACATTTAAAAGGCTCACTAGCTTCTAATACTTTTAGGTAACTTTGTAAGAATGTTAATAATTCGATAAAAGTAGGTATCTGACTTTTGTTTTGACTTTCAAATCGTTTTCGTGTATCAGAGTCTAATATGCGAGAAGATAAATAAAATAAAATAAATTCACCGAGGTTTTCGATTTTAATGGATTTTAAAGCGTTTACGGATTCCTGTAATAAACTAGTGACTTTACGTAAATCGTTAAGATTACTAGATTTTAATGTAGGATGACTACAGATTTTTTCTAAATAATTTACTGCTAAGATTCGCTTATTTTGATACCGATCTATTAGCGCATCGAAAACAATTTGATAATTGTCTGATGTGACCGGAATGCCCTTGGCGATTGACAAAGCGGAACCCGTGAGGCAAGAAAGTAAATAATGAAACTTTTCGATATTAGAAATGTTTTCGTTATTGTGCACGAGAGATGCAAATGTGTCATAGAATGTTTGCCAATATTCTATATTTCCGTCAAATTTAATAAGTTCGATTTTAGGTAAACGTGGTTGCGCAAATGGTTTCCGGTTTCCGGTTGCCTCCGATGAGATGGCGTCGCGGAACGGCAATGCGGCTTCACTTTTATCACACTGTAGGTAGATTTCTGCGACTTCGTTGACTGCGTAGTACATGTCGTCAAAGGCATCAACCGTGTTCATGTTTATGCTGTCTTGAGGATTCAAAGCTAGTTTTAACGAGTTTATTTCGTTCGTGAAATTTATGTATTCATGACGCAAGTCGTCAATACGTCTATACCTACTCTTAAATGGGCCTAACTTGGACTTATCGGATGTTATTTGACGAGATGAATCTCACGAAATACGTACTCACGTTGAGTGACGAGAAGTTTGAGTTTAGTTTCTTTGCTATCCATTTTGTATTGTTTAGAATTCAATGACTTAAAATGGACAACTAAATGACTTTTACGTAATAATTGAGTCGTAGGTTACACGATTTAAACCAAGCACACTCAACAATTATATTATGCGGCTCAGAAGGACCACTAAAAAATGGTGTGACTTGAACGGCGCTTCGTTGACCGTAAGCCCTAGACCATTAGGTTTTTACAGATCTATCCAGGTTGTAAGTCTGGACGAGATTTTCTGTGAGAGGTTTATGGAAAGCTGCACACAGGACCGAGGGGAAATAGGACTAAGTAGGTACTTACAAAGTTCCGCCGGTTGCTGCTACTTGATCCACTCACACAGTACACAGATCACTTGTACATATGTTATTTATGGTTTGATGGGCGCCCAGTAACTCCCTGCAGGGGTTTTTGATTAGTTTAAGAAGTTTACTGAAGTTTAGACATAGTTTTTGAATTTATTTTGCGGCGCGTTATGGCGGCCGGCTCGCGTTTTTTGGCACTCGCGCGAAAGTTTTTTGCATTGACGGTGGCGCCACGTCTCGCTTGGTGAGTGGCAGTTTTTGGAACTAGGAGAGGGAAATGGAAGGAACAAGGAATGCATGCAAGCTCAAACAGATGATAAAATGAGTCATCATCATCAGCAGGCGCATAGGGTAGGATAGTTTCACTACTGGGGAGAAACACTTGTATGACTTGTATGAATTGGGGATTTTCTGTGCACTTACTTACTATGGTAAGGCTGACCCCACATTAGGCGTGCGCGATCCTCGGGCGTGTGAGTAGCGCGGGCGTCGCGAGCGCGCTGCGTGAAAGTCGCGTTTTGCTGCCCTGCGGCATGTGTGAAGAGTGCAAGCGACGCGCTCGCGGCGAGCACGCGGCGCTCGAGTTGCGTTCTTACCCCTACGCCCGCTATCCCCGCCGCCCGCTAAACGCCTTAGCAGTTAAACGTCAAGTCGAGCGCGCTGCAAATGCCGCAGGGCAGCAAAACGCGACGCTCACGCAGCGTGCTCGCGACGCACGCGCTACTCACACGCCCGAGGATCGCGCACGCCTAATGTGGGGTTAGGTCTAAACCGGGAGGGACTCCACCGAAATGTTTGCATTAGTTCACGAATAGGCAAAATGTACGTATCTGTGAGAGTCCACTTCATGTGTTCGTACTTGAAACCTGCAGTTTTGCCAAGATTTTCAAAATGTACGCTCGCAATTTGTCATTTCTTGGTGGAGCCAGCAAATCAAAAGAAACAGAAGTGTTGTATACTGTGCGTCACTACCGCTCACCGGGAAAATTTCGCTCTTGCGGAGGACGTTTATATACCATATTTTGTGTCACACGTAAACAGGACGACAGTAAGTATCCACCGAAACACTTTCAAAGATCTGATGAACGAACAAATCAGACCTGAGTTGGTCACCTGGGGCCAATCAGAGCTCTATGAAGCGATCATACGCTTTGGCTCCTACTGTTATTGTGGTTTCTGAAAATGTATTCACCTCATTCAACGATGAATGCAATTCTGATGGTACTATTAAGAACACTTGCTTAGCGCAAAAGCTGACGATGGCAGGCCGACTCTTTTGACTTCTCGAATAGGATACCATTGGTTTTTGTGCAATGCACACCTGCAATGCATGCTGGATTAGGATAGGATATAGGTGGATAGGATTTGCAGCAGAGAACAATTCTGTCTTTGTAATTGAATGACATCAAACGTAGTTTTATATAAAAGGTGTTTTTTTAGACTTGGCTCGGGTCTTACTGAGACTGTTCGTAATCTTGAACAGTGTATTTGCGATCAGAAGTTGAAAGTAAGCATGTCTCTGGTATGCGACGCGTAATTTGTACGTTTCCAGACGAATAAAGCATTTTACGTGTGTATGGTATTAAATCGAGAAAGCTCCCATTTCTTATCTGCACTTTGTATCTGGGCTTGTTTTTAAAGCTACAGAAGCCTACATTACCTACCTCACGCTTAGCTGCGCTTGCGAGAGATAGATCTTCCTTTCTTCTAGGATTAAGTTTACATATTTTGCATCAGAAAAAATAATTAAGGTCTACTTAATACTACTCACTCAAAGTAATTTATTTTAAGGCCACCACATTAGTGGAAGATAAGCTAAACTATGTTTATGAAAAAATCCTGATATGAACTCCATCTGTAACTTTAAATGATATATAATTAATTGTTCCACTAAAGTCATCATTTTTGACATAATGTTCAAAAAATAATTTAGATGGCACCGTTTTAAATTTGGCTGAGAACTATTAATTTTCCTTTCATCAAGGTAATAATTATAGTTGGATTTTGATGTGGTACGGCAAACTGACAAACACTATTGAAATGTCTATCGAAAAATTACACTACGTGTTAAAATATGGTGACTTACGGAAAATACACAACTCCATCTGTTGAAATAATAATCCTCTATAAAGAATGTATGGTAATTAATTGTCATTTACCACCTCGCTCTTTTGACAAATTTGATGTATTTTTACCACAGATGGAGCTACTTTAACCTTGGCTAAACAAAATTTTCATATTTTTTTTTCTTCCGAAGTTACTTATAAAGGTGTGATTTTCTGTGCAAAAATTAATAATAGGCCGAACAACTAATATAAGTACAACATTCAAATGTACAGTTTTGACAAACAGATTGCGTGTCGTAATATTTTACATCTTGAATTCACAAAATGAATCATATCTTTTGATAGAGTGAATCGATTTCGATGAAACAAAAACTAAGTAATACCCCAAGTTACGTAGAATTTTTGTATATAAGCATTGTCTGCATTGAATTCGTAGATTTTACGTGAATCCCGAACAAACAAACAGATAAACAGACAAACAGACAAACAGACAAAAATGACAAAAATGATGGAAATGGGTTCTGTTAGTTATCCTTTAACATGCCGGCTATTTTTTTTGTCAATTTCTTCAATGTACAAAAATTACTTTTCTACAGATTTATTATATGTATAGATTTATAACTGACCATATAATTTTTAATTAATTTATGAAATTTAAATTTATAGCCTATGACGTCACGCCATTAAAAACGACGAGTAGAGACCGATTCTATTCTATCATAAGGAAACTGCTACAGTGTGGAGTAGGCTGAACTGTCAAAATCAATTGACAGATCTGACCGAACCATTTACTTTAACCACTTTTGCTCGAGACAGCGCTGCGGACGGGTGCATCACTGCGTATTGTATTATTTGAAATATTCTTTTGTTCTTTCTTTGTTCTTGATGTAATAAGAGGAACCGAAATCAATAATTGTTGTGAATTTAGTTTTAGTTTGGTAATTAAATTAATTATTGAATTGTTTTATTTGCTTTCATCAGAAGTGGGATAGCTAACCACCCACATTTGATTTTAGCCTACATCAAATTATTGATTTCGGTTCTGATATTGTGTTGATTGCTGTGTATTATCGTATTCAGTGTTGTAATAATGGGAAAACGAAATCGTTCACGTACTCCGTCGCGTAGTCGTTCGCATTCTAAGAGTCGCAAACGTTCAAAACGCCATCATCGAAACCATTCGACGTGCAGCCCGCGATCTACTAGTAATTCAGGACTACGTGAGTCTTTAGAAACAATCGTGTCCCGATTAAACGCATTAGAACATCGGTCCTCGGTAGCTATGCCAACTAATGTCGAAGTACCGTCACAAAATGACGATTCAACGGAAAAAATTGAATTGTGAAAGCTATTCATTCGCTAAAATATGGTGGTACACGTGATTTTTACGTATCGAACTTTGATCCCAATATACACGACGTTGATGTCTGGTCTGATGAAGTAGATCGAGCGCAAGTTCTTAATAAGTGGAATGATTCTGAATGTTTATCGCGAATAGGTCATTGTCTTAAGGGCGATGCAAAATCTTGGTTGAATGATTGGGTTACAACAGATCGGTCGTGGAGTAATTTTAAAAAAGATTTTAAATCCTTGTGCGTAAAAAAGATTGACGTAGCAAGCATTCTTTACGAGATAATGAGCGCAAATTCTGATAGTTTTTCTACTTATGCGGAATATGTGCGTCGATCTTTATTACGGTTACAAATTGTTAAAGGTTTAAGTGAAGAGCTTATTAGTGCCATTATACGCGGTATCAATGAACCCAATATCTGTGGCCCTAGTGAAAAGGGGTATAAGTCCAATTTTGTCGAAAATAAGTTAAGTATACCAAAATGATCAGAAAAAAATGCTCTATCGTTTGATGTAAAGAGATCTAAGTTATCTTTAAAAATAAAGAAGTTACTTGGTGCATACGGATCTAACTGACACAAAAAAAAAACTACAAAATTCGGATTCAAGTACTTTTGTATTGTTTTAAACTGAAAAATAAAAAATATTTTTTGTGTTTTTTAATCTAAATTAATATAAGATACCCACGTTTTGATTGAATTGGTGTTTAGCAATACAACAAGAGTTGGTCCTTAAAAATGGCTCAGTGAAGAATAATATTACTAGACATGAATCTGTTTTCACCAAAATAAAGGCCAAAATCTAGTGTAACTCTATTGAGATCAGTATTCACATAATGCTGTATTGAAATTTATAAATTTAATTTGATACAATTATAGTTATATCCTACGAATTGTTACGAATTTACGTGAGAAACGATATAACTCGTCGATGCGGGGGAGTGGTGCGGGTGAGTGGAGAGCGTATAGCGCTCGCGTCCCGTCAGTCGCTCACGCACTGTACTGAGCAGAACCTGTGTCGACGCGCTGCAAAAATCGATTATTTTCGAGTAAGTTAGATCGTTTTACACATATTTTTGTAATTTATGTCGTAGTGAATGTATACAATAACAGGCTCAAGTCTAACTATACCTTTTTACACCTGATAGCTACGATCAATTTTATGTGTTAAAGAACGTAACTAGGTATATAGTAGGAAATCTTCTATAGGTACTCCGTTTAAGTAGGCACTTAACTCAAAAGACAAAATAATCTTTATATGTTTTTTTTTAAATAATATCGTGACGTACTTAATTTATTGAATTATTATTTTAAGCAGTAGTTTATTTGTTTAATACGTAATCGTTTACTCGTGGGTATAATCAAATCAAATCAAATATCTTTATTTTCAGGCTCATTGACCCACAGTTCATATACCTTTTTTTTTTTTTTTTTTTTTCCGACGTCAAAAATCATCAAATGACCCCTCCCGCTGTGGGTTAGCAGCGGTGAGGGAGTGTCAGACTTTTACTGACTAAAAACCGTCGTGTTCCGTCATAGGCCTTTCATGTACCAGGGCCGCGGTATCTCTTTCGAACAACCCGCAGCCCCGGCAGGCCTTAGCCCTGCTGGGCCCCGCTGGGGTTGCTGACATCTCTTTGAGGAGCGCGTGGAACAACGCGCGCCGTCGACACGGGTCTATCGTCTAAGCAGACAGAGGGACGATGAGCCACCCGAACTCACCGCCCACAGACCCACGCCTACGGTGGCCGGGAGTCATCTCGCGACACCCGGCGCCCATGGTGTCTACCTGGTCCAGAGCGGCGGCCGGGATGAGAGGTGCGAACTCTCTGGCGTTCCGCCTCCTCCTTCTCGAGCATGACCGCTTCGCAGAAGGAGGCGACCGCATCCCATTCCCTCTCGCCCCGGACCATGGCCTGAACCAGGGCCGGACGCGAGAGGTCGCCGCCGCCTAAAGCCTCGACGAGGACCCGGCGGTGCCCCTCCCACGCAGGGCACTCCTGGACTGTGTGGTCCACCGTGTCCTCGGGATAGTTCATATACCTTAAAGACTAACATACATATCATATTAACAAACACAATAAAAAAACAATATTAGTCGTATAGCCGTGCAATATTACTTAATAATTATAATTATTTTCTTTTTAGGATGGCCGGTAGACGTAGAATAAACCGAATGATTGATCTTGTTCATCAAGAGCTGGAAATGATTAATGACGTTGGTTGCCTTATTGATGAACCTGTACCTACTTGTTCTCTGTTTACTCATTCTCCAAAGCCAGGATTTTCTAAGGATTGTTCTCCAAAGCCAGGAGGTTCTACGGAGTATTCCCCAATATTTGAATGTTTAAAAAATGTTTCACCAACCAGATCCAAAGTATGGTCTCCTAAGGCTGGATGTTCCAAAAACTTTTCCCTAAGACCAGACACCGACAAAGAGGACAATAATTTATTTACTGATTCTAACGAAACGTATCTCATATGTCTTGACATTGTTTCCCTATTAGTTGATGAGCTGCCATTCCCTGATCTCGATTATTCTGGTGACAGTAGTGACGATTATATACCAAATACACCTGACACAAGTGGTTTGGTTCGTTCAGAAGTAAACAGGCGCGCAAGAGGAAGACGTAATGTTATCATCCCTCAGTCAGATTCAGATGAGAGTAATAATGCATCATTTTGGGAGAGAGAAGGTGTTATACAAGGACGAAAACGTAAACCTAGGAAAAGTTTAAAAGAAAGAAGAGAAGATAGAGAAATAAGAAAGAAGAAAAGAAATTTAGGAAATAGTTACCAGACGAGTAATGGAAAAACTGTTAAAGAACGAAACATGAAAAGTTTTGAAACCTGTAGAATGAAATGTGCTGAAAGAATTCCTGAAGAGTTTAGAAAAAATATCTTTGATCATTACTGGAGTTTAGGTGACTACGACAGGCGTGTAATGTTCATAAGTAATCTCATAACGATAAAAGAAAAAGCTACAAAAAAAATGGCGACTACAATCAGAAATAGGAATTATTCCAACGATTTCTTCCTGAAGTTGGACTTAGAATGTCATCGCATTTGTAAGGGTTGCTTTTTAAAAACTTTCGATGAAACCGCCAAGTTTGTCCAAACTGTGACAGATAAAATGAAACTAAGCGGTGGTTTGATTATATCTAAATCAACAAGAGGAAAAAAACCCAGTGCCTTTAAAATAGATGACGAGAAGCTAGAAACTATAAAAGCACAGATTTTATCATTCCCTATATATGAAAGCCACTATGGGCGATCGAAAACAAACAATAGTTATTTGTTATACAAGAGTGCAAAGTTGCTTTTTAACCGCGGGCTCAATTTTGATGAACGAGCAAGCGAAGGATTCTAAAATTGAAACACGAGCGTAGCGAGTGTTTCAATAATTAGAATCCTGAGCGATAGCGAGGGAATCAAAAGAGCACAAGGTGAAAAATCTTTGCACTCGAGTGCAACACGTAACTTTTCATGCCACCTCATCGAGGAAATTTTTAAACTCAAAAAAAGAAAATGGCATGCACGTCACACATGGCAAATTAAAAAGATGCAGGTACCTATTAAAATGTATTTATACAAAAACTCAGTTTAAAAATGTAATGAGGTCTAAAATCGACCTCAAAACAATAAAAAATAATAATTTCATCCCACTTCATCGAGGAAATTACTAAATGCCAAAAAACAAAATGGCGCGCACATATGAATACCTATCAAATTAAAAAGAAATAGGTACCTATTAAAGTTCATTTATTTAAAAACTCAGTTTAAAAATGAAACGAGGTTAAAAATCTATGTAAAAACAATAATAAAAATTACTTAATTAATTGAATACTTATTTTAAGCAGTATTTTATTTGTTTAATATGTATTTGTTTGAAAAGTCTTATCAAGATTGTCACAAATGAAGTATTACACACGATGTTCTAAATTCAAATCACTTTGCCGCTCTAGAGAATAAAAACGGCTTTTGCGCTCAGATATCAAAGGGTAAAACTACTCTTTCCGAGGTGGTGGGATGAAAATAGTTATTTGTTATACAAGAGTGCAAAGTTGCTTTTTAACCGCGGGCTCAATTTTGATGACCGAGCAAGCGAAGGATTCTAAAATTGAAACACGAGCGTAGCGAATGTTTCAATAATTAGAATCCTGAGCGATAGCGAGGGAATCAAAAGAGCACAAGGTGAAAAATCTTTGCACTCGAGTGCAACACGTAACTTTTCATCCCACCTCATCGAGGAAATTTCTAAACTCAAGAAAAGAAAATGGCACGCACGTCACGCATGGCAAATTAAAAAGATGTACCTATTAAAATTTATTTATGCAAAAACTCAGTTTAAAAATGTAATGAGGTTTAAAATCGACCTCAAAACAATAAAAAATAATAATTTCATCCCACCTCATCGAGGAAATTTCTAAACTCAAGAAAAGAAAATGGCACGCACGTCACGCATGGCAAATTAAAAAGATGTACCTATTAAAATTTATTTATGCAAAAACTCAGTTTAAAAATGTAATGAGGTTTAAAATCGACCTCAAAACAATAAAAAATAATAATTTCATCCCACTTCATCGAGGAAATTACTAAATGCAAAAAAACAAAATGGCGCGCACATATGAGTATCAAATTAATAAGAAGTACCTATTAAAGTTCATTTATTTGAAAACTAAGTTTAATAATGAAACGAGGTTAAAAATCTATGTAAAAACAATAATAAAAAATACTTAATTGAATAATTATTTTAAGCAGTATTTTATTTGTTTAGTATGTATTTGTTTGAAAAGTCTTGTCAAGATTGTCACAAATGGAGTATCGCAAACGATGTTCTAAATTCAAATCACTTTGCCGCTCTAGAGAATAAAAACGGCTTTTGCGCTCAGATATCAAAGGGTAAAACTACTCTTTCCGAGATGGTGGGATGAAAAAGTTTTTACCACCTCATTTAACTATTCAGGACATGTACAAGGTTTACTGTGAAACGAATGAAAATCCAGTATCAATGACCATCTACTCATGGGTTTTCAGGGCCCAAAATCTATCTTTTAAGGCGCCTTATGTTGATACATGTGTGAAATGCGATACTTTAAGTACGAAAATAAAATACAGCGAAGGTGTGGAGAGAGAAGATAATGAAAAGCTTCTGATAGAGCACCAACGCAGAGCAGAAGTAATTTACGATAAAAAATCACAAGATCGGGAGCTTTCAATCAGGAAGAAGGATACAATAGTTTTGTCATTTGACTTGCAGCAATGCTTGCCAACACCGTATCTTAAATCTGGTGCTGCATTTTACAAGCGTCCATTATGGACATACAATTTGACATTAAGGGACTGTACCTCTAATAGGGTATATTGTTTCATGTGGCACGAAGGCATTGGTGGCAGAGGGGCAAACCAAGTAGCTTCCTGTTTATTTTATTACATAATGAACTATGTACCTGATGCCATCAAACACCTAGTATTTTATTCAGACTCCTGTTCCGGTCAAAATAATAATAATCTTCCACGCCGATTTCGGCAACGGCGACCACTTCGACCCTAATGGCGTGCGTGTGCTCTCATGTGGCTGGAGTATCCAATTTTGTGCGTGAAAGTCCGCGCACACTGCGGACATGTCAGGGTACCAGCCACAAAGTTATAGTTGATAGCTACAGGTGGTCGAGCTTTCAACTCATCTCGTTTGGCATCCAACTCAGAAAGCCGGCGTGCTTCAAAGTCAAAGACTTTGGCTTTAACGCGGCTTCTCCAGTCTCTGCGGTTGGATGCCAAATTCTCCCACAGAGACGGGTCAATGGAACAGCTTTTCATGTGGCGCTTCAGCACATCCTTGTATCGCAGCAGCTGTCCGCCACGTTTCCGCTTGCCCTCCTGCAACTCGGAGTAGAGGATGCGCTTGGCCACTCTAGTATCCGGCATGCGCAGTACATGCCCGCACCAACGAAGCTGTCTCCTCATGAGGTATGCTTCAATGCCACCTACATTGGCTTTCCTCAACACTTCTGTGTTACGCACACGATCAAACCAACGGATATTTAATATTTTGCGCAGACATTTGAGGTGGAAGCGGTCTAGTTGCTTGATGTGGCGTCGGTACGGTGTCCATGTTTCCGCTGAGTAGAGTATACAAGGCAACACAACTGCCATATACACAGAGACCTTTGTGGATATCTTTAGGTCATGGGAGCTGAAGACCTTCTTGTCGAATTTGCCGAAAGCAACGGCTGCAGCACCAATTCTGCTATTGATTTCGGCGTCAAGGTCGCACTTTGCTGTTATAGTGCTCCCCAAATATCGAAATTTATCGACCTGCTTCAGGACATCTTCACCAAGCATAATGGCCAGTTCTTGACGTCCGTGATTGTCTAAAGACATTACTTCTGTCTTTTTGATGCTGATTTTTAGACCAAATGTACAGCACTGCTTGTGAAGGTTCGTGACTAGCTGTTGCAGGCCTTCAGGGGATTCAGCCACGAAACAGAGGTCATCTGCATACATAATGTCCTGTATATGTGCATAGGACACCTTTGTGGTCGCCTTGAGTCTATTCAGGTTGAAAAGTTTGCCGTCAGTCCGATAACGAATACGAACTCCTTCAGGAGAAGAAGTCAATACTTCACGGACTACAACTGCGAAATATAATGCAAACAATGTGGGAGCCAGGACACAACCTTGCTTCACTCCACAGGTGACGGAGAAGAAGCTCGATTGGTCATCTTCAACCGCTACACAACATTGCATGTCATCGTGCAGGAGTCGCAGGAGTCTTATGAACTTCTCTGTACACCCCAACTTTCTCAGTACCTTCCAGAGGGCCTCGCGAGGGACGCAGTCAAAGGCTTTTTCCAGATCAATAAAGCAGAGATACAAGTGCTGTCCCTGCTCTCTACTTTTTTCCTGGAGTTGACGGACTGCGAATATTGCCTCACAAGTTCCTCTGTCTGGTCTGAAACCAAATTGGGTTTCCGGCAGAATCTTTTCAGAGAGGTTCCTGAGACGGTTTAGAAGTACTCTGGCGAAGACTTTTCCAGAGACAGAGAGCAGTGAAATACCGCGGTAAGAACCACATTCCGACCGGTCGCCTTTGTTCTTATAGAGAGCCCTGACGCGTGATAACTTAAAAGTTTCAGGAACTTGTTCTTTCTCCCACATAAGCACAAACATTTCCCAGACGCGCGAATGCAGTTCCTCGCCGCCGTACTTCAGAAGCTCACCTGGTATAAGGTCTAGGCCAACCGCACGCTGATTTTGCTGTTGTTTGATGGCACAAAGCACCTCATGTTTAGACAAGGCATCATCCAATTCTTCTGCTATTTGAAGTTGAGGCAAACTGTCTATGTAGTGTAGATCGGCTGTTCGATCTACATTAAGTAGATTATTGAAGTGTTCTGCCCAACGATCTAACACTTCATTTTTGATTTTCAGCAGACTTTTACCATCCAGCGACTTCAGTGGTACCTTTATGAAGTTGGTGGTACCCAGGAGATTGCGAATTTCGCTATAGAAATCACCGAGCTGATTACTATCAGCAAGCGACTGGATGTATTGAGCCTTGTCTTGCCACCATTTATCTTTAGTGTGTCTCGTGAGTTTACGCAACTCACGGTCACTCTCTCTTATAAGTGCACTGTTATTACTGCGCTTGAGAAGGTCTCGGTGTTTGGCAATAGCTTTAGAAAGAACTTCGTCGTTCTCATCAAACCAGTCTTGCTTGCGTTTATTTTTTAGCCCTATGGTGTTAATGGCTACGTCAAGAATGGACGACGATAAAGCGTTCCAGTCTGCATCAATATCACCGGTATTTTGATGAGAGTGTATATCACATGCCAGCGTTTCAGCGTATTTGCTTCGGGGTCCCGGATGTTTGAGTTTCTCAATGTTTATGTTCTGAGGCTTTTTCCTGCTAGCCCTGAATGGTCGCCGAAGGCAAAGACGCAGTTTGGTGACAATTAGTCTATGGTCCGTCCAGCAATGAGCACCGCGCATAACACGAGTGACTAGGACCTGAGAGATGTCTCGCTGCCTCGTGATGGCATAGTCAATGAGGTGCCAGTGCTTAGATCGTGGATGCATCCACGTAGTTTTGTGCTTAGCAGCAAGGCGAAACATGGTGTTTGTGATTGCAAGTTGGAATTGAGCACATAAACTAAGCAGCAACTGGCCATTAGAGTTGATGTTGCCTACCCCATGTCTACCCAAAACTTTAGGCCACGCTTCATAATCTTGACCAACTCTAGCATTGAAGTCCCCTAACAAGAGAATCTTTTCTCTGTTCGGTATTTTATGGAGACATTGTGTAAGTTCTTCATAAAATGTATCCTTGATGTCGTCAGAACTACCTAGCGTCGGTGCATAGACACTGATAACATTAAGGAAATTGTCACCGTCTAAGTGAAGGCGCAATGTGGTTATACGGTCCGAGATGTGGATTGGACATTCTTGAAGTGTCTTCACAAGATTATTCTTGATCACAAAACCAACTCCCGACCTTCTTGGTTCTGTTGCAGCAGTGCCCTTCCAGTAGAAAGTGTAGCCACCGCCATGCTCGACTAGCTCGCCCTCATCGGCAAGGTGGGTTTCGCTTACAGCAGCTATATCAATGTTGTAGCGGCGGAGTTCTCGAGCAACTATGGCTGTTTTCCGTTCTGGGCAGGCGTTTGTCTCGCGGTCGAGAAGGGTGCGAACATTCCATGCACCAAAAGTCAGTAAAGGTGTTTTACGTTTATTACTATTGTTGTGTCGACCACGAATAAAAAGATGCGGAAGCAGCCGTGGTTACTGCTATCCAAAGAGTGTTTGGGGTGAGCATTTTTTTAGGGCACCTTTTCTAGCCCCCTCCCAGGCTGAGCAAGGAAAGCAGTGCTCCCCTAAAAAGGGCTGCTTTGTCGCTCTGGGTGCTGCCGGATTCCCTCTGTCCCCCCAGCTCAAAGAGAAAACGACCACGGCGTGTACTCACACCCCCAGAGCCGCTAGTGTGCAGGTCTCAGACAAAGCTCAGGTTGCATCAGCCCGAACCTCTCTACCTCAACCTATCGCCACTAGTCTTCGCCAAATCGGGGTCCATTATACGGAAGCAGTCAGATGCGCAGGATATATTACAGTGCTCAAACATACGCGCAAACGCAAGAGCACTCTCTCGTCTAACATCCCTTTATCCGATGGAACGGTGAACCGCTACGATCCGAGAGATGTTAGATGCAGCAGTTTGACATACGATAACACGATCCCTATCGCTGCCTCTAGGCCTTCCTGCGATGCCTCGGTGTCTTGCCACCAGTACCAGTGGTGGTCTGCTATTTAGCCAAGACACAATTTCGGGGGATTTCCGATCAGGCTTGGGAGATGTTGTTACCAAGCCCCCTTCTATAGGTTTAGCCCACGAGCCAACGTGGTTACCGGGGTGCGGCCGCGGCGAACAGCTTCTAAGAGCCACTAGAGAAGAGTTGTAGACTAGCGACGGATTATTTGTTCCCTGTCACCTATATGTAGGTTGGCTAACAGGACACAACGCAGGCAGTCCACTACACCCCTGTACTACTAGTGGCTACTAGAGCCTGCCCTCGCACACGTCCGGCGCCGGCGGTGACCGCCGCGCTACTGACGGCGCTCGCCGCCGTGCTCGACACTGTGCACAACACTGTGGCGCCCTCTAGCAGACACGCCAGGTACTGTGGCTACTAGAGCCTGCCCTCGCACACGTCCGGCGCCGGCGGCGACCGCCGCGCTACTGACGGCGCTCGCCGCCGTGCTCGACACTGTGCACAACACTGTGGCGCCCTCTAGCAGACACGCCAGGTACTGTGGCTACTAGAGCCTGCCCTCGCACACGTCCGGCGCCGGCGGCGACCGCCGCGCTACTGACGGCGCTCGCCGCCGTGCTCGACACTGTGCACAACACTGTGGCGCCCTCTAGCAGACACGCCAGGTACTGTGGCTACTAGAGCCTGCCCTCGCACACGTCCGGCGCCGGCGGCGACCGCCGCGCTACTTCCGCCGGTCAAAATAAAAATATCCACGTTGTATGCATGTTCCTATTAGCAATGCGTAATAATACAAATCTGGAAACCATAACGCACAATTTTTTAGTACCAGGACATACCCACATGGCGGCCCTGTTAGGACAAAACGCTGTAATCTGTAAAAGGTCAATTTGAGAAAAATGAGTTTAAAAGATTACATCTTTACCTCGTTACCAAATTTTATCCGGTATAGATAATAGTATAGTTCTTTTTAGAACTGATTTGTCATAATATTAACTCAATTTCAATAAAACATTTTAGTATTGTATCTAATCAAGAAACCTATCAAAAATAAAAAAAAATGTTTTGTTACAACAGCATGTACCTAGCCAATATTCGCCTCTGTTGTGACATAACAATGTAATCGTTAATTACTGCGTTTTGAAGAGATATACTTGTGTACTGTTTTATTGTTATCTGCATTAACTCATACCAAAACTAAAATTAAATGTATTTAAGATATTGTACAGATTAACAAAATGTACTCTTTCTAGCTTTTATTCATTTATATAAGGTAAATTACCTACATAAAAATTGGTTATTGTAAAGTAGGGAACAAAAAATTAATTCAAAGTAGATAAAAGTTTCTGGAGATCTAAGGGGGAGGCCTATGTTCAGCAATGGACGTCCTATGGCTGAGATGATGATGATGATGATGAAAAGTTTCTGAAGCAGATTTGTCCAAATCTTCGGTAATATTTTCATTAACCAGCAAACCTTCATAAAAAAGATGATGGTAATATTAGCAGTTTTATTAAGTCATCCTTCTTTTTTCTTGAAATTCCCTCTGCTTCAGTCCTTCTTGCGACATTCATAAACATGTAATTTTTTTTCCTACGGCTGCATTCATGATTTCTTGTTTAAATCCTTTCTTCAAAACATCGAGCTCCTTGAATTCAACATCTTGGTACCTAATTATTTTTTATGAACAGCGTAGGTTAACCTCTTCGGAACTCTAAAATTTTAAAGCTGGTGTAATTCCAAGGGAAAACATTTTTTAGTTCGCTTTTAAACAGCATAACTTCATTGTGGTCATGTACATGAGCTGTCGAGTTCTTTCGAGACCTTTAAACGTCTCAACGTAATCATCTAAATCGTACAAGTTACCTGACTTGTTCATTTTGTTAGTTATGGCACCATGATCACTGTCATCAGACATGTAAGTATGGCCAGGCTCGAGCCTTGTGCTGGCGCCGCTGTTTATTATTATTTTGACAAAACGCAGCAAACAAAGCTTGCAATGTTTTACCAAAATTCAAGATCGGGGGAGGCCTCACCCGCGCGAGCCGCGCGTCCGCTCTCCTATCTCGGTAAAACGCTGCAATCTTGAATACAGCGTTTAGTAAAAACATTTCCTGCGAATATTAGGTTACCGTGAAGTGAAACATTGAGTTATTTTGGCAATGGGAACTGTTATTCAACAGTAGATTGAACCTGTATCAAGCTTACATCGTTTAGATTATGTTACGTTGTATTCCCATAAAACAATGTAACCCGGGTTGCAGCGTTTTGTCGTCACAGGGTCGATGGACTGTGACGTGGATCATGCGTTAATTGAAAAGGCCAAAAAGATAACTCAAATGGACATACATCATCCGCGAGATTGGTATCAATTTGTCCGAACATGTAGTAAAAAGAAACCATTCACTGTTATAGAAATGCATTCTGAATTATTTTTCGATTTTGCAAGTTATTTAAAAGGGCCACTCCAACAAAAGAAAATTGATGAAAATAGGAAGAAGTTTAACTTGTCAGAATGTGCAGCTTTTAGGTATAAAAAAGGCGAGTTTTCCTCAATTCCATTATAAAATGCATGGCGAAGATGAATGGCACATAGTTAATTTGCAAAGAAGACGAGGAAAGTCACCGCTACCAAACGTTTTTGAAACCGATTCCATACCCACGTCATACGATGGGCCAATTGCAATTTCTTATGAGAAAAAGCGAGACTTGCTTAGTCTTCTCCCACTAATAAACCCCAGTGTCAGATCATTTTATACTAATTTAATAAGCGATTATACTAAAGATCAGCATCCTCTTCTAAATGATGACAGCGAGGATGACTCTGAATAAAATTTTCTAATTTCTTATAGTTTTGGTTCGTTCGAATGTTTTTTTTTTTAATATTTTTTAACTATATTTTGAAGTCGTGTGAAAGATTCTTTCTTATTTCTTTACCAAACAATAAGATACTCAAATATCTTCATGAAAATTATTTTCTTTTTTTTTCAACTCAATTCGTGATTTTTATGCAGATTAGGATGTGAGTTTCTCTTATTTTAATATTTTTCAAATACACAAAAAATTGTAAACCTTTTTATCTTAATAAATATAATTTTGTATTCTTTTTGTTTTACTTATATTAAAATATGGGTACAAGTTGCACAAAGTAGTTAGTATAAGTCTACATGTACCACACGCCACATTTAAAATCTTTGTGAAAAAGGCGCCAAGATATTTACTTTTCGAATTTTCAAATTTTTTTAACGTTAAATTAAAGTACACAGCTTATCACTATATTTTTGTAAAGACAGCCTATAATATTTACTTGAAATTACTTGATTATCATGAAAGTCAATCCAAATGCGTATTCTTTTTCACATAAGAGAATTCACAATTTACTTATGGGAGAAAGGGTATAAGTTATTTTGTACCGTCAAAGAATTTATTTTGTGGTGGGTATAAGTCACTATCTTAAAAACTATTAACATTACATAAAAAACAACTCAATAATAATAAACATCATAGTCTGTTTACCTATAAAAAATATCACATGTATTTCTTTTCCTAGCGGTTTAAATGTAACACGAAGACAAACACGAAATTTAAGCGCGCCGTGTGTTTTTTGCCTCTCCTGTAAAGTTGAATTTTTGGACTTAAATCCCTTTTCACTAGGGCCACAGATATTAAAGCGGCAGCTACGAATGAGAACCTTAAACCTAGCCAGTTAGTTAATTACTTTTCTACTTTTGTGAAACCGATTGAGAATAAGCATGAAAAATGCCTAAATCGGGAGTCTGCAGTAAGTAAGGAGGTTGTGAAGCCAAATTTTTCAAAAAGTCCCCTCACAAAGCCCCCATTTAAATGTTTTTCGTGTGGACAAACCGGACATAAACAAAGTAACTGTCAAGGAAAACCAAAACCATCAACTACTGGCACGAATGCGATTAACAGTGACCTAAAGACGAGAATGAAAATAGTTTGCGCGTATTGTAAGAAAACAGGTCACCATATTAACGATTGTTTCGCCAAACAACGTTCTGATGCTAATAAAGGCAAAGTGAATTTTTGCTCCCTACCCGATATTTATAAAAACAAGGATGTCATAGTTGGAGTAATCCAGGGGATACCCATTGACATTCTGATCGATAGCGGCGCTATAGACGTTTCTCTTATTTCGTCCTCTGTGGCAAATCATTTATTTATTTATTTATTACACTTTTTGCACACATTTTACACAAAAAACAATGTACAAAGGCGGACTTAACGCCTTAGGCGTTCTCTACCAGTCAACCTTTAGGTGGAGGAGAAATTTCATGGCAGGTGCACTAAATATAAAAGACAAATCGAAAATATATACGTACATAGACTTATTATACATACACATATACATATATATAATATTAAATAAACTTTAATACATATATAAATAACACAAAATTAAATGCACAGTTGTGTTAGTTCTGCAAACTCTGGTGAAGATACTCACGAAGCTTCAATTTGAAAGTGAATCGGCTATTTACCATCCTAATCTCCGAGGGCAACTTGTTCCATAAAAGAATAGATTGGACAAAAAAGGAGGAATGAAGGAAATCTGTCCGATGTGAGGGACATTGGAGAAGACGGTTGGTGGAGGAACGCAAATTTCTGTCATGTTGAGAACACAAAAACTGGAAGTGGCATGATAAATAAGGAGGTGAAAAAGGAGTATGAAGAATAGAAAATAGAGTAGTTAATGCTCTCATCTCACGTCTTTGCCTAATTGGCAGCCATCTAAGCTGTTCTCGATAAGCAGACACATGATCGGACTTGCGAAGATTAAAGACGAATCGAATGCAATTGTTGAGAAGCCGGTCAAGTTTATTGAGCAGATCTGCATTCAGGTCATAGAAGCAAACATCACCATAGTCGATTATGGGAAAGATCAAGGTTCGCACAAGCATCGCTTTCACGTTGAACGGGAGGAGGTTTTTTAACCGATAAAAGTAGCGCAGCAAACCTGTTACCTTATGGCTAACACTCCCAATATGAGATTGCCAGCTTAACGTAGTGTTGATATGTAAGCCCAGGTTTTTCACACTTGAGTTATAAGGAATGTTCATACCATCAAATTGTACCGGAGGTAGGCTGCTTAAATCCACTCTTTGCATAATTCGACTACTACCAACTACAATAGCTTGACACTTGCCAGGATTTACCGCCACTCCAAACCTATCAGCCCAGCTCTTCAACCTAGCTAGGTCATTATTTAATTCCCTGATCGTAGCAGATAAGTCCTCGAGGCTTGAGTGACGATATAATTGCAAGTCATCAGCATAAAGATGATACGCAGACTGAAGTTCAAGAGTTAGGAGATTTATAAAAATTGAAAATAATAGTGGAGAAAGAATACCGCCTTGTGGCACACCAGCATCCAGTTTGCACCAATTTGATGTCACTTCATCAATTCGTACTGACTGCTGGCGATTCTGAAGATAAGAAATGAACCAATCCAGCGCTTGAGAAGACACCTTGTAGAAGGATAGGATGTGTATCAGGAGATCGTGACTGACTGTATTGAACGCATTCGAGAAGTCAATTAACACCAGCACTGTGAGCTTGGTTTCCTCCATGCTTGTTCGAATATCGCCAGTCACTTTAAGGAGAGCAGAGCAGGTGCTATGCCCAGGCCTAAAGCCGGATTGGAAAGGGCTGATAACTTTATTGACATGTATAAAACGAGAGAACTGCTTATGGGCACAAGCCTCAAGCACCTTAGAAAGAAAAGGTATAATGGAAATTGGACGGAAATTACTGGGAAGGGTAGGAACAGGAATCTTGGGTAAAGGACGCACGTAGGCTTTTCGCCATAGTGAAGGGAATTTACCAGTGAAAAGGGAGAAGTTAATTATGTGGGTAATTGCAGGTACCAATTGATCCAGGATAGTGACAATCATGCCACGACTTATGTTGTACCTACTGCTTTTGACTTGATGGAAAGGATAATCTTTTTTGTGTCTTCTTCACTGATTGGTACAAAAAGAAAAGGTTCTATATTGGGGCGCGGTAGACTAGATATGTAACTGATAGTATCCGATCGGATACGAAGATCCAAAAGAGGTGTTGCACAGAATTGGCGATTTAAATCGTTTAAATCAATAGTATTAGGAAAGTCTACATCCTGCGATTTACCAATACCTAAAGTTCCTAAGAACTTCCAGATATCGGCAGAAGAAGATGATGATATGTTACAGCCAAAGTAATAAGTCCGCATATTATACATATTATCTAGCTATTATTATAATATCTACTCAATTTGGATAAAGTGATAATTGACACAGAATTAATCACATTAACTAGCAATTTTATATAATATCTCCATAGACTTAGATAATGTAATAAAACAAGTAGGTAAAGATTATTATTTCATGTTAACTAACTAAAGTGCCTGGTAGCTGACCTTAATATAATTCGAAAAAGGCTAGTTAGCACAGTGCACCCCATAATAGTAGCGAAAAGTCCCCTCTTTGAAGTGTGGCTCGGGCCACTGTACCGACGGCCCGGAGTGTGCCCTGCCCGGGAAGGGCGCCGCCGTGTCCTCGTCGAAGCAGTCCGCAGCGGCGACCTCTCGCACCCGGCCCTGGTTCAAGCCAAGGTCCGGGGCGAGAGGTACTGGGATGCCATCGTCTCTTTCTGTGTGGTCGAAAGACGACTCCCAGCTACTGTAGACGTGAGCCTGTGCGATGAGTTCGGGTGCCTTATCGGTCTTCCGTCTCCTGGGAGACACGGACCCGTCTCGGCGGTGCGCGTTGTTCAACGCGTGGGTTTAAGCCACTAACAGTCTGACCTCACGCTGCACGCTCACGCTCACGCTCTCTGAGTCCCTCACGCTGCTCTCCCACAGTGGGAGGAATCATTTGATGATTTATCATAAAAAGAGTCGATAATAACTTGAGCCATTTCTAAGAATTAGTAAGTAGTCAGACGATTATACCATATTTATTACTTTGGCTAACTTTGACCAGCTATTATGAATTAGATCCAGATAAAGTGATTAATCTATCACACTGTCTAGTCAATTTGGGTATTATATACAATGACCAGTCATTATGTATAATATATATTTAATCACTTTGGCTGTAACAGATACATGAGCAAATATATGGCGGCGTTTAGCGTTGCGTATCATCTGATTACACCGATTCCTAGCAACCCTGAAAAGTTCCCAGTTCTCATCCGTAAGAATCTTCTTATATTTCCTAAAAGCACGATCTCTTCGTCTCATGGCAATTTTAATCAACGGCGTCATCCATGGTGCTGGTGGTCGTTTCAACTTAACTTTTTTAATCGGAGCATGTACAGTCAACCGCATATCAGTGGAAACACATTGACCTTGAAAACTTTAAAAGATGAACATAGGAAACGTGTAAAAGAGATAGTTGTATTTCTCAATGTTCTGTATCTAATTTGTTGTGCTGCAAGGTGGTCACGTGATGTTGGTAGGGCGCGGTCTACGCCTTAGCGTGCGTGGTTGCCATTACGCACGTTCAAAGCGGCAACGTCGCCTAAATACATAACCTGTTAGTTTGTCCAAACTTTTAACTTTCCACTGCCGCACCGCCTTTGTGCGTGTGAGTGTTCCTAGTTACCGCGAAATTTAAATTTTGCTCTCATTTTTACAAACTGCAGTTTTATATTAGGGAGCACATTAATGGACATAAATAGTGCTAATAATTATAGTTTACTTACTCATTTAAAACATAACATAAGCAATAAGTTTACATTATTGTTATATCTGTTTTTTTCCGGTGAATGTTTTGGCTGTCGGTGAAATATATTATATATTATTTTACTTGCATTTTCTGATCTTGTCATTCGGTAATAATGTATCTACTTATCTCAAAGTATTTTTCGACGTTATTGTTTAAATCTTACAATTTAAATGCAATCAGAAATGTTATTTTAAAGGACATTGTCGGGGTCTGGGATCAAAGTTTGCTCAGCAGTGGGAGTAGTTCCAGTTCCCGAGAAATTCTGGCCAGACTTTTCTTTCGAATAAGTCTTATATATTGTCAATCTCAATGTTCAGGATCTGGCTGTCTATCCAATAGTGGAAAATGTTAATTTATTAACTGTTCGAGCGAAGAATAATAGCATTGTCCTTTGCATTTAGAAGTTTATCGGGTTAAATTTTAATGCAAGAACTTTTAGGAGTTATTCAAGGATAGGCATTTTATCTTTAGTTATGTGCCTCGACTTCCGTGAAATGAAAACCTTGCAAGTGTAATAAACTTTTTTGAAGGAAGATAAAGGATGTTCCTGGCGTTATTATCTCCTAGACACACAATAAAAACGACCTAGTTGACTACCGGATCCCCTAAAAATTTTGGATGCATTGAGGTTTTTACTCAAATGGTATCAAGTCAGGTATTTATTTTAACTTTACACAACCAATAAAATGTCAGTAACAATAAAACAAATGTGTTAAAACAAATAATCATATTTATTTACCCAATAACACACAAAATAATATTACCTAAACACAAATTAGGAATGTAAAACAATAGTAATAATAAATGTTTATTGGCCAAAAATCATTACAACGGGATGGCATCATAGCCTTCTTCTTAGTTACTTACCTATTTATATGTTTAAGTAACTTAATAGTGTAATTATCAAACAGTTCTGCTTTATTACGAAACAAACAACACAATTA
The DNA here is from genome assembly GCA_963856015.1 of Helicoverpa assulta. Lineage (NCBI taxonomy): Eukaryota > Metazoa > Arthropoda > Insecta > Lepidoptera > Noctuidae > Helicoverpa > Helicoverpa assulta. The sequence continues at coordinate 10,950,279 of CAWLCW010000001.1, read as the reverse complement.
AATACTTATTTATTTATATACAGTCTTGACCAAAAGTATTGTGCATCTTACAAATTTCGCTCGATCACGGTAATTATGGGAGAAACCCGAATCTATTGTTTAAGTATTCTTTTGTCGGTTATCTACAAAAATGTTAAAACAATGACTTATGCCGCAGCTGGCAATAAAACACCTGGGTGCAATAAAATGTGTCTTTATTGCACCATGTCATGGGTGCTCAATACTTTTGGCCAAAGCTGTATGTATAAACTAAAATATAACAATAGAAAAAAACAACATCAAGTATCAAATAGAACAACTAACGCAACAATAAAATAATAAAATGTGAGGTAAAAAAACACAATCGAAACTTAATATTTACGTAAATAGAGTTCAGATTGAAGTCGTATCACATGAAAACAATGTCAAAGTCGTTTCAATAGAAAGACCATTTATATATAAAAAAACTATTCGTTAGTAAAATAACCATAAAAAATATTAAAAAAAAAACGTAAATAAAAATAAACACTCCGCGTTTTGCTAGTCGAAATAATACTCGATATGATATTACCATTGGGAGATGTTTTGTTTTTAACACCCGTTAAGAAAATAGAACTCAAACAACAGCTTTCCTCGAGCTCAGACTGTCATCAGAAGAACACAACAAGAATGCAATATGTAGTGGATAATCAGCATACGGCAGTCAATGCGAGGAAAGAAGAAATGAGAAACATTTTAAATACAATATCAAACACTAATATTTGGTGTAGCCACCATTAGCATTTAATACTGCATTTAATCTGTCCCTCATTCCTGTGACCATATTCCAGCACATTTCTCTGCCCCGCATTGACTCCCATGTGCTGAAAACCAGTTGCCTCAAGTTTTCGTTGTTGCGCACTTCTGACGGATCCTAATTAAGAACCATCTGTCCCCAGAGATTCTCAATTGGATTCAAGTCTGGACTCTTGGAAGGCCATCGAATGAGTTCTATATCGTTTTGGGTTTGGAGCCACTCCTGAACCGCCCGCGAGCTGTGGACTGATGAGTTATCTTGGCACAGGTATATTGTGCCCTCTGGGTAGTGCGTTCTGTTATAAACCGACTTTGTAATGCATCAAATGCTGACTTAGGTGAAAACCCCGCCGCTTCCATATTGTCACCGATATTATAAAAAGCCATTTTCCATGTGCTAGTTTAGTCAGTCATAGCCATTTCGCAGTACATACTGTACATTCCGTGTCGGGAGTTCAGTTCTTGTGTTGTGTAACCAGTGTGTCTTGTGTAGTGTAACCTTTCTTAATAAACATTCTTTTAGCGGTAACAAGTGTTTTTTTTTTAAAAAGGACCCACGGATCGCCATCCTAACAAATTGGTGTCAGAAGTGGGATCCCAGGAAAATCGTTAAGTACTGGGATCCATTACGTGTAGGCGTCGCGAATATTTCCACGTGTCTGCACCATTATTGTTTGGTCCGTGGTCGAAAGTCCTTTGTGTCGTGGTCGACGGTAAACCTTAAGCTCCCTAAAAACGCCTAAGTCCGCGCTGCTGCTACTGTGATCGACGATAAGCCTCCGCTGTGTAGCGTGAGCCCGCATCACCCCCGAACACATCTGCTACCACGTGGTCGACGGTCAGCCTCCACTTTCGAGTGTGAGCCCGCATCACCAGGTTATCACAAGACCTCTGTACTGCTTCAACATCTCTCGCATGGGATTTGTGGCTGTCTCTCCATCCATCATTTGCCACGTGTTCTGAGCACACCACGTGCAGGAACTGCCTGCAATACGACTCTCTGGGTCGCCAGGCGCCAGCGCCGCGTGCATCGTGACGTCACCTTTCCAGAATGTTCACGTGTGCGACTGCTGTTCATCTGCTAATGTGAGTTTTTTCAAATATTATAAAAGTGCTTTAGTGAAGTGAAGTGCCGTTTCCCAAATATTCAAAATCACTCATGTGTTATTGAAACAAAACGAATTTATTTTTTTTTTACTGTGCATGCTTTGTTTTTATCTGATGTTCTGTAAGTGCTATAAATATTAATCATATTATTATTTCAATGCCTCCAAAGAAAGAAGAATCTGAGGAAATCGCATCTTCATCCAGTTCAGAATCGGAGAAAATTTCAGTAAAACATAAAACTAATAAAATGTCGGATAAAATCACCCTCAATGTTCTCACTAAATTCATTAAACCCTATAACGGGGATCGCGAGTATTTACCCGCATTCTTAACAAACTGCGAGAGTGCGATATCTTTAGCAACTACAGAACAACAGAACTTTTTATGTAAATATATCATCTCGCAATTAGAAGGCAAAGCTCAGTTAGCAGCCTGTTTAAAGAAATTTGAGGATTGGGCTGATATTAAACAATTTCTTAAGACTACCTTTGGGGAGAAAAAACACTCCACACATTTATTAGTTAATTTACAACAGTGTAAGCAATTGCCTTCTGAAAACGCGATGCAGTATGCTGTGCGTGTTGAATCATGTTTAACAAGATTGCAATCAGACATCCATTATAGCTGCGATAATGATAAAGAACTTATAGGTCGATTAGCCGCTATGGAGGATCTCGCTCTCAATACTTTCTTGTTAGGGTTGAACTCAAATTACTCTCATATAGTGCGGTGTAGGAATCCTAAATCATTACCTAAATATGACCAACAACAGTGACAAAACTATACTTGATACAACAATGATGAGTATTCCTGACAGTTTCCATGACACAATTGACGAAGTTCGCGAATTAAAAGGAGAAATCCAAATACTTAAAAATCAATTATTAAGCGCACATCAAGAAATAGAAAATTTAAACTCTGAAAACTTTCGTCTCAAAACAGATTTACAAAACATGATTAAAACAGTTAATACATGTAAGAAAATATGCTTAACCCCTGATAAAAAAATTGCCACTCCGACGCGTAAAAACAATTCGTTGCATCGAATAAGCTCACCAAAAAACCTGAATAAAGAACACGAACAACAATCTTGTCGTCATGAGTGCGCGACCAATAAGCAAAATAAAGAAACACAAACTTCAAGTACGCCTTGCTACAGTCAAGTGATAAACAAAACGCAAGAAAATCTAATCAATCGGGAACCAGCAAACGAAGTATCAAAATCTGCGCATAAGAATAAACTGTGTATCCTGAGCTGCAGCAAAACTAAGGATACCTCCCCATTAGTTGAGGACGTTTTCTCCAAGTACTTTCACTATTGTCACTATATTATGCCCAACGGCAACGTAATGCGGCTCTTGAGCGATATTGAACAAAAATTAAAGGAATTTACCTTAAATGACTACTGCCTACTTTTCATAGGAGAAAATGATGTAAATACATTTTATAACAATTATATAGACGTAATAAATATGTTAAATAAAACCCTCGGAAGAATGACACATACCAATATAGTGATCTGCCTCCCTACGTATAAGACAGGATCACTAATATACAACTGCAAAGTTGAAATATTCAATAACCTTCTTCAACTTGACAACCAAAATCACAAGTACGCTTACATCTTCGATAGTAATCGTGACCTAACGTATGAAATGTTTTCTTACGCCACGGGTAAGATAAATAAATGCGGAATGAAGAACATTTATGATAACATTATGAGTAATATATTGGTAGATCTAAAATTATATTGTAACACGAATCAACAGCAAAGTGGAAACAATACAAATGCAAGTGTTTCTAACAGTACAGATAAAAACCTGGAAGAAAATTCGAACTTTTTTCGTCTACAATAATGTATATATCCTACATCAAAATATTGCGGGACTTCTAAACAAGAGTGATACCCTTTGCCTTCATTTGGAAGAACTAGAAAGTAACGAAAAAAGGATAGACGTTTTATGCATAACTGAACATTTTATGACTCCAGAACAGGAAGAACTACTAAATATTCCAAACTACTCCTTAGCAACGAGTTTTTCTAGAGGATGTAGAAGAGGCGGCGCATGCATTCTAACAAGGATTTGCCATAAATATAAAGTCCTAAATATCAGCAATTATTCTATTCATAACGTAATTGAATGCTGCGCGATAGAGTTAACAGAACACAACATTATTATTGTATGCATATATAGGGTGCCACAATCTAATTTAGATAAATTCCACGATAATTTGAACAATATATTATATTTGGTATGTATGAAACTCAGTAAAAAGGTTATTTTATGCGGTGATTTCAATATCAATATGTTGAAAAGAAATATACACACTATTAATTTTGAATACACACTGTTAAGCTATAATTTAAAATTACAATTTTGTCAACCCACTAGGCTAAGCAGTGGAACATGTATAGACAATATTGCACATAATGTAAAGGGCTGTAAAGGAGAAATTATAGAATTCGGTTTATCAGATCATACGGCACAGCTTTTGAAATGCCCCGTTAAAAAAACTTGTGTTTTAAAACGCTGGCGAGTAAAAAGACGAAATTATTGTCAAGAAAATATAGGAAAATTTAAAAACATCTTAAAAACTCTCACCTTTTCAGACATTTATAGGACCGATGACGTTAACGAGGCCTACAACTATTTTCTAGATCTATTTCAATGTTTTTACAATCTATGTTTCCCTTATGAAACAAGAACAATATCTAATACAAAAAAAGCAAAATGGATCTCGAACGGTATAAGAAAGTGTAGTAAAAAGAAACGTCAACTGCTATGGGAATACCGAAATAACCCTACATCAAAAAATAAAAATACCTTCAAAATTTATTCTACTAGGCTAAAGAAAATTATATCCTTGACACAAAAATCACAAAACAACTATTATATTAAAACTTCCCAAAATAAATCGAAGGCAGCTTGGACAGTCATCAACAATTCTAAAACCTTCTTTCCTAAGGAGTCAATAACAGAAATACAAACAGGGACACACCGAATAACAAACCCATTAGAAATAGCAGATTCTTTTAACAATTTTTTTATTGACCAAGTTACTGAACTTAAAAATAAGACAAAACAAGTTCCTATGACCTCAATATCCTCTAATTCTTTATTTATGAAACCCACTATACCACAAGACATAATTTACCATATAAACTCACTTAGGAATACAAACAGTGTTGGCTATGACGGAATTTGCACAAAAGTTATAAAAGAAGTGGCCCAATACATAGCTCCACATCTCAGTCACATCATTAACATGAGTATATTTCATGGAATTTTTCCCGAAGGACTAAAGACTTCCATAATTAAACCATTATACAAAAAACAGGATAGGCGATCTATGGCAAATTATAGACCTATAGCCTTGATTCCCGTCATCGCAAAAATATTTGAGAAAGTTATTTATAAATCCCTCTATACATATCTGGAGAGGTCAAATATATTAGTCAAAGAACAAAAGGGATTTCGAAAACAAAATACTATTAATATGGCCATACATGACCTTCTCCTTCCTATTTTATCAAATGTAGACAAAAGAAATCCTGTTTGTGCTATCTTTATGGACCTAACCAAGGCTTTCGATTATGTGGATTACGCAATTTTGTTAAAAAAACTTGAAACATGTGGTATTAGGGGAAATGTGCTTAAACTAATAGAATCGTATTTGACAAATAGGAAACAGATTGTTGAAATCACAAAAATTTGCACAAATCCACATGGAAGTCATGAGAAGAAATATCTCTCAAAATGTGGGACAGTAAAATACGGCGTGCCACAGGGTAGCGTGCTAGGACCTCCTCTTTTTTTACTGTACATTAATGACCTTCCCAGCCACATAAATCACCCTATGGTACTATTTGCCGACGATAGTACAGTAGTAGTTAAATGCGACGACCCTGCGACGTATGAAAATGAAATAAATATGACTTTAAAAACGATTATATCATGGTTTGACAAAAATAATCTAGTTATAAATTTAGAAAAAACTAAAAGTATGCACTTTCAGCAGAGAATCCCAAGTAAAATTCCTGAAATTAGTTATTTAGGGACGCAAATAGAAGCAACTAAGGTCACCAAATTCCTTGGCATCATAATAGATGAAAATTTGAATTGGAGACCTCAGACAGAAGAAATCTGTAAAAAAATTTGTAAATTCGCATTCGTACTTTACAAACTTTCAAAGACTGTCAGCTTAGAAGCGGTGCTAATGGCATATCACGGTTATGTTGCATCAACACTAAGGTATGGTGTCATGTACTGGGCTAACGCCGTCGATAGAGAATTTGTATTTAGAGCTCAAAAAAAATGTATAAGATCGATGTGTGGCTTGACTAGTACCGAAAGTTGTCAACCGTATTTTAAAAGCTTAAACATTCTTACTCTGCCCTCATTATATATCTACGAAACTAATGTATTTGTTAAAACACACATCTCACAATATAAAATAGCTCACAAAAGTTACTATAGACAGTTACGAGACAAAAATAAGCTGGAGCTCGAAACTAAACATGGCAAAACTGCCCTAATGAATAAAAGTACATTCTGTATGGACACAAAAATATTCAACAAGCTGCCTGAAACATTAAAATCGTTAAATCTGAAAAAATTCAAAATCACGCTCATGAAAATTTTAATTAATAAATGTTATTATTCAATAAAAGACTACCTGGATGATAATTCTATAATTCCTCCTTTAGATACTTAAAAACATAAAATAAAAATAAGTCTTCATATTTTTTTATTGTATTTGTACATTACATAATGATTTGTGAGCTTAATTGACATATTACAATATTATTATTTTATTTCATTTGACCTTATATTTGTATTTTACTGAAGACCTTATTTTTGTATTACCTTCGTTTGATATTTAAATACCTATTCTATCTTTTGACATTTTTTTGTTTTGACTAAGATTTAATTAGTGTAATTTTTAGATACTATATGGTTTTGACATTGTAATCGAGTTTAATAAATTATTGTATGTAATTGATATCTTGGGAAAAATCTTATAATTTGGTATTTGTTTTGACATCCCAACATTTTTTTAATTTTTTAAATAAAACCATTAACATTTGTACGCCTAATGGCCAAGCATAGAGAACCAACAAAATTGTAACATCTCACACTCATGTGTATCTGTACCTATGTTTACAAATAAAAATCTGAATCTGAATCTGAATCTGAATCTGAATCTGAATCTGAATTATCCGAAGCAATAACGCATGCCGTTGAAGAGGAGAAAATATTTAATTTATCAAAATTAACCACGCGCTCTAATAAACATTGCAACAAAAGTGGTCATACCGCATCCGAATGTTATAAAAATAAGCGGTCTTCTCCAAATTTCCATCATGTAGATTCATCAGATAATTCCCACAATACTACTACTTCCAAGTTTGACCCCGAGAAATCATGCAAATATTGCAAAAAACGCGGTCATTTGATAAGCGAGTGTCGGAAACTTAAGGCAAAGAACTCACATGCTAGCAACTCTACACCACCAGGTGCAAGTGCACCGAATACCAATGATAATCGCTCCGATGATTTAAACTAAATAAGGTTACGGTTTCGTGGCTACCGGAACCTTCAAATCAAAAAAAAGACACGCAAAGTTCTAAACAATGTGTTCCCACATTTTCTCTAATACGTGAGCAAACGCTTAACATAAATTGTAAAGTTTCCTTACCTCACGTCTATCTTAAAACAAATTATAATAACAAGCCTTTATGCTTTTTAATTGACACTGGTTCTTCAGTTTCTATTGTTAAACTTTCGAGTTTACTTAATAAACCAGTGTTGGGCCCCGAAATTATAAAACTTAGAGGTTTAAGCGATAATAACTCATATTGCGAATCCCTTGGGTCCATAAAACTAATTTTTGAATATGGCATTTCGTCGAAAAATAAAATAATGTTTGAGTATTTATTTCATACTATTAACGATGCGATCAACTTAAATTACGATGGTATTATTGGTAGTAATTTTATCCAACATTTTAAAATAGATATTCATTACTCTACTAATACTCTTAATTTAGAAAATTACAAAATACCTATTTTCCTTAGTAAGCCATCATATGTTATACCTCCGCGGTCAGAAACTGTCATAGAGTGTCCTGTTTCCAATCTCTCCGAGGTTGCTAATCTAAAAGAAGGTTTGATCTTAGATCATAAAATCCGTGACGGTGTTTTCTTAGCAAACAGTATAGTGAGCTTAAAACCTAACAATAGAGTTAATGTCTCTATTCTAAACACCACGGAACATGAGGTCCCAACTGATAACTACGAAGTCAAGTTAACTCCGATTGACCAACTACCTTCTAATTTAGATAACACTCATGAGGAATCTATTCACCAATTAGATTTCTCAAAAACTGACCGTCATAAAAGGGTTCTTGAACAAATAAGGTGTTCTCATTTAAATCCGCAAGAACATAAGGCTTTGATGAACTGTATTTCTAAATATACGGATATATTTCATCTTGATGGCGAAAACCTATCTCATACAGACGTAATCAAACATTCAATCAATACTGGGGACGCACCCCCAATTCACGTCAAATCGTATCGTTTCCCTGAAGTGCATAAAAATGAAGTCGAAAAACAAATTACAAAAATGCTCGACCAGAACATTATTCGCCCCTCAACATCTCCTTGGAATGCGCCTGTGTGGGTGGTTCCGAAAAAAATAGATGCATCAGGTAAACAAAAGTGGCGGATTGTAATTGACTATCGACGCTTGAACGACGTTACTGTATCCGAGGTTTATCCTCTTCCTCTTATAACAGACATCTTGGATCAATTAGGCCATTCAAAATATTTCAGTACCCTCGATTTATCTTCAGGGTTCCACCAGGTCTTATTACATCCCAAGGATACAGAAAAAACAGCCTTCAGCGTAACGACCAACAGTATATCAGGTCAATTCGAATTTACAAGAATGCCGTTCGGGCTCAAAAATGCTCCAGCGACATTTCAAAGAATGATGAATATTGTGCTCTCGGGACTTCAAGGTCTTCATTGTTATATATACCTTGATGACTGCATTATTTACTCACATAACCTTGAAACTCACATACAGAAATTGGAATCTGTATTTACTAAATTTAGAGAGGCAAACTTAAAATTACAGCTCGATAAGTGCGAATTTTTAAGACGAGAAGTGGCTTATTTAGGGCATATTATTACGGACAACGGTGTTTCGCCTAATCCAGATAAGGTAAAGGCCATATCTCAATTCCCCACACCGAAAACCCCGAAAGATGTGAAATCTTTCCTTGGATTAACCGGTTATAACCGCCGCTTTATCGAGAATTTCTCTCACATAACTAAACCTCTCACATCTTTACTAAAAAAAGATGTTAACTTTTATTGGTCTCACGAACAAGAGCAAGCTTTCAGCATGCTTAAAGAAAAGCTCATCTCAGCTCCTCTTTTACAATACCCTGATTTCTCTCAACCTTTTATTGTGACGACTGATTCTTCAAATTATGCCGTCGGAGCAGTTTTATCACAGGGTGAGATAGGCAAAGATAAGCCCATAGCATATGCGTCCCGCACCTTAAATAAACAAGAAGGTAATTATTCAACAACTGAGAAAGAGCTCCTTGCTATACTTTTCGCCGTTAACACATTTAGGCCTTATATTTACGGTTATAAATTTAAAATCGTGACTGATCTTCGCCCTTTAAGGCGAAAACATAGCCCAACGACCTTGAGCAATTGAACAAAACAAGCGGCCAGCGCTGACCACCCCGCGCGCCCGCACTCGCAGCCCCGCGCGCCCGCGTATTCCCCCGCCCGTCAATGAGTATCGCCGGACGCAGATGCGTTCGAAGCATTTCTATCGCTAGGTACCTATTTAGCTTTTATCTTCATAAATCGATTGAATGAATATTAGCAATGCTTGTTTTGAGAAAAAAGTATTCTTTTGTGTTATTGTAGTTAGTGTTACAGTAAAAAACTAAAATAGCGGTTTTGATTTAAAAAAAAATATTCTGATAAGAACAATACATAATAGGTTCACTTACAATGAGATAAAAAGTAGGTATTCTTATATCTAAATTAATACATTTTGCCTCCGACAGGCCTCTGTCACTCGACGTACTTGCGCGCGATAAATGCCTACCGCTCGCTGGGTTACCGGTAGCCCCACGCGGCTCAGGCAGGCCTCTGTCACTCTCTGTACTTGCGCGCGATAAATGCCTACCGCTCGCTGGGTTACCGGTAGCCCCACGCGGCTCAGGGCGCACAGCAGTCACACGCGCCGCGCGCGCTCCAATGTTATTATTTTTATTTCGTGGCATGTTATGCTGTTGGTTTTTATTAGGTTTTTTAAGCTACCTCACAAACTGATGGATTATTTTGAGTTGTGTTGGTTTATATGCGACTATTGTAAGATTTAGAAACAATTTATATATACGACAGCTGTATTTACCTCTCGCTCATACTCTATAGCACATGAGCGAGAGTTGAATACAGCTGTCGCGATTTCTAATCCCATTCTTTATCGGCACGGGTAGTAATAATATGAACTTATCTAGGTAGTAATTCTATTTTTTTTTAATAAATTAATACTTATCTACTTTATGATTTTAACAACAGAGATCTGTATTGTGAGTTTTGTAGCTCAAAACACATCTCGAGTGTAAGTAGGTATAGTTCTGGTCCAACTTAATGACGACTCGGAACATGACGCGTGTCGCTACGCAGAAATCAATTTTAGGTATGTATCAACACTCGACGGAGTTGTACCATATGGGGTATGGCACTTGTGCTCGAAAAATAGTTGGAAACCGCCTTTGATTTTGACGAAAGCTTTACTTAAGTACTTACCTTTGCTTACGTATTAGGTAATATTTTGTAATATGTACCCATACTCCATTTTAGTAGGCAATACAATAGTTAACTAAAGAAAAACATTCTTGATATTACTTTTTATTTAAAAACTCAGTTTTAAAAAAGGCTATCTTAAAATAAGCGTAACTTTGTTTTCCTACTTAAATATTAATAAATTGTAAGAAGTAACCCTAAGCACGGCCACGGCACGGTTGCGGTCACTGAACTGTGCGCTATCGCATTGGAATAACAATCAAGCGCTCGAGGTTTTAAGGTTCATTTTATAACGCAGCTAGGAATTTGTAGGTAGTTGGGGAACTTGTAGGTGCTTATAACAGTAGGTATGGACTTTTTTGTATAGAGTGATTTATCTGTTACGTAGTAACTATTATATAATCTGTGCCTCCGATGCGTGTTGGTGAAGTTATAAGGTAAGATCACCAAATAAGGCCTACCTTATTTTTTTTATTACCTTACCAGCAGGTTTATAATAAAAATGCACTGGTAATTTGAAATACTTATATTTATTTATTAAACTTTGTAATAAATGAAACAAAATTACTTAAGAAACAAAAATCTAAGTTTTCTGAACACAAATAACTAAAATGTCAATTTGGCCTTATTGGGAACCCGGTGTCTTAATAAAGCCATAATTAAAGCAAATAAGCACTTAACTTCTTAATTAACGCAAAACGTTATCAATACTTATAATAAATCTAATGAGATCATATTAATTACTTTTGGTCATTTTAGATCAGACTTAATGAGTTTCTTATTATGTAAATGTAGTATATTAATCAGCCATATTAATCTTTTTTTTTTAAACAATCTTCTGAACAGTAAAATATTTACAATACAAAATATTTACATAAACGTCCAAGCGCTAACGAAATGTCCGATTTTTATATAGTTTAACTTCACTATTGTACCAAACGTACTATCTGCACTGTATACTCTTTGACGCAAATATTATCGAGCGAGAGCAGAGCGGAGCGCGCTAACATGCGACACAGCCTTCCCGTGCAAACGCTTGGGAGAGACTGGCCTCCGCGTCCGAGCGAGCGCGAACGCCGGCGCGAATGTAAAAATATGGTTTTATTGATTTAATGGCACGAAAGTAATATATGTGAAAAAATTTGAACTAAAACTTAATAACGTAATAAATTGACTAATTTATTGTGAAAAAAATATTTAAATCGCTTCAGTAGTTTGAAAGCAGTAAGCAAATTATTGGAAAAATAAAGAGGATATATTAGATTTTTTTCCGACTAAAGTATAAACGATACTAAAAAGAAATAACTTAAAATTGAAAATCAAATATGTTATGCGTATCATGTATTTTTTTTATATTATTTGGTCAATTCGTCTAGTAGTAGTAGTGTTTCAAAGAGAGGTCAATTTTGTAGTTTGGCGTATCCTTTCGCCTTAACGTGGTTATTTAACGCTAAAGATCCGGGCGGACGTTTGTTAAGATGGCGATTAAAACTCGAAGAATACGAGTATGAGATTGTGTATAAACCCGGTCGAGTTAATAGTAACGCTGATGCGCTATCGCGTTATCCAGTCAATGCTGTGACTACCCGAAGTTCCAACATCAACTCAACTACGTATGAGGAATACTTTAAAAAACAATTCACAAAAACCATTTCGGTCTGTGACACAAAAATCGTAGAACATAACGAGAGTTTACACAAAACAAAACAAAAGTGTATTGCCTGTCCAGTTTCTTTAGATCTAGACAACTCAATGCCGCATATTGAGCAATTATTAGCGTTGCTTGACAACCCACAGGAATTTCGCGCAGGCGAACGCGAACCTGACACCTTACAAACGGTTGTCAGTAAAAACAATAAGATACTCTATTTCTTATACACTAAGGTAAATCAAATCAAATCAAAACATTTATTCGCGTTCGTGACGCACAAACAAAAACGAATATACATATAAAATCACACAGAAAACAAAAACAAAACAAGAATAAAATAGAACAACAGAAGAATATGGTGAAAGGAAAATATGCGTCACAATCACGCGAAATGGCCCTCGCTCAGCATATGCAGCGACCCTATCCGAAACAGAGTCACGGCGCTGGTTTTCAGCGATGGCCAACACTAACATGTGACGTCAATCGGTGTGTAAACACTAAGATAATACATATTAAGTAAAATAAAAATAAAATATAATATACTACTATAAAAAACACACTAAATATTAATAAGAAAGAAAAAAATAAAAAAAATAGCTAGCAAAACAACTTTCTGAACGAATGTGATGTAATCTATGTTATCTATGGTCCCTTCCGTTGACCAATGACCATACACAATACAGACAATTTGTGAATTATGTAATGGCGACGAATGCTTACCAACAATTATTATGCAATACATCATTGTGTTTAAATATTGTGGAAATGAGCGACTGAAATGGTGTTGTGAAAGAAAAAATAAAATAATGAACATGAATTTGTGTAATGGTTACGTATTAAGTGTGAAGTGTGTAGGTCGATCATAATCCTGCTACCAGGATGGCGTAGGTAAGTGATAAATTGTATTTTTACCTTTTTATGCGTAGGCAGCACGCATCACTACCTGAAATTATTATATATTTGTTACACATAAAGTTACATAATTGTATATAATTTATATTTATTATTTGGCTAGTTAAAATTGGACAGACACATAAAAGCTATTCTAGAAATTGACATACCAATGAATTAAATATAAATTGTGTAATCAAAATAAAGGAATTGAATTAAATTACAGACAAAAAATAGAGGAAGTGACAGAGAGATGAGAAAGAAAGTTTGACCAAAGCAGATGCTCCACCATACCGAAGAGGATGATTCAAAGGCAGCCCAGCACCACAGGAAGTGATCCCCAAACCAAAGCATGTGTGCCATGAACCCTGAGGTATGAAGCAATATTACAAATTAAGACTAATTTGTTCTTGTAACAGTAGATATTTCAGTTTTGCTTTGAAAGAATGTTTTGTTTTCAGGCATCGAAGGGGGGGAGGGAGATCGTTCCAGCAGCGCGTGGCCGCAAACTTGAAACATCCTCTGAAAGCTGTAGTGCGATGCGTGGGAACGGCCAGCGGACACACCATGGAGCGAAGACCATGCTTTATCTGGCTTTGTTTCCAGGTCAGCTTTTTATATATGTCGGAGATGGTCAATAGTACGGACACTAAACGAGACGCAAGCGCGCCATCTGGTGGCGTTTCCGGTGAAACAACATTTTGGCGCGCTTGGCAGAGTCGTGGTGGTCGGCGTGGCGTCCGCGGAGCTCAGTCTTGGTCGAGTCGTCGTGCTGCGCACATCTCGAAACTGCCTTTCGTTACGTGTAGTGTACCTAGTGTTATTGTAAAGAGTCTTGTGATTTTTGAATTGTAATGGTTCTTCTAACCTAACAGACAGACATGTGTTGCTGGGGAGTTTGTTCCGCCACTTCTTCTCCCCAAGCCAAAACACATAGGAAGTGGCGAAGGGCGGGCGTTTTGGGGGCTGTCTTTTGTTCTGACTAATTTGAATAAACGTTTGAGTTTTGAGTTTCTTTGAGTTATCTCTTTGCTCGATTACCCTAACTGATGTCGGATGATAGTGCCATCCTGATGTTCGCCCCTTCCGACATCAGAAGTGGGATGTAATCCGAATGCCCACATGTGTTAAGAATTCGCCATGCGAAGATAAAATTCTACCCATTGACAAAAAAAAAATGGAACGTCGATAATTTGAAATGGAGTTTGTAGTAGAAGATTTATTAAGATTTTCAGCGAAGGTATAAGTATGGTAACCACGGTTACGGTAATAGTATCGGTTTCCATTGTTACATGTCAAGCTGAATGTTGATGAGCTGTTGTCGTGTAATTGAGGGTATGCTAGAAAATTAACCGAATTTGTCTTTTTTTTCATGTTTCAACAATGACGGTGATTATTGTGCAATATGACGAGAAAATTACGACGTTGAATGGAGCATCCCAGCTGTCTGCCAGGAGCCCGGCGTGTCATCGTGAGGTCGGAGTGTTGGTGCTCGTGCATCTCCGTGGCTTCACGTCTGCGAAAGCCTTGCTGTACTGTGCGCCATGGCGATGTGCGATCGTCACGCATGTTGAGTGGAAACCCGGTGAGACCGATCCATGTTTGCTTTATGTTGAGGTTATTTGTCTTACGACATTTTTAAACTTGAGATTGAGAAGCAGTTTCAGTTCGTTGATAATTGGTAGTAGTTTTTAATTAATGAAATCATAGATGATGAAAGCTAAGTTCACAGGGTTGACAAGTGTGTATGTTTGTGTGTTACGCTTCAATCACAGGGTTATTTGACTGTTAAGTTGGAAATCACAGAGAGATGACTGTGATGAAGTGTTCAACGGCAACACTTGTCACAGGGATGGCTGAAGTGTGTATTTTATGTTTGGTCACAGGGATTACCTGGTTTCTGTTTATCAATTAAAACCTCAAATTAGAATATTTCAGTTTTGCGTCATTTAATTGAATTGTGCATCAGACAATAGATTTTGGTAAGGTGTTACATTCACCTACTCTGTAATTTCGTTGTGCTAAGTTGTACCAATGATGTTTACCGGGGTGACTTGGAAAAGACCCGTTGGCCTGTGTGATGGCATCGGGATGACCAGGAAGAGACCCGTATACATCTGTGGTACAGTTGGTGTCATGTCACTGTAGTTGTGGTTGTGGTCCCTAGGAGGCCAGGATGGGCTGAGAGCTCGGCTAAGGGACACAACGGTTATGTGAAGTCTATCGAGTAGAAGGCGTTGATGTGAATGACAACCGTAGCTGTAATGATTTAGTAATTTACAAGTTGAGTCTGACTAGCAATTCGATCTTTCTTTGATTTCGTGCTTAGCATTTAATGTATCTAGTTTCTTCATTTAAATAGTGATTGCCATTCTTTAAATCTGTAACATGTGTGTAGGTCTTACTATCTTGCGTAACCAGAAGGTCAGTTGCAGACCCATATGTTGTCAATTTTTGATCGGCTGCCTAAGCACTTTCTATTTCTGACTTAACAGATAACATCTAAGGTGAACCGAGCCTGGAAAACAGAACTAGTCAAGCGGCGAGCGAGGTACGCTGCAGTTCCCGTTTGCAGCGCCGTCCTCTCCCGGATTTGTCGTGGAGGCCGTGTGAGTTGCGGCAGGCCAGGACATCGCATGTCATCGCACAAGGTGAAAGCCATCTATTATTGTGACTGTTGAGATTGACCAGACAAAATTAGATCCGAAATTCAAAGGTCCATTTAGAGTAAACGAAGTTTTGGAAGGTGATCGTTACACATTAAAAGTTTTGAATTGTAGACGTACTTACAAATTTGCTCACGATAGATTAAGGAAAATGCCAGACGGTCATGTACCAGTCGAGATTTGATGTAATGGATGATCGTGTTGATAATAATGATGATGATCAAGTTTAGAAGGTTTGAGTAAATTAAGCTAACGGCCGTAATGTGTTCGACCGTACCAGTAGTTATTTCGTAGTCGTAGCCCGGTAGAAATCGGTATCTCTTGAGGCAACTCGAGTAGTCCGTGGGTGCGCGGTGTGCGTTTAACTCTGGCGGAGGTCGTGGTCTATGGAGACCGTAGCGTGTAACCGCAGGGGTGGTGTACACGGGCTGTCCACTGGGTGGACATGCGTATTAAGTTTTGTGTGAGAGCAATGTGATTGCTTTTCGGCTGGATAGCCGTGGCGTTAGTTTTTTTTACTTGGAGTTTTCTGTAAGATTGGAGTATGTTTACAGTTTTGGTTATGATGACGATGGTACATGGCTGTGGTATGTGTGTGTTGTGATTTAGCAGTTAAAACATTACGAAGTGTAGAGCGTAGAGTATTTTTACTTTCCCCGTTGTGTAGTTTAATTGGAATGAGACTAGTTACTGTTGTGGTCAGGAGTGGCCGAGGTCGTACTGTGCATACTGTGCTGTGTTTGTGTTGTTGCAGATTAACCCACGAGGACGTGGGTCTACGCAGGATGGCCGTGTCGGAGATGGTCAATAGTACGGACACTAAACGAGACGCAAGCGCGCCATCTGGTGGCGTTTCCGGTGAAACAACATTTTGGCGCGCTTGGCAGAGTCGTGGTGGTCGGCGTGGCGTCCGCGGAGCTCAGTCTTGGTCGAGTCGTCGTGCTGCGCACATCTCGAAACTGCCTTTCGTTACGTGTAGTGTACCTAGTGTTATTGTAAAGAGTCTTGTGATTTTTGAATTGTAATGGTTCTTCTAACCTAACAGACAGACATGTGTTGCTGGGGAGTTTGTTCCGCCACTTCTTCTCCCCAAGCCAAAACACATAGGAAGTGGCGAAGGGCGGGCGTTTTGGGGGCTGTCTTTTGTTCTGACTAATTTGAATAAACGTTTGAGTTTTGAGTTTGTTTGAGTTTTGAGTTTCTTTGAGTTATCTCTTTGCTCGATTACCCTAACTGATGTCGGATGATAGTGCCATCCTGATGTTCGCCCCTCCGACATATAGATATTCTGGTGTTTGAGCCCTAACAGTGCCAAACAACAAATTGGCCAAATGAAGCTTTCTCCTGGCTGCCATCTTTAATAGTTTTAGTTCATTTATGTATGGGGTAACATGACTTCTTCGTGGAATATTTATACAAAAACGAACACAGGCGTTTTGAATACGTTGGATAACGCGCTCGGTTCTACAGAGAAGGCATGGACCATACACTATATCACAATAGTTTAACTTCGATAGGACGAGGCTGTCAACAAACTCAAACTCAAACTCAAAATCGTTTATTCAAATTAGGCTGATAAATCAGCACTTTTCAAACGTCAAAAACAAAAGACAGCCCCCAAAACGCCCGCCCTTCACCACTTCCTATGTGTTTTTGCTAGGAAGAAGAAGTGGTGGAACAAACTCCCCAGCAACACATGTCTGTCTGTAAGGTTTGAAGAACCAGAATGTATACAAAACAAGTCAAATAAAAATATCATTATCACATGATAACCATTATATAAAATTAAGAAAGAAAAAAAAAAACAATACAAACTTAACACAAGTAGGCTAGCACACAGATTTACACCTATAAAGACTAAGTACTCAAGCATTACTTACAGTCTATTAAGTGTATCTAAAGCCTCCTGTTAATAAAATAAAAATGTATTTTTAATATGAGCATAAAATCGGCGTGCCCACCCACATGCGCAGATGGTTATGTTGTAGCTGTACAACACAAACAAGGTGTATACCTGCTAGGACTACAGTATTATTATTTTCTCCAAAATAAGCTAATAGAAAATCATACTATTATTAATAGTGTCAATAGCCACCAACACGACCTGGTACCGCCAGCAGCACCCGTTCACGAGTATAACGCGAGGATCAGCCATCGCCCCCTTCGCACATTTTTGAGGGAAGGGGACAACCCGACCCCCAACGCTACCACTGGCCATACCGTCTAAGGGAGCATGACGTGCTTGCAGCTCAACAAAAGTAGAACATGTAAGAAGTACTGCAGTACTAGCAAGCCATAAAGCAACAACGCTAAGCAAAATTTAACACAAGTTCCCAAAGTAAATAAATTTTAAAAAATCAGAATTAATGTCTGAAGTAATGTCAATCAATTTAAAAAAAAAATAATAATAATAAGTTAATAATTTAGTTACAGTGATAACAAGAATGAGCTGCCTTGCGTTCAACTTAGCGACCAACTATTCCTATCATTTAAATAATCATTAATGCTATAATAAGCCTTCTTTGAAAGAATTGACTTTACTTGTAATTTAAATGCATGAAACGGTAATTGTAGTAAAGTTAGAGGTAGTTTATTGTAAAAGCGGATACCGAGCCCCAAAAATGATCCATGAACCTTATGAAGTCTGTGAGTGGGTACACACAGTTTGTGCTTGTTTCTAGTGTTAATACTGTGAACATCGCTTTTTTTGGTGTACAAATGAATATTTTGCCTAATGTAAAGTATATTGGCATAGATAAATTGTGATGCCACAGTAAGAATGCCTATTTCTTTAAAGAGCTCTCTTAGCGAATGTCTACTACCTAACCGGTATATAGCACGAACAGCTCGTTTTTGTAATATAAATATGTTTTGAATATCAGCAGCTTTGCCCCACAGAAGAATACCGTAGGACATAACGCTGTGAAAGTAGCTAAAATAGACTACTCGAGCTGTTTCTACGTCAGTGAATTGTCTTACTTTTCTGACGGCGTACGCAGCTGAGCTAAGCCTTCCCGCGAGGCTAGCTATATGCGAGCCCCACTGAAGTCTGCTATCGACTGATATACCAAGAAATACTGTGGATTCGACAGTTTCTAGAACCTCGTTACTTAATATAATATTCGGGCCTAGGTTTTTCACGTTCGGTAGAGTAAATTTAAGGCATTTTGTTTTCTTCGCATTTAAGACCAAGTTATTAGTACTAAACCAGTGTGTAACCAACGAAAGTGCACTGTTTACGTCGTCAAATTGATCCCTATTTCTGTCGACTTTAAAAATAAGTGAAGTGTCATCTGCAAACAGTACAACGTCACAGATATTCTTCAGATGGTATGGTAGATCATTAATATATACCAGGAATAAGAACGGACCTAATATTGAGCCCTGTGGCACACCTAATTGGACTGATAAACCTGATGATTTGACGCCATTGACATCTACGCATTGCACTCTGTTATTTAAGTATGATTCTATTACGCTAAGAGCTTCATTTTGGACTCCGTAATAACGTAATTTACGTAGAAGCGTATCGTGGTGCACACAATCGAATGCTTTGGAGAGATCACAGAATACTCCAATGGCATTCTGAGAGTTTTCCCACGCATTAAAAATGTGTTTTAAAAGAGCTACACCAGCATCTGTTGTTGAACGACCTTTTGTAAAGCCATACTGTTCACTATGAAGGAGGCTATTAACATTGAAATATCTTTGTAACTGCTTGAGTACTAATTTTTCGAATATTTTACTAAAAGCGGGTAAGATGGATATGGGTCTAAAATTATTTACATCCTTCTTATCGCCTGATTTAAATAAGGGAATGACTTTACTTAGTTTCATTAGGTCAGGAAAAACTCCGGTTGCAATACATTTATTAAATGTGATAGCAAGATAGGGGGCAACAATGTCGATAATATTCTTTAATAGTTTAATGGAAATGCCCCAATAGTCACCACTGTTTTTTAAGTTCAGTGAATTAAAAACGTTAATAACATCAATTGGCGTAATTTGCTCAAAACTAAAAATAGCGTCACACTTAGGGACACTATCATGCAGGAGATTCTCAGCGTCCGTAGCAGAAGAACTCAAGGAGCGAGTCGTAGTTAAAGGTATGCTAGCAAAGAACTCATTAAATGCCATGGCTACGTCAGCCGCATTACTAATACGTTTATTATCAGCGAATATTTCTAATTTATTCTCAATATTTGTCGATTTTCCAGTTTCCTGATTAATAATTTTCCAAGTAGTCTTTACTTTATTAGAAGAATTTTTTATTGTATTACTTAAATATCTTGATTTAGCAACATTACAAATTTGTTTAAATAATTTTGAATATTTTCTAACATAATCTAAGAACGGAGTATCAAACCTGTACATTTTCATACCGTATAACTCGTAAAGCCTCGCTCGACTTTTGTAAATACCTTCAGTAGCCCATTTATTAAAGTTGGCAGAGGTAGCATTGACAGTCATGGTTTTAGTCTTAAACGTGGAATTGAATTCCTTTTCTACAACATCAAAGAGTGATTCATACATGACATTAGGATCTTCATTTGCAAGAATGGAAGGTTTAAGTTTTTTATTTATATTACTTTTAAATCTATTACATCGACTAGTTGTAACAGGCCTGCATTCAATTTTAAATGGCTTCTTGCGGATTACCATGGGAAAACAAGCACTTTGTCCGCAATGGTCAGATGTCAGGTTATTACGAACCATACAACTTGAGGCTTCACAATCACAAAAAATATTATCAAGGCAAGTTGAAGAAGTGGCCGTGATTCTTGTAGGTTCAAAAAACAAATTGACTAAGTTATACGATTTAAATAGGTTTACGAGTCTAATACTTAATGGAGAAACCTCTAATATATTTATGTTAAAATCTCCGCATATTATTTTACTTTTATTATTAGATTTCAATTTATTAAACAAGTCTTCTATAACTGACTCGAATATGTTAAAATCACCTGTGGGGGGGCGGTATACGCAAATTATGACATATCGCTCAAGTTCTACACAAGACAACTCGATAGTGCGCTCGACAGAAAGTTTAACCAGATCCTGTCGTTGTTTACATTTCAACTCGTTAGAAACTAATATTAAAGATCCACCTCGTATGGCATTCTTTCTTACAAACGCACTTTGTACAGTATATTTGCTATCGTTTAAAAACAATATTTCGGGTTCTTTTAACCAATGTTCAGTCAAACATAAGACATGAACATTAAAACCTTCCAAAAACAAACTTAACTCTAACTCCTTGCCAGATAAGCCCTGCATGTTTTGATGTACAAGATTCAAAACATTTGACTCACCTGTTGTCGTGCCTAATAGTTTAAACTAGTAGGCGTATCAATAGTAATGTTAGTAGCATTACTAACAATATCCGGAGGTACATGACAAGTACCTGTGTCAACGTGTATATTATATGCTAAAAGATTAGCAATGTGTCGTCTACAGCTAGGTGGCAAATACATGGAATGTTCAGTTAGTTTAAATCTGTTATCAAATTGATTAACATCAAAAACTGAAATAGATTCAAGACGGTTAATCCTATTGTACATTAACATATTTAGGTCAAAAATGTGCCTATTTTGTTCCTCAGTCAAACTGTAAGAGTAAGGTAAGGCACCTATTATGAATTTACATTTATTTATTTTACTTAAATGCACAACAAGACTAATGCATTCTATAATATCTTTTTTTGTAACATTAAAGCTATCTCCATAAAGTAATATTATAGTAGAATAGGGGATTAGCTTTGTCAATTTAATAGTATTTATTAAGTGGCTAAAACTGGCACCAGGTAAACAATTGTTAATTACATATTGTTGCGAACACTGATTAAATATACTACCTAAACCTTGACCAAATTTGTCTGAAAAGATGTATGTAATACTTTTATTTAAAACTGTAACAGAATCAGAATTATGGGTAACAGCCACTTGAGTCACCTGCGGTGCCGGGGTAACAGACTGGGGCTCAGGTGTCGGGGAGCAAGTACAACTGCAGGAAAGGTTATTTGTCAATGACTCATACCTCTCTGCATTGCACCTCACTATGTCTGCCAACTCACAGGCCTCCTGCATGCGCACACTCAAGTCCTGTTGTGAAGCTTCATATTTCTGGAAAATATCCCTAAGACACATTTCTTTAACATGAAGCTCCTCCTGTAAGCGCTGAATTTCAGTGTCATGAAATGACCTACATACGTCTAATTCTGATTGACATAGTCCTAAATCACTAATTAAAGTAATGTTCTTTTTCCTAAGGAAATTATTTGATTTGTACACTTTTTGTTTCTTTAAAGATTTTCTAATTTTACCTATTATTCTATTTATTTTTAAATATTTTTTTATTTTATTATGAGATGTAAATGTTCTACTTTTAATTAAAGTGTCATTGGTCAAGTCAATTGTTACAACTGGCTCATTACAAGAGGGTCCGGACAAACTACCAACTAACTCATTGAAAAGACTGCAGGTGTTCGCAGACTGTTCACTGGATTTAGCAGCTTCCAACTGTGTGATGGTGTTGTGGGCCTTGCTTAGCTCAATTTCCAGTTCTGAGATCCGCCTCAATGCCAGTTCATGTGTGTCGTGACACTCTTGGTAATTTGACACAAGTTGTCGGAGGTGGTTATGTTGGTCAAGTATGTCCATGTGTTGGATATGTAATTCCGCCAGTTGGTTCTTAAGGTCAGTGTTCTTGTCTACTATACGTTTGACTTCTACCTCACTATCATCCCTCTCCTGCAACAGCTGAGCGCACAGGTTTTTGCTGGATTCAAGTTCCTTAAGCGTATCCCTCAACTTTCCATCCAAGAGTGCAGCACTGCGGGTCATCATGATGGTAAGTTAACCCGGAGGCACCCTGGAATGTTAGAAGAGACAGCTAAGTGAAGGAAGAAGGAGAAAGTTAAGAAAGTTAAGACTCTAAGTAACTTGGGAAATAGGGGAAACTATTTATTGAAATTAGTATCTGTTGTACATTATTAAGAATATTTAAATTAATTAAGTTCTGGAAATACCTACAGTTTGAATTATAAGAATAAGAATTTTGGGAAATGTATGTGTAATGAAATATAAGACAAAGAAAAATTTTAAGATAGAAAATAAAAAATATGTTGAGGGTATAATTTTTTCCTTTGTGATTTGAAGAAAAAAAAAAAATAACTTTAATTGTAGAACAACAGCCACTTTAGGTAGGCAACTGTAAGATTATAGGCTAAATTATCGTGCACTGAGCTGTTGTATAGGTTTCTCAGTTACTGTTGCTTCAATCAGCTGTTAAAAATAAACTTTTTACTTTACAACAAAGCGGCTATTATGCTATTGTTTACACCGCTGAAGACTTGTATAATAAGAAATCGGCGTATGGAAGCAGGTATCGGACAAGGTTAGACTATATTATAGTGAAAATATATAATACTCCCCGGGTTTCAATGTTGGTTTCAAATCCATCCGTTGGGATGACAGCCGGTTCCTTTATTGTTGATTTCATGCACAATCTCGCAACGAAATCACTCACAAACGCGTGTACTTATATCTATTCACAATATCTATCGAATTTAAGGCAATTTACTATATTAAAAGCACAAAATATATTAAATTTTAATTTTAAAACTAGCACATATTATTTTGACAACTGGCTGCCAGTGTTGCCACTCCTTGGCTGTGTTGTTTGCGCAAAGGAATGCTCAGATATTTCCGTATTCCATATAATACCTTTAGCCTATAAAAACAACTTCCTAGGATTCTTGTTATGTGACTCAAATCGTAGCTCCGGATCCATAGTCAGGCCCAGATTGCATGCTTGTTCAACCCTCTCGATTCTCTCTCCCATGATCACTATCTCAGGGTTAGCTGACTGAATAGCTTGAACTTGGTTTCTGGAGCCCAGAACCATGAATTTAGATTTGAGCGGGTTAAGGACCAATGAGTTCATCTCTGACCATACAACCACCCTATGCAGATCCTCATTGATTTTCTGCACCGCCTCGGATGTTTCATTGAGCTTGAACGACAAGTACAGCTGTATATCGTCAGCGTACATATGATATTTGCAATGGGTAAAAGACTTTACAATATCCGCGCTGTATAAGATGTAAAGCAAGGGCCCCAAAAACCAAGGTCCATCATTTCGATGAAACAACTTATAAAACTATTTATAACTTACTACTTAAATTACGTGATGATATCATTTCTAAAAATGATTATGAAAAGGAGTTAGCTTTGTCTGATTTTTCCGAACCATTTTCTAAACTAGTTTACGTTAAAATATATAATATAATATCTTACATTTTTCATGGCACTAAAATTGAGGTCCATATTTATAAAAATCAAATACTTTATCCGACTCCTGCCGAGATCGGTAATATCCTTAAAGAAAACCACGGGACGACTATAGCGGGTCACCCAGGCGTTAAACGCATGTTAAGTAGAATCAAAGCCTCATACTATTGGAAAGGAATGCGTTCAGATATTGAACGATTTGTTAAAGACTGTAAGTTATGCCAAGTAAATAAACCTTTAAGAGCATCAAATAAGGCACCTATGGTAATAACATCAACGAATACTAGGCCCTTTGAAAGATTAGCCCTCGATATCGTTAGTCCTTTACCTGAGGCAGGCCTTCAGAAATGTAAATGTATTTTAACGCTTCAGGATGATTTAACAAAATTTTCATGTGCCTATGCTATGATAACCTGTACGACTGATGAAGTTGCACGCAGCCTCATACATTTCTTTTCATTATTTGGTTTTCCCAAAATGTTGTTGACGGATCAAGGTACAACCTTTACGTCAGATCTATTTAAAATTGCTTAACTGAAATTCTTAAAATAAAAAATATATTTTCTACTCCATATCATCCTCAGACAAATGGCGCACTAGAACGAAGCCATGCTACTCTCAAGTAGGGCTGCCATCCGTCCGGGTTTCCCCGGATTTGTCCTCGTTTGGAGGCCGTCCGGGGGACGTCCGGGCGGGGTTTCAAGAAGTGTCCGGGGAAAACCCGGACACTTTTCATGTAAGGAAGCACCTCATTGAATTTAAGTATATGTTAATAGTAAATGGATAATTAGGTATTATTTTGTTTAAAAAAAATCGTACTCGTTCGGGGGAAAATGCGATTTACGCCAAATGTCCGGGTTTTTTTAATGTTTGTCCGGGTTTGGCGAAATTCGAGATGGCAGCCCTACTCTCAAGGAGTACTTAAGGTATTTTGTTAATGACAATCAGAACGACTGGCATTGCTAACTAGCAACAGCGATTCTGTCATATAATACAACCCCTCATTGCACTACCGAATTCTCGCCTTTCGAACTTCTATACGGTTATAAGCCGT